>JAKCOX010000060.1:2146509-3346509 GCA_022605575.1 Laterallus jamaicensis coturniculus | reverse complement strand
CAGTACTATCTTTTTTTTTTTCTGGGCCGCTCTGTGTTGTGTGACTTTATCTCCAGTGGATTAAGTGTAAACTGCAAATATTTTTGTGATACGGGATAAAAATCTTGATGCAGTAACTGCCAGTTCAGCAGTCATGCACTGGCTTTCTGGAAATCTGGGAAACTATGTCAAGTGCCTATGCAAGGAGAATTAGTCACAAAAGCCATGGTGTAGAGTAGCTCTGTGCACGTGTACCAGCTCCCAGATGCATATGACATGGATTTTGGCAGGGGTGTGGGTAGTTATTGCAGAATACTGAGTGTGGTGTAAATTCACTTTAGCTGATTTCTCAATAGTTTCCTTGGGTGAGCACGGCTGTGGCTTTCACTATCCATTTGGGCTTTCCTATGCAATGCTGAAATTTGTTTGGCAACCTGGATAATACAGACAGACATGCCTTCTGCTTTCCAAATGGGAAAAGGCTTCTTTGAAGCTTTTTATCTAATCAATGTGTAGTACAGGACCATCAAGATGGGATCCAGTGCCAAATCCATTCAGATATGAAATACCGTTAACATGCAGGACAACTATTTTAGTGCTCCTAA
Source organism: Laterallus jamaicensis coturniculus (assembly GCA_022605575.1). Classification (NCBI taxonomy): domain Eukaryota; kingdom Metazoa; phylum Chordata; class Aves; order Gruiformes; family Rallidae; genus Laterallus; species Laterallus jamaicensis. The sequence goes on along the minus strand of JAKCOX010000060.1, from coordinate 3,345,925 downwards.
ACTTAATTCATCGAAGTAGCAGCAGTGGTTTGGTGGATACTGACACCCACGGTGTGGTAACAGTGATTATTACTGACCACATGTCTATAGGCAGAGATATCCCATCTTTGTTCACTCCAGCATGTTCCTGGCTCTGTATTCTCCTACTTCTTGAAGACCAGACTGTAAACATACATTTTTATCTACTTCTTTTCAGGTAGCTGCTACATTTAGAAGCCTGATTATAAGGCAGTTGGAAGTGTTATTTTAGCCAGCTATGGAGTCACTTAAAATTTTTTACATATATATATATATATATATACTTACATATATATAAAACCACCTCAAGTGCTGAATAGGATTTAGGGAAGACCCTACACATGTTCCATGCTAGAACATGAACATATCACTAGTGCAGACACTCTTAACTTTTATTTAAAGTAAGATTAAAGCATTACAAAATCCAATGTGACAGCACAGTAAGAAATTATTCCTCCCATTCTTTTATCACTGCCTTCTAATGAATACTAATAGTCACATTTCGCTTTTACCCAGGGTGGTTCAAATGTTGCTACATGTCAGGAACTTTAAAAGGTTGTTTTGGGCTTGACTGATTAATTTGCAAGATGCTACATGACTTAAAGAATTAGAATTGCATAATTTACAGCTGCCAGCCAAAAAGACGACTCAATCCATGCAGTGCTGAGGGCAAGGTGGGTGTCTCTGCTATGTGAGATTTCATCTGTCTCTACCTGGTTTTGGGCTACTGGTGTTTCACTGGGAAACACAAGGGAGACAAAACCCTAGACTTCACATTTGCCACTGTGTTTACAGTCTGACTTTGCTAAGAAAAGTAACTGTAAGTTGAGAAGATTCTTCATCACTTATAGCACAAATATCTTGTAAACTGTGATCCCTTAAGGACAAAGTCCTCAAAATGAAGCCATTCTATATAAATTAATTGGTACCTTTCTCCTGATGCAGAGGCCTATCCGATCATCTCTACTTTGACCATCTCTTGCTTAGGCTTCCTGCATGCCCTCTGCTTGGGAGACAGAAATCATTTCACCTCACCCTGCTGCGGTACCCTGATCTTTCTTATGTTTTTGTCCTATGGCAAGTCTCCAACTTCAGATGCGTTTTTTCAATCCTTCCCAGAACTGGGAGCTCATCACACCCACCAGTTTGAATCACAACATGTGAATTGCTTGTGAAACTCACTGTCGTGACAGAGAGCTGAGACCTAGAACTGTTAGGCTTCAGGCAGGGACTGGGCATTGTTATAGACAATATTTGTGGTTATAAACAAAATAAATTTAGAAAGATAAAAAGTTTGGAAAATGCCTGATTTAGCATTTAATTCAGTATTGCATCATAAAGGGATGGGATGGAAACCTAAAGAGGACAGAAGATGATACCGTATCAACCGACTGCTTGTCCCTTCTTCAAAAGGATCCAAAACTAGAAATTTTGGATTAAAAATAATGTACAAGATTAAGAGAATCCTAAATCTCAAGTAGGGCAATGTTTCCTATATGTGCGCTTCTGCATCATCTGCAAAATTGCTGTGACTTCACAGGAAATATGTCATTGCCTTCTCTTTGCTATTTATTACCGGTGAGAGCTCTTACCTCTCTACTTCATAGCAGACCCTCTCTAACATCAGAAATACTTAGTCTTTGGCTCTACAAGACTAATACTTAAGTAAGGTTAATTACATTAATAGTGCTGTTAAACGTGGTTTTAGAAACTCCTAATCTATAGCCAAACTCGGCGTTAACAGTTGTTGTTGTTACTGTTATCAACCCCAAAATCTTTTCATGTCTCTTGATGACTTATGAGTTAATTAATTGAACAATGAGATGAATGAATGGTTGGAGTATACACAGGGAACTCTGAAAACAGCTGTATGCAAAGTGTGGTCAATGTACAAGTTAAATTAATTGGAGATAAATAACATTTTCTTAATGTGTTCTTTGATCTAGTTGTGTTTTGATCAAAGATACTTTTAGTTAAGATACACACATGAATTTAGTGTGCTAGGGTCAACACAGAAAATGTCAAAGACCAGGGGTAACCTGAAGTTTTTGGGTAGCAATGAGACCATTAAAAGATACCTTGTGGAGAGACTGCAGACCATGGAGCATTCTGCTGTTTTCACTATGCCGGTGTACAAGGTGGCTCTGTGTCTTGTTGGCAGGAGCTGCAGTTGAATGAGAGATGTTAGAAAACATATTTAACAGCAGCTTTTGGATCCTCTGCAACTTTATTGACACTGTAGGACAGTCTGAAGCTCTGCTGTATGGTAATTGTGGGATTTCCTGATGTTAATGACTGATTAAGGGATTACAGGATGCTGGAAGTGCCTCAGTTTTCTATGAAGGTCACTGAATATTTGCTGCAGAAGAGCTAGCTGCCTGCAGCCTTCCTCAGGTTTCTCTTCTGGCGAATTCCCATATTGACTCAGCAGTATGGAAGCAAGTTAGCAGCTTACCTTACCTGGTTCCTAATGCTCTGTGAACGTGCTCATGTAATAGTCCTTTCTGTCAGGTTGCCATCTCATTTAACTGAGTAACAGATAACTTTCCTAAGTCTATTTATGCCTATTTGTATGCAGTTCTCATGAATAATCAGACCTTCTAAAGAACAAGAAAGAACATGGCTTGTATTCAAGGGTGTGTCGAAGTGTCTGGTGTGTACGTAGAAGAGGAGGGAACAGTGGAAGGGTGTGTTTGGGCGAGGGGAGACAACCAGCCCTAGAAGCACAGGGAGTGGCTTGGAGTGGGACTGTATAACGGGTAGGTTGATATGGTTCACCCTCTGCCTGGATGCAGTGCTGCAAAGCTTAAGACGGGTGAATCTCAGTGCTGACTGCACATCTACCAGTGCTGATGGCTCCACAGACTGGCTCTGCTGAAAAGGAGACACGACCTGTTTCAGCCTTTCCACAGCTTTTCACTTGGGAAGAGATCAGAGTCCACAATGGCCATGGACAAGGCCAGGAGCGGTGGCTGGTGATCGACAGGAAGGTTTACGATGTCAGCAAGTTTTCAAAACAGCACCCCGGAGGGAGCCGTGTTATTAGCCACTATGCTGGGCAAGATGCTACGGTAAGATCTGGAGAACAGTGGAGGAAGGTGGTTCTGTTCTGAGGGCAGGATGACTGGTTGTCGTCAGGGTTACCTGTTATGCTCTGTTTAGGTTCATTACACCCTGTTGTAAACACAGCAATATCCATGCAGTTTTTCCTGTCACCAGGCATGATCAGGCAAGCTGATTCCAGATGCCTGAAAAGTGCCTCTGTTGCAGCAGCGGGAGAAGGAAAAGGGTAGGAAGCAGTGTGCTCGGTGTGTATTTTTACTGCAAAGGCTGCTCTTTCAGCGTAATGTGCGTGTGATCAGTGATAAGCAAACAATAGAGCACGGGTAGATGATAGAAAAGATAGATAAAGAGGGGCTAGTATCCAAATATAAACTAATTTTGGGAGCAGTGAAGCAAGGGGAGGGTACCCAAGAAAGTGATGTTATTTTACAGGGAGTAAAAGAGTGCCTCAAGCAAAAAAGGTTATTTCAAAGAAGGGGAGAAAAGAAAGAAAATACAGGGAAATAGACTGTAGAAGCAGCAGAATGACAGATAGCTGCAGAAGAAGAGGAAATATTCTACAAATAATCACTATTTGAAAATAGTTTTCCCAGAGATTCATGCAAAATTCTTTGCTTTAGAAGATTTCTCTAAAATAGTTTGTCGCTTGTTGGCAGAAATAATAAATTCTAAGCAAATCTCACAGGCTATCTGCTGAAAGTAGATTTGAATTTCTGCGTGGTCAGAAATGTGCATGTTAGGAACACGTCCAGGATTAGGGCATGAAGATGTAATATGGGAGACACAGATTTAATTCTTGTCACAGCAAGGCTTCTTGAGTTCAAGGAAGTTGCTTAGCCTGTCAGATTCCTCAAATGGTCCAAAATGGATTGGATCAGTTATTTTTCAAATCACATTTCTTTTGCCCTACTGGAAACTAAGATAGAAAAATACAGCGTGTTATCAGATGAAGAAAAAAAAGGCTTCTGAGTCTTCTTCGTATTCTTCCTCAGCTTGCTGACTGGCAGATAGAGATTTAAAGGTTTGTGAGTCCATTAGGCAGCACCCACAGAACATGATGTGAGATTGCAAACAGTGCTGCACCAAGAGCTACCCAAAGAAGCTCTCTACCCACTAATCCTGCCCACCATAACAAGCTGGTCCAGAGGTGTCTGTGGCCTGTTGCCATCTCCTGCAGTTTCTATTTTACAAAAGGAGCCGAGGAATATAGAATGTATGGAATGATTTGTCCCCAAGCTATGTCCTCCCAGCTTCAGCAGCCACCAGTGTAAGGACATGCATTTAGACTATTATGCTTTAGAGAGACCCAGGTGTTTTAACCTCAGTGAATTTGTTTGGTGTGAATGAGTTTAAAGAACGACCTTCGATCTTATTTGCATTTATTATTGCAATAATATTAGAGTCTGGTTTTCCCCATTATTATATTTGTACATTTTAAACCTACTTCATGACAATTTAATTATTGTGTTATGAAAACAGCACATAAACTTTTGATCATTTCTCAGTGCTACATTACGGATTTTTAAAACTCTTTAACTTGTCACCTCTTTTCCAAGGCAGTTTTCTAGTCTGAAAGCTGTTCCAGAACTCTATTAATCTTCTTCTTTTCCCTGTGTAAAATTTTACTACATCCTCAGAAGACACAAGGACAGAACTACACACAGTAGTCAGGATTGTCGGTACACTGTGGATTTATGTCACATCACAATGACATTCTTCTGTCTTGCTCAAAAGTTTTATTTTGCTCATCTTTACCATTCTTTTTTTGCTTTTTAAATGCTGTTATGTTTATGTATTCTGAGAAATGCACACTTTTACAGAAAGGCAGGACTGGAAGGTGTCTCAAATGATAATCTGGTGCATGAGTTTGTCTAAAGACAGAATCCAAGATTCTTTTTCAAGTACTCTTGACTACTCTAGAGCTCATAATTGTGTATATATGCTGAGAGTAATCTTCCTCTAGAGGTCACAGTTAGATATTTTTATATATTTAAAATGAGAATTTTCTTCCTCTGTGTGGATTGCTTTGTGAATATAGGCAATATGTATTGCAAAACATTACATTGATGTCATTGATATCAAATGTTGGAGGTTGGGTGTGTTGCAGATGATAGTCCTTAAAGGTAATCTCTCATAAGATGATAATCATGGTCTAAGAGCAGGGAGGAGAAAGAACATGTTGCAGGACTGAAAAGGTTGCATTTCTGTGATAAGAAACTATGATACTGATATGGTGGATAGGATATTCTGCTTAAAAGCTTTTCGCTCCTTTTTCTAAGCTGCAGTATAGATACTTACAGATTGACTCAGTTTTAGGATTCCTGGCAAGAGGGAGCTACATAACCTGTAGGATGAGCGGGACAGAATGATAATGGGAAGATTTCCTCAGTCCTCTGGGTCTGAATGGAGTTACACATTTGTCATTGTGACAAAGAGCCAGTAGGTATCTGTAGAAAGCTTATCTGTCCAAAAAGTCACCTTGCTCTGATTGCTAGCCTAAAGTACTCAGAGATAGACTGTCTCTAAACTCCAGAGAAATATCAGACTGAGCAAGGAAAGTCCTCTGTCCCCTTCCAGGGACTTAATCCTGACACCTGCAGAAATCTTTGTGTCATGTTCACCCACGCTGATTTTCAAAGCCAATGTCAGGAAGTGTCAGGCTGCTCAACACTAACAGTGTTGTTGTATCTACTCTTTCTGGAAGACAAAAGTGTATGATCAGCCTTTTTAACATTTCTTCTGGAAAATTCATGAAGGATATGAGCTAAAGCAGAGTTTTTACTTATCTGGATTTTCATCAGTTATTCCACAGATTATATTTGGTTTTGAAATGGATATTTCTTCTTGGACAGACCCATTTGTGTCACTAGTGTTACCCAGTTCCCTAAAATACCAGTTAGTCTGCAAACTTACTGTAAGAGATACCCAGTTAGGCCTGCTGTGTATGGAGCTTTCAGAATGGATTTCCTATGGCCTTAGTGTAGTAAAGACAGGATTTAGAAAACAATTCATTTCTCCTAAGCATGGCAAAGAGACACCTCATTCAATGATGCATTTTCCTCCTTCTGGGTCCTATCGACAGGCCATTTCTGCTGGCTGGAGCCTTCTAGGGAAGGACTGTGCAGAAAGAAGCAGATGAAAGACTTTGTTTCCCTCAGCAGGTTTTTCATCAAACACTTTCCATGTTCATTACCAGCCTCACCCAAGTACTTTTATGAAATCTAGTTTCCTGAAACTTCTCTAGCTTCCTTGGGGCAAGTTCCAGTTGATGGCAAAGAGCTAGAGTAGCAAACAAAGGGACAGAAATCCTGAAGTCTCTGGACAAAGAAAACTGGAATATGTATTATATCAAAGACCTGGAAATAGTAGCAGCTCAGCGCTTGGTGTTTAGTTGAATACCTTTTCTTACCTTCTTCCTTTCCATGTTTCTCAGGATGCCTTTGTAGCATTTCACAGTGACAAGGTTCTGGTGAAAAAATACTTGAAATCTCTGCTGATTGGGGAGTTGGCACCAGATCAACCCAGCTTTGAGTCTAATAAAAAAGTGAGTGTCCTGAAATCCAGATGTGGGGATGGTTTGGGCTCCAGTATGGGGGAGGAAGGAAAATAAGAGAGCTAGCAGAAACAATTTCTGAAGCAGCATGCCTGATGCTGTGCCATAGGAGGGCATGTGTGTGTGTGTGCAGCTGGCAGAAGGATTGTGTGGAAACATGCACTGTCCCAGAATGACTAAATCCATAGCTGGGTGTGAGGAATGAAACCCAGAGCCCCAGATTCTGCTCAGTTCTTCCCACTGTGGTTTATCAGTAACAGACCCTGTCAGCAGCTTCTCTCCCAGTGTCAAAGCAAACCCAAGGTCTCTTGATCTCATGCTCATCTTTGCACAGAGATCTGGTAGTATATGTTCTCTGACTTTCATGGCTACTGCAGGGTTTGGTATGTTAAATTTTTGAAGTAGACGATGCATTAACACACACTTTACCCACAGAAATCACTTCTAGAGGATTTTCGTGAGCTGCGCTGCACTATTGATAAGATGGGACTTCTGAGGCCAAACTACTTCTTTTTCTTCCTGATTTTCCTTCACCTCCTGGTACTGGATGCTGCATCCTGGCTTGTAGTCTGGTACTTTGGGATATCCTTAGTGCCTTTCTCTGTTGGCATTGCATTCTTCACCATCGCTCAGGTAAACTGCTGACATGTTTGGTTTTTCCAGATGGAGAGGATTAATAAAATATTCCTATCCCAGTCATCACTTAACTGTCTCTTCTTAGATCCTTTCATCTGGCTGAAGACAAGAAGTGTGTTTTACATGACAATTTTTGTTGCCTCCAGCAAATCTCCTTCTGCTGACAAGATGCTCACTGGGGTTGGTGGGATGTTGTGGAGCCAGGAGTTTCACAAAATGATCTAATCCCTTACCCCAGCAAAAAAGGGAATATTTCATTCTCAACTCCACTTTTGGCTCCATGTTCCTTCTGTTTAATGTCTGATGGCTTTGGTATTTGTGACCCAATGACAGCCACTGGGCCTGAATAGTTTCCTGCTGGATTAGTAAACTGAATCATAGAAGGGCACAAGACATGTCAGGGTCTGTGTAGGGATGGAGGGAAAAATTGGAAGGCGATGGAGAAATAATGCAAGATTTTCTTAGTAGTGCTGAAACCTTAGGTTTTCTTAGATATCTATGGAAGAAGAGCAAAACAAATAATTTTAAAAAATTAAAAATTCTGTTCTGTTTGCCTAATACCTGCAGATGTTCCTCAAAGAGCATTCCTGTATTTCTATGTGAATGTGAAATGCAATAAAGCTATGGATTTGGAAATTCTTACATTTTCTATCTGGTTACATGGAAATTATATATTTGTGATGGGAGCAAAATATTTCCATGCTGTAACAGTCAAATGGGTTGTAATGATAGTTTGTTACTTTAGCTGCTAAAATAAAATCAGTATCTGGTATTGAACAGCTTCAGTGGGCAGTAGCCTGGAAGGAAGTTCTCAGCACTGGGCTTGTAAGACAGCAGGTAGTGTTTCTTCCCCAAACCAGAAGGAAGATGCACTGACAGTATAAAAACTAGAGAGACTCCTGAGACAAATTAATGCAACACCACTGTGATTCTGCTTCCTCAGATATCCTTTTGTCTTCCAGATCCAGATGGGCTGGTTCCAACATGATCTGGGGCACTGCTCTGTCTTCAGGAAGCCTAAATGGAATCGACTTCTGCAGATTGTTGTGATAAATATTCTGAAGGTAACTGCCAAATGGTGGGAATATTCTCTGGGGCTAATCTGGACTAAGCAATGAGTAAGAGCATGCCTACGTTCAGACGATATCGCCTGTGATGGAAATGCAGTACAGTCTTCAATAATAGGTGGATAAACAGTGATGTAATTGTTGATGCTGTTTGAGCTTGAGTCCCGAGTCTTTAACTCTTCCTGCAGGGTTTACCTGCCAGCTGGTGGAATCACCTGCACAACCAGCACCATGCCAAACCCAACTGCTTCCGCAAAGACCCCGACCTCAACATGCACCCTCTCCTGTTCAGCTTGGGAAAGACACTCTCCGTGGAGGTGAGCAAGGGGATGTCTGGAGAAGCAAAGAGCCATTGGGACAAAAGATTTGAAAGACAGAGAGATATAGAATGAGGTGTAGTCATAACTCAGATTGCGCCTTTCTGCATAAACTCACGGTAATTTTCATAGTGTTACGAGGTCTGAGAAGCTCTTGTGTGGTTGTTGGGTGGTTGTTGTGACGCTTAGACACCAGCTCCTGGGAAGCAAAGTCTTAAAATCAGTGCTTAAGTTCTCTGTGTTGCTAAAAGAGCAGTGTAAGCACCTTGAAGGCAGTCCAAAGAATGAGTCAGTCCACTCACATAATTGTTAGACATTCTTAGTGATCCTGTAGATAGTGAGTCAGATGTTCCCTCTGGGTCCTTTTGGCTGTGGGAGCTGTTTGGCACTGAAGTCCTTCAGGACCAGTATTGCAGCTATGCACAAAACAAGCACAGCAAATTATTTTTTAATCACAAATTGTATGGCTTTCAAAAAATAAAGGCCACAAACAGTCTCCCAGTAGCCTTATGATTTCTGATTCATCAGGATAGGCAAGGTCTCTTTTGCCTTTTCTTTCCCTGGAACTTCTGTTTACCTGTGGAGTGATGAAACAGCCTCTTTGTCAGATAACCAGCCTCTTAAAATAATGTCTCGCTCTCCTTTAGCTGGTGATATGCAATGAAATTACAGCTCTCCAAGGCACGTGGAAAATTCCAACTCTGGTGTCTCAGAAGAACTCCTGTAAATAGTTTATTGAAAATACTTATTCGTAGAAAATTATTTTCTGCAACTGGGAAGGATTTTGTCAGTGGTCTGAAAGATCTCTCATAGCTATATATTAGCATGAGCATTTAGGGTGGGCTGATTGTACTAGCTTGTATTTGATGGATGTGAAAATGTAGGAAATTAGTTCTCATGTCTTCCTAATTTTTCTAACAGAAAAGTCAGGCACTCTGGGAGTGGTTTAATTTAGTCCAGTTCATTAGTTTTGTTATTTTGATCCAGTGAAGCCATTTTTGAGGGGTTCAAAGTATTTTTTCCTCAGTAGTAGGGCATCTCTGGAAATAGGTCGCTTGACCTCTTCATTATTTTATCCTTCGAAGAATCATAAGCTCAAAATTTGCAGATGATGCTAAGAAACCTTTCATGCAAGTAGTGGAAAAGTACACTGTGAGGAAACAAACTTACTTGCTCTTTATGTAAACACTTCATCTCTCTGCTATTTCATGTAGTTTGAAAGCAAAATATTCAACAAAACAAAAAGACATATGTTTTTATAGAGTTTTTACTGCTTTCATCTTGCAGTCATTTTAGGATGGCACTTGTGCTTGTGTCATTCCTGGCCACTATCTCCATTTTTACTCCAAAATATGGGATGTCTGCATCCTGTTTCTGCTGATACACAAATTCATTCACATGTAGCTTTAACAGCAAACGCATCCTGCATTCATCATCTACCAAGTTTCTTGTCTTGGTTTTTATGTTAATAGCCTGTTCCTACTTGAACACCAATAGTCTTAGCACTCTCTGATTAATATGGGGAGTTAGTTGGATTGGACTTTCATTACCATCACTTGAAACTTCCACTACAAAATTCAAATGACTTGTGAGCATTTTTTTTCTGATTTTTGAGCATTTTTGTATCTTGCCTTGAGTTTTTGGAATTCTCCTTTAAAAAATGGCTCTGTTCTGAGAGCATAATGTTGATATCTGAGCTATCAAAAAGCTACAAAGGCTCAAATAAAATCTGCTTCTCTCCATTGCTTTGGAAATTCAGCACCAGCTTTTCAAGAGGAGGGGTTAATTTAGAGATACTAAGAGGTAGCTTTTAATGTGTTCATTAGGCAGGAATAAGAAATAATTTATGAAGGGTCTCAGGTCTTCAGCTGGCCTATTACAATATCTTTTTATTTTTCAGCTTGGAAAAAAGAAGAAGAAGTTCATGCCTTATAATTATCAGCATAAGTATTTCATCTGTGAGTATCCCTGCTTCCTTGCAGTGCCATAGGAATATGACCTAAAACCCCTAACTACATCTTCTCCCCAGAATAAGATTTTAAACCTTATCCCATTGAAGTTACAGTTTCAGGAAGTTTCCTGCATGTTAAAGAATTTTCATGTGAGGAGGAATTGTGCCTTCTATCTCTGTTAGGATTATGTGATGATGGGTACTAGGTAGGAATGTGAGGAAGAAAAGGATGGAAAAGACACAAAGAAATGGGGAACCAATTATCTGGACAGATGAAAGTTAGTGTAAATGGAAAACATTTTTTTCTTCTTACAGAAGAATATTCTGTAAGATTTATGATGCAGTGAAATTATAAATGTCTCTGTTTTCATTATTTTCTTAGTATTGGCCCCACTTGCACTTGTACCCTTCTTCCAGCTGTCTATATTCTACTTTGCAATCAAGAGGAAGAAGTGGCTGGTAAGCACTATTTGCATTGTCTGTAAAACATTAAAAAAATGTCATCACTCTGCAGCTATATTAACCTTCACCTCAGGTGGTTGTGGGCTTTAAGATAGAAAAGGTTGATTCTAGGCTTGCTGCTGAATGCAGTCAACAGGACCAGCAAGAGGATTTTTAGGCTTTTTAACCTGAAATAAAGGGGAGAGGAGGGAGTGGAGGGAATTCATCAACAAAGGCTTATTTTCTTCTCGTTGCTTTGTTTTGTTTTGTTTTACAGGACCTGTTATTGATTGTGTCTTTCAACATCCGAGTCTGTCTCATGTATATTCCTTTAATGGGATTTAACAATTTTATGGTGTACTACTGGCTGTCCAGGTAACACACGGCATGCCTAATGACTACTGTTCATTAACAATATTGGGCTTCAATGGAAATAAATGCAAAGTAGTCATATGCACTAGAGTTTTCTCAGAAATAGTCAGCCAAGAAGAAACAGTATAACTTCAGGGGGGGGTGGTGCTGGCTGCTCAGGAGCATCTGCAACTACAAATTGAGTGGTTCTCAGAAGAAATGCCAAAATTTAGGAGGTAAAGGGATGGAATAGAAAAACTTGTATTATGTTAAGTGGCTCTTTTACCTATGATAAGACTAAGGACAGTGTTTTAATGGTAAATTTGGATGGGATTAGAGAGATGATAAGTGTTTCTGTGTTTATCTGCTCAGGTACCTAGAGAGTACCTGGTTTATTTGGGTGTCACAGATGAATCACATACCAATGGACATTGACTATGATAAGAACAAAGACTGGGTATCTACTCAGGTGAGAATCTTCTTTCTTCTGGAAGAGTGGTTCTGCAACTCTGAATTATGGGACAAAACCAACACCGTTCTCTTAGCTTCAGTGCTGTGCTAATGAGGTTTGTCCTTGCTGTTCATTAAATAGGGATGCACTTCTGTGGTAGTCAAAACATTTAAAGCTTTAGTTGGGAAACAGGACATCTAGATTTTAAAAAACACAACTGTTTTTTCACTGAAAGGCTGTGACCTGTTTTTCACAACACTTTTCCCTTCATATTATGAAAAAATACTGATGGAATAACAGTGAATATCGCTATTTTTGTGCTAGAGAGAAGCAAAGTGGGACTGGGTATCTTTATTTTTTACCTTGCAGGTTATTGGTTTATTACAGATAAGAGAAATCTGACAAAAATGAGATCTGAGAAAAATGACTATGTAAATATAACGTTACTTACATCTGTGCTGCCTCCAGCAGTTTTGTCCTGCAGAGTGACTTTGAAGCATTTTTCCTTATATTAGAGGGAAAAAGACCCAGGTTGGTATTCATCTGACCAAATCTGGATGCCTACATCTCAACAATTGCTACATTAATTGGAGAGCAAGAGCTAATTCTAGAGCCTGATCCATCTTACTCTAAAATAGTCATCTAAATCAGGTCAGATGAATGGCACCATAAAAATGTCAATTTTTCTCCTTTGACTCTAAAGTGATGAGGTCAGATGCAGATTTCAAATTAAAGGTGTCTAAATTAGGTGATATAGAATAATAGAATCCTGAGTTGTAAGGAACCATAAGGATCCTTGAGTCCAACTCCTGGCTCCACACAGGCCCAGTCAAGTCAGAGCATGGCACCAAGGGCATCGTCCAGGCACTTCTTGCCCTCAGCCCAGCTCAGGGCTGCGACCCCTTCCCTGGAGACCCTGTGCCAATGCCCAACCTCCCTCTCAGTACAGAACCTCTTCCTGACATCCAGCCTAAACCTCCCCTGTTGCAGCTTCATACCATTCCTTCAGGTTCTATCCCTGGTTCCCAAAGAGAGATCAGTGCCTGCCCCTTCACTCTCCCTTGTCAGGAAGCCAGATCATTATGAGGTCTCCCCTCAGACTCCTTTCCCCCCAACCCCCCATGAGCACAAATGCTTGTACTCATACTTTTTCATCTGACTCCAGTTTCACTAGTTTGAGGAGGCCAGAATGTTTTTTGTTTCTTTATTTGGCATCTTTTCATCCAAGTGAAAGATGTGAGGAAAACCTCTTAAAAGCATCACATTTGGGATTGTGGGCATGCAAGCGAAGGGGTTCTTTCCGAGTGAGGAACTAGCCAAATTCAGCTATATACAAAAAAAAATTTGAATCTAGACTTTGTTTAATTAGGGGCAACAGTGGCTATAATCCACGAATCTAATGTGCCTTTTATGCTAGATGTGAGTGGGTAATGATTTCTGGGTTTCAATTATCAGTCTTGGAGAAAAATAAAAGCTAAATATGTATTTCTTTGGTCTTTTTTCTTCCCAGCTCCATGCAACATGCAATGTGAAACAATCTTTGTTCAATGACTGGTTCACTGGGCACTTGAACTTCCAAATTGAGCACCAGTGAGTATGATTATGGGGAGAAGAGTGGGAATAATATGTATCACTTAGAAGTGAGCTTTGACATGTAGTCTCACATGAAATCATCTCAGGAGACCCTTTGCTCTCCTTGTGGGGTAGGGCAGGGAAATATTTTGAGCAGAAGGGAGTGGTGCAAGCAGTCTCCTAATAACTGTCCTTCGATTCTGCAGCCTTTTCCCCACAATGCCTCGACACAACTACTGGAGAGCAGCTCCTCTGGTGAAAGCCCTTTGTGATAAGCATGGCATTGAGTATAAAACCAAGACTTTACTGACAGCCTTTCTAGACATTTTGCAGTAAGTATCAATTAACAAGATAGCTTGGCACTGTAATAGTATGCAAGCGAGGGACATAGGCGACCATTTCAAATCAACAGCCATAGAGAGATCAAACCTAGAGTTTTTAGGTTGTTTTAAAGGTACATTTCATTTTCAAAAACTGTTCACAATTTCAAAGATTTATTTCTCTTCTTTAAATCTTCTCAACTCATTCCTTGTAGTCAAATTTTGCTATTAGATGTTCATGCATTTTTTCATCCATTTTTTTCATTTTACTTATTTTTACATCTAAACTAGAGTTTGCTTCCCATGAAACTGAATATTCTCTCCCCATAAGTGATGTTTTACTTTCTTGCAGTTCACTGAAGGATTCTGGGGAGCACTGGCTTGAAGCATACCTACATGGATAGCAACTGTCAACTCTCAAAGGGAACCTCTCCATCAGACAGCTGCTGCAAAGAGTCAGTGCAGACCAACAGTGTATGTGTGTGTATGTGTGTGTGTCTTCTGGCATCAAAACTCAGGAGCAGGGCAAAGCTAATTTCAGTAGGAATGGGTGGGAAAGTGGGTTAAAGATACATTTTATTTTTTTGTTCCAAACCACAAACCTTTCTTCTTCCTGCTCTTAAAACTCAGCATTTAGAGACATGATGAACTAGGCCTTTAAACTAGGGAGAAGTAGCTCTCTCTGGACTCAGCTTGGTCAGTTAACTTCATTAGAGGCACTGGTTCATTGCTTATGGAAAACATTTGAAAGGAAATTCTTTGTAGAGTGATAGAACCGGAGAATGATTTGGCTTGGAAGGGACCTTTAAAGGCCACCTAGTACAACCACCTGCTATGAGCAGGGACATCTTCAACTACATCAGGTTGCTCAACGTGCCATCCAGCCTGACCTTGAACACTTCCAGGGATGAGGCATCCATGACTTCACTGACCAACCTGTTCCAGGGCCTCCCAGCCTTCATGGTAAAGAATTTCTTCCTTATATCTAATCTAAATCTACACTTTTCCAGTTTTAAACCATTGCCCTTTCTTCTATCACTACAAGCCCTGGTAAAAAGTCCCTATACGTCTTCATTATAAGTATTGAAAGGTGACAATAAGGTCTCCTTCTTTGTGGCTTTGGCTCACTGAATCAGTGAAAATGGTGTAGAGCAGAGCCAGCTGCAAGAAGTCAGGACAGGGGGCATCTTTAAGGGATATTCTATGATGGCCTGGGGTATGTCCTCATCACTATTGATCATATGTACATGACTTGCTCTAACTACTTGGGTGTTACAGCTAGTACTCTTCATGGGAGTACTCTGCATTGGGAGGCAGATAACTAGATGCTAAGTTTTACACCTGTAATAGTTGGTATGAATACAGTCCATAGAGATTGTTTAGAATGTATAAGTTATATGTTTAAATACATGTATATATTTTAATTGAGTGGTGACTGTGCTGTCTGATTAGCTTTCTGATGTAGACCAGCTTTGAATAAGACGGGGAAGCCTGGACACTGAGGAATAGGTCGAGATTCCAAGGGTAGTTAGGGTACTAAACTGCCTTTTGCATACATTATTTTTTATCTAAATGCTTACTACCCAGTGATTCCAAGTATCTGAGGGCATCTATGTTGGTTGTCAGGTGACAAACTACATTTGTGGCTCTGTTCCTATATCCAGAAAAGAAATTAAGTCATATCTAATTCTGTCATCACATTCAGACCTCTCTGGGTCTTGCAAACTTTTCTTTCAGCACACTCAAGAACCAGCTCCCGTCCTGGAACTCTCTCTTAGTGGTTTTGTACCAAAACAATACTCAAGACTGCCCCTTCCTAGGACTCCCTTCTGATGGGAACAGAGGGGATGAAATGTCATCCAGACCCTACAGGGAAGGCTGCTGCCTCCCTGATGCCTGGGTCAAGGACATCACTAGGCAGCTCCCTAAACTGGTATCGCCCTCTGACTACTACCCACTTCTGGTATTCCAGGTTGCTGGTGATGAAGTGGCAGAGAGAAGCCCGAGGGCTATTGAGATGGACTTTAGGGCATTGGGGTGATTAGTTAGAGGGGCAGTAGCACAGGTGTTGTTTTCCTCCAACTCTTTAGAAGCAGGGAAAAACACTGAGAGGAGCAGAAAAACACCCCGATCAACTCGTGGCTAAGAGGCTGGTGCCATCAGTGGAATTTTGGGTTCTTTGATCTTGAGATGGTTTATCTGGCCCTGGGATTGCTAGTGGCAGATGGGATCCACCTGTCCTGAAGGGGGAAAAGGGTCCTAGCCAAGAAGTTGGCAGGGCTTGTGGAGAGGACGTTGTACTAGATCTGAGGGAGGGGAAGGGGGTAAAACCAGGCTAGCTAGAAATGAGCTGAGGGACAGCATGTCAGAGTCGTGAGTGAGACCAAAAGTCCAGCTGAAATGTGTCCACATGACTGTTGATAAAATATAGGATGGCATGCTGCAACTAGAAGTTCTCTGTGTTAGTGAGTTCCATAAATCTGCTCCCAGAGGTGTGGCGTATGGCAAAGCATGTCTGAAGTGCTTCTACACCAATTCACGTGGCATGAAGAACAAGCAAGAATGGCTAGAAGCTTTGGCTCGGTCCCAGAGGTATGACATCATTGGCTTAAGTGAAACCTGGTGAGAAGAGTCCTGTGACTGATGTGCTGTGATGGATGGTTACAGGTCCTTCAGAAGAGCTGGCCACTTTTTAAGTACCACCTTCTAAAAGCAAGAAAAACATCGAAAGTCAAGCAGGTGGGACATGAGGCTGCCTTGGCTGAACAGAACCTTCTTCTGGAGCTTAAGTGGAAAAAGAAAGTGTATGGCCAATGGAAGCAAGGTCAGGCAATGTGGGAGGATTGCAGGGATGCTGTTCACCTTTGTGGGGAAAAAATTGTGTGGCCAAAGCTCAGTTAGAGATGAGGCTGCCCAGTACTGTGACAGACAGTAAAAAGGGTTTTTTCCAATACATTAAGAGCAAGAGGAGCACCAGAGTGAACATTGGTCCGTTACTCAATAAGAACTGTCACCTTACTGACAGGGACATAGACAAAGCAGAGATTTCCACAAGGCAGAGCAGTAGCTCTCTAAGACCAGCAGAATTTGAGAAAGACAACAAAATGAAGAAGCTAGAAGTAGGCCTATAGTACAGTATCTTCATTGAAAGAGTTTTAAACATTATGGGAAAGGTAAAAAGTAAATGAGGAGAGATGAACATTGAATAACACATGAAAGAACAAGGACATGAGTGAGTATCAATTAATAGCAGGGAAAAAAGCTGAGTGTGATAACATGCTTATTAGGAAAAGTGAGAATAACAGGAAAGAAGCGAAGTGATAATATCAATAAAGTCCATCTTCATGATTTTTAGATTGTAAATCAATACTTGTTTCGAAAGAATGCATGACCTCTGATTAATCTTGCTGATTTTGCAAAGGAATGATGATTCAATGATGACATTTTCTAATATAATTTATAGCTAACATAGTCCACTATGAGACAGTTGAGCCATACCCGCAAAGCCTGTTTTGACCTGTGTTCACCTAACTGATATAAAACCACAAAGGTAGTCTGCAATGTCATGTAAGCAGACAATTTGCCCTCAAGAGCAAAGACCCTGTGGAAGAAAAGTGGTTCTTCTCCTCTAACATTCACATCCAGAACTCTATGCCCCAGCTTTCAGTGGACAAACCACTCAAAGGAGGTATCATTGTGATCAACATGACTCACATGCAACACATTTATGAGCACCTTGTATATATTATAAGCTACAGAGAACAGCATCCACCTTCTAGGTAACAAAGCCTAACACACAAAGCAGGAGTTTGGACTTCTTATATTTGCCTTTGTTTTTTAAAGAACATCTCCATTTATTATTTTTATTTATATTTTTTGTGTGCATGTGCAGGTACTGATGTCACTGTTCCGGTTACTTCCTAATAACAGATGACAGATGTCATTGAAAAGGATCCTGATTAAGAAAGTAGTTATTAAAAAATAAACCTGCTATGCATGTAATTTTTAAATCCCTTCTAATGAGTACCTAGAACAGTTCTGCATTCCCAAATTCAAGGCTGGTTAGGTTGCTGAGATCCACAATTGTATGTAACAGCAGTAACATTTTATAAATAAGTGATGGTACTGTCTTAAGAAGAATGCAGGGATTTCACTGTATGCCCTATTGGGTAAAACAGGAAGACATTTTTTAATGAGTGTCTTGGTAAAAATAATATAAACATTAAGGATTCCTAAAATTTTTACTGAAAGCTGTGTTGATCAGATCCTGCATCCCACTGAAATTCTCTAAGTGCAAGACTGATACAGAATGGTCCTTTCTGCTCTCAGACAACAAACTGATTATTTATTGTGTTTAGTTAGTATTCTACTCATTTGACCACAGTAATTTATTGTCTGTCTTTTGCAACTTCATTTTAATTAAAATGTGTCTCTCTTTTTAATTAGCCCAAGAGGCTGCCCTGTGTGACTATTAATTTGTTTATCTATTTAATGAAGTTTATTAACAGTTAAGCTTGTTTACCTTTATCAAAGTCTAACATGGTTCACAAACTTCAAGGAGCAAGGGTAACACCTGGTGAGAAGATAGTAACCAGGGTACTTCATTTTGCAGCCATACTAATAGTCTGATCTTGTATGAGTTATAACTTGCCCCAGACATGAGAAGGCGAATAAGATGTGATCAGTGAAAAGAAGATTGAAATACATGCTTTGTGCTTAAACCGCATTCTGGAGACTGCAATGCATCATGCTCTTTATTCTCCAGTCATCCTATGCCTAGTTTATCACAGTAATCCAATCTTTAATTCTAATTTAAGTAATGCGAACTAACCCCCTTGATATTGCCCAGCTTGTATATCCAACTGTATTTGCATCCTCAAAGTTCCTTCATTCAGAGATTTAAGATAACCATTCATCCATAATCAGTCTGCCTGTCAAAAATAGTGTTTTCAAGGCTTTGCCTTTCTGAATAGTCAAATTTCAAATAAACCAGAGACTTTTGAGAAAAAAAAATAATCAAAAGCCCAACCTCTACTGAAATGCACTTTTGAAGAAAAATCAAACCAAACCCACTCTCTTGTGTAAACATAGGGATGGGTAAATAAGGTTGAAGGTCTAGGTCATATGTCTGGAAGTCTTTCTGGTTTTAAATTATCAGAGTGAAATGCAATGTTCTGGAGGATTTTTCAAATTGATATGCAAAGAGAACTAAACCACTGCTATTTCTTCTCTTTCTACTGCAAATGCAAAGTCAATTCTTCAACCACTGTTCCCTTCATCTCTTCTTCTAACTGATTAAGCAGGGTCATTTCTCACAACAAGCTTCTCTCTCACAGTGGTAATGGACAGTCTGTGTTCATTACCTCCTTCCATCACCAAATGTTTTGCATACTTGATGATGTTTAGGTTTTTAATATGAAATACAGACAACCTTTTATAGTAAAACAGGGAAGAATGTAATATATCTCTTGTTTCTTCTTCCATTTACTTTCTTGTTCTCATATTATGCAACTGTAGTATTTTCCTTTTACTTTTCAGCTTTTCCCTTGCTCTCCTCTTGGGTAATTTTTATCACTGCCTCTTTTAGCTCTTTTCCAAATGGGTTTCCATCATTCTTTTTTCCACCTTGAGCTCGTGAATATTTCATGTCTCCTGGTGATTAGACAGATTGAAGGCCTTCTACCCTATAGGTTCTCTGAAAGATTTGAAGGATGCTGACTTGGTGCCTGTTGGTATGGATAAGTAAAGTCAATGAAGCTTACACAGACCGAAAAGAATTACGAAACTATGAGGGTAAGTGTAAGCTTGGTTTAACAATGATGAATTTCATGATGGAGGCATTCCCTCTCCTAAAATTGTGTCTCTACTTTTGTTCTTTACATGAGCTCTAGATTTAGGAATCCAATTGGATAAAATAGAACCTGAAATATTTTAGAAATGGAAAGAACAACTCCCTTTTCTACTGATGTCTTACTCTGGGTGGCAGGTCTTCAGCTTTGCACTTGCCCTCTCTCCTCCCACCAAAGGGTAAAATATTTCCCCATAAGATTTCCTCGTAATGCCTGCCCCTTACAAAAAATTGTTCAACTTCTTCAGTGTTGTTTTAGAAACTCTTAAATAATTGATTGGTGGCCAACTTGTTTGTTGCCTGACCTGAAGGAAATAACAATGTGTATATATAATGTATATCTATTCAGGGACAGCCAGAAATAGAGGCAATGTCTACAATGAAGTCTGATGACATGGGCCAACTATATTCCAGCTTGCCAGCTAAAATGCCTTTTCTTCAGGTGTTGTCTACAGCTGGCTCAGTAGGTGTGTGCTGCTGTTACTCTAAAGCTCTTTAAATGCTGAGCTATACTTCTCTGCATGTACAGAACTGCCTCTGTCTGAGCAATTTTCGCCTTATCACCCACCTAAGGGTGGGGCTTGTTCAGTTTTCCTGTCTGCCACATCCCCCGAGGGGCCTGATCCCACAGGTATGCTCAGAACACATCTGACATACTGGCAGGGCCATGCTCTTAGGAGAACATACATGTTTGGTTTTCTTTCTAAAATGGAGCTTAAGGAGGTGGTCCTCCACCTTTTCCTAAGACGGTGGCTATAGAGTTGTTACAGCAGTATAATTAAATAGGTTCAATTCTCTCCCTAGCAGAAGGGATTCAAAGACATATGGCCACCTCTCACCTGTGTATAGACAATGGTGACACGTTCCCCACTCCTTGGAAGGCATACAACAAACAATGCAACACAGAATTCAAGACTGACAGAACTGGCCTCAAATTAATGGCATTTCTTGTCTGGTTCTCAGAATACTTCTTGGGCAGGAATTCAATCCCCATTTTAGATGTTTTCTATGCCTTACATTCAATGGCTACTGATAATTACAAGAGGAATTCCAATCCTTTGTATTTGCATTTGTAAGAGTGATATGGTATCTCAACTGTTATCTTAAGCAGCCTGCACCCTTCAGTTGTAATTCCGAGCTTGTCCTAGTTCAAACTACACAAGGGACTAGAAAATGGTGTGCCAGGACTGAGTCAGTTGTTCAAATGTCTGGTTTTCCTTTTCCTTTTTGAGGAAATTGCCACCAAGGGATGTGTCCTGTGCACACACTGCAGTCTGAGAATCACTGTGATGGGTCTCTGGTACCAGGGAGAAGCAATCTAAAATGAGGATATCGCTTCTCCTGTCCCCCCTTCTGCACTCATTACTGCTACCTAGAATAAAATAACAATGTGCTTTGAATACTAGAGGATGAATAGTTGTGTGCAGAAGTACAGGACAAAGTTGGAGTGACAGCTAGAGAGATTACAGGAGAACATAGAGAAGCTTGTGCAATATGGAGTGATAGCTTCTCTAATGCTTTTGTAAGAGTTAGTTGGAACTGCATTATGTGCTATGATGCGCAGTGTTGGTAGAGTCAGCTACAAGATAGAGTCTGAATGCAGCCAACATGCTGATTCCCTGCTTCTCAACAATGTGTTTGGTGCCAAACATCCCATTGTGCCTTGCAAAACTGTTGATTTCAAGTGATCACTTGGACACAGGGGGATAAAGTGGGGAAGCAGCTGGTGTGGTAAGTCTACATTAACATGATATGCCATGCAACGTGGGCATTCCTGTGGGACTGGCAGCACTATTGTATTGACAGTGTCCATAGAGGTGTTGCAAATGTACTTCCATGAGAACAGTGTGATCTCTGTGCTTAGTGTCTGCAACAAGAAGAACTAAAAGGAGTCAGATGTAGTCTCTTTAAGATCTGTAAGTGTAGGTAGGTTTTTTTCCACATTTTAATATAGAAAATTAAATCTAGGAAATTTAGAAAACTATCTAAATAGTGATAAAAATAAATTAATTTTTTAATCTCTTTCACTACTGGAATTTTGCATGTCAACAAACACATCAAGTATTTCTAAAATGAAGGCAAAAAGGAGTCAGCACTTGCTTTTCAGATGATGCCTGTATGCTTGAATTCTCTGGTTTTCATACCAAGGAACACTCAGCTTGCAAAATCCTGCTTGAGAGATGATTTTCCTCATGATGGAACTATATAGGGTACCAACTTATAGCAATATTTGGACCTTTACATGAAGCCCAAACTCAGCTGCCCCTGCTACAGAGTTTCTTGGAGAATCCAAGAAGGATTATTAAGAGGATGAGAGGATGGAACGACACATTCCTTCAGAATTGTGCGTAATGACTACAGTGTAATAAATACAGTAACTGCAACACAGGTAGAAGTTGGCAGCTTGATAAGAAATCATGAAGTAATTCCTAACAAGGAAGAGCTTGTTCCATAATTTTATTCTCAGGTTGAATTTTAATCAGCAGAACATTTCCTACAGGTAGTCAGCCTAATGAACTTCTGCTGCTTCCTGTTAGACACAGAAGAATATTTCTCAATATACTTCTTATCTCCTCCATAGATTGGAGCGTTCCATTGCGTCTGGTTTGTATCAGAAGATTAATTATGTCACTATGCTTCAAGTATTCTTTTTTGATGAGTTGTGAAGATTTTCCTCAATTGGCCCCTTGGTCATGCCAACTGAGGACAGCATGCCTAGTATGGCTGAGGAAACATGAGGAAAATTAGTCAAGTGAAATAATCTTTATTGATTTGACTGGCCACTAAATTGAACCTGGTAAAAAAATGTTTTCCCCTGAAGGACCTACATTCTTTTTTGGAAGTAACAACTAACATTTAAAAACACACATATATGTGAAAATCCATCTTATCGGGATATTTTAGGCTCCTGGGGGTTCTAGATCTCTTATTTACTGCCCTATTCTTAAATATATTTACCATTCAATTAATACATCTGGAATCTCCAGCATCAGACTCAAGTGTGAATCAATCTTAGATTTGTTTTATAAGCCTATTTTCTGATGGAAGCCATCCCTGCATGGTGAGTGCTGGCTCTTGGGTTCCCTCACATATGGGATCGTGTTTGCTGGTCAGTAACTAATTTGAGAGGAGAATAGCAGCATCTGTAATTGCTGTCTTGAAAAAATATGAGAAATGTCAACTGAGCACAACAGAGACATAAAATCATGTGTAAGGAAAAGCAGTAACAGGAACTTTGTTTCTTGAGAAGAGCTATGGTGTCAGAGGGTCACTCAGATTGTTTTTCTATGTTGCAGCAGCTTCCCTAGTATCTAATTTTAAAAAATGTCATGTATTTTAGAATATCTAGACACCTATTTGCTGCACGATTCCTGTGTGAAAAACGTGTACTGAGAGTTTTATACCAACACAGTATGGAGAACATTAAGAACAAGCTAATTATGCAAATAAAACCTATATACTCAGCAAGAATTGCTGTGTACAGAAATCTACGTGAGCTTAATTTTCACTCTGACTCATAATTTAATTTTTGTGAACAGACCTGTGCAAGGCAGTTACATGCCATTTGGCTTGTAACTGTGCCTTGCTTACACAGGCATTTCTACCCTTTTGCAACCTGCTGTATCAGTGTCGCGCAGACTGGTTGAAGCTTCAATTACCTGTGTCTGTGGGGCTACCTAGAACAACCAACAGGCATGAGGTGGCATGAGAGAGACCGTGTTAGATCACAGCAATCTTCCAGATTTAATAGGGAGGAATTGCAAAGTCTATTTTACTACGGACTGAATACATGGGGACTTATCCAGTGTTGAAAGGGAAATAATAGCAGCTTTGTCCACCGAGACTGTTGCTGGCAGTGATTGAAAGGGTAGCTCTTCTCAAGAACTACTCATTCTTCTCCCTCTGACCTACTAGTACCTCTGAAATCCCACCTTCATGCTAGGTGTCTTCTATTCCTCTTGAATTATGATATAGCCTAAGACAATTTGGCCTGTTGTAATTAAGTAGATTTACCAGGCTGCAGCTCCTCATGGTGCTGAAAAAGGATTTATCATAATTTTTAAACATTTGTTGAAATGGGTACTAGAACTGCACACACCATAGGGGAAAACCTCCACCACTTTAGTAAAAATAGATATGAAAAAATCATCACCTCTTTGTTTCTGTGTGATTCCTCCCTATGAATTCAGAGAATGCTCCTTCTTATCTATAACATGACAGTAGGAGCCTACCTGAAAATAGAGAGCTATGCCATTAAAAAAGTTATGTGAAACTACGATTCCCTGCATTATTCCTGTTATCTCAGTGTGAGCAGGGTCAACTGATTTTGGAATGTTACATCTTGATTTCTATCAGGGCCTGCTGGGATTTCCGATGCACAGTTTTGACACACCATTATGAACCTCCAATTTGCTGAATCAGAAATGCTTTTATACCTCAGCCATGCACATGGATAAGCAAAGCAGAGCAGGCATGTACTGCCCATAAAAAGGCTCATTATAATGGCTTTAAAAGTCAGCAGTGGGACATGAACTGAAAGTTTGGTATTGCAGCATCCCAAATTTGCTCATTGTATGGGATGGTGATGTAAGCTGCTTAACCCTCTGAATAAAATTGCAAGCTGTGGGTGTGTGAAATCCAAAGACAGGTTCTCAGGGTACTTTTAAATCCTGTTTTATTAACTTGCTTCTTTTGACTGCCCTTATGACTTTAAAATTAAAAAAATACTTTCAGTAAGCAGCTGTGCCATGCTGACAGACGGTGAGATAAACTCAGCCTTCAATCATTGTGTATAATTGTGCAGAGCATTAGACATGTATGTCAACCATACCCCTCGACATGGTGTCATCGGCATCTTTGCTGAGGGTGCACTTGATCCCGCTGTCCATGTTGTTGATGAAGAAATTAAGCAATACTGGCCCCAGTGTGGGCCCCTGAGGGGATGGAGATTACTTGCTGCTGATCTCCGTCTGGACATTCACCATGACTCTCTGGGTACGGCGACCACCCACCCAGTTCCTTATCCACTGAGTAAGTAGTCTATCCATCAGATCCATATCTCGCCAGTTCAAAGAGGAGGATGTTGTGGGGGACCATGTCAAAGTTCAGACAGATGACAGAAGTAGCTCTTCCCTTGTCCGCTAAGGTACTTGCTCCATTGTGATCCATTCATTCCTCACCTGACAGTGTTATACATTACAAATAATTTCATAGTTGTTGTTTACCACTTATGATAAAAAACTACTGTAGACACAAGCAAGACAAAATTAAATCAAAATGGATGCCTGCATTATAGTGGGGAAAAAAAATCATATGTGTAGCTTCTTTTACAGCTTTCTCTGTTTCTTTTTCAGTTGCTCTGGTGGTTTTGCAACACTAAGGTTTGTCCCTACTATTTGCCTGCTGGCAAGTTTAAACTTGCAGAAGCCACTTTCATTCTGGTGAATTGTGTCCTACATTTATTTTAGATTTATAAAATAAACTGAAATATTAAAAGCTTCCCATTGAAATTGGATTCCTGAACCTGATTTATAATACTTTTAGATGCCTGGAAAGCCTCTGCTTCCATTTAGTGGTCTCTATCGTATGTTGCATGAAGGATGGAAGTGGAAAGCATGCAGGTTCAGTGTTGAGCCCCATAGGAGCTGCACAAAGTTGCAGAAGTTTGCATTTTGTAGAAACATCTATAGGTAGTAAACCTAAATCATGCATGTGGATTTTATGCCCACTCTACTCTGTTCTTGCCCTTCTATTCTGCTCTCCTGAGACCCCACCTGGAGTACTGCATCCAGCTTTGGGGTCCCCAGTACAGGAAAGACATAGAGCTGTTGGAGCGAGTCAAGGAGGCCACAAAGGTGATAGGGGGGTTGGAGCACCTCTCCTATGAAGATAGGCTGAGAGTTGGACTGGTTCAACCTGGAGAAGGGAAGGCTCCAGGGTGACCTAATTGTGGCACACCAGTTCTTAAAGGGGTCCTACAGAAAAGTGGGAGAGGGGATGTACACCGGAGAGTGCAGGGACAGGACAAGGGGCAATGGCTTCAAGCTGAAAGAGGGCAAATTTAGGTTAGATGTTAGGAGGAAATTCTTCACTATGAGGATGGGGAGGCCCTGGAACAGGTTGCTCAGAGAAGTTGTGGAAGCCCCATTCCTGGAGGCATTTAGGGCTAGGTTGGATGGGGCTTTGGGCACCCTGGTCTATTGATGATGTTCCTGCCCATGGCAAGCGGGTTGGAACTAGATGATCTTTGAGGTCCCTTCCAACCCAAAGCATTTTATGATTCTATGATTTTCTGTGCAGGAAGACCTCTAAAGCAGGGTTGTATGCAAGTTTATTGTCCGCAGGAATTATTTATTGTCTAACACATATAGTAAATGGCTGGGATCACCATGGTGTTGGAAAAGGAATCTTCCATTGCTTCTCCCTGGTTGAGGCTAAAGCTGCAGAATTTCCTGCCCAAGTTATTCTTCTTGTCTAGATTTCTTCTGCAACAAACTTCTTATATTGAGTGTAAGCTCCAAGTGCTGTTTTCTGTGTTGGGCAAAAGACAGTTATGTTTCATTTTCAACTAACATTTATTTTATTTCCCCAGTATGGACTGTTAACTTGCACCCTTTCACCACTTACCAGTTAAAAATCTGAATATCCCTAGATAGTTTCATTGTAGTTGTAAATATGATCTGTATAATTTATCTTGACACCTTCATCTCTTGCTAATAACAACTTGTGAAGGGATTTACCTCTGGGCTACTATCTCCAGTTTTCCTACCGCTGGTATTTTGCCAGTCGTTCTTCCCACTGTGAGTTGATTTGGTATATAGACTGGTGGAAGATCAAGTACAAGGGCTAGGTGTAGGCAGTTAAGCCATTTCATTGTGAGCTATCCTCTACAAAAGCCTGTTATTTCTTACCACAAGTACACCTAGTATCTTACCTGCAGCAGAGAAGCCACCCTAGCAAATTTCTTGCAAATTTATTGACAACATGCCAAAAGTAAAAGAGATAAAGGCAACAAATCAAAGTAGTTGACTCTTCCAGGGAGCTGTACTAGAGCTCTGTTCCCTGTCTTTGTATTAGAATGCCTTTCAGGCCTTGATCTATCTTGTGCAGTCCTTTTTTATTGCCTTCTTCATTCAACTTCAGTGGCTCTGCTCCACTCACCTACGGCAGGAGAGAAACCCCCCTGCTTGGTTCTGCATTACGGGGTGTTTTTTTCTTTCTCAACAGTATTCTCTTTTGTTGTTTCCCTTGATCATGCTCCCTAAGTCTGTATTGTCATAACCTTTCTGTGTCCACCTCATGGAATTCGTTGCCTACTTTTCTCTGTGTCCCTCCCCAATACTGCTCTGACCGCATTCCCTCCAACTCCAGTCCTTCTTCTGGCCCTGCTAACAGGGCATGACTGAACTGCAATTTACCATGGCATAGACCAATTTCCTGGTTTCAGTGTGGCTGGGGGTGGCCATGGGAACAAAAGCTTGCCTTCCATCTCTTTTTTTAATGAAAGTGTGACTTTGGAAAAATCTGTGGAATATAATTTCCTTTGCTACTGCTTCTTCTTCACTGCAGTTCTTGTGGAGCAGAAGATTCCTGGAAAAGGAATGCTCTGTTGAAAAGCAGCTTTTTAAAATATGACCTCAGATATCAAAACCAATGTTGAGGCATCGGTGCCTTGTTTTTACAGACTATTTTATTGTCTCCCACGAGTGTGTTGTCATTGTGCAGTTGTGTGAACCAGGGTGTGACTTGTGTTCTTGCTGTAGTGTCTGAATCTGCTGACAGTAATATAATTCCTCTTGACTCTATCAAAAAAACCTTAACACATCTCCCACTGGTAGAGCTGCCCTGGGATCAGGGCAAGGTTACATGAATTTTAAATAACATTAATGGAAAGGCAATCGGGGTTGCCTCTAATATTAGAATTGTTTGGGTTGGAAGCAACCTTTAAATATGATATAGCACAGCCTCTCTAGATCAGGTTCCTCAAAGCCCCACCCAAACCTGTTTTTGGACAAATCTAATGATGGGGTATCCAGAAGACTGTTACTCATTTTTGTGCCCAGCATATAGACTTTGGTTTGTTAATGTAAGCAGGTTTATGGTAAGAGCTCTAAAGATGAAGAGAAAAATTAATCAGTGTTTAGAAGTTTCCATAACTCCGCAACAGTAACGTCTGATCAGCCAGCATGTCTTTTGCACACTTTGATCTTCAAAAACTTTTTAGAAGTTGGGAAAACGCTACATCCATCACAGGGAGCGAGGTTTCAACATCTGCCTTGACATGATTTGAGTGTGCAATGACTCATCTATTTTTATAAGAAGATTGTGATGGAGAAGGAAACACAGTCCACATTTCTTGCATCATTGAACTTTGTGAAAGCAAATGGCCATATAGATGTGTCTGTTAAAATGAAGGGGAGAGATTCGGATGTAAAAAGATGAGAAAGAAATGCAAGATTGCTAGTTAGAAACAGATCAGAGACCTCTGAAGATGAATGCTTGCACCCAGATTACTATGTGATACTTCTACTGTATGCATTTCAGCATCCTTTCCACAACATTTCATGGTGCTATTAATATTGATGAAAAAGCATGTGAACTTAGATCTAACTAGCAAGCTGGCACCTGATAAGCCCAGTGCTGAGCCCAAAAAAATTCTACATTTGTGTTAATGAGAGCTTGCATGGTAGGTCTGCCAGGAGAAGACACTAAAACTCCTTTCTATTTACTGACAACAGGATCTTCCTGTATATATAGCCCTATGGCTTGGACTCACTCTCCAAGCTGAACTTATCCTTTGGGTTATTGCCCAATAGCAATTGGGCAATGACAATTTTAGCATCATCCCCATCTGGAACTGAGAGCAAAACCTGCCTACTCCAGGTGCTGGCTAGCTCATGGGTTTACTAGAGCCAAATTGTAGCTGTGGCAATGTGCTCTGTCCAGTGGCAAATACATCAAAACAAAAATTAATTGCTTGCTAAGGTTCTACTTTATGTTTTCTAAAAGGAAAAAGCAATCCTTAGATACAGAACAAAGAGGTCAGGATGCTTAATAATTTTGACACAGTTGTCTAATTTTCATTCCAGATATTAGCATTTAATGAGTGCCTGGAAGAAAAATGGCTTCTTTCTTAGATTTTCCAGGTGTAAAATCTCAGGCCCTTCTTTGAGAAGACTATTTCTTGACAATATAAAGACATAGCTTTTAATGTGAAATGACCTTATTTTGTAGTGCACTCCTCTGCTCCTGGGTGTGTTTTACATCAATTCAGGAGTCAGCTGTTCCCTTCATGACTTGAAGTGAAACCAGGGGGTTCTTTTTAATTTAAAAAGTGCTTTCAGTTGAGAAAACACTTTTTTTTGTCATTCTTTACTCACTAGGGAGAAACATGAGCTTATAATTGATTGATACTGGGGTAACTAATGAGAAGAAGGCTAGAGAGACTCAAGAATTTGATCAGAAAGCTGGAGGAGTTGAGAAGGTTAGAGTAGTACGCGCATAATTTAAGTATGTTTTAGTAGCATGAGCTTACCACAAATAACATACAAAGAGGGATGCAGTGTTGTGCTTTGAAAAATCCTTACCTCCTGAGTGGTACAGTATATAGTGATACACTTACCAGGACTGATTATGGTATTTGCATTAGATCAAATCTTGGCCATTAGATAAAATATTTAACTGGAGGCCTACAATATTCCGTAATTGTTCACTTTTTCTCTGGCTGAATGTATCTTCAACTTTTTGCTACACAAGGACAGTCTTGGCAGTAGAGAGAAAAGGATTTATTTATTTCAGTTTGAAAGGGAATGGGCTGAAAAGTAGGGAGACAGAGCTTTTTATGAGTTATTTAGCTATCCATCATAGAATCATAGAATGGTTTGCGTTGGGAAGGCCCTTCTAGTCATCTAGTCCAACCCTCCTGTAATGAGCGGGGACATCTCCTACCATCCAACCTGACCTTGAATGTTTCCAGCATCTCTCTCTAGTCTTTTTGTCTCTAGTCTTTCTCTCTCTAGTCTTTTTCATGTTGCTTTTTCTGCAACATGTTAGGGCCTTGAGAACACTAACAGGCCTTAATGGCCCTGACCATCCTGGGACTCACACCCTAACCTGGGTCTTCAGTTCTGGGTCTTCAGCACATTCCTGAGCTCAGCTGAGCCTGGCCATGAACCCCATGGACCCTGACCTGTGAACCTGTTCCAACACAAAAGCTTTTTCCTGGCTTTTAAGACTGGTTTGAGCCTGGCAGCCATCCCATACCTGCCCTGCCCAATTTTTGGGTACTGTGAGATAGGCTTTAGCTGACATGGCCTGGCTGCCTTGGTTGTCCTATTCTTGTATCTGCATTTGAAGTTGGAATGGATCCATAAGGACCATTGAGTCCAAAGCCCTGTTCCTTGTAAGACTACCGAAAACTAAACCATATGACTAAGAGCATCATCCAAATTCTCCTTGACCTCTGACAAGCTTGGTGACGTGATTTCTTTACTTGTTGAAGTGGTAGAAGAGATGAAAGATTCCAGCATGATTTCATCAGGAGGAGATTAATTTACAGTCCAAAGAGTTTGGAGGTATAGCCTCTCTCAAAGAGAAAACTAGGAAAGGATTAGGAAAAATAATCCAAGTTTGCCTCCTTGTGGTACTGTCCTGTTGTTACTTGTAGTTATGGACCACTTTTTCCTTCTCTTTGTGTGTCTTCCTTCCTGTTTGCTTCTGTGACTGAACAGCTGTGTGCAATAACAGATTGCTTAGACGTCCTTGGCCTTTCAGCACTTCCGCTGTAATGTTTGAAGACTCCTCATGCCAGCCAGCATTGTTCAGACATTCATAGAGAATGCAGTTTTGCCTGGTAATATCTGCCCTGGTTCTGGCCAGGCCAGAGTCAAGCTCCCCAAGCAGACTTCACAGGTGAGCTGAGTTAGCCCAGGTGAGCTGAGTTAGCCCAGGCTGTTTTCCACCCCACCTGACATCACTCCCCCATAAAAGGGGCTGGCTGGGGAGGAGCAGTTCTGTGCAGCTCTAGGGCAGCTTCAGTGTTGTTGTATTGGTGGGGTGCTCTATGTAACCACAGCTCTGGGCTGCTGAAGTATTCAGTGTTATTGTTAGTGGTTGCAATTGTGAAGAACTTATCTATGTGAAGCAGGTAAGCAGCACTTCTTTATTCCAGTGATGGGGAGCATGGGGGGGTAGTTCCACCAAGGACATGTTCACACACAGGTGCAAAGCACAACATATTTAAACAAGTTTTTAGCAGAGTCATTAAAGATGGGTAGAATGCTTGCTTCTTAATTTGAACTTTGTGATAATTGGCTCTTAGTTGATTCACCTTATCTGTATTCTTATTCTATGAAAACCATTGGTTAGCTTTGCTGATTGTTTTAAATACAAAGAAGAGAGGGTGTTGATTAGCATATTTATGTTACTTCCTGGAAGTCATTATTGTATGTAAATGTCCCTAATATGTGTGTAGTTATGCTGAGTCGGAGTCCTACAGTGGTCATTGATAGTCTTCCTTGCTGTGTCTGCTGATGGAAGCCCATCCTTACACATGCTCATTTCATCTTTTGCTGATCTTCCAAAACCACAGCCAGTCTTCTCTGGTAGCTATTGTTTTGATTCAAGGTCCATAACCTGTACTCACTGATTTAATGCAGAGCCCATAATTATTCACACAGTGATCCAGGCACACACTGTCCTAATTACCTATTCCTAAGGGCCTTCATGTGCTTTATATTCTCATAGCTGCTATAACTCCTTTAAAATCAAAATAATATTTTCCACTATAATAAAAATAACCTGGAATTAAAGCTAGTTTATTAGAGTGACTATAACATTATCAGAGAGAGTGTGTGTGAATTCTGCCATGGGCTCTGTTATTATTCCCCTTTGGAAGTGGTATCAGTAAACTGCCCTTATTCCAGCCCATGGGGGCTTTGTCCGTTCCCTCCTCTGGTGGAGGGGTGACCAAGCAGCATGTGATGCTCAGCTGCTGCCTGGGGCTGGACCATGACATTATCTGATACTAAAATGCAGTGCTGCTGTGGTGGAGCCCTGTGTGCATAACACAGAAATGTTATCCAAAGCAGTGCAATGGCAATATAAAAAAAAAAAGGTATTTCCTGGATTACTACTGCTACTATTTCTTAGGTGTGATTGAAAAGGAGAAATAATAATTAATTTCTAGCACACGGTTGTGCAGCTGGAGCTACTCAGCCAAAGCACTGTTCTGCAGGTAAAAGGACTCAAACTGTCCTCAGCAAGAGAGGCCAGTTCTATTTGAGAAACAGCCAAAAGCCAACAAACACTAAAGATATAGCTGAAATATAAGGGCTTCCAGGGAAATATAAAGAATTTCGGAGAAAGACTCAGGTAATGGTTAAGGGCTTTTCTCATCAAGCAGCCCCCTCCCATGGAGGGTAGAGAACCTTCCTATCTGGCAGTTTTAAGAAACATCTTACGCCCATGGGGGACTGGAACAACATTCTTTTGAATGTCCATCAACTGGTGGACTTCTTCACCAGCAAAGTTTCACCTTGCTTGGCAGGTACCCCTGATCTTTGGTATCCTTTCAGCAAAACACAAAATAGACACAACCAAAAGTAAAAGCCACACCAGGTTACAGACTTAATGTGTAATCTGGAAATACTTTGTTATTGCTGTTGGGAGATAAGGAACTTTGCAGTTGATAGCTGTAATAAACCCATGGAAATGAACAGTAGAAAAATTTTGGACATCATCTGATTCCCAGCCTAAGAAAATGCAGACTACACAAAGCCAATGTTATATATTTTTGTTGTTGTTCAGAAAGCACAATTGTCCAAAAGCCACAAAAAAAAAAACCACAGAATTTTTCTGAAAGCCTTTGATTAAGCACTCTGACAGATCTCTTTCCCCAGGACAAGACAATGGAGAATTTACAAACCCCACAATGGTGAGTGGGTAGATGACAGACTGGCTATGGTGGCCACTTCAAAACAGCAGTTTGTAATTACCTTGTGAAAGAGAACAGGTTAGATGAAAACACTGGGGTTTTTGTGGGTTAATTGGTAAGAGCAACATATTTGGATGCCAGGACTCCATGGGAATTAAAATTCACAACTTTAAGGTGGAAACTGAGAGTAGCCATGCCATCACTTCTACAAGGACAGTTGCCCACATGGAAATTCACAGTGTGAAGTTCCTAACCTGCTTTACTGCAGGTTTTTTCCTGCTGTGTTCTAACTGCTCTGCATCTTGTTCTTTGAATGAATTTGACTCACTTGTTTTTCCAACAAATCATGAGAGCTTGGCAGGCACTTGACTACACACCTTGCCTGCCTACAAGCCTAAACAAGGCTGTTCAGCGTTCTCACCCCACATGCAATTAATGTTGGTTTTCAACATGACGTGGAGAAGGAGCAAGAACCAGGCATGTGCATGCACATGGCTGGTGATAAAATATGGGATGGCATGCTGCAACTAGAGGTCCTGTGTGTTAGTGAGTTCCATAAGTCTGCTCCAAGAGGTGCGGGGTATGTCAAAGCATGTCTGAAGTGCTTCTACACCAATTCGCATGGCATGAGGAACAAGCAAGAATGGCTAAAAGCTTTGGCTCGGTCCCAGAGGTGTGACATCACTGGCTTAAGTGAAACCTGGTGGGAAGAGTCCTGTGACTGATGTGCTGTGATGGATGGTTACAGGTTCTTAGGAAGAGAAAGGCAGGGCAGGAGAGGTGGGAGGTGGTGCTGTATGTAAAGGAGTCAGTGGACTGTATGGAGCTGTCAGTCTCTGGGTAAGGATTAAGGGACAAACAAAGGGCATGACCTTGTGGGAGTCTGTCATAGACCGCTTGACCACAAGGACAATGTCAATGAATTATTCTTCAAGGAACTAAGAGACACCTCTAGATCAACTGCCCTTGTCCTTATGAGGGACTTCAACTTGCCAGATGTTAACTGGGAGTACTACACAGATAATACAAAGGTCCAGGAAATTCCTAAAGCAACTGATGATAGCTTCCTTGTTCCAGTAGTAAGGGAGCTGATGAGGAAAGGCGCCCTCCTAGATCTCTTGCTTGTGAACAGAGGACTCATGGGGGAAGTGGTGGCAGGTGGATGTCTTGGCCACAGTGACCATGAAGTAGTGGAATTTAAAGTCTTTGAGAGGAGAAAAACTGCTCCAAAACATCAACACTGGATATGGGGTGAGGAGATTTTGGAAAGCTCAGGGAACTAGTTAGTAAAGTCCCCTGTGAAACTGCTTTTGAAGGCGTTGGGGTCCATCAATCCAGGCTGCTTTTAAGTACCACCTTCTAAAAGCAAGAAACACTCAAGAATAGCAGAGTGTTTTCACCGCTCTCCTGTATATGTTATGTCTAGGGATGGTTTATGGAAATAAGGGATGTGGTTTTGCGACCTAGGATTAGGCTTGCATCTCCTCTGTTGCCTTGGCGTAACATCCTGTGTCACATCAGTAGTGGTAGATACTGATTTCAGCAGTCTAGGCTGATGAAGCTCATTCCTTTGCCTCAATCTGCAGTTCACGCAGCCCTTACAAGCCTCTTACAAAGTTACATTATGTCCCTGATATAATCCCTTTAGTTTCTAATTCATTTAATTATGTTGCTCTTTGTGTTTTGTCCTAGAACATGAGAACATCTTGCTGTATAGAAGGTCGTATTTCAAAGTCCAGCTCTCCCACATATAAACCCAGCTGCTGTCAAGCTTTATGTTTCATGTGCAAAAGAAAACACTTACAGCATGGAGCCAGCCAATATATTGTGTAGTGGTTTCTATGTCTGGCATCACCACCTCCTTAGGTTTATAATCTGTGAGCAATCACTGCCCAGGGCTAAGATTAAACAATTACTTCTGAAAATCCAAGCGAAGTACTATCCCATAGGCATAGCCCAAGGGCTCTGTCTAATCAAGGATTAGGAACAATTAAAAGACCTAAAATGCAATAGTTGCATGTTACCCACTAATATCCATCATGCTGAGCTAGCACAAAACACTTAGGACATGTGCCATATGCCGCTTTGGAAACAAATTCCTTATATTTTTATTACAGTAAGCACAAATAATCATAAGTATGGACAGGTTCTTAGACTTTAAGCAACTGAGTTCATTAAACATTTAGATTCTTGAGCTAACTGGTCTAATCACATCAGAAAAGGAAGATAATATACTACACAGTTGATCCATGGAAGGGATTGTGCAATTTAGGGATTGTGCAAGCAAATATAAAAGTATTTGTAATAATTTATGACTATTTGAGGCCTGTCAAGCTTGCCATCTCATGTTCCTAATGCTGTAGGTAGATATCTAAACATTGAACAGCTTATGCTTAAACTTTATCATGAACCTCCTGGCAGCACATCCATGAAATTAAAGATTTTACCATAGTAAGTGTGAAACTGATTATACCAGTCTAATAGGAGCTGTAACTCTTGTATTGCTGATTCTAAGAATACATTGTGTTTATTGTATATGACATCCTATGTGCTCAATTGCTTTTGTGGTGTAGGTTTTTGCAACTGTGATGGCTCAAACTAGTTCCTGAATGTTTATCATTGAGGGGGAACAGCTCAGTGCTTCACCCTGATGAGGCTGCAGTAGTTACGCATTTGCTTCATTTCTTCTCCATAACCAGAGCACTTGAATTTGGAAGCAAAGGCTTCTTTACTTTCAATGTATTACCAGGTCACTGTCAGGTTTCAGGTTCTTATGGACTCTATCTGTCTTCACATTTCAACCTCTGTCCTAAGGTCCCGCATCCTGTGGAAGTCAGACATCCTGATCAAGGGTTTTGAGGGTTTGCTAGGGGTTTGTGTCTGTGGTCCTTGGGTATGCTTCATGAAAACAAGGCTACAGAAGGAAATCTCTGCGTGCTGGGGTATTTCATGTGGTGTGTATCCCTCTTGGTCTACCTCATCCTTGACTCTTCAGACCTCACAAAAAGCAATTACGATAATTAGGCCTGGAGAGGAGAAAGGGAAAGGGAACAAAACAGAAAGGGAAGGAGGAAAGACTGGCACTGGCTAAAGGTGATGGCAAATGAATAAACACAAAATATCCTATCTTAGTCTGAAATCAGCAAATAAAAAAAAGGCTGAAAATCTTAGGGTGTTTTTTCTACATTCACTTAAGTCTATAAGATGAAAATTATTAATTTTAGCTGTGGATTCTTTAAACATTGTTTTTGGAGAAGATAATTAAAAGTTCTGTTTAAAAAATAAGAAACTTTGATTATAGGCAAGTAGGACACAGAAAACTTCAAATTTAACTGAACAATGTGCAACTGCTTGTTTTGTCCCTGTGCATGAACAATAACATATGACTGTTTCCTGGCCTTATATGAAGACATTTCTAGTAATGACCCTCTTAAAAGAGGTACTACAATGCAACATTCACTCCCTATTAACACTTAACTACTTAACACTATTTATATGTTGCTTTATTGAATTGTGTTATCTGTTCTTAGTGTGTTGGAGCACTACACCGAGGCTTGCATGCTTAAGGATCCTAAAACTTAAGAAATAAAAAAAAACCCAACCAACCAAAACAAAACAAAAAAACCACACAAAATTATATTATTTATAATTATGTAATTATTTTTATGGTTACTTATCAATGTGTACAAAACTTTCAACAGATATTGTTTGTTGTTATACATATTCAAAGACACAGATGAGGATCACTTCTTTGGGATTTAAATGGCGCTGATTCAAACAACCAGTGTTTTATGACACTGATGTTGCAGTTGTTAAATCCATGTAACTTCCAGCTGCACTTCTGAGCCTGGGGATGTGAAGCAAGTTGGCCTGTATCCTATGCCATCAATACAAATTTATATTTCCAAATGCAATCGCATGCCAAAGTCTCTATTAAGCTGATAAATTCTGCTGGCAAGCAAGAATGATTTGTGTGGTCTGGCTAACAAAATAGTAGGCATTAACTTCCCATTTCTGCTTCTTTCCTCTTAGAGGGGAAGCAGAAGAAAGAAGATCCCAAAAGAAAGGATGAGTTTTGATGAAATTTAGATCCAGTCCCTCTGGGTGAAACAAGGCAATTAGCTAATCTGGTAGTTGCTAGGCACAGGTTGTGCAAGTAACCGGTCCAGCTACAAAATATAGATCCTCCCTTTTAATCTTGATGATGCTTCCTAATGTACAGAATTAATTATATCGCCCTGCTTTGCTCCCCCTCATTTCCCTCAAATAAAGGTGACAAAATTCTCACAGAGTGAGTGCGTGTCAGGGGTTTTGTAAGACAATGCCAAGTGTGTAACATGCCAATTCTCAGCTGAGATTTGTTGAGTAATTTGACTATAATTTTAATGTTCTGCCTCCCTTGGGGAGAACAAAGAGAAATTGTGTAGACTTACTACTGAAGGTGAGGGACAGTGAATGCACATGGGTGATTGTAAGAGATAATTGTAAGAGGATAATTTTGTAAATGTTTTTTTGAATTGTTTGATTTTCTATTTCAGTTGCTTCTTCAGACTTTTTCTGAAATTTGTTTCAGTTTTTCAAAACAATAACAACAACAAAGCAGTGATAAAAGCTCAAAATGCAATTCCTTAAAGAACTCTGTTATTTCACTTATGAAAGTGAAGAGGAAAAGGTAAGCTTGTCACTGTCTGTAACAAATGGAAGGAACACAGAGAAAATCTGAATAGATCTCAAGCGCTTCGGTTTTCTTTAAATCTTAAACTCGTGTGCCTCCAAAAATGACAGTTCAGAGAAAGAACATTATCAACCCTAACACTGAAGGCTTCATTTAACGGGATTCATCTTGCTTAGTTTTAGAAAGTCAAGCATCTAGTCTAAGCTAGTGCCTTGGTTCTCTTGCCAATGAAGCAAGATAGCCATCTCTAGGTGTAATTTATGCTGTCCATTTTCTCAAACAATTATAGAGAAAGAATAAATAAACATTTAGATTATGTGGTTTTAGACAGCTAAAGGAAAGTGAATGCATTCTTTCACTGTATCTGAACTACTCTGATGCTCACATCATCCATCTTTGAGATAGAGGTGCCATGGAGCACTCCCTCTATCTGTACAACCATAGACAGAAGCTTTCTGAAACTGGAGAGCTTTATTCACTTTAGGAACAAAAACCCCTCCCAGATCAGGTCACTGAAAAATCCTTAAATCAAAGCTAAAAGAGGCATTCTGCCTCGATCACAATTTGCTGAACTAGATGCAAGAATCAATGCATGAAGTCCCATAGTTAGTGTGAACACAGTTGCACAGCAATAGTTCCCAATCAAAACATTCCAGGTCTCAAAACTTCTCTAGGTTGCCCATAAGCAGCCAAACTAACACCAAGGCTCTGGGCTGTCAGGGGAATGGGAGTGGTATTAAAATTTGCTTACCTTACTTTCACTCTATACCAGGGTCCAACTTCAAAAAATGGGCAACAATAGGTCCGAAACAAGATGCCAAAGCTGGAAGATGATGCTGGCTTTGAAACCTCCCCAAGTAGCCCACCTGCAGTCTGGGATCAGGGCTCTCTTTGTTCAATGGACTAACTTTCCATCACTTTAAGGCACCTTTCAAAATGCTAAATGTCCAGCAATGGAACCCAAAGCAAAGATGCCAGTCCTAAAGATATTTCTGGCCTGAAATCTCCCCAGGTAGCCCACCAGCAGCCCCATTAACATGCAGATCAGAGCTTTTATAGTCCAGGGAAGTCACATTCATTTCCATCACTTTCAGGCATTATGACTGTGCAAATACATACAGAATCCAGCTATACCTCTGGAAAAAAAAGGAGCCAGCACTGAAAGATGTTGTTGTCCTGAAGCCTGAAGTTGTTGGTGGCCTGAAACCTCCACACATGTGCCACAGGAGGTGGCATTAACATTGTGGGTCTGAGCTTTCCTAGTTCTCCAGGGAGGTTTCAAGGCAGCAATATATTACAGTGCCGGCTCTTTTGGTTTGGGAGCTATTGTTGGGCATTTAGCATTGTGGATGGTGAACTGCCACTGTACCTGAATGTGATGAGAATTTAGTTCCCTGGACTAGGAAAACCTTGAGCCCTGAAGATAGTGGGCTTTCTGGTGTGCTACCTGGGGAGGTTTCAGACCAGGAACATTTTGGATGGTGGGGTGTCGTAGTGCCTGAAAGTGATGGAAAGGAAACCCCTGAGCCCCCATGTTAGTGGGGAAGCTGGGGGGTTACCATGATAGCTTTCCACACCAGCAACATCTTTCAGTGATGGCACATTAGGTTTGGGAGCTATTGATGAATATTTAGTATTTTGGATGGTGGACTGTCTTAGACCCTGTAAGTGATGCAAAGTTACTTCTCTTGATGTGGAAAGCCCTAATCCCAAATGCTAATGGGGCTGCTGCTGGGCTACCTGGAGAGGTTTAAGGCCAAGAATATCTTTCAGTGCTGCCACCTTTGGTTTGGGAGATATTGCTGGATGTTTAGCATTTTGGAATTCGTGTAGTCGGAGTGTTTGAAAAAGATGGAAGGGAAAGTCAGTACCCTGGACTAGTAAAGCCCTGAGCCCACAAGTTACTTGGGCTGCTAGTGGATTACCTGGGGAAGTTTCAGGTCAGTACTACCCTTCACTGCTGGCACCTTTCCTTTGGGAGGTGCTACTGAATGTTTAACATTTTGGAAGTTGGAAGTTGCAATGCCTGAAAGAGATTCAAGGCAAAGTCACTTACCCTGACTAGGAAAGGTCTGATCCACAAAGTCAGTGCACCCTCTTGTGGGCTACGCGGGGAGGTGTCAGGCCAGAAGCGTCGTTCAGTGCTGGCACCTTTGTTTGGGAGCTGCTGCTGGAGGTTTAGCATTCTGAAAGTTCAGCGTTTGTAATGCCTGGAAGTGATTCAAGGCAGTGTTGCTTCGGAGGACTACAAAAGCTCTGATCTAAGATGTTTGTGGACCTTCTAGGCTATGTCGGGATGTTTCAGGCCACCATCATTCAATGCTAGCATTGTTGGTTTGGGAGCTATTATTTGATGTTTATCATTTTGAAATCTGTGCAGTTGCAGTGCCTCAAAGTGATGGAAAGGATATTCAATCACCTGGACAAGGAAAGCTCTGAGCTGTGAACGTAGAGGCTGCCAGTGGGCTACTGGGCACGTTTCAGACCAGTACCACCTTTCAGTGCTGGCAGATCTGGTTTGGGAGGTATTACTAGATGTTTAACATTGTGGAAGTTCGGAGGTCGTAATGTCTGAAAGAGATTCAAGGCAATGTTACTTCCCAGGAGCAGGAAAGCTTTGATCTGCAATGTTTGTGCCCCTTCTTGTAGGCTACGTTGTGAGGTTTCAAGCCAGCAATGTCTTGTGGTGCTGGCACTTCTGGTTTGGGAGCTTTTGCTGGGCATTTAGCATTGTGGATGATGAACTGCCACAGTACCTGAACGTGATGAGAATTTAGTTCCGTGGACTAGGAAAGCCTTGAGCCCACAATGACAGTGGGTTTTCTGGTGGGCTACCTGCGGAGGTTCCACTACAGTGGGCTGTAGTAGTGCCTGAAAGTCATGCAAAATTAGTTTTCTGGACGTGGAAATCCCTGATCCCCAATGTTAGTGGGGCCGCTGGTGGGCTACCATGGGAAGCTTCAGGCCAGGAACATATTTCAGTGCTGGAACCCTTGGATTTGGAGCTATTGCTAGACGTTTATAATTTTGGATGCTAGGCTGTCATAATGCCTGGAAGTGATGCAATACTAGTTTGCTGGACTGTTAAAACTATGCTAAAAGCAATGGGTGGTGGAGCCCTAAAAAACTGGGATATGCATTTAGCCAAAGTCACATGGATAGTTATCTCTAGGGGGTCTACCAATGGAGCTGGCCCTGTGATGATAAATATTAGTTGGTCAGCAGCAAACTAAGTAAAGGATGTGCAAGGTTCTGCCTGAAGGACTGCAATGTTAGCACATTGTGCGTTGTGATACCTCAGGAGAAACTACTTGTCTCTGAGAAGGGAGTGATAAAGAGGGGAGAGAAAGACCAGGAGGGCACCTCAAGGCTGCAGAACCAGCTCCGTGGCTTTGTTAGCAAGACAAAAGCTGCAGCTCACAGAAAGGACCTGTAATGAAGAGGAGTAAATGAAGTGAACAGCCAACAAATGTCTTTGAAGACCACCAATAGATTATCGGGGTGGGTAGGTGATAATGAAAAAATTAACCATTCCTTCGAAACCCTATGAATATGCATGTTTTATGAATGTGCATACATGTCTTGTATAAAAGCTGTGTAACTAACCCTTTATGGTGCACACATTTGGAGGAGTGATCCCCTGTGCTGCAATAAAGAGTACCTGCTTCATAGTCATCAAGACTACTGAGTTTTGGTTTTGGCTATTCACGACATCAGTTCTGGCGATCCAGATGGAACCCTCTCTGCTTGGCTAAAGGACCCGTTGAAAGCAGGACTCCCTGAGGTACCCCCAAGATTTCCTGGAGGGACTCCTCACCTCAACTGTGGCAGCAGACAAGGACCATCTAAAGGAGTAAGATACTTCACAGGTTCTGAAGTCTGGGGCCAGTTGTTAAGGGGTTTGCGTAGGTTGTAGGAGACATCCTACACACCTCAAGTATACCAGGCTACTAGTGCCTGAGGGTATCCAATAGGTACAACAGTAGTAGGAGTGTTTGTACTTCTGGTTGGCACACACTCACTGTGAAGTGTAGCACTCTGGTATTTGGTATGGTCATGAGTTGGGCTATGTACTTTTGCAATAATATACTCTGGTGGTATTGATTCATTTGTATTGACCTTGGATATTGTTATGAGGAACTGAATCTGCATCACCTGCCCAATCAAAACCCTCATGAACTGTAGAAGGGGATAAAGTCCCTGTAGTGAGCATGAGAACCTGTTGGAGGAGACAGTCTGAGTTATTCCTGCTTCAGGCAAAGGCAAACCCATCTGTAGGAGTGCTCTTACTCATGAACCTGGGTGCACTTGGTGGGTGATGCAACAGGATAGTGAAGTCCAGTGTGTACCTCAAGGGGATTTAATTTCAGGTGAGGACAGCTGCAAAATTGTTGGTGTAAAACAAAATCAGTTCATGGCAGATTAAAGGCCTGGAGCATCTCCCCTATGAGGAAAGGGTGAGAGAGGTGGGGGTGTTCAGCCTCGAGAAAAGAAGCCCGAGAGGGGATCTGATCAGTGTTTATCAATATTTGAAGTGTGGGACACAGGGGGAAATGGCCAGCCTTTTCCAGTGGTCTGTGTGGACAGGACAGGGGGCGATGGCCTCAAACTGGAGCACAGGGAATTCTTCCCGGTGAGGGTGACGGAACCCTGGGACAGGCTGCCCAGAGGGGTTGTGGAGTCTCCTTCTCTGGAGATATTCAAGCCCCATCTGGACACTGACCTGTGCAACCTGTCCTAGGGACCCTGCTTTGGCAGGGGTTTGGACTCAATGATCTCTTGAGGTCCCTTCCAACACTTACAGTCTGTGATTGTGAGAAATAGTAGATAAATGATATGTTATGAACCTCCCAGATAACTGAAAATGTAAGAGTCAAGCATGATGTAGATGGTGTGGAAAAGTGGGTGGATAATGTCCTGGCTCTGTCCAGGCCAGAGTCAAGCTCCCCAAGCAGTCATCACAGGTGAGCTGAGTTAGCCTGGGCTGTTTCCATCCCACCTGATATCACTCCCCCATAAAAGGGGCTGGGAGGAGAGCTCCTGAGCTGCTCTGGGGTGGTTTGAGAGTGGCTGGGGCATTGGGTGGTGCAGCACTCAGCGTTATTCCTGGGGGTGAGGACTTTGTCCCTGTTTTTTTGTTCTTGTGGGACTTGCCCCAACCCTCAGGGGATCTGTTGGTTTCCCCTCAGGGAACAAGTGGTGCTCAGCCACTGCTTGGGGCTAAGCCTCCACACCTGGAAAGCCCTGACCCCAGGGATAGCAAGGCTATTAGTGGGCTACCTGTAGA
Source organism: Laterallus jamaicensis coturniculus (assembly GCA_022605575.1). Lineage (NCBI taxonomy): Eukaryota > Metazoa > Chordata > Aves > Gruiformes > Rallidae > Laterallus > Laterallus jamaicensis. Next base: position 3,303,441 of record JAKCOX010000060.1, on the reverse strand, counting down.
GGTTTCAGGCCAGGAAGATCTTTCAGTCCTCCTGCCTTCTGGTTGGGAGCCACTGCCGGACGTTCAGGGTTTTGGGTGGTGGGCATTCATAGTGATGGAAAGGAAAGTTAGATTCCTGAAGTAGGGAAGACCCGAGTCCCAATATTAGGGGAGCTACTGGTGGACTAAGTTTCAGGCCAGGAATATCATTGAATTCTTGCCTGTTTTAATTGGGAGCTAATGCTAGATGCTTACTATTTTGGAAGGTGAGATGTAGTGACTGAAAGCGATGGAAAACAATGTTAGTTGCCTGAACTAGGAAAACTCAGAGCCCAAATATTAGTGAGGTACTCATGGGGAACCTGGGGAGGGTTCTGGTCAGGAGCAATTTTCAGTTCTTGCACCTTTTGTTTGAGAGACATACAATTGTTCAAGGTGGGCACTGGTAGAGAAGGAATGTGAGGAAACCACTGTTAAGTCATTCCCTTGGGTAGGAAAGCCCTGAGCCTCAAGGTTAGAAAAGCTACTCATGGGTTACCTGGGGAGGATCCTGGCCAGGAACATCTGTCAGTCCTTGCACCCTTTGTTTAGGAGAAATTGCTGAACATTTACCACTTGAAGATGGATCCTGGTAGACCCTGCAAATGATGTCAGGATGGCACTTTCCCTTGGCTAGGAAAGCCCTCAGCTCTGAGCAACATGCTTGTCTGCACTACAGGGACCTAGTCAGAAGGACCAACAAAATGTCCATGTTCCCAATGGAGGGCCACCTTGCTTAGGAGCTCACATCCCAAACTGGATGCTTAGAGTAAAGTAAGAGCAGGGTGAGTGTATACGGCGACTCCAAAAGTGTTTTACAGGGGATTTTCTGAGCATGATGTGTCCACTCAGGAAACCTCTCAGGTGCAATTGTGTGGTCTCCTCCAGAATTTCAGTCAATGTGATATAAATTTCACACAAACAGAGCCTCCTCAGCTTGTGCAAGGGTTGAAATAAGGGAAATAGGTCTCAAATTCTGACTATAGCTGGGAAAAGGACCAGTATCGCCTGATGGATTTGAATTCCCTCTCTTGAATATCCACCCTGCTAGGCATGGATTATTTGGAATTCCAGGACTTCTGCCACTTGAGGGAAGTACTCAGCCAACCAGGCATAGTGTAGTGAGTGTCTGCAAGTGCTTTATGCACCTTCACCTTTCTCTCCACCCAGGTATTAGTTACTGTTAACTGGTCCTTTAATATTTAATTGCTGCCTTGACTCCCCTTTTCATCTCCTCCCCTCTCAGGCATCTCTGTGCCTCTTACAGGCTGGCCCTTCCACTTGGACCTGTTCTCCAAACCAGCTCCACACCTCAACCCTGCACAAGAGAATCCTGTCTCCCTGTGAGCTGAACCCAAACTGGACTCATGGAGAGCCCATGTGACATGGTGCTGCTGGAGTTCCTGAAGAGTCTTCAGTCCAGTTTAGACCCTGGAGCCAAGGTTGGTCTCTGGAGTTTGCTTTTGCATTCTGCTGGCAAAGGGAGGTGAAATGATTTGTTAGGTTGTAATTGAACTTGGTCGGGATCAGAGGTACTCATGGGGCTGGAGAGCAGACACTGAATTTGCCATTTCTTTCTTCTTGCTCCAGACTAAAACTGGGTTGTGTTGCCACTGGTGCAGCCCCAAAGCAGCCCTGTGTCAAATAATTTTGCCTTTTTGTAGTTCACAAGGGACATATGACTGTGTCAAGAACTAGTTGGCTTGTGACATGCTCATTTATGGCTTGTGGACTACAAGTTACAGGGCACTGGGCTGCCCACATCCTCCTAGATCTGAGCTGAAGCCATGGACTGGAATGGGGAAGCTCCCTTGTCCTCTGCTAATGACAGCTTTCAACCAGGGCAAAGCAGTCGCTGTCTACAGCTCTCCATACTTTCTCCAAGGACTGCATTTCTGTAAGAGATGACAAGAACCTGCCTGACTGGCTGTCCTGGCCACTTTCCACAGCCTGGCACCTTTCCCAGGGCTGGGTTGTGTGTCTCACATCTCAGGGCTGGGGTAGTGAGGTCAGCAAACCTGCACTGGGCCCTGCTGTGCATGCCTGGGAGTGGGAAGAACCAAGAGGACAGACATGCTTATTGTTGTCACAGTCTCTAACTGCTTTAGAGGTCCTGCACTAGAACTAAAAGGTTTTTTGGGAGCAGGAAGTGTCAGGTGGAGCTGGTGAGATCATGAGTTATTCAAGGTGGCATTAAACATGGGTAGGCACAGATCTTCCCTGTGGGACTCAGGGCAAGAACCTGCAGGCTACGATGATGTTCAGTGATGGAGGAAAAGAGGGGACAAATTGTTGTCCAGTGGGAACAGGGCTACTCTGCACATCCTGAGAGGAATCTGTGCTGGTGCTATGGTTGGTATCGCTACAGGAAGGCAGCCCCTTTAGTACTAGCAGGCAGCTGTGAGCACTGACTTCAAGTAAGACTAAGCTGCCATTATATCATTTAACTGGCTTTGGTAGTTTTCATTTTAATTGAATATTGATACATTTAAAAATTAATAGCTCAGCAGTCCTTTGATCCAGATGAGTATTCCCAGCTAAAGCCCATTTTAGGTTTCTGCCTGGTCCCTCCTCCCAGTCTGGGGAATATGCTGACCTTTCTTGTGGCTGGCTGGAGGAAACACCTCAAACACCTTTTTATCCTGTAGGTGCAGGATGAAGGATCAGAGCTGGCAGTAAGCATGGGAGGTAAAGGTGGAGTTTGCTCAGTGAGGTTAAGTTTGCTCTGTAGTTGATGCGAAAGATGCCTCCAGGCTGCTGGGAAACTCTTCTTTGATACACTGGATGTTTCCATTCCTCCCTCTAACCGACAGGCCTGGAGTTGGTTGTTCAGCTCAGGAACCTTGGGCAGCACGACCTGCAAGTTCATTGCTGCATATAGCAGCAAGCAAGAGTGCCTTGAAACTTGGCCATGTGGCTTATCTGCAGTCCACATACATGATATAAAAGCAGCCTCCTAAAAAAGCTTCAAGCTCCTTCTACAGTGGGCTTTTTGGCAGCTGGCTCCCAGCTCCTCCCAGCAGCTGCCAAGTGTCATCTGTTGACTAAACAGTGATCATGAGAAAAAGGGAGAGAAGCCAAGATGAAGATGGGTGAAGTGTACTTGTGAAAAGTGGCAGCATAGGACTGAGTGGCCTTGGAGGAGTTTCATGGAGCGCAAAAGGAAAAGGAAGGAGGGTTCCAAGCCAAGGCAATTCCTGCTGATTGAAGGGATGGTGGGAATGCTTCTTGGGGCAGGCAGGTTTGGGTTTATTGGAGAACCAGATTCTTTCCTTCAGCCTGTGGGTACAGCAGAGAGAGAAGAAACAGTCTTGCTGTCAGGTTGTGGGGCGATACATCCTGCAAGCTGCTGGATGTTTGTCCCGGAGCAGGGAGACTGCAGATACCTGTCAGAGCTGGTTCTTTGTGCTGAAACTGGTCCGAGAGAGGCTTTGCAGCACACGGCTGGCGAAAGGGATCGTTTCACTGTCACAAGCCCAAAATGGACAGGTCACTGCTCTGATTTCCTTCCTTTGTCGCAGAAAAATCTCCAGCAAACTTTCCCCTGAGTGGAGAGCGGGGCCTTCAAGTAAGTAGCTAGAGGCTTTTCTTAAGGGAGGTCAGCTGAGCTTCTGGGTAGCTCAGCACTGGCAGGGCAACACAGCAAAAATCCCCTAATGTCCCCTTGTTTCCTCCAGCATTCAGGCTGTGCAGAAGGCAAGCTGTGGTCTGCTCCAGGGACTGCTCCTTCAGGGGCTGCCAGTAGTTAGCAAGAGCTGATACATCCCTGTTCTCTGAAGCAGCAACCGTGTAGTCAACCTGGGGTATCTACGCTGGGTTCGCCCCACAGCTTCTGCACTGAGTAGGCTTCAAAGATGGCACAAGGCAGTCTGCAGCAGCCAGAGCACATAAACACGGAATCAGGCCTTCCTGCCTATTAAAGGTCTTCTGTGTATTTTAGAAGAATAAAGGGATTAACTCTGGGGGTGGTGGACAAATTCCTGGGTGATTAATTAAGCTGGTTTTCCCAAACATCCTTCCTGCTGCACATGGTGGTAATAGACACTGTCTGAAGTACTCCATCGAGTTGCTGCATGCTGAGACATAGGTGCCACCAACTGCCTGAGAAAGCATTATTGATGTGCTTCAGCCACTGAGGTGGGGGTGTGTTGCAGTTTGTGTGGCTGGGTTCTGGTGGAGGAGCTGAGGGCTGCAGGGGTGGCTGCTGCAAGAAGCAGCCAGAAGCTCTCTGCAGGCCCCACAGAGCAAACACCATCCGGCTCAAGGTCAGAGTTGTTGCTGACCAAGGCCAAGCCCATCAGCGATGGTCACAGTGTCTCTGGGAATCACAGTTTAGAAGGAAAAAAAACCTGCTAGCAGCTGCTTTTTGCAGAGAAGGGAGTGAGAAGATGTAAGAACCTGTGCAGACACCAGGGTCAGGGAAGAAGGGATGGTGGAGGTTCTCCAGGTGCTCTCTTCTCCAGGAGAGATGCCCCTGCAGCCCATGGGGAAGACCATGGTGGAGTAGATGTCCCCCTACAGCCCATGGAAGATGACGGGGAGGAAAGGGCCCCACGCTGGAGCAGTGGGTGAGACATACAGGATATGCTGTGACCATGCGTTGTAGCAAGCCCCTGCCAACACCTGTGGCCTGTAGAGACAGAGATGAGAGAGAGAGACGCATACCGGAGCAGGTTTGCTGCGGGGACTGGGGGGATGACGCAGGTGTGACTTCATGGGGGACCAGGCTGGAGCAGTCTGGGACTGAGACACTGAGAAGGTGCTTGTGTGACAAGGATTCAGTATGCCCTGAGGTCCTGCAGGACCCTGAAAATGTCATGCAGCCAGCATGCCCTTCTCCTGGGAGCAGGAGACTGTGGACAATCTTCATGTCTGCTTCTTCCAAAGAGGCAGGTCTCTAGGTATTGGTGCTTCCTGGTGCCAGGATGATGGTCCTGGAGAGCCCTTGCCCTGAGGTATGCACAGATCCCATGGGAAGGTAGTAGTAATCTTGGGACTGACTCGGCACTTAAGAGCAAGTCAGAGGTTTTGACATTTCAGAGCAAGCCCTCAAGTTGAGGACAGCCTTGGTGTTATTGTAGCCCTTTTCTGGTCATGACACCAGGAAATATATGTGCATGAATACAACCCCATAAATCTCGGCTTATTTGTAAGGTTCTCTGCATCCTGTGAGAGTCCCAAGAGCACAGACAGGTCCAGGAACCAGCTTGCTCTGCCCCACTGCTGAAGGTGCAGATGCTGCTGCCTTGACTGGGCCTTTTTGCCTCTGGGTTTCTATGTCTGCAGCATTAACTGAGCATTAATCTTCTCGTTGGTCTGAGATGACGATGCAGTAGTAGATGCTTGTTATTTATACCACTCAGACATGGTAAAGGACAGCTAAGAAACGTCAGCTGTTTGGAATTGAGAGCAGTGGGGTAGCCAATGCTGCCCTGCAGCTCTCCAGAGACATTAGCAAAGGCATTTTGGGCTCTTTGTGCCTGCTCATGGTGCTGCTCACTGCTGGAAGAGCTTGGCTACACCACTGATAACAACAGGCGGCTGGGATGCGTTGGTTATGAGGTCTGTAGAAACAAACACCTTGTGAGCACTTAGCTTAAGCCATGATGACTCAGGCATGACACAGTTCTTTAGCTACTGTGATCCATGGGTAGCACAATGGACCCAGTGGCACACGGTGTTTACCCTGCAGTGGCCTGGGTATTTGGGATAATGGTGTGGGTCTCTGCAGTAGCCTGGGTCCAGGTGTTTGCAGCATGTGCAGATTCCTTGAGCCCAGGAACATGGACACTGAACAGATAATGCATCATAGGTGGGAGAAGTGTTTCCATGAACATGGACTCCCTGACTCAGCCCAGCAGCTGACTTTGTCCTGGTGGCCACAAAAATGGGCCATCATTCCACCCTCACAAGGGACCATGCCCAGGGCAGCACCATCCTCCCAGCTCCCCTGTGTTCCTCAGGGTGAGGAAAAGCCCCACATGGCTCTGCAACTCCTGCACAAGCTTGTCCCTCACAAACCTCTTAACAAGCACTTGGGGTCCAGCACCGCTCTTGTGTGTCTTCATTTGCTTTGGGGGACTTCACTTGCTTTGTCAAGCCTGAATCCAGAAATGTTTTCAACTTTATTTCATCATTTGAGTACCTATGAATTAATATGGGTCGGACTTTCCCTCTAAGTGCATTTTACTAACCCCTGCTTCCTGTTCCTGTGGTGCCTTACCCCCATCTCCAATAGCTATGTGCAGGGATTCTTTAAGGTCTTTTGAAGGCTTCCCTTTAACTATGCTGGATTTCAGGTTGAACTTCTTGGATTTTGTGAGTTGTTGAACTGCTCAAAGGTCTTAGAGGGGCTAGGTACCAGCAGCAGACCTGCTACTGTTTTAATGCTGCAACACACAAATGTAGCAGAGTCCTCATTAAGGTTGAGATGTGCTTTGGTCCTTGGAAAACAAAACATTCCCGTGTGCTTTCAGCTCCTGTTTACCTGGGTCCTTTAAAGGTGGAGGCAAGGGACACCCAGCCTCATTGAAGGGGGACATGGCACACAGGCAGAATGTGGTATCAAGATGAGGGTTCAACTGTGGCAAACTGAGACCACAGCAGAAAAACGCTGCCTGTTTTCTCAAGCTCTGCTATTTGTGTCTCTTTTGGGGTCATTTTGGTGGCTTTCAGACAAGGATGAGCTGGCAGGTGATTTCCTTTGACTAGGTGCTTTCTGCTAGTCATGGTGCTGGATGGTAAAGCCCACTCCACAACGTCACTTGTACTCCTTCCCCAAAAGAAAGGCTCATTTTAAGGCAGGGAAATCATTCCCCCAGAATACTGAAATTGAACAGAAAAAGGCAAGCCTGGCACTCTTTTCCCCATGAAGGCTCTTGCACATACTCACATGGGCAAGACGGGCGTTCAGGACCCCTGATAATTTCCCAGTCCCTTGCCAGGTGCACAATGAGCTGTGCATAACAAACAACACGGCTTAATGAATGGCCACGAAGTGAAGTCAAGCTGTTTGCCTGATCCATTTTGCATTGTTTGCCTGGCTTTTCCCACTTTGAACAAGGGCTTGTGGCATCGGGAAGTTAAAAGGAGTCAGGAGGTGGGGGGGGGGAGTGGGGGGTGGGAAGGGGGAGTTTCTTTTAAAAAGAGAGAGATTGGAGCAGAGGACACAGGCACTCAAAACCCTGTCTGTGCTTGGTATATTAGGCAGCCAGTGTTCTTGGCTGGGAGCCCAGGCAAGGCTTTTGTAATCAAAACATGATCTTGTATGCTGTGCAACCAGTGCTGAGAAAGGCCGTCTGATGGCTCTCCTCTTTTAGCTCTGCTCTGGAATCTGCTGGGCTTCGCTGCCGCGGTTGTCCAACATGCACCGAGCTGTGAGTGCTGCTGCCTTTGCGGGGCTGGGAGGGGTGCGAGGCGGTGGGGGTCCCTCACCCAAAAAGACCACAGAAGGGCTCGCGTGCGGTTCCTTTGGGGTGGCCTTTCTGTGGATGTCGCTTTGTTGTTTTTGTATTTTTTTTTTCTTGCCTGGCTGTCAGTATGCATGGGGAGCAAACAAGCCATGCCTCATCGGGGGGAGGTGCTGGTGTGTGTGTGTGTGTGTGTGTGTGTGTGTATTTTGGATGCCGGGGTTTGCATGTCCATCACCAGGGCAGGTTGCGGCGGCTGGCTCAGGACATTGTGCCTCCCAGGAGGGTGGGAGTCCCGGGTAGATGACAAACAGAAACCCAGGCAGTGCTGGATGGTGCCTATCCTGGGAAGGGTTTTGGCTGCAGCTGTCAAGGCAGAGGGTATTTCTTAAAAAGAGCAGATGTGTTTGCTTACACAGAAGAATGGCCTCACTCCTCACCCCTCTTCCATCCCCCACACCTTCTGTCTTTCTCGCTTTCCCAACCCTGCTGCCTCCGAGGTCTCTCGCTGTAGACGCAGGCAGCCGTGGAAGTATGCGACAGCAGAAACAGAGACAGTCTGGAGTGAGGCGTCCCCCCTGCTCCGGATGAGCAGCGTAGCAAATGTGTGCGCCACTTAGGAGCAGGGGGGATGACAAAAAGAGATGTCGTCATTTAATTGGGGCACGAAGCCACTCGCTTCTCAGTTTTCCAGTTGTGACATTTTTATTTGTGATAGCAGAAGGTCTCTGGCTCTGTGGCTTTGTCACTCTGCCTTGCTATCTAGGAGGCATCAGGCTCAGCTGCTTTCTGATTCAAACCCATCGCATGTCTGTTCTGTCAAAGCCATTTATAACTCTCCCATCAACATGTCATATGGGCACCTTGGCTCCCCGGAAAGCTTTACTCTGGGGAGGGCACAGTGTAGCCACTTTCCATCCTGAGCATCGGCTTTGGCACGGTCTGGGGCAGCAGATTTGTTCCAGAAGCAGAGGAGAGGGCATGTCCTGTTATCAGCTGGCTCCCAGCAAACGCTGACTTGGCTTAACCGTACAATGGGTTAGCCCCTGTGAGTCCCTGCGTGGGCTCGAAACACTGCTTAGCTGCTCTGCAGCCCCAGGGTGTGCGGGCAAGTGACCATCTCTTTTCCGTAGCTCCCCAGCATCTGCTGAAGCAGATCATGCAGAGAGAAATAAGTTAGTAGCTTCATTAATAGAGGGGAGGAGAAATGATGAATATCAGCAAAACTTCCAGTGATTTGTTTCCAGCTGAAAATGGAAAGACTCCCCCCTTCCTATCCACGTCCCCCCCCTGCACTGGCTGTTTTGTAACATAGACAAAATGCTGACAGACGTGCAGTGTCATGCAGGGAGGCACGATGGCCCAACAGGTCTTTTCCATCTCTTGCCTTTGGAAAGAGAAGAGCACAAATACAATCTCTGCAGGAATTTTTAAATTCTTTCTGAGCTGGTAGCTCTGTCAGTCATCCTTCAAAGGAATCTGAAGATGAAAGGGGTGTGTTTGAGGGCACGCACTGCTTTGATCCCACCCTCAAGCAGCCAACACCCCAGCAAACAGCAAACCTGCCAATTTAGTGCTTGTGGAATAGCCTCTGTTCAGGTAAACACAGCATCCGGCTTTAATCAGCCTTGCAAAATGGCCATGAAAGTGTATCCACCCACACATACAATATACTTACCTGTCATGTACCCGGTTGAGTGATGGCAATAGAGTGTGGTTCGCTGTCCCCCAGACCTTGACAGAATCCCATTGTCCAGCAGGAGAATGCATGGAAGTGGTTAAAATATCTCTGTTGTTCCACCTGAAGACAAAGGCATGCCTGTGTTCTGGCAGCGTAGCCCTTGCCAGGCCATTAAATCAGTGCTGATCACATACTCCTCACTGGGGAGATGGCTGAAGGTGTGCTTGTGCAGGATCTGCTTTAGCAAACAGGTTCTCCTGCTTCCCACCACCACCCCCGCCCCGCCACCTGTTTCTGACATCCATCCCACCTCTGTAATGGCTTCACGTTTTAAACCCTTACTCCTTTTTCTCAAAAAACCCCACTCCTGCCTAGACAGGCTCCTCTACCCATCTGTGTCCCTGCTCTTTGCACAGATCTGCTTGATCAGAGCTGAGATAGAGTTAGCTTTGGGTGGGTTTTTTCAAGTAAAGCCCTTGAAAGAAAGACCTAGCATCACAGGTATATGAGGTAATTCATCAGAGGGATCCCTTCCTTTGCAGGTGAGTGCTGGCCATGCACATAGGATGATTTTCAGCCTAGAAATAATTTCCAAAGGTCCAGCTGAAGAAATGAGCCCAAATTCTTACCTGATATGTCTCCAGTTAATTTCTACAGTTTATGTAAAATCCCATGCTTTCAAATGGGCAGGATATTCTCATCCTGGTGAAACCATATATGACGCACAAGAAATTGGGTCTATATATCCCTGGATAAAGTTCACAAATGTAGCTGGGAACATGGAGCAGAGTCAAAGGCCTTCCCTCACCTGGGCTCTAACATCTGTGGTTTTACTCTTTCCCTTCAAGCCCTGAGTTTCTAACTGCGTGTTTGCTCAGGTTAAGAAGAGCTGCATAGACAGCACCCCTCCATCCCCTCCTCTGTCCCTCTACTGCTCCAGTTTTGCCCCTGGTGAACTAATTAGGAGCAGGCAAAAGGCAACTGAGGTCTCCAGGAGAAATCCTCCCTTCCCAGGACAAGGACTTCGCAAGCCTGTTGGCTACCGCTCGAGGCTGGAGCCTGGCTGCCTGCAGGAACACACCCAGGCCATGGCAGGTCTCAGACCCATGTCCCTGTCAGCTATGGCTAGCCCCTGATGTATCCTTCCCTGAAGGAGGTCGCACCTGCTATGTCATGATTCATGGAGGGGAACCCTCATCCTGCCTGTGCAGAAGCTCTTCCTAGCTTTGAGTGTGGCAGAGCCCGCAGTGGAGGCTGTTTCTCAGGAGTTTTGCCCTTGGGTTGGGCACAGCAAGGAACCATCTACCCCGAAATAGCCAGGGCAGCAGCTGTCCTCAGGCCTCTGTGCTTTTATGAGGACTCTGATGGGAAGACAATGAGGATGGGCAAAACCCATGCTTTGCCTATGCGTCATGAGCAAAACCACTTGGCTGTTTTGGGAAATTTTAATCAGTTTCATTTGCCAATTAACAACCATCTATCAATGACTGCTGCTGGGAACGGTTCTGAGGCCAGGTTGAAGGTGGGGTGCAGTGTTATCCCAAGCATGGCCCTCTTCCCTGTCCTGGGACATGGCTGGGGCTGAGGTGCCCTCAAGCAGGTTCTGATACCAGACCCAGAGACCTTGGTCCAGGGCAAGGATGGGGCCAGGATAGTCATGAGCAGCACCAGTGCTGTAGGGAGGCAATGTTGTCCCCTGAGGACATGAGCATACATGAGCCTTTTTGCCAGCCCTCGGGAACAATCAGTATGCCTTTGTGCCATGTGCTGCCTGTGTCACTTGATAGGGGCACAACCCTGAGAGTCACCTGCAGGAGCAGCATCCAGCTGTAGTGAGATGGGCAGTGTTTTTGGTACATTTGCTTCTCAGAGCTGTGGGGCATTAAAAGGAGTGTGGCCAGCAGGTCAGAGTAGGTGATTGATCCTCCACCTCTGCTCTGCCCTGGTCAGGCCCCACCTGGAGTATTGTGTCCAGTTCTGGGCTCCCTAGTACAGAAAAGACAGGGATCTCCTGGAGAGAGCCCAGTGGAGGACTATGAAGATGGTTAAAGGCCTGGAGCATCTCCCCTACAAGGAAAGGCTGAGTGAGCTGGGGCTGTCCAGCCTTGAGAAAAGAAGTCTGAGAGGGGATCTGATCAATGGTTATCAATATCTGAAGTGTGGGACACAGGGGGAAATGGCCAGCCTCTCAGTGGTCTGTGGGGACAGGACAGGGGGCGATGGCCTCAAGCTGGAGCACAGGAAGTTCTGCACCAATATGTGGAAGAACTTCTTCCCGGTGAGAGTGACAGAGCCCTGGGACAGGCTGCCCAGGGGGGTGTGGAGTCTCCTTCTCTGGAGATATTCAAGCCCCATCTGTCTGGATGCTGATCTGTGCAGCCTGTCCTAGGGACCCTGCTTTGGCAGGGGGTTGGACTCAATGAGCTCTGAAGGTCCCCTTCCAACCCCTACAACTCTGTGATTCCTCCGGGCCTCCCCAGCACTGTGGGCAATGTGCATTCTGCATGGCAGTTCGATTTGCTGCAGTGCTGCTGTGGCAGATTTATTTACTGCATGGGGCCAAATGGCAAAGGCAGCAGGCTGGGGGTAGTCTGATGGGGCTTTGAGTTGCGATGTCAGCAAACCAGGTATCCAGGCATGCAGTGCCTGCCCAGGGGTTTGGGGTTCCTCCCTTCCTCAGTCTTGCTTTGTCTTACCCAGCCCTCTGTGTGAGCGGAGAGGGAATGTGAGATCTCTGTGGCATGTAGATGCCATGCTGATAAGGAGAGCACAAAAGTAGTGTCTAAAAATAAACCTGTGGTGCCTTGGAGAGCTCAGCCTTGCCACCTTGCTCTTCATGCAAACTCTTCTGGCAGAGTCTAGACAATACGGACACACTTGCTGCAGTGAGCTGATTCTCATCAGCATTAATTTTTGCTAGACACTGCTGTCACCAGAATTTAAAAAAAATCCCAATTTGACGTCCCCTGTGGTAATAAAGGTGCTTTCTGAATGTAAATGGAGGGGAACCTATGTGCCTGACAACATCTCAACCAACAGCAGGGATGTGTCATTTACAGCACGCAGCTAGGCAGTGTGTTAACTCTGGAGCCTACTGACAGCCATCACAACAGGACATCAGCTTTTTGCTATACCTACCTCGTTGCTGAAAGAAAATGAAGACCAGGAAAAGGTCAATTTACAAGATACAATTTTCTTTTTAATGAAAGACCAAGGGGTCTTCCCACACTGCCCAAACAGAAGGAGCACGCTTTGTCCTGTCAGTGTGATGACTGAGAACAGCTTTTCCTGTTTTCAGGATGCTGCTGTGGATGATGCAGTGCTACGGAAGAAGGAGCAGAAAGATGTGGAACTTGATAAGAAAATCCTGGCTTTACGGAAAAAGAATGAAGCTCTCATACGGAGATACCAGGTAAGGCTGCAGGTTCTGACCTTCCCCAGCTCTCTTTGGGAGTCATCAACTCCCAGTGTAAAGAAAATGGTCCATGGTATCAGAGTGACTTGGCTAGATAACATTTTTATATCAGAAAGCATTTGGAGCAGGTGGGCAGAGCTCTGCCTTTAGTTACTGCTCCTAATTTGCAGTGCAAAGCTGGAGTGCTGATGCCTACCTTGCTGCTGCAGCATCTCCCTTTATCTGCAACACACCCTTCCCACACCTTAACCTCATATTCCCCTGACTTTTCCCCATCTGTCTTTCCCCATGCCTCATTCTTATCTTCTTGGATGCATAGGTAGTTGCATCCTCAAGATGGGTTTATCTTCCCTACCAGGGCAGTGTCATGGGCTGAAGCTCTTCCTTGGCTGGTCCCAGTGATTCTGTGGAGCACAAAGATGAAGGCAAATCAAGGCTTTAGCAGCCTGCTGTTTACTGCAGCCTTACCCCCTGCATTAGGAGGAAGTGCTCCAGCCACACCCCTAGTTTTTGGATCTTGCCTTGGCATAGAGTGTCTACCTAGTGGCCTGCAAGAGATATCCAGCCTGGCTTGTATGAGCTGGTTTGGGTGACTCTGTGGCCACCCGGAGCACTCTCTGGGTTCCCTTCTCCATGAGCACCTGCATACAGCAGTTCAGAGCACTGAAGGTACTCCTAGCAGAGGAGTCCCCCTTAGCTTGTCTGAGATGCTCTGCTTGTGCCCATGGTCACTTGGCTTTAGGAGCTCTTTGGTGTTTCCTGGCTCGGTGAGCAGTCCTAAGTTTGACAAAGAGCTGTGCTGAAAACCCAGAGCATGCTTTGTGTCTTGGACCCAGAGCTGAGAGACCAAGTGGTGCTCTGGGTTGGGTCTTTCTTAGAACACATTTCCTTTGGAACCATAGAAGCCAATCTGGACCATTTCTGGTGGGAGCAAAAAACGGTACATAGTGGGAAGCTGTGGGAAAGGTTGAATGCCACATGCAGCTGGGGGAGCTGTCTAGTAGATAGCCAGATCTCAGCCACCTTCCCTTGGACACAGACGATGCCCTGACCCCCAGATTGGCACAGGGACCTTGATTCCTCCCTTTCTGGAGGCCTGGTCTGTGTTCCAGTTTGTTCATAAGTCCTATACCAAATTTTTCATGAACCTCAGACTAATCATCTTTCCCTGCTTCCCACTGCATTTGCTGAGATGATAGCAGACACTCCAAGTGGCACAGGGACAGGTAATGCTGCCTGTGACCCCTTCCAAGGGCACATAAATAGTACATGAGTTGGTCCACTCCCTCTTAGGGCTGGAGGTGGGTCTCTTTAAGGTAAATCTTAAGCAGGAAAATTAACAATGTCTATAGGGAGCCAGGTATAGGCTGATGAAGATATATATGTGTTTCAGGAAATAGAAGAGGACAAAAAGCGAGCTGAGCAGGAGGGCATGGCTGTTACCTCCAGGAGACCCAAGCAGGATGGGCTCACTATTACCATCACCAAAGCTCACAATGTAAGTGCTTCCCCCTCCTTCACCATGGGCAGCTCTCACTCCAGTCCTACCTCAGCAAAGCGATGTTTCTAAGAGATAGCCTCCACAGCAAAGCTTTTCCAGGTGTAGGACATAGGTCCTAAGCCCTTGCAAAAGGATGTGACAGCTCTGCAGAGATGTGTGCTCAGGGTGATTTTAGCTGATGCTCACGAATTCTCAGCCATGCCCCAGCATCTTACTGAAGCCCACAGAATGAACAGAAGAATGAATGAATGAATGAATGAATGAATGAATGAATGAATGAATGAATGAATGAATGTGTGAACAGGCACACATGGCCCTGGATGGGTCCCAGGGCTGCAAATATGTGGGCAGACCATAACATGTGTATGTGTCTCACTGGAGACATCTGGAATGCCTCTGAAGATGACAATAGGCTGGGCAAAGTCCTGGTCTCCTTAGGCTTTGTGAGTCAGCAAAGCAAGTAGCCCTTGGCTGCTTTGGGGCTTCCCACAAATGGGGAGAATGCTGCAAGTCCCAGGTTTCCTTCCTAGCTGAACCAAATCCGTGTGACAAGCCTTGCCCACCCCTCCTGGCAGCATGGGGCTAGCCAGTCCTACTTTAAGCCCTGGGTGAAGTCCTCTCCCAGCACAATCACAGAGCTCTCTGAGCCAGCCCACCCTCCTTCCATGGAGTTGACACTCCTGGGTTGTTAGACCCAGGCTAGAGCATTGCTCACTTCTCAGCCATGCCCCAGCCCTTGCTGTTCTCCAAAGGTGGGCTGTTGCACACATTTTTCTCTCATACAGGACCTGAAAGATGCAATTACCCAGACTGAACACTATGGACAAGATAGCCCAGCCCTCTCGATGGTGAGCACCACCCTCAGAAGCCATCCACTTGGCTTCCAAGGCCATCTCCATCAGGACTTAGGCTTTCCTGATCTAACTCAGAGTGCTGCAGAAAGAGACAAGGATGATATTTATTTCCTATAACTCTGGCATTTTAGTTTGAAATGTCAGATTTGTAAGTGCAAAGGATTTTCCAGACCCACTGTAACTGTGGGTTTTGCTGTGGAGCAGACAACGAACCCCTTGTTCCCTAGGAATGTCACGGCACCATGCCGGGCACAGAAAGCTTCCTCAGGGCAAGGCCTGCTTTTTGTGTCATTGGCCTCCCTGCTTGTGTTTGGGGAAGGGAATCATATTGGTGAGCTGAGGGGCCTGGATTTGCTAACGGAAGCAATTCATTTTCCAGGACAAAAGGATTGTGAGTGAGAAATGGGGAAACCCCTCTCCTACGAGCCCTGGGTTTGGCATTGGCAGTGAGGAGGAGGAGGAGGAGGAGGAAGCCGATCATATGTTCACATTCAGGATGGGGAAGAGGATGCAGCTGGCTGTTACCATGGATAACAAAGCCAAGGTGAGCAGGGAAGAGGATCCTCTTTATACTGCAGACTCTTGACTTACAAAGGGGTTTCACTTCTGCCTCTCTTGAGCTTTTGGGAATAGTTCCCTTCCCTATCCTTTACTCTCACTTCTTGATCTTTCAGCACAGCCTCAGTCTTCACTTTGAGTTGCCCCAGAGTTTGCTCCCTGCATCTGATTCAGAGGACTCAGCTTCCAGGCCCTGGTAAACCTCACTGCTCCATCCAGGTGTGCAGAGCCAGTTCATTTTTCAGAGGGATCAGTAACTTTGTGTTCCACAGGATATGTTAAACTGTGTCACTGTGCCTGGATAGGTGATGGAAATAAGGGGGAGCTTGGACAGATCTAGCTACTCCGTGGCCATTCCCAGGGAGATGGTGATGTTTGGCAATAAAACCATCATCTCTCCCTGTTGCTGTGTTACAGAAAGTCTTAAACACAGAATAAAAAGCTCAGTGACGTAGGTATCTGTTGCAGTTGCCAATCTGATGAGCAGAAAATGTGCCACAGTATTTGCAGACTTAATTAAAGATTGTGTGAAGCAGCAAAAGTAATTGGAAATGCTGCTTCATTTTTTAAATCCCAAAGCATCTCCTCCTGGGTGCTACTCCATCCCTCATGGAGGCTGTGCATCTACATATAATGATCAAAGGATCCTAATGGCAGCTTTGGCATGTCAGGAGTTATTTGCCAAGTAGGGGTTGATAAACTTTGGTAGTTAGTGTTGGCAGCACGTCTGAGGAAGTACTTGCCTGTATCCACTTTCATGCTCCTCTTTCCTTCAGCTGGAATGGATCTCAGGGGACTGATCTTGCTCTCATTGGGGTTAGTGCGTTTGACCACGAGATAAATAGGAAGGAGGATCAGAAGTGCCACCTTCTTTGGAAAAAGGTAGTAGGGGACCTGGGGAAGCTTTGCAGGGAGCGGGTTTCGGGGCAGGGGGAGATTATTGCTGCAGGTGGTATTTCTTGCCTGTTAGTGTTTTCCAAAATAACACGAGGCAACCTTTTCAATTTGTTGATGCAGACTAAGATGACTCCAGTGAGAAGCTGGAGACACGACACCAGGGTGAGCACAGGCCCTTTGTGCTGACCATACCAACGGGAAGGAGGCAAAAACCCCTCAGCCGTCCCTGTGCTGACATGTGTGGGTGGACAGGGTCAGCCCCCGTTTCTGTCATGGCAGTGCTGTAAAAAGGAAATAGTGGCAGCAAATGCAGGTCTTCTAGGTCCCCTTTTAAGCACAGCAATATGCTCAGCCCACTAGATGAAAGTTGGCTTTTTTGACCAAGTTCTGAGCCAAAGACATTTCCTGGGGTAGTGAAGCGAAACCCCACCCTTCCTGCTACTCTGGTGCTGTGGGGCCGGGGTGCTGTAAACAAAAGGTGGAGAGCCACCTCTCCCTCTAAGACAGCTTGGAAGTATTTCCCTGATTTTGTGCCTGAAATGTCTTTCCATTTCTGTTTCTCCGTGGCCTAGTTACCCTTTCCTCCACAGTCAGTGTGCCATTATAAACTCATTATATGTTACCTGGAAGGAGATGAATCATTTAGGAAATAATGCACCTTTAGAAATGATTTTTCAGGAGATGGGGACTAAGGCCTCTCATTTCCTTTGTTCCAGATAGGTTGTCAGTAGTGTGAACATCCCCTACAAATAAGATCTCATTCCAGCACAGCCAAACCACCTCCTGATGGAAGGGGGAAAATCCTGGGTTCTTTCCTAGAGCAGAGGGCACACAAAAATCTAACCATCCTCGTCACCAACTGACCTTTACCAGTGAGATACGTCTGGCTATGTAGCTCTGTGGTAGGGAGGGGGGCTTATATCTGAAGCAGTTACATTTGCAGAGTGAGTGGCTCTCGCACACAAGCTGCGTTCCCTGGAGCCATTTCCATAATCTATAGCTCAGAATTCAGGCCCTGCATAGGGATTTGTATTAGCGCAAAGCACTGGCAGCTAAATCCCATTGCTGCCTGAAGCTCTGCACCAGGGTATATCAGCATGGCCAGTTAATAGGTGCTGGAAAGGCAGACCTGCAGTTTCTGTGGAGACTTCCCTAAAGCGCCCTGCTGATGGTATATATGAGCTTGCTTGCATTAAGTGCCTTTCCCAGGCCTTAGGAGCCCCACCCTGGTCCCCTGAATGCTGGTATGCCTGACTTGATGAAAGGGGAAAACCGATTTACTGGTGAATGTTCCAGCAGTGTCAATCCATAACCTTTCTTTAGTTGTTTTAAATGTTGTTCTCAAAATGGATGAGTAGGAAGAGCATGGAACTGTAATGGGTGAGAAGGAACAATTACTAGGATTTTGGACACAATGGTATTTGGAATCACTTGAAGTACAAGCTTAATTGCTGCTGCTACCTTGTTAAGGCATCCTGTGAGCTGCTGAAGATTAAAAGAGGGTATACAACTTGCTTCAGCTTCCTGGTGAGCAAGCTGGACCAGGTGTCTCTGGAGGGGCTTGCTTGGTGATACTGGGATGACCAAGTGGACCATCGCCATCCTTCCCATGGCCGTGTCAGGGTTCAGGCAATGGAGTTGCTGGGCTGTGCAGAAAACCATTTACATTTAATCCTACATATCTCAAATCACTGCAAAGGGAGAAGCCCTAAAGGAAAGGCACCTGGGAAGTTGGATAAAATAGACAGAAGTCCAGGGTTTTCCTTTGTTCCCCATGTTCTTTCTCCTGAGACTGCTCAGATGGGCATTTGTAAGTCTACCTTTACAATGTCTGGGAGTGAGCTGGGACAGGCACTGCGGAGGGGGAGAAGTGGCTGTGCCAGACACTGCCAGCAGTGTCAATCCAGCAGTGCGCTTTGAGGCTCCATCCTGCCCCTGGCATTTGGGTACAAGGTCCTCTGTGCTGGTTTTCAGGTAGCAGTTTTGCTGTTGCTCTCAGGGCCCACGTCTCTCTGCAGGAAGGCCTTTCTCAGACAGTAAGTGATGCAGCCATCTTCAAACATACACACCCACAGCTGAGACTCTCTGGCAAGGGTTATTTGTGACCATCTTGCTTGTCTAAGGGACATGCTATCATCACCTAAACACCAAAGAGCTCTAGGGAACAGATGTTGGCTTAAGCTAGAATTAATGTTTGATATGCAAGTTAGGGATTGATACCTTCCTATTACCTTACTAAGCCATCACTTGGCTAACTTTCTTAATAAAAAAAATAATAAATACCTTGTGTCAGTGCTCTATTCAGGGCAGAGCAAGCCCAGCTCTCTAGTTTGCTATCTAACCTCAGCAGTACCACCTAATCCTAGGTGGTACTTAAACTCAAAGCTTAAAGGAGGGAGGTTTTAGTGCCTTGAATGTCCCAAGAAACTCAGAATTATCCCTGGAGCAAAGATATTTCCTGAGAATAATAACCATTTAATAACAAAGTGATGTACAGCTTCAGCACCAAATTATCCACCACACTCGAATGATTCAGTGGTTCCAAAGCAAAGTCAGACCATATTTTTAGCCTCCAAATCATGCTATAAATAGCACAGGGAGACAGGACAGCAAGCAGTTCAGAGCCTGATCTGCAAGGTGTGGTGTGTCCAGCTGCTTTCAGAGTATGTCAGCAGTTCTCAGCCCCTCCCCAGATGCATTCATCATACAGGACCAGACCCTGTACAGGAGGGTCTGTTCTGAGTCATTCCTGTGACTCCCAAGAGCTTTGCTCTTACAGTGGGGGAACATGGACCTTTGCGGGGACTGTTTGCTTGCCAAGGAAACAGCAGCGCATTGCTGGGGGACACCATTTCTCAGTGGCAACAGACAGCCTTCTTGGCTAGAAAGCCGCTTCCAGCAAGGCAGATGCTGGGGAAAAGAGAGTCTTTCATAAAAAATTGCTTTACACATTGCTTTGGGCAGTTGCCCAGGTTGTTTTACAGAGCTCTCCTCCCCAAAAGACATGAGCCCCCGCTTCTAAACAGGTGGGGAGAGAAAGAAAAGAGATGCAATTTGGTATACACCAATTCCAGAACAGGGAGGTTGTTATTTGTCCCTGTTGTAGCTCCACTGATATTTCTGGGTCCAAGTCACAGCCCCATGATCCTTAGGGAGCCTCAAAAAACTGCTAAGCAGTTTTCTTCCAGGCATAAGACAGTTTAGTTTTGCTTATAAAGGGGAAATGTGGAGCGCACACAATGATGCTTAATCACTTCGTGTTTTCTAGCTGTGGGAGAAAGTTTAATTAGGAAGGCTCAGACTTTTGGAGTGGCTGACAAGATTTCAGTTTTCACTGCCTTTTCATTGCAGTGAAGACACATGCCATTTACCGTGGCTTTGCAAGGGACTGTCAAAGAGGTATCCATTTACATCGTCTTTAATGGGAGAGTTAAATAAAACTGCATTTTCCTGTGTTTATCACAAGGTAAGAGCACCGGCCTGACCTGTTTGTGCCGATACACAGTAACTTCCTGAAAGGACTGTGTTAATACTGTATCTCTGAGCTACTAGGTCATCTCAGCTTGGGCGCCAACATGAAGAAGGCCAGAGGATACTCTTGTGGCCACAGACATTGCCCCACAAACCCAGAGGGGTTGGCAGGAGAGAATCTGCAGCTTCCAATTACCCAGCTGAGCTCTGTGGTCTGAAATACAAGGCCAAGACAGTTTATTCAAACACTTGTTTTTTCTTCCACCACATCCATTAACACTGAGTTGCACTGACATAAACCCCCATCAGTTTCTTGGACTGTAAGCAGACAGGTAATCCTGTGCTGACCATCCTAATTCCAGTCTCCAGTTTCAGTGAAACTTAGGAATAAAATATATGAATCATAGAACATGAACAGGATTTGGAATACTCTTTTTCTTTCTAAAGCAACCTGTGTTTGTAGTGGCTGATAGTTCTGGCAGTGGAAATGTGTTACCTTTGGATATGATCCGATTCAGTCATTCAGAAGCAGATACCACTTCAAAGCCAAGACCCAAGGGCTTGTGAGCTTCATGGCTAACCATGAATTCTGGTCTCTACTGCCTGGTTCCAGGGGCAGAAAAGCCAGAGCTGCAAAAAACAAGGAAAATTATTATCCAGATGCCTGAAGAAAATGTTAAGCAGTATAAAGTAGCCCTGCAGTGACATCAGCCTATGCCCTCAGATGCAGCCCATCTAGTCACACATTCTTACTTTATTAAAAGGCCCATAACTGGATCTTCCAGGATGCTGAGGGATTGAAGCAGTAAGTTAGGGGGTTGGAAAGTAGTGAGCAGACCTTGCCTGTAAAAGTCCTAGGGAAAGGCAGCATAGAGGAAACAGTCTTTTTCATGTCCTCTGTCACTAAGTTGCCCTCCCCATTCAGCAGCCAGACAACAGCCTGCTTCAACTTTCTTTGCTGCTATGTACCTGCAGAAGTCCTTCTTGCTGACCTTCACAGGTCTCCTTGTTTCAACTCCAGGCGAGCTTTGGCTTTCCAGACCACATCCCTGCATGCCCAGGTCCTTCTCCCATAATATTTTCTGAGAACCTATCCCTTTCCACCTCCCACACAATCCCTTTTTGCATTTAAGTTCAATCCTGATCAGCCTGCTCAGACGAGCTGGCCTCTTTCCACACCTCCTTATTTTGTTGTACAATAGGAAGTCCTCACTTACATGCTTATGTCTTTACATGAAAATCAAATCAGTCTCCTGGGTTCCTTTCCCCTTCAAATCAGCTTCCTGCAGGATCCTGGCAGCCAGTTCCTGGAACAATTCAGCATCTGCTCTTCTGAAGCCCATGGTCTCTAGCCTGCTGCTTGCCTTCCTTACTTCTCTTAGACTCCTAAAATCCACTGTCCTCTGGTCACTGCTGACAAAGTTGCAGTTTGCCTTCACATCTTCAACCAGTTCTGATGCGGTTTAGTAACCAGTCCAGCCACTTACTAAGCCACAGTCCCTTGTAATGTTGTGACTGCAATGGAGCAGGTCATTAAGAGCAGTGTAGCTTGCCCTATTCTTGGATGGAGAGTAAAGCTAGGACTTCAAAGCAGTTTAGATTCTGGTTTGAACTCCCCAGCTCTGCCTGGTCTTGGATAAAATCATATCTTTCTCAAGGCAGACACATAGACTAAAACTTTTAAAACAGCTCACAGTTTATAGGTTGGGGGGCTTTCCCAGGACGTGTATCCAGGTAAAAGGCTGTGGTCAGTGCTAAGACAATTGTACTCCGTATTTACTGATTGCCTTTTCCCTTGACTGTCAGATTTTACTTTCTCAGAAAAAAAATCTCGACATCTCTAGATATAGCTCACAGATGTTGGTCCTCAGCAGCAGTAGGAGACTGCACTGAGATGAACGTAGAGAATAACACAGTAAGTACTAGAGTGGTGTTGGACAGATTGGCAGCAGATCTTTGCTCTGAATGCAACATGTGGCTTCACTTAAGAAAAGCAGAAATAGAGAGGGTCCTGCTAAGGGTAGAGAAACTTGTTGGGAGCTACAGCTGAAACCTGAACCCAGAGCTGCTCATACTGAAGGGAACATACACCATGTCCATGCAGCCCTGGCAGACAGAACCAGCAGCAGAGCAGCGACCTGCTACTCCTCCTGCCTGTGTTGCACTGACTCAAGAAGCATCTCTGCCGAGACAGCAAAATTACACAGATGTGAAAGAAGAGTGATCAAGAGACTGGAGATCTGCTGCTGGAAATACTCCAGTACCTCCTAAAATATTTATCATGTGTTAGGAAGCTCAATGACTGGCCAGGTGATAAAAAAGGTCTTGCCGACAGAGGCTGTCTACAGCAAGGCTCCCTCCATGCTAACATCTGCACTTCTGGCAGAGCCAAGAGGAGATAAGGCTGGTACGAGACATCTTGATATCATATGGCACGGCAAATTCACCAATGCTTGTTGACTTCCCTAAAAATGTGAGGTCAGTGTTTTCTGTGTTTGTTTTTGAAACCAAGTTTGTAGCAACAAAGAGTTCCCAGGTTTCACTGAAGTTTACTTGGAGATTTTGAGCTCATTTGAAATCAAGTTTCTGGTATGTGTGGAAGGCCAAGGAGAAAAATATCCCTTCCTTTAGGGAGGGGAAGCTTCTAAGTAATCTCCAGAGGTCCATTCCAACTGCTACTGCTCTGTGATGATTCTGTGCCTCTGAGATTTGTTCATCCCTGGTAAAGTTGAGCAGAGGAATTGTACAGCTGAAAAGAAAAGATCAGAGAGAAGGATGGAGACTTACTAAGCCTCTCATTTCCTTGTAAGGCAAAAAATAAACAAACAAAAAGACAAAAAGACACATGATGGAACTGAAAGATGATGCTTTGACATGAGAAAAAGTATTTTTGTGCAGAGGATGAGCTCATTTTGTGGAAGTGATGGCTGAGGGCACGGGCAGGAGCTCAACCAGCAGCAAAGCTAATTGCAAAATAAGAACCAGATGCAAATCCATGCAGCTAAATTCATGAACAAATACAGACAGCTGGAAATAATATCTGACAGGAGTAAACTGCCCTTGTTCAAGGAGTTGATGTGTTAGTTTCCGAAACTATTCCAGTGGTAAATAAATCATTCCAGAAGTATGAACGCACAAGGGCTATGAGGGTGATAAATTGTTAAGTGTTAATGTGCTTTAGGGTAGGAGCTGCTTTGAGGGCAAAGTCAGGGAGAACACCACTGTTTCCCTTCTCTTGCACTCTCTAGGCTTCTGCTCCCGTGTAGCCTCACGTATTACTGGGGCACTTTTTTTGTGAGAGGACCACTTTGCCTTTGTTTCAAAGACACAAATGGGAGATGGCTCCACCTGTCTAAAAGAAAAACGTCAGTGTTCATGCTGCAAAGTATCTCGACAGGGTGCATCCCACCCTACCCAACTATGCTTGATTAACATATGTCCTAGGGAACCGTCTTTGGCAGCGGAGTTGGACCCGATAATCTCTTGAGGTCCCTTCCAATCCCTATGATTCTGTGATCCCTTAAAATCCTCTGCAGTTTGGGGCTGGCTGCTCTCCTCAGAAGGATACATCACAGGGCTGATAGAGGTGTAGTTAAATCATCCTGTCCTTTCCAGGGCAAGCGGATAGTCAGTGAGAAACGCACCGAGTGCTTCCCTGGCTCAGGCAGAGTGCCAGACCTGAGTGAAGAGGAGACAGACCATGTGGTGGCTTTCCGCCGGGGGAGACGGATGCAGATTGCCATCACCATGGATAACAAGGAAAAAGTAAGTGCATTGCAGTGACTGGACTGCGCCGTCTCAGTGGCATCCACTAGTTCTGGTTTGAGAAGGGCAGTGGAGACAGGTTTGGAGCTAGCCCAGCAACAGGATATTTGGAGAGAGTGTAATTTGTCAGTGTGGAGCTGTGAAGCTCTCCGGCTTCTATCACTGAGGAAGAGGAAAGGCCACAGTCCTTTCCCTTCTCTGTGATCCTGGCTAGAACTAGCAGGCTCTCAAACATACTATGTTTATAAGAAATACCAGATGATGTTTTGGGTGGATCGATGAAAGGACTGCCAGATATAGGGCACAAATCTCACCTCGTGTCTCCTACCCCCTTCTTTTTGGGGCTATACAACTTGACTCACTACATGACTTAGAAATTAAGAGCTGGGCAATATTTGCTTCTAAACCCAAGTCCTACTGGGCCTGGTCATAACTTACTGGGTGAGCTGGCTGAACTTTGCTATTTTTTGAGACGTATTTCGAATACCTCTTCACAAATACCTTCCTCTTTACACACACAGAGGCATGTGATATTTTCCTATCTGAGAGTTTGCACAGAGAAGTAAGAATGCCTGCAGCAAGCAGGGTCAGCAAAGACTGCGAAGGAAAACAACACTTAGCGTAGCTGCCAAACACACCCAGGAACACTGGGAGACCTATGTAGCACCCTCTCTGGGACAAGAGCCAAACATCTGCTAACTGCCCATGTTAATTTTCAGCTTCTCCTCCTTCCCAGAGTTTTCCCAGGCTCTGAAAGCCCATGTGCTCCTTTCTCATGGCTACCAAGCAGGTCTTTGGATACCATAAACCTCATATAGGCTGCCTGATTGAGCCACTAGTAACTATCCATTCATAGAATCAGAACCACACACTGGTTTGGGTGGGAAGGGCCCTCAGAACCTCCTCTCCCCCATCCCATCCCATCCCATCCCGTCCCATCCCATCCCATCCCCTGCCATGGGCAGGGATACCTTCCACTAGCCCAGCATGCCCCATACAACCTGGCCTTGAACCCTGCCAAGGATCCAGGGGCAGCCACAACCAGAGGTTCACATGGCAGCTATTGCACATTTCAGTTCAGGCATCATGAACACACATGGACATGGTGGTAGGATGTGAGTGACCTGACCGTGCCTGTGCTGTAGCAACCTTTAAGGCTGTCAAATGCAATTCTGCGATGTGCAGGGCAAGTCTCTCCCTTTCTGCTCTTGCTGGCTTGTTTAAATGCTTCTGTCTGGGGTCATCAAGTCTGGGACAGTGCTTGGAGAGAGCAGCAGGAGGAGTATCTAGATTCTGGCCTTGGATCCTAAGCCCTGATTTAAGTGTGTGGACTCATGTGATTTTATTTTGGAACATGAAATGTGAGGCTGAGAATCCATGTCTGTGGTTTTGGTGGTGCCAAAAATGGGCAAAAAAATGATCAAAGGGTTGGAGCACCTCTCCTGTGAAGACAGGCTGAGACAGTTGGGCTTGTTCAGCCTGGAGAAGAGAAGGTTCCAGGGGAACCTTATAGCAGCCTTCCAGTCCCTGAAAGGTGTCTATAAGAAAGCTGTAGCACTAGGATGAGGGGTGATGGCTTTAACCTAGAAAAGGGGAGATTTAGGTTGGATATTAGGAAGAAGTTCTTCAATATGAGAGTGGTGGATCACTGGCACAGGTTGCCCAGAGAGGTGGTGGAGGCCCCATCCCTGGAGACATTCAAGGTGAGGCTTGATGGGGCTCTAAGCTACCTGATCTAGTGAAGATGTCCCTGCTCATCCTCCCAGCTGGATTGGACTAGACGGCATTTAAAGGTCCCTTCTAACCTGATGCATTCTATAATTCTGTGATGCCTTGCTCATACTGGCCCCGAGGCAGTTAGGTTCAGAGTGTGTATGAGAACAGCCCTACAGCTGTGCTAGCTTGGAGCTGTATCTGCCTACACCCTTTAACATGAACCACTGAAGATCTGATGCTTTGAATCGTAGGCTGGTAAAGAGTGTCTGAAGTCCTTAATGTCTGGCAGAGTTGATGCTGGTGATTCAGCAGAGGTTGGTGCCTTGGGTCTTACTTCTGTTACATTCAGCTCCCACTGTGCTGCCATTCACTGAAATTCAATCACAGTGAATGTTAATTACCTCCATATAGCAGTGCAAGGAACTCACATAACTGCCAGCCCTCCTTTCCTCTGCTGTACATAACCACCATGGTCTCCTTCACACGGCTGGGCGAGAAGGTAATCCTGATAATCCATTGGAATACAACAGCTCTGTGTAGCTCCTCCTCAGGCACCAAGTGCTGTGGTTTAGCCCCAGCCAGCCACTGAGCACCACGCGACAACTCACCCTTCCACCCTTTGTGGAATGGGGAAGAGAATCAGAAAGAAAAGGTAAAAGTTGTGGTTTGGAGTAAGGATGGTTTGCTAGGACAGCAAAGGGAGAGGGAAAGAACAAGAAGAATATACAAAGTGGGTGATACACAACACAATTTGCTCACTGCCCTATACAGATGCCCAGCCCATCCCGAGCAGTGATCCCCACCCCTCCCCAGCCAGTCCCTTTATATATTGAGCATGATGCTGTATGGTATGGAATGTCCCTTTGGCTGGTTTGGGTTCACTGGCCTGGCCCTGTCCGTTCCTTGTGAAAAGTAACTCTATCCCAACTGAAAACCAGGTCACCAGAGTTCATTTAAAGTCTTCCCTTTTCCCCACTTCACCCCAACACAGGGCTCTGTGGGCAGAAGGTGGGACTGAAAGCTTGAGTCCTCTTCCAGTCCAGCAGGTGGTGAGGGAGGCCTGCTGGGTGCCCGATGAGAGCCTGATGGTGCTGATGTCCACAGAGAAAAGGGCTGTGCAGAGCTGTCTGGTGCCTGCCTACCTTGGCTCAACAAGAGAAGGATCTCTGTCAGGAGCACAGGAAAGCCACAGAGGTTTCATCCAACCCTATCTATCAAACAGCACTTGAGTGTATGCCCTCAGCTTTATTTAAGACTGAAAAGAAAGATTAGTTTTGGTTGACCATCTGGTCTCCTGGCTCCACAGCACTCTTGGACTAATGTCACTGGCAAGGCCATTTAGTGATAGCACCGTGCTTCTTGTTGGCACAGAAAAATTGTCCCCTGCTTTCTCTTCCTGAGCTCAGAAGCGTACCTCCTCCAGCCTCTGGGAAGTGGCATGGGAGCTTGCTGCTTCCTGGAAGGCAGGGTGCTTCCAGGACTATATGCTCTCTCCCAGCCTGCTTGGGAGGCAGGGAGCAAGTGCAGGGCTTGCCACAGAGTACACCTCCCAGGGCTGGGAAATGGAGTGGCTGGATTTGCATGATAATGAGCTTATTTAGAAAATGGATTTTTATGGGAGCATTTCTTCTTGTTCTTTGGATTCCTCTTGTAATTCAGAAAAAGGTATAAAAGCATTTAAAACCGTAGTTTCCAAAACCTATTACCAGCTGGATATGTTTCAGAGTCCAGCTGAGCTCAAGAGATGTCCTTGTTTCCCGGAGATTTCCCTGGACTGATCAGGCCCTGTTCTACCCGCAGTTAATGAAGGTGTCTTCATATTGCCTTTCTAACAGTGTTACTGCAGCCAGGACAGAAACCAGCCCTCAGCATGCAGGCACCTTACAACACGACAAAAGGATGTGGCTGTAGGAGAGTTAAAGGGTTGGGTTTCAATCTCCTCTGCAAGCTGCTTACTTCCATGCACACTTGGCCAACCTTTTCCCAGGATCAGTGACAGAAGCAGGTGGGACCTGAAGTGACAGGTCACGTTGTCCTGCCACACATCGTGCCAGCTTGGGCTGGTTGGGCCAAGGGAGATTTGGTCTGGACCACCCTGTCACTTCAGCTGTTCCACAGCTGGGTTAAGGATTAGTGTTTTAAGCAACAGCTTCTCTTTACTGGTAGTGATAGCGCTTGGCAAATCGAAACCAGGCAAGTCCGCTGTCCCTCAGAGTGAGGTGTTTCTTCAACAGACACTGGAACACCGCAGTGCAGGGAGCCAGGTCGCAGTTAGTAATACTGAACTGTGTAACACAGGATCACAGATTCACAGAACCATAGGGGTCAGAAGGGACCATGAGAGATCATCGGTTCCCACCCCCTGCCAAAGCGGGGTCCCTAGGACAGGTCGCACAGGTTAGTGTCCAGATGGGGCTTGAATATCTGCAGAGAAGGAGACTCCACACCCCCCTGGGCAGTCTGTCCCAGGGCTCTGTCACCCTCACCGGGAAGAAGTTCTTCCACATATTGGTACGGAACTCCCTGTGCTCCAGATTGAAGCCATCGCCCCCTGTCCTGTCCCCACACCCCACTGAGAAGATGCTGGCCATTTCCCCCTGTGTTCCACCCTTCAGTTATTGATAACCACTGATCAGATCCACTCTCAGGCTTCTTTTCTCAAGGCTGAACAGCCCCAGCTCACTCAGCCTTTCCAGGCTCCAGGAAAGATGCTGGGCTCTTTCCAGGAGATCCCTGTTTGTTTTATACCAGGGAGCCCAGAACTGGACACAATACTCCAGGTGCGACCTGACCAGGGCAGAATAGAGGGGGAGGATCACCTCCTTTGAAAATCTTGATTAAATAATTGTAGCCTGCAGAACTCAGTGTGTGTCACAGGAGTGTCAAATGCAGCAATTAATTTTGGAAATAGAGACTGAATCCCACCAGCACTGTTGGGATTGCAGCATCCACAAACCCTGGAAGCACCAGGCTTCAGTTCCCCCATGTAAACAGGATTATTACATGCCTCTGCCATTCTGGCTGTGGTGACAGCAAACAGTGAGCAATGCTGAGCAGCTCAGTGCTGCATCACTTCAGGAAAGCTGGGAAACAAGGAAGGACTCTGCTAGGAAACAGGGAGAGCAGCCCCAGTGGGCTCTGCAACCCAAAGCCACCCCAGCACCGCAGCCGAGCGCACAGGGACCTGCCCAGCACACAAGGACCTGCCCAGTGCAGGCCCAAGGAATGTTGGCACTAAGCGCTGGCAGCAGCAGCCAGCAGCACAGCCTCGGACACAGAGCAGATAGCCAGGGAATGCTGCAGTCACCCCTCCTGCGCTCACCAGCCCCCAAGTTAGGGGTCTCCTCTGCCAAGAGCAGCATCTTTGGGCTTGACAGGATTTTTTTTTGCCTGAATTCTAACCTTTCTCTTTTTTTGAGTCCATCTAAACTTTATCCCCCACAACAACTCCAGCCAGGAGCCACAGTATAAGTGAAAGGCTGTGTTGAAACATGCATCCCTCCTTTGTTCTTTTTTTTGTTGTTTTTTTTTTTCCCAACTCATTACCTGATCACTCCATTTGGTGTTTCGGCATCAGAGGGAGCAGTGCATAGATAATCCCCTGTTCACTTGCTCAAAGCACCAGCGATTTTATCGAGCCCACTTCACATCTCCCTTCAGCCATCTGTTCTGGAGGATTAAGAGACTGGCCCTATTAGGATGTGTCTGGTGAGGAAGATGTTTTATATTTTTGATTGCTCACACTGCCCTCACTTGTGCCTTTGTTGTTTTTACTATATTCTTGGAATACAGGAGGAGGAGCTGTATCCAAGCTGCAGGCTCTTCTGGATGTACTCAGTGACACAATGATGTTTCTGGCTAGTTCGCTATTCTTTGCCTAAACAAGTTTGCGTTTTCTTTGTTTTATTTTCTAAATAATTGAGCTAACATTTGCAGAGAACTAGTCACAATAGCACAAAAAATTTCATTCTTGAGTGTTAATCATAGTTCGGGCTTCATTAGTCTGTGTGTGTATATAAGAAGGGGCTCCATGTGAGTAACTAACTCCATGTGAGTTACTTCGTATTATTGATATTGAATTTCAGTTGTAATTTTATGATGCAGGCATTCAATGTCAGGAGATCTTTTGCAGCTCTTTCCTGGAAAATTACATTCTTTGCCCTGGATGATTTAGTATCATCAGCAAACTGTCATCTCTCTCTTCAGCTCCTTTTTCAGACCATTTATGAGCATGTTGAGTAGCGCATGTTCCAGTGGCACACCCCTGCTAATTTCTTACCATGGAAACCAGCGTTTTCTCAACACTTTTTATTTTCTATCCTTTAATTAGTTGTTAATCCAAAAGAGAAATTTTATTTTCATCCCAAAATTGATCAGCCCCTGGAAGAGCCTGCTGGTGTATCAGTGTTGTCACCTGCGTAGCTGTGTGTTAGGACCTGAGCTGTGAGCCCAAGTCAAGGGTTAGTTTTCAGACTCCCTTGTTACCCCAGCAGGATCCATCCTTTGGGTTATTATGCCTCATACTCCAGCTCATTATTTGTGTCCTCCCTCCCACAGAGGCCTGTGGTGCCTAGGAGAGAGGCTCACATCCATTGCTTCCTCTTCGGTAACATCCTGGAGCTTAGCCACTCTAAATTTGCCTCCTCCTCTCTGCACATGCAAAATTTATCCTATCAAAACATTCAATGGGCATATTTCTAATCCCACATTTTTCCCTATTTTTGTTCATGATGAAATTCAATAAAACCAGCTACTCCAGGTTTTGAAGCTCTTGATGCTTCTAGCTAGTCCCACGGTGTCAGTCCCAGGCCGCATCCCCTCTGGCAGCACACAGCTGTGCTAGAGGCTGCCAAAGAGGAAAGATGAGGGAAAAAAAGCTGTTCCCCACGATTTTCTGTTCTGAAACAGCCCCAGTGCCGTATGTTACTCTGCCACCTTGAAGCCTGGGGTTTTTTTACCCAGTGAAGGACTCTCTCTTAGCACAGAGGGTTGGGGGGACCAAATTATTCTGTCTCTTCGCAGAAGGAATTAGCCGGAGCACATTGCTCTGCTGATGCAATTTCACGCCCTCCGGCGCTGATGGAGGTGCTGCATCTGGGACCTCACTTCCCACCTCTGTCTGTCTGTCCTGAGAGCTGCAAGCTGGGCCAGGGATAATGCCTAATGTTTGGCACTGGTTTTCCTAAAAAGCCTCTCCATGCTCTGGCAGTGTTTCAGGATCATTTAATATATTAGAGCTGCAAGCTGGCAGCCCAGGACCAGTGGAGCACAATGGTTAATTAGCAGGTTACAAATCATCTTTTAAACGGACAGTTGATAGGTGATTGGCGCTTTTTAATTGTCCTTTTATTAACAGAGTTTCCCGGGATGGCGTATAAGAATTGATTGTTGGTAATCGAGGCATACAAAAGCGGCTTTCAGGGACTTACGCCAAGGAGTCTGACTCCCAGGGTTGCATGGGAGAGGAATGAAACCCGTGGCAGGGGAAACACTTGCTTTTACACCGCAGATGGGGAGGGAAGGTAGGCAGAAAGGACAGCTGAAAAGCCTTGAGCTTCATTCGGGCAGCACAATTAGCAGGCAGATTTTTTGAAAGAGTTAGGGAAAAAAATTCCTCTGATGTACTAGTTTTGAAAATACTGCCTGGTGGGAGACCTGAGGACTGGAAAAGCAGCTCTGAGCACTTAGAAAACATCTCCTCCTGCAGAAGGCATATCAGTTCTGGTGCCAGCATGTGCCTGGAGAGCTGGGTACCGACAGGTTAATTTAACACATCTGCTGGTACTTGGGCTCTAAAATAAGAGGATTGTGAATTAGCCCAGAGACCTCAAAGGAGAACTGTTAGTACAAAACAATGCTTAACATGGCTGGGATAATGGCATCAGCATCGGCTTCAGAATCATCACCCTTACACATTAACATTAGCTGGGTATAAGCTCTTGGAGAGGTCAGACAAACCCAGAGTCAGAAAGCATTTGGCATCCCAGGGTTAGAAGCAGGCTCTGCCCTCCCCTGTTCCAGATCATTCTTTGGCTGAGAAATGGAGAAATCCTTACATAAATCTCAGGATACATAAATCTCTCTTCTCTGCTCTGGGTTTTTGTTCCTTTGCTACATCTCTTCCCTCTCCCCACCGTGCAGGAACAGTTAAACTGCGAGATGATAATGTCATTGTCGTGTTTCATAATTTTGGGGGCGGAGAAGAGGAAGGAGGAGAAAAACATGTTTTGCTTCCCCATGGCCTGTGTGTGTCATAACAAGCTAACAGCAGCTCCGGGGCAGCACAGAGCAAATCCAAGAATCTGCTCCCAAACCAGTGCAGAAGCAAAGCTAACTGGGTGTTCTTAACTGCGCCCTTTAGACCTGTTTTCCTGGTAGTAAAAGAACCACATTTTGTTGATCCTCTTTATTTTCCACAGTGCCTTTTCAGGAGCAAAAATGGGAAGAGACAAAGGGAAAAAGCCTGGCTTTGAGGGAGGGGTGTAAAAGCATGGGGAGTTGATTTGTGTTGCCGTGACAGCAGTTTGTGGTGTGCACTGAAAAGCTGGTGACCCAAAATGGGATGGGTTGTGGGTCTCCAGCACTGGCCAGACACTGCCTCTTCACCCATGTCTTATGAGCTGCAGCCTGGTCCCTCAGCTGGGCTGTCCCAGACATTTCTTGGGCACAGGCTTGCTCTTTGCTTGGCAGAGACCAAGCTGAACTCGAGCTGCAGACAGGCAGAGACACACTGCTCCCCCCACAGCTTAGACACACCCTGGCTTGGCGTTCCAGCTGTGCGGATGCTCTGGCTTTCCAGTTCCTCTCTTTGGGGACATAATCAGGCATTGTAAAGGGTCCAAACGGAATCGTTCTCTGCATGAGCTTGCGTGAGAAATATGCAAACTACAATGAAACAACAATAAGCACACCCATACATCTCCCTGCCTCAGTTTCCCCATCAATTATGAGCTGTCTGTGTGTTTTCCCAGGCAATCAGTGCTCCTTCTCTCTCGTCTCTCCTCCCACGTGAGGTTCCCCCAGAGATAGAGGGACTCCAGCTCTCCTGCAGCAGCTGGTTTCTCTGTGCTCTTTCTAAAACAGTTTCTGTTGTAGCCACTTTAAAGGCTAAACATCCATCTGCACCTCGCGCCCCAAGCAGTCTTCTTAAATAAGCAAAGGTCACAGTTTGCTGCTGGTTTAATCTCTACACAGATGCAAGGTCTCAGTTTAGGGCTGCAGTGACCCATTAGATCTCTCACTACTGGGTCCTTCAGATGGAGCTGCACAAGCAGCTGACATTGAGCCTGGAGGGAGCGTTTTTGGTTACATTAAGTTTTTGCAGCATCCTTTTGAAATGAATGCCCAGTATCTTATTTCACCACACCCTGGCCCGTTTTGCGACAGGGTACAATGCGGTGAGGGGTCACTTCTCTGAGCACAGACACATCTGCATTTTTTCCCAAATCTTAGCTGAGAAATCGTAGGACAATCATAGAATCCTAGAATTTCCTGAGTTGGAAGGGACCTGTAAGGACCATTGAGTCCAAACCCTGGCTCCACACAGGGACAGCCAAGTCAGAGCATGGGACTGACCACATTGTCCAGACACTTCTTGAACTCAGTAACAGATTCACAGAACTTGTTGGGGTTGGAAGGGACCTCCAGAGCTCATTGAGTCCAACCCTCCTGCCAAAGGCGGCTCCCTAGGATGGGTCGCACAGGTCGGCGTCTGGAACAGGTGGCCTGTACTGGTTCGGTGGCTGGCAGGCGGTGCTACCGGGCCCTGCGCCTGGCAGGGCTGCGGGACCGGAGTCGGGATCGGCTTCTTGCCGCAGGGCCTTGCCTGGAGGGATTGCGGCGTTCCCTTCTCCCAGAACTAGCTGGGGCATGCCGTTGCCGTCTGGGAGCTTGCTCCGAGGAGGCCGGGACGTGCCGCTGCGCCCTTGGAGCTGGGCTCTCAGCACCACCCCTCCTACTCTGCCGCTGGTGCCTTGCTGTGCCTGGGCCTACTCTGGGCTCCTCCCGGCCTCGCCTGCGGGACCTGCTCCGATACGTGTCTGGAGCATTGCGAGGCTCCCTGGCCCCACCCCGCTGGCCGCTGCGCTGGCCCCCTGAGTGCTCCTGTCCAGCTTGGCCACACCTGCTGCGTGACCTCCGTCGGGAGCGGCTCCTGGTTTCATGCTGATCGGTGGAGAAATCCCAGCCTGCCCGTTGTTGCCGCTGCCTCCTCGCTGAGGCTGCCGGGATGGCCCTTTGGGGCCTTGGAGGTCTGGTCTGTGGCTGCCTCCTGCTTCTCCTGGTGTTGTATTGAGGGGCCTGCTGATCCCTGCTGTGGCCATCATGCTGCTGCTGCTCCAGGGTCCCACTCTGGTCTTGCTCCAGGGCCCTGCTCTGGTCCTGCTCTGAGGTGCCAGCCTGGTCACTGCTTTCCTCGTTGTCAGAAGGGCCATCTTGCACAGTATCTGAGGAAGCACGCCGCCTCGATTCTGGAAAGGGGCATAGAGATAGCCGCCTCCTCCTCCTGCTGTCTGGGATGACCCTGTGCACCTCATATTCATTGACTCCCACCTTGTGGAAGATGGTCTGAAAAGACCCCTGGCAGACTGGGCACATGCTCTTCACATCGGCCTCCTCCATTATGCAGGTGAAACAGAAAATGTGCCTGCACCAGCTCACGCAGGCCTCGTCAGTGATGGTCTCCTGGCAAATGGGGCAGGTTGGGCTCTGCAAGGAAGCCAGCAGCATGGCCTGGACCTCCTGGGTGGCCCTGGCAGCAGGGGAAGGGTTGCTGCATCCTGGCATGTCCTCCTCTGATGCCATCTCGAGCTGCAAAGCCAAGATGCACAAAGCTGATGACCTGTCCTGGAGATGTGACCTGAGGAAGCAGCAAAGCTGCTGAAGAGGCAAGAGCTTGGCCCTGGGGCTGTGCTTGTGCTGCCACAAATGTCAGGGAGCGTCCTGGGACAGACACCTGGGTGACACCAGGGCCGTATGCGTGTGTTCCAGCTCTCCAGGCAGGATGGGAACTCACCTCTCCAACCTGACAGGCTCAGGCAGTGATTGGGAAGGCAGGAACATGGTTCCTGGCCTCTCACCAGGGGCAACACAGATGTTGGGGCGCAGCAGGTTGGGTCCGGTGTCCCAGGCCTGCTGATGTCCCCGTCTGACAGATCCTCTCTCTACTTTTGGCAGGGAGCCTGCGGGATGGAGGTCCTCTGTTCCCCCTCACCTGCAGACCCTCACTCGCCGTGCACAAGGACAGCACTGAGCCCTCGCAGGGCTGTCCCCACTTATAAAGGGAATAAAGGGATGATGTCACAGAGGTTTTGACAATGTACTCAGTCGTGTGCTCTGATTGGCTGGGCCTATGTGGATTCAGGAACTGGACTCGATGATCCTTACAGGTCCCTTCCAACTCAGGAGATGCTAGGATTCTATGATTGCATCATGAGGCTTTTGGGGACCGCACCCAGCAGACACAAACCCTGGTCTCTCAGGGGGAAACCCCCTCCCCAAAACAACCACACACTTGGCAAGGGCACTGTGCCCAGTGCAGGGCTACCACAGAGGCAGGACTTCCTGTGGCCCCTTGGTCACACAGGCCTACAGAGTGTCCATTCACCAAATCCACGTCTCTCCTATTTAGAAACAAGGATGTTGTGCTGGACAATGTGGAATTCCTGACACAAATCCAGGAACACGATGCCTGTCCCACTTCCCTTGCCCACCAGCTCTGTTACCCCATCATAGAATTCACAGAATTGTTGGGGCTGGAAGGGACCTCCAGAGCTCATTGAGTCCAACCCCCTACCAAAGCAGGGTCCCTAGGACAGGTCACACAGGTCGGCGTCCAGATGGGTCTTGAATATCTCTGGAGAAGGAGACTCCAACACCCCCTTGGGCAGCCTGTTCCAGTCCACCTCGGGGCTGTGACTCTTTCCCTAGGGAGCCTGTGCCAGCACCCAACCACCTTCTCAGTGAAGAACCTCTTCCTAACATCCAACCTAAACCTCTCCTGGTGCAGCTTCACACTGTTCTCTTGGGTTCTAGCTAACATCTCATTATTTCCAGGGATCTGTTTAACTCATACTTCCACCTGCACTGGAGCTACACCAGCTTCACACCAGTCAGCCCAGTGAAGCACTGAGTGCAGTGTCCATGAGCACTGAAGGTCACACTTCCCACCTACCTTTCACATATCCAGTCCTGTAGCCTGGGGCTGGCAAAGGACTGCAGAAAAAGTCCTGTTTCCAGCCCGGGTCGGCCACCAAAGCCCCGACCCTTTCGAGAACCCTTGACCTGGCAGTGTGTGCTGCAGCTTTCCTTTTTGTGTTTTGATTTTGCTTGGCAGTGGAAAACAGCAGCACAGTAATCTCAGCCCCATGGACTCCCCATCCCTGTAGCAGTTCATCAGGGAGGGCAATTTTGGGGTGCCTTGGCTCCACAGGGTGCAAGGGGGCCCTCTTTGTTCATGCAAGGCTGCTCCAGAGGTGCCATGTATGGTTTCAGGGCAGGAGGGAGGCAGCTATGGTGAATTCCGTGCTGCTTGGCAGTCACTGTTGTGCTGCAGATCATGTGCTGTGGCAGTGTCTGGCTGAGGCTGGGAGTGGCTCATCGAGGTGTATGGCCACCCTGGGCACAGCTCCAAGTAAGCACCAGTCTCCTGCCCTTAGGGGCTAAGCATCAAGGGGGGCAGGATGGTACCCTGTCCACATCTGTCTCAGTGCACAGCCCTCCCGGAGCACCCTGACAGCACTAACCAGGACACCAAGCCTGGCTTACAAGAGAGTTATGCTCTGCTGACTGTTCTGCTAAGATCCACTGTGATTCCACCCTGTCCTTGGACATGGCTGCGTCTGTATTTCCAGTCCCACACAGGGGCAGAGACATGCTTGGCCCACGGCATGTCTATAGTTCATTAAGATGGACAGGCTAATTTTCACCTCCTGCCAGGCTGGGGGATGTCAACACCAGCTTTCCAGTCTGATGGCAGCATGGCTAAACCCGGTGGAAGCAGGGATGGACCCCAGTTGAAGGGCACCGTGTTTGACAGAGACAAAAATTGCTCCCAGCTCTCATGCAGTTGAATTGTTAGCTGGGTTGTTGGCTCAAATCTGAAAAGGGACCTGAAACTTGGTCTGCGTTGGAAAGAAATGGGACCATACAGGACACCTGTCTGTGCTTGAGAGAAGGAGGGACTTGTGGGAACACATCCCTTTTTTCATGCATCACTTTCTGAATTCTTTTCCACATCAGTTTGATTCATGGCCTCAGAAACCAACATTTCCTCTTTTGCTGACCTTTTTTGCGCAGTTATGTGTCCTGGTGGGCACAGGGCCAGGCACAACTCGCCTGCCAGGAGTCCTTGCTTGCTCCTTGATGTCATTTCTGTGTCTCTGCTCTTGCAGGCAGAGGAGAGGAGAACAGCAGAGAAAAGGAGATCAGACAGTGACAGAGGCCTGGAAAGTGAGCACGGCCGGAAGGTGAGTGGGGCCTGGTGTCCTTCTTGGGGGACACTTCCCTTGGAAGAGGAAACCAGTAGGATGTGCCTTCTCATCAGTGAGAGTTGCCTCAGTCCTAAAGCAGCAGCATGCTCTGATGTGATCCCTCTTGTCATCTAAAGTTTTGCTGTGCTGCTAACACGCCTGGAGCAAAGCAGCAGTGGAAAGAGATGGCGGGGGACCTGTCCTTCACACCTTGGCTACTTAAGTGCCTAGCACAGCAGTAGGGATGCGTTATGCAGCACAACATGTGCTCACCCATGGGGTTTCTGGTTTCTCTCCCCAAAACATTTGCTTATGGGTTGACAGGCTCTGGCCATTTTAGCTACAACTCCTCCCTTCCACAGAAGCTGGGTAGGATGGAGGTAAATTAAAGCACAGACCTTCCCACTGACTGTTTAATGCAAAACCTGGAGGACATGCTGGTTCCCCCAAGCCTGCAGATGCTCTCAATTAATGGAGTGCAAATTGAATAGCCCCACCTCAGTGGGATTCATTAGGAGGACACAGATGGGCTCTTAAACACTAATTCCAGCTGAGTACCCCAGAGCAGAACAGCAGAGCACCAGCTAACCACAGCTATGCTGCAACTGAGGTGAGCTCCTGTTCAGGAACCAGCTCCCCCCACCCCATTCTGTGGGCCACACAGCCACCTCAATATCTGCCCACAAGAGAGCACAGGCACCAGCCTCTGCCTTTCACAGAATCACCAGGTTGGAAAAGACCTTTAAGATCATTGAGTCCAACTGTCCTATACTAACCCATATCCCTGAGCACCTCATCTACCTGTCTGTTAAATACACCCAGGGGCGGGAACTAAGCCCGCTCCCTGGGCAGCCTGTTGCACAGCCTTTCCCTTGCTTTTGGCTTGCCCTTTCCTTAGGGCCAATATAATGACACAGGGCACTTCCCTTGTCCTCCAGCTCTAGAGGTTGAACCCTGCTCTCAGCAGTCATGTGCCACTCAGCTTTTGTGTGCTTGTTCTCCGGGTGCATCAGGATCCACCATGGCAGCACCTGCTGTGCTACAGCTGAAAGCTGTGGGAGCACCCAGTCCAGAGACCTGTGCTTGCCCTTGCGTTGTCCTGGTGTGCCATGCCTTTCTGTGGACCTTATCTCTCCCTTCTTGGGGATGCAGCTCAGGTCCCCCAGATCCTGCCAGCAAACAAATGGAGGAACAATTACTGCCACCCCATCTCCAGCCCACACAGGTGGGTCTCCTTGGTAACAGGGTTTTCAGTCACTCCTTCCCTGCTGCTCTGCTTTTAGCAGCTCTGTGGAGTTAATTCCTGTTTGGGGATGGGGCGAGGGTGGCTGGCATGGAAGGGCACGTGACCAATTATCTGCTGGTAATTAGCACCCCAGGGCTCAAGCTATTTTCTACAGGGTGTACTTGACAACACATCAGTAACCAGTTGGCTCCTGTTTGCACCACAGCCATTAACCTGGCAGCTGGGTTACCCCCTGCCCCGTGTCACATGCTACATCAGCTCTGAACTGCCTTTTCATCAGGCTTTCAATTTTTGAACAGTGGCAGCCCTTAACTGGTTTGTCATAGGGAGGAGTGGTAAACCAAGGGGCTGAAAGCGATGAAGAACGCTGCTCTTGGCACTCAGAGTCATGTGCCCCGTGACATATGGGCTCCTGTGAGTGCCTGGGGGGTCACAGAAGGCTGTCTGCCTTGTCAGGGTGAAGGGTTTTGTAGGCAGGTTTTGTCCTGAAGTCCTCAGGTGGGAAGATTCATCATCCCAGTGCATCTTTATGGGAGCTCAGCCTCTCAAACTCTGTTGGGACGTGTTGCTAGCACTCCAGGAACAACTATATGCCATAAGTGAACCTTAGCAAAGTGCCACTTCCTGGAAAATTGAAGAATCCCAGAATCACCAGGTTGGAAAAGACCTTTAGGCTCATCCAGTCCAACTGTTCCTGACCTATGCTAACCCATATCATCTACTGGTCTGTTAAACACACCCAGGGACAGGGACTCAGCCCCCTCCCTGAGGAGCCTGTGCCACATCCCCACAGCTCTTTCAGGGAAGAACTTTTCCCTCATATCTGATCTGATCCTGTCCTGCTGCAGCTTGAGGCCATTTCCCCTTGTCCCATCTCCTGTCCTCTGGCTGAAGAGACCATTGCCCACCTCTCTGCACCCTCCTGTTTAGGTCAGTGTAGGCGGTGAGAAGGTCTCCCCTCAGCCTCTTCTCCACGCTGAACACCCCCATCTCCCTCAGTCGCTCCTCGTAGTATTTGCCCTCCATATATGTGGGTTTAAAAATTTCAGGTGAGCAGGAACGCAGCAGGTGAAAGCTGCTGGTGAAGTGACTGCACGTACCAATGAGGTGAATCGATCCTGTGACCGTTTGCACCCTGAGTTACTGGGGCACGCTTTAGGAGTTTGTGATCTGGGACTGAGTATCTAGAGTGAAAAATTACATCTTAAGGGCAGCTGCTTCACAAGTCAGGAGGTTAGAGTGCTGCAAGAGCCAAAGAACCATTGTGATTCAGGTTAGGGGAAGGACAGTGAAGTCCCGTCTCATTAAGGCACAAGGAATGTGTCCTGATGGCAAAACCCAAGGGTTTAGGTGGAAGCAATTTTAATCCTTTGAAATACAACACTGTTCATATCATCTGGAGGAAGGGGAGCAACTTTTCAGAAACAACTTGCCACACATTATCACTTGTAGCTGAATATCCCTGGGAGGGAATGGTTGCTTGTTCTGATTTGGCTCTGGATGCGTAATGTGACTCCAGGCAAGCTGGGTAACTTCTCCTGCCTCAGTTTCCCTCTGTGTAGACTCTCTTAGCCCTGGGACCAGTACATTTAGGCTATGGGCAAAGCAGAGCCCTTTGGTGTGCACATCACTTCAGAGAGCAGAGCTGCAAGCTGTTTCCAAATGTTATCAAGCATTTCTGGTGACGGTGACAGCACAAAGCGCAGCAAAGGTGGCTGTTTCAGATATTTTATTAAATATCTGCTCTTTTGCCTTCACTAGGAGGGTGGGAAGTCAGTCCAGAGGAGCCCCGGAGATCTGAGCCTCCCCATGACTGGACGGGAACGCTCAGAGTACATACGCTGGAAGAAGGAGCGAGATCAGATTGACCTGGAACGACTGGCACGTCACAAGAACGCGAAGGGCGAGTGGCGACGCGCTTGGGATGTGGAGAAGTCAGAGCACATGTAGGTCCCCCACTGTTCCGGGGTGGTTTGTCTGCAGCAGGCCATCTAAAGCCAGCTATGAGATCTTGCACAGATATTAACGGCTGAACAAATCCCATGCTGAGCCCTTTCCTCACCAGATTCCCACTGCTGTCTCTTCTTGATCATGTCTGTCAGTGGGACTACACATCAGAGTTGTATTTTCTTTCTGACATGAGGTCCCCTACCCTGATAGGACATACCAGGCGCTGATAGACATTGCCTGCCTGTGGTTCCACCAGGGTTTGGACTGTGGGAGGGAGGGGAGTGTGCATCACAGCTCACTCTATGTCTGGAGGGTCCTCACTATCTCCACATAGACAGGAGAGGTGCAGGTGCTCTTCTAGAAACATGTGTGGATACACTCATGTTGCTAGTCCACAGGTTTTCTCACCACCCTGCTTGTTTCTCCTTTTCAGTCATGGGACAGGCCAACATGGCTAAATCCTCCACATCTCATAAACTAGTGTGGGGGGGATTGCTTCAAAGATCCACCTGGTGATATGGGAGAAATGCTTGGGGACGGCGTTATGGGAGAGCTCCTAACAGGGTCTGACACTTCCCTGCTTTAAACACTGTCCCTCTAACTCTGCTTGTTCAGCTGGTCACACCAGCTAGAAGGCTTTGGAGGATGACTTGGCACTTGCAGCAGGAAGAGGGTTTGATAGCGTGTGGAGGTAGGGAATGTTGCATAGGCTTGCTGGTCAAAAGAGTTTGTACAGGGTAGAGAGAGGGGACAGCCTTTTGGCTGAGGGATGGGACCAAATATTTAGTCCCTGAGATCCTAAAAATTAGAGATGAATTGACTTAAGTGGGTGCTGAGGTTGCTGTCAAGACGGCTCTGAGCCCTGCTGTTCCCCTGTACATCAACTTTTAAGAGAAAAGCTGTGATGCCCAACAGGCAGGACTAGAAACCAACCGAATGAGCCTGATGCAGAGGTCTGAAGCTAATTCAGATTGGGAAGCTTGGGAAGCTGCATTTGAGCCTCGTACAGTTGCACCAAAGGCATCTATAGGCTTCATGGATGTTCAAAGAATGAAATATATACATTTATATATGTATATGTGGGAACTGATGTAAAGGTTTTGGAGGTTCTCCTTTGGGGTAGAATTGCCTCACAGCCTTATTTCTCCTGGCTAGTGCATGCAGTTTCAGCTCCTGCTGATGAACCTGCACATATTTGCCAGTAGGCAGGCACAGAAGGGCCGAAGGCTGGAGCCTGCCTCGTCTTGAGGTCTCCTGCCCATGCTTTTGCACGCTGGAGGAGAACGGTCAGGTCTGACAATGCCTGTTTTTAACCTGCAGGTTTGAAGAGGACTTTGTTAAGGATGGGGAGCCAGCCTTGGATAATCCCAGCAATAAGAAAGGTTGGCAAGGGACACCTAGACTCTGTCCTGATGCTAGTGAATGCTGATCGTGCGAATCCCAGTGCCACAGCAGCTGTCATGGCTGTTAGTTGTGAAACTCTGCTTTCTTGGGCCAGTGCTTCTGAGTGCAGTGTTGGGGTCTCTGCCTTCTCTGCTTTGCAGGGTGCTCAGGGGATGGGATTTGAGCGTCTGGGTGTTAGTGCTTCTTACCTTCCCAGGGAGAGCAGTGGCACCTTTTCTGCAACCTCATATGAAATGATACGGAGGCTCAGCACTGCCTCCTTTCCCAAACACTGGTTTGAGAGGCAATCCTATTCCAGAGCACATCTCTGATCCCTGTGGCACATGCTGGCTTATTTACTAGCCTAAGTCCATCTTGACGCCTGTTTCTCAGGAGATGGACTGGCAGAACAAAGCTCTCCCTTGTGACACCCTATTTGAACACCAGGCTTTCTGCTGTGTGTCCATTAGAGAACCTCACTCACTTCTGTACGTGGCTTTCCTTTGTCCTTCCAGGGGGAAGAAATGCACGGAAATTCCAGCACAGGTCCTTTCCTCCCGAAGGGAGAGGTGAGTAAAGCACATGACTGGGCTGCATCACCCTGCTAAGTGTCAGTGCCTCTGCGGTGCCCTCACACAGAGAGCTTTCTTCAGGCACTCTCCCAGGTTTGGAGGGCCTTTTGGGAATGTACCTTGCAGCTGGTCTTGTAACTGTGTGGTAACGGAGAACAAGAACCTGTTTTCCAAGAACAGCACGAGGCACACTGTATCCAAGGAATCAGATTTAAAATTAGAATTGGAATTTGGAATAAAAAACCCAGAAGAAACAGCCCTAAATTCTCAATCTGTATTTATTGCTTTAGAAAATATACATACAGTCTGCATACAGCTTCAGGGGCTTCCCCGTGCAGAGGTATTCTCCATGCAGACATGTTGGCCCCTTCACTGGGCCGTCAGCTGGTTCTTGCTTTTGCATTGCATTTCCAACCTGTCTCATAGGTGGAGGACAGCATGGAGTGAATGTGAGCGATCCTGGTCTGCAAGGAGTCCCAGCTGTGAGCAGCCGAGCCAAAGGAAAGGACAGGCTGACCGGCAGAGCCAGAAGGTGAGGAGACTGGCAGCAGTCCTGCGAGCTAGTGGTTCTGTCCAGGTCTCATTCCTTGCCTGGTTATGAAGAGGGATGGGCAAAAAGCGGTATTGTTCCATGGATCTTTTCAGATGAGTTCACATTGGCTGGGACCAGGTCTGGCAGGACTTCACTTGCTGGAGTTTGTGGTACTTGTGAAGTTCATCATCACTGTACTGGTCCTCTGTATCCATTCACTGCAGAACAGCTTGGGGAGAGGGGGATTTGGTGACTCTGCGTAACCTGGCACACGCCCCAGCAAGATTCTGAATGCATCTTATCTGATTTTGAGGCACTGCTGATACAGAGGAGCAGCCTCCAAGGATAGTTCCCAATGAACCAATGGTAACTGAGATCGCTACAGTGGCACAGATGGGATTTCCCTCCTTACCAACTGTTCTTAAGGACGTGAAGAGGGAAGTGGCCGGGACCTGCCAGCTGTGGGCAGCACACAGCAGCACAATAATTCCAGACAAGGAATTTCAGAATATCAGCAAAACTAAATG
This sequence comes from Laterallus jamaicensis coturniculus, assembly GCA_022605575.1. NCBI lineage: Eukaryota > Metazoa > Chordata > Aves > Gruiformes > Rallidae > Laterallus > Laterallus jamaicensis. Next base: position 3,260,478 of record JAKCOX010000060.1, on the reverse strand, counting down.
CATTTTACAGGTTCACCCACATCCTCCCAGGGCCCCCCCTCCCCTACCACTCTCCATAATTAAATTTCAGTGCAGTTTCCTGGAGCCATGCTGACAGTTTAATAACAGTAATCACCTTCCCAGCGCTGCCATGCCCTTTAGTGGGCAACAAAGGGATGAGGAGTTGATTACATACCCCAAGCCTCTTCGTTTATCCAGAACACAAACCTATTCCAGTAGCTTTTAATGTCAGCATTCTCCAACCACCCAGGTCAGTTCTGACCTGTGAAGCTGAGCAGATACATAAACAGATACGTGCTTTGCAGGGCTGCTCCCAGCACTGCCCAGAAGGAATCAGTTCACTGGAGGCCAGCTGCTGCCTGCTGTTACCAGGATGCAATGAGGGATGTTGGGCAGCATCTGTGTGCGCAGGATCCTGCTGTGTCACGACAGATGTAGGTCTGTGATGCAGAACCTGGCACTGCGTTATGCCTGGGGATGTTCTAAAGTTGCTTTTGTTTCCAGTGGTTGCGCTTTGAGGAAACACACCTGAGCAGCAGTAATGCTCAGCTAGTTAAGCTGTGGACTGGAAGTCATAGGATGGTTTGGGTGGGAAGGGCCCTCAGACGCCCTGCCATGGACAGGGACAACACCACCCCCAGCCCAGGGTGCTCAAAGTCCCATCCAACCTGGCCTTGAGCCCTGCCAGGGATCCTGGAGCAGCCCCAGCTTCTCTAGGCACCCTGTGCCAGGGCCTTCCTTCTCACCGGAAAGGATTTCTGCCTCCCAGCCCCTCTCCAGCTGCCCTCCTGCAGTTGAAGGCTGTTCCCCTGGGCCTGGCCCTTGTTGCCCTCTGCATCAGCCCCTCTCCAGCTCTCCTGGAGCCCCTTAAGGGATGGGAAGGGGCTTGGAGCTCTCCCCAGAAACAACCTTCTCCAGGCTGAGCCTGCCCAGCTCTCCGAGCCTGGCTCCAGAGCAGAGATGCTTCAGCCTTTGGATCATCTCCATGGCCTCCTCTGGACTCACTCCAAAAAATCTTCTCTAAACCTAATCTAGATCTACTTACAGCATAAAGATGGGCCATCTTCTGTCTTCCTAAGCCCTTTTAGTTAATTGTACTTTTAAAGATCAAACTTAATTTTGATAAATTAATGGAGAGGATCGACAGCGTGCAAATAATCAAGTTAGCTTTTTTTGCAAGTTCCATTGCACCTCTTCTCATTCTTCTGCTCCATCCCCAAGTAAATGTACTCGTGAGAGAAAAGATGCTGAGCTGTGCTCATGCTCAGTCTCCAATGGCCACTGGCTCCAGCACTGGGAACTGCTGCTGTTCCCAGAGGATGGGTGGGATGGCCATACCAATAGATGTGCTTTGTGCTGTTACTTTCTGATAAGACTTCAGGCTGGAGGCTGGACGCTGCTGTTCAGAGCTGTGAAACTGCAGCGATTACCCCCAGTCCTGCCCCACTGGAGGATGCCAACCCACCAGGGGCAAACTAAACTCCCAGACCCAAGCAACTACCCTCAGAAGTAAGCGTGGTTCTGCTTCTGAGGGTTGCCATTGAAATTTGGTTAGTTGTGATAAAAAGGACAGGGAGCTGGTCAGAGAGAGAGAAATAAGATGTAAAAGGTGATGGGCACAGAGCAGAGAGGGCTGAATGAAAACAACAGGGTCAGGAAGCTGGGAAAGATGAGCATTTTTAAAGGGACAGGCTGAGGCAATGAGGGAAGAACTAAAAACCAGGGACAGGGAGAGGCATAGAAGGGAAATGTATGAGCAGGAATTACTTCAGCAGCTGCACCGCAGGAGAGAAAGGAAGAATACATCCACCTGATATTGTATATCAGTGGTTAAAGCATGGGTAGTTCTTGGGCAGATGCTACGACCCTCACGCTGCTTGTAAGGTCTTTAACAGACACAAACAACCTGACTTGAGGTCATCAGCCTTTATAAAATGTAGTGCTTCTTACAGAGTACAGCCTTCCTAAAATCTCACACCAGTCCTGGGCTGAACCCAAAACTCTCTCTGCTCCGTGGACACCCTCGCTGTACGATTTAGATGCATAGGGCTGGTTCGGTGCGTGCTGGAAGTAGACAGCAAAGGAAAGCAGTGCTGGTTTTGAGCAGCTTCTTGGAATGGACAAAGGGTTTGTTGTTTACCTTTTCTAGACAGTGCGGATGGATGGATAGATGGATGGATGGATGGATGGATGGATGGATGGATGGATCACACTATGATCTGCTCCCTCCACGCCACAGCCCATGAGTCCTGCCACAGGCTCCATGTCAGACCCAGGTGAAGGGATGAGAGCCTGTCCACTCCCCTATATCCATCTCTTGTCCTCAGCAAAGGTTGTTATACCCCAAAGCATGCCTGTGACAGGCAGATGCTGACTACTTTCCAGAAATCATCACAGGGTCTTAAGCCATTTCTTCTACGCTGAGCTCTCAGCCATGTGCTGAGGAAGGCCTTGGCTAGCTGTCCCATGGTAGGCATTTAACTAAACAATGCTGGGCTGGGATTTAATGTTTGGTACAGTCTGCTGCAGAGCCTTTGATTGGCCAGCTTGGAGCGGTTTCATGACAGCTCAACGAGCAGACCCTTGTTAGCAGCCCTCAGACTTTTCTAGAGCAGTATCTGTTGGCCTCTTCTGCTCCAGAGCTCAGAGGGGTCACTGGAGGCAGCCTCCTTTCCTCTTCCAGCAAGTGGAACAGCCAGCATCATTTCAGACTGAGTCAAACTGTACCTGGGTATCAGCACTTCCACCTGCTCTATTAACACAGTGTTACTCCCCTGCTTTGCTCACCTCCTCCCAACTCCTTTAGTGCTGCTTCCCCCATTAGCAGACTCATGCTGGGGTCCAGCAGACCTAAGATCCCCTGTGCCCTGGAAATGCCTGCTTGAAGCACACCAAAGCACACTAGCAACAGCAACCGGTTCAAAGTGGCAGTGGTTTCTGGGGTGAATTCTTTATCTGGGGAGAGAGGAAGGTCAGCTAGATTGAGGTTTAGTGTCTTCTCTTGGGAGGCCCAGCAGGCCTCCACAGGGAGGGTGGGTTGCAGAGAGGATGCCTGGCTTGTCAAGGCCTTCCACAGCCAGCTTCTTTCCTCACAACAAACTGGGAGTCATGCTATCTGGTATGTTTGCGCCTCCTGTGCAGAGGCTTGGAGGCTTTTTTGGTGCCTCAAACTCCATTAGGGCTGCTGGGTTCCATCAGGCTCTTGTCTGTATCCATTTAATGGCTCCAAGGTCTCCATTTTATTTGTTGTTTGCTGTGCTCCGTGCTTACCAGCTACTGGGGTGGAAAATTGCAATTCATTTGAAACTACAAGGGGTACCTTAAACACTACTAATGTGAGTAGTTGGAGTATGGGCTCATGCCATAAAGCCCTTGCCTTCACATGGGGACCTGGGACGGGTCCAACAGAGTCAGGTTAGAGAAGAATTAAATATCACATGTTGTGCTTTAAAAGCATGTGGCAGAGAGAAATGCGCGCACGTGTGTGTGTGTGTGTATAGACATGTATGTAAGATGTTGGCTGTGTGTGCGATGTGACGCAGCAGGCACAGAGACTCTGCTGCCTGGCCACATTCAGATTTATATTCACCCTGACAAACCCAAGTAGCGAAAGCAAGCAGTTTGGCTTGTGACCCTGAACTGAGCCGTGTCTCTCTTTGGCACGGGACTGCTGCAAATTTATTACAGGGTCAAAACACGCTTACGCGAATCCTTGGAAAAGACAGCCTACTAAGCATGACTCACCACAGAGAGACCATCTCTGGCTGGAGAAATCCCAGAGCCACACATTTCTGGATGCTGGGGAGGTGGTTAAGGCATTTGCCTGCTATTCAAACTCTACCTGAAGCAGCTGCTAGTGATACTGAGAGGGGAAGAGAGCCTGGGCTAGCTGGAGCTTCAGTCTGATCATTACAGAGAGTCTTGCAGTCTGTTTACAGTGTCCATGTCTCCAGTCTTCCAAGCTCCTTCAAAGTAATTATATCCTTCACTGTCTGCTGCTGTGGAGCTCTGGGACACTTGGGCACTGCCAGGCAAGCAGGCATCTGGGGCAGACATCAGCATAAGCAAACCACCTATTTTATTAGTCTAACAAGAAATTGTCCATTCTGGCAATTGGATTTTATGTTTCATTATGTTTAGAATCACACCAACCCACTAAGATTTAGTGGTCTTAGGTCAGTGTCCTGGGATGGGCTGCGTGTTCTGCAGGTGCCAAAAGGAACCAGACTAGTTCTGTCTGTCACCTTTATCTCTCATTGCCTGGTGGAGGGGCTCAGACAAGGAATGCATGGTCCTGTTAGAAGTTCCCTCCCAGGGACCAGGCAGGGAGAGTGACTTTGTCATATGACAACTTGAAGGCCTACATTCTGTTTTATTTATTTATATTTTCCTTGACAGATGGGATGCAAAAGAAGGCGAGGACATGTCTTTTCTGAAGGATGACCTTGACAGCCAGGTGAGTTCATCAGTCAAGGCTGGCTGCTGAGTTTTCTCCAAGCATGCAGTGTCAGGAAAGTTGGAGGTGCAGAGCTGGGAGACCTCTGCATTGGGGTACGTGTACCCCTTGCTAGCTCTCTCCACACGGCATGATGCGAGACCAACTTTGGTTTTGCACTGAGCCTCTGTCAGCCCACCCTCCCTTACTCTCATCTCTGAACACTTCCCCACCTACATCCTCTGCTTCCTTTAGTGGCCTCCACCAATTTTTCCCCCAGTGTTGGGAGCCATCACAGCCAAGCACATACCAGTATTTTAACACGCTGAACTAAATCTCTCTTTTCTCAGAGGAGCCTTGGTACAGACAAGCGGAAGAGCAGAGGTGAGGAGGGGATGGAAGAGAACTGCACAGCTGAGCTGGAGGAGAAGGTGAAACAGCCAAGCCCCCAAGATCATGGGGCCTCCCTGTCACAAAGGCTACAAGGTGGAAAGGTCCAGTCTGCCCACAACGGCCAGAAGGAGAAGCGGAGAGGATTGAAGGGATTCAGTGTGGAGGGGACTGCAGCCAACACGGATGACTTGGAGCCAGGGCCCCAGTCAAGTAAGGAAGGTGTTGGGGAAAGTGCCGATGGGAAGCCTGGCACTGCTGACATCTCCCAGGAGGAGAGCGCTAACGGTGTTGCTTCACAGAGCAGCCTTCCAAGCACTGTGCAAGCCACCAGGCAGGGCAGTGAGGACACCTTGTCATTACCTGTGGGGGTGAATGTAGACAGAGCTGGCTTAGAGAACAGCACAGCCCCGGAACTGGAGTCCACTGAGGACTCTTCAAACAGCCACGGAGGAGAGCTGGACACAGCAGCAGAAGACAGACTGGATGCAGGTCAAGGACAACTGGTGAGAAAAAGAGGGGAGGAAGCGACCTCAGATGCTGCCCTTCAGGGACAGACACTGGCGCTGAAAGGCGGTGAAGATGCTGAAGGCACTGAACTCAGAGGAGAGCCTCTGCCCCCAGGGAATACCAGGTCTAACAAGACTGTTGTGTCTGAGCGGGACACAGGAACATCACAAGATGGGGATGGGGACCAGCCTGAGGATTGCAAGGACAAGCACATTGGGGACATTCTCAACTAGCAGAGATTGCACCGGCTTGCCTGAGACAGAAGGTGAGTCCCTGGCTCCATTCCCCATGGTGCATTTGCTATCCCATTAACGCTCTCAGCCCTAGTGCAGGTCTAGAACTCCATGTTCTGTGGCCCTTATGGCACCACAGCAGATAACATAACTATCAGTGTTCATCAGCAGTGATATGGATCCCTCAGGCAGTTTGAATCTGTGCATCACACAGACTGCCCTGACGTGGATGGGGAAACAATGGGAAGTCAGAGAGAAGAATCTGTGCAGGATACTGGACTGCTGCATCTGGTTGGTGATAGGGATTAGTCAGGGCACAAACTGACACTATTCCTGGGAAGGGATGACCTCAGGAAGGATAGCATGGTGACTAACACCGCCATCACAACTACAATAACTTGAGGTCAGGTCCCTTTCCCAAAACACCCGCAGATTGAGGCTCATCTCACGGACAGTAGCTGGAAGAAGGTGAAATGCATCTGGGATTCTCATCCCAGTGCAAGATCTGTGAGTGCTACACATGGTAACACCAATGTGCAAGGCAGCATGCAACACGAAGGTGAGAGGGTTCCTGCTGAAAAGGCCTATGGACCAAACAGAAATGAGGAAGAACCGATACAGTTATGTAACAAAGCTCCAGGTTACATAGAGTTACATAGCAAAGCTCAAGTAAAGAAGTTTCTTCCCAAAAGGCAAATGCAGAACAAGAAAAGCCCGGAGAAAGAACACAGCAGGGTAGGCAGAAAAGTGAGGCAGAGGAAGGGGCAAGGAGAGACAGCAGGGGCCCTTTGGCAGTTACATCTGCAAGACTTGTTCTTTCCAGGCACTGTCACATGCAGGTCAGGATGTCATGCCTATAGGTGTGAGGTCAAACCAGTAAGCCAGGATGGGATTCTACCACCAGGTTAGGCAGCAAGGTTGCAATTCACCTGGCTCTGGCTGAGCCCAGAGGCACCTAACTTATTTGGGCTCCTTTTCTCATCAGAGGAGAGAGATGAGCACTTCCAGGACACAATCCAGCTTGCCTGAAACCTGAGTGGCTCTCAGGATACTCCTGGCTTCATCCTCTCAGTAGAGAGGCAGCAGCTATATTCCATAAGTAGGAACTCCAGGCAATTAGCTGCTCAAAGCAAGGCTGGACTGCCCCTACCACATGCCTTTCCCCAATTCCAGCAAGCTTTTCTTCAGACCCCGGCCCAGCAGCTTTTCACCAGGGATTGCTTAGTATTCATCCCCAAGGTAGAAATGAGGTTAGGGATGAAGTGGTTAAGCTGCTAACAAAAAGACCTTCACCATAATCCAATACTACCCAAAAGGCACAGGGAAGCACAAGCATTACAGCTGTTTGAAAAAAGACAAAGCACCAAGAAACAGCAGGAGCTGGGTTTGTGCTTGAACTAGAATTCCTTCAAGTGAGGGAAATTAATTCCAACAGCACTGATGAAAACGTTCAGAGACACCCAGGTGCACACAGAGAGACTTCACTGTCTAGGCCATGCCTCTCCAACCTACCAATAATTCACACCCCCTACAAGCAAAGGACAAAAGTTACCCTGAGTGAGAGAAGTAGTTCTTAATTAGAGGAAACAATACACCACAGCAGTTTATTGTAAACAGCAGTAACAGCATCAGTAGATAAAGGGAAGGCGACCGATGTCATCTACCTGGACTTGTGCAAGGCCTTTGACACAGTCCCCCACCACATCCTTATCTCTAAACTGGAGAGATGTGGATTTGATGGGTGGACCATCCAGTGGATAAGAAACTGGTTAACAGACCATAGCCAAAGGGTGGTGGTCAATGGGTCTATGTCCAGGTGGAGGCTGGTGACAAGCGGTGTCCTCCAGGGGTCTATCTCGGGACTGGTTCTCTTTAACATCTTTATCAATGACATTGATGATGGAATTGAGTGCACCCTCAGCAAGTTTGCGGATGACACCAAGCTGAGTGGTGTGGTTGACACCCTAGAAGGAAAGGAAGCTATCCAGAGGGATCTTGACAGGCTGGAAAAATGGGCCCAGGTGAACCTAATGAGGTTCAACACTGCCAAGTGTCAGGGGTTGCACTTGGGCAGGAAGAATCCCAGACATAGATACAGACTGGGAGAAGAGCTTCTTGAGAGTAGCCCTGCTGAGAAGGACCTGGGTGTCACAGTGGATGAGAAACTTAACATGAGCCAGCAGTGTGCTCTTGCAGTTCGCAAGGCCAATGGTATCCTGGGCTCCATCAGAAGAGGGGTGGCCAGCAGGGACAAGGAGGTGATTGTCCCTCTCTACTCTGCCCTCGTGAGGCCTCACCTGGAGTACTGTGTCCAGATCTGGGGCCCCCAATAGAAGAAAGATGTAGAACTGTTGGAGAGGGTTCAGAGGAGGGCCACAAAGATGATTAGAGGGCTGGAGCACCTGCCCTACAAGGAGAGGCTGAGGGAGCTGGGCTTGTTCAGCCTGGAAAAGAGAAGGCTGTGGGGGGACCTCATTGCAGCCTTCCAGTTCCTGAAGGGAGCATACAAACAGGAGGGGAATCAACTTTTTAAAATGGTAGACAATGGCAGGACAAGGGGGATGGATTAAAGCTAAAGGAGGGAAGGTTTAGATTCGATATTAGGGGGATGTTTTTTACAGAAAGAGTGGTGGGGTCCTGGAACAGGCTGCCCAGAGAGGTGGTAGATGCCCCATCCCTGGAAGTGTTCAAGGCCAGGTTGGATGGGGCCCTGGGCAACCTTGTGTAGCTCCAGGCCTGAGGTTGGTGGCCCTGCCTGTGGCAGAGGGGTTGGAGCTTTATGATCCTTGGGGTCCCTTCCAACCCTTGCCATTCTATGATTCTATGATTCTATTGTCATCTCAACGATGGAGATTGCTATGGTTTAGTAATAGGGCCTGAGTCCTCTTCAGTAAGGCTCTTTACTCCATCACTCCTGAGTTTGTTACAGCGGCATTATTATTTAATAATAACCATAGCCTGATGTCGTGGAGAAGAGAAGCCACCTAACCTGGTGGCTGCACTTACTCAGCTTAGCTTGTCTAAGCTGGAACTTGAGACTGGCATTGTGCTCTGAATGCTGGGCTTGCTTGGGAAACACCATGGGTAGTGATGCTGGGGGAAACGAAGGGTTAACTGGTGTCCCAGCTACCCTCTACCCTGTCATCCTGCCCTTCTTCCTATCTGCAGTGCTCACTGTCCCTGGCCTGACCATGCCCCCTCCCCAGCATGCTTCTGCCTCACATTCCTCTTTCACAAACAGTTTCAGAAGTTTCCAGGCATGTCCAAACTGTGCACGTAGCATCATGTACTGCCTTTTGAGGCAGACAAATTAATGCAAGGTACTTTTCTTAATGTTCCCTGTAATTTAGGTGATGCTTCAGATTTGAGGTCAGGATATGGCCAGGTCACCTGAGGAGAGCCAGCCTGTAACCCAAGTAGCAGTGCTGAGCTGTGCTGGGATCACAGGACCAGGTCCGTCAGACCTTACACTGACAGGTCATGCTTTCATTCTTTCTAGTCCTTCATTCACAGCAGAGACATCAGGACGTTTCACCTGAAGGTTCCTCAGAAGCCTCTGACTTTCTTGCTGGCAGAGCACCCACGGAGGTGCCAGGGTGAGCCGGAGCAGCCACGTGTGCAGCCTCCAGCTCAGCAGTGGGTTTCTCTGGGTTTGGTTTTGTTTTTTCATTCCATCAAGTGCAGAAGCATTTAGGGAATGAGTGCTCGAGTGCTGCTTGACTGTTAGTCTTTAACACTGTTCTAGGGCACCACTGTCACCTCCTGTCTGCTGAAGTCACCACAAAGCAATTTGACCTCCCACTTTGGAGAGGGATTGGCTTTCCCAAACAACACCATTTGCAGGCAGAGCGAATTCTGCCCTGATTTATTGGCGGTGGGAAGAAGAGCCAAGAGGAAGAGGGTCCTGCCTTCAACTGTCAGCTCCCAGCATGCAAATTGGTCAGGAGCATCACTTGGCAGGCAAAAAGGAAAGAGCAAGACCTGGGTTTCTCTAGGCTAGCTCAGCACAACCCGAACAGTTAATCTGCGGGGCTTCACATCAGGGCTTTGAGGAGCAACAGAATAGCAACAATTAGAACAAGAACAACGGCCACCAAAAAAGCAAAAGCTCTTTTGGCTCAAATCAGTTAAGCTGACAGTGTGTTTGGAATGAAAATGTCTCCTGTCTGCTCCTGCTGTTGCTTTGAAGTTCCCAAATCAAATGATGGGCTGCACAGTGACGCAGGTGGACCATAAACACCCACTGGCTGCTCACAGTCATTTCCCAGCTCCCTTGGATTCCATTTTGTAGTGCTCTACAGGTTAGTTTTAGACCACAGTATGGATAGCAAGATGCAAAGCACAACTTTATTTCCATGGCCTCCTCCCTGAGATGTGATTTTACAGCAGTTCTTTAGAGCCAGGTCCCTCAGGAGTGCCCCATTTGAGGGGTGTTTGAATCCTTGGTTGGGTTTTTTCTAGTTGGCATTATTTTTTTGGCTTCCAGAGCCTGATACCTACAGCTGACTCCAGATGATGCTTTAGGGCAAGGATTGCCCAAAGTGCAACCCACAGGAAACCTGCATTCCATAGGAAACCTGCATTGGTCAGAGCCATTGCACATGGCCCACAGAGGGGCTTCATGGAGGTGGCCATCCTTCAGGGAAACTTCCCTGCATCTGCTCAAGTCCTTTCACATGTGGAAGCTTGTGTGGTGGGCTAATAATGCTGCCTTTTCCAGCCTAATAAACAGGGCAGCACTGTCAGGCAGAGGTAGGGTTAGCAAGAACCAGGAAAGAGCATCATTTGGGAAGCTAAAAGGGCAGAAAGACCAAGCATTAAACAAAGAGCTGTTAGAATGCAGAATCACGTCTGTTAATTCCTTTCCTGTCTTATTCCATGACTTCAGGTGCCCAAAGCACATCAATCACTTCCTCTCACAGCTCAAGTATGGGATAAGGATGGGATGAAGTTTAACAAGGCCAAGTGCAGAGTCCTGCACATGGGACATAACTACCCTGAGCAGCACTACAGGCTTGGGGGAGACTGGCCGGAGAGCTGTCAGGCAGAGAAGGACCTGGGCGTGTTGGGTGACTGCCAACTGAACATGAGCCAACAGTGTGCCTGAGTGGCCAGGAAGGCCAATGGTATCCTGTCTTGTATCAGAAATAGTGTGGCCAGTAGGTCTGGGGAGGTGATTGTGCCCCTGGACTTGGCATTGGTGAGGCCGCACTTCGAGTGCTGGGTCCAGTTCTGGGCTCCTCAATCCAAGGACATCAAGGCCCTGGAGCATGTCCAGAGAAGGACAGCCAGGCTGGGGAAGGGGCCAGAGGGCAAATCCTACAAGGAGCAGCTGGGGGAGGTGGGGGTATTCAGCCTGGAGAAGAGGAGGCTGAAGGGAGACCTTACCACTGCTTACCCTGACCTGCCAGGAAGGTGCAGAGAGGTGGGTGATGGTCTCTTCAGCCAGGTGACAGGAGACCGGACAAGGAGAAATGGCCTCAAGCTGCACCAGGGCAGGGTCAGATCAGATGTTAGGGAAAAGTTCTTCCCTGAAAGAGTTGTGGGGATGTGGAACAGGCTGCCCAGGAAGGGGGCTGAGTCCCTGCCCCAAGTGTGTTTAACAGATTGGTAGATGAGGTACTGAGGGATATGGGTTAGCATAGGACAGGAATGGTTGGACTCAGTGACCTTTAAGGTCTTTTCCAACCTTGTAATTCTATGATTCTGTGATTCAAGTAGTCATTAAGGAATAGGTAGTCCTGAGAGGCTGGTTTGAGTCTGGGGGCTGGCAGCTCACATGTATTGTTCACCGGTTGATGCTCATGCTGAATTGCAGACATCTGTGTCTGACTGTATCAATCTGACATTGGGACAACACAATGACACAGCTGTCCTGATAGGAGAGGGTCACCCTGTGGTGTGAGAACAACAGTAACACAAGTTTTCTGTAGACAAAGGACTTATGTGGCTGGGCAAATGGGTTGTTGTTATGCAAGCCTCCAGGAGACCCAGAAGCCCCATCTTGGTAAATCCAGGCCAGCTGGAAAGCTTCACTCTGCTGTGTGTCCGTGTAGCCAGTGGCCATTATACGAGTGAATGCCCTCAAGTGCCTGCAGGGAAACAGGAGCCGAGTCAGCACTGAGAATCCAAACTGGACTGACTCTCAATTACACCTGTCTTGGAGGACAGAGTGTGTAGCAAAAAAGGAAGGTGATTATTGTACCAGGGACCCTATGAGATATGACCAGCTGTAAGGAGAAGCACCAGGAGGGATAACCCCATCACGGGTTATCATGATTGTGCAATCAGTTCCTGCCAGAGGTAGCAGGTAACAGCCCAGTGAGATCATTTTGTTTTCTTGTGAAAAGCACAGATTTGACAAAGGCCATGCACACACCAGAAACATGTCTGCTTTGACTGTTCATATTTCATAAACCCCAAACTGGAGCCCTGGGGAAACCTCCTCAGAAGGGAACATTTTAACATTCCATGGTGAAACCCTGGTGACTCAGGGTTGGGCTGGAGCAGGTTTTCGAAAGCCACCACTGGAACAGATGGTATGATTTGCAAAAAATGACCTCTCAACCCTGAAAGGAAGGGAAAGATCCCACACCATTAAAAAGCATGATTACAGAATTTCCTTTGAGTAGAACGTTCTGTAGCAGGTCACTTCACCTAAGGCCAGGGACGTGCCCTCTGCTCACAGTTCTCACATGTCCCAAAGAGTGGCAGGCAGTGTAGCAGCAATAACCAACAGTAATTGGTGGTAACAACATGCTCTGCACCTGCCTTGCTCCTGGGCTTCATGGGGCTTGTGTCCTCCCCCTCCCCCCTACATTTATGGGCAGATTTCATTCCGGGATGCTGCTGCTCATCCATTTCTGCAGAACGGCAGCTCCTTGCAGCAAGCCACCATCATGTGGGCTTCACAGCTTCCACTGCTAATGTTTATTTGTGGTGACCAGCAGAGAGCAACACGCAATTTGATATGAATTTTAGTTGAAGCCATTTTATTAGGTGAAATCACACAGATTCTATACCTTTCTTACTGCAAACGTGGCAAGCTAAAAACCTGCTAATTGGTTACACACACTGTTCACACTGTTAGTGATTATAACGAGTTCTGATAAGCCTATCTTATAGCTAAACATCCTTAGTTTACCTTTAATACCTAAAAGTATCCGCACACCTGCTGTTTTGACCCTCTTGTTATGGTTGGTTCCTAACATGTTCTGTTACTCCCAAATACCTTCCCATAACTGCTTCTTGGTTAGGGTAGCCTGTACACCTATCAACAAGGCCGCTGTGTTTTGAGAATGTGATTATTAGGATCCTCTTAGCGTGGGTAACTTTTCCTCTCTCATGGGAACAGAAGAATATTGTCAGGGCCTAAATCTTGGGAGAAGGGAGCTAGGCCACTAGCAGGCCTACTGTCTTCCCCGACATCTATTTATGGCACTAAAATTCTCCATCACCTTCAAACCAGTTGGAGATGCTGTGCAGAGAGTGTGGTGGAGCTTTCATACTTTGCTTCAAATAACAAGGAATAAATATTTACCCAAAGTGCAGGACTGGAATCCCTGGAGTATGTCCAACAAGTCCCAGAGAAGTAAACGATACACAAAACCCACATAAGCTTTTCCCTGAATTCTCTTGAGAAAATTAATCTTAACATCTTTAGAGAAAATGCAGCTGGGGGTAGACTTCCAGAACAGCTCCAGGGATCTGACCTTGGCTGACGTAAACAGGAGTGGGGCAGGCAGGGCCTGTGTGCCACAGGACTGAGGAGGTCGAAGGGGTCAGCTTTCTGATGCAAACCAGCACTAAAGGTTGGTGCAGGAAGCGGTACAAGCAGAAACCAACACTCCTCAATTCAATTACAGAGCTACGGAAGAACATTCTGGTTTCCTTGAGGTTCAAGAGACAAGAAGATACCATCTGCCTTGGAAGTTGGCCTAAGATTGCCCTCAGGGGCTTGACTTGAAGACTCATTGGCGTCCCTGGTCCTTCCTGCAGCCCACACCACCTTCTGGAGCCCATCATCGTGCTGCGGGCGTTTCAGATTGCCAGGGCACATCTTAGCACCATGCACCACCAAAAGCAGAGAGTTTAGTCCTCATGCAGAATTAGGTGTGGAGGGCTTGGCAGAGGTGTCACCATACCATGATGGAAAGCCTTTCCCATGGTATGGCATGGGAAAATACTGTTGGCATTGAGACCTGAGGGATTATGTGAGAATGGTACAAGAGAAATATACTTGGACTGATGAAATGCAGGGAAGGGCTCCAGGGATGTCCAGGGAGTGTTTTAGTCTAGTGAAACGACAGCAAAAAGTGATGGAGCTGTATCTCTAATTACAGTGGGGTAGTAAACACCAGTGAAGGAGAAGAAACACTCAAGCCAGGAGACAATGCTGGTGCAAGAATCTAAGTACTGATATATCTCCATGGGAAAATGAGATTTTCCCATATTTTCCATGGGAAAATGAGAAAAGGTTGCTACCTGCCAGAGGACAGGTGACTGGGAAGCATGGCATGGCTGAAGCAGGGACGCTTGTCCCCTCTGAGGCTGGCCTGCCCCCTGTGCTTTGGCAGGGATTAGGTAATGCCTCGCTTGTGGCAGCACGAATTGTGACAGCTGTGTGTGCTTCTGTCAAAGCTGATGACCGCTGCCAAATCAGATGCTTTCACTGACACCCAAATGGATTAGCATGCACATCCCACCTCTTTACTCCTAAAGCTCTCCAGCACTTTGCAAGCGCTCCTGTCTCCGTGCTGATTTGAGGAGAGAAGGAACCATTAGAAGCTGTTAACAAGTTGGGAGTCAGAGGCCACAGCTAGTCACTGGAGCACCTACGCTTCTGTGTGGCTACTGATTGAAGCTTAACAGGTTCAAACATAATTTAGGACTCTGACAGGCAGGTTGCTGCCTTCTAAACCTAAAAAGGGAGCTGGTCTCGCAGCACAAGGTGCTGCTGTTAGCACAGAACTGTCAGAAAGTAGCATGTGCCGATCCCTCATCTGCCTGGGATAACCCTCCTAATGTAAACCCCAGATGGAGAGGAGTGTGAGACAAACGCACTGTGTTGTGGCCTGCCATGCAAGGAGCATGGCAGCTCTGCTGTTGAGAAGGAGTAGACAGACTGTAAGAGAGCACCGATGTCTTAAACCAGTCCAGGAGGAATCTCCACCACAGACTGTCTTTATGTATTCACAGAACTGTAGGAGTTGGAAGGGGCCTCCAGAGATCATCGAGTCCAACCCTCCTGCCAAAGCAGGGTCCTTAGAAGAACTCATTAAACTCATCAAGGGTTGCAATGATGGCTTTCCTACCAGTGTTAAATCTAGACAGGATTAGGATTTCTCTCCCCTTAAAGAAATCAGTTCAAATTAAAATGGGAGTTAATTCAGGGATGTCCAGTGGCCTGTGCTATGGGTAGAAGACATCTCAGGATCTTACTGGTCTTTTGTCTGGCCTTGCAGCCTGTGTTGGAGCAGCAGATATATTTACCCATTTTAAAAAAGCTAAGTGAGATAATGTGACGGTGTCTGACAGACGGTCCTTACGAGTTGTGACTGGGCTTGCCTTGTGGCCTTTTTTGTCTCGGGGAACTCTAGACCTGCCCCAGCAGAGACCCAAGGAGATCACATCTTCCAACCCAAGCCAAGGGTGGAGAGCACTAATCTCACCTGGAGGAAGGAGGGAGGGCTGAGTGCAAGACTTCACCAGTGACATTCAACTGCAGTCTTCAGGGAACCCACGTGCTGCCTCCCCCAGCACAGGGCTTAACCAGGAGGTCCCCACAGTGGCCTGTTGTGGGTTTGGTGTGGAAGTCCTCCCAGCGATGTCCCATGTTCAGCCAGGCTGGGAACTGTGAGGCAGAGGGGCCCTCTGAGACAGACCACCAGCGACCCATGTTAATCCTCTTACGTCACAGCAACATGCAGAGGGAAGTTCAGCACTGCGTCCCCGTGCCGCTGTTGGCAGAGTCCAAGGCAGCACACTGCTGCTTGAGCCCTGACTCGCGACAGTCACGACGCAGCACTGAGCTGGCAGAGTCTCTGACTGGCTCCTGAGTTATTAATGGGAAAGAGGATATTGTATGAAATGAGAAAAGTGCTAATCACTGTGGCTAATTACTACAAGAAGGAATGACCTTGAAGCCCACCAGTGTCTTGGCTGTAAAGACTGGTTCATGCACAGAAAGAAGGTGTCGCTGCTGAGAGGATAATCCTGCAAATCAAGGAAGAGAACTAGCTGCCATCGCTAATAGCACAGGGCTGTCAAAGAGACTTCTGAAGCCATCAGCAATGTAGATAAACGGAGCTAGCTCTGGAGTCAGCTCCAGCTTGTAAAACACACCATTGTTCAATATTTGCACCACCAAGCCCAACTCTGAAAATCTGCTTCATGGCCCTTCCCAAGAGTGTTCAATCCCCAAAGCATGCTGCTGCAGCACTGCGCACCCCTTGGCAGCAGGATACGGCCAGCGCTGACCACTGCACATACAGAGGATGATGAAAAACATCCCAGGGAACAGCCTGAGAATCTCCTCTCAGCTCACAGAGCATTAATTATTTCTGTACCTCAGGTATTTCTGTGCAGTTCGATGGCTGTGTCCTTAAATGATCCCTTTTGAGGTTTCCTTTCTACATAAGCCAAGCTTCCCATCACCTCTCCTGCCTTTATGGCATTTAATCTTTCTTTTCACATCTCCCCTCTGCCCTTTCTTGTGAGCTTTCAGTGCTGAAATCTACATCAGCAAAAGGCAGCCCTGTGGATTTCAACAGGAATGCAGGAAAACACCAGCTCAGCAACTCTGAGCAGCACCCATGAATCTGGCAACTGCAGGAGAAATAAAACTCCAGATCTGCCTGTCCCAACTGAAATCAGTGTATCTGGGTCTGGAGGCAGCAGCAGGTCAGCAGGCTCCACTCCCAGGTTCGTGTTTTCACTGCAGAAAAGCTGATACTCCCTTTGGCCCTTGGTGAACACAAGAGCTGCACCCCGAGCCACGCTTCACAAGAGAGGGCCACAATGTCCAGCCCCAAATCAGCCCCTCCTCCTGTCACTCCAGGTGCTGTACAAGCACACAATCACATAAAGATGACTGTTTTGGAGACAAAAGGAGAGAGCAAAGTAGTCTTAGCTAACCCAGAGGAGGATGTAAAAGTGTTTCAGCCAGACTCCACGTTCCCTTTGTCCCCTGGGGCTGCACAGCCCCGCCTGCTCCACTCCCATCGGATTTGGCAGGTAGGTATCTGGGTTATCAGCCGTGGTACCACCCCCCCAAGCAGCCCCAGCAGTGCAGGAAGGTTAAAAACAGGTTGAAGCTCAGCAGACATCTTTAATTTACTGCTCAGCAGTTCCCCAAAGACTGACAATGCCCTGTGCTGTCTCTGCTCCTTTCACAGGATAACGTGCTGAAGGCGGTGGATGAGAAGAGGAGCACAAGCTTGTCCTCACTCTTCAACCTTCTATGAAATCAGCCTTCAGCACCTGCCCTGCACCCTTCAGCACCCATTTACAACCCATCGGGTCCCCCGTCAGCTCCCCCACTCCCAGCTTCAGCAACATTACCCTTTCCTATCCATATGCCAAAGGTCAGGGAAGGCTACACACATTCCCACTCCACCAAGAACACACCGTCACTTTTCTTTTGTATTTGTTTTGCCTGTATTGCAGCTGTGTGGCAAGCCAATGAAACATCTACTGGATGCACTTTATTTTATTAAATAACTAATTCTGTTTAAAGTTAAGATTTAGGTTTATAGGCACCCCACCCTACTCCTCCACCAGAGGCTGGCAGGAGCTCTCCCTTGCTGCAGGGCAAGGAGCAGGAGGCTGACAGAGCATTAGGAGACGTGGTGAGAGGTGTTACATTGTACTTCCATAGGTGGATGAAAACCAATAGTGTTCAGAGCAGCACTTGTACTAGAGGTTTGGTACATGGTTGAAGTGTTGGCAGATATATGGTAGTCACACAGGCTACAGGGTGCAAAGGACATGGCACATTCTGGAGTTGCTATGGGCACAGGTGCTTGTGCCAAGCACATGCCAACCACAGCATCTCACCCATGAAAGCTTGCTTTGCTCCTCAGGGTAGATGCAGGAGGGCACAAGCCACAGAGGCTGAATGGGCACATCATGAGACAGGTTTTTTCAGAGGAAGACAGCTGCTCGGCTGAGCAGGTATGGGTGCAGCTCAGCAGAGCACCAGGCCTGCTTCCCAAGACCAGGAAGGCTGCAGTAAGTGGAGACACAGCTCTGCATGCCATGCAGGGCAAGGAGGAGGACAGCACAGCACAGCCACCTTCCTTCTCCACTGCACTGCATGAAGGACCCAGGCCGAAGTGGAGCTGGACATCTAAAGCTGCCTGTCAAACACTTTCACCTTCCTGGTGGTGCCTTCGATAGTTTGGGCCATGACTGAGGGGCAGTAGTTCCCCTGGAAGGGGCAACACAGACCTTCTGACCTGGCCTTAAAAGACCCCTCTCAAATTGAGGATCTGGCTGAGCATTTACAAGTGTAAAGGAGCAAGAGCCCCAGTTGCTTGGATTTCCAAGCAGCTTAGAGACTCACAGCAAACCAGGATCTAGCTATTGTTAAGGAGAGGGCAGAAGGCAGGCACAAGGGATAACACAATACCATTTCTGACTTCTGAATGACATAGCACAGAGGGTACTGCCCTCATTTTGAAGCACTGCTCTACAGCTTGATGGAGGAGTAAGCATACATGCAGGCCCGTATGCGTGGAGGTTTACTGGCCTGCACTGCAGGATGCATTCGCTGACCAAAGCAACAGATTGCCTTGGTGGTAAGGCTGGCATGTATGGACTGAAATACTGTACACTGTTTTAATAAACTAGTATTTGCACAGATAAACATTTTGGTTTTCCACGTAACTTAGATGCCCAGTACCTGCACCACAAAGCACAAGCCTGGGAATTTCCTTCACATGCCAAAATCAGGGTTTACAGGCTTCGAGCTGGGCACTAGCCAGAAACAGAGTGTACAGCTTTCATATTTTAGGAGTAGAAACACCTTCACCCCACCAAAGCCCAGACAGAGTTTATTTGGACTTGCTCAACAGATAAGAGAACAGTTAAAAGCCAGATTGTCAAACCAGTTCAGGTCCCAGAGATTCTCAGTCACCGTTAAAGGCTGCTTTTCCTTATTTGACTGGCCCAACAACCTGCTTACAGTCACTTAATTTTTTTAGTTTGTTGTTATTTACATCTGGTCACTGACCTCAATCTTGGTCCAGTCAGACTGGGTCATTACCAGCACCCACCAGGAACTGGTTCACCTCCCACCCATGCAGAAAATTGTCTTGGACCAAGAGCTCACTGGGCTCAGCAGCAGTCAGGCACACAGCCAGGCAGGTGGAAACTTCTATGCTGCCCTGGGACCAGCACTTAGTCATAGGGACAAAAGACCAAACTGCAACTGTTGTTGTACCTTAGCGCTCTGGACTCGTTTTTGAAACATGACACTTCTCCCCCATTCCCCTCCTCCTCTTCCTCCTGCAAATCCCAGTAACTTTGCATTTACTGATGCCTAGGAAGGACTGCGCCTGTACCGACTCCAGGGATGGAACTGTACACAGTGTCTGTTCCTAGCGTAATTTTTTCCTCCTCATTAACACTTGGCTCAAATGCACTTTGGCTGGTGCCTGGATTGCAGTTTTTCAGAGATCTGTGGCTAGCTCTTCTTTACAGTGAGAGGAAAGACTGAAAAATTGAAAAATATGATGTGGAGGGATTATTTATATAAAATAAAAGTTGTAATGAGGGAAAAGCTCTGGTTGCTCCAGTTTTTTAGTGTTTCTCAGTCCCACACATAGACTTTTCTAACTTGAATTTGTACTCTCTGCCTTTTAGACCAAGAGCTCCAATTCAGATTGCTTACCCCTTAGGAAAACACTTAGTTCCAGGACAAGCTCAGCTAGTTCACCTGAAAAGCTGATGGCAGGGCTGATGGCCTGCACTGTCACACGAGGCTCGCTGTTTCACAGGGGCATCAAAGCCACCTCATTGCCTCCACACTTTCCTTGCGGACAGACACAAAGGCAGCTTGTAGAGAGCAAACTCTTCTGCCTGGAGAGGAATCTCTCTCCTCCCAGCAGTGGTTAGTAGCTCAGGGATTTTGTGAAAGTTATTCTAGCTCTTCCAGACAACAGGAAAGTGGCAGTGACACGTTTTTCTTTAAACCAAAGAAACTGCTTGTTGATGGACAATACCTTTGGTTTCAACACAGCAGCTCTGCAGCTAAAACTGGTGTCAAAATGGATTTCCAACCAGGTGGATCAACTCTCGTATAAAGACATAATTTAAAACCCTGCAAGCCACAGACAGAAGGCATGCCTGGATGAAGTTGGGAGATACTTCAGTTTCCAGCACTTTACCAAGCCCATTCCTGCAGCAGGCAATGAGAGAACATCTCGACAGCAGCTCCAGCTCTCCATCCCTACCTGAACAAGCCTGATACTCACAGTAGAGCCACCCCACAGATAAAGCCCTACGCAGAGGGTGGAACTTCAAATAACAAATACTCATTTTCCACACCAGTTCCCCTCCAGTTAAATCGGCTGCAAACGGCACAGGAGCCTGAAGCTGGACTGGCACACTAGCTCAGTGCAGCAATGGAGGAGCTCACCAGCTAGGAGGTTCTCTGCAATGGGCCTCTGAACCCACATGGAAGTCAAACTTTACTTCCCTAGCTTTCTGCCTCAGGTCAGGCACATCTATTTCTTACCCTGTTCCCCTCCCCACACACCTGCACCTCCAGGATTAGCAACCAGCCATCAGTAGCTTCCCTTTCCAGCACAGCCCTGTGAGATTAGTGTTGCCTTCTCTAAAGGGTCCCCAGTGCTCAGAGCAGCCACTGGTTTCATTATCAGCACTACACCACAGGACTGCTTTTCAGCTACACTCATGAAGCAAGGTCTGGAGCAAAAATCCCACCTTCCTTGCCAAAAATAGAGCCCAGTCCCAGGAATTGGGGATTAAGCTGGTACATTTTACATCAACTGAGAGCACAGCATGGGGAAAAGGCAGCTTTTAGGAGATGGCAATGCTAGCCAGCTGCTGGAGCAGATTACATGCTCCAGTAATTTTTTTCCCAGCTATTTCCCTTCCTTCTGGTCACTCCGCACTTGACTTACAGCAAGGCATTCTCCTTGCACAAATGAAGCTCAATGGCACACAACCAGTGTGTACACACAGAGGGCAAGTGTGGCATGTCTATAAAAAAGGTGTTAGCTCAGAAGCATCGACGTAAGGAAGGAACCACGAAGGTTAAAACACCCCTCCTCTGATCCAGATAGACCTCTGACTGGACATCATTAATAATTCTTCACTTACTGCTCCTTTTTGGAAGTGCTTTCATTTGACAGAGCTTACAGCTCAAGTCCTTGTGTGAGGATCTAAGCAGAGGCAGTGTTAAAGGGTGCTGGAGGGTCACCACCGAGAGCTGGGCAAGGCATGATTAGCAGAACTTTTCTAACAAGAAGTCCAATTCCTCCCTCATGAGATTCTTCTCAGTCAGAAAGGAAAAGTAGAACGCGACCTGGTCTTCTCTCCATCCCCTTAATTACTGTGATTGGGATCCAGAGAATCAAAGCTACCATGGTATCTACCTTCACTTGGCCACACTGCCTGTCAGTGCATTTCAGAACAAAGTTGCACCTGAAGCACAGATGTACAGCAACTTCTGTTCTCTGTACTGCTGGTTTTTAAAGGCTCTTAGGGGACAAATATCTCAAACTGAGGACCTAAACAGACTCAACACTGGGAGAGATGACATTACAGAATTATCAGCATGCTTAACCAAGAAAAAAACAGAAGTGAAAAACACCAGCAGAGATGCCACAATTCCAGGGATATTCCTATAGCCAGCGTACTTTCAAACCACAGGAAGCTCCTGTGAAGTTCTGGGACACCCATAAACTTCCCTGCATCACTACAGCAAAGGGCCTGAGCTCCAACACTTCACTCATCTTTCATTATCCTCACACTGAGCCCAGGCTGGAAATATTCACAGACTCACAGAATTGCAGGGGTTGAAAGGGAAACCCACAGATTGAGTCCAAACCCCAGCAAAAGCAGGGTTCCTAGGACAGGTCGCACAGGTTGGCGTCCAGACAGGGCTTGAGTATCTGCAGAGGAGATTCCACACCCCCTGCGCAGCCTGTTAAATATGACACAGTTGTTAGCAAGTAACATGTGGAAAAACATTTGTATATAGGGAGTAACCCTCGCCAAGGGAATAACTCTACAGCCCCTAAGGATACAGCAGCTATCTAGGAAGCAGCAACACAAAAGCCTGTTGTGCATTTTCGTGCCCGATAGAATGACACTATGTGAGCTGATTTCTCTTTTTTTTGAGGAGCAGTGATGGGAAAGACTGAATTGGAGCAGAAGTAATACAACCAGAAACAACAAAGGCAATGTGCCTTTTCAACCTCAGGGTTACCCTAGACTAGAGAGCACGCGATTTCAGGGCACTGAAAAAAAGTATGTTCTAGATGCAGATGAGGATCTTGGAACAAAGATGGCAACACAGTGCAAAATCTCAGTCCAAGGTGACAATCCAGCCATTACCTGTTGCAGCCAGCCTACTTCCCCAGAAATCCCTAGTACCCTGAATTTTAAAGTTAGCTTACACCTAGACAGGTGTACCAAGTGCACGTGAACCAGTTTTGTTAATGGAACGAACGGCAAAGTTCATTTGGTCACTAAGTGCAGAGACTGGCCCATCACAGGCTAGAAGCAGAAGTACCTCAGAAGGTATTTTCCTCCCGAGGATTGTGATTCTTTGTTAGGGGAAGGATGTAAAAGAGATTCAAGCTTAAGAATCTTGGTCCAAAAGGGCTCTGGAAGATAAGGTTGTTCAAACAAAATCATCTCCTGGCCCTTGGGCCAGCAGTCCACAATCCTTCTGTACCTTTACAAGCCAAAGTTCCTCCTCCCGTGCTGTTGCATGCTTACTACAAGTAGTGAATTAACAGGATGCTCCAAAGCCAGTAGTAATAGGTACAGAAACAGAAGTGTCTCACCTCAATCTCAGTTTGTCAGCAGAGGAGAAGATGCAAACACACAAGCCTGGGAACCCATCAAGCCTGCACTTTGCTACAGGAATGAAGACAGCCACAGCCATCTTGGTACTGGCTCATCAACTATTTTTAGCCCCAGAAAGGGAGGTAGCCATTAGCAACAGGGCTAGTCCCTCCAATAAAGCAGATCTGAATGCTGTTGCTATCCTTTGCCACCAAACCCACAAACCAGGTGAAGAGCTTTTAGTTGTTCCTGCTGTAGAATACAAGGCATCTCTCCGCAGCTACATGACAAGTTGGAAGAGGGCCACGCAGCCCATTTAATTCAACTTACTTCCTCCTCCATCTGCTCCACGCAGCCATGCTCTATTAGTCTTCTGAGAGCAATTGTATTTCCAGTGAAGAATGCCAGGAGCCCCCAGACATGCGGCATGCACCGTTCAGAGCCACTGCAGATTCACCAGTTTAGAGCTACAGGCCAGGACTAGAAGAAATCCCAGCGCCTGCATAATTTCACATGGCTTTTATTTACCTTGAGGGCCTTTGGAAGTTAAAGACAAGGTCCCTCCCAGAGATGCTTCCCAACTGGTTCGGTGTTTAGTCCCAGAGCAAAGAGACAGACTCGACTAGCATCAAACAGCCTCTTTTGTTTCTCTTTCACTCATTCCTCCCTTAGAAACCTGCAAAAGCCTCATCCCTACAACCAGAGGCAGATACCAAGGAGAGCAGACTGCATGGTTATCAGGACCCGGAGCTTCTGCACGTGTGTGGCAACCCCACAAACAGGTACCAATGTGCTGCAGGCAGAACCATCAAGGGAACAAAATCACCCCCTACCACAGGGTGGACACGCATGTGGGACCAAGCCCAGGCAACCATGTGGCCAAAGCTATGAGCCAGTGCTGCTGCCAGGACACCAGCAGCCCTACCACCTCAGCGGGTAAATGGGAAGTTTAGAAGCAGCTCGGGAGAGAAGAGGGAGCCAGGCAGTCATCTGCTTCAGCATCAGCTTTGGGCCTGAAGCTCCTGAATCACCCCTTCTATCTGCCCTGCAGAAAGGCAGCAACGATTGCATGCACCCTTTGGGGTAAAAAGACTAAGCGTGATCTTTCCTCTTTCCCACCTGCTAGCCTTCTTTTTTAGCACATTAACATACAGACTTCCCTACATACTCTTCAGAAAAAGAAAAAGGAGGATGGAAGATCACATCCAAACCTCTCCCTCCTTTCACCTAATTCACCTCTGGAAGCCCCCCTGCTCCTGGTTTAACAGATGCTGTAAAGGAGATGCCCAGCTGCCAATGCATGTTAACATACCACTACCAGCCCAGGTGTGATACAGCTATTTTTCCCTCCAACTTTAAAAGTGTCAAGCACTGTATTTCACAGTACCTTTGCGATCTGCACAACTGAAATACCTACACTGCATCAGATCACATCTTCATCCCTCAGCAGAGGAAATCCAGAGCTCAATTCATCCAGATCATTTCACAGGGATGTGGAACAGCCTGGCAGCCTTGCATTTAAGGAACTCAACCCAAACCACCACTCTGAAAAGCAGCTGCTCAAAATGACAGAGCTCTTACAGAGTCCTAGCTGACATCCTACAGTTGTTGAAGGCCAGGTTTTCTGCACTGCCTGACAATGAATGGGACTGGGCAGAACATCTCTGAAGACTACAGGGCAGGAATACACTAAGGAGGAGGGGGAGCCTGCGCACGGCATGTCTTGAGCTGGCTGGCACAGACCTACCTCCTGATGGTACCAGCTCTGGGGTGCCACTAAGATGCTGTGACGGTCTGGAAGCTCAGCTGTCCCACGCAGGCAAGAGCACGGCTGTCCGAGCCACCGCCACAGCTGCCCACCACAAGAGCTCCACCTGCTCCTGTTAGGAAAGGCCAAACCTTTCATCACCAATGCTTAGCTGCCACGATCAGCCAGAGTTAGCCATGTACGGAGGTTTCTCCAGCCTCACCTACAGAGACCAACGACAGATGAATCAACAACTTATTATACCACAGTTGCTCACTACAGTAGGCAAACTATTTTGCTACCCAGAGAGCCCTTCCAGTGCCACATTTCTCCCAAATCGTGCTCCCCACCGCCAAAGAGAACATAGTGCATTACCGAGACTTTCATATTGGGAAAATATTTTAATATAGTAAACAAGTCAATTTACCTTTCACATGTTTTTAAATAAGTTTATGGTCATTGTTAAAACCGGTTTTACTTAAAACAACAGAGTACACCCTCTAAATTCGTATTGTTCCCAGCTGATCCTGTAAATAGCGACGAATTCTGGACACTGATATCCTTTTATAGGTAACAGACCGGCATAAATAGCGCAGGAACTCAATGCAGGTTCGAAGGGAGAAGCTAGCCCCGGCGAGGGGAAAAACGAAGCCACGAAATTCCTTTTTGAGGAAGAACGGGGGCGGGAGGGGGAAATAAACCGCAGTTCGACCGAGAAGAAACGCTTCCTTCCCGACGGGTCAGCCTCCAGCCTGAGCTCTTCGGGGCTCCTCCACGACAGGGGTCGCGGTGCCGCCTCCCCAGCGCCAAGCGCGGCCGGCGCGCAGGGGCGAGCGGCCGATCCCACCGCGGGCAGCGGCATCGCCGGTCTCCGGCCACCGCCGAGCCCGGCCGCCGCATCCCCCTGCTCCCCGCCGAGCCCCCCTCCCCGGGCCAGCGCCGGCCTCCCAGGCTGCAGCGCGGCCGCTCTCCCCCCCTTCCCCCCCCCACCCCGCCGTCCGCCGGGGTCGGCCTCCTACCCGGCCCGGGGTGGGGTGGGGGGGTGAAGGACCGCTGACGGCCGCCTCAGGGGTTGCCGCGCACCCGGCGCGGCGCTGCGGCGCTGGCCTCGGTCCCGGGCGGCGGCAGTGACGCGTCCGGGCGGTCCGTCTCGGCGAGGCCGGGCTCAAGGCCCGTCCGCAGCGGCGCCGGCGGAGCCTCCGGCGTGGGTCCGGCGGGTTGCGGGGCGGGGAGGCGGCTGGCCGCGGGGCCCGGCGTCGCGGCGCGGGGCTGCGAGGTGGCGGCGGGGCCGGAGGAGCCGCCGCCGCCGCGCACCGGCTGCCAGATGAGGCTGTAGTAGACGGCGAGGACGATGGCGGCCAACGAGACGGAGAGGACGTAGGCCAGCACGGTGGCCAGGCGGACCCACTTCTTGTTGGTCTTGGCCGCCATGCGCGCCTTCTTGTCCCCGGTGTAAGTGGCGGGCTTGCCCCGCTCCGCCCCCGCCTCTTTCTCCTTCATAGGGGCCCGGCCCTTGGCCCGCTGCTCCACCGACCCCTCCGTGGTGGGGCCCGGCCCGGCTCCGCGCCGCCGCCCGCCTCAGGACATGACGCTGCCCACCCGCACCGCCGGTGCTACCGCCTCGTGCTCGTGCCCCTGCCCGCGGCCCGCCCTGGTCCGGCGGCTCGGCCGGCCGCGGGCGGGAGCCGGGGAGGGGCTTAAAGGGGCAGCACCGCGCGGCAGGGAGGGGAAGCCGCGCTTAAAGGGGCGACGCCCCGAGGGTGGGCGCTGCGTGCGTGGGCGCGCCGAGGGGCCGCGCTACAGCGGCCCTAGGGGTATGGGGGTGATGATGATGATGGCCCCCGCGCCGCCTGGCCTAGGGGAGTCAGCCTGCCTGCTGGCCCTCTCGCACCCCACGGCCGCTGCCGTGCATGGGCCGGTGGGTAGGCAGGTACGTGGGTGGTTGTGTCTTGGGGCTCTGCCTGCTGCTGCGGTCGCCCCCGAGACCTGTAGGGCCAGCGGTGTCCCGCCGAGTGAGGCCAGAGTGAGGGCTCGCTGGCAGGGCGCCGTGAGCCGGGCCCGCGCGGGTCAGGAGGCCCCCCTGGGTCAGGAGGCCCCCCTCTGCCTTCCCTCCTCCGCGGGGCTTACGCGTCGGTGCCTCCGGGCATGCGATGCTGCGGCCCAGGGTTTTGCGGTGCCCTGGCTGAGCAGGGAGCCCCAGGGAGCGGCAGCTTTAATTCCCCTCCGGCGTTAATGCTGTTAGGGTTTGGATCTACCTTGTTCCCCGTGCGCCAGCCCCTCAGTACAGCATTACATTGATGCAGCCTGAAGACAGCTGAATAACTGTTCTAGGCTAAGGATTAGCCTTTTTATTTCTTTCCCTGTGTGAGATGTTCACTTTCAGAAGGATTTGGCTGCTCCTTTTACAATCTTCCTCATTTTTTTCCTCCTCCCTTATATCTTAGGCCAGGCAGGTGAGCTGCAGCAGAAAACCTCTTATAAGCACGGAGCTGAAGCTCTGGAAGAGGATGACAGCAGCTGGAGAAATGACTACCACCCAGAAAGGCACCAGAGGAAGTGAGTGAGTGTTGACAGTAGCAGTTTAATTTTTACCCTTAACAGCAGGAAGAATGTGTAGGGCTGGGAGAGAAAGGGAGAACCTCTTGAGTATTTGCAGGAAGAAGTATGGAGCTTGCAGCTCTGTGAAGATCACTAAGGCAGAAGAAGCAGGACTCCAGAATAACTGTGGGCCTTGGTGATTGTGTTGGCTAAAAGCTCCTGGGCAGCTGTGCCCTCTGTCTTTGGCCCCCTGTGCATCTCACCTAAAGCAACACAAGCCATAGCTCTGTGGTATTGCTACAGGAGTGAGCTGCCTTGCCCAGCACTGGTGAGGGTAGCAGTGATTTCACTCCCTGCTTAGGGCAGAAGGGGCTTATTGCCCCTGGCAGAGGGGTTAGATTGGGTGGTTTTTAAAGGTCTCTTCCAATCCTGACCATTCTGTCAGCTGAGGACATGCTGAGGACATACAGCTGAGGACATGCTCTGTCCTCCTGAAATAATGTTCATGGTATATTGCCGTAACCCAGTCTGTCTAGGAAACACTTGTTAGGAGGGTTTGTGACTTTTCTATGGGCTCCTTGTCTCTCTTGCCCAGATCTGTTAGACCTGACAGCATTTTTCTTATTGAAGTTGTATGTTGTACACCTGAAGAGCCTTTGCTGATGGCATCCTACTGACAAAGTTTTCCTGAGTCATGGAAATATCCTCTTTGGTGTTTTATAGATTCTATCCATGGATTCCCTTCAGTTGTATATGTTTTAAGTGGTACAACTAGCCTTTTGTAGAAATTGCTGCAAAGCTTCTACTAATTTTCCAGGCTTTTTCTTGATGGTGGCTTGCTCCAGCCTTTTCTCCTGGTGCTTCTCATATGTCATTCAGCAGCTGTCTGTTGCTCCATCTTTTCTCTGCATCTAAAAGAAAAAATGTGTAACTCCATCAGGACTTGAACACACTTTTCCTCTGCGTTATGTATGTGTTTGTGAGCTCAGAGCTGAGGTCAGAGGCTTCTCAGTCTCTGTGTTATGTACTTGTAAAGATTGAGTTTGGACATGCTCTGTCTATTGTAATTTCTTAAATCTTCAGCTTGTTTTTAATTCATCCTCTCAGCTGCTGGTCTCTACTCCCATTCTTGCTGGCCTTTTGTCTTCCTTCTACTGAACGTTGTGAAGATGGGCAGAGGCAGAGCCTCTGGGCTGCCGTTGGTGTCTGCTCAGCTCTTCCTCAAACTCTCTGCGCAGAAATGGGTTCACTCCAAACCCTCATGCTGCTTGTGATCTCCTCTGGCTGTGCCACTGATGCAATTTATCTTCACCTCTGGGGAAAGGATGATGAATTTCTATCTCCCACAAGGCCTTTCCCTCTGCTCTTTCTTTGTTCCAGGAAACAGGTGCAGAAGGAAATGATGAGGTGGTGGGCACCAGTGTAATAAAAAGCAGTTACAGTTGCATATCTTAGTCCTGTGTCCCCAAAATTAGTTTCCCCTCTCCTGGGATGGAAACCAATCTTTTTCTAGTCTCTAAGCAAATGATTGCTGCTCTTCCACTGGTGCTGCTCCCCCTCACCCTCTGCTTACCAAAACTCTTGTTTAGAAGTCCAGCAGTTAGTAACGGTCCTTTTCCATCAGTGGAGGTCTTGACAGCCTGGATTGGAAGGACATGCAGAGGAATTGCAGAAGCAGTCCCAGCAAAGGTAGTTAATGTGATGTGACTGAGATCCTGCTATACCTCGTATCATTTGAATGTGGATTCCAGGAGTGGGTAAAGCTGTTCAAGCTAGAAAGTGTGGCTTTAGATAATTCAGTGTTCCTTCCTGCCTTCCTAATTTTAACTGTGAACAAATAAATGGGTGTGAGTTTCCCTCCAGGTCCTTTTGTTCAAGAGCAGGCAGCTGCCAGAAGGCGTATGCCTTCTGTTCCTAAACTTAGTTCCTTGCTACCAGCCACCCATAAAGGCAAATGAGAGCCAGGAAGCCAGAAATGCAGTAATGATATTTATTTTGTCATCTGGGTTTTAGCAGAAAAAACAAGCTGTGTGTTGAGCAGGTCCCCATGATGCAACTCTGCTCTGGGTTGCAGAGCTCAAAGGTCTTGTCAAGTCAGTGGACATGTCAGGCAAAGCTCCCAAATTAGTCTTCTCAGAGACTTTTCCTTGTTTATAAGCTTCTCTAACTTTTGTCTTCTCTTGCCTAAGTACCCACTAAGAAACTCATTTATTTAGGAGCCTGCTGCTTGCTGCCTTGCAACTGTGTTCAGTAGAAAACCTGAGTGCTGGGGCAGGTTATTGGAGACTTGGTGTTCCACCTACCTGACTGAACAGTGCTGCTTGAGTTCTGCAGCTGCCCGTTGCAGGGGGATGTTTGTTTGCTCTCCCAGGGCCCTGACAGATGTAGCTAAACAAACTTGTGTTATTGATTTCCAATGTGCGGTGTCAGTGGATGGCATCTAGTGCTTCAGGACAGGGAAGACTTAATTAAGGGAAGATTATTAGCCCAAGACATTACCTCTGTATAAACCTTGCTTCTGAGGCTAGTGAAGTGCTGGATTGGATTGCCCAGGAGCTGGCTGAGGGTCTGCTATCAATGGAGCCCTCCTGAAGTGCTCTGCACTAATGTCTGTCAGAGCTGATAAACACCACCGTCATCCCTGCCTTGGGACAAGGGATGGACTGGATGGCCTCCCACAGTCCCTTGCCCCAACTCTTGGTTTGGCAAAGGCAGCTGTAGCACCATTCCTTCCTGTGCCTGTCATTATGAGGCGATCTGATGTGACGACCCTGGAAATGATCAGCCCTTTTGGTGTGATGTGATCACTGAGGTTTATTTGTGCAACTCTCACAGTCGCTGCCACAATGCTCTGCAGTCCTGTGTCTGGGTTCTGGCCCTGGCTTTTGTTCCTGGTGTGTGCCTGCAGCTGCATGACTTCTCCAGGCAGGTTATAGACTGTGTAAAGAACTGTAACACCGGCTGCACGTTGTTTTTTTATACTGTTTTATACTTGCTCACGTTTGTGAGCCAGGGAGGGGAGATGGATGAGGTCTGCCTACCTGCCTCCTCACCCTTAAAGGATGGAGTAGGTATGTTTGAATTAATCTCTCTTTCTTGGCTGAAGTTCTTGAGCAAATACTTTGCTGCACTTGAGCCTTCTGTTATAGAGAATGTCTCTGCTTTTGAACGGGCACAGTCTCTCATGCTGTGCTGCCTGCTCTTCTAAAGGCAATATGCCTTATTTCCACTGGTGTTCTAGTCTCCTGTTGGGAGCCTGCAAGGAATCAGATCCTGTTCCTTGGCATTTCCCTCTCACACTTTGAAGTCTCCTCTGCCTTATGGGAGAACGTGCTGTCTCTCTTGTTAATCCAGTAGCAGATATGGGGAGGATGGGGATGTTCTTTTAATTCCTCCAGCTTCTGATTTAACTGTGGTAGGTGAAGTTTGCACAACCCACTGTCGTGTGCTGACTTGGGAAGTGGTCTGCTGAGGTTCTAGGGTGAATGGGGAAGACAGCGTGAGTGATGCTGAACTTGAGATGTGATGGCAAGAGGTTTCATTTTTCTCAGGATAGAGGCCTTGGGCAGAAACCTGATATCTCAGGGTTGT
Organism: Laterallus jamaicensis coturniculus; assembly: GCA_022605575.1. Lineage (NCBI taxonomy): Eukaryota > Metazoa > Chordata > Aves > Gruiformes > Rallidae > Laterallus > Laterallus jamaicensis. The sequence continues at coordinate 3,229,991 of JAKCOX010000060.1, read as the reverse complement.
GATGCATCAGCACTTTCAACCTTGTATCATCCACTTGGTGATGCCCATTTTGAGCCAGTTTATTATCCTGTGAACTGTCTGCACAGTGCAAGGATTGTGTCCTACTTGCAGGACAGTCTTGCCTGGTGAATGTCTCCTTGGTGGGAGAACTCCTGAGAGTGAAAAAGTATATCTGAGAAGGATTCATTGTTTTGTTTTCAATGTTTAGAAACTCCTGTAAGCAGGTGATGGTTCAGACTCTGCAGTGGGGAGCTGGCTTTGTGGCAGAGGTGTTCTCACAACACCTTGGAAGCTTTGCTTTGCTTTGGTGTAATTTGATGTTGGGTGTGCTATTGAGTGAAGACAGATCTCAGCTTTCTGGAGGCACAGAGTTCTCACAGAGAAATTGTCTTTGGCCTGCTGTTTCCATGACACTTTCTTGAAACATGGAAAAGGCTGATGGGGTGGCTTGGCAGTGCCCTGGGCATTCACTGGAAGAAGAATCCTTGCTGGAATGTTAAACTCTAGTCCTAGAGGTGCCCAGCACTCTGAGCTGATTTCACGTATCAGTTAGTGGAGAGGAAAGCTGCCTTCATTTCAGTAAGAGCAGGACTGCAAGAGGGTGAATGTTGGGGGTTTTACATTAAAAGAAGTTTTCCTTTGGCTGTGAACCTGTTCTCTGTTGGTTGTGAGTAACTCTATGCAGGAATCTACAGTAAAAAAAAATAATCCTGATTTCATTCATTTTGCAAGGAGGAAATGTGCATGCACCCCTCTCCCCCCACTTAATATCTGGCAACCATTCTGAGGGCTGTGTTTCCAAAATAACTACTGCATTCAAGCAGTGGGACAGCGGTGATTAATCGCTACAGTCTGACTGTGCATCTTTGCCTCTGGTTATGGTCTGAAGCTGAACTCGCCCACCTTTGGGGGTGTGGAGACTGAGTATGTGAGTTGTGCTTCTCTGATGCATGCAGATATGCATATATATGCAGTATTTGTTCACATCTGTATATGGGAGTGCGCTGACACGGCTTGTCTGAGAATACAGCCTGTAGTATTTGGAGAATGGCACCATGTTATTCGGAGTTGCACCAGCTTGTGATTGTCCCTGTAGTTTTTGCGTGTGATTAACAGAATTGTCGGGGTTGGAAGGGACCTCCAGAGATCATCAAGTCCACCCCTCCTGCCAAAGCAGGGTCCCTAGGACAGGTCGCACAGGTCAGTGTCCAGATGGGGCTTGAATATCTGCAGAGAAGGAGACTCCACACCCCCCTGGGCAGTCTGTCCCAGGGCTCTGTCACCCTCACTGGGAAGAAGTTCTTCCACATATTGGTGCAGAACTTCCTGTGCTCCAGCTTGAGGCCATCGCCCCTTGTCCTGTCCCCACAGCCCACTGTGAAGAGGCTGGCCATGTCACCCTGTGTCCCACGCTTTAGATATCAATAACCATTGATCAGATCCCCTCTCAGACTTCTTTTCTCAAGGCTGAACAGCCTCAGCTCGCTCAGCCTTTCCTCTTAGGGGAGATGCTCCAGGCCCTCAGTCATCTTTGTAGTCCTCCGCTGGGCTCTCTCCAGGAGATCCCTATCTTTTTTGTACCAGGGAGCCCAGAACTGGACACAATACTCCAGGTGGCGCCTGACCATTGCTCCTGCCATCTTTGGGGCCAGCTCTTACTGCAGCCAAGCTCTTGCTTAGACCCAACAGCTTGTCCAGTCTTCAAAGTCAGCTTGACTTAGATTAAGTTTGGGTCCTTACTGAGTTACACAAAGTTTTAACTGAGTAACTATGGTGGTCATCTCAGCCTGGGGACTGACTGTGGCTGTTCTCCAGGATCTTAGAGACCACAAATGGAAATCAAATCTGGCATCTACCCCAGTTGTGTGTGCCCTGAGTACTGACAGGGTGGCATGTGTCGGAGTTGGTATTTGTGTCTGGGAAGCTGCGCTGCTTCTTCTGAATGTGCCCCATTAGGCAGCAGCCTCCTCTGATACACCTTTTGAGCCTTTGCTGTTCCCACCAGTACACCCAGCCTCATGTTTGTCAGTGTAGCTCGTGAACATGCTGCTGCCTCTGGCCATTCATGAATGCCACAGAATGCCGTGCTAAGAGACATTCCCTGTGCTCTGGTAGTGATTTCCATTCATTTGCTGCTTTTTCCTGTTCCCAAGTTTATCTGGCTCTTCAAAAAGAAAAAAAAAAAGTGGCTGGATTGCATGCAGTGCTCCTGAGAAAGGTCTTTGTGAAGAATCCATAGTCATTTTGTGTGGTGCTTGCTCCTGGTTTGATAATGTCATGAAATAAAATAATTTTCCAAGACCAATTTTGACCTCTGGAGAGATAGGAGATATTTAAAAATACACTGTCCTGTTTGCATCCATGAGGGTCAGAAAAGCTGTGTGAAAGGCACAAATAGCAATGACCAGGGTAAAAGGAAGGGCATGTTTCCCAGGGTGCAGGGGATGAGTCCCTCAGGGCAGCGGGTGCCCTGCTGCATGTGTATCCATGTGCTCAGTAGGTTGTGAGCTGAATCCTGATTTGCCTGTGTACACAGTGGTATTTGGGGGCAGTGGTGATATGGCAACAGAGCAAACCTCTGCAACAGCAAACCAGGTTTCTTCATAATTTTCAGATCTGATGTAAAACCCTTGTCCCATCCCTAGGTGATTATCAAAGGATGGTGCCTAGAAGAGGTCTTGCCCCTTTAGCTTTGTTCTGTAGTTGCTGGGGATATCGCTGGTGTGAGCCTTCCATGGGTCCTGGAGCCACCATACCTTTTAAGATTGGAAAAAACCCAAACAAACCAACCAACAGCTTTGGTGATCTAGGAAGAGGTTAGTGAGAAACTTGTGGGGTGGGCTGAGAGTGGTCCTCAGCCTGAAGAGCATGCCAATCTGATTGTCTAACTCTTCACTTGTAACAGGAGAGACTGTAGACCTACCTGCAAACCCATCTGAGCCTGACTTTGCAGCTCTGTTGAAAAATGCCTTCTTTCCTGCGGGACTCACTTGAAGGTGTCATTGCTTCACAAGTGCATTTGGCCTCAAGGAGGTAAAGAGTTTGAAACATGGTGTGCGAAGGCCTGTGCAGTCAGGAAAGGAAGAGCAGAAGGTTGAGGCTGAAGCGGGAATGGGTTTAAATTGGAAGGGGGTAGGTTTAGACTGGGTATTAGGAAGAAATTCCTCACTATGACGGTGGTGAGACACTGGAACATGTTGCCTGGGGAGGTGGTGGCTGCCCCTTCCCTGGAGGTGTTCAAGCCCAGTTTGGATGGGGCTTTGAGCAGCCTGGTCTGGTGAGAGGTGTCCCTGCCTATGGCAAGGGGAGTGGATTTAAGGTTGCTTCCCACCCTAACCATTTTCTGATTCTGTGGTATTGCTAAAGCAGGATGTATGGGGGGTTTAAATGGTGTGTAACCTGCTTGGATCACTCGGCTCTGCAGTTTGAAAACTGCAGGAAGCATAACCTATTCCTGCCTGGGAAACCATTAACTGTCTTAGTGGTTGGTCAAACTGTTTTGGGGTGGGTTTCACACAAGACCTCACTGCTTTTATGGCATTGTGGCACCTGTGGCCACTTGTCTTTCTGTGCTGTAGTCTACTGCTCTGACCTCTGCGGATGGAGCTGGAGAGTCAGCTGAGAGCTGTCATGAATCCTCAGCTTTGTGGTGTGTGCTCAAAGTAAGACACAATATGCCCCAGCACGCGTGCTCAGCAGTTCTCCTCTCCGGGGCTGATTAGAAAATACTGGCCTTTGTGGTCCTATGGTGTCGTTAATCCTTTTGGAATTCCCAGGGCTCAGAGGGCAGAACAGAAAATGGAGCAGCAGGATGAACTTCGTTTTCCTTAGCTGTGAATTTATTCCTGGTGTTTGAGGGCAGTGCTAAAGGTTGGGTGTGCAGTGGTGGAGCTCTTCACTAGAGGACAGCATTACACACTGCAAAGTGGACTTGGAATGTAACAAAGCTGGAAGAGATGGTGTGTAGGTTTGGTCTGTGCTAGAAACAGGTTGGGTTTGAGGTTACAAGGTAATTTGCTAGAATTTGTGAGCCATCCCGTCAAGGTGGTTTAATAGTGTGCCTTAAATCACTGTCTGCAGACCCTGCCTTGTAAAATCTCTGAAGGGTAACTCTGGCTGTCTTGCTTCAGCAGGCACTTTATGGGGTAGGGGCTGCTGAATAGGTAGGACAGATATGGAGGAGTCTCCAAAAAAGAAAAGAAAAGGGAAGATTTTGCATATCCAAACTCTTTAAGTGTGTGGTGGGATGCACAGTGGTGACAGTTAGGGCTCAAAGGGAGACACGGGGCCCTGCACAGAGGGAATACAGGATGAGTATGCACTGGGTGATGGGCCTTGCAGGAGAAAGGAAATAAGGGGCGGTTGGAATAAATACTGCAGTTTCTGCCTGCTCTACTATCAGAGCTCTCAGCAGAGGGCAGGACAGCTCCTTTATTCTGTCACTGGTCCATCAGCCATCTCTTCATGTGAGGGACAGAAGCTCACACATAGAGCAAGAGGTGTGAAATGAAAGATAAAGAGGCTGGGTTATGCAAAAGGAAGTGAGCTTCAGCTTTCTAACCAGCTTTATGCAAGCAGGGCTCTTGGCAGTTAATGTGTGTGCTGTGTGGCTTCACAGGACAGCTGCTAACTTGGGTGCTGCTCTTTGGGTTTGGTCAGGGTGAGGCTTAAATTTAGTGACTTATCCCTCATGGAAAGCTGATCTTGAGTAACAAGCAAGTAAAGCTGTGGCAGGATTCTTCCTTACTTTAGGATTGTAATGAGACAAAGCTGTTAAATATCCAGGTCTGAGCGAATGGAGGGCAGAAGCAGCCTTTCTGAGAGGCTCTGTCAGGAAGCAGATGTGAGGGTAGCTGTGGTACATACCAGATGGGCCACTGGAACCAGTGGCTGTGGCTGCCTGATCTCAGTCCCTCTGCTCTTGGCAGTACCAGGTGGCAAAGCTCATCCCATCTCTCACTGCTTCACCACCATGATCTCCAAGGCCTGCCTTTAGAGCTTCCTGTGTTGCAGAGGGTTCGAGGACTGTAGCTCATATGAATGCTCTTTATCCTCTCCACAGCTGTTCCCTAAGCTAAAGCTGAGCAGCCCCGAAGTTGCTCTGGCCTTGCACAGGGGATCAGGTGAGGGCAGAGAGAACTTTCACTCCTCTCTGTGGCCTCCTGCCACCTTTCTCTGTAGGGACCTAGGCCTCTGGCTCTGTTCCTCAGCTGCTTACAAGAACACCCTGGAGAGCAGTGTGCACCCAGCAGTGCCTGACATTTCACTGGCATTTGTGCCATGTCCCAGGCTGTTGTGGACATTCCCAAGTGCTTCCAACTCGGCCTTTGAGATCGGGGCAGCCACTGTCATCTCTTGCTTTGCTGCTCGCGAGTAACACCGTTCTCTGAGTAGGGGAGTCCTGGTGATGCTGCCTTGGCTGGGCCTGGAGTACCCTAGCGCTCGGAGGAGTGCGTGTCACTGCCATGCATGCAAAGGAGGCTTAATGCCATGAGTGTGACTTGGCTACAAGACCAGAATCGATGGATTCCCATGTGCCCAGGCTCTGCCCAGATGTGGAGCAGCCACAACTCTGTGTACACCACCTCAGGTTGCAAAACAGAGCTAGCAGCCTTAGCTCAGATAGCCAGTTCTTGGAAAGTGTCATGCCTGGCAAAATGTTAGCAAGTGCAGGAAACTCGGTGGTAGCTGGAAATACAGAAGTTCTTTTGTTCCTAGCAGAGAAACCCTTGAAAGAAATGTACAGAAGATATTGGGTTTGTTCAGGTTCTCTCTTTCTACAGCAGGTGTCTTGCTGGTAACTGCTGCCATCTTTGGGTTTTACAGCCAGAGCACTTGCTGCAGGTCCACTTCATCTCTCCTGCCTCACACCACTAGCACCTGAGAATGCCCTTGGGATTCCTTCAGCCAGCCTTCCCAGCTGTCCAGTCTGCTTTAAAGCACTGGTCTTACTGTCCAGCTAGGTAAGTTAAAGGTGGGAAAGAAGCAACAAACCATGCAGCTGGCTCCCTTTGCAGTGCGAGTTTCTTTGTCCTCTCTTCTCAGAATCAGTGTTCCTTCTGGCAATATCTTTTCCCTCTTGAGCAACATCAAATGCCACACCTTGACTTTCATAGGAGACAACAAGGATGAAATCCCACTGAGTGGCTGGGAATCCTAGGACAGCAAGTGTAGCGCACTAATCTTCTAATTAGTTGGTGTGATCTGCTTTTTTGATTAAAATTACCCTTCCCCATGTCAGCCCTCTTTACAAGCTACTCTCCTGGTTCACCAGCGGACATCTGCCACCAGAGTCCCTGTTTTCCTCTGCTGTCCGTATGGAATTCCTTCATGGTTTTATAGAACCAGAGAATCTTTGAAGTTGGAAAATAGCTCTAAGATCATCAAGTCCAACTATTCATCCAATACCATGTCAACTAAACCATGTCCTGGAGTGCAACATCTACACAGGTTTTCAATCCCTCCAGGGATGGTGACTCCACCACCTCTCTGGGCAGCCTAGTCCAAGGCCTGACTGTTCTTTCAGTGAAGAAATTTTCCCTAATACCCAATCTAAGCCTTACCTGATGCAACTTGAGACCAATCTGATGCTGGTTACTTGGGAGGAGAGACCAACCCCCACCTCACTACACCCACCTTCCAGGGAATGAGCAGGTCTGTCCTCAGCCTCCTTTCTCTTCCCCAGGCTAAACAGACCCAATTCCCTCAGCTGCTCCCCCTCAGACTTGTGCTCCAGCCCCTTTCTTGCTCCATTTCCCTTCTCTGAACCTGCTCCAGTACTTCAATGTCCTTCTTGTAGTGAGGGGCCCAAACCTGAACCCAGCATTTGAGGGGCAGCCTCATCAGTGCCCAGGACAGGGGGATGGTCACTGCCCTGGTCCTGCTGGCCCCACTGCTGCTGACTTCAGCCAGGATGCTGTCAGCCTTCTTGGGCTCATGGTCAGCTGTCAGCCAACACCTCCAGGTCCTTTTCTGCCAGGCGGCTTTCCAGACAGTCTACCCCAAGCCTGTAGGGTTGCCTGGAGTGGCTGTGACCCAAGGGCAAGACCATACACTTAGCTTTGTTAAACCTCATCCAGTTGGCCTCAACCAATCAATCCATCCTGTCCAGATCCTTCTGCAGAGCCTTCCTACCCTCAAGCAGATGGACACTCCCACCGCATTTGATGTCATCTGCAAACTTAGAATCATAGAATTGCCTGAGCTGGAAGGGACCTGTAAGGATGATCAAGTCCAACTCCGGGCTCCACACAGGCCCAGACAATCAGAGTATGGGACTGAGGGCATCGTCCAGACGCTTCTTGACCTCAGTCAATCTTGCTGCTGTGACCCTTTTCCTGGGGAGCTTGTGCCAGTGCCTGACCCCCTTCTCAGGACAGAACCTCTTCCTGACATCCATCCTAAATCTCCCCTGGCTCAGCTTCACACCATTCCCTCAGGTTCTATCCCTGGTGACCAAAGAGGAGATAGGCACCTGGCCCCTTCGTTTCCCTCAGCAGGAAGACACAGACTGCCATGAGGTCTCCCCTCAGCCTCCTCTTCTCCAAGCTGGACAAACCCAGGGCCTTCAGCCTCTCCTTGTAAGCCTTCCCCTCCAGAGCCTTCCCCACCCTTGTTGCCCTCCCCTGGACACTCTGATCCCTCTTGTCCTGTGCCGTCCAAAGCTGCTCCTAGGACTAGAGGTGAGGCTGCCCCAGCACAGGGCAGGGTGGGACAATCCCCTCCCTGGACCAGTCATGCTGTGCTTGATGCACCCCGGGATGTGGTTGGCCCTCTTGGCTGCCTGGGCGTGCTACTGGCTCACAGGTAACTTGCTTTTGACCAAAATTACTGAGGGTGCTCTCCATCCTCTTACCTGGATACACTAAACAAGACTGCCCCCAGGACTACACCTCTCCTGGCCTGTGTTCCCAGAGCATCCGTAGTAGACCCAAGTGAATCCAGAGAATATTGCTGTCCTAGGAACTCTTGTGAGCATTTTGTTTCATCTGCCAGTGGAATTTCCATCTGCTCTGCTGATCTGTCTCACTTGTCAGGTTGACAAGCAGAAAAACCTGAAGGAGAAAGGGAAAAGATGTTAGAGGCTGGACAGTGCAGCAAGCAGCCCCAGAAATGAGAGTCTGTACGGAGCAGGGAATAGGTTTGTTTTGCGTGAGATTTGAATTATCCCATGAAGGGGGCAGTCTGCGTGTAGCTTTCAGCAGACGACATCTGTTGAAGTAGTTTGTCAGCTCGTGAAGCCTGCAGTTCGTCAAAGGAGAATATTTAAGGAAGTCCACTGCGGAAGTGTTACAAACTTTAAGTGCAACTCTGAGGAGTAGGTCCCTCCTGGAGAGGCGGCATGCGTGCCTGACTGCCCACGCCGGCATCTCAACCCGTCACAAGTGTTCCTCTAGGTGACCTTGGGCTGAGCTCTGCGTGCTTGCTTGGAGAGCTGTTGATTTACAATGCAGATTCGTCGGTCCTCGCCTGCCTGAACGTCCCTGCCCCTCCTAAATTTGGCTGGGATATAAGAGCCGTTTGCATTCTGATGCCAACAGCGGCCATGGCAGAGAGCCCTGCCATGTGAGAAGCAGAGATAGAGGGGGCCAAGGAGGAGCAAGCACTGCTGCTACTATTGCTTCTGGTAGCAGAGGAGCACGTCTGCCAGACAGCATGTCCGTTCTTACCCCTGTCCTGCAGCCCCCAGAGGTGAAGGAGTATCTGTCCAAGGGCGAGCACTTCTTCAAATGGGATGATGTGAGTACCGGGGCCGTGCTTTGTGAGGCTGTGTGCATGGTGATGGGGCACATACCGGGTTTTGGCCAAGGTTTGTGGGGAGGCTGGGTGCATGTGTTCAGTGGCAGGGGACAGGACAGTGTGGGTCAGATGTGAGAACAGTGGTGTCTGGACAGGGGAAGCGAACTGAGTACAGGAGAGGTGAGGAGTAAGCACAAAGGGCTGTATGTGTGTTGGGACTTGGCGATGTGGTGTCTTGTCACTGCGGAGTTTGGAAGTAAGTGGAGCGTGCTGCTGGGCCTGCGTGCACAGCTCCTCTGGTGTAGGACCCCACGGTCCCATCTGTGTGTGTGACCACCTTCCTGGGGGCTGGGTCACTGCCAGGAGTCTCCTTGGGTTGAGGGGCATGTGCTGCCTTAGATTTGTCTGGAGGAGTATGAAGGGTAGGATTTATTCTGGAGCTGAGGGACTCTGCAGATAGAGAGGAAATCAGGCTCCAAGTTGCTTCCTCTTACAGCCCTGTTGATGGAGTGGATTGGGGTGAGCCACGTCCTCTCACGCCTGTCCGGCTTGTGGGTTGGTGAGCCACCCAGAACGCAGTGGGCCAGCAACAAGTGGCCTGTGCATTAACAGTGCCAGAGCCTCAGGGAGTGCTGCAGAAATCTGCTTCTCCCTCCAACTCGGTGTCCTTTTGTACCTTAAACACCTGGCTTGCAGGCTCTGCCTTTCATTGTGAGGGGAAGAAGGTGTAGAGCAGCAGGAGAGAAGTTCATCTGAACGTGATAGTCCCTCTCCTCACTTTCTAAGGAGGCAAATGTGTATCCACCCTAATGCCCATGTACCTGAGCAAGAGGACAGCAGCTGCCCGTCTGTTTTGTCTGGAGTGAATTGCCTGCTCTTGAACTTGAATCTTGGTTGAAGGGGGGGGCGAGCCAGGCTATGGTTATTCACCAGGACCTGGGGAGGGGGGGGAACATTTGATTGGTATTGCAAATGAGCCGCATTAGCAGAAGTTTCCAGCAGCAGGGCAGGAGGGATCAGCACTTACTTTTGGAGGTGTAAAGCTGGAATAGAGTTTGAAGACCCAAGGCACTGTGTGTGTGGGAGGTGGATCGCTTGCGTGCAGCATAAGCAGGAGTGGTCTGGTGGCACTGAGAAGTGAGGTAGCAATGCAGCGTACAGCAGACGGGAAGGATGGATGCTGAGGAATATGGGCTGGGGTATTGCTGTGGTTATTCCCTAGCTGTACATCAACAGGAGGGTGACACCGAGGTACAGTGGAGCCACTACCTGCAGAATGCACTTGTGGCTTCTTTGAAGGTGAACAGGGATTTGGTTTCTAAGAAAACCAGTAGCTTAGCTCGTCTAAAACTGCTGCTGACTTTCCATGGTCAGTCCTTGGGGACCACTGTGCCAAAAACTTGAAACTAAGTGCGTCACTGGGAATTCCTGGTTAGGCTGCTTTGAAACCCCAGGTGAGTCAGGCTGGGCTTCCAAGACCCACTAAGTGTTTGCTGCTGCAACTATAGGAGTTGGGAGCTCAACCTGTGTTGATTTTTTTCCTAAGGTTTACAGATTTGTGAGCATGCCTAAAAGGTTGCCTCTACTAAGTAGTTTATAGACTTCACCTCTCACAATAATGGCAACCTTCACAAGCGGGCTCTTCTGATCACGTCACTCCATCTCATTGTGCTTTCCTACTCCACAGAGCAGACTGCAAGGATGATGTCAAGAGCTCCAGGCTGCATGGTTGCTGCTCTTTAGAGCTTGTGGGCCTGCAATGCTTTTTATCTCTTGCTTTGAATTGACCTGGCCACGCTGTGGGTAACAGTTTTGAACTCCTTCCATGTTATCTTAGGTGAAGAAATGAAGGTAGATCAGTCTGGCTCCTTGCATCACTCTGTACAGTTTGGAACTGGACCAGAGCATTCACTGTACCTAACAGCTTCTTGAGAACAGCAGAGCCACACTTTTTCTTTCACCTTGTCTGGCATTTTTAATGTATTCTCTAGAGGAGAGTGAGGTAGGACCTCTTGACAGACAGGACCTGTCCCACTGAATTAGTTGCATCATCTTGGGGTAAGGAGCAGCTCGGCTATGCTGTTGTTTAGCATCCAGTGAGTGGTGTTGCCAAGCAGGCTAACGGGAGTCAGCCCTACTCCAGAACCAGCTTGGGAACCCTTTCAGAACCTCAGGTAGGGTGCGGTGTGGTAGCTGACCTCTTAAGCAGAGCAGATGCTTAGAGATTTGGGTGTGTGTTGAGTCTTAGCGTTCACAGTAAAACAAAAAATGTTTCTCTTAAAGATTCTGGATTACAGAATGTCACCAGAGAACACTTGCTTTCTGCTCTGGAGTTGAACTCTGCACTGTGAGGAGCAGCCAGCTTGGCTGCCAGATCACCTTCTGTAGTGTTCACCATTTCCTACCTTGTCAGGTGCCACCTGTTAGAGAGTCTACCTGCACCCACCCTGCTATCCACATCCCAGACTAGGAGGCTAGCAGTCCTTACTGCAGCCTCAACTTGCTTTCAAGAAAGCTGCTTTGGAGGAGATAAGGTTAATCTAGAAACTCAGCTCAATACTCAATAGTAGTGCCACAGTGCCTGTTCGGCTCTTCATGGCTTGTGGCCATGTGTTCCAGGAGCTAACAGAGAGTGCTGGGAACCTGAGCGCATGCTGTGCAGATCAGTACTGTCCTAGTACGGTGTGAGAGAGACAACAGGGAGTGAAAGGAGAAGACATGCAGTTTAATGGAGAATACTGAATCTGATGAAGGTCCCAGGTATGCTCTAGAGTGAAGTAAAAGTTCAATAACTAACTGAAGAACCCAAGGCCAAGTGAGAAATACAGCTTCCAAATTCCATTACTGGTTTAGCCTCAGTAGCTGGGTACTTGTGCTTCTTGAAATTAATTTGAAGCCTTCCCAGAAATGTCTGATAGGCCTTGTGATCCTGTCTTCTGTGACACTGGACCTCAAATGCAGTGAGGAATCATTTAGACGGAGTAAGCAAACAGGCTGGGACCCAAGTAGAGGCACCAAGCTTCTTTTATCTCTGTCTCCAAAGAGCTATGCTAATTCATCTCTTAGCAGAGGCTTATGTGTGAGATGGGAATAGGTGTTGTCTTGAAAATGTCCATGAAGTCGCCTTTAACTGAAAATGCAAAAGCAGTGTCATTATTGCGAAGCAAAGCACACAGCCTCCTGGCAGCCTCTGTCTCCTTTCCATACCTGCTTCGGTTCTGCTCTGGAGGTTCTGCCTGTTGTATGGTGTTCAGGAGCTCCCAGGCCTGGTGCCTGTAGCTCGGGTCTTTAAGTAGCTGCTGCTTTCCATAGTCTGTGTAGAGCTAGTCCATGAAATTCAAGAATCACCCCGTAAAGCAAACTCATTGGCTGTATTAGAGGGACCCCTCCTTGAGCTCTTCTTGACTAGGCCCTCATTCTCTGTAGAGAGCCCAGGTAACTAGCACGAGGGTCTAGGTGGTAGATGATGGATGAATGCTCTCTTGGCTTGGTCAGGGCTCATTCTGGAGCTTGTAGGACAAAGTAGGTGCCTTGGAGGGAAGGCAATTCAAGTGAAAGCAGCTCCAGGTACTTTATCATCTTAATTCATTATATAGAAAACTCCTTAGAGTTGTTATAGTTGAATTTGTAGTGTTAAGTGAGAGAGGTCAGTGAGTGATAAGTGAGTGGCCCCATCTGGAGTACTGTGTCCAGATCTGGGGCCCCCAATACAAGAAAGATGTGGAACCATTGGAGAGGGTTCAGGGAAGGGCCATGAAGATGATTAGAGGGCTGGAGCACCACCCCTACAAATAGAGGCTGAGGGAGCTGGGCTTGTTCAGCCTGGAGAAGAGAAGGCTGTGGGGGGACCTCATTGCAGCCTTACAGTCCCTGAAGGGAGCTTATAAGCAGGAGGGGAATCAACTTTTTAAAAGGATAGACAAATGCAGGACAAGGGGGAATGGATTAAAACTAAAGGAAGGAAGGTTTAGGTTGGATATTAGGGGGAAGTTTTTTACAGAAGGAGTGGTGAGGTGCTGGAACAGGCTGCCCAGAGAAGTAGTGGATGCCCCGTCCCTGGAAGTGTTCAAGGCCAGGTTGGATGGGGCCCTGGGCAACCTTGTGTAGATCCAGGCCTGAGGTTGGTGTCCCTGCCTGTGGCAGGGGGGTTGGAGCTTTATGATCCTTGGGGTCCCTTCCAACCCATGCCATTCTATGATTCTATGAGTGTGAGTTCAGCAGAGATCAGCTTCTGTAACTTGGGAGATGTGCTAGAATAATCTGATTCACTTCCATGAATCACAGAGGATGATTCACCTAGTTGGGTCTGCATTTGAACTGGAAATCTTACATCCCATGATGGGTACTCCAAGTCCAGTAAGGTGCCAACCTCCTTTCTTGTGTGTATTTTTTGTTGTGGGTTTCTATTTTATTTTTTTTTTTTTAGGAAACAGCGATTGTTTCTCCTGTGATTCTTCGAGTGGATACAAAGGGCTTTTACTTATACTGGACCTATCAGAATCAGGTAAGTGCTAAGACTTCCAACTCAGGTTATTCTATGATTCTACTTCATGGCTTGGTCCTCAAATAGTCAATTCAGGCTTGTGTGCTCTAGTTCTGCACTCAGGAGCAAACTCTCACACTCATTCCACACACCAGGAAACCCACTGACAAAGGACCTCTGAGTCTCATGCTTATTCAGCGGCAATTTGTCTGTCTTCAGACTTCCAGAAAAGAGCAGGAAATGAAGCTGTGAACATGCCAGACATGAATGTGGCCTTCTTGTGCTTGTCATGCTGGAATCACCTACCTGTGCAGGTCATTAGATGTTCTTCAGAGAACAGTAGTACCGATATCCCTGCTTCCCAGTGTGACAAAGGATTCTCCCCACTAGTACAGTGGTACAATTGGAAGGACGATGGCTAGATGTATGCTGCTTCAGCTGATGTGCCTGATGGGCAGCCTCTGTTCTAATTAACTGCCTTGGGGTTTTCAAAATTTTAATGACAGAAGGTAGTGGCTAGTGGTGTAGAGGCTGCTTGAGGTCTGGAGAGTGAGTTGCTCTCCTCTCGGGCCAGGCTGATGTGTATGCTGCTGGAGGAAACCCACAGGCTGCCAGAGGAGAGGCAGGCAGCAAACTTAGGAAAGAACCTTCAGTTCCTTGCTGATGAGTAACAGCCAGGCATGAAGAGATCTGGCTGGCTGGAGGTAGAAGGCTGGGCTTACTTCTGCATTCCATAGCAGAGCTGTGGTTCAGCTCTACTTCCTCCTTGTGACCTACATGCTGAAGAAGCATGGTAGATAAAGATAGACAGTCCTGTGCAGCGCGCTGGCCAAGAGACAGGCTGTGTTTTGGTGATCCCTGCCTTCTCAGAAGTTTGCGCCTCAGTACCAGTGAGGATGAGGCCGTGCCACACAGCTGTATATCCTCTGACAACATAGTGTTGCATGGCTGAGGGTGTCCTGTCCCTCTAGAAGATGTGCTCTCCTTTCAGTCGTCTCTCTCCCCCTCATTCCTCTTAATATCTGTTCCTGGTGGTACAGCTTCTGCTGTAAGGGCTCCAGGCAACAGGAAGAAGTGGTGGCACTGGAGGAGTTGCACAAAATGGGGCCACGGGAGCTGTTGCCACTCGCCAAAAGTGAGCTGTTTCACTGTTAGTGGTAAAAGGGGTCTAATGACCTGGGGTGGGGAAGCATAGCTGACATGAGGAAAGCCAGGCTGGGGGATGGTGTCTCATATTCCTGGAAAACACTGTTGATTAGCACCTAAAATAAACTATAAGCAAACTTGAGAGCCACAGTGGAGCAACAACTTGTTCTACATCCTTGGGGAAGCACTCGTCTGGCAGCTTTCCTATTCTCTGAGGGCATCTGCAGAAGTGTGAGCTAGCAGGGAAAGTGGTGGGCAACTGCTGGCTGTTGGAAAGAGCTTTGTGAAGGTCATGTACAAGCTGGCATGAGCACAGTGACTGGGGACAAGAGATGGGCTGATAGAGGGCCTGGTGTGCTATGGTCAGTAGTTTGTTGAATTTGTGTGGCTTATTAATCTTTAGCTGACTCCTCTTAAGATCTGCTTGCCATGAACAGCAAGGAAGAAAAACTGCACTGCCTTTACACCAGGGATTCAGAAGGGAGTGGGGTAGGAGTAAAATTTCTATCCCACTTGGCAATAAAATGGGGATACAGCCAGAAGACACGGTATCTGCATTGTTCCTTATTGTGGTCTTGGAAAATATCTCCTGCAACAAGTATGATTTGTTCTCCAGATCCACGGTGAGCAGACAAATTAGTAACAGAGGAAGGAAATTCAGGTTGGATATTAAAAGAACAAACAAAATAAACCTGAGAACTAGCCAGTCATGAGGATGTGGGGTGGGCTGCCTAGGAAATGTCCCCCATGGGAAGTGCTTCAGAACAGATTAGGTGGAGGTCTGCTGAGAGTGACCCGGGAGGAGGTGGTCCTGTCTGCCTTCCAGCCTAGTCCCTCCACTGAAACGCAGTGAGGCAAAAGACAGGCTGAGAATATCAGCAGGTTGTGTTCTCACATGGGCTGTAACCAGGGTGGTTTCCCCACATAAACCCGTGTGCGTGTCTCATGCTCACAGCAATCCACACTGAGCCTCTGGCCTGGCTCCAAGCAGGACCTTGCAGCAGACCCTGCTGCCTCCACGCTAGCCAACCTGGCTGTCAGGAGCTGATGTGGTTCTGGTGGGAGGGCTCTCCCCATGAAGGGCACTGCCTGAGACCTGCTTTGCAGCTTCTGAGGGCTCTGTAATGGTTTTCTTTCCTTCCACCTTTGTCTTTCCTCATCTGCCCTGCCCTTATTCTCTTATAGGAAATGGAAATTTTGGATATAACCAGCATCCGAGACACCAGAATAGGGCGGTTTGCCAAAAACCCCAAGGTGAGTGCACAGCTTCATTTCTGCCAGCTGTTTGTCTGGGTGAGGCAGGGCTCTCTGGGGCTTTGGTATAAGCTGGGGCAGTTTAGCCCAGCTTTCTCCTACAAGACGGTGGAGGGGACCTCGCTCCTTACATCACAACTGTGTAAATGGGGAAAAGCCATCTTTACTCTTGTCCCTGAACTCCCCAGGAGTTCTGAGCACACAAAACAGAGGCGCACCCCGATTACTGTGTATGAACTTGTCAGAAAAAATATCCCAAACAATTCCCCTTCCAAGTGCCTGCCAAAAGACTCATCCACTATGTGCAGTGATCGTGTCCTATCCCCTGCTGTGTATCTCGCTAGCGATAATCTTGGCCATGCCTTTATGGGCAGTGAAGCTCTGCTGGGAAGTCCTGCAGGAGACTTGGGATGCTTCTATACTGAGTCACAAGAGCTTCTCTCTTGTGCGAAGATGCACAGGCAGGTTCACGGCAGCTCCAAACCTGTAGTTACAGTGAGATTCCAACGCAGTGTGTGGTAGGTTTTTTCCCTTTAAAGGGAAGAAAATGCAGTTTCAGAAAAGCTGGTGTGTGTCTTGGGTTTGTTTTTTCCCTCCAATAATTTCCAATTGTCTGCTTGCCGGGTGGCAGACTAAGGGAAGCACGTGACTATGGCTTTGTTCTTGGTTTCAGTTATAATCTAAGCTTCCTGCAGTAAAGCTGGCCTTGTTAGGAGGTTGTTTAATTTTTCTGGGTCTGCTTTTTGTTTGTTTTTATTTTTTCCATGTATGGGAAAGGCAAGCAGAGACTTGAACCAAGGCTAGAATGTGAAAAGGAAGCGAAGGAGTAAAGATTCTGTTGCCGTATGGTGACATTGGTGATTCTCAGCCCAATGCAAAGGGGGAGGATTTTGAAACATACACTGAGAGACTCGAGCAGCCTCTTTGTGTAAGTAGTAGGGCTGTCTTCTTGCTACTCCTCTGGAAATGGCTATTCAGAGCTCCCAGAGACACAGCAGAGCTCAAAAGCACTGCCCATTGTAGACAGTTCTTAGTCATAATTCCTTTGGAGACACTGTTTCTTCTTGGAAATTCATTAGAATGGAGCATATTTGAGTTTTCAATAAGCCTAAAACTCTGTCTGCAATTCGTTTTGTAGGAAGAACATTTGAAAAAAGTCCTCAGAAGTTTTGTTGGTGCATGTTGGTTTGTTTTTTCATTTGAGAGAATTAAATAGTCGGGCTGGTAGGGCAAGGTGCTACACTCCAGCAGTAAGGAAAGGGCCAACTCCAATGAGAGGCAAAAGATGCAATTTTCTAGGGAGTTAACATTTGGGAGTAACCAGTTTGCAAAGTTACTTCAGCTTTGCTATAGATATGAATTGTGGTGTAAGTACTGAGCCAGATGTGGGTGCCCTTTTGGTGGGACCAGCCAGGCTGGAGAAAAACGCCCTAGATTTTAAGGGAGATTAATTGGAGACTACCAGGAGAGACATGCCAGCACAGTGCAGTGTCAGAGTTATCTCTAGACAGAAGGAATTTCTATTCAAGCAGCATCTTTCTGTGATGAGCCCCTCCTCAGAAGCAAGGAATTGCTCTGGAGTCAAGACCAGCCCCAGTTTCTTAAGTGTAATTCACAGTACAGTTCTGGGATGACTGCTTTCCATATCCAGAAGAAAACTGCACTGGCCTTTTAAAAGACTACTTTGATAAAAGCACAGAGGAGTTTGTGAAAAGAACAAGGGCAGTACTAGGTAGCAAGCAGCAGATGATGAGGAGAAGCAGTGGCTGTATTCCATGGTTAGCTCCAAAGCTTTTTGAGAAAACTGGAAAGTGGCCCATGTGTGATTTCCATCAGGAGCAAAGGCTTTTGCAGAACAGAACAAGAGAGGACATCCTTGCATGGAAAAACTACTGCTGGAGAGTAATCGCTGCTTTCCTCTTGGAAGAACCAGTAGACTCCCTGAAAAGTCTGTGCTTGGTCCTGTGCCATGCCATGTGTTTGCCTGTGATCTGCAAAAGAGAGGTGTGGAGACAAGACAGTTTGCTGATGGTACTGAGTTATTCGGGATAATAACATGACGGCTGACTTGTAGAAATATCTTGAATTGCTGATTGTCCAAGTGGTCTAGTAAGTGATAAAATTTAGTACCCTAATTTAGGTACTAAATTAGGTTAAATTACTAAATTAATAAAATTTAGGGCCCTACAGATGAAAAACAGGCAGTGCTCACAGGGGAAAGGAAAACACCCAACCCAAAACCCAACAAAACCAACCACCTCCTCAGTCCTAACTTCCAGTAGTACCAGGCTCTGAGTTGATTGCTGACACTCAGAAACAAGTTTGTGAAGGTGCGGTGAATCCATACAAATATCAACTCAGTGTTCAGTAGTATTTGCTCAAGAACCAAGCTGTATGTTAGGAATTGTAAGGAAGGAATTAGGAAATGATGCTGCAGTGTGCATCATGTTTCTGTGCATTTGTAGTGTCCTCATCACAAGCGAGACACAGAACAGGAAGAGGTAGAGAAGGGCCACAAGAACTGAATGGCTACTGTAGGAAGAGCAGCTGAATAAGGAGGGGCTGTAGTCCAGCAAAACTAAGTAGGCGGATGTGGAGGAGTATTGTGGAGTACTGGACAGCCAGGGGATGAATTTCAAGACCTGCCTGGACGCTGACCTGTGCAACCTGTCCTAGGGAACCTGCTTTGGCAGGGGGGTTGGGCTTGATAAGCTCTTGTGAGGTCCCTTCCAACCCCTACGGTTCTGTGATTCTGTGAATGGAGAAGGTGAGCACGAAGCAGTTGCTCAGCATTTCTTGCACTGGGAGAACGACACATAGGGTGGAGTTTTCCAAAGGCAGGTTGGGCTTGAGCAGGAGTTGCTGCTGCCTTAGACCCTGCAGCACTGCACGATGCCTTCCTGCCCGAGTCACGAAAACATGTGCAAGTTGTAAGTCAGGACAAGGAGGAAATGCCCTCTGAGAGTTATTAAATGTAAGATAACGCCTCTGGTTTAGGAAGTTGCTTAATCGTAAGTTACTGGACGCTGCAGAAATGTGTCAGGGAAGCATCATTGTTTTTGCCCTGTTCTTTTCCCCAGGCATCTGGATGGATCTGTGGTGTGACCTGGTGTAGCTGTCATATTCTGGCTGTTGTATTAGGCCAGTGACAGGCTTTTACAGCCCTGGGAACTGGCTGCGGTTCATTTTTTACAAACAAACAAAGGGCGAGGGCCAAAGTAATTTATTAAGTATTCTCAACAAGCACAAGTGATGTGTTTGCTGACAGCCTCTGCTGTGAAAATACCAAGTGCTTTTGGAGTTCTGCACTTCAGAGACCCAGTAAAAATAAGCCTCCTTTTTATTTAAGGGAATTTTCTGGTGTTTCTATGACAACATGTAGCTGGCTTCTTTTGCACCTTTCCCTCAGGGGGTGATGGGAGGTCTTGTGTGGGCACCGAGGCAGCCATCAACCCAAAGCAATGGGAGAGATGTGCAGTCCCATCCTGGGAGCTCCCTGTTTACACATGGCTGTGCTATCCCCAATGCTTCTGCAGGGTGTGCTTAAAGCTCTCATCTCTGTACTCAGTGGACTTTCCCGAGAGCAGAACTTGCCCATAGGAATGAAGAAAGCAGCCATAATTTCTTAAGGTGAATCACCACACCCTCCAGATAGGGCGGCTGCTGCTGGGGTGTTACAGAAAGGTGTAAAAAGAGAAACGGGTGTGCCAAAGCAAACCAAGGTCTGTTGGAGCAGGCGGATGAAAAAGGTGCTGTCCCTGTTATAGACCAAGGGCTTGGAATGGTTGTGGGATGTAACTGCTGGAGTTAACACAAATGGATACTCATGTCATGGGCTAGAAGAGGAGGGTGAATGGTTAAGGGATGATGTATAAGACAAAGAGGATGAGAAGACAGCTCTCAGAAGAGCTTTGGCTCTTCTATATGTGCCACTAACAAAATAAGCATTCTTCCCCCTCCCATTTCTTGCAAGGGGTGCCATAGCAAAGCTTGGGGTCTGGTGTTCATATTGAGTGGTGACTGATGGCGTTTGCATGGAAGGAAAGCGCCTGTGCTATTGCTTTCCTCGGCAAGGTGCTGTGCGCTTCGGCGCTGTGGCTCAAGGTGCGTGCAGGTGGAAGGTGCCCTGAGCTTTTCAGACCTGTGTCAGTGACCAAGTCTCGCTGCTAATGTGTGGATGTGGCAGGTACCTGCTTCTGGTAACACCTTCCCACTGGTGCTATGCGAGAGGTTTGGGGTTTTTCTTTGTAGCCTCTATTTGTGCAGCAAGAAGAGTAGCTGCAAAGCGCCCACGCAGAAACCACTTCTGAAAAGCCTTGCCACTCTAGGCACTCTCTCGACAGCTTTGTCCCAGGTCCCAGCACTGTCTCTGCAGGCTGGGGGGCTGGGGCACCCCTTCCCTGTACTGCAGTGCCTGTGCCCAGCATGCTAAGTGTGGTGCTGGAAATGGGACAGCTTGCAAAGGGCTGGCTGCAATGGGCGCCACCTGCAGTTGAGGAGGGCCACCGCTGTTTGCCCCAGAAGGAAACGATTCCTGGAGCTGGACCTGCCTGAGGGTGCGGGACAGCTGTGCTCTCCCCAGGCAAAGCCTCTCCTCACTCTTCTTGCACCCCTCCCCAGCCCTTGCCTCCTGGCATATTAGCATAGAGGCACACACACAGCCCTGACTCCTCCTGTGACCTCTGTAATGTCTCTGCAGGTTTCCCCTTCTCTCCCCCTGTGCTTTATGTTCTTCGAGAGCCACTTGGTGTCCTGCTGTGGGGTTTCTCCATGGAAATGTATTTCTGAGAGACAGGGCAGGATGAACTTCAGTGCATGTTCTTGACTAATAAAGATAAGAATTAGCAGGGACTTTGAATATAAACGAGACAAGATAAAAAGCTATTGAATGTAGTTCAGTAGCGTGCCAGAGCAGATCATGATGTCATTTACAATGCAGTCCTGTGTTTTCCTTTGAATAACAAGGAACAACAAAAATGGCTGTTCTGTTCTGATGCACCAAGACCCCCCAATGCTGGCAGAGAAGGTAACAGTTAGGACCAGACCCCACGATGTTTGAGGCCAGACTGCTGTGCGTTGGCTTCATCTTGGATTGTTTCAGCGGGCGATGGCTTTCAAACAAGCAGTTTTTCCTAAAAACAGAAGTGGTATTTTCTGACTGTTGTGACTATAAACCAGTGTTATCCTCCATATCACTTCGTTATTGACCCCAGAGATGTGACTCTGAACTGAAACATGTACAAGGGAGAAAATGATGCCTAGGTATTTCTTACATCATGCTTTGAGAGTATAAAGTAGGAATGAGAAGTGTTTTGGAACCACTCCTGCCTGGAGCATTGTGCTGGTAGCTGGGTTGAGCCCTGGGCTGTAAACACATTGTGAGTAGTCAGTCGTTGTGTTGCGCTGCTGGGGAAGGTGGCACCATCCCAGCATGACTCTGTGGATTCAGTGATGGGTGAGAGTGTGGGGGGAGCTAACCAGTGTCTGATGTTCAGGCCTCCACATGGGAGAGCAAGCACAAGAAGCCGTATGGAGACAGACTGAGGTGCGTGCGTGCAAGAGAAGTGGGTCGAGGCCTGTGGCTTGCAAAAGGTTTACAAACAGCTGGGCAGGGGCTGAGCAAGGGAAACAGTCCTGTTGGAGGAATGGCCTTTCGCCGTGCTGGGCCCTTGTTCTGGCTCTTCACCTTCCCCAGCGAGAGCCCTCAGACCACAGGGATGGAAGTTAACTAAGTCTGCATCACTCCCTCACAGTCCATTTCTTCTTCATTCCAGGCTGCCGTGGATTATTTTGTGCCATGTGAATCTCTGTGATGCTGCATTTTCCGGTTCCTTTAGATAAGGCAGCAACAACGAAAGCTGAGAGTGCTTCATCTGTGGGGGATGGGGAGTGGTGTTCTGCCTCTTTTTGCTGATACTCGGTGTGCACGTGGTGCAGGGGGTGGCAGGACAGCCCTCCCTACTGCACAGGGATCAGTCCCTGCTGCACAGCGATGGGTCTCCTTGCCGAATCCCATGTTGGAGCAGTGCTGCTGCTGAGGATGTGAGCATTACCTGCAGAACAGTCTCCACTCATGTAGTCTTGGTGCTGCCTTTCCCTTCTGGCAACCAAACAAGACTTTTCTCCCAAAAGAGAAGTCCTGTCTTGTAATGCCACAAGTGATCAGAGTGCAGTGAGCGTGAGCAAGCCCCCCGCTCCCATCTGGCTTTTCCCTGTTTCACATGGAGCAAGGACTGTCTCTTGGCCTCTTGCACTGCGCCTCGCTCTCTGTATTTGCATGAGCATTTGCTTTTTTCCTGGACTATGAAGCTGGTTTGTACACATGAGGATTTAGGGAAATCAGGAGGGTGGGAAGTGAAATGAAAGCTGAATCTGTATTTCAACTGCTCATCCAGTGTTTCGGTTTGTTTTTGTTTGGTGGTTATTGAAAGTGGATTTGCTAAGCGTGTTTCTGTTCCTCTGATTTGCATGGCTGATGTGCTTGTCCTGCTTTTCACGTAGCAATTCATATTTTTCCTTTACAGCCACCTGTGTCATGGGGCTGATTAATTCCGTAGTGAAGGTAAGGGAGCTGGGTTATGAAAGAGCCAAGATGTGGCACCAGGTTCATCCCTCATGGCCATAGCCCCTGGTCCCCTCCCAGCATCTCTGGCATTGCACCAACATCCCTGAATTTCTCTTGTGAGGGAAATAATCCCCATGTAAACCAGACAGCACTGAGCGAGCGAGCAATGTGCTTAAGACCAGGCAGAAAATCAGTCACTGGGAAAATATGACCCAATTTAGATCCCAAACAAGATCATTCTTTCCTCTCCCTGCTGCAGTTTGCTTTGCATAAAATGAAGCTATTGACTTAACCAGGGGCTTGGGGAGTGTCGTACGTTAACGCCGACGAAAGGACAGCGTAAAAAAACGCTTCGAAGGCAAAGGCTAGCCATGAACTTCTTTCTGGAGGGGTGGTCAGATAACAGGCTGTTACTAAACACAGCTTGTGTCAGGTTGGTCTGGCGGGCTGCAGCGAGATAAAGGCAGAAGCTCTGCTGCAGCATTCGGACATAGCATGAACAGGAATGGCTGCTGGGGAGCTGAGCCTCTTGCAGAGAAGGAAGGGCTGTGTGTAACGAGTAGTACAGGAAATGAGTTCAGCATAAACCACAAGTTCTCCATTGTCTGAGCTGCTTATAATTCACAGCGCTGGAGGTAAGGAAGCCAAACAAATGGCACTGGGTTTGCAAGATAGAGTTAAAGTTGAAGAATGAATCCTAATGCTCTGCCGCTTGTGATGACAAGTTAAGCTCCACTCGGGACTTGCTATGAGCATGGAGAGAAGGTGAAGGTACAGGGGTGCTATTTGCTTCCGTGAAGGAAAATTGCTCACAAAGCAAAAATGAGGCATTCTAGAAATTCGCTATTAGTAAATAGGTAAAATCTTATGAGTGGCAAGTCTTGTGACTGCTTCCTCCCACTTACCTTCCGAATGCTCTTGAATTATGCAAGTATCCAGGTTATCCCTGTGACGAGCCGCTTTTATGAAGCGAGAGATGGCATTTGGGTGATATGAAGGTGTAATCCAGCCCATCCTGCCTTTCCTGAAGGTGTCTGTTTGCTGCAGATGTGTTAAGATTGCAGATGCTCCAGAAACTTGGAAAAATGCAATAGGGAAAAAAACCCTGCAGAGTTCCTTATAAAATATATATGCAGCTCTGCAAGTGACAAAGTGAGGGCACATAAGAACACCTGAAACTGAGCTGTTGCAGTTTCTGCTATTACAGTGCAACTGTAAAGAGAAAATTCTGTGGCAGCTGTGGAATTGTTTCTGTTTGAACCATGGTGGGATGCAAACAGATGGCTGCAGAGAGGGGTTTCTGCTTGGATTGGCTAAACTGAGATCTAGGCAAATGTGAGATCAGGGAATTCACCTCAACTTGCAAAGATTCAGGTGTTGTCCCATCAGTAGCAGACTAACAAGTCACTAAAGATAGGCTAAACTTCAGGGACTGACTGTGCAGGCACGAAGTTTATAACAGACAAGAGGGTGATGTCATTTTGCTAAAACCTCTTTTGCTAAAGTCACAGCGGCTCCTGCTGCGTTCAGGTGCTTGTGATGTTGGGATGCGGCAGCTTGTCCCCTGTCTCACTGTAGGTTTGTCATACAGCAAGACCTCAGCGTCCAGCTCCAGTTTAACTTCTGCCTCTGACCTGCTCAGCTGACAACCACTGATCATGAGTGTTGCCCTTTGGGTTCTGAAGGAACCCCTCGGGTCCTGTGAGGCAGAGAAGGACCTGGGTGTGTTGGATGACTGCTGACTGAACATGTGCCAGCAGTGTGCCTGGGTGGCCAGGAAGGCCAATGGCATCCTGTCTTGTGTTGGAAATAGCGTGGCCAATAGGTCTGGGGAGGTGATTGTGCCCCTGTACTCTGCATTGATGAGGCAGCATCTCAAGTGCTGGGTCCAGTTCTGGGCTCCTCACTCCAAGAAGGACACTGTGGTCCTGGAGCGTGTCCAGAGAAGGGCAGCCAGGCTGGGGAAGGGGCTGGAGGGCAAATCCTACGTTCAGCCTGGAGGAGGCTGAAGGGAGACCTTATTGCCGCCTACACTGACCTGCCAGGAGGGTGCAGAGAGGTGGGCGATGGTCTTTTCAGCCAGAGGACAGGAGATGGGACAAGGGGAATGGCCTCAAGCTGCGCCAGGGCAGGGTCAGATCAGATGTTAGGGAAAATTTCTTCCCTGAAAGAGTTGTGGGGATGTGGTACAGGCTGCCCAGGGAGGGGGCTGAGTCACTGCCCCTGGATGTGTTTACCAGACAGGTAGATGAGGTGCTCAGGGATATGGGTTAGCATAGGACAGGAATGCTTGGACTCGATCTTAAAGGTCTTTTCCAACCTTGTCACTCTGTGATCCTGTGAGCGGTGCTCTAACACTTGCCTCTAGGCTTTGATAATGAGTTATCCTGCGCTTTAGCTAGTGAGTTGCTGTGCTTTATTCCAGGACGTGGGAATTGTATCCTCTCAATATGAACAGTGACTGTCAGTGCAGCTCCAGGATACCTTGGCTTAGTGAAGCCTTATGTAGAAATATAGGGATTCTATAAATACTTTCATGTGATGATGAAAGCCAAGTGTGACTAATCGGATGAGCCGTATACTTAAATCTCTGGTGAGCCATTGCTGTAGGATACTGCAATTGCTAGAGAAAAAAAAGAACTTCTAGCAGCTGAACAACTAGCAGAAAATGTGACTGGGAAGGAGAGAGCAAAAGCATTCCTCCAGTAACTGGGTCTAAAGTTGGTAGAGCTGTGTCCCAAACAACATCCTTCTTGTGGTGGAGAGAAGTTGCAGCAGAAGATCTTGCACTGATCTAAAGGCCTTTCTTATGTGTATTTTGGCAAATGGCTGGCTGCAAAAACCTGATTCTGCACCTCTGGTACGAGCAGGCCAAATACTCATTTGCTCGTATGCAGGCTCAGGCTGGGCTTTTAGATGGAATTTATGTAAGATCAGTCTCCAACTTCTATTTCAGCCTAAACCAGCATGTTTGTTCAGTGATGTTACTCACAGCGTTTTGTTCAATGGAGGATCCAGGTAACACAGGCTTCAGAATAAGCATGAAAAATAAAAAAAGCTAAGGAACATTAACAAATCTTGAAGAGCTTGCTGTGGATTTGGGTCAATGTTTGGATCAGGTCCTGTTTTTTTTCAGGTGTGGTTTGCTTTGTTCTCCCTTCAACTCTCTCTGTTTCTTTCGCAGAACCAGAAGGTCCGACAGATACTGCGCGTGGATTCCCTTAACACCGTCCTCCTTAAGGCTCTCACTATTGTTACTGGCCCTGACATGGTGGACCTCACTTTCCATAACTTTATGGCCAGCAAGGAGAATGTCCACAAGGTATTGGATCCTGAAGGCAAGGAAGCACTTGGAAGCACTAAGGATTGGGGCGTTCGGGGGCTGGCAATGTTACTGGCAAAGTTACAAACAAGCAGGTCTATGTTCCAGTAAGGTGTGGTGCCTCCACAGTTCTGGAATTGTGGCCCTACATGGACAAGGACCAGTGGAAGAAATGTAGGATGTCATTGTTGTCCTTCGGGTGCTTTGTGTGGATAAACAGCTGTGAAGACTCAGTGGGGAGGTTTCACCTGGTAGTCTGTAGGTGGTTGGAAGGTGATACAGCCAAGTCCAGGGTGCACATGTTGGTAT
Source organism: Laterallus jamaicensis coturniculus (assembly GCA_022605575.1). Classification (NCBI taxonomy): domain Eukaryota; kingdom Metazoa; phylum Chordata; class Aves; order Gruiformes; family Rallidae; genus Laterallus; species Laterallus jamaicensis. The sequence goes on along the minus strand of JAKCOX010000060.1, from coordinate 3,204,173 downwards.
TTGTAGTCCAGGGGTCTCAAGACAGGTCTATGCCCTTTCAGAGTTTGGTGCTGTGTACCTCTTGGTGCAGTTCTGTAATGCCTGGCTTCCTCTGTCTTGTGTGTGTTTGTTCCCAGAGCTGGGCTGAGGATATTATGGCCATCGTTCGGAACCCTCTCACGTACAACGCTTCTCGATACACCTTCCTAGAGAAAATGTAAGTGATTGCTGACAGACTGCCTTCTCCGAAACATTCCTGCACTGCCCTCTCTGTCTGCACTAAAAGAAAAGGCTGCTTAGCATCCAGGTCCTTTGGCAGCCTCCAAAACAAGTCCTGTGTCAGCTGAGGAGCCCCAGAGCATAGGGACAGTGGTGGCAGTTGGTGACAGCTGGTACAGAAGCACTCGAGCCAGTCCCGTACACACGTGGTATTGGACTTACTGAACTTCAGAGTCTCAAACACATCTCCCACTGCAGTCACCCCAATAAAGTGCTGCCTCTTCTTTGTGGCTCGGTCATACTATTCGGTTGGCAACCTGGGATTGCTGAGCAACACTAAGTAATGGGATGCCTTTATCTCCTGCCTATCTTCTTTCCTTCCCAAGAAACAGGAGTGGGTTCTCCCTGAGGTCTGTAGAACCCTGATGCAGTTTACTTAGATTGCTTTCCCAATTGCACACGTTTTCTTTCTCCTTCATTCACAGACATCTTAAGATTGTATGGGTACATTTTCATAATCCTGGGGTTGTTTTTTCCCACAGCCTGGTGAAACTGAAGCTGCAGCTTAACGTGGAGGGAAAGATTCCTGTCAGGAAGTGAGTATGGATATTTGGTTTATTGTGTGTTCAGTCAGACTAAAGTCAGCAGCTTGCTCAGTGGTTGCCCAGTGCCTTCAGCTGCCTGTTCTTTCTCTCCCTAAGAGGCAGAGATCATTCTCTCTGAATCCAGGCCATGAAAGGACTCCTGCTGCACCTGGCTTCATCCTAGCAAGGGCCTTGGGACATCATTTGGATCTGAAAAGGAGACCCTTTGTGGCAAGAAATTGCCTTAAACAGCCATGGATTTCATGTCTGGGCTGTTGCCAAGAAATATTTGACAAAACAAAGCAGCTTCAGTGAAGTTCTGATCACTGGTTGTCTTGCAAACCTGAGCTGTGAGGTGGATGATGCAGCATAGGACTCATTTCGGCTTTTTGTAAGGAGTTCTGTCTCTGGATAACTCTTCAGTCGACTCACTAACCTGAAGTGGGGGTGCCTTGCTTTTCTCCATCACGTGCCACTGCTACAGCCGTTCTTGCTGCTGTAACTCTGCTGCCGTTGGCCTTTCCTCTGGATGTATGTGAGAGGGAAACAGCACTGGCAGATGAACCTCTGGGGCAGTTACTGCTGCTTCAGGGGCAGTTACTGCTGCTTCAGGCACAGGGCTGGGAGAGTTGCACTTGGCAGTCCCCAGACTAGGCTCTGGGCAGCAGGGTAGGATTGCCATTGGAATAAGCCAAGGCTGCTTTGCTGAAGCAAAAACCAGCCTGTTACTTCTCCCCTGCACAGCATGCCATAAATCCATGATCAATTTTGTGCCACTCAGTGTCTTCCCTAGTAGAATTACTCCATGGCCGACCACGTGACTCCTCTGTGTTGATTCAGCTCATAGTGGCAACACTGCCTTGTGGAGTTCCCTTTTGGGCACGTAAATGAGCACTAAGCTTAAGAGAAAGGACCTGCATGAAGTGCCCCTGTGGGTTTTCACTGGGAAGTTTGAGACTGCTCTGCCTCTGGGTTTGTGCCACGTTACAGCAGCGCACAAGGCAAGCGCTAATAACCTGTGATAAACATGCTGCCTGCTGCGTGCTATATTGCCTAACGATTCTAGATTAAGCCTGTGCTGGCTAAACTAAGCTGGCTAAGCTCCCAGATAGTTCATCGTTATTCGACAATAAACGTATTCTTTTTTTCTTGTTTGTTTTCCAAAGCACCAACCAGCAGAATTTCATTCTGTCAGAAACCAAGTACATTTACCAGTGGGCTTTAAAAACCCATATAGGTCTTTAATGAATAACTCCCATTAGGGAAAAGTACTTGGAACTGATCTGTAGAATGCAAGCCAGGTGGCATTACTGTGGGGAGAAACCAGCTTATTCTTCTGAAATAAGCCAGAAAAAATACCTGCTACAGGCTGCACCTCTTTCCAACACCCTGCTCTGGCTTTCTTCTGGAGGGGTAGAAGTGCTTTACTCTGTCAAGCATTAGACCGTTAAATAGTCCGGCTCAAGTCCTGGATTTACACAAATACTCAGTATCTCTGGGTGCAGGTATGCGTAAGGCTTTCAGAACTCCATGTCTGAATTCTGGAAATTCCACCGAGCATCTGCCTCTCTCTTTAGACATTTAAATCCCTTTTGGGCTGCAGTTTTTGCCTTGCAAAGGGCAGCTTGGGAGCCAGTGCACTCCCAGTTTGCATGAGTCTGCGGCAGCTCCCACCGAGCGCTTCTGCACCTGCAGACACATTTGGCACCTTTTGTTCCCCATTTTGGCGTAAGCACCTGTGATGCCTGGAACTTAATAGACCTGACAGCTAAATTTATCTGTGGAGAAGACCTCGTTCCTGCTGACTAGGGTATTCTGAAAGTAGAGAGGGTTTGATTGTTGTTGCTGTTCACAGCACAGCGAACAGGCTGCTTGAAGCTGAAGACTGGACTGAGTGAACCTTGCCCTGCAGAGCAGTACCCAGCTGTCAGTGGGGACGTGAGCTTTGGTTTCTGTGACAGCAGACTTTTATGCTTCCATCATGTAGGATCAATATTAAGTGTGGCTAGCAGATCAGGAGAGGTGATTCTGTCCCTCCACTCTGGGGAGACCCCCTGCAGCGCTGCATCCAGCTCTGGAGCCCTCAGCACAAGAAGGACATGGGCCTCTTGGAGGCCATGAGGGTGATCTGAGAGCTGGAGCACCTCTCCTATGAAATCACACTGAGAGAGTTGGGTTGGTTCAGCTTGGAGAAGGGAAGGCTCTGGGGAGACCTCCAAGCCCCTTTCAGTCCCTGAAGGACCTAGAGGAAACCTGGGCACGGTTGTTTGTAAGGGCAGGGAGCACTGGGATGAGGGGAGATAGATTTAAACTAGAACAGGGCAGTGTTAGATGAGACATGAGGATGAAGTTCTTCACTCTGGGGGTGGTGAGACACTGGCCCAGGTTGCCCAGAGAGGTGGTGGAGGCCCCATCCCTGGAGACATTCCAGGTCCGGGTGGATGAAGCTCTGAGCAATTTGCTCTATTTAAACATCTTCCTGCTCACTGCAGAGAGTTGGACTAGATGGCTTTTAAAGCCCCTGCCAACCCAACACATTCTGTGATGTGATGAAACCAGCTTCTTTACCCACATAATGAGTTTGTTCCTTGAATTCGCAGAAAGCTGTTCGTTCCAGAGAACTTGCATTCTTTCAAAGCAGTAAATATGCACAATGTTTGTTTGCTTTTTTTTGAGTGTTGTCTTGACAACACTTAAACACTCAGTGGTGCTATTCCTTGCTAATGTCAGCTGCGCATGGGGTAGTGTCTTCGTGGGGGAAGTGTCCTGGGGAATTTGTGGCACCTCCTGGCACAGAGACCACCTCCGGGAAGGGCAGGGAGGGGGGACATTCTGAGGGTAGGATGGTGTAGTTCAGTGACAGGGCTCTGGCAGAGTCCACAGCAGAAATATAGACCTTGTGTATTAAGGCAGCAGTTAGAAAATCCCCTATAGGTTAAAAGACCTTACAAGGCATCAGCTACGCCCTTGGAGAAACGCAATCTGTCGTCTTTGGTTCATGCTTACAGTCTTCTCAGCAGTCTCCTTTGCTGTGCATTTTGAGGGTCTTGAGCTCTGGCTGCAGCTCCCAGCCCCTCAAACCCAGGTGTTCCTCTTACATTGTGGTGATTCTTTCCCTGCCTGGTCAGTATTTTTCAGATGTTTCCTGCAGACAGGAAGAGGGTGGAAGCGGCATTAAACGCCTGTCATCTTCCCAAGGGCAAGGTAATGGTTTTGCTAGGTAGAAAAGGCTCTTGCTACTTTGAGAATAATCTTTTTGCTTACTCTGACTGTGATGGCCGTGACCATCGGCCCAGCCACTCTTATTTGCTATGAAACCTTTTCTTTACTACTATCTGTCATGCCTTCACTGCAGCCCTGTTGGGATCAGTCTTGCTGTGTGTGTTGCAGTGACACCTGTGACTCCATTGCTTGCACTATGCAGTGCAGGAGGCAGCATGTTGCCTTCCACCTGTTTCACTGTCTGCTCTTTGAAGAAGCAGAGCTGATGGTTAATCTTTGTGCTTCTTTCAACCCACAGAGTACAATCCAGGCCCCTGACAGCTCCCACCACCATGTCATGCTTTAGCTTTATGCCTTCTCATGAAGGGATAAATCTCATCCAAGGGCCAGTTTGGATAACTGTCCAACAGTTTGGATAACTGTCCAACAGGGCATCGTGGTGCTGCTTCACTACATCTGTTCTTCCCTAAACACCTTGCCAGGGTGCTTGCTTGCATCCTCCCAAACATGTGTGGGACTGTGGGTGTTAATGGAGAGGTCAGATCTGTCACAGGTCCATGATGCTGACACGTCTCTTGCATTCTCAGAATGATGCCATCAATCCAGAGGACTTCCCTGAGACTGTGTATAAAACATTCCTCATGAATCTGTGTCCCCGACCTGAAATTGATGAGATATTTACCTCACAGTAAGTTTCCCTCAAGCTATGGCACAGAACTTGAGCTCTAGTGGCAAAAGATGGGCTAAAAGAATGGGTAAGGGGATTTTGTGCTGTGTGGTTTGTCTGGTCTCAAGCCGTAGAAAGGAACTCAGGTCCGAAAACAGTGCTGGTGCACTTGACACCTTTGCTGACAGCCTGAGTAAAAAGGATGAGACCTCGTTGTACTGCAGGGACCCTGAGTTGTCACCATCAGGAGGTGATCATTGTCATCATTCCCACTTTAGCTAGCCCCAGCCAGGGCCAGGGACAGCCTGAGCACCACAGATCCTCACAAATAGCCAAATAGGTTTTTTTCCCCAAGTAGTGAAACATGTAGCTTCTTGAATAGATGTGATTTCCTCAGGCAAGCGGTTCAGTGTGCTCTGAAATCCAGGACCCTTTAGAGGTCTAGTCAGAGTCTCAAAATACACTTTGTGCTCCCTCTTCTTCACAGTATTGAGTTAGGAAGAAGAAAGACCACAACAAGAAGTATCATTTACAGGAAGAAATGTAAACAAAACCAAAATCTGTGGGTCCAGGGAGGCAGATGTCCATTGCTAACCCAAGAAAGGACCAGTCCTTCATGTGTGAGAAGGTTTTCTGGGTGATGAGCAGGCGTTACCTCTGCTCCTCTCTGTTTCTCTCACCTCAGCCATTTAAAAGCAAAGCCGTACATGACCAAAGAGCACTTGGCAAAGTTTATCAACAAGAAGCAGCGAGACTCTCGCCTCAATGATATCCTTTTCCCACCAGCCAAACCTGAGCAGGTGCAGAGCCTGATAGAGAAGTATGAGCCCAGCGGGATTAACATCCAGAGAGGTGAGTCTCATTCAGCCCAAAAGTCTTGCAATGGAGGTGGTTTGAAAAATAGCATCTTTCCCTCCCCTGACTGTCCCAAGGTCTCACAAGCCCCTGTGACACCAGGCACCAGCAAGGAGGTGCCAGAACCATTTTATGCTGGTACTGATCACAGCTTTGCTTTCCATGCAGGGCAATTGTCTCCAGAGGGTATGGTCTGGTTTCTCTGTGGCCCAGAGAACAATGTGATAGCACTGGACAAATTGGCGTTGTACCAGGACATGACCCAGCCACTCTCACACTACTTCATCAACTCATCACACAACACATACTTGACAGGTATGGGCCGTTCCACAGTCTGCCTCTGCTCCAGCATGTGTGTACTGCTCCCGGGGAGGGATGAACAAGACTGATAAGCATATGTACCCACCCTCAAGTTTGGAGAGCAGAGGACTGTAAGGCACCCTTGGGGGCTTGGCACTTAAACACCCTTAAAGCAGAAATGTCACCCTGTAACCTAAACCACCTTAATCTTAAACTCTAGTTTACGCAGAGAGTGTCCCACATGAGTAGCTAATGTCAGGCCTCCTCCTGCTCTCCTCCAGCTGGTCAGTTCTCTGGTATCTCCTCCCCTGAAATGTATCGCCAGACGCTGCTGGCTGGCTGCCGCTGTGTGGAGCTGGACTGCTGGAAGGGCCGTCCTCCGGATGAGGAACCTATCATCACTCACGGGTTCACCATGACAACCGAGATCCTCTTCAAGGTACGGAAAGAATTCTCTGCACGTGCTTTGCCTTGCTTGATTTTAGACTAATGGCTGTTTGAGGAGGCTGGGCAAAGAAGTTTGAGAAGAAAAGATGTGTGGCAAGGCGACAAGTGAATGAGTGTGTAGGTGGAATGAATGATGAAGGGATGTGCAATAGGTTGGAGTTTGTGTATGTGTTTGGAGTAGGAGGCCTGCAAAAGGGGTTGTTAGCTGGGTGAAGGTTGAATGAATAAGAGAAATGCAGGCAGCCATGGAGAGATGCTTGAGTTGATATCTCTGCATGCACAGGGCTGGGCAGCAACATGGGCAGAAGGCTGCGTGAGGGTGGTAGATTCGTGGATGGATGCATGTTGGAGAGACAAGATGGCTTTTAGAAAAGCAACAATGAAAATGAGTTTACCTTGTAACTAGTGTGCAGCAGGTTTCTGTGGTTTACAGCCTCACATGCTGATGCTTTGGAGGAATAGGTTTTAATTATTTCCTAATTACACGACTGTGGAGTGCGTTCAGTGGAGCAGCGGCCCTCTAGCATGCTGGGCAGATGGCTTCCCTGAGAATTCAGTCCCTGAGCTTCAGAAGCACAGTGCAAAGCCTGCTTCTCCCTTGGAAGTTGAGGGCATTTAACCACAGAAGTTAGAAACAGCTTGCAGGTTAAAAATCAGTGCATCACGCTGAAATTTTTCTGCACTGTCTTATACAGCCACTGCGAACAAGCAGAGGCACTTCATATTCTTTTTAAAGCATTTATTCTTGTTCTCTATCTTCCCCCCTCACTTCCCATACTTTACTATTAATAAAATATTTATGCAGGGGAAAAAAAAACCCTCCACAACCAACCCTTAGGAACAGACGTACTGCCGTATTCAGCATGGGTAATTTCCCAAATCCTGTCGTACTGCCGCTGCTTTTTTCACAGCAGTTCACTACGGATAGGAGAAATAATGACAGCTGTAGCTGCTGTAATTGCAGAGCTCTGCTAAAGCATGTGACTATTCCTCAGGGAAATTATAGCCTGTTAACACAGCATGTGCCCAGGTTTTGGTTTTACATAATACATAGATTTTTCCCTCCACGCCTCTCTCCCGTTTCCACCATTGCTTGCATCCTTTTAGCAGCCTTTTTTTTCTGTAGCTTCTCCAACTCTGCACCATAGCAGGTTTCTGTGACATAAAGTCCAAATGGTCTGTGGTGTCAGCCTCCCTCAGTGCCAAGATCGTGGCTGAACCAGGATTTGGGGGGATCAAGGGACTGTAAGTGCAAAGGAGAAAATGATACTGCTTTATTGTGTCAATTAGCAGCAGCAGCAGCAAAGAAAATAGAGGAAAGTTTGTGGCAGTTTAACAGGGGCTTGGGGAAGAGATGATTATTTCTTCTTACATCATTAATGCTGAGAACGTTTCCATGGTATTTGCATTTGAAATGTCGGCACTGCTGGTTACTGAACATTCCAGTTTTCTCTGCTGCTAGACAGAAGGGTTTTATAAGCAGGTGAAATGATAGAAAATTGGCCTGGTTCAGAGGTAAGTAAGTATAAATTGAAAAAGTTTAATCTGGCACTGCATACATCTTTCTCTATTAGTTCAAAGCGCTTGTGGCAGTGGTTTGTCTCTCTGGGTAGACACTTTCCTGTCCCTTTATGTATACACTAAACTATGGAAGGAAAATAAACCCTCATATTCTTATGTCTTCATCTTTGTGCTTTTTTATACAAGCTCCTGAGTTTAACTGCATGTTGTATCCTCTGGAGCTGGAACCCGGCTGGTTATGGAAAAGACGATGCTTCTCACCTTCTTATTGGGAGATTAGTTACGTTAAAGAGGAGCTCCTGACAATAGTCATTTTGGAGATCTGCAACTTGGGGCTCTCTTCTGTGGGAGGTCAGCTGCGTGCCTCTTACGAATGGGCGCTGATCTTTTCTCTGCCCATTGCTTCTCCTTTAGGATGCCATTGAGGCCATTGCAGAAAGTGCTTTTAAAACATCTCTTTACCCTGTCATCCTGTCCTTTGAGAACCACGTGGACTCGTGAGTATCTGAGGATGAGAGAATTATCTTCCCTCTTGTCCAGAGCAGAAATTGTACAGGGAAGGGCTGCTGGGTTTCCAGTGAGCACTGAGCTGAAATAAAACACTCATTGAGACTTCTGAAGTGGTTGGAGGTGGGTCAGGGCTGAAAAGTGAGTCATAAGCTGCAGAGTGACTGGACCACAGGTCTGGAACAAATGGGAACCAGCCTGGGAAGGGACATCAGGGTCTGTGTCGGCATCTGAGTGAAGGCAAGGGCTGATTTTCTGGATAGAGTATATGGATCTCGAGATATTTGCTCATGCTTAGCTCAGGATTTGGGCATCTGTCTTCCTGTTCACTCCTGCTTGATCTCATTGTCCTTAGGCCCAAGCAGCAGGCGAAGATGGCTGAGTATTGCCGGACCATATTTGGAGATATGCTGCTGACAGAGCCGCTGGAAAGACACCCAGTAAGTGGAAGCTGAGGAAGGAGGCTAGTGGCTGGTCTTTCAGAAAAAAACAAACCCAAAGCGGTCACTCCTGGTGCTAGGAGATGGCACAACAGATACAAGGGCGGTATCTGAGAGAAGACGATGCTGGGAACAAATAAGCCCGATTCATGGGGTGAGCCACATAGTAAGCAGGTGGAAGGCACCCCTGTCGCAGAGGTTTTCCAAAGTGCTTCCCTTACGCCTGCAGATGGAGAAATGAAAGTGTGCAGGGGGTGAGAGATGTGCACATGCACCAGTAAGTGGACGGAATGATACTGGGAGGGGCAAGAGAGATGAGTGAATTTTGTCTCTGTTATGAAAATTCAGTATGAAGTTTGTCTGTTGCAGCTGAAGCCAGGAGTTCCTTTGCCAAGTCCGAAGGATCTCTTAGGGAAAATCTTGATTAAGAACAAAAAGAAACAATCTGTATCTGGGAAGAGACAGAACTCTCTGAAGAAAGGGAGGAATGTGGAACCAGGAATCATTGAGCAACCAGTGCCAATGGAAGTTGAAGATACTGGTATGTCTGAAGGGAAAATGGGACTGGTATAGCTAGATGAGCAAGTCTGGCCCACTGGACACCTTCCAAATCACCCAATACTAGCTTGAGGCAAGCCAATACTTGTCATTAATTTAGTTATCTCAAGAAGCAGCTTAAGTTTCGAAGAGAACTTCAGTCTTTAGAGTATTTTCAAACAGTTCGTTCCAATCAAAAGAAACATTCAACTTATGCCCTGCCCATCAGTCAACTCTTCTGCCTACTACAAGGTGTACAGCTAGGTAGTGTGTTATTCATCAATACACACTGGCTGCTGCTTTGGTGGATCATTTTTCACTGCTTGTAGCTCTCTGATAACCACAAATTCACCATGGCCTATTTCTTCACCACAAGGCTCTTGAAGGTTTATAGAACCTTCAGCCCCACTCTCCTCCTTCCCTCCACTCTCAAAGCTGTCACCTCTTGGACTCAGGGAGCCTATGGTAGAACAGTGGGTTTTCAGCCCCTGTCATGGGAGGACCACATGAAGTCAGTTGAAGACAAGGTGAGCACCGCTACAGAGCACCTAGAAATGGACATTTATTCCCAGAGATGTGTGCGACCTTGGTGGGCAAACCAGCATTGTGATTGTCACTCTTGGTGAGGGCAGCCTGCATGAGGAATGACTGGGTCTCTTGAGTGTGCTGGTCCAGGGTGGGCTAGTTCATGGTTGGATTTGGTGATTAAAGTGTATGATTCTTCCACCTGCTGTTCCTGCATGACGTGGTGGTAAGGTTTTGCGGAGCTCTCCATTGCTAGCAATCTGCAGAGTCTTGTCTCCGTCCTGATACGTACTCCTGACATCATCTGTGTGTGCTTAGTATGGGCAGGTGATGTGGCTGAAGAGGAACCAGAGGAAGAGGATGAACATCTTGGAAACCTGGATGAAGAGGAAATTAAAAAGCTGCAGTCAGATGAGGTACTGTCATTGTTATTTCTGTTCCTTTTTTGTGTTTTTTTTCCTCTGGCTTTCGTTTTTCCCCAGTGCCTCACCGTGTTGACTAGAGATGAACCCAGGGTGCAGAGGGGAATAAACGGGGCTTTCCTTCCCCCATGCAACAAGACTTTGGCAGGATAAACCAAAGAAGAGAAAGTAGGTTACAAGTCTAGAAGAGGTTTGATTTGGAGATAATTGTTTGCCTTGAGGGTGTTTGAAGAGGCTTAGCCTTAGTCTGATAAAAGCTGTTACCAAAACATGAAGTCCTGCTGCTGGAGCGGGAAGGAGGACATCAGCTTTCCCTTGAGTAAACCCCAAAACATTTCCAGTTTCCATCTCCCTAATATCACTCAGAGAGGAAGGAAAACAGCGTCCCAGGTTTAACCTAGACTGCATGCTTTGAGAGGTTAAAGAGGCCCTGAGCAACTCACATGCTGAGGATACCTCTCCCTGTGCCACAGTTTCTGTTTTTCCCAAACCACCTAGAAACCAAGTGACCCTGACTACAACGTAGGACCCACAGAGTCACTGTAGGACCAGGAAGCCAAAGAAGCTGATGTGCTCTGGTGCAGGCAGCCACCTGAAGCCTTTGATTGTGGAGCCCAGGAGTGTTTTGTTTCATCTCTAGGAAAGCTCTATTCATCTGTCTTCTCTTGGGTTGTGTTTTCTGCTCAGGGTACTGCTGGTTTGGAAGTAACAGCATATGAAGAAATGTCCAGCCTAGTTAATTACATACAGCCCATCAAATTTGACTCCTTTGAAGTCTCTGCCCGTAAGTCAAACTCAGTCCTTTTGGGATCCCAAATGATGTGTCCTTTTCTTCACACAGCATGTGCATGGTCTCAAACACTTCCTTTCTGCCCTCCTCCTTGCAGTAAGGGGTTAGTAAGGAGAAGACAGGGGTATGTCAGACATCGTTCCCAGTTGTATGAGCAGGGATGAAAAGAAACAGCACCTCTGTGGGCTTGCTTTGCTGCTTCTGTGGGCAGGAGTGGGCCCAGGTTCTCTTAACATACGTGACTGGCCTTCCTCTTCTATGGTGATTGGACAGAGAAACATCTGAAATATTGCAAATGCATGTGATTTCTTTATACACAATAGGTTCCTCTAAACACTTCCCACATCTGGGTCTAGCTTTGAGTGAGCTGGTTTGATTGATGAAAGAAAGAAAAAGAAACAGATAGGGGAGTGAAGAAGGGGCAGCTTGTCAAAATGAAGAACTTTGTGCAAGACACTGAATGTTTGTATTCGTTTGGAACTAAAGCTCCAGGCAGGGTATGTTCTCTAAATGTCACTGAAATCCAGGAAGAGATGGGCAAAATTATTGCAATTTTACCATTGCGTGCCCATCCCAGCTGTACTCCGTGATGTTACTGTCCTGTAGTGCACAACTGTTGTCTGTTGTCTCCCTTCTATGGAGTGGCTTTTCTAGGGACCAGAGAAAATAAAGTCCCTTGATAGAAAGCAGTGCCCGGTAGGAAGTGGGAGTAGTCAGGCCAAGTGCTTCTTGGGTCCATCAGTCCTCCCACACAGGATGGGGGGCTGGGCATACCTTTCTTCTAAATGCTTTCTTATCTCCTGTTTCTAGAGAAGAACCGGAGTTACGTCATCTCTTCCTTCACGGAGATGAAGGCTTACGATCTACTAACCAAGTTCCCTGTGCAGTTTGTAGAGTATCCTTTTGGCATCCCTTTGTCCATATAGTGGGGTTGTATTGTGTACGAGAGCTAATCTGAAGCTTGGGGCTTCTGGTTTCAGGACCTGGTAAACTCTTCAGCAGAGATCTGAAGTGTGCAGGTGGGACGTGGGATCTTCCAGGGTGTCTTGGGGGCTGTTCCCAGGTTCTTGAGAGGAGGCATCCTGCCATAGTGAATGCTAAGGCTGCCACCTGCTTGGCCTTGAGTGGAAAGAGTATGGGAGAGGAGGAAGGCTCTGAGTGTTTGGTAGCAGATCTTAAAAGGTTTCATAATCTGAATATGTGAGCTAGCCCCAGGGTGCACAAGGAGCGCTCCAGACTTGTTTCCAATAGAACAACTGTAGATACAACAAGCGGCAGATGAGCCGGATTTACCCCAAAGGCACGCGGATGGACTCCTCCAATTACCTGCCCCAGATGTTCTGGAACGTCGGCTGTCAGATGGTGGCACTCAACTTCCAGACTATGGGTGAGTGTCACATTGTCCTCAAGCTTCTGAGTGGGGTGAGACTGTGTGCTTGCATTCACCATCTCCTCCTCTGCCACTGTTTCCTACCGCTGCTGTTCTTTCGGGGTCCTTCTCCCAAATTGCTGTTGTTCTTTGACTACATCTCCCACAGACCGAAAGTACTTCTCTGAGCCCAGCACCACCCTGGCACGCTGTGTCTGGGGTGCCAGTCCTACACATTTGTGTGTGCGCACATCCACAGACTTGCTGTCAGTCAGCATCTGAGTACCATCTCTGGCTGTCCTGTGCCATGATGTCGGACTAAATGAAGTCCACAAACACATCAGAAGCTCCCGCTTCCCCTCAGCCACTTCCTCTTCAGCGAGGCAGCAGGCAGAGCTCCATCTGGCTGCAGCCTGACCTGCCTGTGCCATTATTGCCAGTATTTTGACCTGAACAGGGAAGAAAGACCCTTCCTTGCTGCACAACCAGCATGAGTAGGAGACGCAGAGAAGTCTCCAGAGAAGGCTATTCTTTACCTCTCTCCGGGCCTCGGAGGAGTGTCTTAGAGTGTAGGAGACTTGGCTGTAGGAGAAAAAAGAAGGGACTTTTAAAAAGAGGGAGCAAGAAATTGGTTACGAAGAGGATATCATTCTTTAAACTGGGAGGAAGTGTTGAATGACACTAAGCTGGGAGGATGTGTCGATCTGCCTGAGGGTAGGGAGGCTCTTCAAAGAGCCTTGAACAGACTGGACCGATGGGCTGAGACCAATGGGATGAAGTTTAACAAGGCCAAGTGTAGAATCCTGCACATGGGACATAACAACCCTGAGCAGCACTACAGGCTTAGGGAGACTGGCCAGAGAGCTGTCAGGCAGAGAAGGACCTGGGGGTGTTGGGTGACTGCCAACTGAACATGAGCCAGCAGTGTGCCTGGGTGGCCAGCAGGGCCAACGGCATCCTGTCTTGTGTCAGAAATAGTATGGTCAGTAGGTCTGGGGAGGTGATTGTGCCCCTGTACTTGGCATTGGTGAGGCTGCACTTCGAGTGCTGGGTCCAGTTCTGGGCTCCTCACTCCAAGAAGGACATTGAGGTCCTGGAGCATGTCCAGAGAAGGGCAGCCAGGCTGGGGAAGGGGCCAGAGGGCAAATCCTATGAGGAGTGGCTGAGGGAGCTGGGGGTGTTCAGCCTGGAGAAGAGGAGGCTGAAGGGAGACCTTATCACCACCTACACTGACCTGACAGGAGGGTGCAGAGAGGTGGGTGATAGGAAATGGGACAAGGGGAAATGGGCTTAAGCTGCGCCAGGGCAGGGTCAGATCAGATGTTAGGGAAAAGTTCTTCCCTGAAATAAAGTCCCTGCCCCTGAGTGTTTAACAGATGGGTAGATGAGGTACTCGAGGATATGGTTTAGCATAGGACAGGAATGGTTGGACTTGATGATCTTAAAGTTCTTTTCCAACCTTGTAATTCTGTGATTATGTGATACTGAAGGCAGGTGCAGAAACCAAAAGAATCTTCTCAAGAGAAGTAGTAGAGAAGATGGACTGAGAGGAGGCCCAAAATGAAAGCAGGAAGGAGTAGAGGAGTCCGGAAAGCTATTTACTTCACACCCAAAAATAGCGGGTACTTCTGAAGTAGGTTTTAATTTAGTTCTACCCATGATTTGTGGTGCAGTCATAAGCAAACCACTTACCTTTCTCACAACAGCTGCTGTAATATTTTTCCCTGTAGGGTGCTGAGAGGCTTAATTAGTTTCTGAGGTGCCTTTGTGAGCCTTTGGCTAGCAGAGGCTGTAAAAGCACGGTGCCTTTCGGCTCGTCCCTAGCACGCAACCACCTGATGAGATCCCACAGAACATTTTCTCATTGTGTACCTGTCTCTCAGATGTCCCCATGCAGCAGAACATGGCTCTCTTTGAGTTCAATGGCCAGTGTGGCTATCTGCTCAAGCATGAATTCTTGCGGCGCCCAGACAAGCTGTTTGACCCCTTCTCTGTGGACGGCATTGACGTGGTGGTGGCAAGTACCCTGTCTGTCACAGTAAGTACAAACCATGGCGCTGTTCCTTCCCTGACGGCGTGGTTCTGGTGCCACGGATATGACTAGCATCTGTGTCCCTGCCATTTATTACCCAATAGGGTTCTTAGTGGCAAATGAACCCAGTGAGTCCTGTGGGAGAGCGTCACCATGGCAACTCCCAGGCTTTTAACCATTTTAAATTAATCATAATCGCACAAAAATGGAAAATTAGCATCTGCCACGCAGAAGCAGCCAAGGCTGTGGTGATGGGGAGGGAGGAGGTTGGAGGAAGTGCTGAAGCAAGAAACACGTGTGGAGGTAAAAGAAAAGCCTGATGTGTATTGGGAGCTGCAGCAGAAAAGATGTTTCTGGGTGGGAAACTGACTTTGGGGTGAAGATGTGGGTGGGTTCTTCTCTTTTATTCTTTTCAGCAGTTGCTAATCATGTTTCTGCTTGTCCATAGATACTCTCTGGTCAGTTCCTCTCTGACCGCAGCGTGAAGACATATGTGGAAGTAGAGATGTTTGGGTTGCCAAGGGACACAAAACGCAAATACAGAACCAAACTGACTTCCACTGCCAATTCCATTAACCCTGTGTGGAAAGAAGAGGCTTTTGTGTTTGAAAAGGTAATAGCTTTTGGTAGTAATTCAGACTGAGGCTCCTTAAAGGTCCGGTTGGCCTCAAGCACTGTCTCTTGAGAGGTGACAAGAGAAGGGACTCGCTTCTGAAGATGTCAGTCACGGCTCCAGACACACAAGGCATTGTGTGTTGCTCTCTCAGATACCTTCCAACCCCAATATCCAGAGCAGCTCTCTGGCAGCGTTGCCCTGTGCTGACAAGGGGTAGGTGGGGACAGTTCTGCAAACACCAGGCATCGAAAGTCTCCCATTTGTGATGCACTTCAGCCTGACCTGACTCATCAGCTTTGACAGCTTTAAGCGCCAGGAAGCAGAAAGGAACTGTGTGTCTGTGGTTGGATTGGAAGTGAGAAACAGCAGTACTCCAGAAGGGACGGTGCCAGGGCGAGGTTTCCAGTTGTGCCAGAATGAAGGCTGCCTTCTTTGTCACTGATTCTGCTACAGGGTGCAGGGAGTTTAAGGTTGAGGTGATGGTAATGTCTGGCATTTCTGCAGCATGTTACAAAGGCAAAATACATCTTACACAATCCATTTCTGTCAAGTATGCTGGGAAACAGCAGATATTTTTGGCCTACTTGGGATGTGGCAGATAAATATTATCCTCATCTCAGAGAACACTTTTCAGGCTGCAGTTCTGGCAGAATCCTTTTTTAGTTCTTTTTATGGTAGAAGAAAATGGGGGAGGAGAAAGGCAAGAGTCCTTATGGCAAAGTTACTATGCTTGCTAAATTATCCTTCCAAGTTCATCCCCTTCTCTGGCGAGTTGCTTCATGGAAGCTTTGATCTAGGAGGTTGCTGCCTTATTTTTTTCCTCAGGTAAACTGCCTGCCTGGGAACCAGTGCAGTCTCTCCCCCCGAGAAGCCTGTTTTTGTGGCCTTTCTGTGAATTTGTTTATGCCTGTGATAAACTGTAGCCTTAAATTACAAGCTGAGGAAATAGGCAGGGAATTCCTTGGAGGGGTGACATTGTTTTGTTGGAAGGAGGAGAGAGGAAAGTTCTACTTAGTGAAGCCAGTATGTTATTGGGAGTTAGAGGTGAGGACACTGATGCCTTACTCTGGTTTTTTTTCCTTAGATCATGATGCCCGAGTTGGCGTCTCTCAAAATTGTGGCTTGGGAGGAAGGAGGGAAGTTCATTGGTCATCGTGTCATTCCTGTCATTGCAGTGCACCCAGGTAAATTTTGTGGACGTTCCTTCAGCTTTTGTGCCCTTAAGAACAATCCACTGGAAGCTGTGAAGAAGATCTACGCATCTCTGTGTTTTGCTACTTAATCTTCGTTCCTGTAGGCATCAGAGCTTCAAAGTCAACCTTTTGCAGCCTTGGCTTAGTGCCCTCCTGTAACGAAAGGCTGTTTTACTACTGGGCCTCAAAGACACCAAGGGACAGGTTGTGTCAGCTTACCTTTTCTGCTTTCTGTTTGCAGGCTATCACCACATCTGTCTCCGCAGTGAAAGCAACATGCCGCTCACCATGCCATCCTTGTTTGTGTACCTGGAAGTCAAGGACTACGTTCCTGATGCTTGGGCAGGTAGTACCATTTAGAATGCCTGCAGGGGAGTGCTCTGGCTTTGTCCAGATTGGGATCCAGAAGCATTTTTCCAGCCTGGGGGATGCTTTCCTGCTTCACCCTTAATTTCTTGTCAGGCTGGGACTTGAGCAGAGACCAGCATCCCATCACACCCGTGCTTTCACCAGGGGAGAGTAGATGCTTGCACTGGAACCAGTATGGGTTCCCACAGGTCCCGTGCACACATACCTGACACGTGCAGTGCAGATGTAGCTCTGACTCTCTGGTTTGGAGTGGGTTAGTCTGTACTGGCGGGAAGAGGTTTCCTTGAGTGAAGAGGTGATAACTATCAGGGTCTGACAAGAACAGGATTTTAGGGAGCACTGGAGCATTCGTCATCCCAGTTTGGAGAGAGTGAGGTTCTTGCTGGTACTGAGATATAGAGATCTTCCTTTGCAAATGGTGGTTGGTGAGAGATGGATCAGGAAGGCAGCCCCACTGGAGGTACTGACAGCAAGACTTTTTAAGAACCATGAACAATGCCAGTGTCCTGGTTTTGGCTAGGATTTTCTTTCTTTTTTTCTTTTTCTTTTCTTTTTTGGCTGGTTAATTTTAGCAGGTGTAGAGCTGGTTTGGATTTAGGAAGAGAACCCTATTGATACTACACTGGTATTTTGATTGTTGCTGGGGAATGTGTACACCAAGTCAAGGACTTCTCTGCTTTTCAGCCTTCCCTGCCAGCCAGGAGGAGCTGGGAGGTGACACAGCCAGGACACTGACCCCAGTGACCAAAGGGACATCCTGTACCATATGGCATCATGCACAGTATACAACTGGGAGAAAGCTGTCTGGGCACCGGCACTGGGACTTGGGAACTGACTGGGCTGGTGGTCTGTGGGGTGGGAGGCGAGCAGTTGTGCTGTGCAGTGCTTGTTTTGTGTATTCTTTTTTTACATGTTTTCAGTCATCATCCTTTCCTGTCTAATTAAACTGTCTTTCTCTCAACCCACGGGTTTTACCTCTTTTTTTTCCCAAGGGTGTGATTGAACGGCTTTGTGGTTGTCACAGCTGCCAGCTGGGTTAGACCACGACAGCCATGTGGTATCTTAACAGCATCAGCCACAGAAGTTCCTGTGAATACTTCTGTTTAGTCTCTCTTCCCCTGTGTTCACACAAATTAACCTTATTCAAGGGGGAGATCCTGGGAAATTGATGGTTTTAACACATATTGGGGTAAAAGTCCAGGTTCCTGCAGTATCAGATTGGAATTGGAGCAGGGAGCTGTGCAGGTTAGGGAAGTTCTCTACCTGGTTTTGAGAGCAGCTTGTTCCTGGCAGCTTCACAGAGCTGTGCTTCAGGTCAGCTGTGTCACCTCAGAATGGGACTGAGGTGAAGATGGTCCCTTTGCTCTGTGCTGCCAGGGAGAAGCCTGTTATGAGTGGAGAATACAAAGCATCTCTCCTCCATAATTTCCTGTTATAGGCCAGAAAGGAAACCAGAAGGCAAGGAAAGTACCAGTTACGTAATAATCCCAGCAAAGACCTCCTCTTTGTTTCTAGATCTGACTATTGCTCTCTCCAACCCCATTAAGTTCTTCAACCTGCAAGACAAGAGATCAGTTAAGCTGAAAGGTGGCTCAGTGGAGGTGAGTTTTTCCATGTTCTGCCATTGGCTCTAGAAGATGTTGCATTGATTCAGCCTGAAATAATAGAGCTTTGATTTACCTCTGATCTTTGTTTTAGAGGCTTGACACACAGAGGAACTTCCCAGCTGCTGAAATGAATGGGGCACCAGACTCCACTGGGAAATTCAGCGCTCCTCTTTTGAATGGGCCTGCAGGTAAAGCTGTGGGCAGAGGTTGTAGTTATCTCCTGGGTCTTGTGGTTGGAGTGAGCATGATGTGCACACCGCTTTTAATGCACAACACAAGAGCAATCTCAGGCCCAGATGGCACAAACAGTGTCTTCCCCCTCCAAGGCAGGCTGACTAGTACTGGTGCTTCCTCTTCTGTCTTGCACATGTGCTGAGGACTCTCTGATGGAGGACCTCAGTTTTCCAGGTTCAGGACAGAGTTCCTGGGAAGATAACCACAGGAAGAGGGAACCACTGTCCAAGGAGGCAGCAGCCTGTGGCACAGATGTAGCCTTTCATCTACAGCATGAAATTGGAGGTTGGACATTGATTTTGAGTAAAGACAGGGTAATTCTGGATGTTTCTGAGAGAAAGGTTTTCAGATCTGCCTTAGTTTTATTCCATAATACCTCACTGCATTTCACTTCTGTTCTTTTCAAGGGTCTCTCTATAGTTTACTGTTGATTTCTGACATTTTCCAGTATGTTTAGATCCCCCTGAACATTCTGTATCTTGTGAAACTGAGCTTATGCCAGCCTTCAGTTGTATAATACTTGGGAGCTGTAAAGATTAGTAATTTTATTCATTGGCTCAGGTTAACACCAAACTCTTTACAAGATCATTCATAGATCATTCACTCCCGCTCTGGCATTCTGCAAGGATGGACCGATGGGCTGAGACCAATGGGATGAAGTTTAACAAGGCCAAGTGTAGAATCCTGCACATGGGACATAACAACCCCGAGCAGCACTACAGGCTTGGGGAGACTGGCCAGAGAGCTGTCAGGCAGAGAAGGACCTGGGGGTGTTGGGTGACTGCCAACTGAACATGAGCCAGCAGTGTGCCTGGGTGGCCAGGAGGGCCAACGGTATCCTGTCTTGTGTCAGAAATAGTGTGGTCAGTAGGTCTGGGGAGGTGATTGTGCCCCTGTACTCGGCATTGGTGAGGCTGCACTTCGAGTGCTGGGTCCAGTTCTGGGCTCCTCACCATAAGAAGGGCATTGAGATCCTTGAACGAGTCTAGAGAAGGGCAACTAGGCTGGGGAAGTTGCTGGAGGGCAAATCCTATGAGGAGTGGCTGAGGGAGCTGGGGGTGTTCAGCCTGGAGAAGAAGAGGCTGAAGGGAGACCTTATCACCACCTACACTGACCTGACAGGAGGGTGCAGAGAGGTGGGTGATGGTCTCTTCAGCCAGGGGACAGGAGATTGGACAAGGGGAAATGGCCTCAAGCTGCACCAGGGCAGGGTCAGATCAGATGTTAGGGAAAAGTTCTTCCCTGAAAGAGTTGTAGGGATGTGGCACAGGCTGCCCAGGGAGGGGGCTGAGTCCCTGCCCCTGGGTGTATTTAACAGACGTGTAGATGAGGTGCTCAGGGATATGGGTTAGCATAGGACAGGAATGCTTGGACTCAATAATCCCAAAGGTCTTTTCCAACCTGGTGATTCTGCAAGGGCAGGAATGGTGCATGGTCTTGTGCTTTGAGTGCTAGATTAAGTGAGAACCCTTTAACATAACATTTAATGCTGTTCAGTCATTAGTTGGAATAAAGTCCTGGATTTGTTTTAGGAGAAATCAAAAGGCAAAGCTGGCATTTATTACGGGGTTAAAGAAGCTTTAGCAGAGACAAACTTGCTAGCAGTATGCCTGTTCCTTTCCTGTTGGCACCTTCTTGTCCTTAGAAAACAAGATAACCAACAAACTTTAAAGCTGTAGTAGTGGAGAAAGTGCCAAAGGAACGTTCCTCTACATGCTCCTAATCCAGGCTAATTGATGGAATAATTTCTGGTTAGGTAAGAACATGTCCCTCACTAGACACCAAGTGCCTTGTTCTAACGTGGGTTAGAGTAATTGACAGCTAATCAGTATTTCTTCATATTAGTGGGATCAGTGTGATTGGTGCGCCTTCAGATATGTTGGGATCAATCAGTTTTCTCCAATTTCAGACCAAAACATCAATCTAATTAGATCAAGTTTACATGTGCCAAATCATCACTAGCAATACCCAGATAACACAAAGCAAATGCACTTTTTCTCTAGCAAGGCAGAGAATCCTGTTCCTTCTCTGCTGTGCCTGTTAACAAGGCTCCCAAGTATCTCAGCAGCTTAATTAATTCCTGGGGCCCATGGTCTTGACGAGTTCTCCACTGTCTGTTTTCAACCTGAAGATCTAAGACTGAGCATGGACAGGGACATCTTTTGTGCTTTCAGGAGCAGCTGCCTTTGCCAAGGACACAAATGTGATAGAAGTGAGGCAGATCACAGGTAACTCCCCTCATCCTGTTCACGTGGGCTGAGGCCCTGTCAAGCCTCTTCTATTGCCCCTCTGCCCAGTTTCTGACTGGGACAGAGTTTGCAAACGAACCATGACCTGACCCAACCCCACTTCACTGTGTACAAGGCATCATGTAATGCAGAAGCAAAGTGGGTCTGGTTGGAGACCCAAGAATTGTTGGCCAAGAGACATGGATTTAAGCAGTATGCTTTGCTGTCCTCCACACGAACCACTGGGGATTTGATCCAGCACAGCGTTGTGTTGTGGCCACACCTTGAAGTTCTGTTACTTTTTTGCACATTCCAATTAAAAAAGAGAGTTACTTCCCCAGAGGAGATGATAACTTTCCGTGCCTTTCTGATGCAGATAACTGCATCTGGCTGACTTGCTACAGCCAGGTAACATGGTCCAATAGCTCACAGGCATCCTTCCCTCCTCATTTTCATCTGCTTCAAAAGCCCTTTCAGTTGTTCCTCACAGCTGAGGAAATGCCAGGCGTTCAAGCTGGAAGGGATGGAAGCCCCTCTCAGTGGAACTCCGCTGTGCAAAAAAAACCCCACAATGCCAAAAACCAAACAGTAATGAAATAACAAGGCTTTTCCCTTCTAATAAGAGCTGCCAATTAACTTAATTATCTTTGGGATACTTAGAAAAGGGTGCAAGGCACAGGACAGACTGGTGCATCACCATTAGTCTGGGTCTTCTGGCCAAGATACCAAACAGCAGGAATTCGTCTGGCCATCGCTGTGCCACACATCCATGCGGAAGTGAACTGAGCTGCATGCAGTGCTGCAAAGAGGGAGGGAAAGCTGAATGGCAGTGCTGACCCCCACCCCTGACCCCAAAATGCATCACAGCATGTTGGGAAATGCGGAGGGGGAGAAAAAGACCCTCTCTGTGTTTTGTGTTTTAGAGCCTCAGACAATCAGCCTCGAAGACCTGCAGCAGATGAAGCTTTACCTGAAGCTGCTGAAGAAGCAGGAGAAGGAACTGAGGGAGCTGGAGCGGAAGGGAAATAAACGGAGGGAGGAGCTGCTGCAGAAATACTCTGTACTCTTTTCAGAGCCCTTCTGCTACGGAGGCAAGAAAAGGATGATACACAGTAGGAAAACACAGAAGAAGAGGTAAATGCAGCCCTCTGACCTGTGGGTTGCCTCCCCACACCAGAGCTGAGCCTTCCAGGGGGCTCCCCTTCTCCCCAGGAAGCATGGAGTGGTGTGGGTATCCCCCTTTCTCCTGGGTTACAGAGTCCCAGCGGCTCCCACAGAGCGTGGGTAGGCAGATCAGGATTGTCTCCATGTCTGTACCTGTTCTGCAGGAGTGTAACTCCAGGTGACACCAGTACCTCTGGAAATCCTGGAGAAATGGCTGAAAGCCTCGACAACCGAGTGGTGGAACTGAGAGAGAAGCTGGAGATAGACCTCATCCACCTTGGGGAGGAACACCATGATGGGATTCGAAGGAAGAAAGAGCAGCACGCCACAGAGGTAAGGACTGCACGTGTCAGCAGGAAACATAGCCTAGGAGAGCTCTGTGAGGACAGCCTGAAAACCCAAGTTCTTAGCTGAACTGTGAGCTTGGAAATGGGGCCACAGGGCAGAAAACTCCCCTCAGAGCAACTGTCAGGACCATGCAAGATAGCTGAGGATGTAGACAGTGATGCTTACTTGTTAGAAGCCATAAAAATGCAGCAGAAATATTTTTAAAAGTCTGCAAGTAGAAAAGAAGAAAAAACCCAGTGGTGTCCTTGAGCAAATCAGGCTCCGTCTGCTTAAGCTCTTCTGATGGCTTCACTTGGGGTTAAGGTGGTGTTGCCTGGCTTCATACGCTGCCAGGTACTGGTATGTGAGGCTGTACCACGGCTCCCACAGCTCCCTGCCTGATGCTGGGTGACAGACAAGTTAGTGGAAGCTCTACAGGTCCAGCAGCAGCCACCGTCAGAGCGCTACAGACATGCCACAGCACAGGGACAACCCCACACTGCGCTGTCATTCAGCAGTGTGTGGGAGTAGAGCAACCATTGCTACACATGGGTTAATAAAACAAAAGCCCTTTCTCCTAGGAGCACCCCTCAGCGCTGACAGCGGGGCTCCCGCTCCTTTCTCTTGGAACCTAGGAAGTGTGTTGCTGTTTGACTTAGAAGTTTGGATAAGCATCTGTGCAGGGTGTTGCCACCTGGTCCTGGCAGTGCATCAGAGTTTCCCTCTCCCTCAGACCCCCACCTTAAGTAAACCCCAGCACAGGACATAGTAACACCTGGAGTCAAAGTGCAGTCCATGAGCAATGATAAATATGGGATATGCCACCTGCTCCTGTGAAAGGGGGGGCGGTTCCAGGATTTGGAGGCCTTTTGCTATTGTTTATTTCTAAAAGAGTTTGCATCACATGTCTTAGATAAATCTTAGGTTTCCCAGTGTGCTTTGGCCTGACAAGCACCTTGCAACCTGTCTCCAGGACAGGCTGTCCGGCCTATACCAACCCTGGCTGCCTCTTGAGAACCAGATTACCTGGCAGTCACGTTTATCACCAGAGAGAAGCCAGAGGAATATACACGTCCTTGTCTCACGGCTCTGACTGTGAGATTGAGTGGGCAAGGCTACCAAAGGGAAACAGAGCCCTCGAGGCCTCTCTGCACAGCATGCAGCCCTGCAGCCAGGGTTCTTCCTCACAGGCAGTCTCCCAGTGGGCAGCAGTGCACAGCCACTCTGCCAAGATTTTACAGAACACCCCCTTGCTGCTGGCCTCTGTTGTTTAGTAGGTAAGCTCTTGCTGTTTCCCACTGCCCCATGGCCTTCTGCACAGAGGTAGGAGCTGTCCATAAGGATACCTAGGGCATGTGATGTGGTTCATGGAGTCACCTTTGGAGCCTCAGTGGAGTCAGTCCAGGAACCCAGTGCAAGCTGTGCACTCATTTGACAGCGCCGTTGTGGTGCAGATGTTTGCACAGCGCCTCACATATCAGTTGGCCTCTGGACTTCAGTGAGGGATAAAGCTGAGCCTGATGGTGAGTAGATACAGATGGTGTGCTGGCCCTGAGTTGGTTTGCTTGGTTATGATGTTGTTTTATTCCCTTGAACAGCAAGTTACCAGGTTAACAGAGCTAGCCAGAGAGAAGCAGGCAGCTGAGCTGAAGGCACTGAAGGAGTCATCAGAAAGGTAAACTTAGTCCTTGAATAACCATGGAATCATGGACAGCTCTTCCATGGGATAGCATTTTCTGCTGGATCTCAAAGCGTTGTACTACAGACCGTGGGGGAATACGGGAAAGACAAGCATCTCTCTTAGTGTGGTAAGGAATTCAGGCACAGGAATGTGACCAGGGGTCTCACCCACTTACATGGTGGCAGTGGTGGAAGACAGCTCTGGTCTTCTGATCTCCAGAACAGCATCCATGCCTTGAGGCAGCAAGCAGGGAACTAGCATTCGAGCTGCAGTAAGAAGCCCTGGCTAATTCAGAAAGTTAGGAAAAAAGAGTGCTGGTCACTGGATGTCATCTCTCTCTGCTACAGTCAAAACATGATGTGTTCATACAGGAGATGGGACATGGGGAATGGCCTCAAATGGCTCCAGGGCAGGGTCAGATCAGTTGTTAGGGAAAAGTTCTTCCCTGAAAGAGTTGTGGGGATGTGGAACAGGCTCCCCAGGGAGGGCACTGAGTCAACACCCCTGGGTGTGTTTAACAGATGGGTAGATGAGGTGCTCAGGGATATGGGTTAGCATAGGACAGGAACGGTTGGACTCAATGATCTTAAAGGTCTTTTCCAACCTGGTGATTCTGGGATTCTGTGTGATCCCTCGCAAGGACTGATCAGCTCAGCCGTCGAAGGGAATCAAGCACCTTGGCTCCAGTACTTAAATAAACTGGCACAATCAATTCACCAGTTTCTAGCCAGGTGTTTATCCATTAGTTCTTGTGATAACTTCATCCTGAAGCTAAAACCCTTGCTCGTTGCTCCCTGCCACTGAGTCCTCACTCGCCCTTTAGTTGCAAAGTCAGGAGAAACTTCCTCTTTCATGTCCTTCATCCAAACAGATTCTCTGTTTCCACTGTTCAGCATATGCAGATGCAGACAAGACTGAGGAAACACAGGTCAGGCTGGGTGTAATCGTTTGCTATCAACGCAATATCACTTAGTAAAGTCACATCTACAGCTGGCTGTGAGGAGCTCCACATTGATCTACAGATCTTGAGCAGTGGGCAGTACAACGGCAGTTAAATTCTGTATCAATCAATGCAAAATCACACGACTGGAACAGACTAACCAGAGCTCAGCCCTATGAGGAGTGAGATGCTCTCCCTCGGGAAAAAAACCTTCAGCTGCTGCGGATACTTCTCTGGAACAGCTCATCACCCACAGTTCTGCAGTGCCCAAAGCAGCAAACAGAATTTTTGGAATCATAGGGAGAAAGAAAATAGATTCCAAGTCAGTGCTGTGCCCCTAGATCTGTCTCTGCAGCTCAGTCACCATCTCAGTACAACATCTCCAATAAAAAGCTTTGAAAGAGCAAGAAGGAGGTGGCAAAGATAGTCAGCAGTGAGGAGTAATTCGTGCACAAAAAGACCTTGAATAGGACTCAGCTTGAAGAACAGATGATTGAGGGGGACGTGACAGAGGTGTGTAAAATCATTAATGGTGTGGAGAAGAACAGGGAAGAGATTACTCACCAGTTTCTCTTCAGAGAAGCCGCGTGGGCCACCCAGTGAAGTTCTCAGGGAGGACTTTCGTCACACAGCACCCAGACTGAGTTGATTCCTTCGCAGGGCAAGGAGCTGCAGAGTCCAAAAGCGGAGCTGAACTCCAGGGTATAGAGATACTCCTGGGAGAGAAACGTGCAAAGCTGGAGGATAGACTGGAAATGGGAAAGGGAGGGTGGAGGAAGGAAAAATTACCCTACATGTGGAGCAGGTAGCTCCTTCTGCTGTTGGAGGCAGCAGATGGATGGGCCACCATTGATGGCCATTCTTCTGTCTGCCTCAGCAGCTGTCCTCTTGTAACCATTTTGTGCTGCAGCCAGCAGTTTGATGGCCATGGTCTCCTCAGGGGCACAGGCTGGGGGGCTTTCTGGGTTACGTTCTTGTCACCTTTCCTGCTAGTTGATCAAATGCTTTTCAAATGGGAGTGGTTTCTGCTTTGCAGGTCACTGTTCGTGCACCTGTCTGCTGGGTTCAGGTGTTTTCTAGCTGTGCTATACAGATGAGTAGTTCCTTCTCTCTTGAAGTACTCTCAGCAAGCCTGCTGCTGCTCGAGAGGAACCCAGTGTAGGTTTACAATGCACCCTAACCATGTAACACGTGTTCTCTCCTGTCCCTTTGTTGTGATTCTCTTTTAAAAAAGAAAATTACAGGGCTTTTAACTTAAAATATTCTTAAGGCTTACGGCTTTCTGCTTGCACAATCTCTCCAAGTTGGCTTTTCTGGACAGCTGAGCACCCCAGAGAGCAAACATGGAGACTGTGTCCCCTCTCTCACACACTCTCTTCTCTCTACAGCAATATTAAAGACATTAGGAAGAGGCTGGAGGCAAAGAGGGTGGACCGAATCCAGACCATGATGAGGAATATCAGTGACAAGGCTGCGCAGGACAGGTACAGATGTTACCAGCCTTGCATGTGCAGGACACTAGCTGTCCTGCTCCGGGCAGGGAACACGCGACCCCAAAGGCTCTGTCACCAACAAGGAAACATCTGAAAGCAGCGGCAGAGCGGTAGGGGTTGGGGATGGTACACTGCCCGCCCTCCCTCCCAGCTTAGCGTTTTTATTCCAGTGCCTCCCAGTACAGAGGCACAGCTGCAGTAAAGCCAAGCATCTGCTCCCTAGCTGTGGTGATAACGTCCCCTTGCCGTCACTGCTGACAGTGGCATCCCAAGCTTTCTCCATTGGAATAGTGGAGTAGTACTTCAGAAATGCCTCCCACCCTGCCACAGGGAGTAGGAGCTCATGGAGATGGAGGAGGGGGTCACTACGGAGGGAGAAATTGTACCTTGAGGACAAGCCTCCCATCTGCCTGCCTCTTTGACTCTGTTCCTGGCCTGTGAGCTGCTTGCTGGTATGCTGACGCACCTTCCTGTCACTTTAGCTGATGCCTCAGGCTACTTGCAAATACCTCCCGCCTACCCTAGTGCCTCAGTGGGTATTTAGCTCCTCCGGGAAGCAAAGGCAGGTCTTCCCTGGGGTCTGTAGGACCTGTTTGTAATGGTTTCAGCAGCCCTCTCAGCTAAGAGGCTGGTTGGGCTGCAGCTCTCCTTCCCATTCTGTGTTAGAAAACAACACTCTAGTGCTGAGCCTATGGATTCAGGTGCATGAATCAGCTCTGGGAGCTCCACATGGGCCAGGGTACGGAAGGGGGCATGCTTCCTCCTTCACTTTCACCTCATGGCAAGGTCCTTCTGCTGTCTGCTATGCTGAAAAAGAGAGTACATTTTACATTTGGCTTATGTCTCAGTCAAATCTGAATGGTGTTTGGTTAGCCTTGCCTAAAATTACAGCCAGCTGTCCCGGTGGGAGGGCACAGTGGGAATGTCACATACCTGGTGCTGCGTGGGCCCTGCCTCAGTGACAAATAGGTTTATATAAAGGCAACAGATGGATTATAGGTTTTTATGCTTCCTTTAAAGGCTGAAGAAAGAAATTAATAACTCTCACATTCAGGAAGTGGTGCAAATGGTCCAACTGGTAAGTTCTCCTGTGAGCGCCTCACACCTAAATCCTGCTAAACTGCTGCTGCGCGGAGGAGTCCCCCCACATGCGTAATCCCACCTGCCCCAGGGCAGCTGAGAGAGCTGCTGCCCACCACAGTTGCCACCCACTGAAGTCCATAAGGGTCTTGCGAGTTCTCCCACCCGGCCCCAGATGCAGTGCAAGCACCTGTCCAGTGGCTTTGGCATTCCTAATTCAGGGATTTTTGGAAGCACAACTAATCAATCAGCACCACCTGCCTCCCAAATCCCACCACCCTCACCCCTACCCCCATCTAGTTAATAACATGCAAAACTTTGCAGAAGGGGAGGAGACTCCCCTTTGGCCCTGAGAGGCGTACCAAGCAGGCAGGCCCTGTGTGTGCTGGAGCCCCAGGTACTGCACTAATCACTCGGAGACAGCAAGAACTGTGACGCAGTGGCATGTCCTCTGCAACCCTGGGTCTTGCAGGAATAAGCTTGGGCTGCCTAGAGCATTTCTTTATAAAAACTGGAATTTGAGGGTTGGGTTTTTTAATAAATTTGTTCTTTTCCAAGGTGATTGAAAAGGCAGACAGTTGTCAGCAGAAACTGGAAGAGAAGCAGGCAGATAATCTGAGGATAATCAAGGAGAAGGAAGGCCAGGTAAAGGCAAAGAGGAAGCTTGGGGGCAATGCTCAGTACAGTAAATCCTAAACACTAGAGGGGATCAGCCCCCCTTGTGTGTTATTTGATTAGCACTACACTCAGCTCCACCCCCATGCTTCAGCAGCCCTCTCCTCAGTGGATAACAAATGACTTAACGGTGGTTCTACAGGAGCCTACACAGCTCTAAGTCAGAGGTGCTGCACTCCTACACTCTCTGTGCCAGTACTAGCATTCATCAAACCAAAGAGCCTCCCTCGCCCCCCCAAATTTAAAGAGTGGTGGGAATGCATCTTTAGAAGATATGAGTCTCATCTCAAACCCCACAAACCACGTTCATGTTGTGTCAAGGTTGGTGTGCAGTGAACATGTAGTCTCACTGCACCGTACCAGGGTACAAAGCAGAATAACACTGTAAGTCATCAATCCTCCCCCGTTTCGCCTTCAGGGCAGCCAGAGATCACCTGGGGGGTGGAGAAAGGCACTCTGGACAGGGTTGAGACTGAAATTGGGAAGTTTCAATGTCATCAGAGCCATTTTCTATACCATTCTCAGCTTCAGTGTTTGCAGAATGATGCGAGATCTCTGTTTGCAGCTCCAGCGGGAGATACTGGCAGAGTATGAGGAGAAATTGAAAGGTCTGACTGTGGAGGTGCAGGAGATGGTGAAGACCTACACAAAAGCCGGCTTTCCTGGAAAGCCAGAGACACAGAAGGAAACACTTCAGAGCATTCCTGAGGGAGAACAAAGCTCCAGAGCACAACTGGAAGAAACTGTGCCAGTGGCCGAGGTGTCAAGGCTTACACTGACCCCGCCTGAGCCCCCAACAGCTGACACGGATGTCGAGATTGAAGAAAGCATATTCTGAGAGATGCTTCCCATACTCTTCCACTTCCAGAAGGTTTTTGGAGGTATAGAGTGAAGTTCAAGACCATCTTGACAAACAACTGCTCTCCCCCCTTCCACTCTGGGGAACTCCAGAAATTCTTCAGGATTTTACTACTGTATTACTCCAGCTAGTGGAACCAGTCTGAAGAGAACATCCCTCTGCTCTCTTCGTCTCTCACAGAGGTTCCTAAGGAGGGTGGCAGGGCCCATGGCTGAAGCCCAGATCATTGTTGGGTTCCCAGCACCAGCAATGTTAGTACCTTGGGCTGGAGCCAGCCTTTAGACTTTAGAGTAAGTCCCCTCCTTGCCCATCACATGCACCTTGTCACATCCAAGCAGTCTCAGAGATAGAGCCCCTTGAATACAGTGTAATGGGGACACTCTCTAGTAGCCACCTTGGGCACCCCCCCAGCTGTGAGCTAGCCCCTGTAAAACCTCAGCAAAGCTGTTGCCCTCTAAGGCACCAGCCCTTCTGCCTCTGCTGCCGGCTTATGCAGACACAGCCTCTGCTTGCAGGTCAGTCTGGTAAAACCTCACAGGGGTTTCTGTCAGGTACCGCTCCCTGACAAAGCCAGGGTTGGGTTTTTAATTGGCAAGTTCCCCCAGGTCAGATGAGTTTTCAGCCAAAACTGGGACCCACACAGCCCACACCAGCACATCCTCCATGGAAACGTGTGTTACCAGTACTGCAGCTTCTTTCTTTCTAGCCTCCCGTATTCCCAATGTCCAAGTCTTACTCCTCAGTCTGACTTGGACTATCACAGGCCCTCAGACAGGTTCTCAGCTCTGGATCTGTATCACCTGAAGGCCCCACCAGTCTTGAGCAGACTCCTGGGCAATTACAAGGCAGACCAGGAGGAGTCTGAGAGCCTCTTCATTTCATCCAGCTACACAGAAACACTTGCAGAGATCTCAGCTACAAACATTTGACTTTTTTTCAGAGCTTTACCTTTTCTCAGGAAGCTAAACTGGTTCCATGCTACAGGCTTAGGATAACACAATTTCTGAACTTCCTGAAAATAATTTTGTCAATTAAATAAAGGCCAGGGAGGTACAGCACCCACAAGCTTTCCTTACACAGAAAGCTGAGCGTGGCTTGTAAGAAACCACCTGGACGTACCCATCCAAGGAGCAGCATGCAGTTCTCTGCAGCCATCCTGGGTAATAACAAGAGGGGGCTCGGCAGGGATCTGCAGAATCTGCTCCGTGCTCCTGGGAGAAGCATATGTCTCAATGAGCGGTATTCTGTAGGGCTACGGGCTACTCCAGGAGGAGTCCTACTCCTGTAGGACTATGGGCTACTCCTGGTGTTGCTCTCCCTTGGGAGGAGTATGGCATATCTCTTCATGCAAAGCTGTAGCTGCTCCCCATTTTCAAAGTGTGTCCACCTGATGGCAGTCCCCCTTTGGGGATGTGCCAGATACTCAGTCCACAGAATAACTAATGGACTTCAAGATGTGGAGGAAGATATGCTTAGGGATACAAAAGGAAACAGGACCTGCAGCAATTGTAATACAAATGCTTTTTCTAGAGATGAGAGTGTGGGTCAAATCTTCCACATTACTCAAGGAACCAACAATCCCTTAGACACCTTGAAGAGGAATGGAGGGGTGGACCCCAAGACGATTGCAAGTCTTGGCCCCAGCAGCCTGAAGAACCTGGCCATGCTGTAGCCCTTGGTGTCAGTATTTGGCCATTCAGGTACCTTCCCTGACAGCCATGGAGGGTAGCGTGCCTTCAGCCCAAATCCCACAGCATGCTGCAGTTGTTGGGTGAGACCAGATAGACTGTGGGGAGAAAGTGCTGCTATAGAAACACAAACCAAATCCCAACCCAAGTGGGTCTGAGAGACTAGAGCTTCCACTCCTGGTCTGACAGCCAAGACCCTACCTTCCCTGTGGTGTGACCACAGTACTGGAGTTATGTAGTGTACATTTCTGACTTATTTATTAAAAAAAAACAAATAAAAATAAAATAAAAAAACAAAAAATTTTTTCTTAAATGTTTTCTTAAATATTTCTTTTAAAAAAATGCAAACCAAAACCCACCTCTTTTTGCGTAGCAGTTATGGGAGTGGGTCCCAAGTGCTGCCCAATATACATGTGGCACTGCAGATGCCAGGTGCCCTGAGGTGTCTGCTATCCCTGCACACAGGGCTCAAGTGCAATGCCTTCATTATGAAATACATGTAGGGTGGGTGTTAAACATAATTTCCTTCCCCACACACTCTCCTCTGCATGAGTTCCTTCATTTCCTTGCTGCACCCAATAACCGGTGGTGGCAAAACAAATCCCTCACAGCCGGATGTGGCTCCCACCCCCCCCATCCCAGACACCCTTCATTCAGTAGCGTGGCTCCAGGCAGGGCTCCCTGGCTGCAGTCAAGCACCAGGTTGTCCCACCATCTGTAACAGCCTTGCTGCATGGCTGAAACCAGGAAAACAAGAACCTGCCCCTAAGCAGATACAAACCTTCCATGGGTGGCAATGGAAAACTGGCCCACGTGCTGACAGCAGGCCAGTGCTCACAGCAGTCCCAACTGGGCCACAACAGCCACCGCCTGCTCTGGCATTACAGGCATCTTTGCTCAGCACAGCCCCGCTTGTTTGGTGTTTTCCCTGCACAGTAGACACAGCCCTTGTGCAGGCAAACAGGGGTTGGCCCCAGCCTTCCCCTTGAGGCACATTGTCAAAGCACCAGGGCTGTATTTGCTGTCAGAGGCCTGCAGTGAATCCCAGAATCACAAGATTGGAAAAGACCTTTTAAGATTATCAAGTCCAACCATTCCTGTTCTAAGCTAACCCATATCCCTGAGCAGCTCATCTCCCTGTCTGTTAAACACACCCAGGGGCAGTGACTCAGCCCCCTCCCTGGGCAGCCTGTTTTTTCAGGGAAGAACTTTTCCCTAACATCTGATCTGCCCCTGCCCTGGCACAGCTTAAGCCTATGTCCCCTTGTCCTTGGACAGGGACAGCCCTATGCACGGGTGCAGTAAGAGTGCAGGACATGCTCTGTACAGCACAGGACCAGCACTCAAAGCCAAGTGAGGCAAGATTAATCTCGCTTTAGAAGCTGCTCCCAGGAACGAGCTGCAGCCCTTGTGTGAAGGATCCCACCACTTCATCCTCCTGCCCTCCAGCCTCAAGAAACCCAGCTGCCTCATCAGCCTCAAGCCCTCTCCTTCCTGCACCATGCCAACACTTCAGCAGCACCCCCCAGTGAGGGCTCCTGTGCTGCCTGCAAGTGTTTTGAGGTCTGTGCTGCAGCAGACCCCCATGCTCTCCTCTTCAAATCTTTTCAGCACTTTTTGCCATCACCTCTAAGCAGAACATCAGGTCTCCGACAGCCTTTGGGCAACATAAATTGGTCAGCTGAAGCAAGGGCTGAAAGGATGCCAGCGTGAAGTGCTGGTGGTGAGGCTGTTTTTAAAGGTGGAGATGTTTCAAACCACCACCCTATCTCAGCTACGCTACGATGCAGATGTAGGCCAGCCTAACATCAGCAGTTTGGCTTCACAGTACTGATACTGCTGACATTTGAAGCCTGAGGCTGACTTGGCCCCTTACACATGTCACAGTTTCCTTCATGCATCCTCGCTGTTACTGAACAAGGCGCTGGCACAGGTTTATCAGGGGATTTATGTAGGATGTCACAACAAAGAGGTGGAATGGTTGATGCAGATTACATCTTAGGGCTAAAAACCTTTCTCCTGGCTGTGCAGGGAGGAATTGCTAACTGTCTACAAAGCCATGTTTCTGATGATCATGCTCTGCATCAACCCTGACGAAGTGAAGCAGCCTGCATGCCTCAGCCCAGGTGTGACGATGCTCCTCTAGAATGAATACCATTTCTACACAGAAAAGTGAGGAAACTTCTGGAAGATGAGAAAGTATTTACAGAATGAAATAAAGGCACTGAACTGAATGTTGCCATTGAGATTTTGCACAACACGTGATGAATTCTGACCTTCCTTCCAGCAGTACAGTGGCTCAGAGCTGCAGCAATGCTGGTTCCTTACGTACTCCAGAGGAGAAATGGCACCTCCTGCCTTGCCAGCGCTATTGCTTCCCATGCAGTTCAGACAGCTGTGACGACTTCTGGCTGTGGAGCCTGGTCTGTGACTTTGGTTACCGTAGGATAGAATCATAGAATCACAGAATATGGTTGGAAGGGACCTTTATAGGTCATCTAATCCAGCCCCCCTGCAGTGAGCAGGGACATCTTCACTAGATCAGGGGGCTCAGAGCCCCATCAAGCCTGACCTTGAATGTCTCCAGGGATGGGGCCTCCACCACCTCTCTGGGCAACCTGTACCAGTGATCTACCACCCTCATAGTGAAGAATTTTTTCTTAATACCCAACCGAAATCTCCCCTTTTCTAGTTTAAAGCCATCACCCCTAGTCTTATCACTCCTTGCCCTTGGGAACAGTTCTTCCCCAGCTTTCTTACAGGCACCATTCAGGGACTGGAAGGCCGCTATAAGGTCCCCCTAAGAGGACTGCAGGCACAACAAGGGATACAAACACAAGATGCTGTACCTGAAAGATCCGTGTGGGAACTCTCCAAAATGAGCATTACAACAAAAGTCACAGCAGACAAACTCCGCTCCTGGCCAACACCTTTGCAGGCAGCTTCCCTAACGAGAATTCAGCACTGACATTTGGGGGGGAGGAAGGAAAAAAACACTAAAGGACTGACATTGTCAGATGAGAAGCCCAACACAGGGGAAAGCTTCCCCTTGCTTTTTCCCTACCCTGTGGGCACTGGTGGCAGAGGGAAAGTTGGGGTTGTGCACAGCTGCTCGTGGCAGGCTGGCTTAGCACTGTAGGTATCCTCATGCCCTTCATGTTTTCAGAGCACTTGGCAGACACGAGTGAAAGCCTGAAGGTCACTGCTAAAGCAAATCAGCTTGCTGTGGTGAGCAGCTGCAGATCCCTACGAATAGGAAGCTGCCACCCAAACGCCGAGAGGCAGAGCCAGAAAAACACAGGTAGCTGGTTGCTTTAGCTTCATTTCCATCATCATCCCCGGGCAGTCAGAGATCTGGAAGCCTTTGATGTCTCTTTGCAGCTCCAAACAAATGCCTGGCCATCGTCTCCTCCTTCATAAGCAACAGCAACTCATTTCGTTCCAGTTTGCACAACGCTGCTGCCCCAGTCTTTAACTGAAGAACAGGTGGTGCATACGGATGGCTCTCTCTGCTCCCCTTCCCACAAGAAGCTTTGCCCACAAACCTCCAGTGCCCCCTCTGCACACTGCAAGCTGCCCTGGCTAATCCTATGAATTATGTCCAGCCAAGAGCTAGAGTCCAGGCTCAATTTGTACAGAATGATCCAAAATTTATCTTCTACCTGTGCAATAAAGACCTGGTGCTGACACGGCTGTTGTGACTACAGAAGGAAGTGCTGGATGGTAGCTACTGCATTTCAGGGACACCCTCTCTGCCCCACAGTCAAGATTTAGTACTACTTCTCCCAGGACTAGGGCCTAGGGGAAAGCAAGATGCTTTCTGCAGGCTCCAGGGGGAAGCGTAGGATCCTTCTCACCAGACTGAACAAAAGGGAGCCTCGCTTGATTTAGGTCCTTCCATAATCCCTGGTTAAAAGATAGGGGCCTCTAGAGAAAGATTCATCCTGTTCCAAAATAAATGGCGTAATAAGCTGCTGTGTTTGATAGCAGAGAGCCGTGTTTGGGGACAGGCACCATTATCTATAAACAAGTGCAACTGGGAGATGACAGCAGGCACAGACGCCCCATTTGATTCAGCAAATTGTTCCAATAAATTCCGCCTGCCACCTTCAAAGGTCTGCTCTACGTTGATTGCCAGGGCTGTGGCAGCACAGAAAAGGCTCCGTACTGGCAAGGCTGACAGGGAGGAAAATAAGAGGGACCGATCCAGGTGAAACATGACACAAAACAACAGAAATCCCCAGAGACGTAAGTGTAACCTTGTTGAAAGCGCATAGGAAAAGATATTCAACGAAAACAACATCTCAAAGCATAATTACTCACTGAGTAGGCTATGAGGTCTTCAGAGTAGTGTCTACATTTTGTTGTATGCTCAGGTATCACTTAGCATACAAGACATCTCGCTCCTGAATATCAGCGCAATGCAAATTACAAACCTGTTCTGCTTATCATAATTCTCCTCCTGCCTGGTTCTTGGGGAAGGAGCTGTTGGCCCTGGAGACAAAGCTTCAATCTCTTAACTAATCTAGGGTTATTTTTGGATTTATATTTGATTCCCCCACTCATCTAGGTAATGAGGCATTTAATTGGTGATACGCCATGCATGATCTGTAAAGAGAGAGACACAAGAATCGGGTATTTAATTCTGTATTGGGCAGGAAGACGGATACTTCCCACATTCTTCACAAATATCATAACGAGCTTTTAAAAATTTATAGGATCCTTGAATGCAGTCTTTCAAGGGCCTTCCCCTGTGGTGTTTAGTCAGGCTTGGGCCAAAATATAAAATGGTATGAAATGTTAAACCTGTTGTCCCTGTCCTCAAGACATCTTGTTTTGGGATCCAGGCTTCAGTTGCAGTCTCTTCTGGTTTGCAAAGCCACAAGCCATAGAGGAGGTAAGTTAGTCCAGATTTCAAGGTTCACACTTCCCTCACATCTCTGAACTACAGGCACATTTTAAAGCAGCTCAGCACCGCAACAGGCTTATGAATAAACCAAGATCTACTTTAATTTAAAACACAAGTGCAATGGAGTCACAACTACACACGAGCAGGATTGTTTGTTTCAAGTTATAAATCTTTTCAAAGCCCTGCTCTTTCGCATAAAAAGAAAAGCGGTATATCTGGAATACAGAAACATTTTACATCAAAAATTTTCCAGTGCAGCTATGGAGGAGCTAAATAAATTCATTTCAACCAACTCCATCAGCCCCAAACTCGAACAGCCGGTCGAGGTAAACCACCTATGACCCCTCTGCCAGCCACAGGCAGAGCAGTATTGAGACCCTCTGTCCTTCAGCAGGCATCTGAGATGGCAGAGGTGAAGCACCTTTTGGAGATGTTCCTCTCACTTGGGGCTACAGAGCTAACCTATATGCTTTGCAGGCTGGTTGCCCATCACTTAGATGGCTGGCATCAGTGCAGATTAATTCCATCCCAAATTACTTCAAGTAATCAACTACAGCTTCAATTTTGAAGCAGGATCTGTAACTCAAGTAAATGTCAGAGGATAGAGATTATCAACATCTTCTGAAGAAAATGTAATTACAGGGTGAACTTCTGAGACAGTAGGACCATCCCAAGAATCACTTAAATTCCAATAAATCTGTATCTGGAGTTTCAAAGCAGGATCCCAGTTCCACATATAAGATTATATTTGTGAGACCTCACAACAACACACACCATTACTGTACAACGTGACATCCTGACCTAGAGTCTGATTACCTTGACTATCTCACCAATCAGGAAGTCTGTCATACAAAATACCTATTTTCAAATAACCAAAAGAGCTGTTTGGACAACCACAAACCTTCCGACTGTATCAGCCAAGGGATGGAGGGGAGGGGTGTACCAATACTGAAATATACAGCTAGAGTTTCTCACCTCCCTACGTGCTGTGGTAGCAAGCAGGGGAGACGGGGGGGCTCAATAAACCATCTCACACAAACACAAATACCTCTCCTGGGGTATGCAGGACAGCTGAAGCTTTTTCATTCTCAGAGCATCCCCCAAGAGCTACCAAGAGATCAGGACAGTGCTGCTCATATTTTCTTGGGAGAAAGGACTTGGAAAGAGCCTAGAAATCAAACATAGGAGCAAGCTTTCACAGGCTCTCTGTTCCAACCAGCACTGGAGGTGTTGCATATTGTGAATTTTCAACCATGAGATCCTGGTGGCAAGCACAAGAGTCTGGTTTGAGGCCTGCATCCAAGGGCTTGCCCCCTCCAAAAGCTTAAGGTCATGAAATGGATTCAAGATTGACCACTAAACAATATATATTCCTCAGCAAAAGAGAAGCATGTGGATGCAAGAGAGCCATTTAGAAACAAATACATACATATCACATCTGCTCCCTTGGAAAACATGTACAGTTTCCTAGGTCCACATTTACTGAAGGAAATGAAAATCATCTGTGGAAAAAGTCTCAGGGAAAAAAAATCATCAAGTCTTTGTGCATTGTTTGAGAGCTGAAAGGGGTCCATGCCCCAAAAACATATAACTGAGTCAGCTCAAGACTCCAGTGTACACCTAAGAAACAAAGATCACATTTCTAATTGGGAAATATTGTTCCAGTTTGGTAGTCAGCAGCCAAGGTTTGCAGGAACTTGCAGACATTCAGATACGCAACTTCAGACTCTGCTTTAAAAATGCCAACCTTTGGAAGAAGCGATCCACAAGCCATGAAATACCTGCTTTTTTCTTGAGACATACTTGGTCTTATTTGGGTCTAGTGCATATTGATTGTCTTCAGCAAAAGAGAAGCCACGGAAGGCCGAGACAGAAGGGACAGGATTCACATTCATCCTCTAAGAAAAGATCGCCGACAAGTTCCAAGCACCATTCACAGGATGAGACTGCCTGGTCTCTCGATTATTTATTTTTCTTTTATAAATGTTATTTTTTTCCTAGCATTTCCCCTTATGTAATGTCAGCAGGTAGAGGTACGCTTTCTGTATTGTTGGATAAGGGGGACCAGGCACTCTGGAAGTCCTGTCTGAAGCAAAAAGGGGTGATCTAGAAGTTCTTGTGCCGTCGCTCTTTCTAGTGGATCCCGTGTCAACATCCTTTCCAAGAAGTCTCTCAGAACTGGAGAGGTCTGTGAAAAAGCAACCATCCAAGTCAGCCCCAGGAAGGAACCAGACAACAGTTCATGCAACAAGAGGTTACAAGGGACTCCGCACATGTCAACTTTGTGACCCAGCTTTGCACAGAAATGGAACATAAGACATTGCTGCAGTGTAAAATGCATGCTAATTTTCCATCACCAGTAGGCATGTTTAAACGGGCTGTTTTCCTGAAGAAAATTAAGACAAGACCACCCACCACCTTCCATCTAAGGTAAGTTTATTTCCCATTTGGTTCTTTAATCTTTTCTGCATTTCAGCTGCCTGAGGCACATGGCTTGGGTGGGAAGGGCTGGCCAATTCATTATTTTACCAGCTACAGACTGTGGAAAAAAGTAGTTAAATAGGATTCCTAAGTGGGGTTTGAGAGCTTGGTGCTGCAGAACAGCATACCAAGAAGCTAAGGGACCTCAGCAGCCTTGTCCTGTCAAAGGTGGGTAAAAGCCTGTTGAGGGCCAGACCCCAGAACCAGTTACACTTGCACCTCTCTTGCATGTGACAATCCTCTGCAGCATTGCAGCAGGGTAAAAAATGAACTTGATCTGTATTTATTTATTTGAATGGTGTTAATTGCACCCAGTTTAGATTGGGGGTATTTTTCCAGCTCTGGTTAGCTTAGAAGTAGATCGTGAAATACTGTTCATACTGAGCTACTGCATGGTTCAGGAGCGCTTTGATCTGCTTCACTACAGTGGCTATGGGGAGAAGGCACAGCCCAGCTAAGTACAAGTGCCAGGCTCCAGCCTTCATGACTCTGACAACAAACCTAGTTACACACCAGAAAAGCAGTAGTGACCATCCCACCTGGTCTCATTTAACCTGCCACACCCCATACCGCCCTAATTGACCCCAGTGAGCCATTAGCTGTCATCAGAACAGAGGGCTCAATCCACAGCCGGTGCTGAGCTCTGCTCAGACACTGGGGATGCAGGGGATGATGGCCACCAGCCTGCCAAACCAGAGGTCTGCTGGAAATCAGTTTGCTTCTCAGAACAAGAGCAAGACTATAAAGGGTTCTGACTTCCAGAGCCCCCGGTATGGTCATCTCACCAAACAAGGTGCATGATCCAGACCAGCACTGACTTCACGCCACCTAATGACTGCAAGCACTGGGTCCAGAATGTGACCTTGACATTTTAATGAATCTTGCAAAGGCAAAGAGGATGGAGAGGGCAGCTGTTGATGTTGGAGTGTATGTTGGTAGTTCAGCAGTCTGCTCTGCTAAATAATTCAGTTTTAGCAGCTGCAGCTACTCTGATTAACTGGAAAGGCTGGATAGCTCAGGATGCTGCAGAGGCTATTTGATCTCAGAGGCTTGGACTGAAATGAAAGGAGTGCTCTAAGTGGTGACTAAAAGGTAATCCCTGTATTTCACTGCTACTTTTTCATAAGGAGCCGTGAAGTCGAGTTCATCTTCAAAGCAGCTGCAGTGTCTCTAGGAGGTACTGTCCAGTGCCTGTACCATGCTCTCCTGCACTAGCCACAGCACAGTCTTTGCAGGCCTGAGAGCTGAGAAGCTGGAAACTCCCAAGAGCAAGGATCCTCCTACCCGCGCCCTAAGAAGATGTGCTACTTGATCACCACCAGTAAGACACCTGCAGCAGCTCTGGTTTGTGTTACTGGGCTTATGACCTTACATTATATGGCACATTCCCCAAGCAACCACTAACTGTCAGCAGCAGCTTGCATCCATCCAGGCACCAGGGCCAAAGAGGTTGCCCAAGAAGCATGTCCTTCCTACCAAGATCCCTTTCACAGCCAGCATTACCAGGAGCGGCTGATACAGAAGTTTCCCTGAGATAATCATCAGGTTTACGAGCCTTTGCCAGTATGCTCACCCTGTGGAAGTTTTTCAGTTTGGGAGGAGGACTATCACGGAGCCTCTTCATTGCCTGGACTGGAGAATCGCTAAAATAGGGGGGCTCTCCATCCACCATCTCTATCACCATGATTCCCAGAGACCAGATATCCACCTGAGGGAGCCAAGATCACATCAATACATACACGTTCAAGCGAGAGGTCCTTGCTTTGTTGCTTTCACAAAGACTACAACACCCCACCCATGAGAAATGTTACTGAGAACGTAAAACATGAACCCACTTGATGCTATGGAGTCCCTGCTGCAGTTTTAGACAGACAGCGTTCCCCCTAGGTGTCAGCTGGTGTTGTAACACATAGTGGTCTGCAAGTAACTGCTTGTGCTACACTGGATGGTCGGTAAACAAAACGCATCAGTCTGCTGCCACCTGCCCATAATTCAGAGCTCTCATCTGTGCCTCCCCTCCCTTGTTGGCATTGATTGGTTTACTGATCCATATCGTGTCACAGGCTGCTCCTAACTAACATCTGTCCACACCACAGCAGGTACAGGTCTACGCCAAACTTCAGGCAGAAGGAGGGAGTAAGTTTACACCTTGTTCCCAGAAGCAGAACAACCTGTTTTTCTACTGGTTTAGGAAATATTGATATCATCACAGTCATATCTGTAGTCATAGTTATATCTATATTTTAAATAGACTCTAGAGCCTTTTCCTAGAAAAGGCCAAGAGTTATCTTCCCATGACACCTCTGAACATTATTTGCTACCTTACCTCGGTGGTGTATGGGATCCGTGCAATGACTTCTGGAGCCATCCAGTAGGGAGTACCTACCAGGGACTTTCTTTTAGGTACGTCTTTGCTGATCTGAGCACAGAAGCCAAAATCTGAGAGTTTGACCTGGACAAAAACAACCATCCTTAAAAAGAGTTTTCACACAACATGGAGGGAAACACCGAAGATGGAGTAAGAATGAGGTACAAAAAGAAGAGGTTGTGAAGAGAAGAGAAATAAGGAGACAGGCTGAGGCCATAGCAGCAGAAGGCAGGAAAAGATGTGCCTGAGGTAACGCACCCTTCCATCCAGGGTCAGGAGAATGGAGTCGCTCTTAATGTCTCGGTGAATGACCCCCTGAGAGTGAAGATAGGTCAGAGCCTGCAGCACCGATTCACACACTGTCGCAATTTGCT
This sequence comes from Laterallus jamaicensis coturniculus, assembly GCA_022605575.1. Classification (NCBI taxonomy): domain Eukaryota; kingdom Metazoa; phylum Chordata; class Aves; order Gruiformes; family Rallidae; genus Laterallus; species Laterallus jamaicensis. The sequence continues at coordinate 3,163,471 of JAKCOX010000060.1, read as the reverse complement.
CTTCGTTTAGCCTGAAATTAAAGACACAGCGTTGTATGGAGCAGCACAGAGCACGTGATCGTAGGTCCACAGTGAAATTTTGAAGGTCAATTGCAGACATGTATTTGCTCCCCATGACCATTGCTACCTCGCTTGTACTGTTCTTCTCTGATAGCCTATTGCTGTTGGGAACACTCTTTTCTCTATCAGTTTTGAATTTTCAGTAGTCTAATGCAGAGAAATTGCATTTTAACCCTGTGTCTGAACTCATGCTGCAAGATGCTGTTTCAAGCAATGTTGACAGGTGAGGCTGCTTCTTCATGCCAAGGTGCCACTGTAACTACTGTGGCAAATATTGTAAAGCTCTGTTCACAAGGCATATCTATCTAGGAAGCAGCTAAACACAAAATGTGATAGAGAAGATAGGGCTCCTTTGCAGGTTTCACACAGCTAGATGCTTTGGATACTCTCCCACCTAACTCAAGGTAGCACAGATTACAGGCAGGGATGATGATCCTGAATTTTACCACTCTCTGTTGGCACACGGAGTGTGAGCACCAAGAGCCTCATTGTGAAAAACTCTTGCCACTTGGAATAGCAACATAAGAACCTGAATGACTGCAGATCAGTGAAAATCAGCTCCCGTAACTGGGGACAGGACCGTGTTCTCCACATGTTTGTACCAAGCAATGCCAGAAGCGTTGGAAAGAACAGCTGAGGTTCCCAGTTGGAGTACTTCTGACCCTCAGCCCAGCTCCAGCTGTTGTTTCAAACCACTCTCAGTTGAGGGCATGGAAACAGCACCTCCTCCAACCCAGGTCTGCAAGGAAGAGCTCACGAGGCAGAGCTGCGCAGAGCACCCCAGCACCTTTTCAGTACACGAAAGCAGCTTCTACGCATCCGTGAAGGAGGCTGCACCCTCAGCTGAGAAGTTTACACAGCCATGGCTGCTTTGGTACTCGTATCTCTCTGACAAACTCACCCTGGGACCAGGCCGCCACGTGTTGTGCCTGCACTGCACCACACAGGTGGCTGAAACATACCTGCAAGGTCTCTTTTGCCATGCTGGTCTAACCCCAAATGGGAGAGCGATTTCTCCAACAGAGACCCCAACCCACGTAGAAACAGAGGGTTTCATTGCCCATGGCCTGAGCTGCAAGGCCAGCTGGTGTGCTTGTGAGCACTGTGGCCGCAGAATGTAGCACGAAGGGCACAAACGGAATTTGGGTTCAGTCAAGTGACAGAGAGTGTAGAACATATTACTGGAGGATTAGCTGAATCTGGGGGATGCAAATCAGTTCTCACTGTCAACAAATGGTTAATGAGTGGAATGAGGGTATTTTCCTCCCTAGGAAACACTGGTAAAGGCTTGCAGCTGACTTCTTATACAGAAGATAACCCGGTGTTCATGAAAAGTCTCAAAGGGAGGCTTCATAAAATAAAGCAAGTCCAGGCTGAGGTCCCACAGTGGGATTCAGTCTAACCAGTGTATGGAAACCGCAGAGACCCTTCACAAATATCTTCTGAATTTTTTTAAATTCAGTTTTTCACCCTGTAGCTCCACTGATTCTAGGAATCCAGCTAGGAGCCACAGGAGTTTCACTGGCTCTGCAATGCCACATCCCAGCATTTTTCAGGGCTTCCTTTTCCCATCCAGGAGTAGGTACGTGACTTCCAGTGAAACCCTGGTTCCCAGCCCCTGAGGTGTGCTGCTGAACTTGGTGCCGGAGGGCCTATCCACCTCAGTGTCTCCTCCTTACAGGTGTGGTTGCAGGGTCTACTGAGGACGATGTGCTTCTTTTCATGCTTCCCAAACATATCACAGATGTACTTCCAAAACAGAACCCAACAGAGCAATATCTATGGCCTTAAATCCACCACAGGATCAGGAAAGGCAGGTAAGTGCGTTAAAGGCATCCTGATTTTTTTAAAAAGTAAATACAATTAGTGTTAGCAATAGTACCTAATTGTAATCCAATTAAGACTCAGAACCTTCAAAAAAGGAAAGCTCACCCTACAGACTTCCTTGGTCAGTCTTTTCACTGGTGTTCCCTATGTCAGCTAACAGCCCTGTAGGACTGCTTGGAAGCAGGAGGAGGGTGCTCCAGGGTCACAGGTAAGACACGACCATCACGACTGCATCACCAGAATACCTCCTGAGTGGGACTCGAGAGGCCATTTGAGAACAACTCCTTTGCCCTACAGCAGTGCTTAGGGCATTACTGAATATGAAGTGGTGTGGATAAGAAAACAAATTTAGCAGAGTGTCCAGCAGTTGCTATCTTTAGGCAATGAAATTTGGAAAGGAGCCCAGATCTCAAGGCTCTGCTGCACTTCTCCAGAGGAGTTAGCTACAAATTCAACCTCACTAAGGTTGCACCACTGAAAATTATTTCTTCCTGCTCTTTAATACCTACTCAATGAACTTCCTGGCCAGAATACAACAGATACAGTAAACAAATTTTACGGGGAAGGTCATCAAGTAGATGAATAATGAGTATCTAAAGGCTCAGTACTGTAAATGAGGTCCCTCCTACATCAGAAGAATTGCTCTGTGCTTTGAATGGATGACAGTTACCGCATGAAGCAGTTTTAAGGCACTGCAAACACAAAATCTCTGAGGGAAACTATTTGAGAAATCTCCCATCCCCGCTGCTCTTGCCTGTCAGGTGGGAACACAAGTGTTGATATTTGGATTTTGCTTCATACCTGATCTGAGACACAATGTCAGTGAGGGCTCCCCCCTGCAGGAACTCCATCAGCACCCAGAGCTCCTCTCCCACCAGATAGCTCTTGTACATCTCCACTACGTTGACATGTTGATAGTCCCTCATTATCACCACCTGTAAACACACAGCGGATGATGGACCACCACAAAACTTACTCTCATCCAGCAAAGCAAGCATGCACACCCAGCACTGCACCCACCTCATTAAAAAGGAGCTCCCGGCGCTGCTGCTTTCTCAGATCCATCATTTTCACAGCCACCTGCCGCCCTGAGTGCTTTTCTCGAGCAATACAGACAATGCCTGTAGACCCTTCACCAATCTTTACATAATTCTCTAGCAACGTCCGGGGATCCCCCTGGTCCACAACCATCCTAAGGGCAGCTTTGAACTGCTCATGAGTCACAATCACCGGGTCCTCGCTGGCCAGCTGCCCTTTCACAGATGAGTCCTGGGGAAGGTGAAGGTTGCTAGAACTAGTCTGAGTCTGCCGGTTCCTGGGAGATCCTGCTGGTGATGGCCTGCCTTGCGGAGCTGCAATTGCCTTCTCCACTGCTGGTGATTTCTGAGGGGTCCCAGCTTCTGAGATCATCCTGGGAAAATCGGATGTAGGCTGATCTGACGGAAGAGACTGGGCTTTGGCTGCAGGGCTGCGTGGTGAACCCCACTGCTGGGGCCGGAAGAAAGCATTAGGCTTTGAGAAGAACAAATATGAAAGGGGAAAAAAGAAAGAAAAAATGATGGTTAAATTAACAAGAAGAAAATCAGGACTCAGTTGTATGATGTGCCACTCTGGCCTTTGGAGCAGACTGGAGCCAAGAGCTCTAGGTTCTTGTCTCCAGATCTGCCCATCAAATGCTGCGTGACCAGGGAAGCCCTAAGATGCAGATTTTCAAGAACCAGTTACAGGATAGGTGCTACGCTTTAAGGGCTTCCAAACTGAGGCAGTTTAAAAGGTACCTTTTAAATCACATGCTTAAAAAAACCCCCAAACCCTTACATCAAAACCCACAGAAAAGAAAAAAAACCCATAACAAAACAACCAGCTACTAAAAAGCATTCCAATCCTGCCACCAAAACTCACAGGCAACCTGTGCTGCAGAGAATTTTAAAATCCTTTATCCCTCTGTGTCTCTGATCTTCCTATATATAAAAGAGGATTCACGCCAAAGTTGTAAATCACTTTGATGTCTTGGCCTAATTCCCCTTGGGTAATTACACTCTACCTACTGAAAATGCTCTCTGCTCCTTCCTCCGGTACCTGCAGAGCATTCCTGTCCATCAGGCACAGGATTAGCACTCTGCCTTGGGAAAAGCCCTGTGAACCAGGGCAGCGGCGGGTAGCCAGCATGACACTTGGGCTGCACAGAGCCAGTTGCCACCGTGCCACCTCACTGCCTCAAAACAAACCTGTGATGAATTTGGATGAACAGCACTCTTTCCCGAAGCTCTCACATCTTTCTGGAGACCTCCCATTCAAATACCAAGCAGCCCAACCCCATTGGAGATCTACTAAGATGACATTTATTAATAAGATCCCATTAGGACATAATAAGATCCCATTTAGGAGATCTAATAAGATGACAGCCTGAGGTAACGTGGCTTCAGGATACGCATTCCTACACTAGTGCCATGCATAGGTTTCCCAAGAAGGATAAATCTTGAAACGCTAGCATTTGTCCTGGAAATGCTGACTAATTCAAATTCAGCATCATCTAGCAGGTTAGATATGAAATATATTATATACTTAGTGATATGTAAATTAACAGTGGATCTAACAAGGTACCAACGTCAGAAAGAGCAAGCCAATCCTTTATATTGGCCAAAATAAAGCTGACAGAGCAACATGCTTTTTCTCTCTCACTGTTCAGGCAGATTATTAATAAGGTCAATAATAGGGGTATGGATACCAAAAACTGCCATTAGAGAAGTTTCTAAAAGAGAACAATTGTACAGAATTTTTGTTTTTAACCAAGGACTTCTGGCAACAGCAAAATCTGCATAAGCCTAACACAGACAGAGCTCATTGTCACAACCGCAGAGGCCCTCAAAGAACCAGTCCTGGCATTAGGGTGCAGGAGTGAGCAAAGTCACTTCCTCCTCATCTACCAGCTCCACCCCAGCGATCCTGCAGGGACAGGCTCCTGGCAGCCAAGCATTATTTCTCAACTCTTGTTTTGTCTCAAGGGGTGGGTGCATGTGGGGAGGATGGATGGTTTTATATAACCTAGAGCATGCAAAAGGGCACACAACATGCATGCAAGCTCCCACATGTTTGTAATATCTCCAGAGAAGGAGACTCCACCACCTCCCTGGGCAGCCTGGCCCAGGGCTCTGTCACCCTCACTGTGAAAAAGTTCTTCCGTATGTTGGTGCGGAACTTCCTATGCTCCAACTTACAGCCATTGCCCCTTGTCCTATTCCCACAGACCACTGAAAAGGGGCTGGATGATTCCCCCTGCATCCCCTGCTTCAGATAATTATAGACTTTAATTAGGTCCCCCCTTAGTCTTCTCAAGGCTGAAGAGTCCCAACTCTCTCAGCCTTTCCTCACAGGGGAGATGCTCCAGGCCCTTAATCATCTTCATAGCCCTTCTTTGGACTCTCTCAAGGAGATCCCTGTCCTTTTTAAACCAAGGACTCCAGAACTAGACACAATACTCCAGGTGAGGCCTGACCAGGGCAGAGTAGAGGGGGAGGATCACCTCCTTTGACCTACTGGCTACACTCCTCCGGATGCACCCCAGGATCCCATTGGGTCTCTTAGCCACCAGGGCACACTGCTAGCTCATGGCCAGCCTGTCATCCACCAGGATCCCCAGGTCCTTCTCCACTGAGCTCTTCTCCAGCAGGTCAACCCCTAGCCTGTACTGATACAAACGGTTGTTCCTTCCCAGGTGCAAGACTTTACACTTGCTTTTGCTGAACTTCATTAGGTTTCTCCCTGCCCAGCTCTCCAGCCTGTCCAGGCCTCACTGAATGGCAGCGCAGTGTTCCTGCGTGTCAGACACCCCTCCCAGCTTTGTATCATCTTGCTGTGGGTGGATGCTATTCCCTCATCAGGGTCGTCAGTGAAGATATTAAACAGGAATGGACCCAACACCGAGCCCTGGGGAACACCGCTAGTCACAGGCCTCCAGTCGGATTCTGCTCCTCAAATCACAGCCCTCCTGGCTCGGTCCGACAGCCAGTTCTCAACCCACCTCACTGTCCACTCATGTATCCCATGCTTTCTCAGCTTTGCTACCAGGGTGTCATGGGAGACAGTATCAAAAGCCCTGCTGAAGTCAAGGTAGAAGACATCCACTGCTCTCCCTCCATCTACCCAGCCTGTTACGAGATCGTAGGAGGCTATGAGATTGGTCAAGCACGATTTCCCCTTGGTGAATCCATGCTGACTACTCCTCATGACCTTCTTCTCTTCCAATTGCTTGGAGATGGCATCCAGAACAAGATGTTCCATTACCTTTCTGGGGACAGAGGTGAGGCTGACTGGCCTATAGTTACTAGGTTCCTCTATCTTGCCCTTTTTAAAGACTGGAGTGACATTGGCTATCCTCCAGTCTTCAGGCACTTCACCTGTCCTCCAAGACCTGTTGAAGATGATAGAGAGCGGCTCAGCAATCACCTCCGACAGTTCCCTCAGCACACATGGATGTAACCCATCTGGGCCCACAGATTTGTGTGCATTTGAGCCGCTCCTGGACCTCCCCTACCTCAACCAGAGGGAAATTCTTCATTTTCCAAATACTCCTACTTTCATCCTGTGTCTGTGGGTCCTGGGAGGCCTTTGAAGTGAAGACCGAAGCAAAAGCAGCATTCAGTATCTCCACCATACCCCATTACCAGGACACCCTCCTCATTCAGCATGATATGAGATATATTTATTTATTTATTTATTTTTCCCAGTCCCTGGACATTTTGAGATGTCACTGGTTTGCCCCCAAATTAGGAGAGCAAAAGGAGAGGGCACACACCCTTCCTGTGGTGACTCCAGGCACCCACCTTCCCACCGTCAGCCAGTTCTAGCCCCTTCCCCTTTCATCTGCAGCTATGCATTTCTCACACATCACAATTGCACATCCCCATCTCCATCTGTGAGGGAGACAACAGTTTTCATCATTGGAGGCTGCTCATAACAGCTCAGATAAACAATGTCCAGCAATAGTGCAGATCCTCCACTGAACTGGGGGGGTGGACTCAGTAACCTCAAGGTCTTTCCGACTCTTCTCCCAAGCAACCCGACAAACACACGCGAGCACATCCGTGCACACACACCATTGACCGCTAACTGCCGCTCCTCCCTGTGCAAGCACTGAGGCCTGGCAAAGATGCTCTTGCTGGACAAGAAAGAAGTGGTTAGTGCTCCTAGGTGCTTGGGGATGGGCCTCCAGCCAGCACAGCTCAGCCCAGTGTCAGAGGCAGCACTCAAGAGCAGCTCACTCTGCACAAGATCCCATTCCCTGGCAGAAGGCCATGTCCCAAAGCCTCAAGCTGGGTCAGAGAGAACCCCACCTTGAAACACACAGCAGCACGGACCGTTTTTGTTGGGCCAGTGGCTCCTGTGATCTCCCTCCCAGTTCAGGGACCCCACACCTGCTAGAAATCAACCTGGCGTGGTCCCAGCCCCACACAACTTGTGAAACTACCCACGGCCCAGCAAGGACAGATGATCTGAGGGCTGGAGCACCTCTCCCACAAAGACAGTCTTGTTCCTTATTGCAGTGAGGGAGACCTTAGTGCAGCCTAGAGGGAGCCTACAGGAAAGCTGGAGAGGGCCTCTTTATCTGGAAGTGTAGTGATAGGACAAGGGGGAACAGGTTTAAACAAAGAGGGGAGATGCAGATGAGACCCTTCCTGGGGAGAGTGGGGAGGCCCTGACACAGGGTGCCCAGAGAAGCTGTGGGATCCCTGGCAGCATTCGAGGCTGGGTTGGATGGGGCTTGGGGCACCCTGGGCTGCTGCAGGGTGTCCCTGTCCATGGCAGAGGGGGAACTGGTGGGATCTGAGAGCCCTGCCCACCCAAACCAGCCTGCGATTCTGTGACAGCAAGTACTGGCTTAGCTTGGGAAGGGTCAGGAGCAGCATTTCCTCTCATGAACTGGAGTGTTTATCCCAGTTTAATAAGCAAGTAATTCATTCAGAACCATTTTCTTGGGGGACACAGCTATGAGCTGTCTCATCCTCACCAAACCCAAGAGTCAGATTCCCTGTTTGACAGTGCCGCAGGTGCCAACTGAAATGTTCCTGCTGTCAGGAGATACAGCCATAACCAGCAAGATCTCCTGAGGCAGTTCTGTTTTTACAGGCAAAAGAATACCTCACTAATGTAAATTACAGCCCTTTCCTAATTGGCATGGGACAATTAAGCTAGTATATTGGCATTGAAGTTTTGTCTTGACTACTACAAGAGTAGAGAGAAGCGACTAAGCTCCCTACCTCCTCCCCAGCCTACACTCCTGCAAGTGCAGCTCTGTGAACAAGCCTTTCCTGTGTAGGCCTGGCCGCCATTCTGAGCTATGCCTAGCAGTTTATTCTGTGAAGCTTAGGCAGGTGACACATTTCCCCCACTCAGGACCACTTTGATTCTGGCATTAACCATAACAATAACAGATGGTTGCATGATGCTTGCAGTTAGATTTGTTCAGCTGCATAAGCAACCTCTGGAACTGTAAAGTCAACATTGCACTCACTCAGAAATACTGGATAATGATACCTTTATCTGCAGGGAAGGGCCTGACTTGTTTGAGCCACTAGATGAGGGGAACATGCTGCGTAACAGCCTCCTCTTCAAGCTGTTCTCCCTGGATTTGGAGCTCGGGCTGTCCTCTCCTGAGGGCCGGGAGTTTGCTTGTCGTAGGAGACAAGGCTGAGGCCAGCACTCTTCTGAGCTCTTTTTTCCTATCTTCTCACTCTCCCCCAGCAGTGTTGGCATGTGCTGCAAACCAGAGGCACGCTGAAGGCAGCTGCCATCAGCGCCCTGGAACTCTGAAGGCCCAAGGGACTGGGCTTTTGTTACCATGCCATTGGGGTGAGTCTGTCCTTCCAAGCGGGGTTTATAATCTGGCCACATAGTCTGCCTCCGGGTCACCTTGGTCCCACCATTGCAATTGAGGTAGTTTCCATATTTGTCTGCCCAGTCTGTTTCAGGACTCTGAAGATACATGTCGGGGGGTCTGTCTTCCCCCAGGAGCCCAAGGGACTGAGCTCTCCTCCGGCTGGTGGGGCTCTTTCCCCTCAGAGTGTTGGAGCTGATGGCAGAAAGCTTCTGGATATCGTTGAGTATCCCAGAGATGTAGCCTTCTACTTCCACAGTGCTGCCCCTCACCACAGTCTGTGAAACATAGGGAAGGAAAAAGTTAGAGTCGTAAAAACTGAGGCTCGGTGTCATAGAATGAATCACAGAATGCACTGGGTTGGCAGGGACCTTTAAAGCTGTCCAATCCCACTCCTGCAGTGAGCAGGGGCACTTGGAACTAGAGCAGGGTGCTCACAGACTGAGCTTGAATATATCCAGGGATAGGGCCTCCACCATGTCTCTGGGCAACCTGTGCCAGCATCTCACTACCCTCAGCATGAAGAGCTTCGTCCTCACGTCTCACCTAACCCTGCTCTGCTCTAGTTTAAACCATTGCCCTTTGTCCCATCGCTCCATGCCCGTACAAACAGTCCTGCCCAGCTTTCCTCTAGGACCTTCAGTATTTATTTTTAGAAAAAGTGTTTTTACTGAACAAGTTGTCGGGGCCTCGAACAGGCTGCCCCAGGTAGGGGTTGTGTCACCATCCCTGGATGGATTGATGAGGTACTTAGAGATATGGTTTAGCATAGGACAGGAACAGTTGGACTTGATGATCCTAAAGGTCTTTTACAACCTTGTGATTCTGTGACTGGAAGGGGCTTGGAGGTCTCCCCAGAGCCTTCTCTTTTCCAGGCTGAACCAACCCAACTCTCTCAGCCTGTCTTCATAGGAGAGGTCTCCTCTGGACCTGCTCCATGTCTGGTGAGACCTCCCCAGTACTTTAGGGGGGGTCTCACCAGAGCAGAGTTTGTCTCAACATAGGTCAGATTTTGTCTAGCCGAAGAGAACGCAAGGAATTTGGGAAAGGGGGGGGAGGAGGAGGGGGGTGGTAGGGGCGAAACCTTTTTTTCATTGTCCTTTACTGGGAAGGGGTAGTGAGGAGAAGGAGTCATTGAGTTTCGTCCTTCTGTCCAGATAAAGCAGCGCTGTCAGCCAGAGCAGCGAATGCTGCTGCACTTAGCTTCTCAAGGACCACATTAAAGCAAAACCAGGATGGTTTTACCACTCCCGACTCTCCTGTGTAGAAACTGTCCTACACTACACCACTAACTTCGTCTCAACAAGCTCCTGAGAGTATTAGTTCTCAGAAGAAGTTACAGCATACGCTCTATCTGCAAATAGCACCTTGCTGTTCCAAGACAAGGTTCATCTCTTCCCTGAAGCACTCTCAGTAGTGTGCTTCACTAAGAGAGGTCTCAGCCTCTCTCAGTCCGGTTCTCTACAATTTTTGCTAATGCATCTTAATCCTGACCAGTGAAGACCACGCTGTTCCAACACTGCATTCCTCCTCTGTTCTGCCAAGCTATTATAATTAAAAATGATGAACAAAGGGTCACAACAGCTCAAAACTGCCACATAAGCAAATGATGAAGAACAAGGCTTCCATCCAAACAAGCAACAGCATTATACAAGTAGGGTGCTTGAAGCTGTTGGGACATTGCGTGGTGCTCTACCTTGTTTCTTCTGGAACTGAAGCACTTCCAGGAGCTTTTTCAGTGCTGGGAACCAAAATGTTATGTTTCTTCACAGCATAGGATCATTCCAACACTTTCATGAATCTCTGTCTGAGGAAAGCCCTTCCTTGGAGCGGTGGCCATCTCCTGTTTGCTAACTGAACTCCAGGGATCTTCTAAAGATGCTGAATCAATTACTCCTAGCCTAATAGTGAGCTGGTGCAAAACAGCAAGTCCAATAATTTCAACAGAATGCCACCACTGAGCACAACATGAGCATCAGGTTTGCTCAGCATCTGAGAATGGAAGATTTCGTACAAAAAAGGTGAAGAAAGGACAATCTGGCCCATGCTATCACAGGCACAACATCACCTGCAGCAGGAATTCTGCTCTTTGGTACTGCTGTGGCATTACACCTTCCTCAACACATACACACATCTTCCTCCTCGCTCCATGGAACAACATGTTGAGGATACTAACTCCTCATGCCGTTTCCATCACTTTTGCACCAAACTCAATAGGGGAAAAAAAATTGCTGAAGGTAAATGGTCAGAACATCTGAAACCCATCAGTGGGGTGGGAAGAGTCTTCCATCTGTACTAACTTGTCCATTAAAAAAACCAGACATCCCAGTTTCTCAACTAAAAGCACTAGTGCATGAATGCAGGATGCCTCCACACCCCTGCTTATGCTCACACAGGCAAATGGGTGAGAGAGGACTTCCTCCAATGCTCACTGATGCTTCGATGTTTCTACAAACTTGGGAAAAAGAATAACTCAAAATAACAACTCAATATAAATTTGGAAGAAATCTCAGAAGGCCAGCTAAAGTCATTTCAGAAGGACTTGTGTCTAATGTTCTCAAAATAAGTCTCCAAGAACAGATGCTATGCCCATCTCGAAAATCCATTCCAGTGCTCTCCTCCTCATTAAAAACTTATTGAGAATAGATTCAAGTCACTCCTGCTGCACCTTGAGTCCATTAAGTCAGTCCCATCCCCAGTTGGGAGTTAGCTGTTCTTTGCAGCTGGGTTTAATGACTGCATCAGATTAATGAAGAAATATCCAAATTTGAGGAAAATCTCTTTGGAGTGTTCTCACACAGATCATTCCTTACTGCCCAAAATGTAGAAATTATAATTTTAAGAAGAAAAGTGACCCTTTTCAAGCTACAAACACGTGTACAAGTCAAAAAAAGGTAACACTATAATAGTTGAATGCAGGACTTTATGTACAAGGGCTTGGCCTAATAGGACCAATTAACACTTAAAAAAATAAATAAATCTTACTTGATAGGTGTCATTGAACAGAAATTTGTTCAAATGAAGCTTACCAGAAATAATCAACTGTCTGCTGCAGTCTAAGAGCATGTTTGCACTTGGACTTAGGGGGGAAAAAAACCCCAACAGTATTAGTTTAAGATTCCTCTCCAGTTTTTAAGAGACTGCTGGGTATTCTGTCCTTGTTCCCTTAAAGGCTTCTACCTCCTCTCAGCTTTTACCTTAATGAGCCTTAATGAGTCATAGACTAAAGTACTGACCAGCATTTGACTCAGGACAAACTCCAGTAAACCTCTTTGCGCACATGTCTATTTTGACAGTGCTGCCTCACACTCTTCTTTTTCCTCATAATTGGGAAATCTTGCGCTGGGAATGCCATGGGTATGGTGTCAGGAGCCTAACTGAAGTCAAGATACAGGAGAGAGTTACCATTTCTCCCTCACCCAAAGCCTGATACCCCGTGATTGATGGCAATTGGGTTGCTTGACATGATTTGTTCTTGATAAATCCGTGCTGGCTGCTAGCTATTACCCTGCTATCTCCTAGGAAGTGGTTGCAAATAGATTACTTGCTTATTTGTTCCAGGCTCTTTCTGGGAACTGAAATTACTCTGACTGATCTGCAATTCCTTGAATTTCATTAGGCCCAGCTGACTTGAAAATATGTAACTTGTCTAAGAAGCCTCATTTCTGGTCATGTTCTTTTCTTATTCTGCCTTCTTATCCCCTCATGCTTGTGTTGATTGTGTTCGCCCACGGATCACAGTTAACCTTTTCAATAAAGACTGAAGAAAAGTCATTAAACATCTAAGAATTCTCAGTGTCATCTGTTAATAACTTTCTTCCAAAATAAGCAGGGAACAAATCCTTTCCTTGGTCCTCATTCTCCTCCACAGTGTACTTAAAATGTCTCCTTAGTGCTCTTTATGTTCTTTGAGAATAACATCTCTTTCTGTGCCTTGGCCTTCCAGTTTTGTTCCTCTACAAATTTCTTTTCTGTTTGCCCTTTATAACTTGACCTAGTTTCCACCCTTCTGAGCAATCTTCCTGCAGTTTAAGCTCATTAGAGAGCTCCTGATTTAACCAAGTTGGTCTCTTATTACATATTTTATCTCTCCTCTGGATTCTGGTCCTACCTCCTACTACATTTTGAACCTCAAAGCGCATTCAGGACACCATCAAACTGAAGGCAATACCTCCTCCCTTTTTCTTTTACCTGTTCTTCCCAAGCAGGTTTTTTCTTCCTAAATTGACTTTCTGCTAAAAGATCCTGATGTGCCATTTAAATTGCAGGTTTGATTTTGCATCATACTAAAAAGTAGTCCCATTCAGTCCCTGCACCTGAAGTGTCTGTACACAATAAGCTAAATATATTCATCAAATAGGCGACTATTTTCTTTTATGTACTTCCTAAAACCCAAGTAGTAACATCTCTGTTTTACAAGTTTCAGTTTTTGGGCCCCCAGAGATTTTTTTAACTGGGATCAAAAACTTTCCACAAGCTAGCAGGACTTTACACACTATAGTTCTGTCACCATCTTTCACTTCTTTTTCCAAGAGGTCAGCACAAATCTGCCTTCGCACAGCAGGTCCCCGCAGTCACTTACGCCACGATCAGGGCCGCCCAAGCACAACAGCTATCAGAACATGCCTGTCTACAAGGATCAGCAACTTGTTTCTCCTAACTGAAGGGCTCGCTTTCAGGAACTCCTCCTGGTTGTTGTGTCCCATGTTCTGTTCAACTGCTGCATTATAGACCCTTTTAGGATAAACCTCGCTCTAGCCCTGTTCCCTAATGTGTCCCATCTCTGTAGCCATCCATGAACATCAAGCTAGTGCTGCCCCACTCTCTCCTGCACAGGCTTCCTTGTCAACTTAATCACCAGCCACATTTGCTCACCCACAAGGGCAAACTCGCTAAAACAGGTCTCCCTGCCAGGTCTCCTTTTCCCTTCCTTGTACGGCAGCTGAACACACCCTAAGCCCTCTTAGCTACCACAGGAGTTGTCACAGGTCCGTGTTACAGGGACAGGCAGCCATCTGGTTATTTGAACAGTGATGCTACTGCAGCTAAGGGTACCACCATCCTTATGATGAAGTTACTATCACCTCCAAAAAAGACTGTGTTGTTAAAGCCCTCCACCAAATTCCTTACTGGTCCCACCTTTAACCCATTTAATGCAAACATTGCATTATCCCACACCAAGGAACAGGAAAGCCCAGGGACAGGAAAGAGTAGCCTTCATCTCTTACCTTCATAGGCTGGAGCTGCATCCTTGTGATCCTTGAAGGGTCTACCACTGGCTTGGGGCGCCTCAGCGTATCTAGAATATTCTGCCATTGAGGTGGCAGGCCCACAAATTTGCCCTCCTTTGGGTCAAACGAAGTGTGAACACGGTGCTCAAAGTTCTGCGGAGCCGAGATCTCCGGGCGTTTCTTCTTCTTCTTGCGGAACATGGTGTCTGAATCAGAGAAGGCAATGCCATCAGTGCTCTTGCACGTCTAGGTCCAATACATCCAATCAGTAATATGTATCAGTTATATCATTTAATTGCATTGTATTAAGAGCACCCTCTGCAGTGACAAGCACTGCATGTCAACAGCAGAGTTGACATGATCATCTGCTTTTACAGATGAGGAAAGAAAGGTAACAAGGGAGCAATGACTTGCTCCAGACCACCTAGCAGTCGGCAGCTGAGCAAGGACTTCTGCAAGCTGTTCAGTGCTCTGCCCACACACTCCTGTTTCGGAAAAGAAACAGGTACCAGTTACCTCTGCAGCTGAACCCCACCACTTGGCTTTCCTTTATTTCTACAATTCCCATTCCCAGAGAGAAACATTTTAAATACATGAGAGACACACACATTTCTATTTTACAGGCTCAAACCTAGGTTAAATGGCTTTGGAACCCAGCCAGTCAGACTGTTGATTCCACTACAAGCCTGGAGTGAGGGGTGGTTATGAACAGAACTCAAGCTGTCTTCTCACTGGCTACTCCCAGTAAGAGGCGTACATTTGATTCCCATTTAAAGACAACAGAGCTGTTGCCAAAGGAAGAGCTGCCCAAGACTGATTTTGAATCACAGTTTTTCCAGCTTAGACAGAGAGCTTCGGAGGGAGAGAGGAGGTGGTAGGTGGAAATCAAAGTGTCAGCAGGTAGCTGAAGAAGCTAAAATTAAAAATTAAGATTCTTTTCCCTTGAGGGCTGAGACAGTTTGTGTGAACAACCATTACAGCTGCAACAAGCCAAAACCAACTAACACTTAAATATACCCAAACACAAGAGGTGTTCAGAGTCTAAATTTAGACTATATATCCCCCACCCCTCACACACTCCCGCCCCACCTCCCCCCCCAAAGATGTACTTAGATGGAAAGCCAAAATAAGATGACCTTTTGAAATCAGGAATACATGAAGAAAAAGGAAGAAATTGAGCTCTGATCACAGAGGTGGGAAAGTTTGAATAACTGGGGGATTGCGATGGTGGACACCACCTCTTCACAAAAGAGGGACAGGGAAGATGGGGTGAGGAGGAAGTTACCCCTTCCATGAAGGAGTAGCTCAGAAGTAGGAAGATTTTCAGTGGAGAGTAGGGCTTTTCACAGCATGGGGTGGTGGGAGTCTGGCAGATGATCGGCATAGACCAAAACAAGTCCCAACTGGACAGGAAGAAAAAGTTTTCCATGCCTGGGAGAGTCCAGCCCTAGGGCAGGTTGCCCAGAGAGGCCAGGCAGTCTCCATCCCCAGAGATTTCCAAGGGAAAGTTTGCTCCTGAAGACAAAGCCCTGTGCAACTTGGCCTGACTCTCAGAGCAGATCCCGCTTTGAGCAGGGGTTTGCACTACAGATCTCTCAAGGTCCTTCTCCATTGAAGTATTTTATGGTTCTATTGACTGGTCTGACAGCTTTAAAGAGTATTCCACATTAGCGTTTTCTTAATTGCTGTTGGAGAAACACATTTAATGAGCAAATTACTGTTGTGTGGCTGCAATGAACTGGTGTGCTCCCAAGCTCATCATCTTCTTCCCAAGTTCTTATCTTTCAACGCACAAGATGAACGACAAGAGCCATAAGAGAGATGAGACAAAGCTAAGGCCCAGTGCCAAAACCTTTTGGTTAAAGCTCTAGCACTAAAAGCTCTCTAGCTTGGGAAAAAGCTGTACAAGTTTCCTTTAGGCAATTTATATCCACCAGTAGGAAAAATAAAAGTTTGTGTATTCTTCCCTTCCCACTGACAACTTCAGTACTAGCATTTGTCTCCCACTAATATTGCTTAAAGTAATGGAGACTGCCTCTTCCTTAACATCAGGTAGAGGATTTTTGCCACTTGATCTTCAACTTGACAGCGATTGCTCTTCCCCTGTACAGGACCTCAGCTTCCAACTCTTTGTGAGGAATAAATGTTTCCAAGGGTCAGAGGCATAGAACACAGAGACGTAACATGTGCTGTAGGCACAAAAATGCTTCTGGAGGATACTGGTCTTGAAAATCAGCAGCCTTTGTGCTTTTTTTTTCTCCCCACAGTGACATGTCAAACATTTTCTAGGTTGTTCCACTTAAAACTTGCTCAGGGAGCAAAGTTCACCAGGTGAGCAATGACTTTGTTTCCCAGTGATAGACTGAGATCTTGAAAACATGCACACACTTGCTTAACATTTGGTTACCGTGACCCTGGAGTCACTGGGGTGGGAAACGTGTATTTGTCACAGAAGAACAACCTAAATCACGTAACGCATCCTCAGTGAAATGCAGGCTTCACGCACTGTCAATGCCTAATGCAGTACTGCATCCCAAAGCCTACCAGAGATACCTCATGCTTGGAAAAGGAAGCAAAAGGGGAGTACGCTACAAAGCCACTTATAAAAGGAGCTGGAAGCAGCTGTCTAGGAGAGGCTTCACAGCCAGAATAATCTTTGCTTAGAATTTGTTCCAATGAAAACCCAAATACATCTTAATGGAGAGTTTATGGGAAGAGCGTCTGTGCTCCAGGTCTGGACTGCCACTCCTTGCACACAGCTATTCATCTCTAAGGCCCTTAGAGGCTACCAATTAACTAATAATCAAAACTTGAGTCGCAGTACAAGGGAAGAAACCCCAGTGCAGACAGTCCTGGAAAGGAAAGTTACTCTTATAGCTCATGGTGTGAACATGCTGGTGCCGCCAAGGAGCTTTCCCAGCCTCCAAGGGAAGCAGGAAGTCTAGCTGTAATATTCCATCAGGTGCTTCAGTTCCCAACAGTGACTGCTTATCAGTCGTGACTGCAACTTGGTCCACCCAAACAGGGACATTTCCAGCCAGGGCGATGTTATTTTAACCGGCATCTCTCCTTTGCCCCTACTCTCACAGCTTCATTCCTCACCTCATCCTCACAAAGAGAATATATTCAGGGCATAGCACACACCATGTCTTTCAAGTTTGCTCTTTAACTGCTTCGGGCAGCAGGAGGGTCCTGTAAGAGGTGGTGGTACAAATACCACGACCATCAGTGCCCGCAGTAGCAGCTGCTTTCTGGAGATTTCAGTCATTTCCCCAGAAGGACAATGATGTTAACTAAACTACTTCAAAATGCAGGTTTTTCCCCCAAAGAGAATAACGTCTCTACACCATCATACATCATACATACATCAGCATAAACACTACATTTGTGTCCTTACATTAAATCACTATATACCTGTCAGTCAGCACCTGGGTTCAGATCCCCCATACAAAAGCATGCTGCTTACACAAAAAAGCTTCAACTAAGTTCACAGTCAGTGGTGGGGCGGCTCCCTGGCATGGCCTACACCTACCTCATCCCTTCACAACAGACATCTTAAAACCAGCAAAATACAATCCAACCCAAATACAGTATAACCCCAGGCATCTGATGCTGCCTGCTTCCAAGGTGCAGCATCGGTCCGTGGTTATAAAGACATTGCCATATCAGACAGGTGGTTTAAAGGCACACTGCATTCAGATCAAATCACATTCACGCACTAAAAATAGCTATTTGAAATCCAGTGGATTGTAATCATCTGTGTAGGTTCTGCATTTCACTGAGGAGGTCTGTATTTAACCAGTCTCCTTTCACTTTGTGGTTATCATGCAAGAGCTATTCATTCATCTTTCCAATACCCAGATAAAGCATGTTTTTAAATAAAAAGCATAAAACAGGCTCTTTCTCATTTGACAAGAAATTCATAAGAATATTTTATGCATATAAGATTTTGAAAATGAAGCCAAACCTGTATTTAAACGTAGACAGCATTCCTTCAATATAATAATACAAATACTCTGACACTGATTTTATAATCATCTGCTAGACTTTAGTCTTTCATTCCCTGCTGACAACTGTGCCATAAGAAATGTCACAAACATAAATAATAAAAGTCACTACCACGAGACAAAAGCAGTCGGAGCTTGAAATTCTCTCAGCAATCCATTCCTGCTGCCTGGGAAACCACGTTAGATTTTTCAAGTCCAGATATAGCTGTTGCTGGATGATACAGCTCCAAAAGCTGTCACATCTGCCACTGAGCATGAGAAAAAATCCCACAGCCAGCAGATCCAGAGCAGGGGGAGGGATCGGCTGGGAAGGAGGGGCGAGAAGAGAGAAGGGTCAGGCTCAGATGAGAGGAAGGGGTGGGAAGATTAAGGATAGGAGAGAGACAGGGAGGTATGAGAGCTGGGAAAGAGGAATGGCTGGGAGACGAGCAAGCCACGGGACATGGGAAAGAACCAATCCCACTGGAAAAAAAGAAAGGAGATAAATGCTATTGGGAATTGCTGGTTACAGCACAAGGGTCATCTAATCTGATTCACCTCCACCCCGTATACTCACAGTTACACGCTCCATTAGGGTATATGCGCCCTGCTTAACTGCACCGTACGCTCCTCCACTCACACACACACTTGATGACAGCAAGACAGCGGGGAGCTACTTCAACCTGACTTGCATGGTTCCCGTCAAAAAGCAGCCTTCCCTCCCCCTCCTTGCTGCAGCAGCAGCCCAACTCCTTCCTCAGTGCTCATTGCACTGCCATCAGATCTGGATGCAGCTTGCCACATTCCTCCCAACCTGGCCGAGAGATAACACTTTGGCTCTGGGCTGAAGAAATTTCCCATATTTCTAAGCACTCCCTCAGCTGATACACCAAACTACCCCAGCCAGCTACAAGGAAGGAGGGAAGAGGAGGAGAAATCTTCCTACAGGATCTGAGCTGTATGCCAATCAAGTTTGAAGTAGGGAAATGAAGATCCCAGAAATCCTGCCATGTTTCCATACGCTACAGTGCAGGTCACTGCCATGTAATACCTTTCACATGCAGTGTGAGTTCAACAGGCCAGTATTGATGCCTGTCGTAGGCGTACCCACATCTGTTCACACACAGAGCCTTGTTGCAACAACACCTTCTGTACTTGTCTGCAAGTTTTAGGTACATTTTTCCCCCTTAAAGGAGAGTGGACATTTCCCTGGTGCGCTATCGTTTCCTTATTTCAGGCCCTTTCCTTCCACACCTCTGCCTCCAGCAGCAGAGCTCTGTGTCAGAGCACACTGGTAGCACAGCAAACCCATGTAATGCTCTAAATCCTGCCCAGACACATGCACGAGTGCACAGATTAATATTACATTAGAAATAAGCTTAGGGAGAGACATATTTATTCTATTGGTGGGTTTGGTTTTGACAAATAAGAGAAAAAAACTCACAACTGCTTGACATGGTTTTGCCCTGGCTCCTCCAAACAGGGTCCAAAGGCTGGGGTGCTGCCTCTCTTTCCCCTGCTCCAGTTCCTTGCTCATAAATTAAGACTAAAACCTGAAGCACAGTGAATGCGTTTGCTCAGCTTGTTTTGGACGCTGCTCAGTGACATACTTTTAGGTGTGTTTTAATTGTACTCGACCAAATTCATTCTGGGGCATATGAAAGCACTTGCAAAGAAAAGACCTCTTGAACTTTCTGAAACCAGTACACGCACATCCCAGATGCTGATGGGCTTTTTCCCTCAACAAATAAGAAGTGTTTTCCACTACTAGCAGTCCCCTAGAAATCCCAGCTAAAGTCCCTGTCCCATGGTGCTCGTCTCTGAAGTCAGGCCCCACCCTCTGGAGGTTTCACCTAAGCAGATGAAAGGTAAGGAAAAGGAATTATTATCCTCGTTTGCAGAGCAGATTTAAAAAAATTAAAATAAATTACTAGTCTAGTGTCTTCGCAGCTATGTCTAGATTAGAAAACCTCCGAGAGCTTCCAGGTATGTCTCCTGGCTGCTTGTTACCTTCGTATTGAGGCCAGATCCAGGTGCAACACGCCCTGGCTTCTGTGGAGAGAAAACATGGGTGCTCAGCACCGGTGGGAGCCGAGGCATGCTCTGATCATGTTTGATCTTGACACCAGCACATCGGTCTAGACACC
This sequence comes from Laterallus jamaicensis coturniculus, assembly GCA_022605575.1. Lineage (NCBI taxonomy): Eukaryota > Metazoa > Chordata > Aves > Gruiformes > Rallidae > Laterallus > Laterallus jamaicensis. The sequence continues at coordinate 3,143,346 of JAKCOX010000060.1, read as the reverse complement.
ACGACAGAAACCAGCTGCGCAGACAGAAATTGCACCCAAACCTCAATTGCAACCCAGTGCTTCATTGCGCGATTGGCCTTTGCTGCCAGTGTTTGGTTTGTGAGAAGGTTAGGGCTGGCAGACACCACTGCAGCACCAAGAGAAGGCTGCAGCTCATCACATCTGCCTTTCCCTACGCCAGTGGGATGCATGCTACAAGGCACAAGACTGAGACGTATGCCACTATGGCAATGCTGACCTCTGTAACCCACCTTTTAAGCACTTGATGTGGCTGTGCTAGACATAAAAAAACCATCCAGCACCACACCTCTTTGGCACCCACCTTACACATGCACCCTGCACTGTCAACATCCAAAAAGCAACTGCATTGTTTCAACTGGGTTTACTGCAATTATTTTGCCACAAAGGATGTACTGGGGTTAAAAGCAGTGGCCATGGTTTGCTCTTAACCCAGAATACCAAAGAGCTTCAAGATCAGGTGGGATACAGGGTTTCACAGATCTGTTCAAGCTGAGCCTAAAAATACTACTGAGATCAGAATAAGCACGTTTACGGTCCTGCCTCCGAAACTTCCCATGAACAGCTATATCTTCCATATGAGTCAGGAGGTTACATCAGGACAAGAGCAAGGGACCACATCTGGCACGCCAGCCCACATGGCACATGGAGGAGCCGCGGTGCGTGGCTGCATCTGGGGAACATGTGACTTCCAGCAGTGTTCTAAACACCATGTGCCACGTCCTGTGGCTGGCTGAGCTCCATAACCTCACGCTGCTCCTCCATGCCACGTCACAGCTCGCAGATCCGGCTTCCTCCAGAACATTGGGTTATGAGAGGGAAGACGCAGCTCTGTGCCACAACTGTGCATGATATAGGCTTCGGTTCAGGGAAGCACAGGGCAGCAGCCAAGCAAGAGTCACCTCTGGGGTAAGCATAGCTGGTGGCTTGCAAGGAGATGTGTTACAGGAGAGACCCTGGTGACCACACGCATCTTGCATCCCTGCAGCAACATGGCAAAATCCCTGCAGTCTTCCCTGCAGCAACACAGCAAAGGGCCGCAGAGACACCACAGGGTTTCCCTGGGCCACCCCCTGGTATCAAGATGCAAGAGTTAAACTTCCTTCCTGACAGGACAAGGGCCAATGGTCTCAAGCTGGAGCACAGGGAGTTTCACACCAATCTGCAGAGGAACTTCCTCCTGGTGAGGGTGACAGGGTCCTGGGACAGGCTGCCCAGGGGGGTGTGGAGTCTCCTTCTCTGGAGATATTCAAGCCCCATCTGGCCACTGACCTGTGCAACCTGTCCTAGGGACCCTACTTTGGCAGGGGTTTGGACTCAATGATCTCTGGAGGTCCCCTTCCAACCCCTACAACTCTGTGAATCTGTGAATTCCAAACACCCCCAAACCTTAGTCCCCACGCTGTGTTCTCCCAAAGCAATATACATATATACTTAACTGCTGTCAACAGCCTGCAAGGCAGCTCACTGGCATTATCCCAGTGGGATAACTGATGGGAAAACTGCAGCAGTGCCCTGAAACACAGAGGGGCCAGACTAGTTTAAACCCCACAACCTGGCTGCCTGTCAGCGCCCTCCTACTCACTGCCAACACTGATATGGAAATTTAAATCATAATGGACAAGTCTTCTCCAAGGGAGCATCAGTTCTCCCACTCCCATTAGGAAGGAAAAACAGGTGCCAGGAGTATGAGTGTTCATACAGCACTCTATGCATTGAAACAGAAGATAAATAACTTACCAGCTACAGCTATGCTCTGCTTAATTAATCACAAAATAATCCAGCTCCTGACACTACAGGTTAACATGGCTCAGCCATAGGGTGAATGTCATGTCCTCAGATCATTATTTTTCTTGAGAGAAATAGATTTGAGCCTTCAATCTGTCATCACCCTCCTTTCACATTGTGCTCACATGGCAGACAAATGGATAATGAGTCTCAAAACAACAATATCCTCACTAATGACAATATCTGAGTGTGCTGGCCCTCAAGCCACGTGGCGATCCTCCCTCAATGTTAGAATCCATACTGAGAAATTCCTTAAAAGTCAAGCCAAGTCCCGACTCCATACTGCACTGCATCAGGTCTGTACAAGCCTGATGAACCCACAGCAACTCTTGCTAACTTCAGAGCCCATGTCCTGTATGTGTGCAGAGTTGACATGCAGCTCCGAATATGATGAAACTTCTGCATGGTACTGCTATAGGTACCCTCAAGAAAGCACAATGTGCAATGCAGAACTCAGAACCTGGCTGAGATGTTACTTGCAGTTGGAGAAGGCTGGTCCAGGCTGTTTTAAACAATTTGCACAAAGTATTTAGCTCTTTTCTCTGCTTGTGGCATTCCCTAAAGACAACGGAGAAGCAGGTTAAATAGAGCTCTTGATTTTTTCTGATCAGAAGCAGGAGAGCCAAACTTTCCTACTGGTTCTCCTTGGGAATGAAAACACTTTTGTGCTAAAGGAAGGGTTACACTTCTCACTTTTGCAAGCCTCAGCAGCAGGACACCAGATATTCTTTCTTGGTGCACACATACCACCACCCATGCAGACAGCAACAGCCCCTGTCCTGGGAACAGCCTATCAGTTTGGAACCACAGTTACTAACCCAACAAACTATGTACTGACAGCTCTTTCCAGTATTCCATCAACTTTGCTACTAGGTAGATACAGAAACCACTGCTCACACTTTGCACACAAGGATTCACATACCAAGGCAGTGTAGAATATTAAAATCAATCTACACCTTCATCACACAGTCAAGAGTAAGACTTTTCAGAGGGATGGGGCCTGAGAGAACACCACACAGCAGCGTTGCTTTCCTCAGCAGCTGTGCAGGGCCTCCAATGCCCCAGGTTTTACCTAAGAACAAAACTCAAAAGCAGAGGAAGACTCAGCAAATCTCTCTCACTCTATGTACATCCCCCAGCCTCACCTGAGAGCTCGCACTCACCAGCCACAAACTGCTCTTCTATCTGTTCAATACTTCGTCCCCAAATTCATTAAGGCATCAACGTCCTGGCAAAGAGGAAAGCAACACATCAGCAGACATTAACAGACAGCACTCTTTTTGGTAGCTGGAAATACCTGGCCATATACATGGGTTACCACATGACAAAAACAATTAAGTACAAATGCCCAAGAGAATTGTAGATTGTAGCTTAAATAAGAGATTAGCCAGCTTTCAGATAGCCAAAACCCACTAAGGCACCCTACACACGTGAGTACTACGAGGTACTTTCAGTCAGTGTGCTGAGAGGATCTTGGCTAGTACAGCAGATGGAAGGTCGGGAGGACAGACACATGGGGTGCAGCCGTTGAGTCAGTCAGAGCTCCTCGTGAGACACAACAAGGGTCCTTCCAGGTACAAGAGCCTTCAGAGCAGATATCGCAACGTCTCACATAAAGACTATGAGCACACGTGTTCCTGACATGCTGTCTGCTCCCTCAAGCATCACCCTTGAGAGAGTAATTTTTAATCCTTTCTGCACCCCAATACTTTAGGAGCATCACCCTGCAAGATTCAACAATGCATTTTCCACTCCACATTCCTCATCTTCTTGAGCATCAATCAGTGACATCGCTAGACCCCAGACACCATAGCCCCACATGCTGGCCCACCTAAAAGACCCCAGAAAGCATAAAAAGAACGATCTTACCGGCAGTCCTGTAGCAACAATGCTGGTAGAGGACAATTCCAAGGGAGAGGAGAAAGAATGGTCTGGAGGGAAACTCTCCCACCGTCATGCAGGAAAGCCGATTGGAGGACAGTGTTGCTGGGCTAGAGGACTAAAGATGAAGGAATCCAGCTCCCGTTTTTTCTTCCCTTCCAGAACCATCCCTTGAGAGGAAAAAAAAAATGGTATGACCCCCCCCAACCATTCCCCTCTCACTTTGCCCTAGGCTGGCACCGCCAACACGCATGCGATCATTATGCTAATTCCTGGCAGCGGGAAAGCTTAACTCCGCAGGGAAGGGGTTAAGCTATAGCAGCAAAGCCACCGGGGAGCAAAGACATTAGTTTAACCCGACAAACCTAGTCCTCTGTAAACAGAGGAAACAAACTGCATGAAACAGCAGCCATCAGAACGATGCTGTCACTGCTTTAAAGCAAGCAAGCCAACATCCATCCCCAAACCCACGGGAGAGAGCTTACCCCAGACTCCTCATTGCTCCATAACCAGAGGCGAGGTGGGAATGCTCTGCCACTGGCATCCGCCAGCACGCGGATAAAATTGAGAGAGAAAGATGGCATAAGAAAGCGGGAGAAGAAAAAGGGGTGGAGGCAAGCCTGACATGTTTGTACAGTGCCTGGTTCACCCAAGCTGCTGAGTTTGATTTCAGGGTGTGGTAGAAGATGGGACACAGGAGCGCTCGGCACGGGGAAGCCTCAGATTCTTGTTGTGAGGAAAACAACATACGCCGAGAGCAGAGCCACTGGGACCGTCTTGCTTTCTCCCCTCAGTCTCCTTTTGGTCCCTAGAGAGGAGAGAGAGAGAGAGAGAGAAAGAACTCTGAGCTACACCTGAGCACCGAGGTTTGCTGGCTCTCTGGTAAGAGCCTTGGGAGATGAGCTCCCACTCCTCTCCACCCTTTTTACCCCTGACTTGGCTGCTGACCTATTAAAGCTCCAGTTCTCTCTGTTAGCTCTCCTCAGCCTCGGGGCCTAGAGCTGCTGCTGTTCCTAACAAATCCTGACATCCCCGCCTGCGTCGCCTGCCTGCAGATTTTCAGGACCTGCCACCTATTCCTTGTCATTCCTGGCAGGAAAGCTTTGCTTGCTTGCTATAGGGCTGGCTATAGAAGAAATCACCAATTTATTTGCATTGCAGATGAGCAACACATCACCTGGCGCTTCTGCTCTTCCTGTCACTTGGCATGAGTCAGTGCTTCGAGGTCTGCGGCCGACAATCACCCTGTAATCCTGCTACTCTGCCCGCACAGTGCCGCCGGCTGTACCCACTCCTGCGAGCAGATGTTTCCACAAGTAACGTGTTCTCAGCAGGACACTGGCTTCACCGCTGCACGGGCATAAGTGGAAGGAGGCATTGCTACGGGACACTATGGGGATTACAGCCCAGCAGAGAGCCGAGCTCATGTCAGCAAACTCATCAGCTGCTCTTTCTCCACTGCAAGTAAAGAGGATTCTTGGCCTCTCTAAACCACTAACAATGCTGGCTTAACCCTAGGATAGTTTTAGGTCCAAAGAACGGAGATAAAAGCCTTAAAAATCCACCTCCATGACTTTTTTTTTTTTTAATGTTGGTTTTGCTGAATCACCCTTAAAATAAATAAAAGAATGACATGCTGCAAAACATCATTAGGCTGTCATAATTTCTGCTGGGAGTAGCTTCTCCAGCCCTGCGACCTTTTAGCCCCATAACCCCATTCCCAATTTCCCTCCTACCTATTTATCCTGCCTAGCTAGGCGGCAGCATCTCTGTCCAACAACCAGAGTCACCACTCTAGTGAGATGACGTTACGGAGAAAGAACTGGGGTTCATATTGAGAACATAAAGGAAACCCTGGCATTGTAGCTGGTCATCTGAGGTTTGTAATCTTCATTTCCAGACCTCCTAGTGAAGTTGTGGAAGGTTGCTTCCCAAAAATGCAGTCACTTCTATATTACACTGCAGCTCCTTGCCTGCTGGAGCCTGCCAACGAGACCAATGTTTCCTGCTGGTTACCTCCCTGCAGCATCTCTAAGGTACAGGAAATAAAGCGAGCCAGGTTCCTTTCTGCCTGGGGATTAGCTTGTCTCCTCCTACAGGGCAGGGCCCGTTCACAGATGAGATCAAAAATAAAAGGAAAGTTCATGTTAATAGCAGCAAACAACTATGGTCAGGAGAGGGGGACAGCATTCCTTCTCCAAAAGACTGAAATAGGCGAGGCAGAAGGAGTGCAGTGGAAGGTCAGAGATGAGGAAACAGAGTGCAGTCCTGCTAGGTGTGGAGGAAACATGACCCAGAGCACATCGCTGTTGTCATCTGCAGCATCTGTGCTTTACTGACATACCAGCTGGTGAGGAATTGTCTACGTGGCGATAGCTTTGGGAGTGTCACAAAGCAACATCGCTCGCTTACATTTTACAAAGAGTCACCCAGGCTTGGAACTGGCTTCAGATTTGCATAAGTATTACATTTCATGGGCTTACATGCTGAGACAATCTTTTAGAACAAGACGCAAGTTCTTCATACATGGAAAAGCCTGATTATACTTGTCAAGACACAAGCTTAGATGAAACCAAGGCAGCTTTTGAGTTGGTGAGAACTTCTGCTGCCTCCAATCTTAATGAAAAATAGGACACTTTCCAGTCTTTCTGTTCACAAGGTTGGTCCCAGCAGTCCTACACACTTTGAAGAAAAACTTCCCAGTAGAACTGATGCATCTCTAATTTCCCCCTCTAGCAATTGTCCCTTCATTAAACATTTCACTGCTCCTTCCCTGCCCACTGCTCCCTTCTTACCTGGAGAATTGCACAAGATCATATAAATAATTATGCTCACACATTGCTATAAACACACCATACACACCCCACTCCTCCTACAGCTCCTGTATGCTACATGGCTTGTTCGGGCCCTGTCTGGCTTAGCTATGGCAGCTGTAACTGCCAGGCAAGAAGTTCCACGGCATGTGTTGCCTGAGTGCTTGCATCACAGGCTGCCTGGTTTATCTACACAGCAAAGGCTACTCCAGACTCCCTGTCCCCTCCCCAGATGCAAAGCATAGCGAATTTCAGATCAAAATTGCTGATCTCACCTCTCTTCTCACCCCACACATCAGGAAAGCAGCAACACCTCACATTCAGCACCGGTGAGGTCACAGGCTCAATGTAAGGCCATTTTGTCTCTGCTGGACCAGAATTTTGCAAGACCAAAACCAGGGTTTTACTATGTCAACAGGCAAGACTTGGCACTTCATAGTTAGAGATGCCGAGGCCAGCTCTACCATGTACAATGTCTTTGCTCTACCTCAGTCAGGAGAAATGGACCTGCCCACCTGTTTGGAGTTTGTGGGAACTGAGCAAGCTGTTGGGACGAAATTCATCCTGCTTTGGTGATGCTTCCAGGAGAAGCCTAATACCAAGGCACTGTAAATCTGATGCACTGAGGAAACCCAGTAGGAAGTAAGGGAATCCCACCCACGGAGCTAGGCTGAGGTTCAGAGCTAGACCTCCCAGCAGGGCTCCTTCAAGCTCTGGGGTCTGCTAGGAGGCACAGGTGCCCTTCCATCAAAAAAGCATGGTCCTGGTCCCTTTTCTCCTTCATGGCTCTTGAGATCCAGACAAAGCTGGCCAAGGAAATGAAAAAATATGCCAATGATTGGGACAAAGGGGTCACTAGAAGCAAGGGCGTGTTGCAAATTCAGAGAGCATCAGCATCCACTGGTGGGAGGAAGCGCAAGATAGGAATCAAGTCTGCAAGTCTCATAATCAGCGCACGACATTAGCCAGGACTAGAGATAAGGAGGGCGCAATCCAGAGGCAGTTTCACTTTAAATAAGTGCTTACAGTTCAGCTACCTTTCCCCAAGGCTATTGCGCTCAGCAGTGGGCAGAACATGTCAAGAGAGAAGTATCTGGATTGCTTGCTCTAGCATTAGGGCTATCCTCCTGCCCCCCATGATCCAGGTCCTGGAGACCCCAGCAGTACAAAGCCTCTCCTGCCCTCACACTGCATGAGCTTCTCCTTACAGTCTAATCCAGTTTCCATCTTTCTGGCCCAATTCAGACTGAAAAGAATTAAACGCCCCAGCTATGAGGAACTGGAGGTTGACTTTAGCACATTCATCCCTGGCAGAGCATGCTGTTATAGGTCAGGGAGCTTTCCTGTGCTCAAATCCGTCTGGACAGTGTGTGGAGCTCAGGGTCCCCCTTCACCACATGCACCCTGCCAGATACAAAGCACAAGAAGAAAATTTGTTGTGCTTCAGGCTCTGCTCAGCATCAGGGCAGCATCAGAGCCAGGTTCTGCTGAGCTGGACAACTCCAGCAGTGGAGCAGAGCCAGCAAGGATGTCCCACAGGCACCTACAGATTCTGCCAGGCCACAAACACTGGGCTTGGAGCAGTGAGAGCTGAGGATGTGGGCAAGAAAGCAGATTAAACTTAAAAAGAATAAAACAGCAGACTCCCTTTCAAAATTTCAACTCCCGCTCTGATGAGAAGCTGAAGCTAAAGCTCAAGAGGATCACCTGAGCACAGCACACACTGCATTGCTACTGGTTAAATTCCTGTGGCTGGGTAGACATTTGCTACAGATAATATCACTAGAGCTCAGCTCACAGCCATCTCGTGCTTCTTCCAGACTTTCTACTTGCAAAAATTCACAGAATTATTAGGTTAAACAGGAGCAACATCACAATCTGCCCAACAAGCCCATGCTGCCTTCTACACAGGGTCCAACTGCCGCTTCCCACAGAGTCAGGATGATGGGGGTCCTGCACTCAAAGGAGAAAGGCAGTGCTGGCTGCCTCTGCCACTGCTTTGCTGGGTCACCTTGGGAACATCCCTTTGCATGCTGGTAAGGCCACAGTGACAATGCTTAGCTCCCGCAGCACAGAAGCAGCTTAAGCTGTCGGTTTGTTGTTCAGGCTTTTTTTTTTCCCCAAGCATGCCACGATCCTTGAGGATGCTGCAGGAACACAGCCTGAAATCCCTGGCTGACATAAAGGGAGTAGAGACTGCAGCCTCTGCTCAGAATAACTAGGTCAGTCAGTTATTGCGAAAGTATTAACTGGAATTCAGAGAATTCCTGGTGGCTAAAATAACGGCAGCAAAAACCTACCCCTAATTTGCTGTCATTAGTCCCTCTCTACCTCTGGGTACGTTCAAACCCAACTCTGAAGAGCCTAGAATAATTTGAGGGTTGGAGCTTATGCTGCATGTGGCTCAGTGCAGTGCAGGAGGCTCCCGTCACACTTGCTGCCTGTGGAGCCAGGCTGAACGCATGCAGCCCATTTCCCGGAGCTGCAGTGGTCATACTGGGCCAGGTATCAGTGGCACACCCATCCTCCCAGCCACAGAATCACAGACTGTTGGGGGTTGGCAGGGACCTCTGGAGATTACCCAGTCCAACCCCCAGCCAGAGCAGGATCACCTCAGGCAGGCTGCAAGGACAGCGTCCAGGATCACAAGGTCTGAATGCCTCCAGAGATGGAGACTCCCCAACCTCTCTGGGCAGTCTGTCCAGGGCTCTGCCACCCTCCCAGGAAAGCTGTTCCTCCTCATAATTAGGTGGAACTTCCTCTGCTCCAGTTTGTGCCTGTTGCTTCTTGTCCTGTCCCTGGGCACCCTGAACACCTCCTGAGCCCGCCCCTCAAGGATTTATCAGCCTTCTCTAGGCTAAAAAGTCCCAAGTCCCTCAGCCTCCTTTTCCAAGGGAGATGTTCCAGATCCCTCATCATCTCTGTAGCCCTTTTTTGTACCAGGAACTCCCTGTCATTCCTGACCTGGGGAGCCTGGCACTGCACACAATATTCCAGGTAAGGCCTCCCCCAGGCAGAGCAGAAAGGCAGGAGAACCTCCCTTGACCTGCTGCCCACTTTCTTAGCCCAAGGGCACATTGCTGGCTGGTCAATCTGCTGTCCACCAGAACTCCAAGCTCCTTCTCCACGGTGCTGCTTCTCAGCAGGCTGCCCCTAACCTGTACTGTTGCAGGGCATTATTCCTCCCTGGGTGCCAGACCCCCTAGCAAGTGCAAGGGTCAAAATTGTGCTATGGCACATAGTAGGTACCTTCTTTTGGGGGAAGACTGGTAGAGGCAGAGAGCAGCTGTTTCGCTGGGGTCTGACGTAGAAGAGAGGGGATACATTGACCACTGGAATGGGGATGCATATCCCACATTTAGACAGAGCATTTGCTTCCCTCTCAGGGCTGAGTACCACTGCATGCCACTGGTTCTTACATTGATGCTCGTTTCCCGTGTCAGTGCTGGTACAACTGTACAGCCACCTGTAGACTGCACCACACAGGGAATCAGCACAGCTACCCACACCGAGCAGCTTTTGGTTTTATTGGAAACGGAAGGTAAGGGAATCATAGAATGGTCTGGGTTGGAAGGGACCCCAAGGATCACAGAGCTCCAACTCCCTGCCACAAGCAGGGCCACCAACCTCCAGGCCTGGATCTACACAAGGTTGCCCAGGGTCCCATCCAACCTGGCCTTGAACACCCCCAGCGATGGAGCATCCACCCCCTCTCTGGGCAGCCTATTCCAGCCCCTCACCACTCTCTCTGTAAAGAACTTCTCCCGAATATCTAATAATCTAACCCTTCCCTCCTTCATCTTCACTCCATCCCCCTTGTCCTGACAGTGTCTGCCCTTTAACAAGCTGATTCCCCTCCTGTTTCTCTGCTCCCTTCAGGTACTGGAAGGGAAGGGTTACATCTGTTTAATCTTTATTAATAATAACAACACTAATGTTCCTTTTTAAACTCAGATTTGTTTAGCAGCCTGGCATGTGGCTGGGCCACACAAACCATCATGCCATCATAACTCAGGAGCCAGCAATCTGCAGTGAAGAAACTGGGGCTTCTGTTTCTCCACTGAAACAAGTGTCCCATAACACTGCAGCCTCAGTTTCCCTTATCTCCCTGATCTGGAGTCCATACAGTGGGTCATAAAGGATTTAATGGCTACAATCGCCGCTTTGGGATTTATTTATGTAGGGTAGAAAAATATGTCAGCTGTGGCATCTTTGTCATATGTAGTAACTGCTACACCAGAGGAAAGAGTTGTTAATGCTGCCTCCCCTGAGAGTCATGTTTAGTCTTTCCTGTCAGCAGAGAAGCCTTTGACTTTCTTTCTCCTCAGCTCCCTCCTCAAGTCTTCACCTGGGCTGCAATTTATCGCAGAAGTGTCAGGGTTGGAAAGGGACCTCCAGAGCAAATCGAGTCCAATCTCTATGCCAAAGCAGGGTCCCTAGGACACGTCACACAGGTCAGCATCCAGACAGGGCTTGAATATTTCCAGAGAAGGAAACTCCACACCCCCCTGGGCAGCCTGTCCCATGGCTCCGTCACCCTCAGCAGGAAGATGTTCTTCCACATATTGGGGCAGAACTCCCTGTGTTCCAACTTGAGGCCATCGTCCTTGTCATAGAAGCCTATACACCAGCATAAAGCAGAGCAAGGTGCTGGGTGCCCCCAGACACACTGTTCCAGCAGAACACAGGCTGGTGGGCACTCAGTAAAGCTTCCAACCACCGTTACCTCTGTTATGAACAGGCAAAAAATAATCCCAACTGTCCAAAAACATTTGTGCAACTCTTAACGCTGTTGGATTCCACAACAGGGAACTCAAATGTGGACACAGTCAGGTGATGCCTGTTACAAAGGACTGAACCACGATGGCTGTTTCTGGTATCAGAAGAACGTCACATGAGTGGAGTCCAAATCGAACACAGTCATAGCGTCGACCTGAGCACACGGCACCACTGGCATCTGCTGCAGTCCCAGCAAACGTCCTTCCCTTGGAACAAGGCTAGATCTTACTGGCTGCTGGAAGGACTGAAACTGTTGGGGAACAACTGGCCTCTTCAAGAGGAAACTGTTACACCAAGATAAACGCATAGCTACATATATAAATAAAGGAAATATCCATATTCAGAGTAATAGCAATTAAAGGATAAACTCAAGATGCAGCCATTTAAGTCATACCATCTAAGAGTTACTGATGATGGCATCAAAAAAATTCCATTAACCTTCTACTTAAACAGAATTTGTCACACTACTAATTCAAAACCACATTTCTTGTTCCTGGGCTCTCTGGAGCGCCAAACAAATTCTGTAAGTAAACAAAGTCAGAGAAATGCATTCAAGTAAAAAGAGCACATACTTACTTCATTTCCACACGTGACCTTTAGAAACAAACAAAATGAGCATTTTCCTCTCTTGCTCTTCAGAACACTGATGAGAACTGAAAGCCCAGCCAACAGTTGTGCCCAAAGGCTGAGGCAAAGATTTCCTACAGAAAAACTTGGGTAGTTTTCTAGAAAGTTCTTTTATCCTTCTTCAAACCAATAGCGACCTCAGTCCAAGACCAGCCATAGCCCATCACGAAGGTGAATGCAGCCCACAAATCAGAGGTAGCCAGATAACTTAGGTGGCCCTGCATTCTAAGAGGCTGCTTTAAACCTATGCCTTTAAATGACACAGAAATAAATGGCAATGTTCTTTAAAGAAGTTCTTGGCTCAGGTTTATGTCACCCGTGCTGCTATTTTGCAGAACCTTGGGGAGAACATATTTAGACCTTGGAAAGGAACAGAAAAGCCCAAAGAGCTTTGCAGATTTCTGAATTGGGAGAAAGTGTCAGAAATAGTATCTTCTTTGCTGTTAACACCAAACAGTGCATATTTTATAATAAAGCATCAGAAATCTAGAAGTTTCCTCAGCCACAAACATCACATCTCATCTACTAACATCCCCTACAGTTGATAAGATGATATGAGTTCTAAACTACTCAGGACATAACGTTGCACATTTCAGTTTCTGAGATGACCACAGCATACATTTTGCATTTTATAGCCCAAATATTCCCTAACAGCATCTTGCTTCGCCATTGGATTTTCCATGCCTTTCGCTATGCACTCAGGAGCTCTGATTTCTGCAAATTAATTACGTGTGTACCTCAACTGGGCGGTTTGCTGGAGCACAAATGGCAGCAAGGATGACTTGCCCACAGAGATTTCTCTCCAGAGCCAGCGATAACATCTGTTCTTCAGATCCAACCCAAAGTCTCTTGAAACTGGAGGGATTTTCACTGACTTTCACAAGTGCTAGACAGACTCTTAATTCTAAGCTGGATGTTAGAGGAAAGAAGTTCGTTTCTAACATTATTGTATGCATTGAGGTACTGTCCTGGACAAATACAAAGTACTCATTACAAAGTGTAACACCCTGCTTAATTCTTCCAGAAGCCAATCATAAGGCCACTATGAATTTTAATGAGCACTGAATCAAGCCCCAGATGGGTTTTTCAAAGCCAAATTATCCTGATCTTGATTATTTTAAGCTCTGTCTAGTAGTGCCTTCTGGCCACTCTGCATATTAACCCCTCTGTTCCCAGTCCAGATTAAGGAAAGACTTTCACACTAGTTCTCCTGGTCTAAACACAGGTCTTCAGTTGTAAAAGACCTTCAACTCCTCCTTGAAAAGCCACAGAAGATTCAAAGGTTGACACAGGTGAGGAAAAAACCCCCACGTACCCGCAACATAGCAGGGAGGATGTGCTCTTTCAGCAACGCAACCAAGGCTCCGCAGCCCATTGAGTTCTGTCTTCTGCACACAGGAACAGGGACATGAACAAGCTTAGAAGAATCACAGAATCTTAGGGGTTGGAAGGGACCTCAAGAGATCATCGGGTCCAACCCCCAGAAAGAAATTAGTGAGATCACAAAAACACGGATCCCAATGGAAAAGGCGACGGTGTAAGAAAAACAAAGCTGGTTGTTTATAGGGCATGAAGGCAGAAGGGAAAGGCAGAAACCCAGAAGGCTATTGGTAAAATAACCCTGACGCTACAGACAGTCCCATTTAGCAAGAGCCTCGGGGGAAAAGCAATTGAGCTCCGAGCTGTCAAGTTGGCATTGTATCAGCTCATAGAGATTCTCATCTCTGCTGAGACTGTTGAGTATAGTTTCTTTCTAGCTGGAAACGGTATCTTTTCTTTTCTGAACAAAACAGGGGCATTTCAGGTATCCCCACAGCACATGGGCAGGATCCTCATCCCTGCTGACAGAAGAGCTTGGCTGGAAACAGCACTGCTCAGGGATGCACCCCGGCTCTTCAGAGCAGACTAGGAGTTACCTTCCATGCCTACCACAAACCACTCCTGCCTTACACCCTTTCCTTTGGCTCAGGGTTTGGGGGCTGTGCTTGTGTCCTGCAAATGGTTGAAGCATCATATTCCTCATTAGAGCAAGCCCAGAGGAATGTGAATTCTTCTTAGAGAGCTTTTGTGGTGGGGAGTCAGGGGGGAAGGAGACTTTGTGCCTGATGACTGACTACAGCAACGCATCCAGTCTATGTAACCACGACAGCTGTTCAGCCAGCCAGAATGCCAGCTGATTTGGGTGGTTGGGTCACGGTTGAGTTGTGTTGGGTTCTTTTGGAAGAGATAAATGCCCTCTGTACTAACTTGTGAGAGGTGGGGGGTTGCTTGGTTTGGTTTGGGGTTTTTTTGGGTTTATTTTCATTCTGGAATTTTGCTTTTTCTTTTTTTTCTAAGCCTCATCTGGTAAACAGATGGACATCACAGCAATGAAAAGGATGAAATGGAAGGAATAACAAAAATTGACGTGCAGCATTATGCAAGCCAGCTATGGAAAAGAAATTCTGTTATGTCACTATATATTACTTAGTTGAGACTGGTTAATGAGTTTATGCTATTTAACCATCATACCAGAATGGGCATCACAGCTTCGGGAATGCAGCCAGAGCTCCGAAATTTCACAATTAGGAAGGGGGGTGGAAGGGAAATAAGGAAGCCAAAGATAGTTGAATGTCCTCTCTTGCCCCCCGCAGCATGGCACACAGCTCAGCTGCCCTGTGTCTGGCCTCAAAATACTTCTTTTTAATTCACTGAAAGCACAGACTGAGCAGCAGCGCAGGTGGCACGCTTAACTTGCCATCACTTGCTAAATTAGAGAAGAAGCTCGATCTCCCACCTCTCTGCTGGGATTGCCAAGTGAAGCGGGTTCGGTAGAGCAGACAGCTCTGCATTCTAAAATGGCCCGAGAGCCCCGAGGACCATGTGATTATACAGGTTTCAGTCCCTTTCGACTTGAACCACACTTGAACTTTTTAGCAGTGAAAAATCTTTCTGCCCTGTTACTATTCCTCTGAGCAATTGCACACATGCCCCTTTTATTATTACATTAGTGTAATTTTGACTCTGACATTCCCCCGAGAGGAATTACTCATGTCCTGCTATTATTTATTTTACTACTAAGAGCCTAGGTTTTAGCAGTAGTTTTAATTAAATACCAATCCTCCTCCTCAATTAGGTTCATCTTTATCTAGCTTGCTGTGCTTTGTGTTCTCCAGCAGCATCATCTGCTTGCTCTTACCTATCCCTCCCTCCACAGTTCTCTCTGGAGGTGCAAATGCCCCCTCTCCCACCAATCCTTTCAGCAAGAAGAAATACAAGATTTTAGGAACGTGAAGAACTGTCACGGGGGAAAGTAATGAGCTGCTTAGCTGTAAATTGCAGTTTAAATCAGTTGTCAAGTGACACTGCCATGGGCAGCAGCATCTTCCATACCTCCCAAAGCCATGTTGTCTGCTGCTCTGCCTTGTACGTGGCTGCTCCTGTCCCTCCTTGGTTCCGTGTTTCTCTGCAGCCTTCTTTGTACACCCACCACTCACATCTATCTGATGTCATGCCTATCCTCCCCATACACACCACTGAAAGTTGCCAAGGCAGGTTTTCTTTGGGAGTTGGGCGTTCAGCATGGCCACACACCAGACAAACTCCTCTCTGATGTCCCTGGACAATGAATCAGCCCACAGTGACTTCTAGACTTCCGTACACAGGGTTCCTGGAAGCTGCCCTCTCTTCATGTGCAAAGTTCTTCATTTTATTCATTCATGCTCCGCAAGTGTCAGAGGCAGATCTGATGACTCCTGGCAGCGAAGCTGGCAGGAATTTCCTCCTCTCAACTACTCCTACAAAGTGGAATCAAACCGCGGGAGCAGTGTTGCTGCTCCAGTGCCTGGCAAAGCCTGCTGCAGAGGCAGTGACAAGTTATGCAATGGCTGCTGCCACCCAGCACCCTCCTGGCCATCTCTCCCTGCCTTCGTACCGGGCATGGGTACCCTTCCCCAGACAGCCCACTTAATGCTCGCAGCCTTCCCAGAGCACAGCATCCCCCCTCAGCACCACTCCGCTCCTCACCTTGCAGAGGGAAGAGGAGGCAACAAGTTAGAGATCATTTCAGTTTCCCTTTCCCATGGACTTGACGAAGCTTTTTCGTCTTTATCAGGTGCAGACATTTGGTCTACACTCCCTTCCCCAAATGTGGGACTTTGCTGTTACAAACGCATTGTACTCCCTTGCTGGGAAGGGCAAACAGGCACAGCACGTAAGTACGAGATCAATTAGCGTGTAGAGAGAAAGTGTAGCCTCACGCCTACCCTCTGCCCTGCACTTCCAAGCTTACCTGGAATGGAGCATTCCCTAATGGCTCCAGCACCTTTAGAAGATTCACACTCCACTGTACTTTCATCAAGGACTATAATTTATATACCACAACCTAAGGCTGGAGGGTTCCCAACTAGGAGTTTCAGGCTTTGGTTTATACTGGCAAGGAGGGAATGCTGATGATAAGAGATATTTCTAGGTGCTGCTCACCAGTGTTTTCCAGAGCCATCTCTGAATGTGCAAGGTATTTTTTCCTACCTTAAATAAGGCTTTTCAAGCAAGCTGCCTGCAGCTGGGACAGGGAGCTCTCTGATGCTTTCTGGCTTCTCCACAGACAGTTTTCAACAAAGATAAACTGGTTGTTCAGGTGCAATACAAATAGATGCTTAAAAAAAAATGTCCTACCTCCTTGCTCTTGTTTCAATAGCATGACTTTAAACCAAGCCTATTAAAACCCTTTAGTCTCAAGTTCCCAAGGCAGGAACCACATTCATTTTGCCTTCTACAGAACAACAATCACTCCATCAGTGTTTAAAATCACTAAACAAAAATGAATAAACCATAAGCTGATGTCTGCTTACTAAATTTTAGCTTCATTCACTCCCTGTTCCTACAACACCCATCATTCTGATACTTCGGGATAGGATTTTAAAGCAGAGTCAGTAGCATTGATTCACCACTAAAATACAGGCAGGCAAAAGGCAGAGTTAAAAGCGCCCACCCCACCGCCCCCTTTTATGGCTTCAGACCTCACAAAATTAGTTCCTTTTTGACCGATTTACATTTCCAGCCTAAAAAGGGAGAGCCAGAGACATCAGAGATTGATCTCGGTTCTACAGCTTGGGCAGGTAAAAAAATTGACAAGTCCTCTCACTTTTCGCACTCAGAATGCTGGAGCCTGTTTCCCCATCCACCTCCCACCGCAGGAGTCCTACCTCGGAAAAAAGATCCCGGAGAAATACTTCTGGAGTGAATTCAGGCCCTTCTTCCTTCTGACGGCAGGTTGCTGCTTGTCTTAAGCACGGGAAACATCCCATGCTTCAGGCAAAAATTCTCGGCAATTTCATCTTAAAGCTTCTTCAGAAAGATCCCGGCTCCGTCTCGTACGCAGGCAAGTGGAGCACGCTGCTTACTCACCAGCACTGCCCCGGTGCCAGCTGCGTGGAGGAGGAGAGTAGTGCCACACGCGCTCCCCGGCCCCCCCTCCACCCCCCTCCCCGCCCGCCCCGCTTCCTGGCAGGCAGCAGAGGCGTTGGAAGGACTCACTGAACATAAAGGATCCTCACGGTTGGAGGACAGAGGAGAGCACGGTGATAAATTCGGTTAGACCCCTGCAGTGAAAACCGAGGAGACCTTGTTGTAGGCAGGCACCGAGGTGCTGCGGTGCAGTGAATCAGTGTTTGCCAGGACCTTTTTTACCGTGGGCTGATGCTGCCTGTGATCTCAGCAGAGAGGATGGGACTAGGCAATGAGTGACACTTGCTCAAAAGGCAAGAGTGAGACGTCCTAATCGAGATCGCAGTGTATAGAGAGATTCATCACACATGTCCCCTGGGCTGAGCCTGGAAATCACAGGACAGCTCGGCTGGCTTGGCTTCACTCCGGGCTGGGGATGGAGCCTGCAGACCTGACAAAGCCTCCAGAGTCTGTGATTAAGGACTCCCATGCCCTACACAGGTATAAACTGTGCTGCCTCTTAACGCTGTGTTGGTGTAACGAGTTTAATTCCTGGGTTTTGGTGACACCATGAGCAACAACCACAGAGTTACCCCATCGCCCAGGCAAAGGGAAGTGTTCCTTACCAGCCTGGTAAGTGTTGCTGTGCCCTCTTTGGGAGAGAAGGACTCTGTGGGCGTTGTGCTGATCTTGCATAACTTGCCTGCTCCCATGTCATGTGCCATTTCAAAAATGCAAAGCATAATATCAAATTGACACTTCTGCAGGATAAATTTCAGCAGCAGATCTCCCAGCACCCAGCAGAGGAAGGGAGGTAAGCTGTTCTAAGTCTTTGGACTTCACAGGGACGTAAATTAGCACAAACTGATTAAGCTGATAGAAGCAGTGACAAGTTAACACAGGCTGTGATCTGCAGATATAACCATTATGGTCCTGCTACCTGGGTCTCAAATGGAACCCAGCAGAATCCAACCCTGTCCTCAGGACAGGAAGTGAAATAGCTGCCCCTCTTCCACTGCAGTTGGTTTAGAAATGAAGTCAAACCCAGCAAAGCTGCCAGTGAGGCCATTTTCCATAGGTAGCCTGATAAAGCAGCCAGTTATTTACCAGTCCCTGGCACGTCAGTTACTTCAGTATTTCCTGAACAACACTCAGAAAAGAGAAGCAATTTCTTTTCTTTCTTATGCTAAAGGTGGTGTATCCAAGAGACAAATAATTTTTCTTGTTTTTAGAGTTGGCTTTTATATCCTCACCTGGATTACCACAAGCACATTTCTGTGAGCGTTAGGTAACTAGAAAGCTTGCTGCTAATTCCTTCTCATCAGGGCCTGGGGAAAAATACAAGCTGTCGGGTGAAAGCTAAAAAACAAACAGAGAAGATGGAGGGAGGGCGCAGGGATGGGGGTAGGGTGGGGAGGTGGGGAAGAAGGGGAGTGAGAAAATAACTCAGGAGTGAGTCAGTCCTGCTCCTCCTGCTTAGTCACCTGTAGTGCTCCTCTCCAGACACACCGGAGATGGAGAATAAGATGCCTGCCTGCCTTCCACCCACCACCTCCTCCTCCTCCCGAGAATGACTTAGAAAAAGAAGAGATGGGGCAGTGTGAGGAGACGGTGGGCACAGAGAGCTTTTCCCTGTTTGCTCGTGTCTCCCACCCCCTCCTGTCACTCCCTGCACTGTTTCTCAATTAAACCATCTCGAATCAATCTGTTAGTTCGCTGGCTGAAGTTTCTCCAATGGTGCCCTGAAGTTTTGACATGGTAGGGAGTTGCCATGGAGAAGAGGGTGATGTCATTGACACAAAAAGCACTGAATTTACAAATACGACAGGAACAGAGCTATTTATAAAGAACTGCTCTTCTCCCCCCACTCTTGGCTGGGGTGGGTGGAGGCAAAGGCAGCAGTTCCATTCTTGATGTTTCTGTCAACAAGTCTCAGAAATTAATTTTCTTGTTAGAAAATATCCTGAGCCCATGAAATCGCTGAATGCTGTCAGCTCTCGAACTTCATTCATTTGAGCTGGATTTAGCTTTCCAGCTCACTGCTATTTTTGAGGTCATATAATACTTGTGTTTGTATAGTAACTTCTGTCCTGAAAAATCTCTGCAGCATTAGGGAAATGCAGCCACTTCCAAAAGGAAAGCCAACAGAGTGTTGCAAAAAGAGAGGGGATGGGTACCCAGATTTACGTAGAGGCTTCATATTTCCAAGTGATTATGAGCCATAATATCAGTGAGTGTTGGTTTTGCCTTGGCCATGCGGTGCCATTGCATGTTAATGCAACCTTCACATACCAGAACATGTAGTGCATGTGAAAATGGCAAAGCACAAAAGGGACAGAAAAAGGGAAGATGAGAAATTCGGATGTGAACAAAAAGGGATGATCTTAGTATGCATTTAGAATTAACTGGGAGGAATAGAGGGTGGTTTCAGAACATGCCAGGGAAGCTCTCATATAGGTCAGAAGAGTATTATTTACATGCATGGCACCTAAACCAAACATATAACCATCTATTCTGCAATGTGACAGGACAGTGACATTCCTGAAAGCTGGGTGCTAAGAATTATTTTCTCAAGATACAGGTCAAGGTCCAAAATTCCGTTAAAAAAGAGCTTAGTTTTCAAAGAAAACAGTTTGGCTGAGGCAGTTGGTAGAACACCACCACTTCAGTTTAAACAACAGCATCAGTCAGCACAACGGTTCCTGTATTTTGCTCTCTGGATACTAATAGCAAAACCAAAGCCTGTTTTGGTGAGGTGTTACTGGTTGCATTGTACACTTCAACTCCTGAAGGACTAGTGACAGGGAGTTATAGACCCAAAGGCAGGTTGGGAAACCAGCAACGGGAGGTCTCAAAGGGTTACCTTGTTTTTAGGAACCATTTCTCCTTCACAGAAGTGGAACAGTTCTAAAAATGCACATTTAGAAATAAAAATATAAAGTGTAATACCAATTTTCCATATGGGAGAACCCCAGGACTTCGATGGTTTGTGCAGCATCACAGGTGAAGCCAGGAGCAATGCTGACAGTCAGAGGTAGGTCTGGAATGCCGTTTGTCTTGGTAACAAAACTACAGATGCTAGAAACATTAACAGGGCTTTGCCATAACATCCAGAGCTTCTGCAGCATGCTGCCCAACAGCGTGGCTTTCACTAGAATGCGATAGCAAGAAGATGCAGAAGCATTGTTTTCTTACCTCTCCTTTACAAGTCCATCTATTCAACCACCATCTCCAAATCCACTGTCTTCCATTAAGAGGACCAGTGTTAACTTACTAGGAGAGCAAGGAAAGCTGTAACTCTCTTCCAAGGGCCTCATCCAGCATTCCCCATTGCAGGGCAGTTGTTCTGCCTTCCCCCCCCAAACCCCCACCTCCCATATTACTATGTATCCCTTCAGGATGCATATTGATACATCAGGAAAGATCACCATGGGAACCCCCATAAAGTTTAAGTAAGTGAAGAATATACCATATAGTCAAAGATCACGGAAACTTAAGCATGTAACTGAGAAAGCAATTACAATGATGCAATTTGCAAAAGGTCTAAAAGCTCAGAGATCTTCCAGTCCCTTTGGTAAAAGTCTCCTTAGCTTAGCAGAGTGGAAGCAAAAAACCCCCACCCTGATGTTGGTGCAGGAGCACATATGCAGCAGAAATGAATGCTCATAAATATGAGGTGATGAAGATGGCCCCAGTGTTCCACGGTATGGGAATAATCTGTTGAAAGAACTGCAAACAGGATCACAGCAAGTTTCCCATTGTTGTCTAGCACACCCAGTGAAAAATATGCATTCCCAGGAGATGAGGGGGAATAATAACTATTTTACTTGCATGAAAACGGACTTTTCCTGTTACACATTCCCCATACGTTAAGCAAATGAGAGCCTATCTTTACAGCTGCCAGTAATGTTTTCTGTTTCAGGCTAGGCAAGATGTCTTTCAGCTGACACTTATGTTTTACATCTTGATATAAAAACTGCTGCTTTTAGTTGCACAGGGTCTAAGCAATAGCTTCCGAGACAGAAGAAAATGGCACACTCCACTAAAGCTCTATGAAAAAAAAGCCTTCCATGGTTCCCCTGCAAATGTAGCCGGTGCAACTGATATGTCACTAAAACAACAGCTGCCTGCTTGTCGTTGGATTTAATCCCTGACGTACCTTTTCAGACAGGGTATCAGCAGATCTGGACCATGAAGCCATGGGAAACCATTCACGGAAGGGCAAGTTGTAGCCAGTTCAGTTCATGGTACAGGTAACGTACTGAGCCAGCTTGGCTCTTTCAGAGTAAATGCAGCTGTAATGGTGTGGAGAAGGGCCTGGAATGCCTTAACTCATCTTTTTTGGCTGGATATTGAGGAAGTGTGTGAACAAGCCATATCCAGCCACCACTGTGTTTTGCCATACTCCAAACACCTTTCCCTCCACCCCCAAAGTGATTCCTGAATGAATGATTATTTGAAGTATTACACTACATCAAAATACATAGCTAGCTTAGCTTTGAGAAAGGAACTATATGGTTCAAGAGAGCCTGAAGAACTGCACATAAAGAGAGCCCGAAACACTGGAAAAACAAGCCTAAACTCAGGCACACCGACCGATCAGGAGACTAACATTTGTCTTTCATCAGCATTGTGTCACCTCACTGCCAATCTTGCTTTGTAAATCACACTTAGAGACCCACCGGAGTCATGGGATCAATAATAAAATAGCTTTGGATGGTACTTAGCACAAAAGGAGAGTAGGGAACAAATATTGCTAGAGCCAACAAAAGGAACAGCATTCTTCCCTGGTCTCAGGGAGTGACCTCAATATTCACATGCTTGTTCAATAATTTAAAATATTCTGTCAGATAAAGAATGAATGGAAATAAAGCTCCCTTATTTCTATGTTTCTAAACACAGCATTCTGCTAGACCAAGCAGACAGACAGTGACTGTAAAATAGTAAGAACCAAGAGAACGAAACTGTTAAAGGAGTTTCAGTCTTCCTTCAGCAATCTTTAAGGACAATCTTATTAAGCACATGCACATTAATGTAACTGCAGTGCCCATAGCCCAAGGCTAAAGGAGAGAGACTAACCACCAATTCTCAAGACCACAGTCAAATAACTCACTTAGAATAAGAGCACTAAGCTTTTGTACACCAAAGCATTACTGGGGAAATCACCAGTGCACAGCATGAAGCACACCACCTTAGAAGCTACAGTTTAGCCCAAAGCCATTTTGGAATATTTATTATTTGGGAAATCAGCAGCAGCACAAAGGAAAGTGTTAGAATTATTTGCTGATGCACACGCAGGAGGTGCAGTATGTCTGCTTTTAAAAGCGCTCATTAGTTTCATGAACTAAAAACCAGTAGGATCAGATTTATAGTAGGTTTGGTAGAACCAAACCATTATTAATTAATGTGTGGAGTGCACAGTCTGGTGCATCAGTCAGAATGACACAAGATGAGAAGCAACAGTGCTCTTCACAGAAAACTAGATTTTTTCCTTCTATAATTCTCTCAATTTTAGACTAAAGACAGAACAAGGGGCTCACCAAAGCCTTTATAATATTTTGCTGTAAAATGTGATTGTACTGCCTCTTCTCAAGCCTGCAACTCTTCAGTGATGTTGATGAACAGGCTGTTGGTTTCCTACGTAAGACTGTACTACACTGTAGTGAGGAGACAGACACATCCAGTAGGGAGAAAATAATAGAAGCTCATTTTTAAACTGACAAAGAAATTAGAAACTGGAATAATTCAGCTTATTGAAATAATTCCAAACCTTCCAGACGTTCAGATTCAAATCATGTCTGTTGTTCCTGGTACACAGAATGCAATTTTCTGAGAACAAGAAGAAACCAACATTTGGGAGAGACAGGAACCCAACTCTTCCTTGACTGTGTCCAACACATGGGACAGGGGAGCATTCCCACTGAGCAGGAGCACACTCTGTCCATGGCCTGGCTGCAGGGGTTGGATCTGTGCACCTGCTCTTTGGGCTTTGTCCTCTATCAGATGGAAGAAGAACCCCTAAGGCAGGCTAGACCAGAAGACCGAGAACATCTAGCTACTGTCTGCTGTAAATTTAAGGCTATTGCTGTAATCCAACAAAATTACTTTTATGTGTTGCCAAATTCCGTTCTAAGGATCCCTGAATTGGTATGAACCTGTAATATAGGCTATAATCAAAACAACATGTAACTGCCCAATTTCCTACCCACAGCTGTAAATACAAGTGTGGGATTTCACGCACCAGCCCCATGAAATGCATTCTCCTTATGAGTTGAGCTGATACAGACACACCTCAGTTTAGGATTGCAGGGACACACATTAGAGTGCAAAATACTGTTTCTAGTGCGTTCTGAAAATGTGCTAGCACAACCACAAGCTTACACCTCCCAGAACATACCAGTCCATAAGTCCATACTCCTACTGCAGTGTCCCTCCTCTTTCTATTTAACACAGGCTAGCAGAAATCTGATATGAATACATTTAGAATATATTATTACTTCTATCATGCTTATAAGTATGATACTGAGCTGATAAATACTTTTAACAGTTATATCCTGTTTAGGATTCTGAATCTCCTTCAAAGCAAATACCTTTTTAGGACAGCAGGTGATGAGTGCTACCAGCTGGCACATTTCCTTAAGGTGATCTCTTAAAATGCAAAGTATCAGCAAGTTAGTTTCAGAGCTTGAAGCAGACTTCTTGTAAACACCTGTAGATATGCTTTAAAAAGCACGTTCTGGTTTAGGATAATTGCTTACAACTCTCATTCTTACCATGAGCTTCTGCAGCTTCTTTTATCGTTTTTCTGTTCTTCACTCTGAAGATCTGCTTTTTCTTGCCCTTTGTACTGATGTAGTCAAGTGGAGGTAATGGAGTTACATCATCAGTAGCAACAGGATGAGCAGGAATGGCTCCAAGTTGTGCCAGTGGAGGTTCAGGTTAGAAATTAGGAGAAATTTCTTAGAGTGGTTGGGCTTTGGAATGGGTTGCCCAGGGAGGCGGTTGGGGTCTTCAAGGAAAGGTTGGATGAGGTACTACTTAGGGACATGGTTTAGTAATTGTGATGGTTTGACCCTGGATGAAGGCCAGATGCCCACCAAATCTGCTCTGTCACTGCCCTTTTTGGCTGGACAGGGGAGAAAATAGATATTGCAAGGCTCAGGTGTAGAGATAAGGACAGGGAAAGATCATTCCATAATCAGCATCACAAGCAGAACAGACTCAATATGGAATAAAGGACAGAAAACTCTCTCATTTATGACACCGCTCTGCACCCCCAGTGACACCAGATTCTGGTGATGAGAAGTGTGACCAGATCTTAAAGCAGCTTCCCCCACTCCTCCCTTCTTAGCAGACTGCACTTTAGTCAGGATTTCGCTTCCTTCTTCCCCCTGTTGTGGCATGGGGAGGGACACGGGGAATGGGGGGTTCAGTCAGTTCCTCTCAAGTTGATTTCATTCTTAGCTGGAGGGGGGGGGGCATTCATTCCTCACCCCCTTCCTCTACTGCACCATGTGGTTCCACCCACGGCAGACAGTCCTCCATGAACTTCTCCAATAGGAGTCCTTTTCCACAGGGCTTCAGCTCCTCACCAGCTGCCCCAGTGTGGGTCACTGCTATGGATGCAGTCATACATCACAGAATATCTCTTAGGCCCTGACTGCTCCAGCCTGGTTCCCCACAGGGTCACAAGCCTCCCTCAGCAAACCTGCTCCAGCATGTGGCCTCTGCCCAGGCTACAGGTGGGGTTTCAGCCCCATGGGCTGTGGGGGGACACCCACTCCACCATGGGTTTCTCCAGGGGCATCTTTCTCTCTGGCACGTGGGACACCTCCTCCCCACCACCCTTCACTGGCCTTGGTGCCTGCAACAACTCCTCACATGTTCTCACTCCCTTCCCTGGGGGCACAAAGCAGCTGCTTCCAATTTTTTTCTCCTAAATGTGATTTCCAGAGGCATTGTGACCATTGTTGATGGGCTTGGCTTTCGTCAGCAACGACTCCGGCCTTGAGCCAGATGGTGTTTGCTCTGTGGGGCCTGCCGAGAGCTTCTGGCTGCTTCTTGCAGAAGCCACCACTGCAGCTCCCCTTCTCCACCAGAACCCCACCACATAAAACTACAACAGTAATATACGTGGTAGGGGGACAGTCGGACTAGATGATCTTGGAGGTCTTACAGTGCAGAAATAGTAATGGGTTACCTGGCTCACCAATACTTCACAGATGCAGGCAGTGATCCTGATGAGCCCTAGGATTAGTGGAAGTAGTTCCTTTGAAGCCCAACACAGCTATTAGAGCTTCATAATCAGAGGAGGGCTCAGGCTTGGGGGCTTGCCCCACATGCAGCATACATACCTCTTACTGCAGTATTTTTTGGGGCTCAGTGGCTCTTGGGAATTATTTCTAGATACCTTTCCACTTAACACTGCAGAGTGAGCATTACTCACTTAACGATATTAGTGTTTCCAACTCAAAGCAGACTGTTTAGACAGACACGAAGGAAAGGTAGGTCCCTATCAATGCCAACAAATTTTGACCCAGAACATTCCAGAGCCTCACCAGCAGACAAGCAGACCAAGTATTCTAAAGTCTTGAATGAAAGCACCTGGGGTGTAGGCAGGTTACCACATGAAGGGTTGTTCTGTGCACATCCCTAGCATCCAGAGCATCAATCACATGGCTCTCAGAAGACCTTTCCGCTACAGTGCTATCCTAATAAGGAATAAGAGATAGGGAAAAGCTTTGTCTCTTGTCTTTTCCCATGCTGTGGCACATCAGAACTCAAGGGGCAGATGTAAAGCTGAGAGTGCTGCGGCTGGCACACAGGTCATAAGGCAAGCGGCAAACAACAAGGTTCTTGGGCTCTAGGAGGATCCATGTGTACAACATTGCAAACCACTTCCATTCACCTGACCTCTCTCAAACACCTGTGGTACTACTGAAATATTTTAGCAGCAGGGAAATAAGCTATGCATAAAAAAAACAACCAAAGAAAACATCTCCCACCCCAGAACTTTCCTACTGCATGTTACCCAGGTAGGAGAAAAAGCATCATCAGGGCAATAACATTATTCCAAGTGTACTATCACGCACAGCAGTTAGACTACACTTGATTTGCATATAATTATTGCAGTGAAGAAAACTTACTGCTGACACCATGGCTGAAGAGCAGGATATTGTTATTGTATCTCCAGGTAAGAAAGGATTCTGGTGTTCAAATGGAAAGCAGGCTAAGGAAGAACAGCAACAGCTCAGGCATCACAAATATACTTTTTTCTTCTTTCAGCTATATGCAATTCATTCCATTTCACAAGTTAAAAATAAATTCTTAGAAAAACCCTGAATATATTTGAGGACACTGAAATAGTATATCTGCTTCCACAATTCTGTCATCTCCTACATTTACCATAGAGCTCTTCCAGCTCTGAAATTTAACCACAGATTTGCCAGATTCAGTAGGTACTGTAACATTTGCATTGACAAAAGTCTGACAGCTTGTGCACCAACTGGGTGCATTCTGCTGAAAACTTGTTTAGAGGGGCAAGCTACCCTTTATTTTACTTTAATAAGAGTATGATGTTTTGGCATCAGATACAGAACCACCATAGTCAAATGGATGTGTAAGATTGAGTGTGAGGCATTTCCCCCAGGAAGCATTAGTCAGCCTGACACCTTTCTTGCTGGATGCCAATGGTATTACATTCTGGTAAACAAACGTGATCAAACTCCTTCACCCTGTCACTAAGCATGTATTACCAGGCACAAAGCCACATTGTGAGGTTTAGTTTTTTTCTTTTAAAGGAACCGTCCTGCCTCCAACCTTAGGCCCATTTTTCCCCAAGCATTACTTTTTGAACCATTGTCGAAGACAGACATGTTCTGAGACCTCACAGGCTAGGATCACAACCAGTTACGCACTGGGAGAGAGACCAACCTTGCTCTCAGGGTGCCCTAACCTCTTTAGAGTAGAAGGGGCACCTACAGTTGCCAAGATGTGCCAGGTGCTGCCAAGATGTGCCAGGGTGTCATTCTGTCTGATGCACAGGCCTAGAAGTCCTAGGGAGGTTTATTGTTTAAAAAACCCCAAACATGATGATGGAATCTGTTACGAGTTACTATTAATTGAATGAGAGGGCATGAAAAATGTAATGGATCAGCATTGCAGACAGTTGCTTGGAGAACAAAACTTGAACAGAGGTACAATGGGGAGTTCCCTCAAGTTCCTTTAACATATTGGTGTGGTCAGCTCCCAGAAGAGGGCAGGCAGAGACTAACCCGTGTGGAAAAGGTGCAGAGCTCCATCGGACCAGAACTGGGAAAGAAGCATCAGCAGCAGCTACTTGCTCTTTCATTTTATAGCTGCCCCTTCCTCTTCATTATTTTTGTTCATTTGTTTTTTATGGAGAAGTCTGTAATGCCCTTCGTAAGTATTTCTTATTTTACAATATTTTCAGTAATTTTCTAGTTATGATAAACTGAGGTGCTTGTGCTGCCTACAAAGAGAAAACAAGGTGCCCTTGTGCAACAGATCAGGAGTTGTCTTATTAGATGAAGAAGGATTAGCACATTTTGCTCAGAATGACAACATAAAGTCAACACAAAGTCAACACAAGAGTAATAATGGAGCATTTCAGCTTTAAGGTAGGCTTGGCTAGGGTAAAATCATTTGCAGATTCTGAAGACCCAAGGAACTTCTGGTGAGAGCTCAAATTTATACATTCAGACTGTCCTCAAAAGCTTTCTGCCCTAATAAGGTTTATGAAATAGAAGAGGTGATAGTGAAGTTGTGTTGGCTGGAAGCAGATCTTGGGATGACCAATGTTATGACCATTCTTTTCCTAACTTACCTTGTCTTCCTACCAGTGTTGCAAGCTGAAAGTAAGAAGACAGGGAGTGAGATGCCTCAGACTTTGTCTGAAAGAAAGATCAGCAAAACACGTCTCAATAAAAATCCTTCTAGATCTAACAAGTTCGTCACAGCTGCTCTACCAGAGATCCTTGCTCTAAAGTCTGGATACAGCTAGATGCTTATTTCACCTCATTGTTCAACAGATGACTAACTAAGGATGTGTAGTACAGGAAGCATTGTTTGACGCATTAACAAATGAAAACAATTCCTCATCAGCAGCTTACATTACCTTTTAAAGCTTGTCTACCAGCACATTTAGTCCTATTCCCGAGTTACAAGAGTATATAAACTGTATAAAGGGACTACGAAGGCAGTATTAGGTATCTGGAAGAGCAAAAACACAGCTCAAAGCAAGAGGAGTAGTGATAAGACACGTGAAGAACTTGAAAGAAGGTGGCAGGTTGTAGCAATTTGGAAGTGTAGGATTATAGAACCATGGGGAGAAAATCTGACCAAATGAAAAAACACTTAGAGTCAGTTTGCTTTTATAGGGAGAAGAAACGAGAAGACTGCACCACTGGTGTTCTCTCTCACATACATGAGAGAAGTTCCTCCACACTTAAGGTGGGTACCATTGTTTGTTTAGATCCTGTAAGGTTTGTTCTTGAGTAAAATGAATACAAGCCCTCACACTGGTTCCAGTAAGGCAGCACATAAAAGGCTAACACAGATCTCAGCCCAAAAACCTGCAAGCACTTCAACACATGGCACATTTAGACTTCAATGAGGCTTCTCAAAGATGCTCCATCCAGTCAGTAACTCTAGCACTTGCAAAGTAAACAAACACTTGCACTGAGAAGCAAAGTTACAAGTAGGCATCTTTTTCACTCGTGACTTGATCTTGACAATCATTCATGAGAGCACATTCCAAGTAGAACCATTCAATTTGAATTGGAGTGTCCAGGAAGTCCTGTGTGGTTATGAAAGCTGCCATCAAATGAAAAGCTTTCATATACAGTAGCCACACAGGATTCCCTGCTATGCAGAATTGCTCCGGCAAGGATACAAAATCAAGTCATTTGAAACCATCTGACAGCAATAATTAATATGACAGAATTGCTAGTCAAAAATACAACTTTATTAATGAAACACTGTTTAAAAGACAAACTAAACACAGAACAGAAAGGCGTCAGGAGCCTGCAGGGTGAACTAGATATTAAACATGCATTTAAGGAACAGTTACAACAATTTTCTCTGGCAAACTGCTTGGACACAGACTAGTTTGTGTAGCAGGCTCAGGGGGTTATCTACGCCCTGATGCAATAAATTCTTCAGCAAGTCCATGTGAAATATGGCAGAAAAAACTAGAATCCCTGTTCTCACCTATGTTTAGGGAAAAATAAATAAGGTGATCACAGCAAATCCCTCTCCATAACACAGAATGCATGTGTCCTTTACGCAATGACACGGAAGTTCTCCAAGAGGAAAGTTTCTCCCATTGCAGCTAAGGATTCACAAAGACGTTCTTGGAAATGGCTGTCAAACATGTCACTTATTTCCTCTCTTAACTCCCTCAGGAGAGACACTGTGGACTTACCATCTGCATTCAGAATTCTCACAAAAAATTTACTCCAGAAATCGCTGCCAACAGCCCTAGAACAGAGAGAAGGGTTTTCAGTGACACACTGTGCACACACAACACGCCCGCCAAGGTGTCCATTTGTATTCGGCACTAAGCACCCTGTGAAAACCAACTCTGAAATAATCATTTGTCTCACATGAGTAAGTGTAAAGGGAAATTAGGAACATATTACTACATGTATATCTGTGGGCTCCTTTCTTTCTCCATCAGGCTTATGGATAGTAACTGAACAGTCCAGTCCACAGATCTATTAAAACAACTGTTTCCTGAACAAGCTGGAGAAATGGGCCCATGTGAACCTCATGAGGTACTTCACCTAGGTCAGGGCAATCCTCATCATCAGTACAGGCTGGGAGATGGCGTGATAGAAAGCAGCCCTGCAGAGAAGGACTTGGGGGTGCTGGTGGCTGAGAAGTTTGACATGAGCTGACAATGCATGCTCACAGCCCAGAAGGCCAACCTCTGAGCTGTATCAAAAGGACCGCGGCCAGCAGGTCGAGGGAGGGGATTCTGGCCCTCTGCTCTTGTGAGACCCCACCTGGAGCACAGTGTCCAGTTCTGGAGTCCCCAACACAAGGACATGGACCTGTTGAAATCGGCCCACAGGATGCCATGAAGATGACTGGAGGGCTGGAGCACCCCTCCTCTGAACACAGAGAGTTGTGGTTGTGCAGCCTGGAAAAGAGAAAGCTCCAGGAAGATCTTGTAGCAGCCTTCCAGTACCCAAAGGGGCCTACTAACAAGTTGGGAGGGACCTTTTAGAAGGGCATGTAGTGATGAGGGGGAATGGTTTTTAATTGGAAGGGGGTAAATTTCGATTGGATATTAGGAAGAAATTCTTTGCTACAAGGGGGGATGAGACACTAGCACAGGGTGCCCAGAGAGGTAGTCTTGGATGGAGCTTTGAGCAGCCTGGTCTGGTGAGAGGTGTCCCTGACCATGGCAAGGGGGGCAGAACCTGATGATCTTTAAGGCCTTCCGGTCCAGATCAGTCTGTGATTCTTACAGTTATTTCAAGTGTACCTGACCATTAGCACCATTCCCACTGAGCCACAGCACTTCCCACATAAGGGAATTAAAGAGCATTCTTTGAACCAACGAAGTTGGCAGATTCCTTTCATGAATATGGGATAGAAGTAAGTCTTATTCCCCCGCTTGCAAGTTAAGTTCACAGGTCAATATTAGAAGGAAAGCGAAACAGAAATACAACAAAGTTTTACTTTCTTTTTTCCCTGCCTTCCGTCTGCCCGAGATCTTGTACAGCTAATGTTTTAAAAGATAATTAATAATAGTAAGTCCCCTCTCTCACAGATATGCCCACACAACTTGAACAAAAAGGTTAAGTGACTCACTAAAGTCTCAGAAAACTGTTTTCAGAGCTAACCCTTTGTTTCTCAGTCTTGCGCTGAAGTCTATAGACCGCACTGCTTCTGACTACTGAAGCACTTTCTTCTCCCCTCAAGCTAGGAGTTACGTTGGCTTCTGAACCAATTATCTGCCTCTGCTTTATGTGACAAAAGATAGCAGCCACCATAGTTTCAGAAGGAATCTGGCCTGAGCTATTACACTCTTTGCTAAAATAATGAAGTCATACAGAACAAAACAAAAAAAGCAAGATTTGAGGCTATTTTCTTCATGGCCTTGGACAAGTAAGAGGCATAGCAGAGGAGGTTCCACATTGGTAAGGATGTCTAAGGAGTTATGAATAACAAAAACAGTCACCTCACAAGCCTGCACAGATGAAGTTTCCAAAAAAGAGTCTCGTGAAAACAGAAAAAATGTAAATAATCCTGGAACTGAAAAATCTCCAAATCTATTATTTTTAGTAGTGGTAACATGCTAAAAGCCCCCTCCTTCAAACAGAAGCTGTCAACTTTAAAGTAATGCTCAAAGATGAAAAAAGAAGCTTGATCAGAATTCCCATTCTACATTTCCAGAAGCCTTCATTATGACATTAAGTTTTTCACATTTATCCTGCTGTGTTTTAAGTGGCTTCTGCTTTATTGAGTGCCATTGGCCTTAGGAGAACAAGCTTGTGCTGTAGTAAAATTAGTGGCTCCATCAGTCATTCTACTATCTTTAAATCTGTTTCTTACTTAAAAAGAACCAGGACTTTTTAAAAAGCTTTCCTAAGATATTGAGATTGTGGTAATTGCATTTAACCAGCTAACCTTCTAGTCAGGAGCGTTCTTTTATTTCTTACCACCTAAATTCTCAGAACATTCTTTGAGGAAAGTTATTCCTCAAGTCAATACATCTGCAGAAAAACCCCAAACTCAAACCACCCCTCAAAGAAATAAGCAAAATCCCACTTTCAAAGTAATTTATAGAGTTTCTAGCAGGAAGGACAGAAGTAACAAAAGTAAAATTACTAAAAGCAACAGGGAAAAGAATCCTGGGTGTTGCAAGTGTTGCTGCCCTACATGGCTGTATTCAAAGGATAAAGCACAAGATTAATATCCATCGGCTGGCTCTTCACATGTGGAAGTGCCTAAATACGCAGCCCCTTTCTGGTGGGTGAAGAGTCCCTGCAGTAGGAGACTTGTCAGATTACTTGAGAATTACTGAAAGCTTCATACAAACTGGAGGAAAAAAAAATAAATCAGTAAGAGTCAGAGACACTGAAAGGTTACATGTGACAAAGAAAGATTCTGTGCAGATTCCTTATTTCTGCATGATGAAATGTCCTGTTCGCACTGTTGGTAACAGACTTCCACGTAACATGTAGCTAAAGCACACACACAAACGTTTCTTGGAATTCTTGATACTGAAGAACAAGATGAATAATAGGTCTATCATGGTTTCAGAAGTACAATATAGAGAGGATGGAAAATGGAGGTTCCTTGTCTGTGCTTCCAACTCCACAGCACTTAAACTGATGTACCCAAGTGAACAATGAGACATTACAGCCTGGCTCCAGCTAGACAGAATTCATACCCAGGCTTTACCTTCTTCCTCCTTAGTCTTCTCCAGTCCTTCACAGATCTCACTCCCGTTCTTATGCACATCTCCCTCCAAGTTCAGCCTCCACCCAGAACCCTACTTCTTGCAATCCAATGTGCCTAGCTTTGACAGGAATTCCTTTGACCTCTCCCCTCAAAACTCTGCTATGAGTTTGGAAAGACAGGGCTGGCTCTGAATTACAATCCCTACTACTCAGCTGCTCCAGTTAACCAGTTATTGCTGCTGTTCCCACACCCTGATGACATCCCCAATGACTGTTCCTACATTGTCAACTCAGGCCTTGTGTGCCCTCATCTGCTGTAGCTCAATTTAATCTCTTGCAGAATTAAAAAACAAAGTAATTTTTAAAAAAAGGAAACACTTATCAGAAATCTATCTCTCTATTCCAACAGAATATTGTTAAAAACAGACCACGGTCTAAAAGAAATGAATATACAGGAGTCCTGTTTTTCAGAGCTTGTCAAATTTACTTAGCTGAAATGTATGTAACGTTAAAGTATGTCAGGAGAGAGAAAAATCTAGTCTCCATCAATGATTTAGTTACCTTATTTAAGTTTTTCTGACACAAAGGGGGTACAGGACATATTTACATTGGCAGTAAATCATCTCTCAATATTCATCTCTTCAGAGAGCAATGACCCTTGGTGATTTTATTCTCCACAAGCTAGTCCTGCAAGTTGAGCCTCTGAAGAAAGAACAAGAGCTACAGGTACTGCATGGCACGCATAGCCAATGCTCAGTGGAAGCCTACTACAGCCTTGTAAAAACAGATACAGGCCCGGTAAAGAAAGAAGCATTTTTCCCCTGTACACACCTTACAATGATATTTTTTTCCAGTGGTAGAATACAACAGGAGGTGTAAGAAATGCACGTTGCTAGGGAACTGGACAACACCCACACTCGTAGTAGGTTTTCTTAAAGCAATGGTTATAGAAGTATACTCATACTACAAGTGCAGCTAATATACCACAATCCTGAATGCAGACATCTGTCATGTAATTTCTGTCATGAGCAGAGCACTCTGGAAAATCCTTATGGAATGGCTAAGGCATAAGAGTCTGCAGGATGTGAACAAGCGTTTAGTCTAACAACAAAAAAAGGGTAGATGAAAGCAGAGCCATCTTAAAGAGTCAAAACATGCAGCTAAAAGAGCAGAAGAAATTAATACCTAATGACAAACAACAGCTTCTAAAGAGATGCTGCTTGCAGATGCACCTTAAATTATTAATTTTAAATTATTTTCCTTCTTGTGCATGCATATTGCTTCTGCAAGTGTTACAGACAGAACCCTAGCACGAGCATCTTAGTAGCCCCACATCAAAGCCTAGAAAGAAAAATACAGGAACTCCAAGTCATCTCAATTTCTAAATCAACACACTCATGTAATTTTCTTCTACACCACCCACTTACAAACGTCTCCAAGTCTATCAAATGACAAGAATAAAGCAGCCTGGTTCGAGAGAAAAAGTAAAATAATCTGAACTGGAGTGTTGGGCTTGTACTTAAATGGTCTCCTACAGAGCACAAAGGCTATTACTATACACTGAGCTGGTCTAGTAGCTTCAAAATTTAAGTCCCCAGAGGGCAAATGCTTTTGGCAACAATGCTAAGTTCTGTGCTTTAGGCTTTGAAGGTGGTGCCATTGTAAAGAAAGCGAAGGAATTTAGATGTTTGTTCTTTCCCAGCAACCTCCTCTGCAAAAGGACTTACTTTGAAACATTTTGGTTGATTTTCCAGGTGGAATTCTCTTGATAGACCTGGACATGATCCCCAAACAGCATCAAATGGATTATATCTGCAATGCCAACCAAGTCTACCTGCAATCACAAGAAACATCAGAAAGTTCAACTTCTGTCAGTCTCTGCAACCACCACAGATTTTGTTTGTTGATGCTTTTACACATTTGAGCCTGAATTCATCTTTGCATCAGAATCCTCTAAATTCTCACTAAGCAAGAAAACTTCAAAACATAAAACTCTGGTCTTCTTGTAGGTTCCTAAACAAACCCAGTAGTGACAGCACTACTAGTCCCTTCACTTCATCCCAAAGATTTAATCAGATGAAAAATTCTCTTTATACAGTATTTATGGATCAGTTTTCCACATAGTTCACAAAACATGAAGAAAATAGATTAAAAAAGACCCAGAAACTAAGATGTCCTGCTAAATAAATACTCACCTGATAAGGAACAGAATTTTTTGCCAGGAGCTGTTGTCCATGAGGGGTCTGAGATATTGGAAAGCTGTTGGGCAAGCTTACTCGAGACTGCAGCCTCAAATCTAGACTGTGAGAGAAATCCACTATCTTCAGAGCCCTTGTCACCTCATCATTAGCAAACGGATCACATATCCTGAGCAGAGGAAGCAAACGAAGCTTTAGACAATCCAAACTTCTTTTTTTAAATGAAGTTTAATAACACAGTGAAGGTAAGCCTTAGCTATGCCAATGCTCCCCTCTGATGGTTAGTTTAAGAACTACTGCCGAAAGGACATTCCCTTGATAGGGAACCAGCTGGCAGCCTGAAGCAGAGAGATGACACTGGTATCTCCAGAGTAAGCAATGAGAAACACCAAAGGGTTAAGGATGACACTGATTTGATATTTGTCAGTTATCTGAAACAGTTGGGGGACTAGGAAAATAGAAAACAGTATCATCTTTAGCACTCTCCAAGATCACAGAATACTTTATACAAGAAAGAACTCAGCTCCACAATACTTCAAAAAATCCAACAACAAACCTTTCCTAATGTACACACTATGGAAGACAAGCAGAAAGGGCAGTTAAGAGTATCCCTATACACAAGTCTGTATCGCTAAACCAACAATGTAAACAGAACATACTTCTCACTACTATTCTTCTTACCTACTTTTATGCTATGAGCGTTATTTTGTAATTCATGTGATGCATTTCTCCTACGATAGAATTTCCTACCTAAAGACCCCTATCATTATCTGAACTTTTTGACACTTTAGTTTGGTTTGCATTCACCATGGAGAAACCCAGCAGGAGATACCCAAATCCATCAAGCCACTGTTAGATCACTGACTTCCAAAGTGGGATGTGTGCACTCTAAGGGATGTGCTCCCATTGGGGTGGATGAAGAAGCTATTAGAACTCCAGTAGTACAGGTATGTAATTTATAAATAAAGTCTATTAATAAAATAATTATCAATCATAATAAAATATAGTGGGGGTGCACATGTTGGATGACTGCAGGTTCAAAACACTTCTGAAGTTAATAGCTATTTTTAACATATCTGTGAAGACTAAGAACAGCCTCAGCAAGTTTCTTCTAAGGCAATTTATAGGTGAATCATTAGACATTCCAAAGTTACAATCTTCCCACACTCAGTTCACATATCCCACCACAAGGGAAGTGTGCCTTTGTTAAACATGATATGGAAAGCAGAAGAAAACTAGATCCATGCATCAAGTTATGAGCTGGCCTTTAGTGGAAGCTCAACAATCTTTTTAATAGTGTCTAAATAATCTAGTTCCACCTGCCCTTTGACTGCTAACATCCTGTTTTTCAGGCACTCACAAACAAAACAGAAGTTGCTTATCAGTATCTAGTAACCTGTCCAGTAAATTGGTAAATGAGAAATTTGACAACACAGGGATTGTACTAAACAAAGTGTTTCTACTGTTTTACAACGTCATGTTACACTATTTGTAGAGAAACAAAAGAAAGAAAGGTTTATTCCTAAACAAAGTGTTTTCAGAATACATGTAGCCTAAAGAAACCACCAGACAACAATAACGGTACCCCAGCTAAAGAGAAGTTACAAGAGGACAAGAGCTGTGTCTGAAGCTGACTCATATCTCTTCCTATATTTATTCATAAAATGGGACAAACCTGTCTCCCAGAAAGAACACCTCTGGCCTCAGATCTCCATGGACAATCTCTGCTTTGTGCAGCTTCTCTACCACACTCAGAAGATTATAAACAACCAGTAGGATAACTTCCTCAGAGATGGACTTACAGCCACGAATAACATCCTGAAAAGAGGGAATAAACAGGGATCTATATGCCATTCTACCTTAGATTAAGTGAAATATTTATAGTTCATCTTTTTTTCCTACTCATCTGTACAGGTATAACAGTCCTACACTCTAAATTCTTTATAATTGGATTTTACCCACAATCAGCCCACAATCAGAATTAATAAAACCATGAGCTCTGAGGAAACTGTAATTCAGAAGTGGACAAAAGGTCAGGAGGAGAAAATTGAACTGAGAACCAAAATCCCTATGTAGTTCATATCTTATTTACACATAATTCAAAATGCCCTTACAACACTATTTAAAACATAAATCCTTCAGCAAGACACTAAATGCTATGACCTCGCTATAGCAAATTCACTGAAAAATGTCAAGTTAAACGAGTTTTAGATGCAAACCTTGTTGAGGAGTAACATATCGTTCTTGGTTCAGGTTGTTGTTTATCACTTATGAATAAAGAAAATGTGAAAAACTGGTTCAAGTTTGTTTGAGAAGCATATGATCTATGAATGAGAAACCAGAACTAAGGCTACAATAGACAGTCCTAACAAAAACCAGAGGATCTAGATTGCAGGATTAAACACATGCATTGTTTATCATACTGACCCCAAGCGTGAAGTGATTTATATCCCTGTGCAAAATAGCACAGCCATCTTGATACAAGTAACAGCTGCAGTTCTCACTGAAGCTTTGGTCAAAGTCAGCATTCAAGCGCTCCTGTAACTGAAGTGTGATATAAAAATCCCAAGGCACAGGCTGGGAACACACCTACAAGAAGGTACAGAAGAACAAGATTTATTTTTGGAATAAAGCTAAAATTGCTAATCTTCATATTCTTCTCATCCTCTTTTTTTCCCCTCCCCACTTTACCAGGGAAAACATTTTCCACAGTCAAACTTATTCTTTATTGACAATTAAAAAGAGGACTTCAAGTAGCAAACTTCACACATGGAACTCAAATTAAGACCAAACTTCCTACATTTTACTTTATAGTGGCTGAGATTTTACCATTTCACACTTCCTATGTAAAAACCCTCACATATGTTACCTTTATTGCAAATCCCTTTGCATCCAACTGGGGAAAGTTAGCTGAAATGGCAAAAAACATCTTGTATTCTTCATTGGTCCAGTATTCCCATTTGATACAGTAAGTCTCGTTTCCTAGATAAAAGTTGACATTCATGAGCTGTCACAGCAAATGGATATACCCAGACTGTTGAAGTTATTCCCATCCACACCACATAAAACTAGTAAGGGTGAATACAAAGCGTATTTCAAATCAATTAGAACATAAACAGAACCCTTGCACGGCTGAGTATCTGGCATACATACCTAGCTCAGTGTCTTTCTCAAGCTCCATGACAGGCAGAGCACCAGTCTCCAAATGAAAGTCTGGAGAGGCGGTCAGCAATTCTAGCATAGGATCTAAAAGCTTTTTACGCTGTTCAGCGTTCCACAAGATCGAAGTTACATCACCTAGGAAGACAAGCAATAGGAACTGGTGAGCTGAAACTAGGTGTTGAGTTTCCGACTTGAATCTATCTGTCAAGAAAAAAGTATGGCTATTAGAAGCTCTCCAACTGCATACTGATCTACTGCATCACCTTTCAGCAAGTCCATTCATACCTCCAATAGTTTCTTGTTCTGCGGAGTGAACATAACACTCACCTTTGAAACTACCTTACAGACTAGAGCATCACAAGGTCTCAATGATTCTACTGTGGTGTCACATAAGACAGATTTCCAAAGAGTCAAAGCTCTGAATTAGGGACATCTGCTCAGCCACAGCAGAATTCAAACTTATTTTGCAAGTCTTCAATCCTCTTTTTTTAATATTGATTTTGAGATTAAGTGATCAGTGCATGCTGTTTAAGTGAAGTGTTTTACTGAAACTCACTCCTTGTAGTACAGCAGAGGTTTTAGCCAAGAAAAAGGAAAACAACGTTGGACTCCAGTTCTGCTACTCACTGCAATATTAAGAATCTAATGACTTATCTCCTGGAAGACACAGAAGTTAATTACATGTAGGCCTGGGTTTATCTTCCTGCGTAACAGGACACAGAAAAAAAAAAATCATTCAGTAGATGAGCTCATCTGTACAAGACCAAGATAGCCTGAATGATCAGGCAGAGCTAGATGGCTCCCAAACACGACCAGTAATGAGCAACAAGAGTTTAAGCTTTCACACTAGAAGGTAAGAGTCAGAGTATCATTGCCTATTGTTATATTAATTTGAAAAGCACTTCAGTAAGATATTGTTCAGGATGTAATTCTGTGAGAGTAGATCCAGGAAATTGTGGAGGTTGAAGGCAAAGCCAGCATGCTAATATTTACTGCTACAAACCATTGACATTTACTGGCATATTTTACAGAAGTAAACTGACAGACATATGAATTTATTTTTCTGCTCTGTGTAGCATTAGAGTCTCCCATAGAATTATTACACTCAGCTTGGGAACTGCAGCCCAAGGGAGATGTGCAGAAAGCAAGGCGGGGGGGGGGAAAGCAATGGGAATGATCAAGAGTTTTAAGAAGACCCATTAAAATTTCTGAACAAATATCTTTTTGTGAAAAGAACCTGTAAATACTCTACTCCTAGAGCAAGATGCAGTGGAAAAAAAAAATTAGCAAGACCTATCCAAAGTATTTCAGTGACAGCACACCGCTCCCAAGATTTTTTTCTTGTAGGTCCTGAACATGCTTCATCATAAGACAGTCTGTAGACACAGTAACATGTTCCTTTACAGGGTAGATACATTGGTAATTGTCAGATACACAATTCTGATTAAAATATTATAAACTGAAAACAAAGATGTTCAAGCAAGTTAAACACCTTGAACCTTTATTCAACACAAAGCTAGTTTTAAAAACCAGATTTTGAAGGCCTTTGGTGACCATTCCTGTTCTAGCTGTAATATGAAAACAAGAGGAAAAAAAGGTCTTTAGCTAGAAGAAAAAGCCCTACTTTAATCCCAGTAATTTTTCTTCACTGAAGAAACATACTGTCAAACAGCAGAATAGTTTACCGCAAAGTTGAGTGCCAAAATCGTGCAATTTTCACTAGATTCAAATTCATATTCAGCACATCAGGAGAACACACAGTATGATTACAGAGAGAAAAAAAGTATCAAGAACAACACAAGATAAAGCTTTCTTAGAAGTTCTCATTGCTGTGGCATGGAATTTTTCATTTCAGAACCAGACCTCATTACTCCCACAGACTGCCTGCTTTAAATATTGATTTAGTATTTACAGGAGAAGTGCCTGAGGATTTGGAGGGTAGCCAATATCACTCCAGTCTTTAAAAAGGGCAAGAAGGAGGATCCTAGCAACTATAGGCCAGTCAGCCTTACTTCTGTCCCTGGAAAAGCTATGGAACAGCTTGTCCTGGATGCCATCACCAAGCAACTGGAAGAGAAGAAGGTCATGAGGAGTAGTCAGCATGGATTCACCAAGGGAAGATCATGCTCGTCCAATCTCATAGCCTTCTAGGATCTCATCACCGGCTGGGTGGATGGTGGGAGAACAGTGGATGTCATCTACCTTGATTTCAGCAAGGCTTTCAATACTGTCTCCCATGATATCCTGACAGAAAAGCTGAGAGAGTATAGGATAGATGAGTGGACAGTGAGGTGGGTTGAGAATTGGCTGTCGGACCGGGCTCAGAGGGTTGGGATCTGAATGGAGCCCTGTGACTAGCGGTGTTCCCCAGGGCTCAGTGTTGGGTCCAGTCCTGTTTAAAATCTTCATTGACGACCTTGACGAGGGAATAGTATCCACCCTCAGCAAGTACACTGATGATACAAAACTGGGAGGAGTGGCTGACACGCAGGAACACTGCGCTGCCATTCAGTGAGACCTGGACAGGCTGGAGAGCTGGGCAGGGAGAAACCTAATGAAGTTCAGCAAAAGCAAGTGTAAAGTCTTGCACCTGGGAAGGAACAGCCGTTTGTATCAGTACAGGCTAGGAGTTGACCTGCTGGAGAAGAGCTCAGTGGAGAAGGACCTGGGGGTCCTGGTGGATGACAGGTTGGCCATGAGCCAGCAGTGTGCCCTGGTGGCTAAGAGAGCCAACGGGATCCGGGGGTGCATCCGGAGGAGTGTAGCCAGTAGGTCAAAGGAGGTGATCCTCCCCCTCTACTCTGCCCTGGTCAGGCCCCACCTGGAGTATTGTGTCCAGTTCTGGGCTCCTTGGTATAAAAAGGACTGGGATCTCCTTGAGAGAGTCCAGAGAAGGGCTACGAAGATGATTAGGGGCCTGGAACATCTATGCTATGAGGAAAGGCTGTGAGAGCTAGGGCTGTTCAGCCTGGAGAAAAGACTGAGGGGGGACCTAATCAATGTTTATAAATATCTTAAGTATGGGGTGCAGGGGGAATTGGCCTGCCTCTTTTCTGTGATCTGTGGAGACAGGACAAGGGGCAATGGCTGTAAGTTGGAGCATAGGAAGTTCCGCAACAACATGCGGAGGAACTTTTTCACAGTGAGGGTGACAGAGCACTGGAATAGGCTGCCCAGGGAGGTGGTGGAGTCTCCTTCTCTGGAGATATTCAAGACTCATCTGGACACCTATCTGTGCAGTATTAGCTAGGGAGCCTGCTTTGGCAAGGGGGGTTGGACCCGATGATCTCTCGAGGTCCCTTCCAACCCCTACTCTGTGATTCTGTGATCTTTTGGATGCTGACAAGCATGCCATACTGTATGCCGCACCAGAGCTACTGACAAAGGACATTACTTTAGTCACCAGTCAAAGCAATGGAAAGTACACAGAAGGCAGAGTAGGATATCTGAAGTACAGAGAAGCACCACAGGTGAAGGTCAGCTGCAAGCTGTGTGTTCATTGAAAGTTTCATACTAACCCGAAATGTTCTCACTGGTACCTCCAACATCAGTAACTGTTTCAGCAGGCAAGCTCTGAGCAAGCTCCAGTTTCTCCGGGACATGCAGGTATTTAATAGTAGATATTTGTGTAACAGAAGAAAGAGAAGATCCCGAGGAGACAGAACCACCTGACGAGCGGGTATCTTCCAGGCTTGCTTCCATGATCGGGCTGTAAAGAGAGTCATCAACTATTCAGACTTTAGAAGAACAGTGTCTAGACTCCGCCAGCCTAGTGACTATGAAAGGATACGGTGCGCTCCCAGACTTTAATGTAAACCCCTTTCCCAGCCTTAGCAGAAAACAGGTAATTATGTCAGAGTTTCACTGTAGCTGCAAGAATCCTAATTTGCAGATGAATTTTATTTTCTCTCCTATTAGATATGACTGCTACAACAGAAGACGTCATGAACATCTATTACCAAAACGCAAACCCACAATGCTTTTAAAGCAGCAGAGGGTTGGGTGGGAAATGACTCCTGCTCATCCTTCCTAATTACAATTAGTATGGCTTCCCAGGGAAGTTGCCAAGTAAACAAACGCCTCCAGCATGGTATACATGTTTGCATACTAACAGCTAGCAAATCAAACTCCCACCATGGAAAGACACAGGGAAAAAGGGGCTTAAGATGTGCTTTGCTGTTAATTACCTCAGTTTATTTACACTAAGAGCCTCATCGTATGCTTCCTCACAAACCAGCGTTTCCTGATTCAGAGGTGTGTTCTTAGATTCCAGACAGTCTTCCTTCAGGGCATTCTGTGAAAAAACAGGAGCTGGGATTCTCTGAGCTACTAGTGCATGAAAGGGCGTTGAGGCCAGATGGGCAGCCCTAACAAAATCACAGGTGTCTTCTGGGTTGGCACAAAGGGTTTTGTTCTTGTAGGAGCCTGTCACAATTGCATCTTCAGTCAAAGGTTCAATTCCATTCAGCTCATCCTGAAAAGAGCAGGAAGAGACAGTTCAAACATCTGACATAAATCTACAGCTTAAGTCTTATTAAAAATACATATTATTTAAAAGCTGTCCCCCTTCTGTCAGGAAATTCAAAAGTTCTATCAAGATGTGCTTCAAACTTAACTTCCCTCCAGGAACAAGACACATGCATGGTAATTGCCTGTATGACACTTCTTAACTACACCATACTGAGTGTTTTTACCTTCTTTAGTTTATCTATAAATGTAACAATAAAATGTGCTCACTGAATTTTTAAACTGGAATAATTACCTCCCATGCATAGTGTTAGTTCTCCACTACCTTGATTGATCCCTTTTATGTTCCAGGTGGCACTTTCCTTTAGTCATACCAGCCCCACAATTATCCCTTCCTTATCAGTACGAAGAGCATCTCTCTTCC
This sequence comes from Laterallus jamaicensis coturniculus, assembly GCA_022605575.1. Taxonomy (NCBI): domain Eukaryota; kingdom Metazoa; phylum Chordata; class Aves; order Gruiformes; family Rallidae; genus Laterallus; species Laterallus jamaicensis. Next base: position 3,100,325 of record JAKCOX010000060.1, on the reverse strand, counting down.
CTTTCTTCCACCCCAGCACTTTCCAACATGAACCTGACGTATACTGCTCAAATTGAGTAACTGAACCTTAATTGCAATATATCTGAATGTATTTTTTCCAACTAGAAAGGACAGTTGCCATGAACACTATCTTGTATCTACCAACCCAGAAGGGTGTTCCAGTTCAGTTACAAGCACATTATTAAAGTGTTTACTAAAACACTGAGTACTAGAGACACCTAGAACACATAAATCAGAACTATGTTGTTATCCAGACTGACTCTAGGACCAAAGTCAGCACAATGCTTATTATTACTCAACCTTATTTCATGTTAGCTGTACATAAAATCATGCTCAGCTCAGAATAAAGTCCTCTAGCTCAACCAGTCTAAAGGAACTTCATCACTGCATGGTGCCACAGATGTGTAGTTACATAGCAACTACCATATTCATTGAAAGTTTTACAAAGATCTGCAGCATTTCCACATACACACCCATAGCTTAGGAAACAAGATACAAAGGTTTAAGTGTTTGGTACTCCAGGTTAGGGACACAGAAACAGAGATGCTCATCTGGATGCGTGGCAAGAAAGCAGACTGAGCAGGAGGCAGTGTTTAAGAGTGCAACTCTTCATTTCACAAATGTTTTAGGTTTTCAGCATGAGTAATCCTGGCTGCTATTTAGTTGCCTAAAGTTTGGAAGACTCCTCACCATTATCTCCACACTGGCTACCTTAAAGCTTAATGAAAACATGACATTTCCAGCATAATCTTAACGTCACCCAGTTCAAGCAGAGCCATGCCAGACAGAAGTTTAGACTGACTGTGTCAGTCCAGCCCATCTCAGTTCAACAGTAGAACATTCTCTGGTGGTTTCTCCATGACAGGAAATCTGCTACGGGGTAAACTGTTTCCTTACACAGGCTCCTGGTGGGATGTTCTCTTTTGCAGTTAGAGAATCTGAAGGTTTACGAACAGCAAGAGGACGCCAAACACTTTTCTCCGCGTGACCTGCAGAACAACTAAGATAGTTGCATTCCATTAAGTATTTATTAGCATGGCTTTCAATCTTCAGAGATTGCTCTCAGGAATTAAACTCTACTGACAATTTCAATCTACCACTTTCTGCTACTAAACTACCAGTAAACTGCGATATATACAGCTCCAGAATAAAGGCCATTCATACAGCAGCTTGAATAGGTAGTACTGAGAAGCAACAACAGAGTATTTCCTCATCACAGGCTTCCCAAGTAATTAAAGAAAACAAAAAAAAACCAACTATAAGCAAAAAACCCACCCTACATCCATACAAGAAACAGGAGCACATTTCAGCTGCTATAGAAAGTGGTTTGATCATTCAGTTTTCCCTCTCCCTGAAATCTAGGTCTTGAATAATTCTACCTTTTATTCTGATTTGCCAAAGTAGAGGATTCATCAAATATGGAGAAAATTGCAGCAGGATCCAATGGGGGAAGGAGACCTACATCTGTAAAGAAAAACCAAAAGACTCTCATACCAACAGCTTTACCATGACAGTGCATCCAATGCTACTTAAAATATTGAATATACCATCATAAAAACACCAGTCCTAAAACAGGTTACAGGACTGACACCTACTAAAAGGCTTGCTTTTGTCATGTTAAGGAATCATGGTGTTGCCACCATATGTTAGCTAGCTTGCTCTTTTTCAAATATGCTTCAGAATTCATACCTTTTTTCCCAAGGCTGGCTTCATCTCCCTGCTCCTCCCGGTCATCCTCAGAGTCTACAAACACATTTCCCCTTTGTGTATCTGGGCACACATCAAGAGACTGGACACCCTCTGTCAACAGTAACAACAGTCAGTTCAGGTCACAACTTTAGCACTGCTGTGACTCAGCCCCAGCTGGCAGCTGAGCATCATACAGCCACCTGCTCACTCTCCCCACCATGGTGGGGAAAAAAAAGCATGGGGAAGGAGAAATAAACAATGGGAAGACAGAAGCAAACCTTGCAGGCTGGGATAAGGATAGCTTACTGGGACAGCAGTGGAAGGGAGAAATAACAGAAGGCTACATCAAAATATACCAAACTGGTGATACACAATGCAGTGATACACAATCTCACTAAACTGCACAACTCAGAACATACAGCCCAGAGCTGTCCCAAAGCCAAACAGCCCACAAGCCATGCACCACTCCCTGACCAGCTCCCTTTTATGCTGAGCATGACCTCACCATAGGGAACAGCAAACTTGGGTTAGTTTGGGTCACCTATCCTGGCTGTGTACCCTCCCAGCTCCCAGGGAGCACACCCCCAGCCCCCCAACCTGCTTTCTCATTGGCAAGGCAGCATGAAGAGCTGAAAAGTCCTTGCCTGCTTGGCAACAACCAAAAACATCCCTGTGCTATTAGCACTGGTCTCATCCTGACTCCCAAACACAGCACTGCACCAGCTGCCAGGAAAGAAAATTAACTCTATCCCAGCCGAACCCAGGACAAACACATACCCCTCCCAACAACAAAATCAAATGTATAATTTCTGATTGTATTCCTCTACCACTTTCCCTGAGGAAAACCAACTTAAAATAGTATCAATCTTAATGTTGAACTCTAACAGATTCTACTGTCTGTATGTATGAAAGAGTGAAGAAAGCTCTTCAGCTACTAAAAAGAGAAAAGCTCTTCTAGAGAGTCCTTTCAAATAGCAACAGTTCTCAGACCTCAGTTGTCCAGTCTTTTGCTGAATATGGTTAGAAGCACTACTAGCACACCTGCTTTTTCATTCTCCTTAGACTTTTGGGTTTCTTTAGTTCTTCCAGCTTTACTATTCATATAAATGAACACTTCCCTCTAACACAGCCTTCTCCTTGATGGTAAAAAATTTAAATGCTTACCTTCAGGAAAAGATTGCTTATGCAGTTGAGTATCTTCAGAGACCTGGAATCCACTGTGAGAGAGTTAAAGACTCGTTTGTTGCGTGTTACACACCTTCACAAAACTTTGGTAAACTTTGTAAGAAAGGCCAGCCAAGCTGACACATTCTACTTGTATAAAGTTAAAATCCCTCAGACAAATAATTAAAAATATATAAATACAGATTACAGATCATGGTTACAGGCTGATGCCTAGGGTATATGCCATTCTGCCTTCAGAAACAGGCTCTTTGTGATCCATGGTGCTCAGAACTAATTATCCCAACTTTTCTTCTTGCTGGCAAAGAAAATCCTGCATTACCTTGGCAGCTGAGGCTGCTGCCCCCCAACTTCAGTTGCACCAGGAAAAGTAACTCCTTGCTGTCCCAAAGGTGGTGAAGCTTCTGTTGACTCTGTTGGCTGTGGAAACAAAACCAAGTTTTGGTTCTATGGTGGTGGAATCACAAGCCACGCAACAAGCCTCCAAGAACACTAACAATCCTGTGTAGGTTGCTAAAACTCCAATGGGTTAATAGTTGTCTTTAGCCAATTTTATTGGTACTTAGTTTACTTCCATGAAAAAAAGCCCATTCTTATTGCTTGAAATAGTTAAAGTGCTTATTTTTACACTTTGCAACTGTAGCTTGCATAGTAGATTTTAATGATACTGCAACTATTTATAACAACAGTCACATAGCTCATATCAAATTCACAACACTTTTGTCATTATTTAAAATACTACTACAGCGCTGTTTTACAAACAGGATAGGAGAGACAGAAAGAAAGAACATATTTTATCAGACCAACTGATCAAGTTGGGAAAGAAAAGCTTTACAATAATTAATTTCAACTTGTTATTTGCAACTTTTAAGAAAAACGGGGTTTAAACAGTACCTAGTAACGACAGACCAAAAGATACTTGCTGGAAAGATTGGTCTGAGTAGGCTGGGGACAGACAAGATGGGAGGGGACACAGCTTGGACAGCTGACCCCAAAATGAGCAAAAAGATATTCCATAGTATATCACCTCATGCTCAGCAATAAAATCTGAAGGAAGGGGTAACATTCAGAATTACAGCATTTGTCTTCACACCTAACAGTTACATACAATGAAGCCCTGTTTTCCTAGAGATGGCCAAACAGCTAACTGCCAATGGGAAGTAGTGCGCGAATTTATTTTGCTTTGTGTGCTTCTAGAGAGTTTGTTTTACCTACTGAACTGTCCTTATCTCAAGCAATCAATTTTCTCACATTTACCCTTGTGATTTTCCCCTATCCCACTGAGCAGGACTGAGCAAGCAGGTGTGTGGTATCAGGCAGGGCTAGCCTACACCGTTTTGCCACACTTCACTTCTTTCCCTAGTTTCAGCTGCTTCTCCTGTCTTCTTTTGCACTACAAATTCTCTGTATAAAAGCTAAACTGGACAGGGATAGAGCTTAAGAAAGCAATTCACCCTGAAGCATTTAGTATAATTTTACTTAAAACAGTATAGAAGTTTATACCTTAGCATAAGGTAACTTGTCCAAGTGTTAAGTAACTAAACACTTGTAACACTACAAAACTTGAAGCCTTTGACTTACATCCCTATAGGAATGTAAGGATTTGGCTTGGGGACAAGTGGGAGAACAGAAAAAAAATATTTCTCTGAGCATTCATTTCCTGGGTGATCTAGACTGAAGCATCCTCTCAAAGTGTTAAGTCAAAGAGAAACCTATTAGATGTTGTTCCTCTTCTGGTACCTTTACTAAAATAGTAGCTATTTGTAAGAGACTAGTTAAATGAGGATAATACCTGTTCGCATGGTTGTTGCTGCTTGTCATCATCTTTCTTCTTTAATTTCTTCTCCAGCTCCTCAATTTTCCTTTTTATTTCTTCCTTCTTCTGTGCTATGGCCTGCATCTCCTCTAAGGAAGAAACGCTTTTAAGGCACAACATGAATTTCACATGCAGCCTGTGGCTAAAGCCCACATTATTTTTAAAGGGGCTAAAACTTCTGGTTGTCTTTCTTTGTATCATAGCTTATACATAAAGCTGGCAGAAGTTACTTTCCCCTACAAGTTAAATAACTGCTCTAGCAGAAAAAAGAAAAGCAGTTGTAATGACCAACAGCTGTATGCCGATAAGAAATACAGTTTTCATGATTCTGTCTCAGAAAGTCATGTGTCATCCCATTTTGAAGCATACCCTCAATTTTCTCTTTTGCTTTCTTCCTGTAGACTTCAGCTCGGATCTCTTCCAAAGAAAATTCTTCGACTCCTGCATAAACTTTCTCTTTACAGTACATCACTGCCTCTTTCTTTTCCTGAGTGTCCTGCTGATGATTTTGTACTCGCTGTAGTGGGTCCTCCTCTTTCTGAGGTTTGCGAGCACTTAAAACACAGTTTATGCTGGGTTCAATTTTGCAGGGAGTCCTGGAAAAACAGGCAAATATTACTTTTGACTGCAAGTACTTTGCTAACACAGAAAAGCAAGCACAGCAGAGAGAGTCTCGCTTGCAGAATAAAGACATTCTGTTCATCAACAGAAAAAACAAACAGAAAAATGAGAGCACATAAAAGGCAAGTGTACCAATTCAGAATGGTATAATCAAGACAAAGTGTTAGTGAGGCCCAGATCAAATAAAATTCTTATGATACTCTGAACTGCTGTGCATTCCAGAGCCGGATCTAGGTTTACTCTACCTTCAATCTACATGACCTAAGGCGACAAGTTCTTAGTCATCCTACAAAACAGGGTTTATCTGGGAGAAAAAAGGAACCACAGAAAAATCAGCAGGATTTAAATATGGATCTTGGACCAGATTATGCCCAGCATTTTAGATTAAGAAGGGAAGATTTAAGATGCAGTAAGAGGGGAGTTTGCTCAAGTAGAATGCTTTGCACTCTGAGTGACAGAAATTAAGCGCCCCATTACAAACAAGCTCCCATCGCTGTACAGTGGAAGGAGTCAGAAGCCAACAGTTTCTCAGCTTCCAAGTGCTTTCAGAAAAGGTGCTACAAGCTAATTTCAGAAAAGAACCAGAATTTGTACAGTTTTACAGATACCAGTAATTCGCATGACTCCAGCAATTATCTTTACCTTAATAAAAGATGATCTGACCAACCTTAAAAACAGTGTTAACTGCAGTCTAAGTAAATTGTTAGTTCAAAATAAAACAGTGCACAGTTGCAAAACAAAACAGGTATCTTGGATGTGAATGACTCACAACACTAGAAGATATCTGAGAGATTACAAAGCAAACAGGTGTTCCAAATGGTTGCATTTTCTGAAGTTGTCCTTTTGAGGGTGGGGGCTTATTCCAAGATCACCACAGGGTTCTTCTACCCAAATCTCCAGGTGACAACTGATAGCAGTTTGCCTCACATTTACAATTTCAATGCAAGACTTTCAGAATTTATTTTGTTGGCAGCAATAGTCACTCTACCACAGGGGAAATAGACTCAGATGCAGACAGCCCAATTTTAAACTTTCAACTACATAGTATGAAACTACATACAAACTATCTGCTTGCAGCTAACTAGCATGATGCTCAGCTCGCACCCACTCCTTCCTTTTATTGAGTATAAAAGGATGCTGCCCTCTGTAAATACTAAGCCTTCATCTGAGAGACCAGCACGTTAAGAGATTTAATTCTATGGCAGCACTGACTTTCAGGAGCAAGAAGTCTTACAGCTACAAGCAGAACTTCATTTTTTGCACATTGTGACACTAAATTATGGTATGTCCTTGGTCAGAGCTATTCTGCAGTCCACATGCAATGCAGCAAGGCGTCAGGAAAAATCTATGCTCTTATGCACCTTTCAGCATTCTTTAATCACATGCAGTTCGGAGCCAAGGAAGCTGCCTGTAATATTAAACATGCTTTTCTGACTCTCTCTTAAGAGAGAGTATGTATTCTACAGCTAGCATTAGCCACAGAGAACATATAGTAAGTAGCTTTGCAAAATGACGCATTTTCCACTGCTCTAACAAAACAGGACAACCCAATCTCTCAGGGTTTATCAGCATTTGAGTGAGCACCATGCAAGCAGGAAGGTAGTTTCAGACAAAACAGCATACTCCTCCATGACCTGAGCAACACTGTTGTCATGGAAACTTTGGATAGCTAGTTTCAGAATAAAACTCCATATAGATTGAGCACTGATTTCCCAAGATAAAGGAAGACAGAAATAAGGCTGTCTCAATAGAGGCTCTATCTTGAGAGGTTAACTGTGTTTTTATGTAAACACAGAATTAGGCTACTAAACTAATTAGCATATACACATGTAATATAGGCTCTCACATAATGAGCAGTGATAGTCAAATACTTCCCATGTCCCTGTGCATCCTCCACTGAAGCATCTCTGCCATCAAGCTAAAGCACAAAGAGCGTTTACAGGTTTTTGTGTTTAATTCTTGTAGATCTAGGGGCTTTACTACCAGGCAAAACAAGTCAGAGTCTTACAAAGCAGCTTTGATAACTTCCAATGCCACCCTGTTTCAAACTGAACACTCACATGACTTGCTGCTGAGCTGACTCTTCCACGTACGGCGTGAAACTGGGCGTCAGGCAGGGCACTTCAATGCCAGGATTTGAACTGCTGCAAGGACGCTGAGGAATCCAAAGTCAATGTTAGGAGCTTAAAGATTAACTTTTAGACACTACATTCCTCTATACTCTGGATCTCCCTGTTGCCAGAGTTTGGCTCATTTGTAGTTTTTGCAACTTAAAAACATTAAATCTGAGAGACTTCTCCGATAATAATAATTTACAAGATCAGTTCTGTTCCCATACTTAAACAGTTACAGATACTCAGCTGAGTACTAGCACCTAAAAGGTAAGACACACTCCTCCTGCATGTTCTCATCACTACCTAGTTGCTGTTATTCTGTGGCAATGCTGGAGAAGCTTGCGTATTCCAGTTGATCCTCATTTGTTTTCCAGAAATGCTACAAGGCTCATTTTTCAGCCCAGACTCTCCCAGTTCTATGATAGTATTCCTTCTGCTCCAGAGTTCTGTTTTCCCTCACATGCCATTCCAACACCACAAAGACCCTCTAACTGCTTCTGGGGTCGAAAATTTAAAGGGAAAAACAGATGAAATGTAATCTGACAACATTCTACTCTCATCTTTCTACTTGAAATTCGCCTACACTGTTCCATATACAAAAAATTACATGCTAGGGATATTTCCCAAGCTGACTTCTCTTTTCTAGCATTTTTCAAACTGTTTACTTAGCCATCTTCACACTGGCAATAAAAAGAGAGAATCCTTTTCCTCTGATCAGGTTATAATACCTGTAAGAGTTTGTAAAAGGTTATACTTTCACTGTAATACAAGCCAGAATGAGCACCACACTTCACTGAAAGGGAATAAGATATCCTCAACTCTTCTATTGCTGCATATATTTATTTATAATTAAATCCAGCAAGTTTCATGAAATGGGGAACTCTAAGCTTAAAAGATCTGTAGTTACAGATAGACACAAACTCCAGGCAAGGGTAAGAAAAAAAAAAACAAAACACCTTCCCCTCCCCGACTTTGTCTCCGGGATCAGAAGAAGCTTACAATACAATACACCTTCTCCTTTTTTCCCCCCAGTCCATTCTGAGACTCCTTACCCTGCCAGAGTTCCAAGGGCCTGCGCTGAGTTCATTCTCCTTGGCCCTCGGAACTGGAGGTGCTGTCCATGGCTGTGGTGTAAGGTCAGAAATCTCAGGTCCAGATGCTGAATTTTCATCAAACACAGCAAAGCCCAGATTGTTTGAAAGCTGCTGAGAACTTAGTGTCTTGAGGCTTCTGCTTTGGTTTGTGGCTACAAGGGTGAAAAAAAAAAAAGGCAAATTAACCCTTAAATTATCACATTCAAGTGTAACAACAAAAAAAGGGATATAACTCTTCTAATAATAATCTGTGGTTCCAGCAGCTGAACGTACTTTTAAGTGCATCTCCAACACGACTAATTGGGGCTCTCACTTTTTTCTTTCCTCTGCCTTTTAGATCTGCCAGTGAAATTCTCTGAGGTTCTGCAGTTCCCAGAAGACCAACATCTCTTTCATCAGGAGTTTCCTCAAGCCCCAAAAGTGTCTGCCGAGAAACACGGGTCTGAAACTGCCTGAGAATGACATTGGAGAAGTCAGCATAAGCATCACTGTATCCACTGAAGCACATAAGGCTAAGCTCTTCCCTGTCACTGGAAGCTTACCTGTGATGGGACTGGAGTTTGTCCAAAGGCTGAGCCTTACGCTGTAAACCTTCCTGGAATATCAGATCTGCTTTCTTAAAACTTCCTCTAGCCTCAAGTACCTCTGCCCATGTGATGTAGAGCAGTGCCAGCGTCGTTCCAATTTCCTGGCTATGTAGGTACCTGTACAGATCCAAGGGCTCGTTGCAACAATCTCCCTGAAACAGCCAGAGCATTTCAGTGATCACATTGCTCTACAAAGGATTCCAAGTCTGTGTCTACGTTTTGATGCTTCCTGCAAGAGGCATCTTTTGATTTCAACTCAAGCCTTACAGTAGCCACTGTAAGCCAAGGATATACAATTAATTATATCATGTCACAGCACATAAGATAAAACAAAGTAATTCACTAGAAAAAGAATAACGATAAAAACCTGACTGAAATATTTTTTAATATTACTACCAGTCCCTTAATTCTAGTAGTAATTGAATGTATAGTAGCAACAGTAGTAATTCATATATTACAATTAATAGTATATAAAATAATAGTAGAAATTGAATAGAATTAAGGGATTGGTAGTACTACTACTACAATTGGTAGTAATATTGGAAAATATTGCAGTCAGAGGTTTTTATTTAAATATTACTACCAATTGTAGTAGTAGTACTACCAATCCCTTAATTCTAACCTACATATTCAAAGTCAATAATTCCTTAGATATTTTTTAGTTCAGTGATTGAACTATGTCATACTAGCAGCCCTGATAATAGTTATTTTAACTTTATCTAAAAAGGACAACATATTTCTTCAGAGCTTTGGAATTGGTAAATCAGCTCAGGGAAGCTAAACCTTCCGAAAAGCTGTTTTGAGAAGATGAGAACAACAAAAAAAATATAGCAATGGAGAGGCAGAGCAAGACCACAACTCAGCTTGATTTTGCTTAAATGCAGGATGTGGACTACGAGACAGTTACAAGTTAAAATAACTAGTAGGACAGATATAACACCTAAAATGTATCTTCAAATCATTTTCTCTTCTCTTTAAATAAACAACTAAGCTCTACACATTCAAATTAACTTTTCCAAAACAAAATTTGTGGAGTTAGTAGCTGTCTGACCTGGCCAGAAGGTCTGAAGATCCTATTGATAATGAAAAGTGGAATTCAAGAGTATATTACGTGTTTGTAGAGAGATGTTGCACCAGCTATACAACATACTCATCAACTCTGTTGTTGCAAAACTCAGATTGAATGTGTGCAGATGATGGGACAAGAACCCAGGAAAAGCAGCATCAAGATATTCACAAAAAAACCACTCACAAACTTGAGCCAGAGATTAAGATAGCGGGGATCTTTGTAGTATCGCTGCTGCTCACTGAGCGCTTTCACTGCCCTTTCCAGTATTGCTGCAAGATTACTCTCCTTTCCACCTTGGGGGAAAGTTTGCTCTGTCCACTTGATGTACCTAGAAATTAAATACATTCTTAGGAAGTCAGTTCTGGACAAGATACAAGGCTTCTGTTTCTGCACAGCATATGGAGATTTAGAAAAGAAAAATTGGCACAGAAGAACATGTTGTCTTTCAATAATTTAAACTCTTACAGCATTTATCTTTTAATGAATGTCTACAAGGATACCTGACCTTTCTATTCTTTCTTCTGAAATAAGAGGAAACTTACCGGTCCCAGACATCCAGTGGATCATCTCCAGAATAAAATCGGATTTCTGATTCAAACTCCCTAAAAACAAAAATATAAATTATCTACCCAATAAATACATGCAGCTAATTAAAGATGTTTTCCACACTGTAAACCTGGACCTTCACTCTCACTGAAACAGTTCTGTAGGTTTATAAACAAAAAATAATTTCCACTACCTCAAAGCTTATACAGTGCCTCTCAACAGGATGCTTACTCTGTTAGAAAGAGTTATTAGCAGACAGGTAGAATGGGAAGGTTTTGTACGAAATGTCCTGTAAGTATGGAATGAGGTTGGAATACACACAGAGAATGATGGGAAAGCCCAATGATCAGACAACTACAGGACTGCACCAGAGAGCTCAGGGAAGACATATCTAAGTGACCAGACTGTCATCATCTCTCATTTTTCAACTCCCATACACCATGACTTTGTCCTTGGGCAGTACATCAAGAAAGAAACCCCCCTTGCAGCTTGAGTTTGACAAGAGCATTAGCTATTGTGGTTCTAACTTATAAAAACATTTACATTGCAAAAGAGCTTTAAGATCATCAAGTCCAGATCTTGTTGTGCTCCCAAGGCATACCCTGGATAATAGAAATATAACCGAATAGGTTTGGGATGCCAGATGCCCCTTGAAGTCATACAGTCGCATCTGTGGAACGTGGCATGAAAGACAGATCAAGTCCAGGCTGACTTTGGCCACTCAGGTGTCTTTGCAATCCAGAGAAGACATAGATACTTGCATATTGCCTACACTACAGCAGTAGGAGGTATAGATCTCTTAAGACGTACCCTGCTTCAACACATTCTTGTAGAAAAGATAAAGTTTGTCTTCCTTAAAACCTTTAAGCATTGGCAAGTACATTTGAAAGCACAACTGAATCTCCCTAGCGTTTGCTGCTTAAGTGCTCCACTGGAAACTGAAAAGTTGTCATCTATACCGCACAGTGCCCACAGCATGTGGTCCTACGTTCCTGAAGCACAATAATAGCTTAGACATCAGTTACTAAACTTCTTTTATGCTCTTTTTAACGCCTACAATTAATACCTTACAGTTAAATAACACAAAAAAACCTGAGGAGGAGGCAGGACAACAAGGGGAAAGAGGGTGTCAAGACACTGCTCACTGTTTTTTGAGCTGAACCACAGTGTGGATGGAGGTGTCCTGCTGAGCCAATGCTTCCTGCAAGGCGGACATGACACGACCCTGCCGTAGGGGCTGCACATTCTCTTTGCTCAGCTCCCACTCATCACTGCAGTCCTGTGACATGACAGCTTCTCCTTTAAACTCTGCAGCAACAACAAAAACAATAGGGAATTGATTCATTAGGTAGGATACTAACCTGAAACCTGACAGCTCTGGCTATCACTAGCCAAGCCACCACACACTTTCTACGTAGCCATAAGCACACTGTTCAGGTCCCCAACTTTTGGGGGGGGGGAGTTGGATATTTAAATCCCCTCCGCAGAAATTACATTAAACAAGAGATAAACAAGTCCTTACAACCAAGAAAGGTTGGCAGGCCGTAAAGACTACACTGTTTGGCTGTTCCCCCTGCACACTTGCGTGCCCCTTTCCTCCACCGGATTTTACCACCTTGCCTGCGGCCGGCGAGCGGAGAGCTGCGGCCGAGGAGCCTGGGCAGCTCTGGACACCGAGTTAGGCTCCTCCGGCTCTTCATCTTCGGGCAGCTATAGCCGGCTGGTAGGACAGCCGAGTATAGAGCCCTGCCCCCCGGCCGCGAGGGGCCGAGGTGGGTGGACAGCCTGCCCCACAGCGCGCAGAGCCAGCAGACACCCGACAGCACCGAGCTCCGCGGCGGCGGTTCGCCTCCGGGACGCGCCCTCCGCTTCCTATCCCTCACGCCGGGATAATGGGCCCCCCGCTCTCGCGGCCAGAGGGAGGGACGGAGGGAGGGAGGGAAGGAAGGAAGGAAGAGCCCCTTCCCCACGCCGCTCACCACAGCCCCACGCACCGAGCGCAGCTGCCTCAGGTCCGCGCGAGCCCCACACCGTAACGCCAACCGCCGCCTCGGCCCCCTTGAAAATTCAAACCCCAACGGCCGCCAGCATCCCCCCCATTGGCCACTCGCTCCCCGCGCCCGGCTGGCCCCGCCCCCGCCCGCCCCGCTGCATCACGGGAATCTGACTTTCCCCCGCAGGCTACTCAGGCTGCTGGCGGTGGGGTAAAGCGCGTCATTACCTTTGTAATCAATTAGCTGATAATTAACACCAGCTGCCAGGCGGAAGCGGTGGGAGACCTACACCCGTGGGTTGCGCGTGTTCCTGTCGCTTCCCTTGCCCGGCTCCGGCGCTCGCGGACGGGGGCGTGGCTCCTCCAGCCGCCCCTTCCTTGGGTGTCTCCGCCAGGGGGTCAAAAGCCGGCTCTGGCCTTCTCTGAGGGGAGCACGCCGCCTTTCGGCACGCAGCTGCCTTCCTTATCCCAAAAACATCGCTTTCCCGGAATCCGTCAGATCCCTGTCTGTACCCCAGGTTTTAACAGTAAAGATGGATATTCCCTGAGTACTCATCCTCAGGGACAGGGAGGGGATGAATAACTAAGTGCCTGGAAAAGCAATCAATAACAAGGATGAAATTATTTCTCCTAAACCAAATGGAGTATTTTACGAGTAAAGAGGGACATTTTTCTTCCCAACTGACCTTAATAACTCAGAGACTCTGAAGCCATCAGTGATAATGCAAGTTGTGTAACTTTCATACTCACAGATGAAAAGTAATCCTCACCTTTCACTGTTTCGATACTCCAAAGCATTCAGATGATACCAATAAAAGGCATGAGTTCTCTTCTGAGCACATGTACGCAGAATAAACTTGGAGGATAATCACAGCCTGATATTTGGGTTGGTTTGTTGTTAGGTTTTTTTGAGGAAAGATGCTTGTATTCAAGGCAAACCATGATCATGGCAGTGGTGCATGTTTGTTTCTCCACTACGTGGGCAATAAATTAATATATATGGGGTATATATGGCCTTATATCCCCCTAATAAATCTATTATTTCTATACCTGAACAGTTAACATATTTATCCTACAATAAAATACGTAAGGTATACATAAGGGTATATAAGTCTAAGTATAACTTCCAGTATAATATGATCTCTTAAATTTTTGAGCCATTCCATTAAAACTTATCAGGCAAGTGTTTATATCAACTTGCACAAAACCAAGGTGCAAACCAGAACTGCCTCTCTGGCATTCCTTACAGTGATCTCTCTGTGCCTTATTTAAGGTAAATTAGATGCCATGTGTTATTGTAAGAGTGAATGGCTTGTGCAGAAGTTGTTACAGCCCTGCTTCTGCTCTTGCGACAATAGAAGGGCTGAACTTTTGATGTCCAAGGTCCTGGCCATGAATGAGAACTCAGAGTAACAACAAAAGCCCCTTTCTCTTTCTTTTTGGTCTCCCCCAAGAGCCTACGGAGGAACAGAGACAAGATAACACACAATGTGATCTCTTGACCATTCTGTTTCCACTGAGTATTTTAACATGACACCTAGTAGCATTAATCCATTTTTATTAGTATTCTACCCACAAGGGACAACGCAGAGTGCTTCAGAAACATGCAGCACAATGCAGCAACTCAAGGACTCTAAAACAGAGCTGATGCTGCTGGGTGCAAAAGACACGACCAAAGGTTCAGCCTAAGATGGGTGCTTCATAGCATGCAGGAGCTAGAAAAACCCATTTAGAGCTGAGATCTTTGTGAGAGTGAAACTACTTTAACACATCTTTTGTTTGAGGTGTGTTGTAGTATTGCATGGCTGGGTTCTGGTGGAGAAGGGGAGTTGCAGGGGTGGCTGCTGCAAGAAGCAGCCAGAAGCTCTCTGCAGGCCCCACAGAGCAAACACCATCTGGCTCAAGGCCAGAGTCATTGCTGACCAAAGCCAAGCCCATCAGTGATGGTCACAGCGCCTCTGGGAATCACAGGAGAAAAACCCACAGGCAGCTGCTTTGTGCCCCCAGAGAGGGAGTGAGAAGATGTGAGGAGCTGTGCAGGCACCAAGGGCAGGGAAGGGGAGGAGGAGACGCCCCAGGTGCCAGAGAGAAAGATGCCCCTACAGCCCCTGGAGAAACCTGTGGTGGAGCGGGTATCCCCCACAGCCCATGGAAAAGGCCAAGACCCCACCTGCAGCCTGGGGAGAGGCCCCACGCTGGAGCAGGTTTGCTGAGGGAGGCTTGTGACCCTGTGGGGAACCAGTCTGGATCAGTCTGGGCCTGAAAGACTGAGAGACATTCTATAATGTATGATTGCATCCATAGCAGTGACCCACACTGGGGCAGCTGGTGAGGAGCTGAAGCCCTGTGGAAAAGGACTCCCGTTGGAGAAGTTCATGGAGGACTGTCTGCCGTGGGTGGGACCACATGGTGCAGCAGAGGAAGGGGGTGAGGAATGAATGTCCCCCCTCCAGCTAAGAATGAAATCAACTTGAGAGGAACTGACTGAACCCCCCATTCCCCCAGTCCCTGTCCCTCCCCATGCCACAACAGGGGGAAGAAGGAAGCGAAATCCTGACTAAAGTGCAGTCTGCTAAGAAGGGAGGGGTGGGGGAAGCTGCTTTAAGATCTGGTCACACTCCCCATCACCCGACTCTGGTGAAACTGGGGGGTGCAGGGCGGTGTCATAAATGAGAGAGTTTTCTGTCCTTTATTCCATACTGAGTCTGTTCTGCCTGTGACACTGATTATGGAATGATCTTTCCCTGTCTTTATCTCCACTTCTGAGCCTCGCAATATCTATTTTCTCTCCTGTCCAGCTGAAAAGGGGAACGGCAGAGCGGCTTTGGTGGGCGTCTGGCCTCCATCCAGGGTCAAACCACCACATGGTGCCACAAAAACACTCCAAGACCTTCAACCCATGGAGCTTCAGAGAGAACTAACCCACCCTATAATAACCAGTTGCCCAGCTTGGAAACAGACAGGTATCTAATGTATCTTCTTGAAGAAGAAAAGGAATGAAAGGAAATGAAAGCAGAGAGCAGCTCCCAGAGACACATGATGGTATAACTTTTTTTAGACTGAATACTAAATACCTGTTGTTCTAAGATTATTACTTAAATCTATATTTCAATCCTTCCACCTATATTTTTCTGTAGGACTCTGTACAATGAGTATTTCCATTGTTGTTGTAAGTAGAAACTTTCTATCAGGATGTTGTGGTCAGCAGGTGTTTATAAAACTCTGGCATTGTGTGGCGAATCACCTGCTGCTGAAGAGTGCCCTGAATAAGATTCTTGAGAAAGTGTATCCTTTTTTGATAACTGGGGCTGGTTTTCATTCTATTCTTGATTTCAGGCTCAGGTACAAAGCTGTGCGTGTGTGTCACACCGTGACAAGCTAACAGAGATGAGAACAATAATCCTAAAATGAACCTAGTAATAAATGCTTAAATTTTATGGAAATCCTGGCTTTCCACAACAGCAACTGTCTTGGGCAACAGTCCTTGGAGTTTGAGTTGAAATTTTCTTCTTTTAGTCATACATCTAGACAATCTTTTTATCAGATCAGATGGTAGTGGAGGAAATCTTGTGAAATCTCGAGTGCGAGTCAGTGAGTTTATGTGACTTTCTGACTTTATATTATAACCTTAGACTGTATTGAGCAACGAATAGGGCAAAGAGGCATTGGGAGGAGGCTTTAGGAGGGAAACATCCTTCCCATATGGGGAGAACAGGCAGTTTTGATAGAGCAATGCATATTTCCCCCCCCCCCAGCAACTCTTTGTGCTAGTTTTTGCTCTGTTTCAGCCTCTGCCTGTCCTGCTGTACACACCATTAGCTTTTGCATTGTTCCCTCTGTTAGGAGTGAAACACTGTAGTCTCTGAAATACAGTTTCAGTCTCAGTGTCACTGCTGGGTCACTGCTCTCCATGGTCATTTCTGCAGCCTCCATTTTTGTTATAGTTCCAAATCTGTTCCTTTATATCTATTTGGTGGACTGATTCGTTGTTATTGATTGGATAAAATATGTATTTATGAAAAGTAAAGGCCATAATTTGCTTTAAGTCCATGTGATAGAGTCGATTCCATTTCTTTAAGTTTCCATTTACTGGTCTGCTTAGGTCAGTTCTGCTTTTAGCAACCAACTAATGAAAAAATAAATCATACAAACCACAATAAAATAAATTGTCATTTTTTAAAGAAAAAAGAATCCCTTTTGTACCTAAAGACACTGTATATCCAAGGCAAAACAGGTTAAACCAGGTCTTCTACAGTTCACTATCATTTGGAAATTGTCCTTTGAGATCAAGAATAATTTTCTCTGAGCTATGTGATTGAAGAGATCAGGGTTCATTACTGATTCAGATAAATGCTGGAGAGTGCTGCTCTCCTACATGCAAAGAGGATAGGTCTCCAGTTACCTTTCAGCCCATCAAAACTAACCCAACCCAAGAGGTGTCCCCTGCACTACCAAAGTCGTAAAATATACCAAAGACATTTTTCTCTTGGAGGCACAAAAGGCAAGAGGCTGCACTTGCTCCCAGCGATGCCAGCAAAGGCTTGATAACACCCAGGAGATTATTCAGCTCTAAGTGGGGACAGAGTTTGGGCTACCAGAAATGAATTTTTGGACACCTGGGGAATTTTGGGGCTGTATCTGTTACTTCCTAAAGGTAAAATGTTTGTATTTTACTTGATCTTTCCAATTCCCTGCATGCGTCTGCTGATTTCAATTCAGCTTTACAGTTTTCCCTGGCAGCCAAGAAGTGATGCTGCTTCTTTTCTCTGTAGAGCGCAACAATGAAAATGAAATGGACATATCTTAGGTGTGTGTTTCTGCAGAAGAGGGTGGTCAGAAACCTCGTGAGCATCCTCTCCCTCGGCAGCCATGTCATCTCCGCAATGCATCTCAGCCTCCCTTCAGCTTCCATGTGAAATCTCAAATCCAGATCTACCACTGTCACACTGAAACCGCTATTTTTACCCGCTGCAAGCTTGCGGACAACTGTGAATCTCTTTTCCTACCCTGTTAAGCCAGGGTTATATGAACAGTGGACCAAATTCCTTAGAATTTTGCCCTGCACGGTCATGCACCTCAGATTGCAGTGTTATCCAGGCTGTTGCAGGGAAAAGAAATGCGAAGCTAATTTCTCATCTTACATAGCAACATTGTTTTTTACAGCTCTCAGACCTGGCATTGCATTGGAAGGGAAAAAAAACATGAAAAAAACCCGAACTTCTCTGAGCCAGATTCCCACATTCCTGCAGCATGTGAGTATATTTTAGCAGAAATGTAGAGAATCAAGGTTCTGGAATTAACACTTCTTTTCATAATGCAAGCTGCCTGACAGTTTGCCACTCCTGTTTCTGTGGCATTCAACTAGTATCAATGGGCATTTGTGAGACGATGCTTTGAACCAATGCAGAAAAACCCCAATGAAAGGATTAGAGTTTGGGGTTCTTTTTTGGTTTAGTTTTGCCTAAACCAAAACTGAAGTCCTAGCCCTGTGTAATTTGTACCTTACTGGTTTGCCGCTACCAGAGAGGCTGGATGCTTGCAGCACTACAACAGTCAGATGAAATAATCAGTAAAGGCAGTGTATCTGCAAAGCCCACGTCAAAGACCAGATTTGGTTTTTTATAGATCTGCATTACAGATATTAACCAAATATTAGTCCAAGTTGGTGCAGGAATAAAAATCAGGGCTTGCTTGTGGGTGGGGTGAAAAAGTTTCATCAAGTCTCCCTGCTGAGTTAAACTTTCAGAAGCATCTTTGGAGTTCAAGGCTGAGCTTTTAAATGTACTTGGATACTTTTCTACCATCAAACCTTATTTCAACTTAGGCACTTACATGCTTTTCAGTCCTGCACAGAAAAGGGTCCAGGTGAAAACCAGTGCCTGAAACTTTATTCCTTTCTCAGCAAAGTCCTGGTGCTCCCTGTAATACTCACATTGGATCCCAGGATATTTATTTTAGAGCTTACTGAAACCTTTTTTGTTCCTTTGCTTTATCAGAAGTCTTCTGACTGAGCCAAACAATTTCATTACAACATTTCTATCACTTAGTACAGTTTTTCTTTCTTATACAAATGTTATAAACAAACATGATTGTTATACAATAATGCAAAAGCTGATAAACCTTCCCAGCCTAAACAGACAAATCCAACCGGATTCACTGTAACCTTGAACTTAAACATGCAACGTTTGCCTGTTCCTTTCACATTATTCTTAATTCCCTTTCAAAAACTAATGTGAGGTTGAATTGGGGAAACTACTTTTCCTCTTTAAATCCCAAGCATTTTCTCTGTTGTGTAGATTATAGCCATTAAAAAGCAAAAAGGCAAGCAAAGAATTAAAAAATCCAAATAAATCAGAAATGACCATAGCATGTTAGAAGTCAGATAAGAACAAAAGGTTCTGTTTGCCCTTTTTCATGGTCATTGATGTTTCTTCACTCAGTTCCAAGGATTTTTTCAGAACAAAACTACTGTCGGGGCAGGCCCAAGGCAGGATCCAAGAACCAGAATCCAGAGGCTTGAGCAGGCGATAGCTGGAAGAATCTGCACTCTGCCTGCTGCCAAGTTTTGCTAGTTCTCAAAACAACCACTACCTCAGACACCATGTTTATGAAACATCCTTTGAAGGGATATGAGCATAACCCTGACAAATATCAAATACTGTGGCCATGTGTCCTGATATTAGAAATAATGGAAGCACTGATTTAACTGGACCTGTCCAGTTGCCGTGTTCAAAAGATGAATCTTAAGGTACACTTGGAATTTCTTTAACTTTGATAGTCACATAATATTGATATTACTAGAATATTTTTCCACTAATGGAGTTTATTTTTCCCAATAGAATTTCAAATTTATTTCCAACTTGGTGTAGCTCCCAGAAAATCAGGTAAGTCTGTTTTAGCATGACACATTTTAGGTTATTTAATGCAATGCTCTTGATTAACGGTATCTGCAAGTTATGGAGTATGATATGGGAGATTTTATAACCATTCACATCTCTCAGAAATGATGATACAATTAACCAAAGACCTGTAGGGTCTTGCCTTTCACCTACCACCCAGGAGAGGTATTTCCTGGAGGAAACACACAGGAGATATCCGACTCCTTCTTAGGTGAAATCTGAAATCTCACTCAAAAGTATAAGAACAACCAAGAGAAGCACGATGGACAATGTCAGTAATATCCTTTCTCTGTGTGTCAAATTAGCACCACAGGATTTGAACAATGCTGGACTGGGAAGGGAACATGAGATCCCTCTTCTGTGTAGGTATCTCTGCTTCATGTGCCAGCATCCCAGCTATCGGGTGTGCCAGACGTACTCCTATCACTGGCTGATGGGACCCTTTGAAGAGTGACAGCCACTTCAACCACTGTGTGGGGAAAAGGAGGTTTTCTTTTGCCTTCTTACCAGAAACATACACTCTATCATTGGTGAGGCCATGATCTTTTGCAGGAGTCTTGGGAAGGTGAAGTGTGGGGTCTCAGAACCCTTACAGTGTGTCATGGCCCCCACATCCATCCAGGCTGCTGGTGTCCAGGAAAAGGCAGGAGAGGACAGTGATCCTGACACACAGGTAGTCACACGCAGTGTGCTCCATGATCTGGTCCTCAGAGGAGTCCTGCTTACTGCTGGTGGTGTCCCTGCTCAGGACCGCCAGGTGAGAGAGCCTGGAAGGGCTCCATAAGTGGGAACAAGGATCTAATCCCCTGCCTGCACTCCAAAGAAACAGTAGGGACTCCCATGGTCTCATGGAAGGATAGTACGACAGAAACCACATGGCAGGGTTTGGGGATGGCTCTCAATCTGAGCATGACACTGGTGGCTCACAGTTTAGGTGCATGGAAACAGGAGTCTTTGGACATTGCTACAACAGAGAGAATCAAAGCAAAGTGTACCAAAAAAGACTTTTGAGTCGCAAGTTTGGAAGCAGGACATGGGGTCAGGGGAGTGGTGGAGAGGATCAGCATGATAAACGATGGCTTAAGAATATTTTCCCTGGTTTCTCCTGCCTATCCAGGCAAAGGCAAAGGAAGACCCCCAGCCTCCCTCAGTCCCGCTCTCTCAGCACCATCCTAGCCCTGACAACCCTAGCACCAAGACCTCTAAAATGGCCTAAAGAGGACCAGCAGCACACTTTCCCCTCCTCATCACACCCAGTGAGATCTTCCGACATGGGACATCAATGAAGTCACGCTACCGGTGGTATCTCTGCACCCTTGCTCCGAGGCTGCAGCCAGCCTCATAATTCATACACTTCCCGTACAACCTGTAATTAGGCTCTGCAAATACACGCTGCCTTCGCACGGGGCTGTCATCCCAAGCGAGGGGAGGCTGACAGGACACCCCAACTCACCACAAGGCTCCAAAGAAAGGGTTAACATTGTCAGAGGCATCTTCACTTTCTGCTTTCCTATCCGCACGACGTAGACTCGGGGGCAGGCACCTTCACTGTCCATGCGATGGCACTAGTTGAACACTCTTCATCCTTTCTGAAAGCTGAGGTTTAACTTTTCCTGTAACAAGCTCAAACTTCTGGGTACTTCCAGTATGAATTTTGTAGGATAAAAGAACAAGAACGAAAAAGCTTGTTGGGGGAGGGGAATGGACTGAGCAGCGGGGGCTGTGGAGGAACGAGCTGCCGGGAGGGATTCCCTGGCAGGCTTGGTGACAGGATTCCAATCGCATGTCAGTGGTGGGAAGCCGGAGCACCAGCTGCCAATGAAATGCGAACGGAGGGTACCTGGATTCAAAGAGCATGCCAATACAAAAGGCCAAAAGCATGAGGAGCACACCAAGGAGGGAAAGGCGACGAACCAGCCTATGAACACAGCTGCAAATCAAGGGAGCTCATCAATCCGTGTGCCAACCCAAGTGCCCAGAAACCCAAACAGCAGAGCAGTAGGGGGAAGACAGACTAACAGCAGCATGCCATGGACAGGAATACATCAGATGGGGCACAGTGATGAGGGAATTGGAGCGACCATGCTACCTCTGCCAACACAAACTGCTGTCTGCTGGAAACCATTCAGTCATCAGTTGCAGCTATCAAGAAACAGCCTTCTGGACCAGCAGAAAGGGATTTTTCCTTTCTCCAGGTCTGTAGAAAGAACAGTTAGAGGATAGAATACAGTCTGCAAAGGTAAAAGTGAAAGCTGTGCCTCCAGTAGCACCAGGGCTAGCAAAATGCTGCAGGAAACGCAGCAGCTGCTTGTTGAAGGACACTGCTGGGAAGATAGCTTGGGGTACTGGCGTGGGGAGTGGGAGGGAGTTGTTCCCCAGGCACATTCAATGAGGGGAATTTCTTCAGGTGACCTGCTGCCTCCCATGGCAGCTATTCCACCAAGGATTGTCGCTAAAACTGGGGGGAATTGGACAAACACAGTTACAGAGACCACCAACCCAGCTCTTGCCCTCTGTCTCTGGTGCCCAGAGCTGCTATTCCAACTATCCACATTGGTGGCGAAGCACCTTCCCTGCCTGGACTTAACAAACCTGGCTTTAGCCAGCTCAGAAAGACCGGCTTTTGCTGTACCATGCTTGTACCTTTGGAGACTTTATTTCTGGTCCATGGAAATACGGGATCATCAGTTCTCTTTCTCAGTGTGAGCCAGTCACTTTTCAGGTCATTATGCCTTAAAATAATTCAGAGCTCCTTATTAATGCCCTGAGGTAGGAACAACCAGTCGCAACCCCTGGACCAGGCTCTGATAACCACGGGCCCCAGTTGCAGAAAACTGCACCAAAGGGTCCAGTAAACATCCAGCAGCTTTTACCTGCACTTTGCTCCTTTTCTTAAAACTCCTTTGTCCTTTCCAGCCTCTTCCCACGCCCAGATGGGCTCAGAAAGCAGGGTGCTGTGGCTGTTCCCTTTGCCCATCTGATGGCAAGCCCTCATCGCTGCGTTTCAGCAACATCTGCTCCTTAGTTCAGCTTTCTAATTTGCTGTCACAGAGATCATCCATCTCTTGCTCCAAGCTGGGTTACAATCCTGCACTGCCAAAATGGTCCCTAATCAACAGGGCACTTAGCACCCTTGAGCTATAGGAAATCACAGAAGGTTAGGAGATGGATGGACCTTGAAAGATCAGCTAGTCCAACCCCCTTGCCAGAGCAGGATCACCCAGACTAAATCCCATAGGGACACATCCATGCGGGTTTGAAAGTCTCCAGAGAAGGAGACTCCACAACCTCTCTGGGCAGCCTTTCCCAGTGCTCCATCCCCCTCACAGCAATAAAGTTCCTCCTTATATTCACATGGAACCTTCTGTGCTCCAGCTTGCACCCGTTGCCCCTTGTCCTATTGCTGGCCATCAGCCTGGCTCCATCCTCCTGACCCTCACCCTTTAATGCTGATTCTGGGCTCACAACAGTCCAGTGCCACATTTTTGGATGTTTATCCAGAGGCAAAGAAAGCAAATACCTGGCAGGGGGGTGAGAGTAGAAGCACTCCAGCTTCACCCACCCATCAGCAATCCTCCTGGGAGCAGCATCAGCATGCAGGGCAGGCTGGGTCCCACCCTCACCATTGCTGGTGGCTGAAGGTCTTGGGCAGCAATTAGAAGCTACTGGAGAGTTCTCAAGAGTCCCACAGTGTCATGGTTTAACCTGGCAGGCAGCTAAAACAGCCATACATCCATTTGCTCACTCCCCTGACCGTGGTGGGATGGGGGAGATAGTTGGGAAGGAAAAAGAAACGCGTAACAGGGACTGGAGAAAACAAAGGCCATCTCTCCCCATGTCCTCCTCCTTCCCCATCTTTACACGCTGAGCAGATGCTGTATGGTGTGGGATATCCACAGATCAGTGGGGTTCTGGACATGTCCTCCCAACTCCTTCTGTAGCCCCAGCTACTGGCTGGCTTGGTGTGAGCACTGCTCAGCAATAAGAAAGATATCTTCATATTATCCATGCTGCTTTCAGCACAAAGCTGAAGCATGTCCCCGTACCAGCTACAATGAAGATTACCACCTTCAGCCCAGCCCAAACCAGCACACATGGGAAATGTTTACATGGCAAACAACACACACTCCCCACCCTCTGTTATCACACAAACCGCACTTGCGATTTCAGGGCAACTCGCTTTATTGCAGTAGGGAGAAAAACCTTCTGCCTCTCACTCTCCAACTTCGGCACCAGACAGCTCCTGGAGTCCCCACAGCAAGGGGGGCTCTCCCCAGAGAACAGGGAGCAGAACTGAGCACCAGTGAAACCGGGACTGGGTGACATACAGAAATAAAGCATGGAGCAGGAGGATAAAACCTTTGGGCTCCAGTGCACACTCAGATCCCAGCAGCCACACTTCGCTTTCTCTCTCTTGCGTTTATCGGGAGCGGTGGCAGCAACGCGGAGGAAAAGGCTTATTTGCTGAGTTTGCTTCTCTGCCAGGAGATTTATCTTGCTGCAGTCCTGTGCTAAGCTGAGAAAGTGACCCAAGCCCTGCATCCCTGTCTGGATGCTGTTGATGGGGAACAAACCATGCAAAGGCCCACGCCTGCCCTTTAGCCAGCCCTAAAATGAGAAGAACCAGCAGCAGAACAAATGTTGTATGGTGAGATCAGAAATGCAAATACACACAGCTGTGTTCTCAGCCAGGGAAATCAGCCTGGCTTTTAGTTGCTAAGGGAGGGCAAGGGTGGGGAGGGGTTAGAAAGAGGTTGGCTGACAGGAGATACAAAGTCAGACCAGAGCATCAAGCCCTTTGCTCCCCACACTGCCTGGAAGTGGTGTGCATGCTTGGATGAATTGGGCCTTTATGGCAAGACCATAAAACTGAGGACAATATTGCTGAGAGATGAGGTAGGAGGGTCCTGACACGCTACAGTGCTGTCACCCGATGAAGTCCATCCAGAGCTCAGCAGGCATTCCAGCTCAAGCCTGGACACAAAAGCCAAGCAGAGCAGAGCTAGCTGGCATTTTATAAGCAAAAAAGCCTTCTGGGCTCCTCACGAACAGAGAAAGATGGTTTGCAAAAGAGATGGTTTGCTTAGAGACAATGCTGACCACCTTCAGCAGCAGTGATGAACGGGTATCCTGAGCCCTGTTGGGTGCAGGAAGGGACATGCTGACTCCACATCCAGCACCCCTGGAGTGATACACATGGCTGTCCAAAGTCCAGAGCGCTGAAGATACCCCTGGCATAGTTGTAGGCAGCTGCTGGCAGGAGGTGATTTTGCTGCCAGGTAGGAGACAGGCACCTAGAGAAGTCCTGCACAATTAGTGAGTTTATGACATAGAAGAACTGATGACAAAGTCCTTCAGTGAAGAACATGTGATGAGTTCTTGCTTGAAGTGAAAGGAGACAGCAGCTCCTGGGAACGTAAATTCCTGGCTTCTGGCAGGAAAGAGTACCACAGTGGCACGTTACCCACTGAGAGGAAATGAACACTGGGCTGTGTAACTAAATTGCTACAGCAAGCTGGGCTAACTGCTTCCGAGGCAGCTCAGTACAGCACTGCTGTACCTGGAGCCAGTTTGGGAAAAACAATGGAGGGGACCCCGGGGGGACAGGCAGGAAGGGAGGAGAGATGGGACATTTGTCCCCCCGACTCAAAATCCCAAGTGATATCTCAAGGTCTCACTAGAAGTTTTAATTAACTGTAATCTCTTCTAGCTTTAATCTCAGCTTTCAAACAGGCAACTTTGTCCTCTTGCATTCCAGTCCCTCCCCACCCCCTTCCCCCAAGCAGAAAGATGGGCTTCATGTCAGCAAAATGGCTGAGATCCCCCACTTTAGGGGAGAGCACTCGCCTGTTTTCATTACACTCTGTTGTCGTCTTCAGCCACTGTGTCCATGTGAGACATCTTGACTACCACTTCTGCAGCAGGGAGCGATGGGCTCTCGGAGGCAAAGGACACTCCCAACCCCCTGTGGTGATCATCCTCATCATAAACTTCTTCCTCCTCTTCCTCTTCCTCCATCTTCTTCAGATCTTGGTCACTGTCATCATCGTCATCTGCTGCATTGTCCTCGATCACTTTAACCCTCTCTCCAGCATCTGGATCCACATCAGTCTCAAACCACACAGCTTTGTAGCCATCATCTGCCACGTGCCTGTCTGTCTTGAGGATAGACTTCACTTCTTTCTCATGCTCAGCCTTTTCTTCTGCTTCTTCTTCTTCTTTCTCTTCCTGGTCAAAGGTGATGGTAGAAGCTATAGCAGTCCTTGGGATGATATCAACTTCTGCATTGGAAAGGGGTAAGGAAGGTTCTGGCTGCTCTGGCACACATGTCATCAACTGGACGTTGCCATTTTCTGCCATCTGATGCTGCTTGATGCTTACATCTGGGTGTTTGTCTTGCTTGTAAGATTGGTTATGGTAACCTGTAGAGATCTCCTTGAAGAACTACAGGAGGAGAGACACCTTGTAATCATCGTGAAAGGGAGAGAAACAGTGAGGAGCAAAGGGGTGACTGATGCAACCAAGCTCCTGCTTAGGAAAGCATCACTTGGTTTGTGGTTAGACCTGGGAAGGTCTGCCTCCTCTTTTCCAAAATCCACTTCTGGATTTTTCCAGATAAACACGGGCATGTTTTCCAGGAGGGTTGAGCACCAGCAATGCTTACTGATCTGTGCCCACCCACCTGAGGCATTGCTCTGGAGCGGGACACACCTCACCTGGGGTGAAGGGCTGGTGTTACATGCTCTGGACTCATGTTGCCGTCCGTGGAGCTGAGGCTCCTGCCACCCCCACTAAAGGCACAGACCAATGTCTGGTCGGGTGAATTACACCCTAAACTTCAAAGTACCCATACTGGCATGGACTCCAGAGCCAAAGCAGCAGCTCAGACTGTCCAAGGCCAGGCTTTAGGAGCAGCTATGAAGGGACATTTCTCTCCATTGACTGTAGAGGGAGGATGAGCAATACAGATTCGTTTTCTAGAGACTACCCATGATGTGTGTTGCATTCATTCTAGATTTTGTACTCCATGGAGCTGTGGTCCTCTCCTTACCAAGCCTTGTGACTGTCTACCAGACAGTTCCAGCCTCAGGACAGAAAAGAACAGCAAACACCACCAAGGCAAACACTGTCTCAGGAAGTGATCCATCACCTTTGCATAGTATTCAGACAGCCCACCCATACTTTAAAACCTGCTAGCTGATAAGTTCAGGTACAGACAAGGCACTTACCTTTTTCCTTATCAGGTATTTGACGGGTTTTCCATACCATTTATATATCATCACTCCAAGGAAGATTAAGGCAATTAATAGCAGTGCTGCTAATGTGCCACCCAAGATAGCCATGTCCTTAACAGTGTATATCTTATCAGAGGTTACATCTACAAGAGAAACAAACTGGTGTTACAAACCCTAGAAACAACAGAGAGTTTTTTGGAGGGTTTTTTTTTACCCAATACTTCATGGTGTGAGAAGATCCATCCAGTTGGATGTACCAAGTAGCATCCTGTGTTGCAGAATGTGATGGTGATGTATTTAATGCCACAGAAGGCTGTTTGTCTGCTGTACTAAAAGCAGAGGGTGGTTGTTTTGTTTCAATTTTTTGTTTGCTGGGTTTTTTTTAAGGTGACCACTTACAGAATATAATTGCCAATAAATTATGTGAAGTGGAAATAACATCCCTTTACAGCACAAGGACTTTTGCCCCACGTTTTAGCTAAGTTAATATATATGTGACTGCACCAGGTAAGCAGATGTTATGTGGAGTAAAGCTCAGTAGATCTCTTGCTTTCCCACTTCACCCCTTTGCACCAGCACGCAGAAGTGAGGTATGTTTATACCTCGGCGTGTGGAAACACAAAGCTCCAATTAATCTGGAACTATTACTGGACTAGCAACTGATACTGAAAAAGAATAAAGCATTTAAAAAAATAATAAAGCATAATAAAGAATAAAATAAAAGAATAAAGCATAATAAGAAATAGGAAAAGCACTAGAAGGTCACTGGGATGGGAAACCCTTTTCAGCAATATACACCAGCCTTCTCGGGAGCAGCTTGTGCCTTCAACCACCCATCAGTGCAAATGTATTTGTATGGAGATCAACAACAGAGTGCAAAGACAGTAACTCCCTCAGGGTTAAGGAGCTTTGCCTGGTGTTCCCAGTGAGATTCTTTAAGTTTTCCAGTTTTATAGCGTAAATTAGCCTCTTTAAAGTTTAATTATTAATGAACCACAGTTTTGTTCTCCTCCTGACCTGTTTATGACAGGTTATGGACTTTGAGTATTCTCTCCACATTGTATCGCACCCTCAGTTTATCATTAATACACAGTTAGGGTTTAAGATGTCAGTGGATTCTTGCTTCTTAATCATGTTTCCTGAGGAGCCACAACCCATAGGGCCGATGTGAAACTCCACCACCCTTATCTCCTACCATGCTGTATGCAAAGCTAGCTCAGCTTGGTGGAATGACTCACCTCGAGGTCCTTGTGAGCTGGCTCCGGCACCCGTGTCTCGGAAACCAGAAGCCAATGTGCAGTTACCACTTCTCAGAAGGAGAGTTTATTAAAAACAATGTCCTCCCCTGGATATTGGAATGCCAATACACCACTCCCCAACCATTATGTGCACATTCCTTCACACTGCCTCTTGAGTGGAGGGTTAAATACCCTACAGATTGCCATTTGCCTGGCCCACCTCAGCTCTGCTTTGGCCATTCCTGGGTGCCGGCTACAGTATAGAATAAAACACGATTCTTCTTATAGGCTCTCAGCCATCCAGTCTAAATTCAATCTGCTTTTTATTTTCATAGTCACCAGCATCATTATTCTGTGGGGTTTAAAGGAGCTGGACTCAACAATTCTTATGGGTCCCTTCCAACTCAGTATATTCTATGATTAAATCACAAGGGCAACATTTAAAAGTTGGGTAGAAGTGTTGGCACATGTGTTTAGAGCATTTGCAGCTCATGATTTCTGCTGAGCTGGACTCTGCCTTAGGTTTTGGTAGCTTTTATGCTGCTTCTATTTAGTCAGCAGTTTTAGTTGTGACATGACACTGCCATTAGGGACTCCAAATTTACATCCAGGAGCCAAATTTTTTCCTTTTTTTTTTACCTCCAGAAATCCCCACAACCATTGTGGTTCAGAGGGTGAAGTATGGACAAGTCTGGGAACTTCAATCAGATACTGGCATACAGAAACCAACGTAGTCTGGGCATTATCTGCCTAACCTGATGCAAAAATGCATGGCAGTGGTTCATTAGAAGCTTCATAAACTTCAAATCCATCTGGTTTATATGATTGATTTAAGAGCCATTTCTAAGAGGTATGAAAGCTTAAGGTCTTTTTACATCAGTAGAGCCAAATGATAGCTGAAGGGTCAAGTATGTGGCCTCGTTTCTCTCAGTAAGACCTTAAAATCTTAGAGTATAAGAACTTGACCTGAGTAGAAAACGCCTCAGCTCATGAGGAAGCCTGGCATTGTTGGGGTGTGCTCAGCATAAGACAGGAGATGTTGTTGCAGTTTTCTCTATTTTTGGCTAAGAAGGAGCAATGATGTACCAAGTCATCAGGGCAACCCTCCTTTGCCAGGGTAAGATGTCCTGAGTTATTTTTGATCCGCAAAACACCAGGAAGCAACCCCAAAAAGTCTTAGGAGGATGGCTGAGGGATGTGGTGGCCACATGTTATTTCGGTGTTTTCTCCCTTATAGCCACCATAGAACCTCCTGTAGGTATAGGGTTGGCCTCAGCCCCAGTCCAGAGACTTTAGCAGGTGACCAGTCATTCCCAGTTTGCCCACAGAAGTGGAAAAGATTCCCCAGTCATCTCCCCAAAGTAGAAAACAAAGAAACAACCAACCTACCTGGGGCAGGGATGACATCCACTTTGATTACAGTGCTAGCCTCCTGCATGCTCACTGTATCTTTTCCAACAGCCTATATGAACATGGGAGAGAGATGGCTTAGGGACTTCTTAGACCTCCAGCTCTCAGGGTATGTGGTGGGCCCTTTGTGGACAAAGTACCTTATCTGTACCCTCACCACACCTTCACAATATTCCTCTATTGTGGCTGGACAATCTGGTCACAGAGGAAGAAGAGCTCTGAAGAGTCCCTGCTCTGGGCCAGAAGCAGGTGCATGGTTTGTGTACAGCTTTGCAGGACACCTCTGTATGCAGATAATGAGGTAGCATGGGGCAGGAAGTAGCACATGTCAGCACCTAGGTCTGCCCTGCCCACCTAGCTAAAACACTGCTATAGTCAAGCTGGGTCCAGTATATCCACAGAGGATGGCATGGTGCTTGGCAAGTCTAGGGCATCCAGTTGTCACTGGCAGGCAGATGGGTAAAATGAACATCTCATAGAAACTCAAGTTATTAACTGCTTCCTGTGACCTGAGCAAAAAGAGTATTGGATTTACCAAAGGATTTCCAAGTTTGGGGATATGGCCTTTAGAGCAGGGTTATACACCAGCAATCATACCCTACACATCAACCTCCTGCCGGCTTGCTCACCCTTTTTTTTGTTAATCGGAATCAGAGCGTGGGAGAGGAGCTCCTTAATCTCCCCAGTTGACTTTTTACTTCTGTCTAATGATATTTTCCCCAGGATTGGAGAAACAGTTTTACAGTTAGCGCCAGATATAGCCTGTATCTCACAGAGTAAATTGGCTGTCACTTCATCTCCTTACACCCCTGTACATTTATGATGCAAATGACTGGGGCAAGGACTGGCCTTTCATTATGTCACTCACATAATGGAATCCCACCCTTGGTGCTTCTCTACTAGATACTACCCCTTCCCTCCACAACCCTGGCAAGATAATGAAGAAAGTTGCCCTACCTCAATGACTAAAGTTTCCAGTGACTGTAGCATCACATTCGTCAGGATGAGTCCATCTTTGGTTGCAATGAAAGCAGTGCTGTTTTTAATGTAGTACTCAGTGTTTGGGTTGACTTTCTGAAAAAGTCAGAAGAGTGAACAATTAAACAACCCCATTTGTGCTTTGCTGCGTCATCGTAACAATCCATTGGCAGGAGTTATCAAATATACCTGAAGAATCAGCAGGTTTATAGTGCAATAAATAAGCCTGGACTGAGCAGGGGAGAAAGCTTGAGCTCCACTGCGTTGACCCCATGGCTCAGAGCTCAAGAATGTATCCTGCAAGTGTTGCCACCAAAAAAACCTCCAATTCTTACACAACTCATGTTGGCATCTTATTATTTGCCCAAGCAAAACACACCTATGCAAGCAACCTTGTAAATTGGGTCAGTTCTGCTTTTAATACAGTGCCAAAGGGGGGGTTATGTGGAGAATAAAGTGCTGAGGTCTGCACGTTTTCTTCCTTTGTGCCTGGGTTGTTATACCTCTGCTATCTCCCCAATCTTGTTATGGAAGGCTTCAATAAAACTAGCCCTATTACCTTTATTTAATAGGGCAGAATAGGAATGGCTGGGCAGTAACTCTCCCAGTAAGCTGTTCAAGATGGGCTCTCTCAAAATGATCCTTCATAGAGGGAAGGATAACAATTTCCAGCCCAGCACTGCAGGTCCTTTCTAGTCCATTGTCTTTGGATTGGCTCCTCTTCCCAGGCTAGCCCACAAATCACTCTCCTTGACCTGGAGAGAGAACACCTCTGCCTGGGATTCAGCTGCCCTGAACTCTTCATCCAGCCCTTAGCCAGTATTTGCTTACCCTGGGCTTTACTCAGCATGCAGTTTTGCAGTGGATTGGCTCACCTATGTAGATTTGGGTGGGACTGGCTTTTGGAAGAGAGGAGTCCATCAGCTTCTCCACATTACATCACGCCATAAGTGGTTCTGATCTATGAGGAATTTCCAGGGAAATATAATTTGGAACACTATAGGGGAAAAAACATGTTTGGCTCTCCCCACCCCACCTTCCTCATGTTTTCTGATCCTGTTTTAAGCCTGAAGCAGTAAGAAAGGATGCAGTGCATTTTCAGTTCCTTACGTTAGGGTAATCAGCATCCGCGGCTGTTATCATCAGAGGGGTTGAAGGGTCACCAGCTTGGAAGACAAAGCTTTTTGGGGCCAGGCCAACATATGTTGTCCCATTGTAGATCTTGTTCT
Source organism: Laterallus jamaicensis coturniculus (assembly GCA_022605575.1). Taxonomy (NCBI): domain Eukaryota; kingdom Metazoa; phylum Chordata; class Aves; order Gruiformes; family Rallidae; genus Laterallus; species Laterallus jamaicensis. The sequence goes on along the minus strand of JAKCOX010000060.1, from coordinate 3,068,625 downwards.
CGAAGTATGGTGGATTATGACTTTTATTGATGACCTTAATCTCTACAGTGACCACGGAGTATTTCTGTATGTTGTTGACCTGGGTGGCCTGGAGAGAAAGAGGGATTTCCTATTAGTGATGAGACGTTAAAGATTAGTCTTGATCACTGCAACCTGTGGGGTTCTTTCCATCATTTCCAGTGAGCTTTGAGCAAGGCCTGTCAGAGGTGGCCTTACAGTTTGGAATCCTTGTATTTTAGCTTGCTTCTGCTTTTGGCCCTCTACACAGTTTTGGTCTAGTCCCAAAGCCCAAATATGACACTCCATAAGGGCCACATCTGAACAAATGGCCATCCTCTAGTACAAAGCAGAGTCCACTTGTCTTCATAAGGGACTCCTGTCACGTCAAGACTGCTGCTTCCTATACCACCAACTATACTGGATTGTGGTCTGCAGCACCATCAGCCTTACCATGACTTGCAATAGGAACGAGTCTGGGGAAGTTACTGCTTTGTTCATAGTTAGATTCCCCGTGTCTGCATCCACTGAGAATACTTCATCTGTATTCCCTAAAGAAAATGGAAAGATGACCATTCAATCATCAGATACCTTCATAAAGTGACCTGGAGCTCACAGACTCATTTTATTCACATCTTAGTGACAATAGCACCAGGGCACAACACTCTTGTCCTTGCCTGCCTAGCTGCTCCAAGGGCTGGGAGTCCCGGCTGAAGAATGGTTCGGTGGGGATTCGCCTCTACTAGTACTAGGCATCTAAAGGGAAGACTTCTCTACCTGACCTTGTTAGCTGTATTGTGAAGAGAAAATGGCATCTTGGTGCAGGATTTATCTGGCTTACTGTGAACGTTGGCTAGCTGCGTTCTGCTCTGGAAATGCTTCTTTCTTTTCTTTTTTTTTTTTTTTGTTGACAACAGAGCTAAGACTGTATCCAGCTGTATCCTGGGGTGCATCAAACACAGCATGGCCAGCCCATCCAAGGAGGGGATTGTTCCACTCTACACTGTGCTGGGGCAGCCTCACCTCCAGTCCTGGGGGCAGCTTTGGGCGCCACAGGACAAGAGGGACACAAAACTATTGGAGAGTGTCCAGAGGAGGGCAGTGAGGATGGGGAAGGGTCTGGAGAGGAAGGTGGTCTATGGCTTCCTGCTGAGGGGAGCGAAGGGGCAGGCACTGATCTCTCTCCTCTCTTTGGTCACCAGGGATAGAATCCGAGGGAACAGCGTGAAACTGCACCAGGAGAGGTTTAGGCTGTGTGTCAGGAAGAGGTTCTGTACTGAGAGGGGTACAGGCTCCCCAGGGAAGGGGTCACAGTCCCGAGCTGGGCTGAGGGCAAGTAGCATCTGGATGATGCCCTCAGTCCCACACTCTGATTGGCTGGGCCTGTGTGGAGCCAGGGGTTGGACTGATGGTCCTTACAGGTCCCTCCCAGCTCAGGAGATTCTGTGATTCGAGACACAGAAACTTCCTTGCATTGATGCAGGGGTAGAAATCTGCTTCCTATATCTCTAACCTGTGTTTGAATTATGAAGTCACCTATGTTGGATGTATGTATAAAATATAAGCAAAATTGTTAGTGCTCTCTCAGATACGCTGTACGCTGTACTTAGACAAGGACGCCCCAGTCTGGGGGTTTCCTTGTTGACTGTGGAGTAGGTCAGCCCCACTACATCCAAAACGCCAGTGGAATTAAGGTCCATTAATGTATTTCTTATCAGGAGGATGTTCACTGATGTGGTGCCATGTGGCATAAGTAAATGGAGACAAAGGAGTGATCCCTCCACCTGCCCAATATGACCTACCTTTGCCTTGATACTTATTCAAACCCTCACTATTGTTAAAAAATAATAATAAAAAATAAAAGAAGAAATCCTTTGAGTGAAATAAATGTCCCAGTCACAAATAGGCAATGTTAGATGTATTCAAGTAATCTTTTTGAAATCTAGACTAAACCAGGGCAGATTAGACAGTGGCAACGTGCAGAGGAATAAAAATGGTTTCTATTCACTGCCAAGAATTATGCTGATGATGTGGGAATTGTAGGTTCAGCTCAAAGACTGAATGAAAGCGGTGTGACCAGACTGGCAAAACCAAGTCTGAAAGCTTCAAGATGAAACAAGTCTCATGTCCCCCCCCAAAATTAAACAAAGTCTCCTTTCATGGAGATTGGTTTGGGGACTGTTATTCTCTTTTTCCTCCTCTCTGTACAGTTTGTTTCTTCTACTTAATCCACAATGTTCTGTGGATCATTAGGTGTCTGTGGCAAAAAGAGAGGGGCAAGTCCCCAGGCTCTCAACTCTCAAGTGCCATGGAGGGCATGTCCTCTTAGCAGGGGATAATTTAGGGGACACACGAGCAGCGCAGTTCAGGGAAGGTGACGACATCTACTTACCACCCACAATACTGTACACAATCTTTTCATTTAGAGTGTAGTCAGGATCAATAGCATAGATAGGCCCCGGCTGTAGGATGAGTGGTTCTGTCTGCAATAACGAGGCAAAGCATTACATACCCCACCTCAGCTCCAAATTTGCCACATTCTCCTATCCCAGCAGAGCTCCAGTGGGTTCCTCTGGGCAGAATGGCATTTATTGCTGGGAAAGGACTGAGAGACAGCCTAGAGCAAAGGGTTTTCCAGCTCCCGCCTCTCTAGTGCTGTTTGGGGTATGTGAACCTTCATTTTCCAGGGTGATGAAGGCTCCCCATCATGCTGAAACATCTGCATTTATGATTGGAGGTCAGCACAAGCTCATGGAAATTATTAGGCACTATGTACTGGGAAAAGCTTCTGGATGTTGTTTGAGAAGAGCATCAAGGACAGTGTTTGATCATGTCTACTTACAGACACCTCGGAGATGTTGACCCTCCCAGTGTAGGGTCTGCTGATGCAAATGCTTTTTTCGGTATTAATGAAGGTGCAGGGTTGGAACCAGGGTGATTTGGTGTCAGCTTGTTCAATAAGTATGTTTATTGTCGCCGTAGCTGTGTTGGTGGGGTCAGTGCTTCCCACAGGCCTGTCCTGTAACCAAAGGAGAAGCATTCTTGTGAGATTTGGGTTTTATTGCTAAAAGAACCACCCATCTGCAAAAGTCAGTGGTTCAGGGTCTTCTACCTCTTGCAACTCTGTTCTATCTAAGGCTTAGTAGCTTATGTGAGATTCACTAAGCAGTGAATTACCTCACTCTGCTGATAAAGGTGGACTGAGCACAAGGCTGGGTGCAGTCAGTGTGTAATTGTGGAGGGAGGAAAGCTGCTCCAGACTGACCACCCCTGATATCTACCCTCCCTCCTGCCACCCCAGAAACCTCCTGCTAACACTTACCATTCAGTTATGAGGGACTGAGGCAAACACTGTATTTTGTTCCTCCTGAAGAACTTACCCTGGCATACAAGAGCAACGTCGTTGATTTAAATTTCTCATAGTCCAGTGACTTCCGCAAATAAATTTCTGGGTTATTAACTCCTTTTATGGCAAAATAACCATCGGTGTCCTGGGGAGGGAAAGGAGAAACCCTTCTAGCAGAGTCAATCACAGACATGTTAAATACTGCTCATTGCTGTGTTTGTTATCCCCATCAGGCCTTTAATCCTGGAGACTTGGTGGAGGGCAGCAGGAGAACCCCAAATCTATTTAATCTTGCACACTGGAGTTGCCTGGCTTTTCGTAAAGGTTTGTTCATGTTGCCCTGAGTTTTATTCTCCAAGATACCCTGCTTTGCCTGCCTGCCTGCTCAACAGGTACCAGAGGAAATATTTTACTTCATTAATTTCCTACACTCACCAGGTTGCCAACAATTCTTGATTTTGGGTCCATGACCACCAAGCAATCTCACATCCACACACAAAACAGATTGAAGACAGCTCAGCCTCCGAGAGCCAGCAAGATCACTTGCCTTAGCCCCACATGGCTCAACTTTGGAAGCAACTGTAAAGCCAAATTGAAATAACATGTTGCATTTTACTCCATAACCTTCTGCACTTGCTCTGTCTCTCCTTTAATCTTATGTCTTGACTAGAATTCCTCCAGATTTCTAAATCCCTCTGGATTGACACGAACGCAAGTGCAAAGTCTGGTCCCAGAGCTGACATCCAAAAACCCGTGGTTTCTCTTCAAAACCCTTTAAAATCCCCAGGGTTATGGAGGTTATGCTTTTTAAAACATGTAAATACAGATTCTTTTTTTTTTTAATCTTATTTTTTTAAGTTCCCAGCAGACCCTTGCACTCTAGGCTGGCATATAATTAGTTTCCCATGTTACCAAGCAAATCACTTAGGAGCAAATAAACTAAAGCACTAAACTGGGACCGTGGCAAAACAGTCTGCCTTTGGCTTTGCCAAAACACTCTTTGGCAGGTGATGTTTGTCTCCACGCTGCATGGATACTGTTGGCAAACAGGACAATAAGTCCTTTCCCCATCCCAATTCAGCACAGTTCCAAACTCAGGTACAAAGGTCTCTCCCAGTGGGTTTACAGACCAGCCCAACATGACTTACCTGGATCATACAGCTCAGAATATCCCAGATGAAAGTTTAATCTACACGTACAGGGTAATAAAAACATGAGCAGTAAAAGAATTCAGTATGTGCAATGTTGATTGCCCTGTTCTAACCAGACCCATGTTTGCTTTTTGCAAAGGAGGTTCTTCTCCCAGAAGTTGTCAGCAAACTAAATGCAACACAGTGGCCTTAGCCCCAACGCAAGGGCTTTCATGGATTAAACACAAAGGCCATTTTTCCCCAAACTCACCGGCACAACTGTTGTGAGTTCATAAAACAGGGTGTCCAGGTCAGCGTCGCTAGCACTTAAATCTTCTCGGGCTACGATGGTTGCATTCACTTTTGTATCCTGAAACAGAGTTGCTGGGCTTATTCTCTCTGTGAAATGGGCTGGAGACTTCTCCCTGCTGGTCCTCCTTGGTCCACAGCCCTGGGTGACCCAGCGCTCTCCTCACATCCATAAAACACTTACCTCAGGAACAACTCCGGTGTAATTCGTTTCCTTAAACACCGGTGCGTTATCATTCATGTTGACAATGACCACAATGATTTGTAAAGAATCGCTCTACAGAAGGGGCAAAGTGAGAGAATCAAAGACCGGAGGGAGGTCCATGCAGCCCCCCCAGACCTCGGAATGGGACCGACCCTCCGGATGAGCACTCACCTGCCCAGCAGCGTTATAACAACTCAGGTACACCAGTAGCAAGTTCTCTTTCTGCATGCAAAAACAAAACCCCAGGCATTGTAAAAAAAACAAGTACTAACTCTTTCTGAAGTAAGTGAGAAAAACACCCCCGTTGCTGAAACAGACATGCTGCCAGGCTTTAGCTTGTTTTTAGGGAAAACTAACTTTCCCTTTCTTTGCTTTACATCCATCAGTCAGTGAAGGGATGTTGTTTACGATGGAGTCAAAGCAGACTGACCTTCTGGCTTCAGTCCCTCTGGGTCTTGTAATACACTGGCAGAGCCAACCGGCTGTTTTCTCACACTGTAGGTGAATTTGGGCAGATTTCTTTTGAAATTGAGTGACACAGAAGCATACCGTGCAGCAAGGACAGCGCTGCCTGATGGGCATTAACTCTGCTCTTCCTCTCTCCAATAAACATGGGGTGTTGCAGTAAGGGAAAGGCAGCTTAAGGATGTTTGTGGAGGCATACAAAGTGCTCCAAGGAGGTAAAATACTTGACCAGCAACCTAATTGAGTACACTGACCTTTTATCCTGCCTTTACGCTTCACAGATTCACAGAACTGTAGGGGTTGGAAGGGACTCAAGGCCAACACCACTGACAAAGCAGGGTCCCTAAGACAGGTCACACAGATCGGCGTCCATATGGGCTTGAATATCTCCAGAGAAGGAGACTCCACACCCCCCTAGGCAGCCTGTCACAGGGCTCTGTCACCCTCACTGGGAAGAAGTTCTTCTGCAGATTGGTACAGAACTCCCTGTGCCCCTGCTTGAGACCATCACCCCTTGTCCTGTCCCCACAGACCGCTGAGAAGAGGCTGGCCATGTCCCCCTGTGTCCCACACTTCAGATATCGATAACCATTGATCAGATCCCCTCTCAGGCTTCTTTTCTCAAAGCTGAACAGCCCCAGTTCATTCATCCTTTCCTCACAGGGGAGATGCTCCAAGCCCTTAATCACTTTTGTAGCCCTCTGCTGGGCTCTCTCACACAAGATCACCGCATTGCTCAGAGCTGTGCTTTCTAGAGATAAACAGGGACCATTTCACATGAGTCCTGGAGAGCTCTGAACTCTACTACTGTCACCTCTTTGGTTTTAAAACTTCCCTGTGCTTTCACTCACACTGATGAATTGTAGGAAACTATCCATTCCCTCCCTCCCTATACTCTGCTGGTGGAAGGACCAACCTCCTGAGCAGCAAACTCAAACCCAACTGGAATAGGTCTGTTTTTCAAAGTTGTTTTGTAGATCCTTTAGAAACAGGTTATGAAGCCCAGTAAGTCCAAGACCCTAGGTTGGTAGTCCTTGCCATCTGTCTCATCCACACAGCCTGCCAGCTGAAGGCTTACCTCATAGTCCACCACTTGGTTCAGCTGCAGCTCGGACCCTCGTAGAGTGAAAAAACTGGCATCAGGGGAAGTGGGATCAATCTCTGCAGTGAAGCCTGGTTGCACATGGACAGTGGTCACCACGTAGCCAATGGGTTTATTTTCTTCAACGAATGGGCTGTTATTCTCAACGGAACATCCTGGAAAAACACAAGACACAAAATTGTCCAGGGATTCACACAGTGACAGAGCTGGGTGAGACACGAAACTTCTCTGGATGCCATCAGGGAGAAGGTCACTGAGCAAAGCCCTTCTCAGCGTTAAAAGCATCCCCTCATGCTTTTAACATCTCCCACATATAATGGTGCAACCCGCTGCTGTGGGGGCCATTCCTCTGTGGTCACGGACCTCTTGCAAGAGCTTACCTGGTTGCTGTGCTGAAACCTGCATTACAAACAGCAGCAGAAAGAGCACAGGAGCAAGGAGCCAGTGAGAAACAGCCATGGTGAGCTGCCAGTTGTTGAAAAATTCCCTGTTTCTGAGTGAGCTGATCCTCTTCTCTCCCCACTTATTCCAGTGCCGTCCTCTGCGCTCACTGCTTCATGAAGGTAAAAGACCTTGATTGGCTGGAGTGGACTGCCGCAGTTCAACCTTTGCCTCTTTGCCTCATTGGATGACTTATTGAAAGATATTTACCAGTCATGGAACATGATAATGCATAAACTCCTGTTTCTGCTTTGCTCCTTGGCCTTTCCTATCCTCAGCTCTCTGCAGCATCAAGGATATTTTTAAAGCATTCGGGAATTTAGAGCCAAGCCCCCCAAGATGACATGAAGGAGGACAAGGGCTGACACCTGGGAAGCTGTCTGAATACTCCATCCTCTCCCATGTTTACTAGAAAAAGGCATAATGAGGTTACTACACCCCAAATGCTGTATTTATCCTAGCCAAGCTTTGTCTGCACGGCCCACGTTCCCTTCTATACCAGGTTTTGCTCTCCAGCCCATTACTTACAGTTTGTCTTCTACTTGCAGTTTGTCACATTGTTCCTGAGAAACAGATTTTTTAGAAAACAAATTAAAAGCCAGCTCTCAAATAGTTTTATTTCTGGACAAGGCAAAGGTTTCAGTGAAGACAAAGACGCCCTGTCTGTTCCTCTGCCTGGATGGTAAAGGAAGGAGCTAAGTCCTTGGGTGGAGATAACTAGTTATGTTTCTGAGCCAACCTCGTCACTCCCAGCCAGCCTGCAGTACCTCAGGAGGTGAGAAGCATGGATCCAGGTGACTGCCCAGCAACTTTGCATCCAGCAATTCACAGAATCACAGAATCACAGAATCTTAGGGGTTGGAAGGGACCTCAAGAGATCATCGGGTCCAACCCCCCCTGCCAAAGCAGGCTCCCTATCTCATATTACATAGATAGGCGTCCAGACGAGACTTGAATATCTCCAGAGAAGGAGACTCCACCACCTCCCTGGGCAGCCTATTCCACTGCTCCGTTCTGCTGGGACAACACATATCTCTTTCTACCAGCAGACAGCAGTGCATGCTCATAGGCATGTTCACCAGAATCTCCATCCAGGCTCCAATTATTTACATCTCAGCAGTTTCCAAAGCCTCCATAGCATCATACTCTGTTGCTTTGCCTGATCTTTTTTAAAATCGCTTTTTCCACGCCAAATACCAGCAAGGTATTTGCTTACTGATGCAAAGAAACAGCCTTGTTTTCAACTTGCCTGTTGTGTAGGAGGAGGGGTTCAGCTGCGCTTAGTCCTTTTAAATTCCTGGCTGATTTCAGATGCTGCACTTTAGCCAGGTAGTTGCTAGTGGCTTCACCAAACACACACTGTCAACACCCCTTCCAATATTCCTCCTAGAGGTCTCTTTCCTAGCAGAAATTTCCCCTGGACCGAACTGAACTGAAAGATTGCCAAGGCCTGTGAGAACAGCATTCCTCATCCCAGTAAGGGGATGGGTGCTCAGGTGAGCATTTGATGGATTACCTGCTTTGCAGGGAATCTACCAGGCAGCGTGGTGCAGGGATAACTTGGAACCCTCATTAAATCATGGGAAGAAATTCCTCCCAGATGAGCTCTGTCTTAGGTCACAGTGAGAAGGCTGGTCCAGGAATCACTGGGGCACAATGGAGTGGGAATTATGTTTACAGTGTGTATCTGTGTTGTGTAGCTCTCAGGATACTTCTCTGCAATAAAATCTAGAACTGCAGGTCCTGCCACTGGCCCCTCTGTGCAGCTGTCTGCAGGCAGTGCTGAGTCCCAGGCATGGAAGATGTGGCCAGCTAACCCAAACACGCCTCGTGTTGAGGGGCAAATGACTCCTCAGGTGGGGTAAAGTACCTCTTACACCCCCCACCCCACTACTTGTAACAGTGCCACCCTCACTGCTGTTCCCCCAAGAGCAGCCGAAGCACAGGCACAGCTACAAATCTTTGACGTGGGGAGCAGCACACCAACGCCAAGTGGAAGCGATGTGCTTCCATCTACCGACCAGTTCACGCCAACACACATTTCACTCATGATTAAGTGGTTTTATTGGGTTCTGTCTGCTTTCCAGAATCATTATTTTTTTTAAACTTACTGATCTCAAGAGCTTTTCCTAAGAAAATTCAGTAGCTTCTTCGTTTATTTTCAAGCCTATATACATGCAAAGCTGTCTCCTTGGCAGTTTCTTGAGCTTCAGTCCAAAGTGTGTGCATCGTCCCTCATGTCTGCAGCCAGCTGCTTAGAGATGGGGCAGACATACTGGCTGGTGATGGCAGCGGCCTCCTTGGCCTCATGGTCAGAGTGGCTGTTGGAAGGGAAGAAAGGCGTGATAACTAATGAGTATTATTTCCAGGGGTGTGAACTGCAGAAAGGGTGACAAGGCCACCTCGTACAATTCAAAGATGACTCCAAGGGGCATATGTATGACAGAGAGACCCAGATTTGGCCGCATGCAGCCAGGCACTCCACAAATGTGTAGGCAAACCTATTGGCACTATCACAGAATCACAAGGTTGGAAAAGCCCTTTAAGATCATCGAGTCCAACCATTCCTGTTCTATGCTAACCCATATCCCTGAGCACCTGATCTACCCATCTCTTAAACACACCCAGGGGCGAGGACTCAGCCCCCTCCCTGGGCAGCCTGTGCCACATCCCCACAACTCTTTCAGGGAAGAATGTCTCCCTAACATCTGATCTGACTCTGCCTTGGTACAGCTTGAGGCCATTTCCCCTTGTCCCATCTCCTGCCTCCTGGCCCACCCCTCTGCACGCTCCTGTCAGGTCAGTGTAGGTGGTGATAAGGTCACCCCCGCTTATTCTGGGCAACACAGACAAGAGGAAATAAGGGCAAGTTTATTCCTCCTCATTTTAGTGAGTTAACAGGGAGATGTCCAAGTGAAAGGGGCTGGTCTCTAGCAAGAGACAAAATCCAGGCTCTAGGACAGCACATCCTGAGACATGTGTTTGACTCGTGACAAGGTAGCAAAAGCTTTCTGTTTTATCTGTTAGATCCAGGTTCCTAATGGGGTGAACAATTGTTTGAGTCTGGGATGACAACTCTAAGATTCAAAAGAGACATTGTTCATTTCCCTGGGTTTTGTTCTTTTTAATAACTGGCTTTTATATGGCACTTCAGGGCTGTAAACCTCAATGTCAGCTTTGCTTTGGGGAAGGCAAATGAGATGTCCTATGAGCCCTCCCGATCTGCTGCATTATTGCATCAGACTTCTGAGCTTGAGGCATTTACAAGTTACTAAAAGTCATCTTTTGGCTTCAGTACTTTGGTGATCAGGGCTGTAGAGGTGACAAATCTGTCCCACCTACCTGGTGTTTAGAAAGCTCTGGTACAACCACATAAAGCAAAGCTCCTCATGGCTGTTTTCTTCTCTCCCCTGCACATCTATGTTTACTGGGCCTGAGGAGCTGGTTTAGATGAAAAAATATATAAATTGAACTAGTAATTTTTTAAAAAAAACCCAAAAATAGTATAACCACTGCAGCTGTAAAGCAGCACTGCTGTCTGGATGGCAGGTTCACCCCTCCAGCGACCTGCCCCATGCTCTGTTAACCTCCTGACTGTCACTGTAGTTGTGAGGAAGAAAAAGAACTGTCCTCTTCAAGTGAGGCTTAGATGCCTCCCAGCTAGCCAAGAGACAAGATTTAACATCCCCTTGCTCTCTGCCTCATTATCCAGAACCAGTGTGTCCTTCTGCCCATGGAGGTGTACCTTGTTCCAGCATTTGAGAATTAAAAATCTACTGCATCTGCCAGGATTTTCTTAGAGGTGTGTGCCCCAGAAAATATACAAGCACCCCAAACAGATGGGAAAGATTCAGTGTGCCTCCTCTCTCTGCCTTGAAGAAAGGACCAGGCTTGAAGGACACCACTCTGGGCAATGTTGTCCCTTCACAGACACCAGGAGCACTTGTGAGTTGCACCACAGTGCACCATGGATTTCAACTGGTGATGTGCTCATATATGCAGCTTCACTGGAAGCTGCTGAGCCCGTATTTCAGCTGGGTGAATGGCCCCATGTATGACTATGTGCAAAGCCTGCCCAGTTTGGTGGGTACGGAGCCCATTTATCTTCAAAAAGTTTCTCAGGTGCTTTATTTGAAGTGGGGAAATCACCTGCAGCTCTCCCCAGAAGGCCAAATCAAATGCAAACAAAGCCTCCCAGGATGTGATCTGATACAAAGGTTTGCACCCTATGGATTCAGCTCACTGCACATATGCAGTAAGGTCCGTTTATGCTCAGAAATGGCCTCAGTGAGAAGATTTGTGCCTTTCTCCACCTGCTGTAGTGGGTTATCGCTGCTATTGCACAGCAGCTCCAGGCACAGCCTTGCTAGAAGACACCAAGCCTCAGCCTGCTTGTCCTCGCCTGGAGTTTTCCAAAGCACTGGTGATGCCACCTCCTGCTTCTCCTTGGAGCTGAGACCTGCTTCCCTGCAGCCTGCATGGCCCAGGCTGCCATCCCATTCCCCAGGAAGCAGAGCTCTTACCTGCGCTTACGGCCCATGAGATTTTGAATGAACTTCTGAACCTGAGCGTTTCCTCTCATCTTGCTGTACTCACTGGTGAAGAGTCCATCCGAGTGCCTCTGGGACCTGTGTCAGGGAAAGCACAGTCCAACAGCTGCTCCTCCCAGCTGCATGGCATGGGACTTACCACAAAACACACACATTTCTCTCTCCTCACCACCAAGGAGCCCTGCCTCCCTCTTCCCTCTCCTTTCATCTTGGGCATCTTCTGCATGAGGCCAGTGCTCAGGCCAGCTCTAGGGCTGGAGACAGCTCAGCCCCATGGCCATCCCCCCATTGCTGGGATCCCATCCCTGGCTGGAGACTTCCATGCTCCAGGAGGGTGGCTCTGGCTGGTCCTTACCTCTCCTTGAGTCCCACCAGATGTCTCACAAGCTCCTGCACATAGGCATTGCCATTCATCTTGCTGAGCTCACTGTGGAAGAGCCCATCAGCATGTCTCTCAGTCCTGTGAGGGCAGAAGAGAAAAAAGAGGTGGAAAAAGCATGGATTTATACCAGAGAAGAACAAGTATTTAAAACTGCTCCCTCAAGGTAAGAGGGTCCCAAAGAAAGATGGGCAAGAACTTGTGCCAATTTCACCCAAAAAAGGGGCAAATTTTACAGAGGTTAAAAAGAAATACCTTTGTTAGCCATCACACAGAAAAACTGCCTGCATTTGCTTCTGACTGACATATTCACCTTAGCACGAGGCCATGGGAACATGAGGTTAACAGTGATTTGGCACAAGAGAGGGACATGAGACTGGAGGAGTAATAAATTCAACACTCAGATGCACGAGCCTTGAGGAACCTCACTGAGGTTCACCCAGAGCTACTGAACCGTAGAAGGGCTGGAAGGAAATCTCAGCTCTGTCTTCTAAACTCACAAGATTGATTATTTTTGGTGATGCTTTCCTGGGACTTGGCTATTTGAAAGAGAAACTTCCACCTCTAGCAGCCTGTGTAAGTACCTAGCAGGAAATCAGGAGTCTCTTTTTTTGCTGTAGTTTGGTCCATTTGGGGTCCCGACTTTTCTCCCAAATTAAGTCAAATCAATGTTTCCACTCTTAAGCAAGAAAAAATATGTACGACATTTGCACTCAATTAACTAAATCAGGTTATGGAAGGAAAAACCCCACCAAAATTCCACAGCCAAGGAGCTGCAATTTCTGGGGGGAATCGCTAATGGGCTCTTGGAGCAAAAAGCTGTGGAGAAAAAGGAAGCAGAGACACAAGTGATGCTTACCTCTCCCAGGATGGAAGAGACGCTGAGAAGTGTGATAGGACAATCACGGGAATGATCACTCGCCACAGACCGGTCATCAGGGAAACCATGTCTCCTCCTGAACTCAAGCACAGGGTTTTACGAGCAGTGGAAGAAATCACCTCGGTCTTTGGTACAGTTCACAGGTCACAAAGAAGACACTGCTGGATAAATCCCACCACCTGAACCGAACTGGGCAGGAACTCCTGCCAGCACAGAGAGCACTGCTTTACAATACCAAAGATGAACAATTCAAGTTACTCCACCAGCAGCACTACGCCGTGGAGTAAGCCCCATCCTACCATAAGTCTCTGAGAGCTGAGAGGAAGAGGGATGAAAGCACCCACCAAAACATCCCACAGAGACAGTTAGGAGTATTCCTAAAGGATCTCCAGAGAAACCTGTTTGGGGTTTCAAAAATTCTCTGCTGGACCAAAGAAACGTTCATCTACACACAGGGGAAGGGATGGGCTTGTGTCCCCCAGGGACCGCACAGGAGCCGTGCTGTTCCTTGTAACACGCACGCCTTCCTCTGACGCAGAAGCCAAGCTTGCTTTCTTGGTTGCTGCCCAGAAATTCCCAGGCAGGACTTGCTAAGCCAGAACCAAAGCCTCCTACTTTGGTTTTATTCCAGTCTGAAACCAGGCTAGAGCATCCAAGAGCATTAAAGGGCTGTCAGAGCAGGGAGAAGGCAGCCAGCCAGCCGGGGCAGCGGTACTCACCCAGCTGTGGTCGCTCCAGGCTCTTGGCTGTCTCACGGCTACAATGCACCACTGGCCCCCTCCAGGCCGCAGCCCCCTATAAATCTGCAGCCCTTATCAGAAGCAATTATGGGTAAATATATGAATATGAGCAATCATGATTAACAGCAAATAATGCGTCCAGGCTGGAACGTCTTTTAATTACTCCCCAAACCCTATCAGGTCACTTGCAGCAGTTCAACGGGCTGTATTTCTGCTGATGTGTAATGATTCCTGCCTCTGCGTATACTGACAGTAATTTGATGGGCAAACATCCCCATTCCAATTGATTTATTATGATTGTCATCATTATCTCTCCCCCTACCTTTATCTCATGATAGGAGCTTAATCTTCTATTCTTTTTTAATTCTACCTTGGGTTTTGTTTGCCAGGAAGAGATGGCGCATGGATGTGTGTACCAGCGATTCAGCCAAACCATGTGCCACTATTTTGGGGGCAAACACTGTCTGATCAGTAGGACGAGGGCTGACTTTTCCATGAGGGGATGGAATCTTTCAAGCTGTGCTTTCAGAGCCGTGCTGAGAACAGACCATATCACAACTTCAAAGGAAGAAGCAGGCTTATATGTGCATAGAAAGCATCCTGAGTGTTTCCCCTGCCTTTGTTAGGGTTTGGAGCTGATCACTCTCAGCTACTGCTGCTAAAGATGGCATGGAAACAGAAGGAGGGAATAGGATTACATCCTTTCTTTCCTTCTGTATAAAGTAGCTTGGAAGGATTAATAGTTATAAACAAATCTTCTTATCTTCCAGCTGGAGAAAGAGGAGCTATATCACACCTTTTCTTGTCTAGTTCTTTTTGCCTTTGGAAAAGCAGAGGGTGTCCCCACAGGCTGGCAGGGACACAATTTTCCCTGTCATCTTTCCCTTGGAAGAACAACTCACACACTGACGAGCAGCAAGCATCACTGCATGGGACTGGGGTCTGCTCCCCTGCAAAAGGGAGCAGGGAGAAACAGCTGGGACATACCAGGTCCCCTTCCAGGACCAGTGAGAGGTGCCGTGGCCAACGCATGGACACGGGAGCCCGTTTCCTCCTTCCAGGCAGCGCACACACAGCCCAGCTCTTCCAAGCCATTGCCCTCTCCTTTCTCTCAGGATTGCTTTCTTCAGCTGCATTTGTGCTGGCATTGCTCCTGCCACCCTACCGCCACCACAGATACAACCGGCTGTAGCATTAGAGCCTCATTCAATGCTTCTCCTCTCTACACAACCAGGTGTGGATGCCTTGAGTCACATTCTTCTCCCACAGCAGCTGAAAGCTCTTCTGGGAACTCATTCCCACTTTGGGAGCCTCCAGTGCCATCAGAAACGTCTAAAATTCTTGGGCTTGGCGGTTTTTTTGTTCTGCATTGTATTCATATTTTATGTCTGCATTGGTGGTGGCCAGCTTCAGCTTGGGCTTGTGGTATTGCCAAACATCTACAGCAGAGGAAGACCAGCTAGGAACAAGGCAAGGCGGAGAAAAGAGTTAAGTTAAAAAGAAAAAAGGCTAAACAACATATAAGGAGCTAAAAATAAATTAAATAATTAATGCGATTCCCTTTCCTTTGCAAATAACCTCAGTGGGTCTGAAATGCCCCCCCGCGTCTGGGGGAAGCTCCGGTTGCAGCAAGAGGTTGCAATGATGTAGTGGCCCCATGATGGCAGCAGAGGGTAAAAGCTTCTGGGGACTGGAAGATCTTGAACCAAGTAACCTGCTTCATCTACTTTGCAACCAAAAAATGGGGTTTCCCTTGCAGCAGCAGTGGTAGAGAGTGGAAAGGTGATGGGTAGAAAAGTGTGTGGCTGCGCCCGGCGCTGCTGCACCATGGAGCAGGTGACAACCATGGGCTCAAATGCAGGGAATGCTCAAATTCCCGAGGGAATTCAGGACCGTGCAAGGAATCTGAAAACCTTTTGCAAGGTGAAATTCATACCTGAATTAAACAGGAGCTCAAACTAAATCCCCAGCCCTGGAACAACACCTGAGGTTGCTGAAATCAGGCTTAACATTAAGGTCTCATCAGGGGACATATGGAAATGGGAGTCATAGACCATGCTGCTTACGGTCTGTACCGCTTACAGTCCATACTGCTTAGGGTCTGTACTGTTTAAGGTTCGTACTACTTAAACCATGCTGCATATGGTTATCAGCTGAATGGGGCTTTGTGAAGTTGCACCTTGCTCTTCCCATTCTCCACGTGCAGGAGTGGAGACTCCTCTTGCCTGCAGTCAGCAGGCACAAAGCATGTCTAAATCAGCCATTAATCACTATAATCTAACCCATCACCTCTGTGCAACATCACTGAAGAGAAAAGCACCTGGTGACTGCCCCTAAGAATACCAAAGGATCTAGGAGTGACAAAGGATGCCCTCCCCTGATCCCCTGATCCCTGCTCCTTGTGCAGATGCACCCAAAGCTGCGAGAAGTCAGGGCTGGACTGATTCTTGCCACGAGCTACCAGCGACAGACACCGTCATGGGATGGAATGGTGTTTTATGGGATCTATAGCAAAGTCCCACAGTCAGGAAACACCAAGGAGCATGGAGGCCATGGTGCAGAGTGGGGAGAAGGTGTCTGCAAGCCTCAGAGTGTCCCTGAGAAGGGGGATGAGCTGTCCTGTGGCCTCTGCCAGGTGTAAACCCTCCAGGATCTTTGCACAGTCATTTGTACTTACGCTTGATGCCAACTGACGGGCAGCGTGGAGAGACCTGTGGTGAGCTGCATTAGTAAATCTGGCTGCAAGGGCTATTCGCAGCACACTTGGCTGGGAACACCCTCGCGTGGGGCTGAGAGCAAAGGTTATGGAGCAGAGGGGCCATCCCCACCTCTCACTCGAGGCT
Source organism: Laterallus jamaicensis coturniculus (assembly GCA_022605575.1). Classification (NCBI taxonomy): domain Eukaryota; kingdom Metazoa; phylum Chordata; class Aves; order Gruiformes; family Rallidae; genus Laterallus; species Laterallus jamaicensis. Next base: position 3,052,238 of record JAKCOX010000060.1, on the reverse strand, counting down.
CTGCATCACATCGATGGGTGTGTTAGCTGACCCACCCAAAAGCATCAAAGCTGCTGCTGCTGAAGGCCTTTTTTCTCCCCTTGATAGTGGGAGGGAGGGGCTCAGCAACCTGGCCATGCGAAATACAGCATCTTAAAGCTCAAAGCATCAGCCCCACATTTGGCAATACTGAAGGAGGACACATGAGCCTGGCCACCTTATGCATTGGAGGAAGAGACAGGAGAGCCTGCGCTGGAAGGAGAGGGTTTTATCATAAAGCTTGGCACTCCAGTCCTGCCCCATGAGGACGATGCTGGCAGACTCTCAAACATGGGCATACAAAGCCCTGGGAGGGTCTTTCTGAGGCTGGAAGAAGAGAAATTCCCATTGACACTTTAACTTGGAAAAGACCTTCTGGCTAGAGGACCAGCATGGATGGATTCAGACTCCATCTCCACAGAGCTTCATGAACAGGCTGGATAAATGCTGCTACAGTGTCCTGTGGACATTGTTGCTCCTGCCTTGGGTCAGGAAAGCTCATCCAGCCTTTGGGGCTGCAGTTTGTCCAGGACAACACTTACAAGGTAGCATCCCTTACCAGACTATCCACTGTCTAGACCCCAGCTGTTTTAGCACAGCAACTCCAGACTTTCTGGGGCTGCTTTTCTTCATGGAGATGCCTTGGCTGGCCAAAACATGCATCTCAAAATGCTCCAGCCTTTGAGGTCCATGGCTTTGAGGTGGCTAAGCACACAAGGGTGAAGACATCCTGAGAAGGTTGGGGAAAGGACCATCTCATTCCACCACCTGCGTCCAGCAATGGTGTCACAAGTCCCCATGAAGCTGTCTAGGGGCAGCTGACCTTTGAGGAGCCCAGGCATCAGCAGTGTTGCCAATGGCATGTGAGTTTATTGAGGTCAGACAGTACTACGAACCTCATGGCTAAATCCTTCCTACGTATAAGTAAAATACCCTTTAATCAGCTTACGGGGTGTTCAGGAACTTCTACCTCCCCCATTCTTTTTTCCCTTTTATTTTCCCTTTCCCTTAAAATGGTGTGTGTGAGTCCATGTGTGTACCAGAGATTTTCTCCTGTGTGTTTGCAGGGAGCCCTCCCCATGCCGAGGAGCAGACCATGACACTGCTATCTGCCAAGAGCAGATTGGAGTTGTTTGCTTGCACCACTCCCAGGCCCGTAAGAGAAAGGACCCTAATTGGAATAAGGGGATTGGAGGATTTAGCCTTCTGAATGCTCCTTTCTTGCACAGGATGGTTTCAGGAGTGGTTTTAATCTTTACCACCTGATTTTGTCATTTTCGCTCCAAAAAGAAAGAGTGGGATGGGGGAAGAGGTGAGCAGGGGCAGCTGGAGGTGGGCTTGGGAGGGGAACGGGGAAGGAAAATCGCAGTCCCATATGGTGGTGGGACCTCAAGAAAACACCTACGTCATTCCCAAGACCCAAAGTGGACTAGGTCAATTTTTCCTCCCAAGGGTTGGGAGCAACCCTGATCTCAGAACTCACCCAGCATCACAGAAACACACTGGCCCCTCCTGGTCTCCTACTGAGAGGGGATCTGATCAATGTTTATAAATATCTGAAGTGGGGGACACAGGGTGACATGGCCAGCCTCTTCTCAGTGGTCTGTGGGGACAGGACAAGGGGCGATGGCCTCAAGCTGGAGCACAGGAAGTTCTGCACCAATATGTGGAAGAACTTCTTCCTGGTGAGGGTGACAGAGCCCTGGGACAGGCTGCCCAGGGAGGTGTGGAATCTCCTTCTCTGGAGATATTCAAGCCCTGTCTGTACGCCAAACTGTGTGACCTGTCCTAGGGACCCTGCTTTGGCAGGGGGTTGGACCCAATATCTCTGGAGGTCCCTTCCAACCCCTACAGCTCTGTGTGATTCTGTGAATCTGGTCCCTCTGGAAGGTCCGTGCTTAAAGCGATGCACAGAACAGAGGGAAGAGCAGTGTCCACTCTCTGTTTCCCTCTTCACGGTGCCTCTGTGAACACAATGGAGAGCGCACACCCCCATGCCCAGTATGACAAGATAACTGCCCTGGAATGGGAGAGACGTGTCCTGGAGACTTACACATCTCTCCCAGGCAGCACGCAATTCAGCCAGGGAAATCACTTAGTAAAGAAGATGCCCAGATCTAGGATACGTGCAGCACTCACTCTGCCTGCTGATATGGTCCTCAGCTCCAGTGCTACTCCTGGGTTTGCTTAGATTGTGTCTCTCCCACACTTTGTTGAGCTGAGCAAGTGTTTGCCCCAACATCGAACTGCTTTCTGGCTTTGCATCAGTGGAAAGAGAAAATAAAGAGAAAGCATTAAGATGCCACCTTGCTGGAAGTGTGGCCATGTGCTCTGGAATCTGAACGGACAGTGCCAGGCATGGTGGTGATCACGGTTGGCAGTGCTACCCAGAGCCAAGGACAGCAAAGCCTTTGTGTCAGGAGCTCGGTGCTGTGCTGGAGCAGACCTCAGTCATTGTGATCAAAGTTGTATCTGCTCCTAGCCAAACCCTTGGGTGAAACCTGCAGTAAACACTGGCTCTTTTGGAATAAGAGGTTAAGAGAAACACCTAATATTTTTATGTGAAACAAAACCAAACCAAAACCCAAACGAGTACACTTGAACCATTTTGCTAAGGAGTGGGAAGGGAAAGGAGAGACGTGCTCCATGGATGCAGGAGTGGTGCTTCAGGGCTGCAGGGTGCCTTGGCTCTCCATGGTACAGGAGGAGAGAGGCACTTTGGAAGGAAGCCAGAACATCTCTCATCCCCCTGCTCCGGGGTTAGGGAAGGGTGTGAAGCTGGAGGGTACATGAAGGGTGGGATTCTGCTTGCACTCTGACTGAGGATGCTGGGGCTGAGGCAGCCTCATCCCAGAGGCCGCTGCCCAGTGCTGGGACAAGCAGGATGCAGCCTTCAGTCAGGACAGATTCCTGTGAGGTGTGTCCCTTCCACGAGCAAATCCTCCTCCCTGCTCAGGAATGGGCACAGTGGAGAGAAAGAGAAGCTGGTTTTACCATGGCCCAGGAAAGTGAAGCCCAGACTCAGGGCACAGTCAGGTTTTTGGAGGAAGAGGAGGACTCTGTTTTCCCAACCCACCTGCATATTATGTCTGTCTCTCTGTCACCAAAGAAGCACAAAGAGCTTTATAAAGGCCTGCAAAGACAAGCTGCCAGCCTCATCCCTCACTCGCGGGGTTTTTGACACCCCATGGGCTGTCTTCCAAATCTCCCCTGAGGGCTGCCAAGGATGCACAGGTGGGACAACGTGTACTGATGTGGGGACATGATGGGCTTCCTTCCTCCCTGGGCCTACTCTGGCCATCCCTGCCCTCCTGGCCCAGCATCGCTCTCTCCCCAGCTGGAAACCACCTTGTACCTTGACATGGAGGAGCTCCAAGCACTGTCTCTCCAACATCTGGCCTTTACACAGCTCTAATTTGCATCAGCACCTGTAACCTCAGCCTCCAGCTGTTTACCGTGCCTGGGAGAGAGGAGAAAGCAATTCAGGGAATTAATTTTAATTAGGAGGACACTGCACACTGCACCGTGTCCCAGCTGGCAGGCCGGCTTGGCCCACTACAGTGCCAGCCACCGGGGCCAGAGCTCCTCACAGCTACGTGGCTCCTTGGGCCAGACACCCACCCAAAAATCTAGTTGTGGCTCTGAGCTAACAGAGACAGAAAATCCAGCCATTTTCTCCACAGTTCTGTCCCCACAGCCAATAACCATTAAAAACATATGACTTCTACATGTTAAGTGGCTTCAGCATAACTCATCAGAATGTTAAATGTCAGAAGATCTATCCAGCACGTACATAAATCTCCGCAGCTTGTGGGAGGGGAACTTGGAGAGCCCAGAAAGCCAAGGGAGCCGTGCCACCCCCGTCCCTCCCTCGCAGAAGTTAACCCAAAAGGCAGGACTGCCACTGCCTCTTTTCTTGGAAACGCATTACAGGCAGATGTGAAGCAGGAGGGCTTTGCTGGATGAGGCTTCTATGGAGAATTGCTCAGCTAAATATGTCAAATAAAAGGAGCAGGATTGGTCTTAAAAGCTCTTGATCTTCCTGCCTTTGTTCTGAACTGGAGATAGACCCGGAGATGCGCTGCCCAGCTAGCAGGGCACTATTCAGCTGCTGAGGTTAGGCAGAGCTGTGCCAAAACTTTGGCAGGTGATTTTGTTCTCCTTCTCTATTTAAAAATTCAAGTGTGAGACACTACAGGGATAAAAGTCCCTTTCGTGAGCCTCATTTTGTGACCTTCCCAATCCCTCACACTGGCCCCCAATCAAACTCTCCATAGAACTTTCCCAATCCTTTGCACTGTCTCACAGTCATCCTCCATACATCATCCCTGGGAGCTCCTCCCGGCTCTGGGGCCGCTGCTGGGGACCAGTTCCACTGCAGCCACGGTGTAAACCAACTGGAGTTTCTGCCCTGAAATAGCCGTTCTCCCACAGTTTTCTTGGTGTGTGTAAGAAATGGGGTCCTTCCCTGGTGCTGCCCATACCTGGTCTCTGGCAGTTGATGTTGGAGGTGGCTGGAGGTGGTGACAGTGACATTGCTCTGGCGGGTAAAGTCCTTGATGTGGCAGAGGAAAGGCAGAGGTCCAGGGAGGTACAGAGGCTCCTTTCCCCATATTTTAATGAACACTGACAGGGGTTTATATACAGGCTCCATCCCTGCTGCATGGATTGATGTTTCCTTGATGGAAACTGAGGCACAGACTTACATGAGGCTGGGGTGTCCAGGATGGTAGAAGGTGCTGCTGTTCATACCTTGTGTCCTTCAGAGCACCTGCTTAGGACAAACTAAACCACGTTTTTCTGACAAAATGAGCAGCTGGGGGTGGCTTCCACAGCCACTCCACCCTCCTGCCCTGGGCCATCACTGTCACAGCATGCCAAGGGAACCAGGCTGCACGTCCAAGCAAAAAGAGGGGTGTTCAGAGCCACTGACCACATCATACACACTCCAAAGGTGCTCTTAAACACTCACCATCCATCACATTGGCATACAACTCCCCTTGCTTTCCACCACGGTGACAAATGACTCTGTCCTTCATCATCTTTTTTTCTTGCAATGACATGAAAAGACTTGTTGATGTACTGTAGACCTTCCTTCTCCTCTGCTAGGACAGTTCCTCTTATCCAAGAAAGGGATTGTCTCTAATACTTACACAGAATCACAGACACCAGGTTGTAAAAGACTATTAAGATCATCGAGTCCAACCATTCCTGTCCTATGCTAACCCATATCCCTGAGCACCTCATCTACCTGTCTGTTAAACACACCCAGGGGCAGGGACTCAGCCCCCTTCCTGGGCAGCCTGTGCCACGTCCCCACTCTTTCAGGGAAGAACTTTTCCCTAACATCTGATCTGACCCTGCCCTGGCCATTTCCCCTTGTCCCATCTCCTGCCACCTGGCTGAAGAGACCATCGCCCACCTCTCTGCACCCTCCTGTCAGGTCAGTGTAGGTGGTGATAAGGTCTCCCCTCAGCCTCCTCTTCTCCAGGCTGAACACCCCCAGCTCCCTCAGCTGGAAGGTTTGCCCTCCAGCCCCGTACCTCCCAACAAGAAAAAAAGGTGCTTCCTTGCCAGCCTGGCCCTCCAGGGTTGCACAGCAAAGTCAGTCACTCGGCCAGGCAGGAGCTGTGGTTTGCAAGCAATTTTAGGGACCAACCACCAGACCAGAACAGCTGTGACTGGGGGATAGAAACCTTCCAGAAATCTAACTGGAGGAGACCTAATCCTCAGGTTTTATCTTCCTACTATGCCACTTTTAAAACCAGGAGTGGCTCGATGGCCCAACGTGTGCCACATAAACATGACAAGCAAATTGTGAGCCCCCCCAAAAAAGAACAGCCAAAGGAAAAGGGAAAAAGAAAAGCCTCAAACAAGCCAACCTGACAACACGCCACTGCAAAGGCTTTGGGTTTATGGTCAGTTTTAGCTTTGAATGCAATGTGCTGTTTCCATACCACTCGCAGAGTGACTGACAGCTGCTTTGGGGCAGGTAGCACCCAACGTGGGATATGTAGGATATACAGGATATATACTAACCCACTGCTGCTGTACCTGGAGGAGGTGGTTAATCTGAGAGGAAATTTTAGTTCTGCCAGTGCAGAGTTTTCTTTGCCTCCTGCTCACAGCCCAACCCTGGAAGAAGGAGCCTCCTGTGCTGGAGGAGGCTGGGGTAAATCAGGCAGTGAAGGGCAAGGCATTAATCCCCAGGTTTTCCCTTTTCCTTTCTTTTTCCTTTTCCTTTTCATTGTTTCTTTTCCTTTCCTTTTTCTTTATCTTTTTCTTTTCTTTTTTTTTTTCTTTTCCTTTTCTTTTTTTTTCCTTTTTTTTTAAAATATAATTTTCTTGATTGTTATTTTCTTCTTACTTTCTTCACCGGCAAAGCCCCGGCCTGATATCTCTCACCTTGGCCAGGGGAAGACAACCAGGGCTCCCTCCCCCGAAAAGCATCTCCCAAGGCTGGAGGTAGCGGGGAGCCCTCCCCCAGGGCTGGAGGTACCACCAAGACGCGCCCCTCCACTGGGGGCCGGCCGCGGGTCCCCCGGCAGCGGCAGCTCCCCCGGGGCTCGGCGGGGGGAACGGGGTCGGAACACCGGGAGCTCGTGTCGCGTGTGTGCCTCCCTCTTCCACCCCCACCCCGGCCAGGCGCCGCCGCCCCCTAAGCCGCTTGCTGACCCAGTTGGAGCCGCGGGGGCCGGGCGGCACCGTCTCAGGGCGGCGGAGGAGGCTCCTCCCCGCTGCCCCGGAAAGTTTGCGGCCGGCCGGTCCGCTGCCGGAGCCTCGCCGCGGGGCTGGGCTCGGCGGGAGCTGAACCGGACACCCGCGGCGAGGGAGCTCCCATGCACTGGGCTGCCGGGGCAGCGCCGCGGCGCCATGGGGAACGGCAGCACCGGGGCCGAGCCCTGCAACGGCACCGAGCTGCCCCCGGCACCGCCGGCACCGCCGGGCGCCGGGCACAACGTGGCCGCCCTGGTGCTGGGCATCGTCCTCATCCTGCTCATCGTGGGGGGCAACGGGCTGGTCTGCCTCAGCGTCTGCACGGAGCGGGCGCTGAAGACCACCACCAACTACTTCATCGTCAGCCTCGCCGTGGCCGACCTGCTGCTAGCTCTCCTCGTCCTGCCCCTCTACGTCTACTCCGAGGTGAGGCTGCCTGGGGGGCACCGGACTTGGGTACCGGTGGGACCGGGCTCATGGATTTTGGGCACCGATCGGACCAGGGGTTGTGGCTTTTGGGCACCGGAGGGACCGGGCCTGTGGCTTTTGGGTACCGGTGGGACCCGGCTTGTGGCGTTTGGGTACCGGTGGGACCGGGCTTGTGGCTTCTAGGCACCGGAGAGACCCGGCTTGTGGCTTCTGGTCTCGGGAGTCCTGAAGGTTACGGAGGTGCGGGGCGGAATCGGCAAGGGACGAGCACGGAGTGTGGCGGCCGTTCCCCGGGTCTGGTCGCCACCGCCGAACCTCCTCTCCCGCCCCCCCGCCCCGGTCCGGGAGCACCAGCGCAGCCCCTGTCCCCTGCTCTCTGTCCAGCTCCCTTCGCAAGGATGCTTATGCCGCTTCCAACGCCCCGCGGCTTTCCCCTCTGCGTCTCCCGGGGTATCACTTTGTGCCCCCCATCCCCACCTCCCCCCCGTCCTACTGAGGCATCGCTCTGTGCCCCCATCCCCAACCCCCCTGTCCTGCCGGGACATTGCTCTGTGCTCCCCATTCCCACCCCCTCCCCCCTCCCCCGTCCTCCCAGACAGTTACTGAGCTGCTTGCGCCGGGGTGCATGGTACCGGGCCGCCAGCTCTGGGGAGCCCCTCCCTGCATCGCTGGCTGCCCAGGCTGGCATCGGCAAAAGGGCAGCGAGTTCCTGGGCCACGCTGTCTCGCTGAGGTGGGGGGGGTGGTGACAAGGGAATGGGGCGCCAGGTCAAGTTGGATAGGGGAAGCTGGGTTTTTAGGGAGCTGAATGGGCTTTGGTCACACTACCTCTGGTGGCTTTAGGCAGCTTGCTGCAGGGCTCCTCCTGACAGATGTGGTCTGGTTCGCATAGGCCTGATGATGTGATGTTCACAGAGAGACACCTTGGGGAACCCTGGGTCAGGCTCAGGTTCACCTCTGAAATCTGATCACTCCCAAGGCTGCAACAGCTGAGGGAAATTAAAACGGGAGCTCCTGAGGTTGAAGGGGTTTGCATCTCCCTCCATAAAAGGGAGATAAATGCTTACTGCTGGGGATTGCAGGGGGGCTGGAGCGAGGAGGCTCCCTCGGCTGCTCTCACCCTCCTGCTCACAGGACCAAAACAGCAGGATTTCTGTGGCAGCCCGTGCGGTAGCTGGTAGTGGGGAGGGAAGAAGAGCTCTTTCCAGATGTGGACAGAGCCTGGATGCAGCCTTGTACACAGTAAACACCACCCTCCCCAACTTAGAGTCTGGGGACTGGGGAACCTCTGACAGCCCATGGTTTGTAAGGTGCTTCCCTGGGGAGGGAACGGGGTTGTCCCCAGGAGGGAGACCCAATGGTGTTCCTGTCCGTGAAGGGTAACACAAGAGTGTACCAGCAGCATCCAGACCTTAGCATTTCCCTTCCTCTGCTGCCACCGCTCAGCCCTTCACTGGGATGGGTGTACACTGCCTTAAACACGGAAGGCTGCGGATTAGAGCTTAGGGTGCTTTAAGCCTCGCTTACCTGCTCCGAGGATTTTGCAGGACATTGTGACCTCTGCGGAGATGGAGGTATCCTGGAGGGATGGGTCCAGCTGGGGACCCATGAGGAAACCCATGGAGGAGCGGTAGATTCCTTTCTGTCTTCCCTCTGTGCTCACAGGAGCACCTCCATGCCATTTGGTGTTGGTGGTTTTGATCTTCCCTTGTTAACTCAGTTTTGGGGGCTAGAAAGCATGTATCTTCATCGTTCTCGGCTAATTTTGCTAATGCAGCTTGGGGGGATCAGACTCTGGAGGCCAGCCGTGCCGAGAGGGGTCTGGCAATTTGGTCGACAGCGAGTTACCCATGAGCCAGCAGCGTGCCCAGGCAACCAACCATATCCTGGAGCGCATCAAGCATGGCACAGCCTGTCCAGGGAGGGGGTTGTCCTGCTCTGCCCTGTGCTGGGGCAGCCTCACCTCCAGTCCTGGGGGCAGTTTTGGGCACCACAGGACAAGAGGGACACAAAACTCTTGGAGAGTGTCCAGAGGAGGGCAGTGAGGATGGGGAAGGGTCTGGAGGGGAAGGCTTACAAGGAGAGGCTGAAGGCCCTAAGGTTGTTCAGCCTGGAGAAGAGGAGGCTGAGGGGAGATCTCACGACAGTCTGTGGCTTCCTGCTGAGGGGAGTGAGGGGGCAGATGCCGATCTCTCTCCTCTCTTTGGTCACCAGGGATAGACCCCAAGCTCATGAAGCTGTGCCAGATGAGGATTAGGTTGGATGTTGGGAAGAGGTTCTGTGCTGAGAGAGGGGTTGGGCGCTGGCACAGGCTCCCCAGGGAAGGGGCCACAGCCCCAGGCTGGGGTGAGGGCAAGAAGCATCTGGATGATGCCCTCAGTGCCATGCTTTAACTGGGCTGGGCTGTGTGGAGCCGGGGGTTGGACTGATGGTCCTTATAGGTCCCTCCCAGTTCAGGAGATTCTAGGATTTTTAATTTGTTCTTCCTGTTGTCTCTCCATCCCTCCGCCTCCTGATTCCATGGGCAGACACATGCCCCAGTATGGTTTCTCTTAGACCAGAGGCCTGAGTTTTACTGGCATACATAAAATGCTGGTTACCATACTCTGGGGGTGCCTCCGAAAATGCTTCCAATGGAACACAATCAGACCCCACACAGATTCTCGATGCTCAGGGGATGGGTGTTCAGCCCTGTGTGAGTTTGAAAAACCTGGGCTGTCCAGCCTGCGCTGTTGCTATGATACTTCGTGTGTTCACTTAGATAGCTGTTCATAAACATCACTTTTGGGGTGTAACTCTGCCCTGTCTCTGCGCGCAGGATACTGAGCAACAGGGAATGAAGGCAGTGTATGACAGGACTGTCTTTCCACTGGGCTTCCACAGCTCCTGCAGCAAGGCAGGCTCCCCAGGAGTAAGAGATGCTGTAAGAAGAGCATGCACCGGGATCTGTGCTCCTCCCATGCAGCGATCACGCACAGGGTGGGTGTGAAGGTTCTGGGCAGGTATGAAGAGACAGCCTCTCAGGCTGGCAGTGGGCTTGGGAGATGGCTCAGGCTGGGTCGAGGTCAAAGCAGTCCCCGCTTCACGCCTGGAAGTTTCACTGTGGGCTCATGGCTGCAGTGCCTGTGTTCCTTTTGAATAGTCACCTTCATGCGGTGCAGGATTTGCAGCTCCATTTGGTCTGAAGTATGCTGAGGAGAAGGGAGAGCAGCCATCAAGTCAGGGCCAGGGGACAGAATGTTTGTGGTTTGTTCTTTCTTCCACTTCTCTTCCTCTTCTCCTTTCTCACAAAACCAAAACCCGTAGATCCCACTCAGAACTTGGAGAGGGGCTGTGGAGTGCAGCAACCACGACTGTTTACAACTAGCTTGATTTCAGCTCTCATGCTGCGCCACTGCATTTACACGTGGCAGCTCTGGCTGTTCAGTTCAACCTTTACTCTTGGTTTGCGGTTGAGCTTTTTTGGTTGGTTATTTGGGATTTTTTTTACCTGGGGCTTTTTGGAAAACTTGGAAAACCAGCTGAGAGGGTGGGGGACTTTTGCTTCTTGTTTAGCAGGAACAGATCAATAAATGCTGACCACTTCCTTAATTCGGCAACAGCAGCTCTGTCACCTTACTGCTTTTTTTACTCTGGCTTCTTGTGTTACCTTTTTGGAGACATCTCTCCAGCCAAGGCTTTAGGAGAGAGCAGGAGGGCTTTAAATGTTTGAGGTGACACCTGACATCCCCACAAAACAAAAGATGTCCCCCATGCTCCAGTGGGAAAGGGGTTGCAGGTAATAGATGGGGGAAACTGGTGCGTGTGGTCACAACTGTTGTCTTTTCAGTGCTGCTTCACACAGCTTGGCAGAGGGGCAGGGAAATGCAGCAAATCCCCTCCAGCCCTGTCCTCGTGTGGTGGGGCCATGGCTTGCTGACAGTGACCATGTGCATTACTCCTGGCCTCTTGCCATCCTGTCTCACTGGGCTCCATCAGTGCACATGGAAACAGACAGTCCCTGGCTGGGAGAACTTCCTTTGGGAATAGGCTGGGGTGTAGGAGATCAGGTCTCCCACCAAACTCGAGCTGTGCGGCTCACTCCGGGCATGCAGGAAAGCCTGTAGACCTCTTCTCTGCACAGACCAGCTCTCTCCGTGCGAGGTGAACATCTCCCCCTCAGCTCTTGCCCTGTCCTAAATCTCCCTCTATCACTTGCTGTACATGGTTGGGGTTCTTCAGGCTGAATTTCTTTCCTCATTCATTTGTCCTGCTGAATGTACTTAGCAGCTACAGTTAATGCTCGGGGTGCTGAAACTGCTGTGACAAAGCTGGTCTGCCAGAAATCCAAACGTTGGCATCATCCAACTCAGGACATTCTATGCTTTGATTCTATGCCTTGTCAGCTCTGATCCTCCACAGCTTGATGTAACCAAGCATCCTGTGGATGGGAAGGGAGGAAGAGTCACCTCCCAACTGGCCTGAAGCATCTGCTTTCCGAACCGAGCAGCTCCGGAGGCTGCAGATGTGAGGTGAATCCCTGGTGGTGTTTACAGCCAGTTCCTCCTTTGCAGAAATACACAGTCATTAAAGAAAATCGGAGGAACTTCTGTGCTCCTGTCATTGCCCATTCTGTTTGGAGCACTGGTTTGGGTGGAGGTGGATTTGCTTTTCATCTCTTGCAGCTACCACACCAACGTGCAGGTCTTGGTGCGCACATGGGCAAGCATGTGCCACACAGCACTGTGAGGTGGTGCAGATGTGTCCAGTGCTCTCTGATGAACCTGTTCAAACAAAGACACGTTCTAGTGTTTCCCAGCTGTTAATTACCAGGCAGGTAATTAGGTGGTCAGGCTGTCGTGATATGCAGAAGGCACTGACCTTCCAACTTGCTCTGGGATCTCAGCTCTCAGGAGAGGTAAAAATCCACAGGGAAGGTAGACTGCTCTTCTGCAGCAGCTTTGTCCTGCCCATGGGAGTGTGAGGTTACGCTCTCCTAGCAATCCAGTGCCAGTAAGTCCAGGAAGGGGGAAGAAGGAGCCAGGGCCACTCCCCGTGTTCTGTGGTAACTCCCCAGGAGCAAAGTCACGCTTTTGTGTGAAAAGAGGCCAAACGGGGTTACCAGACTGCCTGGAGTGTTGGTAGCACTGGGAAGGGGGCTTACCGCTCCCCTGCAGCAGTGAGGATGCCTGAGGAAACAAAGCTTCAAGGGGCCATGGAGGTACTGCCGAGCACTGCCGGCTCCATGTGGTTTCACCCACAGTGAGGGAGCTGTATGGCTACAAGGGCTCCTCTGTAACTGCCTCCCTTGCCCAAAGACGGACAACGGCAGGAACGGCAGTTGATACACTCCTCATTAGCCAGAGGCATTCCCAGCGATTAGGGCAGGCAGGGAACACCGTCCGCTCCTGGGCCTGGCTGTAGAGCAGCTTCCTACCTGCCCCGCTCCGCAGACTGCTCCCAGCTCTGCGCTCTACTTAATCCGCGCTGAGTGCCAGAGCTCTGGCTCTGGCCTGCCCCAGGGTGCTGCTGGCAGGAGCTGGTGAGGCTGGGTTATGTAAACCTCTTTGCCGCTAAGATCCGTGTATTCGATTACGGAAACGAGGAAGCAGTTTTAGCAGAGCCGCACGTTTACCCGGCTCCCGTGGTCAGGGAAGATGAGTGGCACTCGGGAACGATGGAGCAGCCAGAATTACACAACCTGTTTCCTTGGGGGGGATGGATGCTGCTCTGCATTCTAGGGTGTTGGTGTACCACTGGCATCGAAATATCACCTTTTTTATCTGCAGCATGCTGTCTGCCTGGATTGCAGCTCTTCTGTTGAGAGGCCAGACCTCTCCCCCTCCAAATTTCCCGTGGCTTTCTGTGAGTGCATACCCTCCTTTCCGCAGAGAGTTCTTTCCTGGAGGCTTACAGCGTTACTGGAAATAGATGTTCTTCTGAGAACCCATCAAAGCCTCTACCAAAAAAAATGGGGAGAGGATACAGGCCAGCTATTATAGCTGGCGCGATGTGAAGGGCTTTATTTTCAATGACCAAAGATGCAGGGGAGCGTCTTTGAATTTTGGGCCCTCACCATATTTCAGAACAATGGCTGGATTTGCTCTTCATTTCTGAAAAACCTTGATCTCAACGATTTCAGTCCAGAAAGGCTGTTAGAGCAGATGTGAGGCCAACTTTTGTCTTGCATCCCTCTCTGTCTCCTCTCCTTCCTCTCCCCTTTGCAGGCTGCGTTGTGTGTTCTGGAGAACGCAGTCATGAAAAACATGAGCCCGGAGTTGTCTTCTTGTGGGCATTTGCACAGTCCTTCTCTGATGCTGGACATTCATGGAATCATAGAATCATCAGACGTGTTGGGTTAGCAGGGACCTTCAAAGCCATCCAGTCCCACCCCTACAGTGAGCAGGGTGCTCAGAGCTTCATCCACGCAGACCCTGAATGTCTCCAGGGATGGGGCCTCCGCCACCTCTCTGAGCAACCTGTGCCAGTGCCTCACCACCCTCAGAGGGTAGAGCTTCATCTTCATGTCTCATCTAACCCTGCCCTGCTCTAGTTTAAACCATCGCTGCTCGCCCCATCGCTCCCTGCTCATACAAACAGCCCTGCCCAGCTTTCCTCTGGGTCCCTCAGGGACCGGAAGGGGCTCGGAGGTCTCTTGGAGCCTTCCCTTCTCCAGGCTGAACCAGCCCAATTCTTTCAGCCTGTCTCATAGGAGAGGTGCTTCAGCCCACAGATCATCCTCATGGCCTCTTCTGGACCTGCTGCAAGGTGTCCTTGTCCTCCTCGTGCTTAGGGCTCCAGAGCTGGACACAGTACTGTGTGGTAGTTTCACCGCTGGAGGGAAACAATGGGCCTCCTGCTGCAAAAGAGAGAGTGCTAGAAGGGAGCTGCCCCTGAGCGCTTCTGAAAGGTAGCTTGAGCTGTTTATGATCCCTAAAGCTTTGCACCGTGTACCTTGATGGGCTAATCTTCTGCAACCTCCTGTAATTAGGTACCACTTAATCACGTGGCCCAGCAAAGCTAGCTATGCCTCCAATCCAAAGTCACTCTCCCATCAGAGAAGTTCTTGTCACATTTTGCTAAGATGGGCAGGAGAGAAATGTGGCATGGTGGCATGTCCTCACCCAGAGCTTTCCCCAAAGCCAAAGCCTTGGGAGTTGGTGGGAAAAGGGAAGAGTTTGGAGCATTTTCCCAGCAAAGGCTGTGTCCTCTGAGGGTGCTGAAGCCTGGGAGCTCTTGTCCTTCTCGGAACGAATTAGTTCCCTGGAATCACAAAGAGGCCATGAAAAACTGAGGCCTAGAATCTAATTCTCTCTCCCGTAATCTGGAACTTTGGCAAAAATGTGAGGTGATTCGGATCCCAAGTGGAGTTTGGGGTGGCTGATCTCTGCTAGAGATGGGGCTGGTCTGAGTCCAGCTCTGCCCTGGTGCTCCGGGCCACCTCTCAAGGAGATGGTGATATAAAAATAGCCAAACAGTTTCTTCAGAGTCTACTTTGGCTTTACAGCTCCACTAATCATAATCCCGTGCATGACATCATTACTGCCTGATATTAATCCCCACAGAGCTGCCTGCCCCAGCTCCTGACAAGGGTTTCTGCTCCCGCCCAGCACTACAAGGAAAGCGTTGTCCCCACAGCTCCCTGTTCTGCGCTGAGGAGGAGAAAACCAGAACCTGTTGTTCAGCATCTGTCAGCAAACAAATCCATACGCTGCCTGAACCATGCACAAGGCTGAGCACTGGGTGACTGCTACTAGAGGTTTGCTTTGGAGAGCAGCTGTGGAAGAGTGGAAATGCGGGCTGAACCCTGGCTGTGCATCCTGGTGCGTGGTGCTGCTCGGGGCTGGTGGGCTTGGCCACACTGATCCTGCAGTGTGGGTGAGTCCTGACATGTGCCTCCAGTTTGATCTTCAGTCATGGTCGTGTCACCCATGGGTATGTGCTGGGGGTGACCATATCATGAAATCACAGAATGGCTTGGGCTCGGAGGGCCTTAAAATCATCAAGTTCCACCCCCCTCCCATGGGCAGGGACACCTCTCACCAGACCAGGCTGCTCAAGGCCCCATCCAACCTGGCTTTGAACACCTCCAGGGAGGGGGAGTCACCACTTCCCTGGGCACTCTGTGCCAGGGCTTCACCCCCCTTGTAGTGAAAATATCCAATCGAAATCTACGCCTTCCCAATTTAAACCTATTCCCCCTCATCCTGTCACTCTAAAAAGTCCCTCCCCAGCTTTCTTATAGGCCCTTCAGGTACTGGAAGGTGCTGTAAGATCACAGAATTGTAGGGGTTGGAAGGGACCTCGAGAGATCATCGGGTCCAACCCCAAGATCTTACCGGAGCCTTCTCTTCTCCTGGCTGCACAACCCCAACTCTCTCAGTCTGTCTTCATAGGAGAGGTGCTCCAGCCCTCCAGTCATCTTCATGGCCTCCTCTCAACCTATTCCAATAGCTCCATGTCCTTCTTGTGTTGTAGACTCCAGAACTGGATGCTGTGCTCCAGGTGGGGTCTCATGAGAGCGGAGTAGAGGGGGAGAATCCCCTCCCTCAACCTGCTGGCCACGCTCCTTTTGATGCAGCCCAGAGGTTGGCCTTCTGGGCTGGAAGTGTGCATTGTCAGCTCATGTCGAGCTTCTCAGTCACCAGCACCCCCAAGTCCTTCTCTGCAGAGCTGCTCTCTATCACATCATCTCCCAGCCTGTACTGATGATGAGGATTGCCCCGACCCAGATGCAGGACCTTGCGCTTGTCCTTGTTGAACCTCATGAGGTTCACATGGGCCCACTTTTCCAGGTCCCTCTAGATGACATCCTGTCATTCCAGTGTGTCAACTGCACCACCCAGCTTGGTGTCATCTGCAGACTTGCTGAGGGTGCACACAACCTTCTCTGGGCTCTTGTCTTTTAGGTTACATAAAGTCCCTTTCCCTACTCCTCCTGGTTTAGAACCAAACACGGCAACAGTCTGATTATTTCTCTTGGCTCCACCCCATCGCTCCTTGCTTTGTGCTGGCACATGGGTTGAACTCCTCTCCTGCCCTTGGCACCTCCTCCACCATCTCCATGCCAGGTACCAGGCACTTCACTCCCTCTCCTAAGCTGCTGAATTGCTTTTGGGGTTTTGTTTTGGGCTCCCCACTCTCATTTCTTACCAACTGTCCCCAAGACAGTCTATGTTTTACAGCATCGAAGTGCTAACTACAGAGCTTACCCGGGAAGGTGGTGGTAGGGGTTGTGCCCCTCAGCTTGGCAGCCCTGGGCCCACATACATATGTTCCATGTTAATACTGTGATATATTCATGCACTTTATCATACATAATATGAACACATCGATAAACAATATGGATAAAAATACATTACATGTATAAAAAACAGAAGAAAGTCCTTGGGACCTTTATATAGTTTTATATGTATATATCTAATTTTTATATAACACACTATACTTAGGTAAAATATATAGGAAACTGTGTATGTTATATCTAGCACTACATATGTTATAGCAATATTTATTATATATAATGCATTATTATATATAGTATTATATTTATAATAGAGTATTTATAATAGAGTATATACAATGTTTTATATTTTTCCATGTCCTGGGGAATTTGTTAGTTATAGTTAGTTATTTTATAGTTGTTATTGTTATAGTTGTTACAGTTACAGCTATGTTACAGTAGATTTATACAATCTAACATTTAATAATAAATATAATAACTTTAAATCTAACTTACATACATACTTTCTATTTACTATATGGAAATGTATGGGCAAATTATGTATAATGTGTAAAATTGCATCAACAGATAATATATACTATAGAAAAACAGTTCAAAGCCCCTATATGGAGACATTGTATAAATGTGTACTATACCATTTATCTTATATTACAGCAATATATAATACACAGTGGATTAGGATAATAGATGTATATCGCATACGGTTTTATCCCTGTGTGCATTCTATAGAACATCTGTAGCTCCATATATCCTGTAGATGCAGGGCTTTGCAAAGGGGCTGACCTATCTGGCTATGCTCTGACCCTACCTGGCAGTCACTGGGTGGCATCGGCTGGTTGTCCGCCTCCGAAAAGCAGGGCTGGGTGTTGGGGATGGCTCACGGTAGCACCGCTGCTCAGACATGGCTGAGGGGCTTCTGCCTGAGAAGAACAGATACACACCAGCTGAATCACTATGCATTAGCGTGGTAGAGATCTGCAAGCTGCTAGGAAAAGCCTCAGAGTCACAGGAGACAAGCAGCCACTGCTACTGAGTGCTTTGTATCCCATTTGTATGGCATGATGAGTAGGATTCGTATAAAGCCCCTCCCTGCAGAGGGACTCAGAGGATGGTGGGCTCTCACCAACCGGGAGGACAAGCTTTCTGTTGCTGTAGCAGGAGCAGCCCTGTGAGCCCTCACAGTTTGCCCGTGCAGGTCTCTATGCCAACCAAGCTCAGGGGAGTAACGGCATGGTGGCTCAGAGTGGGAATGGGCTTGAGCTGACGCTTTTTCTGCATCAGCCTCAAAAAGGGCTTTAACGCTAAAACAACTGTCTGGCTTTACAGCTGGGCAAGACAAGTGCTAGGGTGGAAAAAGCTTCTGGTGGCTGTGCTAGCTCAAGTCATCACTGTCCTTTCTGTCCCCAGACACAGGCTGTGCAGCTGAGAAACCACCCAGCTGAAATGCAGTCTCCCTCACTGTCGCCTGTTAGGATGGTGGAAGAAGTCTGTTGCAAAGCCCTGACCCCTAGCCCCTGCTCTGAGCTGCTCCACCACTCTGGGAGTGGAGGTCCCAGTTGTGATGGGACAATGGCTTTAGCTCTGAAAGTACCTTTAGCTCCTGTTTCAGCCATGGTGGGGCTGAAATGGGATGATGCTAAGAAAGAACAGCACCATAGACACATAGAAATGCAAACAGGGTTGGGTGGGCCCTGAGATCCCCCCCCCAGTGCCCCTCCGGCCATGGGTAAGGACACCCCCCACCAGCCCAGGGCTGTGCCAGGGTTTCCCCAGCATCACTGCAAGGAATGCTTTCGTAATACTCAAAGTAAATCTCCCCCCTTTCAGTTTAAACCCATTCCCTTGTCTGATCCCTACGCTCCCTTGCCACCAGCCCCTCTCCAGCTTTCCTGCAGCCCCTCATGGGTCTGGAAGGCTGCAATCAAGTCTCCCTTTCTCTGACCCTCGAGGGAGGAGGATTCTTTGCCTGCCAAATAAATAAAAAAAGACCCTCACACAGCTCAGGCCTGTCCCTCAGGAGAACCTGGGCATTCCTTGCTGAGCCCATCTTTTTCTGTGCCAGAAAACCTCTCCCAGCACCCTGCCAGCACTACCTTCCAATAACTTGGACCAATGACACAGGTCTGGTCACCTTGTCTTGCTGACAGCACTTCTGCTGTGCCCCGGGTGCCTGCAATTGTGGAGAGAGCAAGCAAGAGATTTTATCTGATTAGCCTGAAGCTCATCTCAACAGGCTGGCCTTGAGCTTAGTGTGCAGCAGGAAACAGTTGTGTAACACAAAAACTATTTGAGGCCTCTGCAAGCAGGGGGGCGGAGCACGAAACATGAACATCGAGCTTTCGTGCTCTGCCAGTTGCTGAAGAGCCTGTTTCCCCAGCACCCGTCAGCTAGTGATGCTGTGCTGGGAGAGCTCAGCCTTGTGTTTCTGGAGAGATTTTGGGGTGGTGAGCTTGAGTTTGGGGGTTATGAGCCCACTGGCTGTCACCCTGCACTAGCCTGAGGCGGTGAGCTGCCCCATGCCTCTTACCCTGCCCAGCAGTGCTGAGGGTCTGTGGGATCGGTTCTCCAGCCAGGTGAGACCCCTGAAGCTGTCAGCCACCTCCCAGTACTGCTGCTTTGCGGGAAGGAGAGTACCGTGCCATGCACAGGATCACTCTGCTTCAAGCTGCTGGTTTGGAGGGAAGCCTGAGTAGCTGAGGTGTCCAGGTCTGACAGTGTTCAGTGTCCTTTTAAAAAAGGCATCTTTAGTGGGACCTGGCATCCACTGACTCTGGGGATCTTCTCAGTTCCAGGGAGGTGTGTGGTCACTCAGCACAGTGCTGTGCGATGCCCTGATGACCATGGACGTCATGCTGTGCACAGCCTCCATCTTCAATCTCTGTGCGATCAGTGTGGATCGGTAAGTACCTTACTCCTCCTCCTCCTCGTGCCAGAGGTGGGAGTGCTGTGTCCTGCCATCGAGCTGCTTCCTCACATGCCCTTGCAAGGGTCCCACGCAGGGAGGCTGGATCCTGCTCTCCCATAAGGACAGAGTCCTGCCCTACTGTTCTGCCCCAGCTTTGTGTCCCTCAATACACTTGTGAGGGCCAAGGTGAAGCATGGCTGTGTGACAGACCACGCTGTCCCTTTGGGTGCTCTCTGAGGGGGACGCTGGCTGTACCCAGGCTTGGCTATGTGAGGAAATTAAGGGGGGGACACAGGGGACACAAGACAGTGGTGAGCAACTGTGGCACCACTTGCTTCTCAGACTCCCTTGGAGTCCAGATACAGTGTCCCTAGTACAAGAAGGTTGGAACTATGTGGGCTTTGAGGTCCCTTCCATCCCAAACCAGTCTGTTTCTATGATGTTACCAGTGGTGACACTTCCATACTGTGACTGACTCACCTGGGGCCTGTATTGACAGGTTTATCGCTGTTTCAATCCCACTAAACTACAACCGGCGACAAATCGACCTGCGGCAGTTGATCCTTATATCCACCACCTGGATATTTGCCTTTGCTGTAGCATCCCCAGTCATATTTGGCCTCAACAACGTCCCAAACCGGGATCCCAGCTTGTGTCAGCTGGAGGATGACAACTACATCGTGTACTCCTCCATCTGCTCCTTCTTCATCCCTTGCCCTGTCATGCTGGTGCTCTACTGCGCCATGTTCCAAGGACTCAAGCGTTGGGAAGAAGCTAGGAAAGCCAAGCTAAGGGGCAGCATCTACGGGGCCAACAGGAAGCTGTATCACCCCTCAACTTTCGAGAGAAAGCAGACCGGCCTGGAGCCAGAGGAGTGCAACCCTTACACCCACTCTGACCACCCTGGGGACTATGGGATGAACAATGGGATTCAGACTGTCTCCTACCCACACCTCAAGTACCTGCACCCGGGACACAGTCGGAAGCGGGCAAAGATCAATGGCCGGGAGCGGAAGGCCATGCGGGTGCTGCCTGTCGTCGTCGGTGAGTAGCAGCCAGGGGTGGCCAGGGAAGGGGCAGCAGCGGGGTAATATGGCAGGGTCCGGTCTGCAGGACTTGTCTGAACCCTGCAAAGTGAACACACGCTTTGCTGACTTCTCTGCAGTGGGCACGATACGCGGCAGCACACTGACAGCCATGCTTGCTTCTTGCTGGAGGAGGTGGGGGTGGGATAAAAGCCACCTTCCTCTTGTTCCACCTCCCCAGTGCCATGGCTTTGGTCCTTCTCCATCATTTGCGGGCTCGTTTCGATAGCTGCCCTCACCTCACCTGTTCCTGTGGCACAGCTGGGTTGGGGCTTAAGATCCATGTCTCATGAGAGGATGTTTACCCAGTAAAAGCCCTTTGGGGCAGAGCAGTGCCAGCAACACCCTGGGAAAGAACCTTTATGTAGCGTTTATGAGCCGACCTTATCTTCAGGGTAAACCTGTGACTCCCGATGTCTTAAATGAGAATCCAAAATGATACATAACTTAGACTTTTCCTTGATGTTTAGGATGAGAAAGATGCTCTAAATCTTTTGCCGGGGCATAAGCCCAGCTCAACATGTCAGCACATCCGCTGTTTTTTCCCAAGGCACCCTGAGCTGGCTCTGTTCCTGTTTGGCCTAGGCTGCATTTGTTAAATTAAACCCCCTTTTAACATTTACATCACTTTCTCTCTTTAATGTCCTTCTGGCAGGTGCTTTCCTCTTCTGCTGGACACCTTTTTTTGTGGTTCACATTACCAGGGCACTCTGCAAGTCCTGCACCATTCCCACTCAAGTCACCAGCACTGTCACTTGGCTGGGTTACGTCAACAGTGCTCTCAACCCCATCATTTATACTGTTTTCAACGCGGAGTTCAGGAACTTCTTCCGCAAAGTCTTGCGTCTCTTCTGCTGAGCCCACTGGAACTGTTGGGGAGAAGGAATGGCTGGGCTATTTTTATTTTTTATATATATATATATATAGGTCATTAAAGCTCTATTTCTTCCTATGGTCTGCTGTCTTTGCTGGGGAGGAGGGAAGGAGAAGATGGCAGCTGAAAGCTGCGGGTTCCCAGCTCTCTGTAACAGAGTCACAGGTGAGTACCAGTGGATACAGCTTGGGTGTTCTCCTCACTGGAAACTTGAGGTGTAGCCATGATTTTAACACGTGGTGCTTGATATAAGTGGCAAGACACATTGCAAAACAGCAGGGATGGTTCTTGGAACAGCTCGTGCTTTGGATTTAGGTGCTTGGTCTAGTCTGGGCTTCTCTCAGCTGTTACTAATCAAAGTCAAACACCCCTCATTCCCACCGTGAGCTGGGGAGGCAGGAGAGCTCTGTGGCTGCTCTGGCCCTGAGAGTCACGAATAAATTCCCCGCTGTCAGCCCTGGGAGATGGAATCCTCCCCACTCTGTCTCAAGAAGTGTTGCTGAAGGAGGTGGCTGAGACACAGCCCTCCCTTGCTGCAGCCTAGCCTGGCAGTGGCCAGTGTCCACCGGTCCCACTAAGTGTAATCCTTAAGGACAAAACAAGCTGGGAGTGCAGAGCATTATTGAGCCTTGCTGAAGCACACTAGGATGCAGCCAGTCTCCCAGAGCTGCTCTCGGAGCCAGGCTGCCTCCTTCACCCCAGCAAATCAGCCCCCAGTGTTGCAGGAAACGGCAAACACCGTAATCCATCTCAGTAACTCACCCCTCTTTGGCCCACTGCAGTTCAGGAGTGGCTCTGGGCAGAGTGTTAGCCTGGCCCAGACTGATGAGGATCATAAATTGTTGGGGTGGGTTTTTGCATTGTTCTACTCACAAGCTTGGCCATCCTCGAGCAGATCCCCACATGCTGCTTGAGCTGCTTTCAGCTGGCTGCAGGCCTCTTCTGGCTGCTGGGGTGGCATTCCCGGGGCTGTGAGGTAACACGGACGGGAGTCTGGGGGAGGGGAAAAGGGCTCTTAAGCTCATTTCCTAGATGTTCACATGCCATATCAGAGTGTATCAACCTGTGCAACCTCCTCTCCCCTGATCCTTGATAATTTTCACAGCATCACAGAATCCCAAGTTTGGAAAAGACCTTGGAAGATCAAGTCCAACCAATCCTATCCTAAGCTAAACCATATCCCTAAGTACCTCATCTACCCTTTTTTTAGACACATCCAGTGAAGGTGAAGGTGATTCAACAACCTCCCTGGGCAGCCTGTTCCAGGCCCTGACAACTCTTTCAGTAAAAAATTTTTTTCTTAAAAAACCCTACCACACCCAAGCTTTTTTCCATCTAGCCTGGCTCTGTCTGCCCCCCTGCCTCTTATCTAGTTTCAATCCAGAGCCTGATTTTACTCATGTTTGCCAAGGGAACATTAAGGTCTTACCAAAATCCCCAAACAAAAGGTCCCTGTTCAGTATTCCTACCCGCTGTGGGCAGTGCATGCAGCCGCCTAGTAGCAACTACAGATTTACCCACCTGAAGGCATGATGATGTTAGGACTACTTCTCCAGAATTCCTTATGAAGCCATCCAGTACCTGCCAGGAATAATTTCCAGCCTGCAGGAGAGAAATCCTATCTTGTCTTTGAGTAAACCCCAGGGCAGTGACACCAGGGGCAGCCAGAGGGAGCAGCTACTCCTGTGCTCAGGAGGGAAGGAAATGATTACTGCACGGAACAGGAATCCTTGGGGTGATAGCTTTGCATAGGGCTGCTTCCCACAGGGGGTTTGTTTGCTCAGAAACAAGAGGAAAGACAAATACCACAGGGAGGTCCGAAGCTTTTCCCTGACTGAGAATAACAACTGCTGGCTCAGTTTATCACTGACAGATAAACGCATTCAGTTCCCATGGTGATTGCACTTTGGAGGATTCGTGCTTTGCTGTGGGGTTGGGGCACAGCTGCCCCAGGGACGGGGCTCTGATGTGAAGCTCCCAGAGAGCTTTAATTGCAATGAGTCACACCCACCATTTCTTCATCCAGGAATGTTATCCCACTCTCTTCCCATTTTCTTTCCCCCTTTGCAAGACCTGGTAAAGCTGAAATTCAGCCAGTAGCCAGGGCTCAGCTATACTTAGCCACAAACTACACGGTGAGGCCGCTCACTGGAGGATTCGCTCTGTGTTAATGTTGCCACTCGGTCACCTACACAAGCAGGAGACCCTATGAGCTCCAGTACCTGGTGTCTCAGCTCCCCCCTTCTCGCAGCTGGGCTCGTCCTTGAATCCACACAGAGCTTTGCTTCCTGAACCAGCAGTGCCATCCAGGGACATCTCTCTGTGGAGAACATGGGGTGAGCCAAAGGGGTGAAGCAACAGAAATTATGATTCTCCAGCTGAAAGCTACATGTGACACTGCAAGTGCTGCGTTAGCGCTCCAAAGGTGCCACTTCAGAGCCAACCTTCACTGCGCTCCAACGCAAGATGCTGCTCGCTGCCCACAGGGTGACTGCACCTCAGCAGTGTTCTTGGAGCACATACCTCTGCTTGAGGACACTGCACCAAGGTGGCTCGGGCCGAGGCAGCAGCACAGCTTGGTGCACACACAGACCTCCACCGCAGCGGTGGAGATGCTGTGGGAGATGAAAAACCAGGGTCCATCTCCTAGTGACACCAGCAGTGAAAGACAAGACCCTTGAGTTGCATGGAAGAAGGAAAGGACCCTTCAGAAACTGCTACTGCCAAGACTTCAGTATTTTCCATCATGTTTTCTCTCTATGTTTTCTCTGCAACTCTGGACAGAATCTTCTCCTTTGGAAACACAAATGATGCTGGGATTGAGAGATGACCCCTCTAGGAGTACGAGCAGAGCAGTAATACTTCTCACCCTGTCCTAAATCAGAGTGATTAATCAGACAGACAATTAACCCCTCACAGGTTTTAAGCCTGAGGCTAAAAAAAGCCACTGCAGAGGTGTGTCCAATGAGACTCTTCCAGCTTGGGGCATTCCTCTTCCAACATGAATAAAGACATCTGATTAGTTTAAATTATTAAAGCAGTACATAAATAAGTCATTTTGTTGTGATCAATGAAGCAAATAGCTTTACTGCTTCTTTAATTAGTAGCTACTAAATGGCAATGCCAGGACAGCACACTAGTAATATGCTCTCCCTTTGGGTTTGATCAGATCTGATTTTTGGCTGGGTAGCTACAGCTGAGGCACACTGCAGGGTGAGACCACACATCCCCCAAACCACAGCCCAGCCAGCCGCTACCGAGACAGAGAGTGAAGACATGTGTGTCCCCCAAGCTGTGGTGTAGCTGCGGCAACTCAGTCCCTCTCTGCATTGACCAGAGCATTCCAGTGCTGCCGTGGGAATTAAACAGTACTGCCGGGCACACTCATGCTTTCACTGCATTTTATTTAACAACATCTTATCTTTCATTTATATTCAAGTGCAGAACCTCCAACGTGTTCCAGATTTGCCCAGCACAGAGGGAAAACACTGGAGAAAAATCCCCAACAAACCAAAAGTCCTTCCGATGGCCAACTAAGAACTTTTTCAAGGCAATTAAATAAACCAAATGAAACATTTCTTCTTTTCAAACAAGAGGTAGGGAGGCACAGGGAGAAGGAAACACTGGCACATCTCCTTGCAGCACCTGCTTTAGATCCATCTCAAGAGAGATGATGAGACTGCTGTAATCCACATGGTGGAGGCTCCAGTCTGGCTAAATCGAAGCTTACTTAAACTGAAGGCAGCTCCCAGCTGCTAGGCTGCAGTCAGATGGGGTTGGTTTCTTCCAGATGAGGTTTTCACAGTCTCTGTATTATTTACAGTTTGGGGAGTGGATTGGGGAGTAGGAAAATGCTGTCACAGTATCAAAACGTCTTACAAAAATGAGTTTGCTAGTGAGAGGAGTGTGGCTTGTAAAGGACAGACCGTTCACACCAGGCTGCCGATCCAGCCGGCCGCACCGTGCTGCTCATGAACGATTGAAGAGGTAGATGTGCTCAGACGGTGACCTTCTCCATTACACTGTCCGTGACATGCACCTCATCAGCTTGCACCGTCACTGTGGTTGACTGGCCGCAGATGTGCTGGTGGTCCTTCCAGTCCTGTGAAGGAAGAGCAGATGGGAAGGCCATGAAGGGATCGCGCCCTTGGAAAGGGTGCAGCACCAGGCCCCAACGGAAGCCCTACTCAAGAAGCAGCATGTCTCCACTGTGTGGCCAAAGACAACTAATGGTGGACAGGGAAGGAACTGCATGCTGGGTCACTATTAGTGGCAGACACAAACTAAGCAGAATGCTGGCTTCTCAACCCAAAACCAACCCAGGGCATCAGTGTCAGCAAGGCTATGGAAGCCTTGACTAAACCCTCTCCTGGAAGACAGCTCGCTGCCAGCTAGCACTCTCAAGAGACAGCGCCATACCAGGGGCTGAGTTTGGCCAAGGAGAGGAGTACAATTCCTCCCGGGGTTCACTCACTTTAAATTAAAGTGTGAACTAACACAACACCCCTCCCACTTGCTCAATCCCCAGGTCGTACATCAGAGCTCACACCTACAGGGGGATCTCCCAGAACAAGGCATAGAGAAGCACTTCAGGCTCTCCCACCCTGTTACTGTGCAGAGCAGCAGGTACAGCATGGGCAGATGTCCCTGGGGAAGTGACAAGCTGTCTATGAGGACGACAAAAGGTGACTACTCGGTGCCACTTCCCACAGCACTTTGGTTTGAGGAGAACAGGGCGGCGTTGCTGCCCGTGAGATGCACACTGTCTAGGTGCTCTGCAAGAGGCATTTGTCCCTTCTTTGGTTTTTTATCTTTCTGTGATGCAGGCAGGGAACCTGGCCACTGTTACGCTTTGTTACAGGCAAAAGGAGACAGTCAAAATTCTTCAGCTACTCAACACACCCAGCCACTGCACTTGGGCAGCCTGCAGAGGTGTAGCCTGGCTAGGTGAAGTTCTCCTTCCCTCTACAGCAGCGTGCTAACAGGCCTTGGAAGGAAACTGGGTGAAAAGTGAAGCACAGCATCTTCCTTCACTGTACTTCATACTTGTTTCCACCTCCCATGTTCAAAATCTTATGGCTCATCCCACTGAATCAGCTGCAGCATCACAAATAATGTAAAGAGTAAGAGAACTGTGCCCTCAGTGACACAGCAAGAGCATAGCTTGTCTATGCCCTCATTTCTGGTGTTACTGTGACTTTTAGCTCATCTTTGAGAAGGAGTGTACAAATCTTGGGATCCTCCCTACCATTCTGATCCGAAGCCTGACCTGCAGACCCCCCCTATCTCTGCAGGGTGGTTTGGGATGCTGAGGCTGCCAACCCGCATGAGGCTCGTGCTCTGGCTGCTTGTGTGACATGGCAGGTTCTGCAGCCCCTTATACCCATCAGGCAGTGGGCAGAGGTGTCACTCAGCCTCCTCCAGACTCACAAACAAGCCTTTACCTTCCGCTGGCAGAACGTGGAGCAGTAGTTGACTTTGTGGCATCCAGTGCACTCGTTCGTCGCCTCACGACCACAGTTGACACAGGACTGCTGTGAAAATGGACAGCAAAACGACCGCATCAGAGAAAGCAACAGCAGGGAGGTCACCTGTTGTTGTACATAGGGGTAACACAGCATAACAGGACGTCATGTGGGAGCAGTGGTAAAGCCCCCGTTTCCCAACACATCCTCCACACAAATCAAACAGGCCCTGTGGCTCTGGTACATGCCTTCAGAGACCTACTCTCCTCACCATGTTAGCAAGTGATCGCTTTGGAAACCAAAGCGTACCACCATGTTCCTTTCTGGTGGGCAAGAAGCCCCTCAAAACTATGGGTGAGGTCATGGAAATACATCCACAATAGCAGATAAGTGCCTCCCTCCATGTAGGTTGTGTATCTTACCAACCACAGCCAGGTTACTGTAGGCTTCAGCGGGAGTCAGTCCTAACCAAGTCAAACAGTGGCATAAAACTTCACCTTTAAAGTTTTAAAGGCAGATTTGGTTGGTGGATTTGTTTGGTTTCTAATCCTGAGTAGGCTTGAGAGAGGGTCTAAGGAAGGACAACAGGAGTAGGAATAAAGACAGGACCCTTCAGTTTAATCCTCCCCTGTTTTTCGAGGGGAAAAGGATCTGGCCCCATGGGCTGAGCAGGCTTTCCCAGTCAGCAGCATGGCTACATAAGCAGTGTCCCAACAGGGAACCAGAAGGCAGAGGAGTAAAATTAAGAAGGCTGTAACAAGAGCTAGGATGTAAACCTAGAAGTAAGTTGAGAGTGGACACCTGGATGAAAAATCACACCTGAATTTTAAAGAATGTTTTTGTGTCTATCGCTTTTATCTTGTATCAGTGACATCAATTAGCATAACCTGTATATGTAGGTGGAAATATCAGCGAGCACAAAAATAAGCACATCACAGAGCATTCCATTTCCAGCTCATTAAATTACTGGCAAATCATTAGCACGTCAGAGCAGCAGTGCAAGGCTGTAACAGGAAGTGTTTCTTGGCTGTGAAAGTGCCGCTGACACAGGCGTCTCTAGCTCCAGCAGCTCCTTCTTTCTTTTGAGCACAACCCATCTAACAATCAGCGCCCCAATTCACACTGAGCTCATCACACCATCTGCTCATATCTTACACCATACCTACAATGAACAGTCGATGTGACTGAGCTATATTTGTATTCTGGAGGTACAGCTGGGGGTTTGGGCCACCAAAAAGGGTCTGAAAGCAGCTCTTTGGGATTTGCAAAGCCTGTGCCAAAGGATACCTGGTTGAGCCTCTTCATAGCCTGTGCGGTGTTGAAAAGTGTTGAAAAGAACAATGTGTGCACTTGTACCTACAGATCTTAGAAGGACTACTGAGTAACACTGTAAGGGTTAAATCAAGGGTCCTGAACTATTACAACTCATGCTCCCATCCTGAAAGCCAGAAGGGATTGTGCAATGCTCCAAAGCAGCTCACAGGACAAGGAGGAAGAGTTTCCTTCCTACCATATCTCAGTGACAGCTATCCTTCAGAGCTACAATACCACTACTCAGAGGGGAATGAGATGGATTAACCTGGCCAGATGATGAGAAAGGAAGGTGAAAACCTGGAAGGCTTGGTAAAGGAGCATTAGTCCTGCTAGGCAAAGCTGAGATCTCTGCCTGGAGCAAGGCGAGACACAGAATACATGACCTCTGTAGCAATGACAAATCTCCAGGTCTTTAAATGGAACAAGAAAAGAAAGCCTCCTCATAAAATATGAGAGATCCCCAGTTTACCTTGATGATGATTTCGGTTTTCCCATCCACATCTTCTGTTGGTTGAAACAGCTGGTTCTGATATTGCTGCAAGGAAAAATACACCAGACGTGTCATTTCACAGCCAGGGCATGACATAAGGGGTTGAACACAGTGCTCTGTACGAAGGGCCCTGACACTCAACTTGCTTCTCTGAAGCCCAAAACTGTAGTTGCAAGAGGACAGAGGGGAACCTTGCTCCTCTCTTCTAGGAGAGGGACATGATGACCTTACTTGGAGACAGATGAAGAAGCCTGTGAGGAAACGGCCTGAGGTGACAAAGTGCCAGAACAGCATTAACTCTGACCCCGCTATGCCTACTCCATCCAGCCAAGCATCCTTTCTTACAACACCTATACCTAAGAAGTTAGGGGAACAGGAAGAAAACACTGAGGCATCAGGTGCCATCTTCCTGGGTCAAGTCCAGTGATCCTAACCCCTAACAGGCAAAAGGGGTTTGGGGGTATGGATTAGAGGGAAAAAAACCCAGACAAAATTCACACACCCAAGACTTTAGAAAGTGCACCAACCATAGCCATTATTCCTCCCTTTTGTAGCAGCATAAAAGGCTTTTCAAACAGGTTTTGAATTAAGCAGTCCCCTGGAGGTGAATTTTAAAGCACACTTTGGGTGTGTTGCAGATCTACGCCAAACCAGCTCAAGTCCAACCAGGTGCTGTTCCACCTATTCCCCTGCCACACTCAGCAGCCAGCACTGCTGCAACAGGAGTCCCAAAACAAAGGAACTCAAACCAGATCCTGACCTGATTATGTCCTAACACTGATTTAAATTTATTTGGAACAGTTAAAAATTAAGAAAAAAGGTGAACCCTCACCTTCAGCCATAGGCTTGTCCGGGAGTGACTATGACCCAACACATAAGGAGACTAAACGCTTAATTTACAAGTGTCTCTATGACCTGACATCACAGTATTTATTGTCCTGCAAAATTACAACCGTCAAAACCCTTTGTATCACCATGAAGGAGGTGGCAGGGAAACCACTCCAAGGGATGTGACTGGGTTCTGCCATTTTCTGGCCAAATTACTAAGAAGGGATACACGCACGGCATCCCCAGTGCTCCCAGTACTGTGCTGGCGCAGCGTGCAGGACATCTATGGAAACTTCCAAATTCCTACTTTGAAAACCAAAACTGCATCCAAGCTGTAAGCATTCTGGTAAAGACAGGGAATAATACACGGGCAAGCTCGAGATGTGGCCTCTGGTGCAAGAAATCAATCCTGCTGCAACTCAGGAAGAAAATCACCTTGATCCTTGAGATAATTATTAACGGTGGTGAGTGCCGGCCGTGGAGAAGCTGGGATTCATGGCCTTCTGCCATGGCCTCTGCCACCCTGCACACAGGCAGAGACCTGGGCTGGCAGGAAACTCTGGATTCTTTGGAAAAGGTTAAAATGAGTTTTCCAGTGTTGACTGAAAGACAAATGACCCATGTCAGAGAATAGTGGCCTAGGAAAGCACTGCAATTGTTTCTTAACTTCGTTTTAGTGAAGAAAGCGGAAATACGATACAAAACCTTGCGGTGAGCTGGCGTTTCAACCCAGCCTGAAAACGTCTGCACACTATATAACCCCAGCCTGTGCAGGGACAGTACCAGGGCCGAACAAGCCAAATTTCAGTGCTGCAAAACCGCCACCACTCCAGAAATCAAGCCCACCACCATGTGTGGCGAATCCCGTTTCCCAGGGAGAACACTGAAGAGAAAGAGATCAAGAGGAAGCCCAGCCACCTCTGTCCCAGTCTGAGCCACAGCAGCTCCTCTGCCTCTGTTCTCAGCCCCTAAAACTTGCTGATGGAAACCACTCGTTTAACCCCCTTCTGCCTCTTTTTTATCTATCCACACGGCGAGTCCTCTGGTGTGAACAGTCCAAGCCACTCAGCAAGGCTGGAGGGGAAAGGTGGGATGAGAGGGAGGATGAAGCCAGACACATCCAGCTCTCTCACAAACCCCCTAACCTCCAATTCTCCACTGTTTTCACTGCTGCGTTGGAGGACACAAACATTATTTGCTTACTAGAGAGACATTTGTTGAATGCCCTACCCTTTTTAGGTTAATTTCATACTCTCTAGCCCTGAACTGTTTTAATCTTTCTAAAAAAGAATTCAGATGGTCCAGCTGTTAGCTGATTTAATCTTCCACCTTGTTATCAAATGGGCTGGGCTCCGAAAGCATCACTGCATTACACAAAGGCAGCTATTTAAATTAAAACACTTGTCAGTTTTCAAAACTGATTCTTTTAATTTCATACAGAAAAACTGTTTGACATATTTCCTGAGTAACTTTGCTATCTTCCAGCAATGTCTTCTGGCACAGAATTTGGTGAATTCATGTATTCTCCCCCTCTTTGAAGTTTAGCAGATATAAATTATGGCTTAATGCACACTCAAAAAAATTACATTGCCAAAGCACACAGACCTCTGTAAAGTACTGCCTTTAACTCATTCCTCTTGGGCCAGTCCCACAAGCGGTCACACATCTCTCATACAAGTCACTGAGCCTTTGGTGCCCCACTCACTTGCTTCCTAAATGTTTTTCCCTAAACCAGAAAAACCCCTAAAGCCCCTCACCCCAACACTCAGAGCATGACTGAAGGATCAGATACACTCAATCACAAGCTAATTAATAACCACCCTGGAGAAGTCTCCCTTGACAGCTGCAGTGAGCGCTGCCAGAGCAGTTGCATATAATAATCCTGTGCAAAATGTGACAATTCAGGAAAAGCTTACAAATATTTTGGTATTTTCATGCAATAAGCATGATGCATTTTCGAAGTTATCATCAACGCTGAGCTGGAGGGTTTACAGTTTGCTTTTCTTTCAGAATGTCATTCCCCAAGGCTTCGGGGTAACAAAAATATAACTTGTATTTGGTTTATCCAGCACCGTAAAGCCACAGGCGGGCTGAGCACCAGCTGCACGGCGCCTGTTCACACAAGGAGAGCACAAGGCTCCTGGCCATCACCATTTCTTGAATGGTTCCGTGCCTGGAACTAGCTCAGTGAAGGCTACGCTTGTTATGTCATCAGCTGGCACATGAGATACTGCAGACAGCGTACGCAACACGAAAGGTTTTTTTAACCACTCAGACTCTAGAACAATTTTGTCTCAAAAGAGCGATTGCAAAAGAGGTATTATTATTATAAATGCTGGACCTGTAGATTTGGGGTTTACAAATTGCCCTTATTACTAGGACTCGGAAGGTTAACACTTTTTTACACTGCCTTTTACCCCAAGATCCTGTCACGTTGCAAACTAGTACACAAGGAGTGTTACCCTTACTCCAGAGAGGCTAAGGACTAACCCAGGGGCAGCTAAAGAACTTGTGGGGAAGACAGAAACAAAATTTGGAAGAGATCCTTGGTCTTGAAGCTTGCCCAGCAAACAGATCTTTAAATTTACCAAAAAAGGACAAAGATCGCAACAGAGAGCACGCGAGGAGTTCTGAATTACAAAATGATGTGCAGGAAGAGCTTTGTTGGTGAAGGTGGCAGCTCTGGGACTTGGAACCTGACCTACAGCCTCTTCGGAACAGCCAAGGACATCACCATTCCCCTGCACAGGGCATGGCTGTAATTGGGAGCAGGGAGGAGTACACCTTGCCAGGCATGAGAGAAGAGTGAAAGACAACTGCCTTTTTCTGTACTTATGCTCCACAGCTGTACAGCCCACTCAACACTTCACCTCTCCTGATGGTTTTAAGGACTCTAGATATCACTGTGTGTTTGGAACTGCACCTAGGGATCCAATCCTGCAAAATTCAGATTGGATATGCCAGCTTAAGGAAGAAACCTGACTGTAGATGCTTCTAATTTATGCTTCAAGGTAGTATTTTTTTAATGGTTTCTTCACTTGCTACATTTAGCAGATCCCCTCCCTGCCATAATTCCTCTCTGATGTTGGCATTTCCACTTTGAAAATGGTAATAGGGGAATGATGAGACTCTTTGAAGAGTCCTGGATAATATCATTAGCAAGTGTGACCAGGATGAAAGAGCGATGTCCCCAGTCTGACTTCACAGATAAGAACATAGCTGTACAGGCAGCACAAATACCTTCCCCGCTCAAAGGAAACTCGGAGCAAAAGCCTGGCTTTCACAGTTCAGAGCTCTGCAAGTCCCATAAGCACTCACCACCATTCAGTACAGAGGAAAACCTCTAGTATTTAAAGCTAAGTTTACCAAAATGCTGCTCTTTAGGAGCAGAATGGATCATTTGTGATATTAAATGAAGTCCAAAGCTCATTAAATACTAAGTATAAGCGAAACCCAATGTCGTGTGAATTGCAATGTACAACAAGGTGTATAAGCTGTAATTAAAAATCCTTCCTGGTTAGTTTATTGCTCTCTAGGAAGACTGAAACACAGCTAGCATAGAAGTAAGCTTTCCTGCGTGTTTGCAGTTCTCGCCACTTCTCTAATCTGCTTAAACTCGGGACCACTCGCAATTCCCTCTGAAGGGCAGGCAAAGCCAGCGCTGTCCCACGCGCTCCATTGTGCTCTCCTGACAGAAGGAAGGAGCCATCCCCCTGTTCAGCATGGGTGATAGGGCTATATGGTCAGGGACACGGACACTTACAAGATCAGAAGCATTTCAACTCAACATCCCCAAGAGCTGGAACAGTGAACTGGAGGAATGTGAAAACTAAAGACAAGGATTAGTTACAGCCATGGCAATGAAGCATGTTCATCCAGCTGGGAATCAGCCTGCTCCTAACAGATTTCTTTAATCCTGCTATGTATTAAGTCACTCTTCCAGGAAGAGCTGAGTCTACAATTCTATTATAATTTAATCTGCTGTACAGCCTTTGCTCTGCAGCTCCGATACAATGGCACAATCTTTTCCTGCTAAATACCTAGGAACATACTGCTGCACAGAAATCCTGCGGACCGGTGGCTCACCCCACACTGCTGTGCTTGCCATCGCGGCTCGTGCAGACGGAGTAGGCAGTGAGGGTCTCCCCTACCCCAGGCAGTGAGAAGGTCCCCCCACCCCACCTGTTAGCCTTGGAGTCCGTTCAGTGAAACAAACACACAGTGGTGATGAAATACCTATTTCCTTTGTATAAAATGGGACCAGCAAAACTCAACACCGACCATGGCAGGAAGGAAGACACCTCTTTCTCCCTCTCACCTACCTTAACTGCCACTAAAAGCAATCTGACCACATGCATATTTAGGGTGGGAAAGAGAAAGCTGGGTGACAATTCAGAGAAACAGTAATGCAATTGTAAAAGCCCTTTGACTGACACAAAAGCAGACAGCCAATTATATGACATTTATTGCAAACCAGAAACCAGAAACTCAGACCTTCGTCCAAATAGAGAATCAACTAGAAGCAATTCAGAAATAGCTACTCACGGTATCACCCAGATGGTTCCAGAAGCTAGCACACAGCCACAAGCTTGAGATTTGTTATTTGGGTATTTAAAAAAGTATCACCGTGAGCAAGTGTTTTTATCAAAATACAGAACTGCTGAGGTACCTGTTACACAGTGAGAATGGTAAGACACACAAGTTGTATAACTGAGCAGTCAGTAGTTACTGGGAAAGGGGCTGCTTCTGGAAACAAATACATGTTCATCTTTCCCTTGTAAAGTCAGCACTTTAATTGATATACAGGAATGATTTCAACTCCCATTCCTGGGACAAAAAGAAACAAGAAGTACACTGAAGTGGGCTGGATTTGGATCAGAGGGTAAGAGGAATGGACTCTGAACAACCGTTCCAGAAACCACTGTAAAGATAAACAGAAGGGAAGACAGCACGTAAAGTGGAAAAAGAGCAGAGAGTGAAGTTAAAGTCAGATGTTCATCTCTAAACTGTGTCAAAGCTTCCGATTTCTCAGTATCCCACACTCTACACAGCTTTTTAGCAGCAGATGGCCCAAACCTGGACAGTGCCTGTTCTGTCCAGGTGGCAAGGCAGGGAAGAATTATGACTCTCAATGTATCACACACCTGCACATCAAGGATGCAGCGTACAGAAGAGTTTAGCAGAGACAACGTGGCAAAGAATATCAAAGACGCTGCAAGGACTGTCATAGGGATTCTCAGCTCTCAGCAAAGTCTTCCCACACACATTTCTTCAAGGCCTCTTGCTGCACACTCGTGCCTATGAATTCAGTGGAAAGCTGACGTTAGCAATAACGCTGATGGCAACAGCAGGGAGAGTGGTGTACAGGAAGGGAGTTCACTGGCTGACAACAATGACAGCGGTTTCACAGTACACTGCCCCCCACCTGTCTCCCTCAAGGCCACACCAGCAGCTGCGGATCTGAGAGGGGTGGAACACATTCAGCACTGCATGGAGCCAGATTCGGGGTGCATGCATGAGATGGCGTTAAGAATCTGGGGTCCCTACCATGCATCAGTTAAAGAAAAGAAAAGCAGGGAGAACAGGGAAGTCCTTCCAGATAATCCCTTACAGAGGAGAGAAGGGTCAATGCTGC
The DNA here is from genome assembly GCA_022605575.1 of Laterallus jamaicensis coturniculus. Classification (NCBI taxonomy): domain Eukaryota; kingdom Metazoa; phylum Chordata; class Aves; order Gruiformes; family Rallidae; genus Laterallus; species Laterallus jamaicensis. The sequence continues at coordinate 3,017,259 of JAKCOX010000060.1, read as the reverse complement.
AGGAATGCTGACCAGCCTTTCAGTCTTGCAAAACGACTCGTGCAAGATCAGCTTTGCTTGCACAATACTCAGCAAGACACCTCTCAGTTTTACTGCTTATCTTCCCCACGAGCTTGCTGGTCTTTTCATCTCCTGCTTCTTTGGGCCATCGACAGTCTTTCTAAGAGCCCCGCTCACCTGACACAAAGAAAGCAGCTACCACTTAGCTGAACACTCACCATCTTTCCTGTACCAGGGTTTAGTGTCCACATCTCATAAATTTAAGGATGGCTGATGGGAGAGCTCAGGGCTTGTAACACCAGTTTGTATCACTGCTCGGCTACCCACAGCTCTTTCAATCCCAGAGCACTCTATTCCTTTCCCCAATAGACAAATAACTTTGATTTCTCTTGGTAACGCCACTCTCAAGACACTAAGAAACAATTTCTAAGGGCCACCACTGTAAGAGGCAGTGACAACCAGTGAGATACTGCTCTGTTCAGGACTCAGCCAAAACGATGCCCATGGCTGAGTCACCTCACCTCCTATGGCATACTTACCTCTTTCCTCTCCACGTCAGCTTGGATTTTCGCTTGCGTGACAGCAGCCTCACGGAAAGAGGAGCTGGCCTGCTTAGCCTGTTCAATGAGAGTCTTCAGCTGCTGGGCAGTGTTCACCAATGAATTGACCATCTCTTCCAAGTACAGCCAGCTTCGCTGCTCCGTCACCTCCAGCCCATTCACCACCGAAGGGGAAATGGCTTTGGTGGGGGTTGTGGGGGGAACCGCCAGCGCAGGGAGTGAGGTTAACACTGGATGTAAATAAAGAAAAAGAAAATACACAGAATTAGGGTGTTTCATTTCAATGGAGTGGGGGGTGGGGTCTTTTTGGGTTTTGCTTTTTTTAAAAAAAGTACAGTCTGCAAAAATATCCAGTCCAGTGAAGCTTTTGCCTTCTGTGTGCTACACTGCACAGAATCATCTGTGCAGAACAAGCCTCAGGGTGCTCTCAAGCCCTTATGCCAGAAGAACACATACTCCTGACCCTATTTACTCGAGGAAGGTATTAACACCTCCTAGCAGTGCCACAGACAGGCACAATTAGCCAGTGAAAGCAGCATTCCTAGAGACTTCTGGCACTACCATCATGATGTTCCACCTAATGTTTCCCTTGCCTATCAGTAACTAAGTTTATAATTAGTCCTTCAGTGACCCAAAATGCCAAGTTGCCTGCAATCTTATGATGTCACTATAAAGACATCAATTCTCAGGTCACCAAACCCCCACGATACTCCCCTGCACTCCCCAAATTCTGATCTTGCCCATAACTCTGGCCAGAGACTAGATTAAAAACAAGACAATTATCATCACCTCAAATTCCGTGCCTTACAAACATTCCAAAACCACCAGTTGGGAAGCCCTTTGAAAAAAACCCTTCAACGACTATCACCTCTTTGGACTCCTTCATCCTACACTCTACTCGTAAAACAAGCCATAGGGATGAAACTGCACGTCTTGCACTGAAAGGCCACTGATTTTAGTAACAGGTGTTCACAATCTGTTTCTAAATGTAGCTGTTTCACATATCTGAGGCATTCTGAACTCCTTGCAGCTCTGAAACCTCTCCTTGCCTGAGCCCAAAGATGAGAGTGGACAACCCAGCTGGAAGTTTAGCTTCAGATACTAACATCTCCTGACGTTTGCTTCACATCTACTGTGTTGGGCAGTTAAGACAGACATTTCTTGTCTACGACTCTTTCTTCACGGATCTGAACTACAGCTCTTCACCCTTGTATAAAAACTAGAACACTGTAGGTGTGACATGACATACAGAAGCCCAGAAGCCCAGCAATGCTTCTAAAGGTGCTCCAAGGGGTATTAAAAGAAGAAAAAAACAACAAACAAAACAATAATTACTGAGCTGTGGCAGCCTTTACGTCCTCATATCCTTACCATAACCTTAGTAGTAAGAGCGGTTTGTAGGGAGCCACGAGACTGTAAGTAAACTCCCACCATGGTAACCTTAATCCTGGCCTTCCTTGAACTTGCCTCCAACTTCCTCAGTGGTCGGGGCTCTTCAGTATTCCCCATGTTAGACAAAGTCCTGGAAAGACACCGTCTGTCTCAGCCTTACCTTTGCTAACATTTCAAGAACCCAGCAGTCACTCTATCACTAAAACATCTACTTTTCACATCACTGGGCTTGCAAGACTGGGAGACCACAGGGTGAGGAAATTAAATCTAGATCTGGGACCCCAAACACACAGTGTGAGCTCACTTCAGGCAATGTTTCCAGGAACAAACGTTATCTGGCTTTACTTTTCAAAAATTTAGCTCTAGCCATAAGTACTTGCCATCTACCACAGAATGAAGCGCAAGACATTCCCATCTACCAACAGCTGACAACCTCTATATTCCTACAAAATTTACTGGAAAAAAGGGCAGCACCACCAACTTCGGGGCTGAGCAGTCTGATTACCCCAAAATCTACTAATAGGTGAGCTGATAGTATTCCAAGTTCCAAAAGCCAATGAGCTTCCTTCACTTTAAACAGTAAGACATTCTCGTGATAAACGTGGGACTGCTCCAACCGACAGATGCTACTGCCCTCAGAGAAGCATTGGACGCAGCTGGGAATGCAACTTCAGAAGGGCTGGACCACTTAAATCCTGTTCACATCCTGCCTGTTTCTGCTTTCCTTCTAGAGCATTACCTCTAACACCTCCATCCCCTCTGCCAAGCAGCTTGTCTTCCAGCTCTCACACTACTGCCAATGCTACAAAGGTAACACACAGACAACATCCTTGAGCATCTGCAGCAGGATGTGTCCTGCAGACAGAAGGACACATCAGTGTCCTTGAAACTAGAGTTAATAAATTTACTCAACAGGAAGCTCTTAACAAAAGGAAGAGGCTGAAGTGTCTGACAGGTACTTTATTCTCATTTATTTTATTACCCGTCTCCCATTGCAATCTGTTTTGGATGACATGGCAGATATTGGCACACTGTCTAAGGTGGCTCCAAAAAGAAAGGCAGAAATGACCCTCACGCCTCCCTCACTGAAGGATGGGATGCAGGAGACTGCACACTCCATTCAGTAAAAAACCCTTGTAACACTTCACATGGTACTTAAACCTCAGATCTAAATAATCTGAAAAAATGCAACTGTAATTACTGTTCTGAACAGCAACAGCCAACACACCTTCCTGTACCAGGCTGGAGTCCCAGCACTTCTGCTCAGACCCAACTTCTCCTTAGTAAGGCGTCTACAGACACACAAGGCTCCTTGCAGGACCACAATGACCACTCAGTATCATCCAAGATGGCAACTAATTTCATTAACACTTTAACTCTTTTCATGGCATACTTAGTTGTTTTTCAGGCCAGCTGCAAAACCTGAAAGAATCCAGCACAGGTTTGTAGAGAGAACAAGTCTCAAAAACTGCTGTACCCACAGGTCACTGCATGTTAGATGTGCGACCTTTTACCATACAGGTAAACCAACATTTTACACTCAACAGCCCTTAATTAAATTGGTAATTTCCATCAATTTGCACATGACTGGTGTAGAACTATTTGCACTTAGATATGAGTAAGAGATAAATGGGTCTTTTATCAGTAGCTGTTTGCAGAAGAGCCTTTCCCACTGCTACATTTCTAGCACAATATTTATCCCTATGTGGCATTTGATAACTTATCTAACAGGAATTACTTCTGATTCCTCCTTTTGGCATAGATGTATCAGTCCAGAGGAAGTGTTCACTGATGAAAAAAAAAAAAATCAATGTTTAATTAGTAACATCAAGATCTGGCTAAGACTTAAAACCACCAACCAGATTTCACTCTGGACAGAGCAGGAACGCACTGTGCGGCTCCAGATAAGTAAATAAAAGGTCACACAGAGGGGAGAGCACAGGCTTTTAAAAAAGAGAAGCCTTCAGACTGCCCAAAGAATACACCGTGCTTACATGTTCTTCCCTTAATGTCTGAGAGAACAGTAACTGGGATCAAGCCTTGCCTGTCTTACAGCTTCTCTGTGTCAGGAGGTCAGTATCGGAGTAACTTCACAAGTCACACACATTAGAGAAATAAGGGGCCTGTACACTGCCCAATCCACTGGCCAGGCAGTGGCAGACTGCCCTCTGCCCGCTGTTCTGTCTCTTGTCCAGGTTCAATTACAACACATATAGCAAGAACAACACACCAAGTTCACAATTCCAGTTTCTCCAGCACTTCCAGTCTGTTGGCACAGGCAACACTCAAACGGCACTGTAGTTCCCTTAATTTATCAGCCAGCTCTACAAATGAAAGGTCGTTAAATTTACAGAATATAGTGATACTTGAAGAGCTATTCAATAATCAATTTAACCCATCCTATCAGACACTAATGGCTGTTTCCATTTGTCATTTTTCATACTGGCTTGTCTCTTTTGTCTTTTCTCCCTTCACCACAGGCTATGTGACTGCAGCAGGGGATGCCCACACTGGCACTCAGGAACCAGCATCTATCATTCCAGCACAACTGTCTGCATTAAGGGAGGAAAACTGACCTCAGACACGAGAGCAGCACACCAATCCTGCCCGAAACTCCCTCCGGCACTTATCACTGGATTCATAAGAAGTGTAAGACATTTTAGAAAGGCTTCTGTGATGAAATTTTCAAGGTGACTGTCTCTTTGGGTCAAACACTAAGGAAATGTTTAGCCACAGTGACCAAGTGGTGATAAAAGCCTTGAAGGAAAAGCCTGAGGAAAGGCAGGGGACTGCAAGAAGATGTGGGATGCAGGATCACAACCACCACCTCTGATAGAAACCAGCAAATCAAAGTTCTCGATAACGGAGAGAAAAACTTTCCAGAGAGTGGAAAATTTACTCATCTAAATCTTAATAACTGCAAAACTTGAAAGCAAAACACAGCCAAGATTATTTTTCTGCCCCAATCTTTACCTTTGCTGAGAAAGAACATTAGAGAGTAAATGCAAGCACTGTGCTTCACATACCAGATGTAAAACATACCGATTTTGGGATGAGAGGTTGGCAGTGCAGCTTCAGGGAAAGGCGAAATCTGACAGTTGTCTTGGTAACTTGGATAGTGAGGTTCTGGGTGACTGACTCGGCAAGGCTGCTGGACACTGGTATCCTGAACTGCAGAGGAACAAGGGCATTATGGACCGCTGTATAACACAACTGTCAGGCATTTCTCACTCTCCTTTCACCTGTATTTCTGCAACATTCTATATAAGTTCCTACAGTCGATGGTAATTCCAAGGGTTGCAAATGAGAAACAGCAGCATGGTCTTGCACAGCAAGCCAGGGCACCTTACACTGATCTCACCCTTCTCAGCTTCCACTTCTGAAGCCTGGTTTCCTGAGGAGGATAGTACCCTCAGCAGAGCTCGCAACCGTGGGTATGAATCAAACGGAAAGAACTGAAATACATTTACATTTTTGCTTGATTCACTTCAGCATTTTTCAGAATTTATTCAGCATTTTTCACTTAGTTTTAACACTCAGATAGTTGGGAGTTGGGTTTTTTTAGTATCTTAGGGTGAAGGAGAAATGAGATAAAACAACAGTGCTGACCATAAAGCCCAAAAGTGTAAATCAGCAGCTGCAACATCTGGACAAAACTTCTAACTTCGTCTGTGCAACTGTAAGATTTCAAGCCACTGAAATAATTTTAAAGGAAGGACAGTGGGTTATATACAGTCTCTCTGTAAGCTTCTGTGAAATAAATCCTCTGCGCAGCATTCAAAATGCATCCAAACCTTTTCTTTCCCCCTCTCTCCTTCTCCATCTCTGGTTGGCTAGCAGATACACTTGAACTCTTACCTGCGGCTCCAGTGAAAACATCGCCCTGGGAAGGACTTTCCGAGATGATTGCTGTGGCTTCCACTGTTGATGTACGGTCAAATGTCAGTGCGCCGGAGGTAGTGATCTGTCCAGAAGGAGTCACGGTGACTGGAAATATTAGAAGTACTTTCATAATTAACACTCAGTGCAGTGGCCTTGGTGGTTTAGCTGTTGGTGTCTGTGTTCTGGATCATCCCAAGAACGCACAGATCAGTAAACAGCCTGTGACACCCAAGTCTGGATCAGGCCTACGGCCAATACAGTTGAAAAGGAGAATAAAAACCCTGTCTGGCTTCTGAAGGCTCTGCTGGCCTCCCATAGGCCTCTCTCTTTTCTCTGGGTGCACAAGGCTGGAATGTTCACCCACCACATACTGTCTCCTCCCAAGTCAGCACCTTTTCCATTAAGGTAGGATCAAAAACTCAACACCTACCAGCAAGACCCGGTAAGGCCACAAAACCCACCAGCTTCTGGCTGATCCTGATTTATTACAACTTTAGCAAGTTGTGGATCTTACCACTTAAAGCAACATAAATTGGCTGTGGATTAGAGCTAATTCTACAACAGTTTAGTTAGCTGGATAGTTTTAGCTGTCAGTTCTCACAGAGTGATCTCATGTGCTTGGCCAGTTTCAAGGAACAAGTCACAAAATCTTTCTGAATATACCTGAGTGGCTCACAAGCGTTTAAAACACTTTTTAAACAGGATTGATAGGTCTGGTTCCATTCATGGGGAAAGGGCTGGTTCTGTGGCACATTACTGAACCAGAGAGAACATTTTGCAACCAAGAAGTCCCCTTTCAGACATCAGGACACAGATGCATGCCTGGTGAAATACGCAGCTACTACCAGAACAAGCAATCATCTCTCCCAACCCCAGCATAAGCAAATGTGCAACCTCACCACACCTCCCAGTAACACACCAATACAGACTAAACCTACCCAGGGGATTAAAACAGACAATGAACAAAGCAACCCTACAGATTCCTCGCGTATTTTCTTTTCCTGTTGTTGCTGGCAATCTAATCTTACTTTTGGCTGGTCCTTTTTGGCTTTCTGTTACTTCCTCCTCAATTCACTTTGTAATGTTACTGTCCAATGATGCTCGTGTGATGAGAGCAGGAGGACCCATGAATGTTACCAGGAACGTGTGAGCTGGGTGAGCTTGCAAATTAATTTCTGTTCTCACACAGATGGTTTGATAATCACAAACAGTAAGTAACAAAGTGTGTCCAGAACGTTAGAGAGGAATTTGCAGATGAAAGCATCACCTCCTGCCTCTCTCATTAACAACTTTCACATGGTGGATTTCATTCCAGTTGCTTAGAGCCTACTTTTCAATGTATTTCAAGAAACAGCACAGATCTTACTCCATAGCTCCCATCAACTTCAAAGGACAAAAAAAAATTAAGCTCAGGGGATGAAACGGGCATTTCCCACAGAGCAGACGAGGGTCACCCTCCCCTTCCACCTAACGTCACAAGATAAGATCTCTCAGTTGTCACTTGTGAAGAACCTGAACCCCAACAAACCATCAGAGCTGGGACACCACAACTGCTCCGTCACTGCCAGGCTGGGAGTGGCAGGGTGGGTGTGGGGAAAGAGAATCCAGATCTGGCTCAGAACAAAATACAAAACCTACTGCTCCTTGCAAAAAGGATGTTACAGCGCTTAAAGTCTCTGAGAGGTCCAGAGTTGCATTTTTTCCTACTCAACCTGCAGTCCTGATGGGGCATTATAGTGCGAGTTTCTACAAAGCAGTAAATGAAATGAGCTGATGTCACTGATCCAAAAGAACAATCAAATGAAAAGGAAATGGGGAAAAAAAAATAAAGGGACATTTTTCTCAGTTGGCCAACTCCATAAGGCCACTGATAGACATAAACTATCTACTGTGGCAATTCTTCATCAAAAACAAACAGGGAAGCAAGTGTTTACCAAAGAACCTACATGTAGTAGCAGCTGTGGCAGGAAGGAGAGTGATGTTTTTGGGGCAGTCCTTCTTCACTGGAGTTGCAGGCATTTCATTTTCTTTTTTCCGTCGTTTATATGGCACAAAGAGTCGTACAGGGCCACTCTAGGCAAAAGGAAAAGAAAAGAAGAGGGGAAAAGGTGTTAGCTGAGGCACCTCTTTGGGGACTTTGGGTTTAATGTCACCATTCCAGATGCAGCTGAGGTCAAGCAGCATGTACTGCCATGGAAGGAGGGTAGTTTGTAACAACTAACCAAAAAACCTCCTACTTTTAGAAACCACAAAATCTCTATGGCTCCCTCCAGGTGAAGAGGCACAGATTCAGCTTTTCCCCACTATTACTTAAGGAGCAGAACAGGACAAATAATTGACTGCTGGCCAATTAGGTAGAAGAAAAGAGACAAAGAGTGAGGGAAAGACAGGAAGCAGTGAGTTTCACCACTAGGAAACAAGCAATTCATCCAGTTCCCAGCACAAAAGAAATGCAAAACACTACTTCACATCAACTGAAAGACTTCTGCTTTCAGGATTTTAACATAATTTTTGAAACAAACCAACAAACCAAACTCCAAACCAACTGACCCAAGCATTTTAATATAAAAGTACAGATCCAACAGAGCATTACATTACTTCCTTATAAAAATATATTTTCCAGCTGAAAAAATTGCAAAATTTGAGTCCAAAGTCACAAATAGCTTTGACTCCCCCAAAAAGGCATTTTATATAAATACATTATTGAGAAAAAAGAAAAAAAAAAACCCAAACCATTAAATATCACCCAGTCCCAAAGCTGCTACATGATAGCAGTGGCAGTTCCCTATCTCCTTCCCCTGTGAAGTGTGGGCAAAGCATGATGCAACCACTGCACGTGTGAACATTCCTGGGACACTCATAACCAGAGTGTCCATAACACAAATGCCAGCAGCAGCTCGACCAATTTACTGTTTTTAAACTAATGGATGTAACACCTGGAACTCACCAGAGTCATGTCATCGCAGCAGGCAGCACAAGTACATGAGGCAGCGTGAGGATTTAAAATCCCATCCTGAAATTAGATTACTGGTTCAGCGTTAGTCACCAAAACCACTGAGAGCACAACCATATTCTGCTAAAAGATCTGGGGCAGCTCCCAGAGGGATGAACCCACTCCTTCCCAGGGACCCTGTACAGTAACAGTGAGGCCAGCTCCCCTACATCATGGTGACAGGATGGGTGGGTGGGAGGAAAGCAAAGAAAAAACAAACCTTTTTCAAACAAAAAGGAAAGGATGTGTGAATTTGAGAGTTTTTATAAAGTTTCTGCCCAAGTAGAAATCAACCAAACGGTGATGTCAAATTCTCTGTGAACAGACTCCTGGACACAGCAAGAAATAAAGGACCCAAAGCAACACTCAGTAAAAGGTACAAGTGAAGAATACATCTTTCAGGCCAACAGAATTAAACAGACCAGGTTATTGAATTACAGTATGATGGGTGAGAGGCTACTTCTCAATTTCTGCAACACAGCCCTGGGCAAACTCTGAGGAGACTCTACCTGCTTGTCGCAGTTTTGCGAGGTTGGGTTGTGGAAAAGAACGGGGGTGCAGAAAATGGCTGCTGTGAGGAGCTGCTGGAATTCCCTGGAGCTCCAAAATGTAAACAATCAAGGCCAGATTCATTGTTGACCAGGGTCAAGCCAATGAGAGATAGTCATAGTGCCTCTGAGAACGACATATAGGAGAAAACAACCCGGAAGCAGCTGCATTTTGCCACTGGAGAAGGGAGTGAGAAGATGTAATGAGCTGTGCAGACACCAAGGCCGGGGAGGGGGAGGAGGCACCCCAGGTGCCAGAGAGAAAGATGCCCCTGCAGCCTGTGGAGAGACGCCATGGAAAAGGCCGAGACCCCACCTGCAGCCCGTGGAGGGGCTCCACGCTGGATGGAGCAGGTGGAGACATAGAGAAGACACTGCAACTCTTATGTTGAAGCAAGCCCCTGCCAGCACTTGCAACCTACAGAGATGAGTGAGAGAGAAAATTGCACCAGAACAGGTTTGCTGGGGGGAGGCTGGTGACCCCGTGGAGGACTGGGACTGAGAGACATTGTAATTCATTGCTGCCCACCGTAGCAGGGATCCAGGAGGAGCAGCTGATGAAGAGATAAAGCCCTGGGGGAAGAAACGTATGTTGGAGAAAGTTTGTGGAGGACTGTCTCTTGTGGGTGGGATCCCACAGCGCAGCAGGGGGAGGGTGTGTGGAATGAATGCCCCCCCCCCCCCCACTCCCCGGCCAAGAAGGAAGCCAACTTGCAAGGAACTGACCGAAGTCCCCATCTCCCAGTCCCTGCCCCCCTCTGCTGTGACTGGGGGGAAGAAGGGAGTGAAATGATGACTAAAGTCTGCTAAGAAGGGAGTGGAGGGGGGAGGTAGAGGTGTTTTAAGATCTGGAAAAGGAAAACAGCTCATGAAGAAGTAACCGAGAACCCCATTATTTTCCTAGTCCCTGCCCCCCCCATGTACTGCGAGTAGGGGGTGGGGGATGAAGGGAGTAAAATCACGGCTAAAGGGAAGTCCGCTTAGAATGGAGGGGTGGGGGGAATGTGCTACTGAGAACCCCATTTTTCCCCAGTCCCTGCCCCACCTGTACTGCGAACAGGAGGGAAGGGAGCAAGATTCTGATTAACGTCTGCTAAGAAGGGAGCGATGGGGGGAACGTGTTTTAAGATCTGGTTGCATTTTGTTTTAAGATTTGGTCGCACTCCCGACTCTGGTTTTCTCTGTTCTTTTCAGTGTAGTGTAATAAATTAGAATAGCTCTTTCCTGCACTGTGTTGAGTCTGGTTTTGCCCATGTCGTTACTGATAAAATGATCTCTCCTTGTCCTTATCTTGACTCCTAAGCCTCTTTAATATATATTTTCTCCCCTGTCCAACTTAGAAGGGGAGTAATAGACTGGCTTTGGTGGGCATCTGGCCTCCAGCCAGGGTTAAACCACCACACTGCTCCTTCCAGCAGAAAGGAGGAAGCAAATTTAACCTTACGTGAATAAGGCACTGCAGTGGCCTCCCAGCATAGCGGATGCTCCTCTTCCAGTCTTTGCTGCTGGCTCGTCCTGCCATAGCTTCAAATTCAGTGGGGCTGTACCAGTTGTCCCCTTGCTTAATGCACCTACCACGGCCTCCTGAAATACAATAGAAGAAAGGAATTGTTAGTAAAGGTTAAGAAGCTTCTTGCCAGTTTTCTGAAGAAGCAAACACTGAAATTGCTGGACAAAACAGCAGTCAAGCTACAGCGATCACCACATGCACCCATCTCCTGCTTCTCATCACCCCAGGATAACCGTGCCCATGTGGTATCTTGTCTCTGACAATGACTGTATGTGTTTAGAGAGCTTCAACTTTTGGCCTTACCAATGCCTCACACAGCTAGAAAAAAAATTCCACTCATCCACAAGAAAACCAAGTTTTTCTTGAATAAACACACAGATCTAAGACCTTCCTGAAATTTCTAATCCTTCTGGGCATGAAAAAAACTCTGCATCCATGAAGCAAGCGCTGGGCTGTGAAGTTAGACTTGAAGACAATTTCTTCTGCTGTTCCTTCAGCCTTCCCACAGAGATAAAGGAGAAGAGGAGAAGCTATGGCAGCTAAATACTCCCATTAGGAGACAAGCCACCTATTTTCTGTTCCAGCAGGGATTCTTTAGAGCTTTGTAGGAACACAGGTCTCCTTCTAAGACAAAAAGGATATTAGAGGAGTCAACCTCCCCTACTGGGGAGACTCACTGCACAGCAGCCTGAATCTTCAGAGATTTGAGAAAAAAAATGTAAAAGACCTGTGAAGAACGAGCAAAACAGTAATACCAAGGGGACAATTCTGGTGAGGAAACTGTCCTTTTTTTCCCCACCATCAGCCCTTAAAAGTATCCTGATCAAAAGAATGCACCAAGGAAAGAAGGAGCTGTTGCACTTCCTCACCCAAGAAGGTTGTTGTTATGTTACCTGAACCGAGTCTATTTTTATAGAGGATGCCGCTGATGTTCCGGCACCTCACTGGCAGCTCATTCTCATACACTGACGGGTCCCAGTTATACTTGGTTCCAGTTTTTTCTTGGACAGACGTTAATGGGGTAGGAGGAGATTGAGGTCCTTTGAAATAAAAAAAGAAAAGAAAGGTGACAGCGACCAAAAAGCACACTATCCCTTCTCATGCTCAACTCAGCTGGGGACACGGTGCCACGTGGGTAACCAAAGCAGCTGACACCTCTCCACAGCCAAGCTGCATTACACAGCCCAGCACAAAGAATTCGGCTTGAACGTTCTGCAAATGACTGCAAAAAACTGTGGTAAACACTGAGGTTGGAACCTGGAGTGGTGTGAGCAGCCGGCTGGATCTTCTCCTTCCCAGAGGGCAAGCCTACACTGTGCCAGACTGCTGCAGGTTTGCCATGCCATCTTGTGGGCAGAGGGAAACTGCCAAGCAGCCGTGCACTCAGTGACGCAGGCACCTCAGTATCAGCCAGCAGCTTGGATGGATCCACTGGACCCTTTAAAAAGAGCTCCATGGGGAACCAGGAGACTTATCTATTGATTACCGATTTAAGAATGATCCATCTGCCTTTGGGGGCAAGGTGTGTGTCGGAAGGCGTGCGACAACCCAGCAGCAGGGCAAGATTTTCCAAGACTTGCAAGGGTTAGGGCAAAGAATAAGCAAATTAAATATATTTCAGAAGAACCCCACACCAAAAAAGGTAAGTATCCTATGCCCAAGAAATACAAGAAGAGGGGACAAACGATCATCATATGGCAACTGCATAATATTATGCATGTGTTTTTTTAATCCTAGAAACAGAATTAAAGTGGAAAAAAGCCACCCCAACGGGAAAATACCACTTCAAAACCATACTGCCTTATACCTGGTGTGAGAGGTGCTGATGGCCCCTTCAACCCGGTGGTTTCAACAATGCTGCCATCTGTGTGAACCACAATGAGAGTGGCTTTTTCAGTATTCAAGCTGTCCCCTATTTGGAGGGCTGTTCTCCCAGACTACAGAAAAACAAGAGTTTAAATTGATAGAGTTAAAATATAAGGTATTTTAATGACGTCCCCCCCACACCCCTAAAATCTTCTCAGAGGTACCCTAAAACACCAATCAATATGGCAGTTATTAGGTTCGTTTTTGAGGGTTTAGCCAGCCAAATTCAAAGATCACATGTTCCAAGTCATCACTTCCATTACACAATGAATGTATGGGAGTGGAAAGGTTAAAAAAACCCTCTCCAAGTGATAAAGGAAAACCTGTATGTCCCTCAGGTGATGGGTTTGTGGCTTAAAGTCTATACACTGCAGTGAAAACACTATCTTGGACCTTACTATTGCTTGAACTCAAACCAAGCTCTTTGCATACACTAAGGAAGTATGTGGGACTTTGCTAAGGCACTCAAATGAAAGGACAGACTTACCAACACATGTCCTGAAATTGAAGCTGCATTTGCCACAGATGTAGTGAAAACATTGTCTGCAGAGGCACCAACATTGGCTACTGTCACCGTAGTGACTTCTGAAACGTCAAACAGAAGCAAAGTTAGTATTCTGCTGCAACCAGAGCGCCTGAAACACAGCTACATGTATTTTAAAAAATGTGTTTCTTTCTTCCTTCCTATTCAAAGGTAGTTTTACTTTTCATAACCCTGTTGTTACAAGCACAATCACTGCCATCTTTACTAAGCTTCGTGTTGAACGTGCTTTAGTATCTTTGGGAGTGTAATGGCAATTGCTGGCATGTGATGGACTAAGGGAAGCCTGAATGTGGCATCTGTATGGAAGAAAATCCCCAAACTGTGATGCTTTTTATGGGAAGAGGTGGGACTGGCCACCATCGAGAACATAACCAGATCTCCCTCTGTTGTGTATTAACTTCCAGGGTGCCACTACCTTCGTGCTTGGTCCTGTTAAGAACTGTTCAAGCTTACTGCCAGGTGTTTGTACTTTACATTGATAGACAGGTATTATTTAAGTGCCTGGCCGAACTCGGAGGGTTTTCAGTACCATACACGGGGCAAGAGTAAGTAAACAACTCAGAAGCTGACAGGGAGGCAGCAATCAAGGTGCGGCAGGCCCTGACTGCATACCGGAGCCTGCCTACAAAACTCTGCACGGTTCAGGGCACGTCCGAGTAAATCCAGACCCACGAAGGCAGCTCTCCCTCGTTCCGCTCCGAGGCACAAGCCAGGCAGGAGCTTGACTCCCCTCAGCGCCGGCGGCTCGAGGCGTGGCCGGGCGCTGCCCTTCCCTCACTGACCCGCTGAGGTGAACGGCCGCCTCAGTAGGCTGGAAAGGCGGGAACGCTGCAGGGAGATGGCGCGAGGCCCAGCAACCGAGTTTGCCGGCTCCAAACCCGAGCAGCGGCCGAGGCCGCCCGGGCGAAGCGGCAGGGACCGGAAAGAGCTGCCTCCGCGGCTGACGGGAGCTGCGCATGCGCAGTCCGCCCGCCCTGACCTGCGAAGGCGGCGGCGGCTTCGTCGGCGCTCGGCATGGGCTCGGCTCCCATCTCGATATGCTCGGCATCTGTCGCCATCACCGTCACCGCCGTCACCTGCGCCGCCGCCTCCTCCTCCTCGGGCTCCGCCTCCGACTCCGAGGCTACCGCTTGCGGCGGTTGCTGCTGCTGCTGCCGCTCGGGTGCTTCCGCAGCCGCCGCCACTGCGGCTGCCGCTGCCTCCGCTAAACCTAGCTGTTTCGCCGCCGAGTCGGCGTCCTCCATGCGAGGCGGGCGGGGGGAGCCGAGGCGGGCGAGCTGGCCCCAACGCCCGCCGCTCCCCCCGCGAACGCCGCCGAGGAGGGTCCGACGAGGGGGCGGTGGCCGCAAGGTTGGGGCCGGGGGGGAAGGGAAAGACCAATCCTCCGAGGTCACTCGAGCGCTCTTCGGCAGGGCGCCGAGCTCGCCCGAGCGCTTCCGAACGTGTTACCCGGGCGGGCTCGAGCGCTCCCGAACGGCTTCCGATGGTGCCCGAAGTGTCCCGAGTCTTTCCAGGCCTCGCTCGAAGGCGAGCGATGGCTCCCAGGGAGCGGGGCCCGCGGTTCCTGCCGGCTGGCCAATCCCGAGGCAGGACGCAGCCGAGCCCGGCCGAGTCCGTAGAAGCGCGGCCCGAAGCGATACCTGACAGATCGGGTGGGGAAGCCGAGCCCGACCGAACAGGGCCGAGTCCCCGAGCGGTCCGGCCCAGAGGGTCGAAGAATCCCGAGCTCGTTCGAGTCTTTTCCGATCGCTCCCGAAGGCGGCTGGGACGGGCGCGAGGAAAGCCGAGCTGCGCCGAGTCCTCTCCGATCGCGCCCGAATTCCCCTTCGCCGGCCCGAACGGAGAATCCCGAGCGGATAGCGCCCGAATTCGCCCGAAAGCTGCCGAACCGGGCCGAGCGCTCCGATCGCACCCGAACGCGGAGGGAGGGAGGGGGAAAGGGGGTAGGCGGGGAGAGGGCAGCGAGCTCCACCCAGGTGCCCGCGAACGAACTGTCGCGGTGCAGAGGCTGCCGGGACGCTGGAGGACTGGCGGGGGGATGGGACGGGGAGCCAAGATGGCCGGTGTGAAGCGAGGTGAGCGGTGTCGGCGTCCGTGCCGACAACCCCGCCTCCCGGGCGGGGCGGAGGGCGACGGGGGCGGGTGGGGGCTGTTTCCCGACGCGTTAGAGCTATACTTTGCGCCGGGGGGACACGAGTGAGCAAGCCCGAAATTGTCCCGACAGCCATATCGCGACAGCGGCAGCCGGAGGGGCTGGCAGCTTGTGCGGGCTGAGGAGCCACTTTACCCGCAGGGGGGTCGCTTTCCTGAGGCCGAGCGGCGCCCCTTGAAAACTCAGGCCTTTGCCTCAGGCCTCGACCCGCCGGGATTCACGGGGTCACAGGTGTTGGAAGGAACCTCCGGAGATCATGGGGTCCAACCCCCAGAATTCACAGGCGGGAAGGTGTTCATAGCACCGTCAAAATAATTAACCCCCGCTTTTTCCAGCGAGCCAAAGGATTTCCCCCTGTCCCCCGTAAGCATAAGTTCACCCCGCAGTAGCCAGCGCTGGTTTTGGCTGGCGTTCGCTGGAGCCCTGAAGACAGGCCTGTGTCGCGGAGTGCAGTGTGAGCAGCCGCTGCTGCACACTCCTCGGGTAGTTCTGGCGTCTGAGGAAAGGAAACGGGCTTTTTAGAGAAGGGGCCACATCCTGCCTGAAGTTACTGTGTGTGCAGTGTCACTGACACCACTCCTAATGTCAACAGTGGCCTGGATAAGTAGCCAAGCTTTTGCTGTATGGAACAGTTGACTGGAGCCCAGGAAGGACAGCAGGGTTTGGTTACAGGCTGGGCTTGCAGTGGGGGTCTGTGTATGTGTGGAGGTGCTTCAGCCCGCACCACATATGGACAGATGGCTGCTGTGCCCCAAAGAGTCAGGCTGGAAAGGCTCATGCTCACAGTTTGTACTGCTCCCAAGTACAAATACCTTGTTGCCTGGGAGTTGCTTTCCTACAGCTGAGAATTGATTCAGCTGGAAACAAGTGGTGTTACGCTTTGTTTTCCTCTGGACCGTATAGGGCAGAAATGAGCTGCATGCAGTGGACAGTCACTGCGCCAGGTCTCAGTGGTGCAAATGCTGTTCCTGCTGCTGCATGTTTGTGGGTTTTAAAATACATTCTATGCTTTTTTTCTGCCTCCCAGCAGCCCTGTCCCACGCCAGAATGCTCACATTCAATTTAAAAATACCCCAGCAGCAATGCAGGCTTGATTACAGATTCACAGAATCACAAGGTTGGAAAAGACCTTTAAAGATTATCAGGTCCAACCAATCCCATCCTAAGCTAAACCATATCCCTAAGTTCCTCACCTACCCTTTTTTTTAGACACATCCAGGGAAGGTGACTCAACCACCTCCCTGGGTAGCCTGTTCCAGGCCCTGACAACTCTTTCAGTAATTTTTTTTTTTCTAATACCTAATCTAAACCTGCCCTGGCACAGCTTCTTGCCATTTCCTCTTGTCCTATTTCCTGCCACCTGGCTGAAGAGACCATTGCCTACCTCTCTACAACCTCCCTTCACGTAGTTGTAGGTGGTGATAAGGTCTCCCCTCAGCCTCCTCTCTCCAGGCTGAACACCCCCAGCTCCCTCAGCTGCTCCTCATAGGATTTGCCCTCCAGCCCCTTCACCAGCCTGGTTGCCCTTCTCCGGACTTGCTCCAGGACCTCAATGTCCTTCTTATGGTGAGGGACCCAGAACTGTACACAGAACTCGATGTGTGGCCTCACGAATGCCAAGTACAGGGGCACAATCACTTCCCTAGACCTACTAGCTACACTGTTTCTGATACAAGCCAGGATGCCATTGGCCTTCCTGGCCGCCTGAGCACACTGCTGGCTCATATTCAGGCTGCAGTCAAACAGCACCCCCAGGTCCTTCTCTGCCTGACAGCTCTCCAGCCAGTCTCCCCAAGCCTCTAGCGCTGCATGAGGTTGTTATGTCCCATGTGCAGCACTCTACACTTGGCCTTGTTAAACTTCATCCCATTGGTCTCAGCCCATCGGTCCAGTCTCTTCAGATCCCTCTGAAGAGCCTCCGTACCCTCAGGCAGATCAACACATCCTCCCAGCTTAGTGTTGTCTGCAAACTTACTGAGGGAGCATTCAATCCCTTCATCAAGGACTTTGATAAAGATGTTGAACAAGACTGGACCCAGGACTGAGCCCTGGGGGACGCCACCCTTTGGGCTCGTCCAGCCAGCCAGTTTTTAACCCAGCTGAAGGTCTACCTGTCCAGGCCAGTGGCAGCCAGTTTCTCAATCAGAATCCTGTGAGAAACGGTGTCAAAAGCTTTACTGAAGTCCAGGTCGACCACATCCACAGCCTTCCCCTTGTCCATTAAGCGGGTCACCTTGTCATAGAAGGTGATCAGGTTAGTTTGACAGGATCTACCTTTTGTAAACCCATGTTGGCTAGGCTGATCCCCTGGCCATCATGCATGTGCTGCATGACAGCTCCCAAGATGACCCTCTCCATGATCTTCCCTGGGACTGAGGCCAGACTGACAGGCCTGTAGTTCCCTAGATCCTCCTTCTGGCCCTTCTTATATATGGGTGTAACATCTGCCAGTGTCCAGTCGTGTGGAACTTCCCCAGTCTGCCAGGATTGCTGATAGATGATGGAAAGGGGTTTGGCAAGCACATCTGCCAGCTCTCTCAGCACTCTCAGGTGATCCCATCTGTCCCCATTGACTTGTGGGTATCTAACTGGCCAAGTAGGTCACTAATAATTTCCTCCTGAACCATGGGCACTTAGTTATTCATCCCCTCCCTGTCAGCCAGTTCCTGAGGATGAGTACTCAGGGAATATCCATCTTTACTATTAAAGACTAAGGTCCCTTGTCACTAGTGTTCCCTCTGCATCCAATAAGGGCTGGAGATTCTCCTTGACCTTCCTTTTACTGTTAATATACCTATAGAAGGACTTTTTATTATCTTTTACAGAACTGGCCAGTCTGAGTTCCAGTTCAGCTTTAGCCCTTCTGACCTTCTCCCTACAAGATCTCACTACATTCCTATAGTCGTCCCAAGACACCTGCCCTGTCTTCCAAAGTTCATATTTCTCCCTCTTTTCCCAAATATCTTCCTGGATCTCTCTACTCAATCCCAGCAGTGAGACAATCTCAGGGTATAGGGATTAGCAACCTTCTGTTCCGCATGAAATTACACATTCAACTGGCATCATAATCACAATTTAACTGCAGTGCCCCTTCCACTGGCATTTTACTGGATTACAACCTTTAACCTGCGTGACATGTCCTCTGTCACTCGAGGGGAGGCAGCATTTTCTAAAGAACAGCAACTATCAGACCTGTCCCCAGAACAGATGCAAGAGCCTGGTCAGTGCCCTCTTGAAAATGAGGGTGTTTTATTAAAAAGGTTTAAAATTAATGTTGGGAAACTGCCATTAGGGAATTCACAAGGGGTTGCTTGTACATTAAAAAGTTCCATGTCCAGACACTTCTTGTGGAATAATAACCCATCCGTGCATGTAGTTGGGGCGTGCTAAATGAGTATCCTGCT
The DNA here is from genome assembly GCA_022605575.1 of Laterallus jamaicensis coturniculus. Taxonomy (NCBI): domain Eukaryota; kingdom Metazoa; phylum Chordata; class Aves; order Gruiformes; family Rallidae; genus Laterallus; species Laterallus jamaicensis. The sequence continues at coordinate 2,998,409 of JAKCOX010000060.1, read as the reverse complement.
TCGCAGGCTAAAATAACTTAAATATGGAGATAGCTCCTTGTTGCTGTGCAAGAAAGAAAGCACATTGTCCCAACACAAGGCACTTCTTTGTCATGAGGGTTTATACCAAGGTACATAAACACATCTTTAGCCATTAGTCGTTGCCAAACAAGATGTGTAATGAAACTTCTTGCTCCCATTCCACAAAAAGAAAGCAAGTATTCATCAAAGTGCATCTCATCTGAGTGAAGGGAAGGGTCTGTTAGGAGCCTGTAGTCCCTGTTCAGAGAAGAGAGGGGATGAAGCACATCCAGGAGGCATTTCACATCATATTCACATCAGAGACGGTATGAATCATCTTCTAAAATTGCTTGCCTATTTCCACTGCCTTCCCAAACTGGAGACCATAATTAGGTGCCTAAAGTTAGTGGGGATTACTTTGGCCCCAACTGCATGAAACTATTAGGTGACCTAATGACTGATGTTAACCTCAGGAAGGAAGCCCAGGGATGAAGATGGTATGTCCCACTGGTTTGACGATAATGAGATGTCTCCGATAAGATGGATGAAATTCCCTTTCACAGACAGTTTTGCTCTCTGTGAAACAGAAAGTGAGAACATGAATGAGTTACTTGAGAGGTACTTCAGGAGATTGGTGCCATCACATTGCATGGGAACTTTATCTGGGGTTTTGCAGAAGAAAAAGCAAAATGCATTGGTTTGCTTCTAGTAGATCCCTGGTACTGTTTCCATGAGTGATTGGAATGTGTTCAGGTCTTACATAGAGTGACTCTGCTTTTGAAGGGAACCGGTTTGGAAGGATATTATTTGGAGGAACTGGGGAGCCCTGTGTTCTACCTGAACATTTTCTCACAATTTAAAACCAAATGGTCCATTCTGGTTCCCTTGCATGTTTCCCCTGTTCCTGCATAGTTAGAGGGGATGAATGACATCTGCTGCCAAAGGACAGGATCAACAAGTTCCAGGTAGCGCCTGCTTGTGTGCTGCTTTATGTTCTGAAAGAGATGGGTTCCTCGGTGAAAGTGACTTCTCACAACAGGGATTTCCCCCAAATTACGTTACAATCCATGTATCTGAAAAGTTATTTTTGGACCCTGAGCTGTATGATCTGAAAAAAGATTAAGTCTTACAGAGAACTGAAATAATTCAACAAGCATTCCCGACCTCTCTTGTAACCTCAGGTGTTTGAATGTTTCTGCACCTCTTCTGGTAAATATTTAGACTTATTTTCTTCTCTTTATTTTTTCCTTCTCAAGGGAAAGGAAGAACTTCATCAGTTGTATCCTTTTTGTACCTTTCGTCCCTCCACATGCGTAAATCTTCCGGGAGACCAGCTGAAACGCATTCCCATCTCCCTGCCTAACAAACCTGTGCTGTGCTATTTCTGTGGTTACCCTCTGAGTCTTCCGTCATTGGTACCATCCATACGAAGCAAAGCTGGTAAAACATTTCTTCCAGGGGAACGCTTTTCCTGCAGTGTTCACTGGGGGTTAGCTTTGATTTGGGCTCCCACTCATGCAGAAACCCCTTTAAACCTCCTCACAGCCTTGCCTGAGGGCTGGCACCCACGTTTTATGGTGACAGAAGTCTCATTTCCTTAGTAAGCTGAAGCTAAAAATGGGATTTGTGGGATGATCAGCCCAAGCCCCATGCAACACACCTCACAGATGCAGCCAGCAAGGTAGTAAAATCAGCTTTCAGTAGTACTTCCTCTTCTCCATATTAATTCACCCTGCCTTTACTCCTGCCAAGATCTAACCTCCAAAGAGGAGACACCCTTGGCTTCAGCAATTTCCATGCTTAGAACCTCTTTAGTAAATTTTGCTCCACCTTCCTTCCAACTGGAAAAACACAAAAACCTGGTTCTGTTTTAATGAAATGAGCGTCCCTGGGAACTGGGCTACATCCACCGCAGGCGGGTGGGTGGGTGCTCCCATCAGAACCTGGATGGGCAGCTCCTCTAAAAGATGCCAGCGGTGAAGTTCCTCTCTGGAGATACTCAGATGATTCAAGAAGGGCTGTTCCTTAGCAATTTCCATCCCAAAACTGAGCCCATGGCCTTTCTCAGACACCTAACAAAGGCTGAGCACAGTTTTTAGACTTTCTGCTTCACAGAGACCTATTTTCAAAATACTCACCAGAATTTGATGTATTGGGATCTGTCAGCCCTCTGTCAACTTGCTTAAGGCTGACTAATGGTATAGAAGTCATTTGGGGAAATGCATACACATGCCCAATTACCTCCCCACTATTTCCTTAGGCTGAGAAATACCCCACTACATACCAAACGCTTCAAAAAGGAACCATAGCCAAACCTGAAACAGCTTTTATCCTAACTCCGGTGTTTGCAATCTTGGGTTACACTCTGTGTCCTACTAGCAGGCCAGCTAAAGCCAAACCAGTTGGTGTGAAAGGTAGAGCAGTGTGCTCCAAGGTTGCTGGGAAGTGGCGATGTTAGGGAACGGATCCCACCTGGTTGCTATGAGAAACCCTTAACAATGGCCATCAGCTGTCATCTCTCCCCTTACAGATGCTGTTCTATGTAAATGGGATTTATTACCTCTTTTACTTCTTGGCAACTCTTGCCATGATTGTTTATAAAAGTAAGTGGCACCTGTTCTAACACAGAAGTAGGCCGCGTGCTTATGGTACGGTCGTGGCTTGTCAGTACGCCACTGTATTTTCCTGGCTTGTTTACACCCTGTTACTCTACAGGTCAAGTTTTCAGCTACCCAGATGACCTTCTGGCTCCTGATCTCACCTTGCTTTTCATTATGGCCGTTCTTGAAGTGCTCCGGTTGTACTTGGGTACGTCACGTTATCCCCATGGATTTCAGGGGAATCTCAGCTTTAAGCATTAATCATTCTGAAACTGTGTGTCAAAACATGCCAGTTTAGCAGACTGGCAGATGTTTGGAGACTGTTGCTCATTTATGGCATTAAATATTATCTGAGCGATCAATAGGTTTGGCCAGAGGGCCAAACAGAATTTGCTCTCATATGAAATACAATCTATAATGCGATAAAACTAGGGTGGCTGGAATGCTGTGTACAGGCATGACTTGTGAGAACAGATGTGTTGTAACCCAGAGGTTCCCATTTACTGAGGGGATACAGCTCCTTTCAGCTGCCCCACCACATGCCAGGGCCTTGTGGAGCAGGTAATGCTAAGGTCGGACCCAAGCAGCGTCTGGCTGCCCCTGCACCTTTTCCTTCCCCTCCTGAAGACACACCCCAGTTCAGCATTTTCGTTCCACTACGACAGAACAGCATGAAGGGCCCCTCACCCCTCTTCAGAGCTCACTAAAACTTCCTAAAGTCTTAAAAAAGCACAAAACAAGAAGTCTGTGCTTGGTTCCACAAGACATGTATGCATGTATTGCATAAGATTTTAGAGTGGATACTCTGAGGTGAGCATCGGTCACCAAGTTGTCACACCAAGGGTGGGGCTGGGGAGGACAGGAACTGGAGGAAGGCTTGGCCATCAAAATGGTTGTAACCAATGTCAGAAAAGGCAGGCACTGGGACAATGAGTTCCACCTGATTGCTTTTGATGTAGATAACTTTGGTCAGTGTGAAAAGGTTTCTCTGTTGGTATTTGGGTTTGTCCTTCCATTTACTGACAGAGCCTTGATTCCAGCCAGTATTTTGGTGTTCTCTGAGCTGTCACATTGAGCCGCTGCTGAACGGGAGAACTCCAGATTGAGGGTTTGGGGTATTGTCATAAGAAATCAAAGATTCATACCAGCTTTTTGTTTCCTCCAAGGTTCAAAGGGCAACCTGACAGAAGAAGAGGGCCCGTTAGGGCTCAGCCTTGCAATATCAGTTGGAAGTGTGATCCTGTCTGTGTATTTCCTGGTGTGGCAAACCTACGTGCTGAAAGCAGACGTCATCATAAACGCTGTTCTTCTCTTGACATATGGGCTTGAGTCAGTACTAAAGGTCATAGCCATCGCTGCTTTCGTCAGCTGAACCCTGGCAGTTTTCATCAGGCTTTCAACACATTTCTTCTATGAAAGAGTGGGTTTATATTTCAAATACTTTATTATTTTGCCTACAAAAATCCTGTCAAACTTTGTGCTGCTCAAAGTACGTTTTTGAGGGGCAGAGACCTCCCAGAATGGTAGGTCAGGTGTCCTGTCCAACAGCTGTGTTATACTCTGTCATCAGTTAGCTTGTCTATGGCAAAGGCCAGAGAGGAGTCAGCAGAAGCACTCAACACACTGGTATTCCTCAGGGGTGGATACCAGATACTCATTCCCAACACAGCGTAGTAGCCAGCACATCATCGAGCTACATGCTGTTGAGACGATGTGAGTTCTGGCAGAGCAGCAACGTGCAACCAAAGTGACACAGAAATGAATCAGGCCAGCATCATATGGACTCATTTCTGCCTTGCCACCAGCACATCCGTGTTTGAGGGCATAGTTTCTCCTGCTCTCATTTGGGTTTTCAGACCCCAGCGGTAATTTCCCTGACTTTAGTAGGGCAGTTCCTGATGTATCCCCCTGGGAGAGAGTTGAATTGAGTTTCGCACATACCCGGAGAGCTGAGCTGTGGGCTTTGGGCATCCGTCTCTTGCTGACGCAGAGGCCCAAGGCGGTACCGGGAGGGTGTGTTGGGTTAAACAGCATGGCCTTAAGATGGGCATAAAAACACCCTTCTGTCCAATTTCAATGTTCAACAGGATGTTTCCATGTTCGGCACATTTATTTCCATGAGCATTTCCATGAGTCTGCAGAAATCCTCACGCAGTCTTTTAACTGAAGGTTCGTGTGCAATTCAGATCTTTCTACTGTGTCAGAAATATGTGTGTGGTATGTAAAGCTGTGGTGGTTGGGCGGGGGAGTTGTACAAGCAGGTTTTGTATTCAAAATTCCCTATTTTTGTATTTATTTATTCAAATAAATCATGCATTGGATCTAAGAGGTGTTTGCAATGCAGAGCATCTTGTTCAGATCCTAGGCTGCAGCTAAGCTCCACAAAGGAAGACTTGGGCGAGACTGGAAATCTCTTCTCATCCCACCACTGCTTTCCATGGGCCAATCTCCTTGGCGCTAACCGGGGACTGAAAATAGTGCTTCAGACCCAGGAAACCCAACAACCAAATGTTTCTGTGCTTAATCTGTTCCAGTCGAGCACCCACCCCATTGCCTTTCCAGATGTGCTTGGCAGAGCGGAATGTACTTGTCACATTCTTGTCATGAGGAGTGACAAACGCACTGAGCTGTGTCTACCCTACCAATGACAACAGGGTACCCAGCAAAACCCCTTTCTGTCTGCGCACAAAGAGCAGCAGGTTACTTTTTTCCTGCCTTGTGCCAAGGTCTGGCACCAAAATACCTGTCAGGTTTGAAAGGAATTACATTTTGTCCTACCTGACCATCAGCAGCACAGCAGACGGGATCACACACAGTAGCTGGAGGTTGCAGCCTCTGCACTTTCCTTCCTTGTCATGGTGCTCACTGCGAACAAGAGAATCACAGACTGTTAGCACAACAGGAGGCAGCAAGCCCAGGGTGTAAGTTCAGGAGATGCTAGGAAAGCTAGCAGCAGGTGTTCCTGTGCTGAGGAACAGATCTGAAGTGGGGGACACAGGGTGACATGGCCAGCCTCTTCTCAGTGGTCTGTGGGGACAGGACAAGGGGCGATGGCCTCAAGCTGGAGCACAGGAAGTTCCACACCAATATGCAGAACTTCTTCCCAGTGAGGGTGACAGAACCCTGGGACAGGCTGCCCAGGGGGGTGTGGAGTCTCCTTCTCTGGAGATATTCAAGCCCTGTCTGGATGCTGACTTGTGCGACGTGTCCTAGGGACCCTGCTTTGGCAGGAGGGATGGACTTGATCTCTGGAGGTCCCTTGCAACCCTACAGGTTCTGTGATTCTGTGATCAGCACCCCCTCAGCTACGGCCCTGCAACCGATTGTGAAGCCACGCCATAAAATGGGATCCCTGGCCTGACCCATGCAGAGAATAACCCCCGAGAAACGGTTCTGGTGACAGGTTTCTGCCTATCCCCCTGCCCAGTATGAGTGTGGGACAGTGCTGGGCCACACAGAGTAGCACAGATGCTTTCTCATGCTTTACAACCCAGCGTGTTAGGTATGTGTATGTGTAAGACATGGTGAATCCTCTGCTCCCTATAACCATCAGCTCAGTGAAAAACAAGACTGGGCAGTGACTGACAGCACTTGCTGATGGCTAGTGATGGGGTAAACACATGCATATGATGACAAACCTAAAGTTTTGAGGTCATTGCAGAGTACCTCCTGATGCCTTGCAGCCTGGTCACGGCTGCTGGGGTGCTGGGGGTGCATGCTGGGGGCCAGCTGGCACTAACCTGGATTCACACCCTTACAGGGGCTGCACAGCTCTGTTTCCCTTTTCCAGTTTAAGATAAAATTGTCCCTGAGTTTATTTTTGTGAAAAGACGAGCAGATAGTGTAGTACTTACGCTGCCCTTTGCCCTGCTACAAGTTGAGAAGGATGAAGAGGTCTGAAAGCTTCAGGCGACTCCTTTGCCTTGGGTATTTCTCGGCATAGAATGGGACTTGCCATTGGTGCTGGTGACCCTGATTTCATGACAGCTTCTTTCCATGCCAAGCTGGCAAAAAGACCCAAAGTGAATCGAGACCTGAGCTCAGAGGGTGTCTCTAATCAGGAGCTCCTTTCCAAATTGTCCTCATGGTACGGTGAAGCCATTGATGACATTTGCCAGACATAAGATTGCTGGAGCTTTTAATTTTGAAGCCCAGCCCTTCCAAAACAGGCTGAGCAAGTCAGATAGAAACGACATTAAAAATCTAGAGGAACACATATTTTGAGGAGCTTGGTTTGGGTGGTGTTTACTCTGCAAGGAAGAAGTCTTTGTTCTGAAGCCATCACAGGAGTGTCTGCCACCAACCTGATTTAAAAGGCTGATCCCAAGAGGTGAGTTAACCTCCTGGGCGTTCAGGCTTGGAGATGCGCTGGGAGATGGTGACATGCTGCTCCACAACTCACTCTGTGTTCCTTGGCAGGCAGAAACAACGTGCAGAGCGGCAGCCCAGTTGGTCCCCCAGCGAGCACTGTCCTTGGCACAGCACCAAAGGGCTTCAAGCTGTGGCCAGAGTAGCAAGACTGAGGTTCCACATCTGGGAACCAAGTCAGCGGGGTAATTCCTGTTCAGCTGACTCCTCTGCCCCACTTCGAGCAGCATCAGCTGTTGCAGGGAAGATGGAATAAACTCCCTTGTGGTTTTCTTCCCTTCACCAGGGAAAAGCTTCCCCCTCTGCTCCGCACTTGGAGACTTCCTACAGAGCGCAGCACCTCATGGTGCCCCCTGTGCCTGTCTTCTCGTGAACATGGAGCCCAGGCTGCCAGCAGTGAGCAGTACATACCCCAAACACTAACTGGTTCCTCCAACAGAATCTTTCAGAATCCCAGTTTGCATCCCAGGAAAGTCAGCCCAGCATTTCAGGGGAAGGGATCTCCCACACAAAACCTGGGCTCCAGCACAGTGGATGTTCCCATGGCATTTCCCTGCTGCTGAACTGATACCCCTGCCCAGTGGTGTGGCTGCCATTCTCACAGTGCTGGTTCTCCCAGGGCTGGACGCGTTTTCACTGTGTATCCTGCACCAAGAATCAGAGAATAAATCCCAATGCATTGGGCTGGCAGGGACCTCCAAAATCATCCAGTCCCACCCCTGCAGTGAACAGGGACACCCTGAATCGCAGGGTGCTGAGTTTCATCCACCCAGACCCTGAATGTCTCAAGGGATGGGGCCTCCGCCACCTCTCTGGGCAACCTGTGCCAGTGTCTCACCACCCTCAGAGGGTAGAGCTTCATCCTCATGTCTCATCTCACCCTGCCCTGCTCTAGTTTAAACCATTGCTCCTTGTCCCATTGATTCATACCCTTACAAACAGCCCTGCCCAGCTTTCCTGTAGGGCCTTTGGGGACTGAAAGTGGCAGGGAGGTCTCCCTGGAGCCTTCCCTTCTGCAGGCTGAACCAGCTCAATTCTCTCAGCCTGTCTCGTAGGAGAGATGCTCCAGCCCTCGGATCATCCTCATGGCCTCCTCTGGATCCGCTGCAAGGGGTCCTTGTCCTTCTTGTGTTGAGGGCTCCAGACCTGGACACAGCACTGCAGGGGGTCTCCCCAGAGCAGAGCAGAGGGGACAATCCCTTCTCCTAATCTGCTGACCACACTTTTGATGCAGCCCGTTGGCCTTCTGGGCTACAAGTGCATGTTGGTGGCTCCTGTCCAGCTTTGTGACCATCAGGGATCCCACCAACATCGCAGTGAGGAGGACAATGGGGAGCTGGGTGCATCACACTGAGTATTGGTACACAGTTCCCCGCAGCAGAAGAGGTCATTCCTCTGTCAAAACCAAGCTGCCGAAACCGTGACTGTCATGCAGGGAACTGGCGCTCCCCAGCTTGTCCAGCTTCCCCGTCGGCATTCCTCCTGCCATAACTCACCTGGGCCGGTTCCCCGGCTCCACATCTGGACACGGGCCAGGCAGCGAGCAGGGCACTCGCCCTCGTAACACAGCAGGCAACCAGGAAAAACACAGCGGCAGGGACCTCAGCAAGTGCCGAGTTAAGGGAGCTGGGTGCCCTCCAGACCCGCGTCCCCTGGCTGAAGCCATTTCTTATTTCCTTCTCTATAGCGACAGAGCTGCGGCTGTTTCTTCCCCGGTCTCTCCGGTGTGTGTGTGCCATGGGTTCAGCGCACACCATGGGGATGGTGAGGAGGCCAGCGATGCACCTGTAGCTTAATAAATACTCTCTAAAGCCTCCTTTTCTCCAGGGGAAGAGCCAACCAGATGGACCCCACACTGCCCTGGCATCTGGCCAGTATTGTGCAGCTGATCCCATAATTTTCAAAACCCCTTAAATCTCGAGGCACAAGGAACTAAGTGTCCTTTGGAAGTAGCACATCTTCCCACGTGAGAGGCCGCTTCTGGAGGGCAGAGGCCCTCAAGACCCCAGCACTGGGTCTGCCAGGCTGAGCTGGGAGCACAAGGCCCCTACCTCAAATACCCTGCCTGCAGCCCAGTGACAGAAACTTGGGAGCAGCCTTCCGACTTTTAAAGTTTCCCTCTGGCTTTTGAAGAGCAAGACAGGAGCAACGAGAGGTGATCTGACGAGACCGGGGCTTCTAAAGAAACTCCTCCCCAGGAGCACAGGAACAACACTGGCCATACCGCAGGGGCTGAAGCTCGAGTCCCACATCTGCTGCTACAGTGAGGAGCGGCTCTTGCTTTCTCTGGTGAAAAGGGAATGGTGGTCTCACTCCTGACAGCCCCGGGAAGAGGGCCTGGATGCCATGGGAGAGAGACGTGGTCCTGCCGCACAACGGGCATGCTCCCTGCAGTGGTCATGTGTGGCTCCTCCCCGGTGCACGGGCACACACATGTGGATAACGACGGGGTGCTGCAGGCAGTGGTCGCCCAACATAGAGCATCTCAGCCCTGTTCAGGCTGCGCCACGCTGACACCAAGACCTCTGCCTGATGCCTGAGGCCAGCCTTTACTCAGCTCCTGTGCCTCGATGATGCACCTTGCACCAGGTTTCGGCATCACTCCCCTCTCCCCGCTATGAGCCTGGCACAGCTCTGCCCAGTGCGGAGGGCTGACACAGGGGGCTGAGCTGTGCAGTGTGGCCAGGCCCCACGACCTCCTGCCAGCTCACAGCTGAGCTGAGGCAAGGTGAAGGGCTTGATGGCTGTGTAACCCAAAGGAGCATGGTGCTACAGTGTGGGGTACCCCAATGGGGACCATGCTCCTCGCCCCCCACCACTTTGGGGGCCTGGAGAGGAAGCTTTGTGCCCTCCTGACGCCTTGTCCTGCCACAGACTTCATGGCAGAGGGAGCAGGCAGGAACAGGCAGGAGCAAAGCTGGAGAAAAACAACCCCCGAGCCCGCACGGGGCGGGGGGGGAGAACACCGGGCTGCACAAAAGGTGCCTTGTTCCCCCCACGATTCACTTGGGCAGTGTGTCCTCTCCCTCCCTCCCTGGCGATGGAAAACCCAGCTCTGAGCACTCCTTTGCCCCCCTCCCCTCACCACCTCCAACCTCCTCTTGGGTCCAAAATGTTCCTGGGCAAAAGAAACCTGAAGTTTAATACATCTCTCTCAGGCAGCACCTTGCCTGGGTTTTGATCCCCCTGCACCGGGGGCAGGTGAATGCCCCAGCTGCCCCTGGCATTTTGCGGCGACGCAGACAGCTCATTGAGGCCACTGGCTCCTAGTTATACAGTAACCTGTTGCTCCGAGTCCCAGCTCCACCTCTCACTGCCTCCACATCCCTCCCCTCCTCTCTCCTCTGCCAAGAAACCTCTGTCACCTGCTCTCAGACAACCAGGGTGAGTGGCACCGGGACGAACGGGCGGAGGGAAGCCAGCAGCACAGGGACCCCCAGGCTGGGGTGCCGGGTGGGCTCTCTCGTCCGTTGTTGGGGCATCAGGCTCGCAGGCAAAGCGCCGTGCAGGGAGGCAGAGGGAGCTCAGCCGCGGGAGAATGGCAGCAGGATTTAACTAGGAAGACACGGCTAACTGGGAGAGGACATACAGGAGCCCAGGGAACTGCAGGACAGCAGCCTCTCAGCACCGGTAAGTCCCTCATCGCAAACCCTAAAAGTTCACATCAACATTCCTTCCAACTCTGAACATTTGTCTGCTTCAGAAACCTGGTAGATTCAGCTCTGGAGGGCGTGAGGCTGAGGGGCTGTGCCTGGGACAGCTGTTGCTGCACACTTCTCCAGGGTTTTTGGGTGAAAACAGTCTTTTTTCCATTGCCCGGGGTTTGTTTTTCATTCCTGCATGTCCCCATGGGGGCAGATCCAGCAGAGGGCACTTTGTTGGCAGGAAAATGTCTGTCTAGCACAGAACGGGGTGGGTTTTGTTGCTGATGTTGCTCCTAATGAAGTCTGGAGACGGTTGATTTGAGCTGCTTTGCTGTTTGTTAGCCATGGGCTTCCCTTTTGCAATGTGTGTGGGGCTTTTGCTGTACCACACCGGGCACCTCCACCAACCGTGGAGCAAGCTCTCCCTGCATGTGACCTTGGCAAGAGTTATCACCCTATTTAATTCGGAGGGAAGCTCGGAGCTCACTCTGAGCTGCCCCGCTCCCTCCAGTGACAGCTCCGGCTCCCCGTGAGCTTTGGTCCCCATTACTGAGCCGGAGCTCCACCATCCTGTCCCCTTCCACGTATTCCCTGTAAAATGCCATTGCAAACGCCACCGAGGACAAAGCTCAGGGACAAATGACTTGATGAATATTTTTAAATACTGGAAATAATTGCAAGACGGCGCAGGAGTAAAATACGGTGACAGCCCCGCAGTAATTAGGGCACCGGGAAGTAACACTTGCGTTGCTGGGCTGCTCCGAAATCGGATCCGTCGGCAGCTGCTCCAGCCTCACCCCCCCCCCACCCCCGCTTCTCCGGTGCTGGGCTGCTTTGGTGGGATCCGCCCCCGAAACGGACTTTTTCCTGAGTTAAAGAGGTGACAGGAAAAGGCTCAGCCCCGGCTGACGCACAACAGCCCGGCTGGACGAAGCTGAGACCGACGTGGGGTTTTGCCCACGGCTGCCGCAGGCAGTAGCATGTTCCTAGCTCTGTTTAGCTGGGTGATGGAGCTTTCAGTCCATCGGGGAGCAAACTGGGTCTTTGGCACCCAGAGAGGGCCGGTAGTGGTGCCGTGCCGAGAAGCCGAGGGCTTAGACGTGGGAACCACTGTGGGAACACATCTGTGAGCGGCAAAGGTTGTTGCGTCGCCCTGTGTAAAACTATCCGCATCGGGTAACACCCAGAGCTCCATCCCCACTGCAGTCGGGTCCAGCTCTTATCTGTGCTGGGAAGCCAGGCTGGCCAAGGACCTGGGGCTTTTTCTGCAAACCCCTGTCCTCCTGCACATGGCCAGTGCGGGATCAGAGCAGGGCACAGTGGGTTTGTCCCATACTCACAGAGCTTAGAGAGACAGGGGGGAGTTGGGGAACCGGAGACAATGTTGGGCTCCAGCATAATTTAACTGGATGCTAGTGAAGTCCTGGGGAAGGGAACAGCTGTGTGAGACACACGAGCGGTGCACACAGACCCACATGAGCACACACTACACACCCCCCATCCACTGCCTGTTTGCTTGGTGCGATAAAGCAGTTTGCCAAGACAAGCTTTTGCTCCTTCGGCTCTCTGTGCCTCTGCCTGCCACCACTCGGTGTGGGGAGGGCTACAGGCACCGAAGCGGAGGCGAGCAGCCTTACATGAGGGGGGAAAAGCCTTCTAGGCCCCATATCACAGAGGCAGATAGGCTCTCCTTTGTTGGAGTCACCATCCATCAGTGTCAGAACCTGGCCCTGAGCCCAGTGAGATGGGTCCTACAGATAGATCACTGCTCCTGGGCTCTGTCTGCCCAATGCCAATGGAGTCTGAGCTGGGCATCAGCTCACTTGTGTGCATGCAGGCGCGTCATGGAGACACTGCCTGCAGTAACGTTAACGGCAGGCACCATTTTGTCAGGTTGTCCCACTACATCTGTCTGCCTGGCTCCAGCCAAAGGCACAAAGAGCCAGAGGGGCAGGTTGCTTTGCATAGAGTAGGGGGACAACACCCAAGCCAGCTCCGAGTTGTACGTCCAGGGGTGGGGACTCTGCTGGGGGATGGCCCTGGGGCCAGATCTGCCAGAACCTCATTAGCATCTGCCTCATGATGCAATGGCTTTGGACGTGCTGGGGACAGAGTACATTTCGTAGTGTCATTTGGGCTGTAAGTGAAGGAGATTCAGACAGGACCGCGATGCGCTGAAGGACTCCAAGGTTTCAGTCCTTGTGGTAGACAAAGAAAGGAGCGAAACAGGGAGAATGTGTGCCTTGGTTTGTGTGGGCTTGAAAAACATCTATGTAAAATAAGTCCAGGTGCAAAGCCTGAGTGTGTGGGGAGCCTCCGTTCCCCCAGGGCTGGATCCCAGGGTACCACATCCGAGCCGTGTCTCCATTGTGCTCCCTACTCCATGGGGGAGCTTTGGGGGTTGCTGAGGACTCAGGAGTTTTCTCCTTGCGCAGGGCTGACGTCTGTCCCCGTGGCTGCTTTATGTAACAGCAGTCAGCAGAACTGAAGGGCAGATGTTTGTGCATGGCCTTTAGCCTATGAGTTTGTCCTGCTCAGCAATAAAGTTTATTACCATCTAAAAATGCTCAAGCCTTCTGAGCCTTCCCTGGTGTCTCCCAAGCAAAAATGCCAGTGAAAGTCCACAGACTTCCTGGAATGACAGGGATGGCCTCCTGCACGGCAGTGCTGAGGCGCTCTCAGCAGCACACATGCAGCACTGGGAGATCGAGCAGCACAGGGCTGCTGCCACAGCCTCTGCAGCCACTCCGCTTCAGCCACAGTTTGGTGTGTGCCCAGAAAAATACCCCTCTGCCTGCCCAGGGCATGTTCAAACCTCCGGCTCAATGGGAGGGGAGGGGTGGTACCTCCAGAAACCATCCCCGCTCATCCAGCCCTTGCCCTATCTGGAACGGTGCAAGGCACCTTCAGTGTGCTGGGAGATCCAAGGAGGCCTAGGAGGTCCAAGATCCCAACTCAGCTCCACCTGCCCACAAGACCATGCAGCTCTTCATCCATGGGGGTCACAGCAGAGAGGAGTGTTAAGAGTCTTCATGTAGCTGGGAGGCCATGAGCAGCAGGTCCGTCTGCCTGCAGCAGGTTTGAAGTGGCAAGCTCAGGGAGAAACCCTGCTCTCACCCATCCCTAATAATTTCATTCCCCTGTCAGGAAGGAGTGGAAGGGAATCCTGGAAAGAGATGATCCCACACATCAGTGTCACAATGTGCTGTTCCAACATGGAAGAGGGCACATCTGCACCCAAGGCAAGAGCTCCTCCTTTCCCAAGGCAGCAAGATACTTCCCTTCTCCCAGGGAAGATGATACTTCCCTTCTCCTGGAGGAGATGATGCTTCTGGGGGAGATGATGCTTCCAGGGAAGATGATGCTTCCCTTCTCCCAGGCTGGGGATGGTGCCACCTGCAAATTGAAACCCACAGTGCTGGAGGGGTACCAAAAAAAAAACAAACCCAGGTAGTTTTATTTCCTGGTAATCCAGATAAATCAGGAGGAATTGCAATTAAGAAGGGAGGGAAGGGTGTGTGAGCACCGGACCGGTTTGGAGACCTTCCCCATTCACCTGCAGGGCAGTTCCCCAGGAGAGCCCAGCCCTTGTCCCCATCCCTGCGGTGTTACTGCAGCGTGCTCATCACCACCAAGGCTCTGCTGAGGGAGAAGACCAAAAGCAGCTGTTTGAATTTCATTCTTCCTACTTCCTTTTTTTTCTTTCTCTTGTGTCTTATCGGTCTCAGTCCATCCGGATTTTTATACCCCAGAGAGGTAAAGTGCAGGCCTTTAAAGCACAGAATGGCAATAAACCAAAGTCCATCCACCCAGCCATAATGCTCGCCGACCCTGCCTAATTTAGAAAGTGAAACCCTGCCGCTGGTGGGACGGCAATTAAAATCAAGTGAACAGGCACAGTCCAAGTCAACATCATCATCCTCCTCCAGAGCATTCATACAGAACCTTCCCCTGGCTGAAGAGGACCAGGAGTGAGAACTGAGATAGCTCTAACCTCTTTGTGTATTTGGGGTGTTGGCTGCTGGGAGAACTGGAACTGCCACCCAAAGCTGTGGGCTCTCCCAAGCTCCTGCACCAACAAATACAAAGCAAAACCCAAACCTGACCCACCTCATTGCTGTGGATGATCCTCCTCACTGCCACCATCCCCTGGGGTTGCTTCTCATCCCAATGCCAGCAGGAGATGGTTGGCAATACGCAGGGTGCTGGTGGGTGCTGCCCTTGGTCACAGAGGGTTGGGGCTGAGGGCAGGGCTGTGACTTGTGGACATGAAATCCTCAGTGGTGAGGGTGTCAGCAGTAACTCTATGGAGGGGAAAGCAGTGACTTTGCTCTGGCTGCGCTGTAGATAAACACCAAGGCGTCCATTTGCCTGAGCCTGAGACACTCCTTTCATCAGTAAATTCCCTTCATGAAAACACCAGGGAGAGGAGAGGAGAAAGGTAATTGCACCCATGGCATCGCTTAATAAATCACAGGCTGGAGCCCGCTCTCATTCCCGACACCACTGCCTCTTAATTATAGCTGTGTTCATCTGAGGAGACAGAGGAGGAGAGCCAGGCTTCGTGCAGAAGGGAGCGCTAATTAAATCCGCTCTGTTCCCTAGAAAGATGTTGGTGCTTTCCTCTTGGGAAGAAGTCAAGGGACTTGTCCCTGTCCATCTCTGCAGGTTAACCTGGGACACTGACTTCACACAGCAGTACCTGATGCTCTTGGCATTGCTTCTGGGTTGAGATACGGGAGTTACAAGCCTCCCTGAGGAGGGAAGAGCTGTAGTGTGTGCCCAGGCAGCTGGCGCAGGGGTGGGTGTTGCTTGCCCAGTGCACGGTGTTGGGGAGGAGGGTGTGCCTCCCCCTGTTGATGCACATCGAGCAGAATAGCGTTTTCAAAGTGTCCCTCGCTGAGGCTCCAGCCCTAAATATGTGACACGGGCAGGACTTGTGCGATGGAGAGTGTCCCCCAGACTGCCCCAAGCAAATCCTCCAGTTGGAATTAGATGGAGTTCAATGGGCTTGATCCATGCTTGGATCCACATAAGATAAGAACTGGGTCCCTCAGGCTGGCAGGGGAAAGAGTCTTGTCCCTCCGGGCACCCACATGAAGCATCTCGAGATGATCCCCAGACAGGCTGGAGATCCAACCATGCAGGCAGGTGTGTTGCTGCTTCGCCTCCATTTTCCCCACACCCAGGAACACAGACCCTTCCAATCGCGGGAGAACAGTACAGAGCTAGGGAAACAGTGAGCTGCTGTGCTGCAGTCAGAGGGGTGATGCCCACATCGTGTCAGTCAGCACTCTCCAGCTGCAGCCTTCCCATAGCAGAGAACCAGTGAACAAGGCAGGGGGGGAGGGGCCGCGGGGCACGGTCTAGCATCCAGGCACATGCTCCCTCCAGCTTGGCACTCGAATGGAGCCGTAGTGTGGGCTGGATATACACAGGGAAAATGTTGGGTGGGATTGTCTTCCCCATTTCTGCCACAGAAGGGGCAGGGCAGGGGGGTAGATGAGGCAGGGACGGCCCCTGGGGTTAAAGACAGAGCTAAGGACTGTCGGGCTGGGTGCTGCGGGATGCTGCTGGTTCGTGGGGAAAGGTTGGTATTCCCCAGCTGGACAGGCATTAATTAATTAATTAAATGCCAGAGAAGCTGCAGCTCAGCCGAGGTGCTGCTCTGAGCCAGGCAGGAGCAGGTCGAGCAGGAACTGCGAGTAAATAAGCATACCAGGGCCTCGCTGGCTACAGCCTGTGCCCTACGAGCAGGTAACGCCCTAGGTGTGGTCAGGCCATCAGCAGCCCTCCCAATCCCCTTGACATGGAAGCACCCTTTCCCCGCTGCTCCCCTGCGCTGCCACGCAGCTTCCAACTTAAAAATTAAGAAGGGAGCCCCCTCCCCCCCCCCCCCCGCCCCCGTATTCGTGACTCTGGTTACAGACCCTCCAATACTCTTCAGCTTGGAAGAAGGATGGCTGAGGCGCCGCTCTCCTGGGATCAACCTTACTGCCCATGGCACACAGACAGTGAGGGAGGGATGAGGTGTTTGTGGCAGCAGAGCTGGGGGCATGCCATAAAAGCAGCAGCTGGTGAGTGCGGTGTCAACAAAGGGAGAGCTGAGCTGCCGAGCGTTTTGCCGCGGGCTTTCAGGAGTCCTATGTGTAGGCCAAATGCAGTTGGACAAATTCAGGGATGGAAAAAGGTATGAGAGCTCTTAAATCCCACTGCTGGAGGCTGGGAAACTGCAAAGAGGCTCACTGTGTGCCCGTCCTGTCCTTGTCCTCTCCTCTGGGCATCCCACCAGCCACCTGAGAGGAACTGAGCACAGCTGAGTGGAGGGGTGATGGACAACCCTGTGTTCAGGTAGCTGTTTCTGGTTCCTCAGAGCCAAAGGGAAGATGGAGGGGAGGGGAGGAGAGGAGCTCCAGCCTCAGTGTCTGCTCACTGCAAGGAAACCTCGAGCAAGTTGGATCACAGCTGGGAAGTGAGGACTGCAGGTGGCTAGAAGAAACAAGCTGAGCAGTCAAAGCCCACCTGCCATGGTCACATGCAGACTAGACCAGACAGGTACCCAGAACATCTGCTCTGGACCTGGCACAAGCCCAGAGACACACCTGCTCTCCACTCCCTGCCTTCCAAGACCTTGTGAGCAAAGGGCCAAAGGTTAGAGGAACCATCCAAAGCAGTGGGGAAGATCTGGGAAGACCTGGGATGTCACCGCCTTTGGTGATTCCTGGTATTCTCCCTGGAGCACAGTGCATGACACTCATCTCCAGTGGGATCGGTCCTTGCCAAGGCAAGTTCATTACCCACGGCCAAAGGAGAACTGCACAGGAGAGCTGTCTCACAGGGTTGTGTCCCTGCTGTTGGGAAGGCTGGTGTTTGCTAAGGTGGAGGGTAGATGACTTTGGTGTCTCTGTTCAGAGGTTCCCTGTCCCACTCAAAAACACGTGCATCCCAGTGCTGTGGTTTCAGACCACGGGTTGTGGTACCTACCAACCCAGCCTTCTTCAGCTGCAGGACAATCCATGGAGCCCGTAACAGCATGACTGTGTGCCACCCTTGCAAACACAGCTTGCCTGTCTGGCATTAAAGGGCTTTCTTGCTCCTTACCCCTCTCCTCATTGAGGCCCATGGGGTGATTCAGGCCAGAAGGGACTGCTCCATGGGCAGTCCAACTCTAGCTCTGGAATCAGAAGAGATCCCACAGAGCTTCACTTAGTATGGTCTTAGAGACAGGACTGCCTCTCCAGGCTCCACAGTGCCTTGGTTCCCATGATAGAAAGCATCTCCTTCATGTCCCTCTGCAAAGCTTCAGGTTGCTGGGACTGGAAACGGCTGGGCCAAGCCCCTCTGGGCATGCAGAATTGAAACCTTTCCTCTTGAAGATGTTTCAGGGAGCTCTTCTCTGCCCTTCCAGCCCTGTCACCCCTCCTGGTTTCCCCCAGCCCATCTGCAGCCTGCCCTCACAGACCCCCACCCCAGGCCCCCAGCACAGGGACTGATTGTGCCTTTCCCCCCCCTTTTCCTTGCAGGACATTAAACTTATTTATCCTTTTTTGTGGCAAGACTGATAAAAGGTTTCTGCACTGTAAGATTAGAAGCTATCATTTCAATCCTGGCCCCACACATCCTTCCATTCTACATGGAACAAAAGGCAAAGGGAACTTTTTCTCCCTTTTTTTTTTTTTGTGGCAGGGGGGAAGGGGTTTGGAAGGATCTCTCATGGGACTGTTCTGGTTACCACGTTGCTGGCTGCTCATTCTGCAAAAATCCTCTCCCACTGGCATCACCCACAGAGCACCTTTACTCCAAAAGGAGCTTTACCGAAAGTCCAAATGTGGGAAGTGAACCAAGATGATGGGTATCGGACGGGATTTATGTGCACAGAGGCCAGGGGGGGTCCACAGTTAGCGATGCTGCTCCCGCCACCCCCAGCTGCTCGCACTCCTCCGACACTTTGTTGTGCCAGCACAAGGGCTTGTGCAAGTCAGTTAGGGAGCTGATGTAGCAGGAAAATAAACCAGCAAGTTAAACAAGAATATAAACATGTGGGGGCATGGGGTTCGAGGCCCCTTGGTCCCTGCTTTGGGTTGGAACGGCCCCATGCTGAGCCGCTGGTGGTGGCCAGGGACAAGCAGGAGGGTGGGAAGCGCCAAAGCTGCTCCTGTGACTCGTTATGGTATGGTGCAAGTTGCCAGAAGAGAGTCAGGACTGTTCACTCGTCTTTAGCTCAGGTTTCCAAGGGAAAGTCAAGCACCCACCGTCATCCCCACAGGTGCATAGGAGAACCTCTCTGGCAGACTGTCATCCCCACAGGTGCATAGGAGAACCTCTCTGGCAGACTTGGCTGGCTTCCAGAAGGCTCCGAATGCTCCAACCCCACCATGAGCAGCACAAAGTGCAAAAACATGAGGGGCTTCAAAAGGGGTTCAAGTGAGTTGTCAGTGAATGAGCCCATCTGGATCAGCCACACTCCTATCTGTGGCCCGGGGGGATGTTAAGCATTGACAGCAGCTTTCCTCCAGATGGACGGACAGATGGACAGGCCGCTGTTCTTTCCAGATTTGAACCTCTCTTCCGAGGCACTGTAGCCTGTCCCTTTGTAGCTCTTGGTGCATTCTTCTTTGGGAGGCTGCAATTTTTTTCTGATGTCCTTTCTGCGGTGGGAGCAGAGCCCTCGGAGTCCGAAGGACATGCTGAGGGGCACCCAGGAGAGCGTCAGACTGGCGGGACGAATCCCGTTTCTGATGCGCAGTTGGTGTCCTAAGGATGGAGGGAGTTTCCTGTGCAGGGCTTTTGGGAGTAACACCTGGTTCTCTTCCCCTCACTGCTGTCTATGACTGCGCATCGTGGTTTCCAAATGCGAAGGCAGAGTGGGTCTATCTGCTGCCGGGCATGGAGGCTTGGTTAGGTCTTTTGGAGCGGGACATGTTCTACATCAGCAGTCAGTGTTACAGTTCCTATGTGGGCTCTGTGGGAATCCCAAAAGCTTGGCATTTGGCAGGTAAAACACATACTGGACTGACAGGGAAAGCACAACATGATGAGCCCTGTTTCTGCCTTGCAGAGATGATTGGGACATGAGAAATCACAATTTTCCATATAGAATTTTATCTGCCGTGACATAAATATGAAAATACCAACAACAGAAAGACAAAAAAAAAAAGAAGCTGGATTAGACTCCTACTAAAAACCACCTGAGTGCTGCAGCATGGACATGGCTGCAGCATGGACATGTTTTGCTTATCCCTGCACTCAGCAGGACAGCACGCTTACCGGAGCCAAGAGGGTGATACACCCTTGCTGATCCAAGCTGGTACGTCAGCAAAGTCTCCCCAGGGACATGCCGTGGGCTGCCAGCACCGACATTTATGGGCTGGCCCCAGTTCTGGCTGCCTGGGCTCCTGCTCCAGCTCTCACTGTCTCAGGGTAATCTGGGATTAAGAGGGTTGAGGAAATGAGGAGCAGCCCCTGAATGAGACACCACTCACCCTTGGTGCTCACAGAGCTTGGGAGAAGTATCTGTTGTCTGCATCCCTTGGGCAGCACCAAAGGGAAGCTGCTGGTCAGAGCCCTAGGAGCTTTTGGGGGGTCTGAATTTCATCCCAAATTTGCCTGAACCCTGACACGTCCCTGGTCACTGGGCTGGGTAAGCCCATGTCAGCTCACTTCCCTGCAGCGATGCTCTCTCGGAGCCCAGCTCCCATATGCCAAGTCAGAATGAATTGTTAGCGGGTGGCCAAAAATACCCAGACAGGATATGAGTAGTAAGCAGAAAGCTGGGTGGGAAGAGGTGGCAACAAATGTTGTCACGATTAGCCCAAGCAGGCTGGAGAAGCCGTAAACATCTAATGTGATTTTTTAAGAGATGAATCTCTACCCTCCAACCTTCTGCTCCACCCTCCCAGCAAACCCCCCAGGGCGAGTCTTACAGCAAGAAATGTGAATTATTGATGCACTGGCTTCCCCAAGGCCTGGCTGACATTTGGAAGGAGCAGGGTGAGACACCTACTCACTGGTAAAGGCAGGCCAAGATGGGCTGTAGCCCTCTCCCTTTAGGGAAGTATGCCAGGAGGTGACCTCCTACGCAGGGACATGAGCATTTCTTGCCTCAGGTTTACCCATTGCACTGCAACCTCCGAGATTTCACGATGGCCGACGGCTGTGCTGGAGACACGCTGAAGCTAAACCCAGGCACCAAAGCAGCTCATTGCCTAATAACAAGCTTTCCTCTAACGGAGAAAAAACTCAGGGCACATCGACTGTCCTGCAGCATGCTCAAACTTCTGAACTTTCTGGTGCAAATGTCCCATCAATCTCAATGCTTCTGTCACACCCGTGAAGCAGTTGAGCTTGCCTACAAGAACTTCTGTCCTCCTTGAGGCTTGGCTACAGACCAGCCATCCCACCCCGTCCTCCATCCTTGGAGCTTTCCAGCCCCAGCACTGATGTGAGCTGGGCAAGCAATGCTCAGGTTTAGGTACCACTGGCCTCCTATGGTGAAGGCCTTTGCTGGGGAGTAACGTGGAAAGGGAACCAGCTGCCAAAGAGCTTTATTAGTATTAATTTATTTTTACTGGCAAATGAGGAGCGCAGAGGCTAGCTCAGGAGGGTTGCATGGTATTGATAGGAGGTGTCCTCACACGTTAAAGCAGGCCCTTAGTGAACAATTAAGGCACTTGAGTGCTCAAAGCTGTCGTGTATGTATAGGCACGACCCCGCGATAAGCACCCAATTCCTGTCGGTGCCACCCAGGCATTAGCAGTGGGATGTCAGGGCAGACCCGGCAGCTTGTGACTGAGTCAGATAGCTGGAAAGCTTCTGGGAGAAGCTGTTTTTCTATGGGTGCTTTGCATAAATGCACCGCCACTTTTCAAGCATGGATGTGACTGCCCTGAGCAATCAGCTTTCCCCCCCACACACACACCTTGAAGTCCCAGGATAAAAGATCATTTCCCTGTGCTGCAAGTCAGAGCCACTGTGCAGAGCGGCAGGGGCACGGCAGGAACACCTCCATCACCAGCCCCCAGCCCCCCTGCCCTAAGCTGTTCCACAAATGCCTTGGAGCCTGGAAAAGCTTGCATTAGAAACGAGGTGTTCTCACCGCTGCACACAAGGGCCGGCTCGCAGCCAGCAGACAGGAGGCTGCTGCCAGATATGCACAGGGGTTTGGTGTTTTGCCCCAAAACTCAATGCCCTCCTTCAGGCAGGGCTGGAGCAAAACAGGGCACTGCCTCTGGACACTCTTCGTCCTGCCCTGGAACATGACACACACATGCAGGGTCACTCCCTATTTTTACTGGCCTCAGGTCCAGGTCCTCATTTCTACATGGAGAAAGTAAAAAGGATCCTTTCATCAACAGAGTCTAGTGTCAAGGACACCCCCCCCCCCCCCTGTAAAACTCGCAGCTATTAACCCCTTAGCTGACCGGCACCCAGAGCCCACAGTCTAGCCCCAGGCTAGAAAAGGGGATCATTTTTTTGCTGAGGGGGGTTGGATAAGGACACAGGGCAGAGAAACCTCCAGCATGGTAACTACCAATGCATATCTTCAGCAAACTTTCAGGGTACCATGGGTCCAGCCAGTACCAGTGCGTGCAACATGTCCTAGGTAACCTGCTTTGGCAGGGGGCTGGACTTGATGAGTTCTGAAGGTCCCTTCCAGCCCCTACAGCTCTGTGATTCTGTGAATAGCTGGACCTGTCCAGCATTCCCCTTGTGTTCTCCCCAGATGGACCCACAGCCAGCCTCCTGTGGGTCCTTCCCCCCCATGAAGGGCAAAGGGACAGGCTTTGCTCACAGGAGGTGTGGGCACAGAGGAAAATTCCCCACACACAACCCTTTTCCCTCCCCAGGAAGCCAGAGAACACAGCATGTTGTTGGTTTGGTTGGTTTGGTTTTTTTTCCTTCCTGGGGAATGCAAGTGAGTGACATTATACTTCCTCCTGGTTGGGGTATTTTGAACTGGAGGTCTTAAAAAATCCCTTAAATTAGTTTAAATTATTTAACAAGCTTATCTGTCTCCTTCCATCTTTCCAAAAGCATGGAGTGGCAGGCTATTTCTGGCCCTGGTTGTGCTGAACTGCAGCTGGAGCACAGGTACAGCTTAGCTGGCTCAGTACCCCAGCAAGAACGTGCTTAGCAGCCATGCAGCAAGCCTGAACCTGCTCTGTGTTTTTCCTCCACCCGGTTCCTGTGGGATTCCTCCAACAGAGAGGAAAAGTGTGAATTCAGGAGGTATGACTCAGCAGAGGGCTTTCAGAGGGGTAGTGGAGTCAACTTCCAGGTTGGATTTTTTTTTCCCCAAGATCCTGGAGGTTGTGCATTCTCTCAGGATACTTCTGGAGCAAGGCACTGTCTAGGCTTGTTTTGGGTTGTGTTTCTTGAAGAAAGGTTTTGCTGGCTGGCAGGAACAGAAGAGCTCCTGGTTTGGTTCAAATAGCTCGTAGATCCTCTCCCACCCAACCTCTGTGGGCACTGAGAGACCCCAGCACTGGCTGGGCTCCTTGCCTGCACCTACACTAAGAGAGTAGTGGCAAGAGCCACGGATACGCATGTGTGCATGTGTCTGGGGGCATGCAGAGTGTGATCTGTGAACCTTGGATCAGGAATTTGGAAACACTGCCACTCCACAGTATAGGTTTGTGTGTCTGAGCATTAACTCTGAAGCCTACATTTCAGTTCTTTCAATAGTGAAGCCAGGAGATGCACTGCCCCCAAATTTCTCCTGCAGTCTGGCAGGGCTAGGGGGGGTCTCCTGCCTAGCCCTGCTGCCAGACAAGCATGTGGGCGTTCCCTTCTCCAAGCCAGGAAGTCAGCCTGAACATTTTCCCAGGAAATACATTTTAAGCACAAATTGCTACTCCGGAGGAGGGCAGCCAACAAGGCACAGCCTGCTTGGGTGTGATCCTGGGCAATGAGTTATTCCCAGTTTATCCTGGTGCTCTGCAGCATGCAGAGGGGAGGGGCACAGCATGTAAGGAGGGAGGGAATCGGGGTCCCTCAAAGTAGGTTGAGGGGTGGCTGTAGGTCTGAGTTGTCTCAGTCTGAAAGAGCTGCTGCCACTTCTGCCACTGAGGCTGAACAGCACTTGGTTCTTCTCTGCTCGGACCTGGTGGGCTGGGTTATATCTGTCCAGGTGCTTGTCTTTGAAGAGTATCCATAATGTGAAAAATCCCATGTACAGAACAGGGAGGGTTTCTTCCGGACACCTATCTGTTGTACACACCACGTCAGAACCAACCAGCCTAACATGCCACATGCACCCTGAAACTACACGTGCGTCCACGCTCACCTCTTCCGCAGGGGCTAGAATCTCCCCAAAGTGACCCGTGATCTCGAGTGGTTCCGTCGCTGTAAAGTGACTTGAAAGGGTGCTGTGGGTGGGAGAGAGGGAAGAACAAGAAGACTCACTACTTCCCAAAACTGGGGGCTCTGTAAGACATCTCAGTCAATGTGGATGAAAAATGGGGACTCCTGAGAAGTATCAGTCAGATGTGTTCCCCTTTCCAAAGCAGGAATCACAGAATCACAGAATTGTAGGGGTTGGAAGGGACCTCGAGAGATCATTGGGTCCAACCCCCCTGCCAAAGCAGGCTCCCTAGCTCATACTACACAGATAGGCGTCCAGATGTTTCTTGAGTATTTCCAGAGAAGGAGACTCCACTACCTCCCTGGGCAGCCTGTCCCAGGGCTCTGTCACCCTCACTGTGAAAAAGTTCCTCCC
Organism: Laterallus jamaicensis coturniculus; assembly: GCA_022605575.1. Taxonomy (NCBI): domain Eukaryota; kingdom Metazoa; phylum Chordata; class Aves; order Gruiformes; family Rallidae; genus Laterallus; species Laterallus jamaicensis. Next base: position 2,974,080 of record JAKCOX010000060.1, on the reverse strand, counting down.
CATGTTGGTGCGGAACTTCCTGTGCTCCAACTTGCAGCCATTGCCCCTAGTCCTGTCCCCACTGACCACTGAAAAGGGGCAGGCCAATTCCCCCTGTATCCCATACTTAAGATATTTATAAACATTAATTAGGTCCCTCCTTAGTCTTCTTTTCTCTAGACTGAACAGCCCCAGCTCTCTCAGCCTTTCCTCATAGGATAGATGTTCCAGGCCCTTAATCATCTTCGTAGCCTTTCTCTGGACTCTCTCAAGGAGATCCCTGTCTTTTTTACACCAGGGAACCCAGAACTGGACACAATATTTCAGGGGGCACCTGACCAGTGCAGAGTAAAGGGGGAGGACCACCTCCTTAGACCTGCTGGCCACACTCTTCCTGATGCATCCCAGGATCCCATTGGCTCTCTTAGCCACCAGGGCACACTGCTGGCTCATAGCCAACCTGTCATCAACCAGGACCCCCAGATCCTTCTCCACAGAGCTCTTCTCCAGCAGGTCAACCCCCAGCCTGTACTGATACATGTGGTTGTTCCTCCCTAGGTGCAAGACTTTACACTTGCTTTTGTTGAACTTCATTAGGTTTCTCCCTGCCCAGCTTTCCAGCCTGTCCAGGTCCCGCTGGATGGCAGCGCAGTGTTCCTGAGTGTCAGCTACCCCTCCCAGCTTTGTATCATCGGCGTACTTGCTGAGGGTTGTCAGTGAAGATATTAAACAGGACTGGACCAGCACCAGGGTAAATTGGTCATGAAGTTCCAACCTGGTCCCACTGAACCAGCACTATTTGTAATGGAAGGGTTGGGAAGTTCCTGTCTTAGGGATGGATGTGATAAGATCCTTGCTTTTACATGGGAGCAGCAGCAGCAGCAGCACATTCATTTGTTTGGCTGTCAGCCTTTTTGCTCTGGGTTTGGGTTTCCTCTGATGCTTTCTAAGCCAAAGATGAGTTTCTTTATGAGCACATCTTGGTAGGGACCCTGTCAAGCAGGTCTGACTTTCTTTTCGTGAGCTCTGACAGATGTCCTTACAGTCAGATTCAGAAAAGCACTTAAAGCAGGAGAAGGGTGGTTTCATCATTAGGATGCTGGACCAGGACCCAAGGGACCCAGATTTAGCTCTCAGGTCTGCCACAAGCTCCCAGGGTCACAGAATCACAGAATCCTAGGGGTTGGAAGGGACCTCCAGAGCTCACCAAGTCCAACCTCCCTGCCAAAGCAGGGTCCCTAGAACAGGTCACACAGGCCGGTGTCCAGACAGGGCTTGAAATCTCCAGAGGAGACTCCACAATCCCCTGGGCAGCCTGTCCCAGTGCTCTGTCCATCTCACAAACATCTAAACTAGATGATATGAACTTAGATCTCCTGCGGCCATGTGAGGAGCACTGAGCCCTCAGATCCCAGTGCCCCACCAACACCCAAAAGCTATTTCATTGGTGGTCGACATGGGATCATACCCTCACCTATCAATATGAAGACAGGTTGTGGGAGTGGGCAGGATACTTTTGGGGACTGAGGAGGTGCTACCGGGAGCAGGACACATATGACAGGGTACCTGTGCTCCCTTTGCTCTCATGTGGGTACAGGCAGTCTCAGCCTTGTGGGGCTGTCTGTTAAACTGCTTTTGCAGTACGATGTTCCCTCATGAAAACCCTGAGCAGCCTTAACAGATGGTGCTTTGTTGCCCTGGGAAGTTTGAGAGATAACATCACGTGGTCGCCAGCTAATGTTTCTCACCACCACTTTATGTTACTTGATGAGGCTTCCGCTAATCTAGTGCTTCTTCCTGACCCGTCCCATTGGCACAGGCTACATACAGAGATGAGAGCCCCCTTGTCCCACCTGCCTGCTCCCACACCAGGCAGGGCAGGACCCCCAGGTAGTGTTTCCACACTAGTGCCCAAGCCCTGTAACCTCCTTGGTGTGGAGACTTCCCTTGCCACATCCTTGGGCACTTTAATGGAGCCGCTCCCCACCACCACCTCAGGGTTGGGTTGACTTGATGGGGAGGAAGGAGACGCTTTGCACATTGGCCTCATTCAAAGCTCAAATACAGCCAAAGAATACTTCAGGCTACAGACATCAAATCTTGTTTGACCCTTTTTTGGGACACATTGGTTCAACCATCAGCACCACGGCTCCAGGTGGGAAAACATATTTCAGGACCAACTTATGGGCAATTCAGAAGTCTTGTCACACTGGGCAGATTTTCACACCTGAAACCAGGACACAGGGGAATAACAGACAAGGTGTATTAGAAATGGGTTAGACCATGCTAGGAAAAGCTTACTGTCCTTCCTAGGTAGCTTGTCCGATTTTAAGATTTTGGGGGTTGTGCCGTATTTTTTACTGTTGTGTTTTGCTTAGTGTGTCTCCACCACTACAGTCATGTACTTCAATGGCCTCTGATACCCACAAACTTTCCCCTGCCCACCCTACCTGACTACACTCTTTAAGGCACTCTCAGACCCATGATGAAAAGCACCCCCAGACACTAGATACTGATATTAACAGTGATGATAATAATAATAGGCCTAAAAAAGACACCAGTATTTCACATTTACAACTTGTTTGACCTTCACCTAAAGTCCAGAATTTTTCACAGTCCCTTTTTTCTTGTAAGAACAAAAATGCACGTCCGAGGCAGACAAGACTTCATAAAAATAACATATGACAAAAGCAGCAATCGGCCCAAAGAGGAGAGCGCTATTATCCTGTTCCCTCCTATAGAGCTTCTCCACCCTTACAACTCGCAGTTCCCTCTTCAAAGAGACTTGAAGAAAGGAAAAACAATGTATGGCCCTCTTCCATTCGCTATAAAAGCAGAGGAACACAGCACAGATGACGCCAGGCTCCTATCATGACTGTGAGTCTTCAGGGTATTTGACCTTGAAGGATAAGACTGTCCAGAAAGTCAGGGAGTGAGATTTCCTTTGTTTTAAAGTCCAAGACAACCTCACTCACCTTGATGTCCTTCAGCTCTGACTTCTGCCAACCTTCCTAAAGCTGTCTGAGCACACGAGATGTCCTGACTTGAGAAGGGTTATGGAGCCAGGCTTTAGCCCCTGCAACAGAAGTCTAGAACTGTCATCTGTCCCCACAGCCAGAATTTGAGCCTGGATTAGCTACTGGAGCCCCCATCCCGTTAACCACATCCGTGCATGCAAGGCTTGGCCTGGTGAGCCATGTGGTGGTCTCAAAGCTGGGTTGGGTAAAGCTGAGCCCAAGGCAAGCCCTGCCCAGCTGCGCATTGCAGGGCTGAATTTGCCTCTCGCTTCCCTTCCTACACCTGCTCACCCCATGGGGAAGGAGGAGAAACAGCTCGTGTCTTATCTTCAGCTCCATCCCCATTTGGAGGTGAAGCGCTCTCAGCCCTTTCTTCAGCTTATTCAAGTTCAGTTGTCTCTCCATTTAGCCAAATCATCACAAAGTCCCCAACATGCCCCGCTCCACACGCCCCCCAGTCTGCCAGCTAGGATCCATTTAATATCAGGCAATTTAAATGGAATGAAAGCTCTGGCATGTGGCTCTGTCCTGCCAGCATCACACCGCGCCCTCACTTCATTTGAACACAGACATGGCCCTTAGCACAGGGGTAAGCACCAGGCAAAGGGTAAATCATGAGAACAGCTTGAATAAAGAAGGGAACCCAGCAGGATAAGGACCCACTGACTTGGCAGGCGCTCGCACTGCTTCCAGTGTGCAGCCTTGATGGGATGCTGGCACCCCTGGGAGAGAGGACAACCTTCCCATGGTGCTGGGGGACTGGAGGGGAGGACACTGGGTTTTGTCACCTTACAAACCTGGCCTCACCCAATCAGACACATCCAAAGGAGCAATTTATGATCAGACGTGAAGCTGAGCAGCAACCTCTGCCACTGTCATGGCCACTGGCAGCCTCACAGGGTTTGACCAGATAGATTCCTATAAAAGCAGGAACAGATGCCCAGATGTCTTTTCAGAGCTCATGAAGGAAACTAGGGAAGAACTGTTTCCGAGGACATGTAGCAATAGGACGAGGGGTGATGGCTTTAAACTAGAAGAGGGGAGATTTAGGTTGGGTATTAGGAAAAAAAATCCTCGATATCAGGGTGTTGAGACACTGGCACAGGCTGCCTGGAGAGGTGGTGGAGGCCCCATCCCTGGAGACATTCCAGGTCAGGATTGATGGGGCTCTGAGCACCCTGATCTAGTGGAAATGTCCCTGTCACTGCAGGGAGTTGGACTAGATGGCCTTTAAAGGTCCCTTCCAACACAACACAGCCTGGGATTCTATCCCTTGGCTGTGTCCCTGGTCCCTCCAGCTGTTTCATGGCTGTGGTCCCGGAGCATGCTTTGAACTCCACAGGACAAACCTGGCAACACTTAACTGGAGTAACCTGGATTTCAGAACATTAAGGACACTTTGGGAGATGGTTTAGTGGTTACAGTGGTATACAGCTGACAGCTGGATCTGATGATCTTGAAAGTCTTTTCCAACCCTAGTGATTCTGTGACTCTATGACACAGCCCTGGGGCAGTAAGTGAGAAGGAGCCAGAAATATTACATTAATATGCAGAAACCTTCCTATGATGACCAGCGATCAGATGGTGTGAAGTAAACAGACCGGAGCTGGGTTGACTGGAGCACATTCCCTTTCCTGGGTATCTTATGCTAATGCACGCAGAGATCGAGGAGATAGGAAGGGTTTGAAGACTGTAAAAGGAAACCAGCAGACGGCTATTAACAGAGGGAAAATTCAGAGGGACCCACACCTGGGCACAGGGATGGGTTTTATTACACTTGTGGGGTTGGCAGCACACCAAGTTTCTCTTCTGACGCATATGAATTTATTATACCTGCGTGTGTGCATGCACAGGGACTTCAGTATCGACCACAAGAGAGAGGAAAAAGGGAGAACTGAATATCCTAGCCCCGAAATGCACTCCAGAGTGATCTCCAACAGTGCCCCAGTGCTGGGGAGTGTTGCTGTGAGGTGGAGCTGGCTGAAAGCCATCAGGCTGAACCCAAAACACGCTAGGGTCCCCGTACGGGCTGTGTGTACGCACGTGTGACGGAGCAGAGTGGTATGTCATCATGCAGCACATGTGTGCTGTGTGCTTCACCCGGAGAGCTGTGTCTCTGCACAACAGACCCCTATTCGGATTGGTGAGAAACCTCTGCATCTGCCTTCACCTCCCGGTACAACACACAGAGCAAAATAGCACAAAGGAGTGTTTCCAGCATGGGGAATCAAAAGGGACTCAGAAGGAATGTAGAGCAGTGCTGCTGAGAGCATGGAGCCCTGCAGCAGAGGCTCTCAATCAGCCTCCAGAGGGGAAATCCCTGGTGCCAGGGATGACTCTGAAGTATTCCCTGGGGATTACACACAATTTAGCCTAAACTCAGTTAAGGAAACCCTTTGCGAGGTGGCTGGGCTGCCTGCCCGGTATGAGATGGTAGTCACAGCCACCCCACAGCACGCACCACACATGGTCAAAGGTCCTTCTGTGGGAAATCCCACTGAAGATACCCATAAGTATCTTCCTTCAGGCCAAGGCTGCTTATTTTAAAGCCATACCTTTGCATTCTGAGAGCCCTGGACAGACGTAAACAGGGCCTGAACCAGGCAGAGCAAAGCGGTGCTGAACACCCAGCCCAAGGCACCACCTGAGCTCCTCTGAAGTGAATTAAAACCTTGAAGGCTTTGTCTTGGCTTTCCATCAACCCCTGTACTACAGCAGAGGTGAATGTCTTGGATGCCAACACAAAGTGTTCCCTGAGGTTTCATTATCCCTTGTTTTCACTTCTTTTTTGGTTTCGGTTTTGGGTTCCCCCCCCTTGCAGTTCTGCTCTCAGAACAGCACCCAGATCCCTCTTGCATCTCCTCGCATGTTATTTACACTTCTCATCCAAAACAGAGGGAAAAATAATCGGGGAAGTGAGCCTGCCTGCCTCTCACCGAGCGCCAGCCATCACTCCACCCATCCTCAGGCTATCGGTGGAGCAGAATCCCCAATTCCCTCAACCTTTCTCTGTGCAGGGAATGCCCTGGTCAGGATACTTCATGAGAGCGTAGAATTGCCACATAACAAACGATAATGGCATTATGGGCACAACAAATGACTCAGGACATTTATAGTCATGAGGACGTGGCCACCAGGATCCGTAGGTCTGTTAAATGGCCTCCGGCAGACCATAATGGATTAAAGCTAAAGGAGGGAAGGTTTAGATTGGATACTAGGGGGAAGTTTTTTACAGAAGGAGTGGTGAGGTGCTGCCTCAGGCTGCCCAGAGAAGTGGTGGATGCCCCGTCCCTGGAAGTGTTCAAGGCCAGGTTGGATGGGGCCCTGGGCAACCTTGTGTAGATCCAGGCCTGAGGTTGGTGGCCCTGCCTGTGGCAGGGGGGTTGGAGCTGTATGATCCTTGGGGTCCCTTCCAACCCATGCCATTCTATGATTCTATCACAAAGGCAAAGGCCACATTGATCCCCGTGGCACCACAAGCAGGGCTGCTCAGAAAAGACATGCTGAAATGCCAGAAAGTCAGGCTTGTGCCTGGAAGGGACAGGCAAGAGGGCAAAGCGGCTTTTGGAAAGACAGCCTCAGGACGAGGAGGTGATCAGGGCCACGAGGAAGAGAGGGGCAAGGGAACTGCGCTGTGCAAACCCAATGGCTCTCATCTGCCCACCCTGGCGCTTGGAGACCCCAAAGCAGAGCGCGCACATGGGTGAACCACCCAATAGTGTGTTTTCTTATTGCTAACCCTGTCTCCTCTGTTTCTGCTGCAGGTGCCTGACCTGCGAATCGACATGAGTCTCAAGGGATCCCTCAGCAGCAACCCCGGCTCGTCAAAGTAAGAATCTCTGTGGTGGGCTTCCTCCGTTTCGTGGCTGGCACTACTATTCCTTCCTTCCACCCAAGGGGCTGCTCCAAAGGGTTCTGTTACCTGCCCTACCCACCCTATTCCGCCCCCCCCCCCTCCCCCCCAAACAAATCCCTGGTGCTTGTCTCATCCTTCCTGGGTATTTGACATGCTGTGGCCATAGTGGGCATCCCCACCTCACCCCTCACATGCTCTGCATGCTACGGCTTGGTAGATGCAGAGGGAGGAGAAAGACCCCAGGGGCCTTTCTACCCTTCCTGGTGAGAACAGGGTGTAGGTGTACGAGCATCACCAAGCATTGCCTGCCCTCAAGGGTGTCGGAGCAGAAAGGAGCCATCAGCCACCCCCTGCAACATACAGGACATCCTGATCGCACCACCTGAAACCCTGAGGTCCCACTTTGACCCTCCACTGCCAAGCCTGCACCAGAGAAAACACAAATATCTCCTGGCTACACACCCCTATGCACAGCCCAGGCATGAGAGGGTGGCCCTTTGGGGGGGTGTAACCCATGCTTAGAGACCTGACACCCCAGAACTCACGTGTTAGTTAACGACTTTCCACACTGGGACATGTTCTGTGGCTGAGCACCTCAAGGCACACATCTCAAGAGTGGTCCGTTCACAAGGGATCTGAGTCTTGGCACTTACATGGCCTCAGATTCAGGGGGAAACATGTGTAACATGGAGGGGTCTCCACTTCCCTGTATCTCCCCCATCCCCTTTCCTAATCACACGATGGGAACCACTCTCCTTCAAAGAGTGCCTTGAGAAGGGATGTCCTTCCAGGGGACTGTGTGGGAAGGTAACTCTAGCAGGGACAGGCTTAGATGGGGTCCTCTAATCTCCTGTTCCCAGATGCTGGGGTCAGCCCCGTGTGCCTGCAGCATGGAGAGCAGAAAGGGGGGCGATGGGGAGCTGCCAGCACAAGCAGAGGCTTTGCTGGCTAATTTGTAGGCTGACAGACACAATGAGGGAGGCAGGGCTGGTCCCTCTTGGCAGAGCTGCAGGGCTGCAGTGTGAAAGCAGAGCTGCTGGCTTACATATGTACCTTCTGTCTCTTACAGCGGCAGCATGGGCAGAGCGGATGGAGCCTCCAAGCTGAGCGCAAAGGACCTGTATGGTAAGTCGTGCCCACAGATGTGGCGAAGGTTTCCTATAGCAAAGACACCTCTGCAGATCCGAATGAGGCTGTTGAGGAGCTTTAGGTTGGGACTTGATCAAAGCCAGACAAATCCAGACCTCCATACACAACAGGCTGGCCAGACAACAGTGGCACAAACGTACTTCAGCGCTGTACCACCACCTGCCTTGCTGAGGAGAGCAGTGATTTTGTGAGGGCGTGCCGAACATTGCTTCCCCTCGCCCCCACCTGTCACCCAGATCCTCACCAGTTATGTTAGCAAGATAACCTGATAAAGGGCCCAACAAAAGAGTGACTGTCCTCAGCGGGTTAATGATTATCCTCGTCTAACTACTAGGTGAACTGTGGCAACTGGCAGAGAGCAACACGCAATTCAGTATGAATTTTAGGTGAAGCCATTTTATTAGGTGAAATCACACAGATTTCACACCTTTATTACTGCAAACGTGGCAAGTTAAAAAACTGCTAATTGGTTACACACACTGTTCACACTGTATTGATTGGTTAGTAATTATAACGAGTTCTGATAAACCTATCTTATAGCTAAACACCCTTAGTTTACCTTTAATACCTAAAAGCATCCGCACACCTGCTGTTTTTGACCATCTTATTGTTGGCTCTCAACATGTTCCGTTACTCCCAAATACCTTCCCATAACTGCTTCTTGGTTTAGGGCAGCCTGTACCCCTATCAACAAGGCCGCTGTGTTTTGAGAATGTGATTATTAGGATCCTCTCAGCATGAGTAACTTTTCCTTTCTCATGGGAACAGAAGAATATTGTCAGGGCCTAAATCTTGGGAGAAGAGAGCTAGGCCTCTGGCAGGCCTGCTGCCTTCCCTGACAGTGAACCATGAAAAGTCTGGTGCCCTTTGGCTCTTGAGAAGCGGAGGGAATCAGTAGGACGGGTGCTTGGCTCCTGATCTGGAGCGTGGTTATAGACCACCCCAGCTCCAAAGCAACTCACCAGGGGATCATGAGGTATCACTAACGGTTAGTCCTGATCGCAGCTGCTCTCTTTGCATATCCCAGGGGAAGTCTTGGCTATGGGGTAAGCAGAGAAAGCAGAAGGTCCTGTGCAAAGTCACTTCCCTTGCTTGCTCCCTGGATGAGAAGGTGGTTGATTTGTCTGGGGCATCACTAGCAGCTTTTGTGTAGTCCAGCCTGCAAACTCTCCCACTTGACCGCTGTCCATCTGCCTGGTAGATGCTTTTCCAGGGGATGAACAGGCTGTGTGCCCTGTGTTGAAGAGTTCACACTTCATGGGAAACATCCCTTTGCAGCTCTCCGTGTATCTCCGTGTGGAGTGATGTCCCATGGGTGACCTGTCTTGGCATGAGGAAAAGCGGGTGCTGCCAGGGGAGGCTGGGGATGTACTTTGTGGATGAAACTTTCGAGTCCTTGGTAACTGTAACGAACTGCAAGAAATGAAATGTGGGAATAAAAGTAGAACAGCAATTTGGTAGCACCAACCAGGGCTGTTGTTGATGGCCTGGATGCTGCACGATGGGCAGGTAGAGGCTTTTGGCAGGACATGAAAGGACTCGGCATGAGCATGGAAAGATTCAGGAGGATGAGGCGTGGAAACATTTGGGCACTGCCCTCCTTGGCATGCAGGACAGCTGTTCAGGCAAGCTCCTCCTGCCTCCATCGGCATCACTGCTCTGGTTGTACACTGAAAAGCTCCCGCAGATCTGGCTGGGATGGCAGGGGCAGGAAGATTATAGCTGCAAGGTCCACAGAGACCATACAGCAATGTGTCGAAATGAAAACGAGAGCTGACAAGGGCATCAGAAGCAGGGCATGAGCAGGTTAGCACGCAGGGACAGAGGCAGCCTGGGGCAGTGACTGTCAGGTTGTGAGGATGAGATCTAATTTTGGGTGCAAGGATGACTCAGCACGGCGAGCAGGGAGTACCCCCCATCCACTGTGGAAGCAACCGAAGGGAAGGACCAAGAAGCTACCATTAAAACAAACTCTGTTTCTCAAACAAGCTGTTTGCAACACTCTGGCACCTTTTAAATTATGGGGGGGTTTTGGCATGGTCACACCCCAAAAGCAAATGTCACCAGGGACAGAACCTCTCCCACCAAATCCCAGCAAACCACAAATGAGTACTGAAGTCTGTGGGCAGATCCTCCAGGGGAGTAAATGTGCTGCCCATTATTTCTGCACTGCCTCTGAAGCGCAGTATGAGTTCTGGGGGATTATGGCACACAGCAGCAGCTACAGCCAGCTCAGACCAGCCCAGACTGAGCATATCCACGGGGTTCCTGCCTGGCAGAACACGGAACCACATCAGAGCCTTCATCAGAGGACATGCGGCATGCGTGAAACCAATATTTAAACGTCCAGGTCCCCTTCACACTCGGATCCTCCCTCCCCTAACGCTAACTTTGCTGTGAGCTGGCACATTTTGGGCTGGAGGGCAGGCAAAACCTAAAATTCATGGGAGAATTAAGGTTTCAGAATGAAACAGGTCACATCGAGCCGATCTGGCCTTGACGATGGGATCACAAACGCTGCCAAGGGACGTTCGGAGCTTACAAGACTTTTCCTCCAGTGTGATCAGGCCGGACCCTCAGCCTGGGTACGCTGCCAAAGAAATGGGTGCAATGACACAGGGAGCCCCAGCGCAGACACCTGCATAGCTGGCTAGGTAACACACAGAGGTGCCTTTAAGAGCATCATGGTGGGGCTGAGGCACAGCAGCAGCTCTGGGCTCTGTACAAAGTCAACTGGGTAGCAGAGACAAGAGGGAGGAAATCTGTTCTGGGGCCTCAGGGTTGAACCCACAGGACCACGCAGGTTCCCTCGCAGCTGGTGATGGGGAAGGGGGAAAGGTGACCATCCGGGTGTCACCCCCAGCTTGCTGTGGTCATCCAACATGCAGCACGCCACCACGTCCTCATCACTGCAGTGAGGACAGAGGGACACGGTCAAGGGATGCCCAAAGTTACCAGGCAGTTCCATAGAGAAACTGCCTTCCAGCCCTACAACATCCCCATCCCCAACAGAGGTGATCAGAACTGGAAACACTTTCTAGATGCTGGATGGAAAGCCAGACATGAGCCACCAATGTGCATCTGCAGCCCATAAGGTCAACCACATCCAGGGTGGCATCACAAGAAGTGTGGCCAGAAGATCAAGAGTGGTGGTTCTGCCCCTCTGCTCTGCTCTGGTGAGACCTCACCTGGAATAGTGTGTCCAGCTTTGGAGCTCTCAGCACAACATGGACATGGACCTCTTGGAGTGGGTCCAGAGGAGGCCATGACGATGATCCAAGACCCCTCCTATGAAGGCAGGCTGAGAGAGTTGGGCTGGTTCAGCCTGGAGAAGGGAAGGCTCCAGGAGGACCTTTGAGCCCCTTCCAGTCCCTGAGAGACCTACAGGAAAGCTGGGCAGGGCTGTTTGTATGAGCAGGGAGCAGGGACAAGAAGCAATGGTTTAAACTAGAGTAGGGCAGGGTTAGATGAGACATGAGGATGAAGTTCTTCACCCTGAGGGTGGTGAGACGCTGGCACAGGTTGCCCAGAGAGGTGGTGAAGGCCCCATCCCTGGAGACATTCAGGGTCTGGGTGGGTAAAGTTCTGAGCACTCTGCTGTAGTTCAGGGTGTCCCTGCTTACTGCAGGGCCGGGACAGCTTTAAAGGTCCCTTCCAACCCAATGTATCTGATGATTCTATGCTCAGGAGGTGCTTGGTGGAGTTTTCCAGCGGCCATGGAGCAGAATACTCCTCCTTTCCACCCCCCTTAGCAAAACGGCATTGCATTTGTTTGGCTCCACATTCTGGAAGCATCTGTGGCTGCCTGCACGGTGTCAGCTCTGGCCCTGCTGGCAGCAAGGAAATGGCTGGCACCTATCAGATTGCCCCCTTACTCAATGCACAGTGACCAGCTGAAGAAATGCTAATGCATACCATAAATAAATTAAGCTGCTTCTCTGCTTACTGGTGTCTGTTCTGAACCTAGATGAGAGCCTGTGGAGGGAAGAAGGGGGGTGGGGTGGGGGGACCAGCGTGGCACTGGAAGGAGCCAAGGGAAGGGCTGGAAGGGAGCATTTCTGTGGAGAGGTTCCCGTGGCAGCTTTCTGCCACGCCTTTCTGTGGTGACCCCATGGTGGACCTCTGCAGGCGTTCATCTAAGCTGCCCTCAGGGCCAGTCAGACAGCACTGTCTCTTGTGAGGGGTCAGGCAGGGTGAGAAGCTGCATAGAGTTGAGGGCAGTTTAAGGATTGCGGGGCTTTTCTTGTGGGGCTGCAGGAAGGAGATGGCTCCGCAGCGGCACTTGGAGCAGCCTGTTTGGTTACCTGTCCCTGCGGCACTCGGCCACTTTCCAGTACCCCTGGCCAGCTCTTTTGGGTGCCTTTTCCTCTTGCTTCAAGCACTGGGGCACCAAAGTGCCCTGCAGACCCCAAACTAGTCTGGCCCCCCAGCAGAGGGGTGGGTACAAGACACCAGCCTGGCAGGAGGGTTGTCTCGTGTCCAAACCTGAGACCCAACCCATTGGCTCCAACCTGACATCCCCCCCCCACCTTGATGCACTCATTTATGAGGGAAAAAAACCCAAAACTTCTCAGGTTCCAGGGCTGGAAAAAGGATTTTGGAGCAACAGAACCCACCCGTAGCACATGTTAGGCTGGAGGGACATGGTGCCCACAGGCAGTAGCCTACGAGGCTTGATCACTTGACACTGCTCCCCGTAACCCAAGACAGCTTCAGCGCAGTTGTAACAGGACACGGGGCACTAACACAATGCGAGGAGCCGTTCCTGCTCAGCACAGCCTGGGACTGGTATTGTCTGCCCAGTGATCCACGGCGAGAGGAGATGCCACCGATGCCGGAAGCCACCAGCTTGGCAGAGGACACCAGCCAAGGCAGAGCACTCCAATAGTGAAGGGGTAAATGATGTTTAGTGGTCACAAGCCAACTCCCAGGAGTCTCCAGGCACCTCCCTTGTCTCCAGATAGGGCCCTCGGCCATGTGGGGAGCTCTCTGAGATGAGACACCCGTCACAGACAAGAGTTGTGCCAACTCAGGGACAGCCCTGAGAGCAGAGAGACGGCAATGGCGACGCAGCGGCATCTTGCTTTCCCTGAGGCACCACTGTAAATATGCGTTCACTACTGACCAGCCCTGTGACCAACAAATGGGTCATTGTTTACTCTGAGCTGCCACCTGCCCAAACCACAAGCTACGGAGTTATTTCAGCTGGAAGCCATGTGGCAGTCACACAGCGATCAAAATGGAGCCCTGAGCTGCTGCTCCTTTCCCACAGCCCTCCAGAAGAGGGCTTGTGCATAGATTTAACATGCTCTGGGATTGCCCATAAGGCACAACCCTGCCAGGAGAGGCGGCTAGAAACCAGGCTCACTCTGTTCCATGGCTGGGTTGGGAGGGCTGTACTGAAACCCAAGGGGATCCGGGCAGTGTCTGAACAACACTGCTGACCGGCACATCCCTCAGATGCAGATATATCCTCCACATCTTTTAGCAGAAGCTCGCAACAGAAAGCAGCATTTATCAAGACAATTCCTGAGGTTCAATGGTTTGTTGGGAAGGTCTTTGGGTTTGGGCATGGGCTGACTAGGAAGAGCCGTCAGCCCATGCCCTGAAGCCCTGAACAACAATCAGAGCCTGCAATTCCAGATGAAGCAACTTCAGACCCAGCTGACTGAACCGCTCTTTCCTTTAAAGCTGCCTGAGATCCAGCACAGCCCCACGCTTCTTGCCATGGAGAGGAGGAACTGCTTCCCCTGAACTGCCCTGCAGTTTCACATTTGGGAACTGACATGGGGATGGAGGAACCAGCACTGACTGCAGCATCGCCTACTTAACAGGGATTCTCCCAGGTCCTGCGTTTTCTGTACATACCACTCCTCTCAAGGGACCTGCTCTGCCCACCCCAAACCACCAGAACACTGGGCAGCGCAGATGGACACACAGTTCCCTCTGTCTCCAACCAGCTGCATGACCACAGCCAACATGTTGCAACCTCCAGCTCTGCTTTTCCCTGCTCCTGCTCTTTGCCAGGACAGAGGGAAAGCCACTCAGAGAGGGGAGTATTCTGGGATGCATTTGCCCAGTGCAGTGGGACAGCAGCAGGGAGTCAAAGCCCCGCAGAAGGGCAGTGCAGGTTTCTCATGTGTTGTTGCCGTTTGCTTCCCCAGACCACTGCAAAAAGGTCCATCACAGGTCTGAGTCAGAGCAGCGCCCCAGACATTAATACCCCATCCTGAGTAATTCCCTCATCCCCTACCACTGCTCCCTCAGTGCCATTTCAGCTTCTTTCTTCACAACCCCTTTCCCACCTGAGGTTCCATGTTCAGGTTACCCCAGCCACCCTCTGACTCTGCTTTGTGAATGACCCTTTTATTCAAAGCCTTGGAAATTTAATACTCTGACTAGAGACAGGGCTGGAAGAAAAATAAGAAGGTAACATTGCTGTTGGTTCCTGCAGATCAAAACCCCACAGTGGTTAAGAGGGGGGATGCAGAGGCTCAGCTCGGACTGGAGCTGCTGGGCAGAGAAGGCTCTGGTCTGGCAGGTCCAGCAGGTCCATTTCAGGAGTGATGAGCACGAGTTTGCTCCTTGAGTGGAGTAGCTATTTGGAGCTTACCCATTTTCTTAAGTGGAAATGGGTTGTTGGGCACACCCAAGTACACTGGGAACAAAAGCTGTATTAATAACAGCCAAAAAAATAAGAACTATTGATTCTGAGGGGTTTTGGTCCTTGAGCAAAGTGGATTCATCAGTTGGTTTAATTCATTCAAGGTTCCCCCAAGGTTACTCCATGTATTCTGACATACAAAACCAGTGGCTCCCAGCTAGGGGCTGTTCAGAACCCAGCAAACCTTTTGGCTGATTTGGTGAAAGACAACTTGGCAACAGTTTTTCCAGCTCCAGTTGTAAAGGGGATAAAAAAGGAACAGCTCTAGGCAGGAGCTTCCCCTGCCGCACCACAGAACCCCGGGCACCTTCTCCCTGGGAGACAGCATGGCCCTAGACGTACAGCCTGACACACAGACACAGGCGCGCAGTGTTTCTTGTTGTACTCAGGCTTTGCACAACCCAGGAGGTGGGTCAGGTTTTTATTTGCTCTTCTAGACCGGGTTGTGTCTTCAGCTAATAAAAGAGGAATGTGAGGACTTTGGGGCTGAGCCAGTGGCAAATACGGAGTGTGCCGAGGAGGAATTCAGCCTCATGACGCCTACCAGCAGCTGCCGCCACGCTATCAGTAGAGTGGCTTCCCGCTGCCACAGACCATTCATATCTCTGCCTGTCCCTGACCTCAATGAAAGCCTGTTCATTCAAGAGCTTCCAGGCCGTGTACCAACACGCCATCCATGAGCAATAGCTGCCCCACATCGCAAGTGCTGATGCAGACAAGCTTCCACAGTTCAGAAAGTGCTGTGGCGCTAGCAGGAAAACCAGGGACCATGATACTTCCTAAGAAGCTGCAAAGAGGATGCTTCCAAAAGCAGAGGTCTCCCTGTGCTGGCTGGCCACAGGGACCCCCGAGCAGGGACATCTGGGCAACAACAGATGCAAGGTACAGACCTGCAGATACCACTGTGCCGGGAGCTCAGCTGCAGCACATCCTCCACTAATCCTGCAGAACGTGGAGCATAAGTTGGGAACCCATTGGATCAGCAGAGCTGTGCTACTCACCGACGCATGGTCAGACTGCCAGATCAGATCTGACCCCATGTTCAGCCCCATGAACGGATGCTGCCCTGTTAGCGCTGCTCCACAGCACAGCCACGGCAACATTTGCATGGCCACCATTGGCATATGGAGGTATTTGTGGCTCGCTCTCTCCTTGGGAGGGCTGTGTCCTGACCTGTTGGTTTGGCACAGACTCACTCACGCTACACTGGCAGGTTACTACAAACAGCGTGTGTGCTGCTAGATAACGTATGGATAATATAAAGAATTGACAAGCTCCAGAAAACAACAGCCAGGACTTTCCTTCAGCTGCACTAACAGACACAGAGGCCAAGGAGGTCTGTAGTGCGATGTGGGGAAGCAAGGAGATGTCTTGTCTCTGGTAGCAACAGTGAAAACAAACCCTCAGAGAGAGCTTCACATCTGACCTGTCCATCCCCCACATTTTCTGCTGTGCCTTCTGCCCCGCGACAGCTGAAAACAAACCGGGGCTGGAGGGGGGGAGACACAGGGAGGATCCTGGATGATAAAACTCGTTAATTAACCAGGGAAGATGTGTGTGGAGGGGAGGGTGGGGCATCACAGCTCTGGTATAACTGGCTGCATTTGCTAAAGAGGCACCAGTTTACGCTACAGATGGCTTTGGCCCCATGATACATACAGCAAGAGCACTGCAGTTTTCCTTCCAAGCTGGATGGAAAGGGATGGGACCTTGGGACTGAGCCATGGGGTCCTGCCACAGCAGCCTGCACCCCCACACAGCTCAGCATCACACCACAGGCAGGAACAGGGAAGAAGGGCTTTGATTGCTCCCAAAATGCCGGGAATGTGTAGCGTCATGGTGGCCCGAGGCTGCAGTAACCCCCAAGGATCTGAGGAAAGCGTAGCGTGCTGGAGCATATACTAAGCCGGTCCCAGTGGGCAGAATTTATCCCGCTAGCTGAGGTCTTGTGCATGCGATCCATTGGGCTGGAGGCAGTGGGCACAGCCCACTCCTCGCAAAATAGGGTCTTGAGCGGAAATGGGGAGGGAATTTGGCACGAAAGATCCGATTCAGCTTCCTGGACCAAGCCAATATCCCTGTCCCTCCAGGATGTACATCAATCCTGCTTCCCACCTGCCAATTTATTTCTTTTGTGCCCCTTCTGCTCCTTAGCATAAAGCCAAACAGGATGCTCTGCTTCCAGCCAAGATTTTAGCCTCAGCACTGGGATTTCAGCCCTGTGCCCAGTTTTGAGCCCTTGGGCAAAATGCACCTCTGCAGAGGTTGGAGCTTTTTGGTTTCCTCATGTGGCCACTGGTGCCAGTGGGAAACCACTCCCACAGCGCTGTTTATCCATAAGGTATTGGCAACAGATAGCAATGGAGAAGGGTTCTGGGATTTTCTCTGGGTGTGGGGTTAAAGCCAGCTGGTTAGGGATGAATGGAGCAACTGAACAGAGTTTGGTTAAAGAACCATTTAATAGGGTGTTTTGCCCTGCAATGCATGCCTTAGGGTTTCTGGGCCAAGGCCTTAGAGGCAAGAGGTGGAACAGTTTATGAGAGTGGGTGCATGTCCCACAGTCAAATAAGTCAAAGCTTTCCTCTGCCATTCATATGAGTGTTTGGGTGTGACCATGAATTATCCATCACTGCTTTTTAAGCCAGAGTGGTGGAACACACCAGCCACCTTCCTCCAGGGCAGGCAGGATCCCCATGCACCAAAAGTGAGAGACAGAGCTGTATTGGTGTGGTTCTGTCAGCAGAGAGAAGGGAAAAAATTTCAGTGGTGGTCCATGTGGGCTCCTGCCAGCTTTGATCACCTTCAGATGGTGGCTGTGGCAGTGCTACAGAGCTCTTTGCAGTGAGTTGGATGTACATAGAGTTGGAACTTTATGATCCTTGGGATCCTTTCCAACCCAGACCAGTCTATGACTCTGTAGAGACGCAAAGCATCCTAGCAGGAGAGGTGTCAGAAAAACCAGGAGGACATTAGCGGCGGCTGCTGACATGCTGGCATCCATTCACACAAAATGAAGTGGATAGAGGACAGAGCTGTGCAGAAGGGAGCTGCCCAGGACACGCGACCTGTCTCCTGGAGTTTTCTCTGGCCAAGGGAGTTCAGCAATCCAACAGAAAGAATCCCTGTCAATCCATAGATTCAAACAGCCACAGATCTCCCCGCAGGAATCACTCTGGCATGTTCAGATAGGCCCAGCATGATAAGAGCCAGATTTAAACTAAAGCAAATAACACCACAGCCAGGGAAAGGCCTGTGGTACTTCACCGCAGGGAACAAGCAAACAAAACCCCTTCTTTTTTTTTTTTTAAAAAAAAAAGCACACATACTTCTCAGGCTACATCTCAGCTAGATGTGGGCTAAGCTCAACCACTTTGTGATTTGCAGCCTCAATCTTTATTTCTTCCTGTGTTTAAATGAAAACTAAATGGTGGGAAAGGGGGAGGTTTCAGAGTTCTGGCACCCTGCTGTCCCCAGCCAGCCCAGCTGCTTTCAGGCCACTGGGTTCTATTTGCAGATGCCAGGAGGAAACACAAAAATAAAAGTTTCCATGGGTGTGGGGACCAGGTAGAAGCCAATGAGACAGAAGGGATTTTGGAGGAGGAACAAACAGAAGCCTTAAAGAAAGGGACAGGAAAGAGAATATGCAGAAACACCCCCTTCCTCACCCTGGGTAGCTTCTGGGACGTCACTTGAATGGCATCCTGAAACAAAACAGAGGCACTTTGTTCTAGTTCTGCACCTTTTAAAGGTAACGAAGAAACAGCCCCAAGGAGAATCAACAGAGGGAGGGGGAACAGTCTGTCTTTCTCCCTGCCCTGGGCTTGCTTCCATCTGCAAATGGCTGTAGGTCCCACAGGTGATGGGGCTGTGCAGAGCTTGGAGGTTTCAACAGGTCCCCAAGATTTCCATGAGCTCCTCCCAACGTTTTTTCAGTGGTACAGACTGACATTTCCCCTGACCATCACACGTGCAGCTTCTTTGAACTTGGAAAATGGGGTGAAAGCATCAGAAGGGACCCCAAAAGTTTGCAGGCTTAGTCCTATGCTAACCAGTATACCTTCCCCTCCATGGGCACTACCAGCTGCTGACGTGGCTCTGCACTCTTCCTTCAGGGCTGGAGACCTTTGCATATCCTAACATAAAACCCCTTTGTCTCCAAACCAGCCACTCCAGCCTTTTCCACTCCCTTCTAAAGAGGAGGGGATGGGATGTCTTAAAATCCAATCTCCATCCCACACAGGCCGAGTGTTCTCATTTCCAACTGTGTCATCTATTTGCACAAGAAATGCTTGGTGAGGAAATTGAGGTTACCGAGAGAAACCCTCCACTGCTCACCATCAGACATGAATCCCTGTGGTGCTGCTGCCGTGTGCCCTCTTACAGACCTTGCTCCACATTTAAAGTAGGGCAGGCCACAATTAAAACACATGAAAAATGCCATTGATCCTTTGGTACAAGCCTAAGGTGGGAAGTGGTTGTGCTGATGTATGAATTAATTAATTTACTCAAGGTCATTCTTGAAGCTGATGGCTGAGCAGGGAGCTGTGCTGTGTGTTGGAGGTCTTTCAGCCGAAATATCCTCCCTCCACCTCCAAGTCAGTGTTGATGGTAGTGTAAAATGCTTGGGCATAGAGACCTGGTGTCTCCACCAACACCTCTGCCAGCACAGCTGCCAATAAATCATCCCTACATGCAGTGGTTCAGGGCTGCCAAGGGTTAGCCACAGAGGAGAGGCACGCTGCTGCACTCTCAAGCATGGAGACACAATGTGCAAAGCAGCCGGGTGTCTGGCCAAGCTGATGGCACACCTAGGGCTTAAAGAGACTTAGAAAAGTATTAAAAAGTGTTGAAATCAGCTTGAAATAAGGTTCTCTCAGCCCTCGCCAGGCTCTAAAGCAAAGCAGCAGTGTCTCTTTCCGCGTCCATTGTCTCCAGGCCATCTCTGTAAGTTAAACATGCTCCTGCAGCCACAGATTTGCCACCAGTGCCCAGCCCCACGCCTTCAGAGAAGAACCAAGAGGAGTTAAATTTAAACATTCTTCTTTGTGACCGAGGAGAAAGGTGAAAGCCCCAAGCTGAATCTCTGTGAAAGCAGCCCTTTGGGCCAGACACCTTTTGGCAATGCCAGCCAAGCCTGCTGCCCACTCAGGGACATGCTTGTCCTCCTTCCACAGAAGCCAAAGTGGACATAAAAGCATTAGTGGAGATGGAAGGGGACTTTGGGGGAAAGGATCATGCTGACGAGGTGGAATCTGAAACAAAAAGCATGCTGCAAACTCACTCGTGTACCGAGCCCCCATCCCAACTCTGGTGCCCCTTCTGTTTGTGCAGTCCCAGACCAGGACAGGTCACCAGAGTGAGAACACTGGACAGACAGACACTTAACAAGAAAACAGGACGAAAGCTCTGCAGTCTGATATACCCAAGAGGTTTGAGCTTGTTCAACCATAATCAGTTTCTAACTGCCCTCCCCACCAGCTCTCTGATTTTAGGACAGCAGAGAAACCCCCAGTTCCCACTAGGCATGAGCTAAATCAAAGCAACCTGAAATGGGAGCATCCACCGAGCCTGGGTGGGTTGGCTCAAAATCCTACCCCATTCCAGGTGGGAGAACTCTAAGCACGTTTCAGGGTTCACACATATTTGCACAAATCCTGGTAAGCGGGGCTGAGGAGGCACGTGCCTGTAAGGTATTTTAGACCCTGACATCTCTCAGGGAAAGCAGCAGATTCGAGTGAGCTTCTCCTTCCTTCGCATGGTATCTGCTGGCAGGAGGTTGAAGCAAGAGCTGTGTGGGTGAGAAGTGAGCGCTGGGACACCCCAGGAATAAGCTAAAGGTCCAAACCAGTGCTCTGGGGGTTGTTTTCTGGTTTTGCCATTGCAGGATGCTCCACTCGCAACATTTTCTCCTCGCTAGCAAGGTTTGAAGGAGAACATGCATCAGAGTTTGCAAATCACCCCCCAGCCAACACCCACACTGTAATCATCTTCTCCACCTCTATCACCAGCTCCAGGAGCAGCTGTCCTTCCTAATCCTGACCCTCATTTCTCCATCCCTTTGCTGCAGTCTGCTGGCCCCTCTGCTGTCCCTGTGCAACCCTTCGCAGGACAAGTTCACTCAAGCGAGCTCAAGGGAAGGGACAGGCAGGGTGCATGGTCTGAACTAGCGTGGGGCAGCAGCTGGAGATGTCCATTTGCAGAAGTCTCAGGGATTTCTGGTAGCTTCAGAGGGGATGCAAAGGACAGGCTTATCAGAGCTTGTAGAACACAACTCTGGGTTGGGAGCTACCAGAGGACTGTGCTTCCTTGGGGTGAAGTGGTCAGAGAGCATTTTTACTGGGATGTAGAAGGAAGAGGCTGTCCAAGGAGCACAGCTTCGGTCACTGGAGTTGTTGACCATGACAGCTTTCCCTTCCGTGGGTGGCCTGTACCCCTCTGACCCCCTTGCTGAACCTCTTCCCATGCCCAGCGCTGAGGCAGGAGACCCACAGGGTGAGCAGCTGTGTTCCTTCTGCCCTGCATGCACCCCAGATCCTCACGTGTGCGTCCCCATGGCAAGATAGGCTTAAGGCAGAACCTGGTCGACGTCGGTGCTCACTTGTCAGGGCTGGGCAGCTTCTCTGGCAGCAAAGCAACTTGTGCCTCACAACTATGAGCAGGAAGGCAGTGCTGAGGGGTTTTCTTTTCTTTTTTCTTTTCATTTCTTTTTCTTTTTTTTCAGAACAAAGGAAAAAATACTCCAACTCCAATGTCATCATGCACGAGACCTCACAGTACCATGTACAGGTGAGTACCAAATTTCAGTGATAGATGCTGATAACACAATGTGTTTTGTTTCTCCTGGCCCTTCATTAGGCCAAAGAAGTCTTGGGAACATTCTTACAGTAAACATGTGTCACTCTTCACACCCTGGGAGAGGCAAACAGCAAAGCTGCTTGAAACTTCGTATTTCTTTTCTCCAGCTCCTAGCTCCCCAAGGCCTGTAGATAACCTTGTCTCCCAAGCTTCCCACCCAGCTCAGTCCACCCACTATTTCTAGCTCCTGGACTGTAGGACACACTTTCAGACTCAGCCATTTTCCCTCCCTGAGCGGTGGGTCACCATGGTCTAGGCTAAAAAATACCAGCTCTCCTATAGTATTTCTCTGCTGCTCCACTCACTGCTTGCTATGGAGAGCAGCAGTTGTTCCATCATGGCATGGCAGTATTTGAAAGACCAAGCAAGTAGACTCCGGTATCACTCACAGATCCCGCCATGAGGCTACGAACACCTTCCAAATCCTGAATCACTCCCAAATCCCGTGACAAAGGTGGGTCCAGCTGGATGGCTTCTCCCACGTTGTGTGACACAGGCCGTCCTTGACCATTCAACTGTCCCTCCCTTGGATCCTGTGCATTTCTTTGAAGGAGAGAGCAGGAGAGATGCCCACATTAGACATCCTGCTATGGGGCTGGGGAAAGAAACAGAGTCACTGCTTCTGCGTGCCCAGTGCACTGACTTGAAGCTTTTATCCCCTTTATGGGCTGCATCAAGCAAATGTCTGGGGACATTTTGAAATCAGCAACTCCATCCTCTTGCTATGAGGCATGACATGTGCATGGGAGGTCACGGTCTCAGGGACTTTCCTGGAGCCAGTGCTAACCAGTCATTCAGCCAGGCACTTTGTGTCACTGCAGCCTGCTGATGGGAAATCGGGAGATGAGAAGGGAGGATGAAAAAGATGATTAAAGAATATGAAGTTGGGTTAATTTATGTTTTTTCTACTTTAACTTGAAAAGGGCATACAAACCCATCATTTATCAAAGATTTATCTCCTCTC
Organism: Laterallus jamaicensis coturniculus; assembly: GCA_022605575.1. Lineage (NCBI taxonomy): Eukaryota > Metazoa > Chordata > Aves > Gruiformes > Rallidae > Laterallus > Laterallus jamaicensis. Next base: position 2,951,596 of record JAKCOX010000060.1, on the reverse strand, counting down.
TGAATAATTAAGTTGCGGCAAATGAAAGTTGTTGAGTAACTGGGGAGAGGAGAACAGGGTAGAATGTTAAAAAGAGAAGGGAAATTCTGTACAAGGAAGCAGGAAACGGAGAAGCTGTTGTCCCTCTCATCACCCTGGGCTTCAAACCCTTCTTGATCAGCATGGACAGACACATTAGCAGGGTTTCTGTGGTGGTTACAGGAACTCACTTGCCCAAACGGAAACCACATTGCCTATCGTCTTACAGCTCTTCCTCAGCTACTGTGTCCTCTCAAGTAATTCAAAACCCCTCAGCCATGACAGGCATTAAGCCAAATTCATCTCCCATCCACTTAAAAAGGGAAAAAACAAAGACCAACCCAGCCATCCCAGGCCTGGTGATTTCTGGGATGCAACACGCCATTGTGGGCTGGTAGCCTCCGCACCACAGGAGTGGAGGTGTCCATCTGAGGCCAGATGGACTTTTCATCACTGAAAACAGGCAAACCGAGAAAGGAAAGCACTTCAGGACATCCATATTTAGTAGCCAGGGCTCTCTCTCCTCTAGTTTAAGATGCCAGTGCAGTGGGAGTTTAAACACACAGTTAGAAATACAGGAGCCTGTTCAGTTGCTTGAAATGAAATTGAGGCTTTTAGCAACGCTTGTTGGGAAAGAGGCCTTGGTTTCCATTGGAGAAACAAACTTGATGGCCAGCTGCTCCACTAGCGGCCCTGCCAACCACCCTCATCAGCAACTCCTACCAAATAAAGTAACTCATGGTAGCAGAGAAGGGACTTTAAACAGTGACATGTACATGAATTCTTCATTAATTACGCCACATGCCACCCATTTGTGAGTCTCTACCTTGAACTTTGACCAAAGCAAACAGGATTTCAGTGGCAGACAGCGAGGTAAGAAGAGCTTTCTTCACAAGAGGTGTCTTACACCCTCTGAAGTAATCTACGAGCCGATCAAAGTTTAGTAGTGGACAAGTCATTGCCCATTCTTACAAGAGCTACTCTTAGCATCCATCTTGGTTAAAAGGGGCTTTAACAAGATAAATCCAAGGCAGCAGCAAGCTTCTCTCACTCCCCCGGGATCTTAAATACAAAAATGGAAAAGAACAAACATTCTAAGGAGCCTGAGCAAGGCAGCTTTCCCCTCTGTGAGAATTACAGTAAACAACGAAGGAATTTATGGAGATTGTAAACCTGGCAGTAAATATAATACAACAGATAAGAATGCCCGTCACCAGGTTTAAAGCAATTCCCATCACTGCTCAGAAAGCAGAGGGCTTGTCACCTCTGCGCAGATAATACTGACTCTGCGAATGCCTTTCTGGGCACTGTTTTACAGTTACTGTAACATATCCCTGAGCATGTTTTTCATATCTGATCACATGTCTAATCTCAGCTTTCAGCTCAAATATCCGCCAGGAGGTTTATCTAGGCAGCGCCTCACCCAATACCTTTGCCTTATGAACGTAGCGTTGGGGCTTGCACCCAGCAGCATTGAGCCTCTTCGCTGCCCTTTCCAGACTTCATGAATTGTCCAACCACCCCCCTTAACAAACAGTTGGTCACCAGAGATCCTCTCACATTTGGAGACTCAGTCCTTTTTGCAAGTCAGGGCTAGCAGTGCTTTAAATCAGAGCCTTCCCCTCTGCATCTTGAAGCTCTTGCTCATGCTTTAATCCAAGGTGCAGTGCACGTGTATCCTCCTTGGGCCCATCTGGTTTGTACCAGACCCCAATGTTCACAGCCACTCATGCTTCAACACCTCTTGCTTGTGCTTCACTGTGGCCATCTGAGGCTACATTGTCATGGACTGTAGTGGTAGGACAAGGCATTATGAGTTTAAACTAAAAGAGGGGAGATTTAATTAGATGTTAGGAAGAAATTCTTTACTACCAGGGCAGTGGGGCACTGGAAGAGGTTGCACAGAGAAGCTGTGAATGCCCCATCCCTAAAATTGTTCAAGCCCAGGTTGGAAGGAGCTTTGGGCAACCTGATCTGGTGGAATGTGTTCCTGCTCATGGCAGGAGGATTGGAATGAGATGGTCTTTGAGGTCCCTTCCAACGCAAAACAATCCCCAGGTCCATCCAGTCTGTACCAGACCCCAGCATTAACAGCCTCTCCAAGGTCCCTTCATGACCCATTTCCACAGCAGGACAGTTGCTGGTTCCCTCGCTGGTGCGAGGGCAGTGTCAGCTTGGACTTTTACAGGTAAAAAAGCACTTCCCAAGCAATGCTCTCATCCTTCTCCACTGCATTCTGAGCCACATGTTGATACTGGATACTACGCATTGGGCTATTTAATCATCTCATGAGCAGAGACTGCTACTGGGAACACAGATTTTCCCTCTCTCCCCATATTTTGTAGCTCTTGCTTGCGAGTTTTCTGGGACAAAGGCTGTCTTTTGGTGCCCTGACAGCACCACTGCAGCAAGGAGCACCACAAAAAAATTGCTTGAACCCTAAAGACGTTATGTTTGACCACAAGGCACAAAGGATCAGAGGCATAAAAGCCAGGAAATCTTCATCCCTGAACTAAAGACAACAAAGAGCCTCTACAAACCATAGAGTCACAGACTGCTCTGGGTTGGTATGGACCCCAAGGATCATAGATTTCCAATCCCCCTGCCACATGCAGGGCCACCAACCTCCAGGCATGATCTAGACAAGGTTGCCCAAGGCCCCATCCAACCTTGCCTTGAACACCTCCAGGGATGGGGCACCCACCACCTCTCTGGTGGCATTCCAGCCCCTCACCACTCTCTCTGTAAAGAACTTCCCCCTAATATCTAATCTAAACCTTCCCTCCTTCAGCATCATTCCATCCCCCTTGTCCTGACTGTGTCTGCCCTTTTAACAAGCTGATTTCCCTCCCGTTTCTCTGCTCCCTTCAGGGACTGGAAGGCTGCAATGAGGCTCCCCATGCAGCCTTCTCTTCTCTGGGCTGAACAAGCCATCACATCCCAATTTGTGGCTTGCTTTAAAGGTACCCCATTTTTCAAGCTCTTGCTCTGACTGCAGGATTTATGCATCAAAAACAAGCAGGAGCTCCCAGTGCTGCCACCCACCAGCACACTAAGCACCTGGCAGGACTGTTCCTGGGGTCACCACACTGTCACCTTGTGACCCACACAGGGAGATGTGCTACACAAGAGGAGCAAAACCCAAGTGCTTTTAGCTTGGCAAGGGAAGTTTATTTACCTTACATAAGGCTTCCAAGCCAGTTTCAGAAAACGCAGGGGACTGACTTGTGTATAAGCACTGGCAAACACGCACTGCTGGACGGGGGCCAGAGCTGCTTGAGCTGACATACGATGAGATAAATATGCAAGTGGTGAAACTCGTTATGAAAACACATGCTGCATTACGAAACCTTGATCTTTCACCACCTCAGACAGGCTGGCACTAACCACCAGAAGGTACACCTTCTGCAGTGACTCTTTCCTGTCTGTGCTCTCAATAGCAGGGACGCAGTAAGTAGCTCAAGCCTTTAGAGATGGTTGTCCCGCCAATTCATGGTACATGATCCAAAGTTTTCTCATCTATTTCCTTTTCCTTTCCTCCCAACTTCAGCACTTGGCCACATTCATCATGGACAAGAGCGAGTCCATCGTGACGGTTGATGATGCTATTCGAAAACTCATCTTGCTCAACTCCAAAGAGAAGATCTGGACGCAGGAGATGCTGCTGCAAGTGAATGACAAGTCCATCCGCTTGCTGGACTGCGAGTCACAGGTACGCATCGCTCTGCGAGAGCTACCCATTGGTTGATGTATGTGCACTCCCCGTTCTGCTTGGGAGGGTCATTTCTAAGGAACCCAAACAAAGGCGAATCACCACCAATATCCACTCCTGCGTGTCCAGGGGCTTGCTGACTCAAATCCAAAGCACAGGTAGGCGTGGGATGATTTATTCCTGGCTCCAGAGCACAGATGCTCCAGGTTAAAGATACCTTGAGATGTGTTCCAGGCCAACAGTAAAACTGCTTTTTGTGGGAGCAATGCAGACTTACCTGTCCAGAGATCTGCATGAAGAATAAGCAGGGAAGAAAGGATGTAATACTTGCATCAAAACAACACGTAGGATCACCTGCCTGAGAACAGTGCCCCATGCTGACAGGCAAGACATGTATGTACATGTACAAGGGAGACGGATCATAGAATCAGACAGGCATCCAGACGGGTCTTGAATATCTCCAGAGAAGGAGACTCCACCACCTCCCTGGGCAGCCTATTCCAGGGCTCTGTCACCCTCACGGTGAAAAAGTTCCTCCGCATGTTGGTGCGGAACTTCCTGTGCTCCAACTTACAGCCATTGCCTCTTGTCCTATCCCCACAGACCACTGAAAAGGGGCTGGCAGATTCCCCCTGCATCCCCTGCTTCAGATAATTATAGACTTTAATTAGGTCCCTCCTTAGTCTTCTCTTCTCAAGGCTGAAGAGTCCCAACTTACTCAGCCTTTCCTCATAGGGGAGATGGTGATGCCCTGATTTTAACAATGAGAAACTCAAGAATATTAGCCTACGGTCATCCAAGGGGACAATGGGAGGGCAAGTCCAGAAGAGATCTCTTCTCCCAGAGATGCTGGGATTCACGACTTTTGTGCTGATGCAGGTAGAGCACAACAGTTATCGAAGTCTGATACCAGGTCCAATAAGTCCAATATTCAGGACTCAAAAAACGAGCACTCACCTCTGTCTGCCATCCATATCCCTCCTATTCTGCAGTCCCAAGCCAGTGCCCCTCTGAAACCCGAGCAAACCTCTGCTGAGAAGCACAAGCTCTGCCAGGTCTCTCTCTTTAAACAGGGAACACAGGACCATTATTCACCAGTTCAACAGGCCCCCACTACCTGACACCTTCCTCTTTATCTTCCAGGAGGAGCTGGAGGACTTCCCTCTGCCAACCGTCCAGCACTGCCAAACGGTGCTGAATCAGATGCGCTACTCCTCCATCCTCCTCCTGGTGTGTCAAGACTCGGAGCAACACAAACCTGACATCCACTTCTTCAACTGCGACGAGGTGGAGGTGAGCAGAGCCCTCCTCAACAGTGTGAAACAGAGAGCAAAACACACTCCCACCTCTCCACCAGCCCCTTCCTTCTTTGCCCACTTAGAGCTCTCAGTCCTTTCCAAAGCCAAGCCCTTAACACCCTCCTTGGTTTATCTTTGAGGCGGAGATGGTTCACGAAGACATAGAGAGCGCTCTGGCAGACCACAAGCATGGGAAGAAGATAAGGCCTCAGACGCTCAAGTAAGTGCTGTGGGATCCAGATGGTAGTTTAAAAGCCAGAAGTCCCATTTACAATGGTGCGTTTGCTCACCAGCCCCTGTGAAACACTGACAGGGTTGTTCCACATTGATTCTCTTGCAGAGCAAACCAAGAAAAAATCAAGCAGAGACAATCCATCCTCCCACCACTGCAAGGGCCAGCTCCTATCCCAATCCAGCATGATATGCGAGGCTCAGGGATGAACAGGAACCGCGTGGCACCCCCTTCCCAGAATGATCCAGGTACTGGAAGTGCTCAGTGAGCCTGTCCTGGGGACAAAGGACTTGTTAACCCAGAGAGGTGACCCTCCTGAAATGGCCTGTTGTCAGTTCAGGGACACAGGGAAGTCCAGTGTCTTTTCATCCCATCCCTTTATAATGCACACACATCCTACCACAGGCACAATGTTTTGTTGCATCTCTGGCTGTGGTTTATAAACACCTAAAAACTAGGTCACAGCAAATATTTCTATGCACTGGGCTGGCACTATGCATCTTCTCAATGGCAGCTCAAGATATCAAAGCTCAGAGAACCTCTGTGTAACAACACCTGTATTTGGGGGATACTGAAATTCCCAAAAGAGGTGAAAGCCCCTCATAAAACTGAGCTGTCATCTGAAGTTTGGACCAAGCACCAGTGATCTTAAACCATACAAACAAGACAGACCTGGTCAGAAAGGCAAGCTCCTGGCTCCACTGACTACACAGAAGCCAAGGTTTTGCCCTCAGAAATGAAGCGGTTTGCAGGAGTTCTGCAGTTGAGCATAGAAATGGAGATCTGAACTCAACTGTCTCAAGCTAATCTTAAACCATGCTGACTTCAGCCTATTTGAGCTGGCTTGAAAAAACTTGTGTCTTTCTTTGGAGAAAGAAGCCAGAGAAATAAGCTGCTGGTAATGGGAATCCAACAAAAGCTCAAATTTACTAAAATGATGTGCAAACTTTAAGCCTTTTTTATCACCACCTATTCTACCACCTTCTCATAGAATTAATATCTAGGTTCAAGGAAAACACATAATCAGGATACTCTAAGAAACTTGAAACACCACCTAAGGAGAGCAGACACTCGTTTTCCCAGGGTGGGTCGATGAGCCAAGCAGCTGCTCTGGTCTCCTAAACAGAGAAGGCCTATTCCAAGTCCAGGTTTGCAGAGTGAAAATAAGAGCCATTCAGAGATGGGCCATGTGTGTATATATCTATATATAGGGGTGTGTATATATATATATCTCTGATGTGATGCCTAGCAGTTTTTAATGATCTGGCCATCTTTAACTGCCCTTTCCAGGGTGCTTTACGTGCATTGCTTGCACCAGCAGAGCTGGGCATTTACCCAGGCAGGATTTCTGGCTCGAAGAACACAGAGCCTGACACAAAAGCAGGTGACAGGAGAACGCCTTGAATGACGCCTGTTTGCTGAGGTTGCTTCTCCTTTGAAACACACCTTCCTGATTTTGCTAGAAAACCTGTCAGAATTAATCACCTTGTCTTAAGACTTAAAGACAATGCACATTTTTCACAGTCCTTTCCTAAAAAACTGCCTCCCCAGTTCTCCCACCTCGTAAGCGCTGCTGCCCAAACACCATCTGGGCTAACCCTTTCCAACCCCGTTTCACTGAGATGGCACACCGCTCTTCTCACAAGAGGCCACCCACCAATTGCTTGCACTGAAATAGCACCCTCTCACCAAGTGTCGGTCTTCCAGAGCTGGGAGGTGCCTGTGGATTTTTTTACTGCAGGAGGATTATTTTTTTTCCAAATACCCATTAAAAACACTTGAGAGATGGCACACGAGCTTGTACAAAAGCGCCAGTTTGCACAAAATTCCTGGCATGCTGCTTTCCAGCAAGCAATGCTCACATTCACTTCCCTGTCTCCTTTCTCAGCTATTATATGGTGAAACTGGTGCCTCTGGGACAGGAAGGGCTCCTGCAGAGAGCTAGGGGTTAGAAAAAAGGTGGGAGTCACTGTAATGGCACGTTTACACACACTCTGCAATGCTTGTGGTGGTACTCCAGCTCCTCTGCAGGCATAAATCAGCTTCGATGCACCCAAGGCCAAGGAGCAGGTGATCTGCAGATGAGAGCCTGCAGGTCTGTGCCTGCAGCTGTCATGATTCATTTGCTGCTTACATTTGAAAACAGGCAGCGTATCGACACAGGACTGTGCTGGGCCCCTTGCCAGATTTAATCGGCACCTTTGATCACCTCCTGCTCTCTGTGATCTCCCGAAGTGCTCTCACAACCACCCACGCCGGGAGTCCGCATCCCGCGAGTCCCTGCATTCAACAGAGCCTATCTGCAACCTCTGATAGTCAAGATGTGTTTTTCTATCCCTCCCTTGTTTGCAGACTACGAACGACGAGGCTCCAGCTCCCATGACCATGAGGAGTCCCGTGCTGTCTTAGCACAGAAGATTGAGAAAGAAACGGTTGGTAACAAGAATGGCACACAGTCGATAGGCGGGAGGAGAGGGACAAGAGAGGAAGGAAGCAAAGGGCTCCTCCGCCAGCAGACTTTTCACACATAATCTAGTCAGTGTTAAACTGTTCACAAAGATAAGGCAACTGAAAGCCAACTGACCCATCGCTGGGTCAGTTCCAAGCTTCTGATCTGAAAGAGCTCTGCTGATCTTGGAAGGTCTGATCCTCCTCACCCCACAATCCAGTCTTGGGGTTACTTCCAGCCATCCATTTCAGGGGTCACTTGTCACATCAATGAGTACAGCACACAACCAGGCACAGCTTTGTGTTTGGAAAGCCATGAATTCAGCTTAATTTCATGCCTGGATTCCCCATTCACAGAATCACAGAACTGTAGGGGTTGGAAGGGACCTCCAGAGATCATTGAGTCCAATCCCCCTGCCAAAGCAGGGTCCCTAGGACAGGTCGCACAGGTCAGCATCCAGATGGGGCCGGAATATCTCCAGAGAAGGATACTCCACACCCCCCTGGTCAGCCTGTTCCAGGGCTCCGTCACCCTCACTGGGAAGAAGTTCTTTCGCATGTTGGTGCGGAACTTCCTGTGCTCCAGCTTGAGACCATCGCCCCTTGTCCTGTCCCCACAGACCACTGAGAAGAGGCTGGCCATTTCCCCCTGTGTCCCCCACTTCAGATATTGATAAACATTGATCAGATCCCCTCTTAGCCTTCTTTTCTCAAGGCTGAACAGCCCCAGTTCTTTCAGCCTATGAAATTCCTGTGCATTCTTCCAAGACACAGCACGCTCCGAGATGGGGGCTTCCCCACTGTGTGGTTTGGGCTCCCTTTCACCTTGGTTTGCTGCATTTCTGTCCTCACAGCAAATCCTCAACTGCACTCTGGATGACATCGAGGTGTTCGTCGCCAGGCTTCAGAAGGCAGCAGAGGCATTCAAACAGCTCAACCAAAGGAAGAAAGGCAAGAAGAACAAGAAGAAAGGGCCAGCAGGTACAGTGCAGCAGCTTGAACAAATGGGGAACATGGGGGCATGGATGACGGTCGGGAGGAGACCCAGCTCACACCCTAGCAAGGTCAGACTGATGCAGCAGTATGGCTATGGGCCCAACAGCAACTACATCAGTTTGGAAGGTGCTGCTACTCTGTGAGGACTTCTTGTAGAGCCCACAGAGCCTCCAACACAGATTTTCTTGAACCCTGGATTTTAAATAGTTCTAGTTTCAATACCCCTTACTGCTGTGTCTTGTGCATGCCAGCAAGGTGAAACTTCCCTGAAAAGGGGTGGGCTAATTAAAGTCTCTTTCTCTCTACCTTCTTATCAAAGAGGGAATGCTGACTCTGCGAGCAAGACCCCCAAGCGAGGCCGAGTTCACTGACTGCTTCCAGAAAACCAAACTGGCTTTTAACCTCTTGGTAAGACACAGAGGGGATTTTTGTCCCATGCAGGGACAGGGCTTTCCCCCCCAGATCAAGATAGGGAGCATTTAAAGTGACATGCAAACTGAAAACACTATCAAGGGACAAACGTGTGGATTCCAGACCCTTCAGAAACCAGAAAAAATATTGTACCAGCCTTGTGCAGGTTTCTCGGGCCAAGTTGTTAAACTGAAATTAGAAGTGTCAGGTCCAGGATGGGACCGAGCAGCCAGTGCTTAGGTCTCTTTTCACATGCAGTCCCAACTTAAAGCACTTGTGAAGCCACGAGAGCCAAGAATTGCCATGGTCACCTTGCTGAGAGCTCTGCAGAGGCTTACAGAGGCATCCCTACTCTAGAGAGAACTCTGGTCCTCATTATTCCTACAAAGCATAAACCAGAGGACTGCAAATATTAAAAAATCAATTAAAAAAGAGAAGTGTTACCTACTTTAAATGATTCCCATCCGATTCTGTCTACAGAGCTGCTGTAAAGCTGCCTCAGCCAGGGACACAGCAGTCTCTGGTGAACAATAAGACATTCCCAGCCCTGCTCATGGAAGTACCCAGAGGGTAATGGGCCAGAAAGAGATTCTGTCAGTTCGACTGAGCTTGCCCAGCAAACACATCCAAACATGATCCTTCCTGAGAAGTTATTAGTAAGGAAACCACAAAGACCATGAACAACCTTAACACAGGGCACATAGAAGCAAATATGCATAAATTTTGCCTGCTCAGGACCAGTGCTGAGCCTCTGGCCAGCAATCGCTCCTCTTCAACAGCCTGATCAAGCACCCTGCTAAGGCTATGCCACACATCCACTGTGGGACAGTGGCTTCCCTGAAGAACCAGCTGAGGGTTCTCTAAGCATAAAGAAATCCCAGCCCTTCCTGACACAGCTGGGATGAATACAAATACTCAGTCACAGCACAGGCCAGCACTGCGGTTATTATCCTACCATGGCTGCTGCCAACCACGCAGCATGGCTGCAAGTGCTTGTTACTGGTGGCAGATCTGGGCAAAAGCTGTGGCACACAATGCCTGAGCTCAGCACCGCTGCTGCCCTGCTAGTGTGGGAGCTAAGGCACAGGAAATCAGTCATGTGTCTGAGCTCTCCCCACACTCCTGCCCTGGGCTTTCCTGCCCACATATCCACAGGAGCAGATGAGATGCTCCCCTGGCAAGAGGGAACAAGGTGTTGAGCAGGGACTCAGTGGAGCACTGCCACATCTGCCCCAGCACCTCTGCCACGTGAAGTGCCATTCCCTTTAGTCACCTTGTGACCATTGTTTATGTCATGCTTCCCGCTCCATGTTTAATCACCAGCATTTAAAAGGCTTTGGGTTTCTGGAGGAAGGAAGGAGTCTGTTTTCCACTGCAGCAATGCAAGCAGTGCAGGACACAAGGAGGAGATGAAAGGAAGCACAGGCTGAAGTGGTTCCTCACTGCGCCTTAGCTGATTGCTGTTAAGGAAATGCAACTCTTAAATAAAGCAATCCTAAGCATCTGCTCCTCCACCCCACCACAGCCTCCTCCAAATACCAGCACTTCAAGCCACCAGGGCAGCTCTAGGTGCTGCAGGAAAGGCCCTGATGGTCAGCAATTTGCCAAGGGACCCCACAATGTATTCACAGGAACTGGTGGGATTTTCATCTTGGCAAGAGCTAGAAGCAACAGGTTTCTTTTGCTAAGACTTCCTTGCTAAGACTTTCAAAATAAGGTGAGGTGTTGTGCTTCTGCTCAAAATAGCTGCACAAGGGCTGATGGAACAGAGTAGGTATGAAAGTTTCCTTACTTTCTGCATCTTTGACTGTCGCAAATATCATAGAATCAGAGAATTGTAGGGGCTGGAAGGGACCTCCAGATCTCAGCAGAGCTGCCAAAGCAGGTTCCCTAGGACAGGACGCACAGGTTTGCGTCCAGGCGGGGTTTGAATATCTGCAGAGAAGGAGACTGATATCAGTCAGAAAAAGAGAAGGGAAAGTCAGGTTAAGGTTTCCTTTCTCTTTTCAGGCCAAACTGAGAAAGCACATCCAGAACCCCAGTGCTTCAGAGCTGGTGCATTTCCTATTTGGGCCACTGGAACTGGTAAGCTTTATTCACAAGTTTCTCTGCAAACTCTGGTTTCATTCCTGATGTTGCTTTTCATAGGGAGATTCTGCAGAAGGGTCAGGAGATTGCTCACAGCTGGGCAAATCTTTCTCAGTAAAGTCTAGAAACAACAATACCAGTGTTGGTTCTGGTCTCTGGTCTGGTTCCCAGCTCAAAGTAAATACCCAAACCCCAGAAAACATGAAACTTTCCAGCCCTTCAAGAAAGACCTAACCGTGAACTTTTAAAAGTGCAGGCCAGCTACTGTTCCCAGTGGGAAGCTGCTCGATCTCACCATCAGGCAGACACCGTTTAATATCTGCACTGAGGATAGGAAGCAGAAATCCCAACTTGGACAAGAGGCCAGAAGGGACGCAGGAATACTAAGTGATTTTTCTATCTTTAAAGTGCCATCTTGCTGTGTATCTTGTCTCTAACAATAGCTGATTTTTTGCTCAGCCCTTGCCTTGGCTCCACTGGAGAAATCCTTGTGTTCCTCTGACCTGTCCAGTCTCCCTCAAAGATTTAGGTCGATGTTTCTCAAGCCAGCCAAGCTGAATGAAGGATTAGCTGGTGCTGCCAGGAATCAGGCCATCCCCTGGCACAGAGCCTTGCCTTCTGGCTTTCATTCTAGACCTTGGAGAACTTAGGAACTATTTGCCTTATTTGCTTTCTCTTAATAAAAACTGCCAATCAAGTGCCGTCAGTGCGGCGCAAGGGGACGCTGAGGGGGTGCAGCATCGCTTTTAGGTGGCAGAAAACCATTTGTTTAGTTGATCTGTGTTGTGAAACCACCCTTACATAGGGAGGCACAGAGGACAACTCTGAAAGCGCAAGCCTAATGCAGATTTGCCTGGATTTAGAGGTACTCACTATGGAGGGTACGCCAGCTTCCTTCAGAGAGGGCAGGCAGAGAGACTTCAAAGAATCAGAGCAACATTTTTTTCCTGGCTTTGATCTCTGTTCCTTTGTGTGCATGCTGGTTTGATATTTTGAGGGTCTCCTGCAAAAACCTCTCATATTTGTGTGTGTTCATGTGTAATCCAGATTGTCAATAGCTGTGGTGGCCCTGAGCTCGCCAGGTCTGTTGTCAGCCCACTTCTTTCTAAAGACGCCACAGATTTCCTCAGAGGACACCTGACACCGAAGGAGATAAATCTCTGGGATTCCTTGGGAGAGACATGGACCAGATCCAGGTGAGGACAGAGCTGTCATATCACCAGTTTCCCCAAACTCTTGAGAAAGACAGACAGGATGCTCGATTGTATAGCAAATGAGAGAGGGCCAAGGAATTGGCCAAGGCCAACCTCTCCCCAACAAGCTTTTCAGAGATGGGTTCCCTGTGATGCTCATATATTCCCCACTTCATCTCCTAGAGCTGAATGGCCCCGAGAAGCAAACATCCCCACCTACATCCCCAAATTCCGCAACGGCTGGGAACCGCCCGTGGAAATCTTCCGCGGAGCTCCCTGGGAAATAGACATCGGACACTTGCAGGAGGAGGTTAGTCCTGTTCCCCCCATCATCCCCTCTCCTTTTCCCCTCCCTCCCCCTTTTTTAGAGTGAGACATGGATCTCTGGAGCTTGCAGTGGTGGGTAACAAGCAGTTGGCTCAAAACTCAGCTGAATCTGGTCACTCTGGTTAAAAAACCAAAGTAAGGGCAGGAAAGAGAGGAGGAGTCAGCCTCCCCTCCAGGGAACAGGATATCATACCATTACTGAGTCCCACTGATACAGGTTGGCCTGAAGAGCATTTCTTCGGTGTGCACATCAACAAGACCAAAAGCTTCCAGGCCACAATCCATCCACCACCATCCCTGTCCTTATCTCCAGTACAGCTTTCTCCTTTCCTGGTAACACCGTTGTCTCTTTCCAGCTGTCATCGGCAAATGGATATCCTTACCGCAACTCCTCGCTCAAGCGTGGCCAGACCGCTGACCAGACACAAGCTGTGGATGCCTTCAAACAGAATGTAACTCAGCACGTAAACAGGTAACGTATCAGCACTGCCCTGCACAATGGTGCCTCAGCTACCCCTTCAAACCTCATAACCACTCACTGCAGCACATCATGGCACCAGGGTGTTTTGGCATCCCAGTTGGTAACTCTCTGCCATTATTAATTCAGACATGTTAATGAGATCAAAAGAACTCAAAGATCAGACATGGGATTATTTATGTAAACACTGACTGTTTTTTAATCACCAGCAGGTCTATAAGGAGCAGGGTTATACGTGTTTGCCACCAGAAAAGGCAGGGGCAACCCTAGCTGCACATCAGCCTGGGGGATCACATGCTAGAGGCCAGACATACTGATTGGGATTTGGGGGTCTTGGACAAGAGCAAGTTACCCGTGAGCCAGCAGCATGGCCAGGCAGCCAGGAGGGCCAACCATATCCTGGGGTGTATCAAGCACAGCCTGGCTGTTCCAGGGAGGGGATTGTCCTGCTCTGCCCTGCGCTGGGGCAGCCTCACCTCCAGACCTGGGTGTGGTTTTGGGCACCACAGGACAAGTGTCCAGAGGAGAGCAGTGAGGATGGGGAAGGGTCTGGAGGGGAAGGCTTACAAGGAGAGGCTGAAGGCCCTGGGGTTGTTCAGCCTGGAGAAGAGGAGGCTGAGGGGAGACCTCATGGCGGTCTATGGCTTCCTGCTGAGGGGGAGCAAAGGGGCAGGCACCGATCTTTTTCCTCTCTGTGGGGACCAGGGAAAGAATCCAAGGGAACAGTGTAAAGCTGCTCCAGGGGAGGTTTAGGCTGGATGTTGGGAAGAGGTTCTGTGCTGAGAGGAGGGTCAGGCACTGGCACAGGCTCCCCAGGGAAGGGGTCACAGCCCCAGGTTGGGCTGAGGCCAAGAAGCATCTGGATGATGCCCTCAGTCCCACGCTCTGATTGGCTGGGCCTGTGTGGAGCCAGGGGTTGGACTGATGGTCTTTACAGGTCCCTTCCAGCTAAGGAGATTCTGTGGTTCTGTGACTTCATTAGTCAGTCAGTATGTCTATTTTCATGACATCAGCTCACCAGAGCGACATCTGGGATCATGTGCCAAAGGTACTTTTGTTCTCTGTACATTCAGAGAAGTCGGTGTCTCTCCATTCATCCCAAAGCCACAGCAGCTTGCACAGAAAGAACCTGCTTATAGGAGGGATCAGTGCTAAAGCATGATCACGTGCAAGCTTCCGGCTGCTGAAAAACCTGGGCTGTGAAAGAACAGCCTGACCTCAGCAGTGCTGCTTGGAAAACATCTGAACTGATGCAGCAGCTCCTCCTTTTGCTTTTAGTCACAGGCAAATGGAAAAACATTTATTAGAGGCTGAAGAAAAGGAGGAACGTTTTTCAGGTCTTCCCATCTCTCAGAAGCTGACGGAGGAGGAGTTCAGACAACTCTTCTTGATGAGATAAATCCAGAAAAAGGAAAAAAACCCCACCCCAAACCCTCCCTTCCCTTTCCTCCAGGGTCTTGGGAAGTTCAGTTCCCAACCCAGAACCAACCAGGCCAGCTCTTTGCCTCCCACTGTTTTTCCCAAGAGAAAGGTGGCTCTTTCACAAGTTAAGCAAGCATTCCACCTCCCTGCTCATCTTCTATCTCCAGTTACTCCTGGGTATAAAAACCTTTATCACAGTACTTTTGGTTCAAAGCTTAGAGACTTTTCATCTGCTTGGCTGTTCATGCAGCCTTTGAAATGTCCCCCAAGTTTCAGCAAACTCTTCCCAAATTCCAAATTAATTCCCTGACACCTTGGCAGCAATCTGACATGAAGTTTCCAACTTCACGTCTTCACAGGCTGGAAGTCCAGACCCAGCAAAGCACTTGGCCACACGCTTCTCTCTAGCCAGCTCTAAACTGGGGAAAAAATTCAAGCCAGACTGGGTTTTATGGGGCTACGTTCTAATCAAAAAGATCTATAAGCTCTACTACTACTCCAAAGTTTAAATTCACAGCAAAATATCTTAAATCCAGTTATATCAGCAAAATAGCTCATTCTTCCCATTCACCCCATCAAAGGTCCTGGTGGGACCATGCAATGGTACAGACGCAGTGCGGAGAAGGGGAAGCATGACAGTAACAAATTCTTTTCCCCAATTCCATTTTTCTCAGTGAGGTTATGAAAAATTGAGAAAATAAGAGCTTACATGAGAACATTTAAGTCTTTGTTTATCAGCCAGTAGATAAAACACTTTCACCTGTTAGTCTCAGCCCAGGCAAGCTATAAGTAGTAGCATCACGTCCTGGAACACAAACTAACAGCATGCCTTTGAGGTGATGGTTTCCCTGAGACACCACCCAGTCTAACTCCAGTGTGAGCGGAGAGGAGGGTCTGTGTTCTCCAGGGACAGGCATTGTACCTGTCTACCAACCTTCCAGGCTGACAACGCCAGGTTTTCCTTATGGATAATGCTTAATGTGGTGGTTTTGGCCCTAGCCAGAGGCCAAATACCCACCAAGCCGCTCGCTCACTCCCCCTTCAGCTGAAAAGGGGAGAAAATAGGTATTAGGAGGCTTAGGACCTGAGATAAGGACAGAGGGATCGCTCTCCAATTAGTGCAATGAGCAAAACAGACTCAGCACAGTGTAAAGGAAAGTGATTTATTGCTACTACAACTAATACACCTGGTGAACCGGAACGAGGTAAGAAGCGGCCAGGTCTAAAAGCACCTTCCCCCCACCCCTTCCTCCTCCCTTCTTAGCACACTTAAAACTCATCGCGATATTACTCCCTTCTTCCCCTCCTCCCCCCCCACATGGCGCAGGGAGGGGCAGGGAATTGGCATTGGGGTTCCGGCGATTCCTCACAAGCTGCTTCTCTTCCCAAGATCTTAACACTTCTACTTCCCCCCACCCCTCGCCTCTTCGCACTCTTGACGTTAATCATAGATCTGCTCCCTTCATCCCTCCCCTCGAAGCACAGGGAGGGGCAGGGAATAGGGAGTGGAGGGGTTTCAGTCCATTCCTCCGTTGTCTTTCCTTGTCTTCTGTCTCAGCCTAGGGGGCGGACACGACATTCCACACACACAAATACTTCCACTGCGGCACTGTGGGGTCCCACCCACGCGAGATTTGTATCCACAAACTTCTGCAGCGTGAGTCCTCTCTATCAGGGAGCCATCTCCTCACCACAGGCCTCTCAGCAGGGCTCCTCTCCATGGGTGTTGACATTAGGGTCCAGACCCCTGGCCTGATACCCCGCAAATTCACAAGTCTCCCAGCAAACCTGCTGAGGCGTGGATCAATCTTCACAGGGCATAGGTGTCTCTCTTCCCCATCCTCATCCATGGGCTTCGGGGGGACACCTGTTTCACCATGGTCTTCACCACGAGCTGCCGGGGAAACTCTTTTTCTCATTCTTCACTCCCCCCTCCTGTGGGCCTGGCCTTGGTGTCTGTGCAGCTTGTTACATCTTCTCCCTCCCACTGTGGTGGCAAAGTACGCCTGCCAGCAGGTTTTTTTCTCCTAAATGTGATTCACAGAGGCGCTATGACTAGCTCTGATAGGCCCAGTCTCGAATTTGGCCTTGAACTGACCATGTTTTCAGAATATGGGGCTTGCAGAAAGCTGTAACTGCAGTTTATAAAAGCCACCGAAGCAGCACAGCCACACAAAACTGCAACAAGAGGTAATGGCACAGAAGGAGAGAAACTTCAGCCAAGTCCTCCCAGATGTTTGCTGAGATGACAGTCCTGGGACAGAGACATTTTTTGGAGTAGTTTGAACCAGTTTTCTAAACAAGTGACCCCACATGAACAAAACCACCTGTGCATCAGTATTGCCATTAACAGCAGGGCTTTGGGCTGTAGAGAAGTATTGTGTAAGCCCTAAGGAAGGTTACAACAATCAGCAAAGGTCACTTGTGTAAAACCTAGGTGCACATAAGTACACATTAGCCTCAAACTCCACAAGCTGTCACCCTGTATGCTCATTTGCCCCCTGGAATGCTACGAGAAGAAGTAATTTCTGCCTCACTGTCCCTCCCAGCCTTCAGGGCACTGCAGGGTAAGGCCACCACTCCCTTTCTCCACTGTATGGTGGATGCAATACAAGCTCCAAGCTCTCTCCCACTGTGGATTTATAACTTACATATTGCACACAGTTGTGGCTACAGGAAGAGTTGTCTCAAAGTTATGCCTGTAAGAAAGCTGTGGAAGAACTGTTCCTGAGGGTGTGTAGTACTAAAACAAGGGGTGATGACTTTAAGCTAGAAAAGGGGAGATTTAGTTTGGTTATTAGGAAAAAAATCCTCACTCTGAAGGTGGTGAGGCAGGTTGCCCAGAGAGGTGATGGAGGATCCATCCCTGGAGACATTCAAGGTGAGGCTTGCTGGGGCTCTGAGCGCCCTCATCTAGTGAAGATGTCCCTGCTCACTCCAGGGGTTGGACTAGACGGCCTTTGAAGGTCCCTGCCAGCCCAATGCATTCTGTGATTCTATGAAATTAAGCAACCTCAAGACAACACTACAGCCACAGACATGACATCAAACCACTGAGGCAGCAGTTTCCTTTTTTTTCAGACCCCCCAAATTATCAAATAAAGATAGTCAAATGAAGGGAAACTAAGCCTAGCAGGCTTGCTTTCCAAAGTCAGGTTTCACAGGTGGCTCGCCACAAAGAGCTGGGTTTCCACAAACCATAGATGTAAAATCGTTGGCCAAAACCAAGGACTCGGCAGGGAAAAACATCAGGCTAAACCCCACAGTTGCTAGCAGTGCTGGCAGCACTGGCTTTGCTGAGTTATGCACAACATGACACAAACTGGAGGAGAGCCCAATCACCACTGGCATGCCCACCGCAAATACAGTACGCAGGAAACCTGTGTCAGGTAGCTGTGCCAGCTGCAAGTCACAAGCAGAAAGATCCACAGAAGGAGCATTAGGAGAGGTCCTACCTGCCCTTACACAGCAAGGAGATACAGTTGCAAGACTGCAAACATTTTTGGAATTAAAAAATAACACTAGACCCTTCTTCACAGAGGAAGATATAATTTGATCTGCAATGTTTTTCTAAGCCAGGCAAAAAGCCCCAAAACTATCAAAAAAACCCCATTTTGGTCTGGGTCAAAGGAAATATTTCATTCGATTTTTTCCCTATTTTCCATTTTTGACAACCCACTTGTCTCTCTCCAGATGAAAACCTGTATATTCTTGTGTCAGAAATTCCCAAGCAAAATACTTAAACACTTCCTTCTTCTCCCAAAATACACCTTAGAATAAAAACATTCCCACTCACTTTTCCTGGGAACTGGCAGAATCCTGTTCCAGTAGCTCATCTTTGCCTGACAAAAGACCCCGCAGCTTCCCAGTCAGCTCTGCCTACACCCATCTTCACCACCCTTTCTCCCCTGCTCTGGCACATGGAGCAGTTGTTGCCACGTCCCAGCACAGGAGTTGCAATCAGAGCATTTCATTCACAGTTTGTCATTCTTCCCAGTCTCAAAGAACTGACAGGGGAAAAAAATCTTTTCATGGAATCACAGAATCATGAACGTTGGAAAAGACCTCCAAGATCATTGAGTCCAACCATCCCCCTACCACCCATATTACCCACTAACCCATGTACCTAAGTACCTCATCCAACCTTTCCTTGAACACCCCAAGGAATGGTGACTCCACCACCTCCCTGGGCAACCCATTCCAATGCCCAACTGTTCTTACTGAGAAGAAATGTCTCCTTATTTCTAACCTGAACCTCCCCAGGTGCAACTTGGAGCCATTCCTTCCCATCCTATTGCTAGTTCTCTGCAAAAAGAGGCTGACCCCCAACTCACCACAACCTCCTTTTCAGGCAGTTGAAGAAAGCAAGGTCCCCCCTGAGCCTCCTCCAGACTAAACACCCCCAGATTCCTCAGACACTCCTCGTAAGACTTGCGCTCCAGCCCCTACCCCAGCTTCGTCACCCTTCTCTGGACATTCTCCACCCTGAAAGCAGCAGCTTTCAATAAGGTTATTGGTCCCCAGTAAGGCCAGTAACCAAGCAGCTCTTTAGCTTTTTTTTTTCCCCCTCAAACACATGGTGTTTCACTAAAATGAGGGGAGAAAATAATTGACAAAATACAAGTAGCAATGGAGCTCTGCCTCCTCCTAACACAAACACAACTCCCTCTCTCCCTGCACCAGCACACAGTCTTCACCACTCCTCTTTTTCCCAGTTATTAGATGTGCCTCCATTAAAACTCCTTTCTTTGTTTTTTCTCCACAGGAATTTTGAGGCCCAGGGAATGGCTCTGCCGAAGAGATATGCCAAAATCCGCTACGACTTCACTGCACGAAATGCCAACGAACTTTCCGTGCTTAAGGATGAAATCCTGGAGGTAAGCAAACACTCTGAGGGAAGAGGTGGAACAGCCAGGACACCTCAGGATGCCGCTGAGCACCAACTCATTTCTGCTTGGTATCTTCTAAGCAGTAGCACAGGGCTTTGCTCAAACCTAAAGCTGAGCTGGAGCCAGCTTGCTATTCATTGGGTTGTCTGCTCAGCTGAAACACATCAGTCACATCTTAATTACCAACAAGGAGGAAGGAAAACAAGTCACTGTTGTACTCTGCTCACCCAGGTCATGGGACATGTTTATCATCCCATTCCCTGCCCCCCAAGGAATTATTTTCTACTGAAACATCCTTTTCCATAACCTTTCTCTCAGCAGCTGGAGAACGCAGGACCTGACTTCACCTACACACTACACTAACCGTTATGGGTCTATGGCTTGAGAAAGAGACTTTGGTTCAAAGCTCATGTTCAAAATGTCACTGGAGTGAGAAACGACTGTGGGTTTTGCCAGCAAAGCTCATCTCTTCTGGGAAGATTACTTAAAGTTAAATAAAATGCCCCAGTTCTGGATGAAAACAAGGCTGCTGAAAGGAGCAGGGGGGTAGGGGCAATAGGAAGTATCTCAGCAAGCTGTAATCTCCTTGCCACATGGTGGTTACTGTGTGCTGTGTTATGATGTAACACATCAAGTTACATTTTGCAGGAGTCACTCTTGATTATCTTTGTTTTAATGCAAAAAGACAACACAAACTAAGTCACCAAGGGGAAAAAAAATGAGAAACAGAAAAGTTAAGTAGGAACCACAAGTTCTTCTGCAGCCCAGGGCTGTGTTCCCCCAGAGATGCTCTCCTGTTCATCACGAGGAGAAATTCCGCTGCTTTTCAGGAAAGACCTGAGTCCTGAATTGCAAACAGATCTCTGCCAACTCCTGCCCTTGGCAGTGTTACTCTGACAACTTCACATTACCCTTCGGTTTATCTCCACCCTCTGCCATTCATCCTACACCACAAGTTTGATGTTCTCACAGGGAAATTATTTTTTCCCCTCTCTCAGGTGCTGGAAGATAATAAGCAGTGGTGGAAGCTGCTCAACCGGAGCGGGCAGGCTGGTTACGTCCCTTACAACATCCTGGATGTGGTGAAACTAGAAGAACTGGAACAGGTCTGTGGGCAGGTGATAATTAACTGGTAGCCAGCTGCAGGGCATCATCAGCCTCTGAGACTAACCCTGTAATTAGACCTCCCTGGATTTCTTTGGCTGCTGTGCACAATTAGGATGAAACCTCCCAGCTGAGGAACAAGGATCCTGGACATTCCCAAGTCTCCCACGATAAAACTCTCATATTTTGCCACCGTTTACTTTCCCCTCCCCAGTTGCAAGTTCTCGCCTTGAGGTGTCCCCAGATGGATGGATGGCTTGAAGGAGTTTGCCCTTTAGCCCCTGCCTTCCCCCACAGACCCACGTAATTCCCATCTATATGGTTTAGCACCTCCTCTGTGGCCAAACTGCTGCTTTCAGGGCTGGGCCTCCAATGGTATGAAAGAGCTACCGCACCGATGAAAGCAAATTTTGCCACAAAAATGCTGAGATTTTTGATGTGGGTTAAATTAAAGATGGGCAGTTCCCTCACCCCGTTCAGGTCAGCAGCAGGAACAAGCTCCCAGAGCAGAGGCAGATGGAAATACCACCTAGGGAGCAGTAAATGACTATTGCTCTCCAGCACCCTGCATTGCAAAACCATGGAGCTGAGTGCTCTGAATGCCCAAGGCAGCATGGAATTGCTCCTTGGTATCTCACAGCTTGGGCAAAGCATAAAGTGCCCCAGCAGGCCTTTGGACAAAAGCCCTGATACTTCCATCAGGGAAAAGTCAAAACCTCTTTTCAGACTGCTCCAGGCACTTGGCAGAGAGGCCACTTAACATCCAGTTACTAGAGCAGCAATGCTTTAGCTTTGAATGGGATTTCTCTTTGTTTCCTCTTCACATAAAAATCCTTGTGCTTTCATCTCCCAGAACTCCCCGTCAGTAGTAATTCCTGCACAGCCAAAGGCTAAAGGGCTGAGTCCCACATGTGAGAGCAGTCATCCACAGCAGTAGTAAGCAAGCATAAAACACAATGTCCCTCTGTGTGATGAGTGTGACACATTTGCCAGGGGTGTAAATGCCTTCATGCAGTCTTCAGCCTCCAGTTTGGGTTCTGTTCCTTCCCGTGAGCCCCCAGAGCCAAACCTCTCCCATGCAAATCCCCCCATGGTCACACCAGCCTCAGCCGAGCAACTCCAGATCAGCACTGGGAGAAGATGACAACCTGTCCCGCAATTCATTCTCATGGGTGGCAGGGAAAATGTTGAAGAAAATGAAGAATGGCCAAAAAAATTACACTTTTTTTTTTTCCTTTTCTCCTTTCTTATCACCTAGTCTAACCAGAGGTACAAAGGAGACCTGAGTCCCAGGGGATACGGACCATCCAGCCCAACACACAAGCTACCTGCCAGCTACGCTGGGGATAAATGGGGAAGTGAAATGCTATCGCGCAACTCTCCCCAGGATGCCAAAGAACGTATGTGTCCTGCACCGCGCTCCCAGCACCCGGGCCCCTTTACACCCCACGTAGCAGTTTCAGGCAACCAGAGAGCATGGCACCACACTTTGCATTTCGGGACTTCACTGAGAAGTTTCTATGAGCTTTTGCTTGCTCTCTGTCCCAGTGATTTTCTTTCTTTACCTGCACCACAGTGGTCCTGTCCACTATTTCTGGTGGCTGCGTGCATGTAGCCAGACCTACCCAAGTGTGTGTTCCCTGTCCTAAGGCTCTGCACAAGGAGGGGCTGCACCTTTTAGTGTTCAGCAGTAGACCAGCAGTGCTTTTGGAGATGTAGAGAGGAGGTTCCAGGTAGTACAACAGCCAACAGAGCAGCTCTGGGGTGGTCCCAATACATTGAGACCTGATCTGCAGTGCTGTGTCCTGCTTTGTGGTCCCTGCTACAAGAAAGTCATGGAGCTGTTGAAGCAGGTCCAGGGGAGGCCACAAAGATGATCAAAGGGCTGGAGCACCTCTCCTGTGAAGACAGGCTGAGAGAGTTGGGCTGGTTCAGCCTGGAGAGGGCTCCAGGGAGATCTTTTTGCAGCCTTCCAGTCCCTGAAGGGGATAAAGGAAAGCTGGAGAGGGGCTGTTTGCAAGGGCATGGAGTGACAGAATGAGGGGTTATGGCTTTAAACTGAAGGAGGGGAGATTTATATTAGGTATTAGGAAGAAATTATTCACTATGAAGGTGGGGAGGCCCTGGCACAGGGTGCCCAGAGAAGCTGGGGCTGTCCCTGGATCTCTGGCAGGACTCAAGGCCTGGTTGGATGGGGCTTTGGGCACCCTGGGCTGGGGGGGTTGTGTGTCCCTGCCCATGGCAGGCGGTTGGAGCTAGATGATCTTTGAAGTCCTTTCCAACACAAACCAGTTTGTGATTCTATGATCTCTCAGGCAGCCTGGGACAAGCAAGGCAAAACCATGATCGCCTTGACTGTCTTTCCAGCTTCATCTTCCTCCTCCTCCCAAGGAGAGTTTCCTTTCCCTACCAAAATGTTTAAGTGTGTGGATGCTCCCACCTGCAGTCAGAACAATGCCCTTCTCTCACTTCCTTTGCCTCTGTCTTCTCCACCCACACAGCACCCACCTGGCCCATGCCTCTACATGGTTTCAGAAACATTCCAGCTAGAGATGAGATTCACATCACCACTCACCCTGCGCACGCTACACAGGGTTGCAGGATATGCGAAAGACTAGGAGCCCTGCTCACCTCACCCCCTGATCCCACCCTCCATACACCTGTAGCAAGCTCCCTCCCCAAGGCCACCAACAGGGCTCTCCCCAGTTCCACTACCGCACACTCCTGGAAGTGGGAGCCCTTTGGGGGACAACAGAATACCCTGTAACACAAACATCATGGTCATGGATCTGTTAAGAAAATTACACTTGAGTTATTCTCTCCACAGTCTTTCAGAGTTTTGTGGAAAAAGCGGTACCAGGTGATGTGTCATTGGAGTTTTACGAGCATGTGGCTCGCTCCCAGTTCACACTTTTACCCAGCACAGCAAATGCTGGAGCTCTGAGGACTTGGATCAGCGGACTACTGGGCTTGTTCAGTCTGGAGAAGGCTGCGGGGGCACCTCATTGCAGCCTTCCAGTCCCTGAAGGGAGCAGAGAAACAGGAGGGGAATAAGGTTTTTAAAGGGCAGGACAAGGGTGATGGAGTGAAGCTGAAGGAGGGAAGGTTTAGATGAGATATTAGGGGGAAGTTCTTTACAGAGAGAGTGGTGAGGGGCTGGAACGAGCTGTCCAGAGAGGTGGTGGGTGCCCCATCCCTGCGGGTGTTCAAGACCAGGTTGGATTGGGCCCTGGGCAACCTTGTGTAGATCCAGGCCTGAAGGTTGGTGGCCCTGCCTTAGGCAGGGAGGTTGGAACTCGATGATCCTTGGAGTCCCTTCCAATCCAGACCAGTCTGTGATTCTATGATTACTTATTATAAATGGCGGAGAGGGATGGAAAGGATAGGGAGCAGGGACAGCTCAAACACAAGACTCTCCTTATGAATACAGGATTGTCTTTCCACAGCTAAGGGGCAATTGGAAAAAAACATAAAAGGCAACACAAACGCATGGAAAAACAGGACCCTCGCTCTTGTGAGCAGGTAGTCAGGCCCCCTGCCCAGCCTCAAGCAGTGTAGGGAACTGCGTAGCACAACACCAGGAAGATGACAAACCAAAAGAAAAACACAACAGCAACACCAGACATCAGGAAAAAGGGTCCCGGCCCTTCTCACCTCCTGACAGCCCTGGTGGAAGCAAAAGCATTGCCAGATCAGATGTTGCACCCTTGGACAAACTTTGTCAGTGATGTAGCGTTCTGTGTCCCTTGAGTAGGTTAGCAGCAGAGAAACAAGAGCGATCCCGATATAAATTTTTATATAAACCGGGTGAAAACAGGGTCCTCACCAGCACCAGCCACGCAAACCCAACATGTTCTGGTCAAAACATTACCCTACTATTTCGCCAAACAGGGCACAGTTTTCCCCCTGTAAGTGCTTCTGAACAAGATTTTTTTCAGGCAGATTGGAGGGCAGTTTTGCTCCTGCTGGCTAAAAGCAAGTGCCTCTACAGATGTGAGCTCTCCTTACCCCCTTATCTTCCCCCAAAACACATTAATATGATTTGTGACTGAAGACTTGATTGCCTGTCTTACTCTCTACCCTGTGCCTTGTTTCCCCCAGAACTAATTCATCAAATGGACGAGCTGAATGATGAGTTGCTAAAGAAGATCACAAACAATAAAATTCAGCCTCCCCACAGGAATTTCAAAGTGGAAAAGCCTCAGCAAGTTTTCGTGCCGCTCACCTTTGAATCCAGCACTGAAGAAGTCAAAGCTTGGCTGGAGGCAAAGTCATTCAGCAAAGAGTAAGAGCTGCTTTGCTACCATATGAACTGCTCATCCTTCATTTAAACAAGGAGCAAGGGATGCAGCTTGCAACATTCCAACTGGATTACAAGTCACTTGTATTTACTTACAGAGCCTGTCATGCACTTTAGATTTCGATTGTATTAAATCCAGGCTCTATAACCAGCACAGAGCCCAAACTTCCTCCTTTCCTTTCTTATACGCTAGGAAACCTTGTCTCACAGTGCAGCAAAAGACCCAATGAGTAGCTGCAGATGAGAGAATAGTCTCGCTACTCCACAGAACTCACAGCCAAATGCTACACTGGTGGTAGTCCAGTCCCAGTTAGCCAGGTCAGAGTGCTGATGTGAGAGGAAAATAATTAACTAAACCCATGGCCTGCCATGCAAATTCCACATGACTGCCTGCCTTCAGAGAAGCTGTCCTGCAGTATCTCTGGGGAAGAGCCAGACCTTCAGCCAGGGCAAGAAAATCTTCCCAGGCACCAGGGAAAACCCAAAAATCTGCACGTGGTCAAGGCTGAGGAGTTACAACTCACCCTCTGCCCAGCAAGCTAAGAGGAGCTCCAGAGTTACTCCTGAGACATGGTGTAACTGGAATGAAATCGCTGCAGCATGCCAGGGCTAGGTACATGGTGGATGCCAGTGGGACACTGGCTTCACCTGCTCCTCATCCCTGCCAAAAGTCTGGGTTGCCCAAGAGCTGCCACCTCAAAACAGCCCCAGGGCCTTGCACGTGACATGGCCCTGTGCATTCACCACTCCTAACCCTTTTATCTTGGGCTACGCACCTTCCGGAAGAGGCCACACATAGCAAAATTATCATCTCCTCTCTTTGTGTCTTCACAGGACAGTGGAACACCTCGGTATCCTCACCGGAGCTCAGCTCTTCTCTCTCAACAGAGAGGAGCTGAAGAAAGTGTGTGGGGATGAGGGAAACAGAGTATACAGTAAAATTACAGTGGAGAAGAACCAACTGGAGGTAAGTAGCTTTCTGTACAGCAGATCACCACACTGGCCCCACTGATGAATCCACCTTCTTACCAGTATCCCTCATCCTTCTGAGACAACCTCTGCTCATCCAGCATTAGTCAAGTGTTGTAATTTAATACAGCCTGAAATTAAAATCCACATTTTCTCTTTTCTTTCCATTCTAGAAAAGCAGAGGGGAGTCAGAGCTCCAAGAAATCATGAAGCGTCGCCAGGAAAGGATTGATTCTGCTAATTAAAATATCTCTGCTTTATTTCAGCTATTAGTCATAGTAGTGCAGGAAAAGGGAATGAAAGCAGTGAGCCCCAGTCCAGACCAGGCACAGCAGTGCTCCCCACTTAGCAGTGTAATTGCCATCAAAGTAACGATTTCTTGGAACACTGTTGATAAGGGTAGACAGTAAGACCGTTCCCATTGGGAACAGTGTTTTAATATTGCATGAAGTATTTTATATATATATATATATAACTATATATTTTATACTGAAATTTTATGTGCATGCAATCAGAGCAGAGCAGGATTCACATGCATCTGGATGTATGACAATAGCTGGATTCAAGCAGAAAGACCCACCCCACCTCAAAAGCAAACCCACAAAGCATTTCTTCAAGAGCTGTACGCACTCCCAGCCCCTTTGCCAGCATGGCTCAGGAAGGGAGGGCACAGCACACAGCCCAGAGCCAGGCAGCCTGAATGTTTTGAGTCTGGATCATGGAAATACCATCTTTTTTTCCCCACTTTTTAATTTTCTTTGCTGTGGCAGGTAACTCCTGCAAAGTTCCTGTGACAATTCACTGTCCTCCTTCTGTCCCCCCACATCCCCTCACTGGACGAGGCTTGAGTCCCCACACCAGATGCTGCCTTTAATACAGGCACCACTTTGGGCTTTCATTGCGTAACAACAAGCAGGAGTCCAGTGACAGATTTGAATCCTCAAATGGGTAAGCTCAGCCTGATCAGCCTTTCACCTTGGCACACTTGGAAAGGCTATTTTAACACAAAATAAGCAGCTCCAAGAAAAAAAGGTTATCTAATTTACTAGAGGCTGTTGTTCTTTTTCTTAGTAACATTATAAATCTATCTAGTGAAATACCCCCTTGTTCTTCCACACTTGGAATAGGGATGAGGGAAGAATCCCTTTCCCTGGAGACAGAATTGATTACGCACCAATAATTTACTCAAAGTTCTAAATACAAACATATAGGAGAGTTCCTGTCCACAGCAGGTTTGGCACACGCAGTATTCATATTCTACTTGCAGACCAACTTGACAGGAATGCAGAAAAGCAAACACATCTACGGGAACCGCTGACAGACCAGGACGACTTTTGTCTCTCTCTTTCATTCAGACTCCTTAACTTTAGGAATTCAGGCCCCAGCTCCACAAAGACTTACACATGCGCTTTCCTTTCCGTGGGTGGTCCCACCTCTTTGAAAGGTTAAGAGCAGGCCTAAGTCTTCGCAAAATCTGGGCCTGCCCCTGGAAAAAGCCGGAGAGCTGTAAAGCAATGGCTGGGGAACATGCGTCTAAATGTGAGAAGCCTGACGCACCTCTCAATTTTGGCTTTTTCTTCCAAAGAAAAGCATTTCTAATGGATGATAGGGTTTGAAATCGCAAAATAGGGCATAGTTAGCACCAGCAGAATCAGGGTGTGGGCAGGGAACATACAGAGGAGGACTGTGGGTTTAGTCACAACCTTGCTGGTTTGCTGCAGCAGCTGGAGTTCGAAAAGGGCACTCACCTTGTTAGGGAGGGATGAAGAGGACAATCCTCCTGAGAAGTCCTGGCTCTGTATTAGGGTGGAGATGGGAAGCAGGCATGAACACTGGCAAACCACTGGTATTAGAAGCACGGGAGGCTAAATAATTTCTAAAATGAAAATTAAAAACGGTGAACTAGGACTCACATCACCACTCGTGTCTTTGGGTATACAGGAAAACAAATCACACAGAATTAGTTACTTGGGATATAATAGAAGTAGACACGACAGCTCTGCGAAGCCGAGCACCACAGGAGCATTTTGTAACAAGAAATATATCAGTAGGCCTTACTGCAGAAGGCACGTTCAAAAACTTCTACAGGCCTGAGCTGTGCATCTGTTATATTTGTACTGCCTGCAGATAAAGCTATAATGCATTGTACATTAATGTAATTGAACGAAGGATAAAATGATATAACCATGCACTGTATAAGATTTATTAAAATAGTTAAGTTATAACCCGATCTCTGTCTTCTTTCACCTGGATATAGATGAAGGCAAGAGGACACAAAAGCAGTTGATAAGGGCTGCTTTTCTTAATGACCCCCAAAGTATACAACAGACTATCTGATACTGCATGTTTCCTTCTGTTTCTGGGGGACTGCCGTTCAAAGGGGTGTTAGGGTGTCCATGTTCATGTCTAAAAACAGGGGCATGCAAAAATCTCACATAACAGTGGAATGGTGGGAAAGCCACCAGCTGAATCCAAAACATCCCCTTTCAAGATGACAAATCTCTCCTAGCTCCAGAACACGTAACTGGGGCAACACACCTGCTTTTAGACAAAGACACTGTCCAAGGGTACACCTGTGGTACAAGGGCACAGTGCCAGGTAATGCAGGGCTGAGAACAGAGAGGAGGGAAGGGATGCACAAGGGAGGATCAAATACTCCTCGGTGAAGGGCTCTGGGCACAGTGAGCACACGTCTCCTGTACAGGCATGGAATTCAAACAGGGCTGAAGTGTAAGGCCCCTTCCCATCAGGGCCTCCTTCAGCGGGATAACGCATGAGGGGGTTGCATGTAACATCTCACACAACGTGTATGAGGAAGGGGAATTACCATGGCAGCTTCCGCAACTGCAACAAGAGCGCAGCGTGATCTAAAGAGCCTCTACGTGACGGCCAACGGCTTCTCCTGCGCCACTGCCAGCCAGGCCCCACTCCCTACTTTACAGGGCCAACCGCGTTAGCGGGATCTCGGGGAGCGATAAGCCGCAGGGCCCAAGAACGCGGATCCCGCCAGGCTGGGGAGCGGCTCCGGCGCGGCGGCACGGCCCGGAGCCCTGGCTCAGCTCCCGCACCGGTGCAGGGCAGGCGCGCCGCGGCCAGGAGTCCTTCCGGGAGGCGATCGCCTCACGCTCGCCTCGTGCCGCCATCTTATGGCGCCGCCGGGGGAGGCCTGCCCCGGGCAGGACCGACGGCCCCAAGAGGGACGGATCTCCCAGGCGCTCGGGCGCCATGACCGGACGTGAGGCGGCCCCACGGAAGCTCCCAGGGACTGTAGGACCCCTCGACCCGGGAGGACTCCCCCGGGGCCACAATGGTGGGGAGGGGCAGCCGCATCCCGCGTCGCCAAGGTGACCAGCCCCCAGCTCTGACGAGCCGCCAAACTGCCCAATCAGGAACTTTCTTCCTCCCCCAACCCCGTCTCGGCTCCTCCCGGCCGCGTCCGTCTTGTTCCCGCGCCTTCGATTGGCTAGACACCACCTGCCGGTGGCCCGATTGGCCGCGGTGGGGGGGGCTCGCCCCTCCCCGCGGGCGTGGGAGAGGCGGGTGCGCGCGCAGGTCGGCTCCCCCCGGGCACGCAGCGCTCGTTATAGGCGGTAGGAGCCCCCAGCCCCGTCAGCATGTCGGTGTCTCCCGTGAAGCGACAGAAGATGGAGTCGGCGCTGGACCAACTTAAGCACCACACGACCGTGGTGGCTGACACCGGGGATTTCAACGGTGAGAGGCGGCGGGGTTGCGCTGCCTCCGCGTTTCTCTCCTTCCCCCCCCGCCCCCCCCGCCCAGGAGTGGGCGCGCTCGGCCGCAGGGGCGAACGAACCACCGGAGAGCGGGGCGGGGGGGGGGGTGCGGCTGCCGTTGCCGGTGCGTTGGGGAGGGCGCTCTTACCTAACGTGCGGCAGTGGGGTGGGTGCGGGAAGAGTCACCCTCCCCAGAGCTCAGGTCCCGGTTTCTGTGAGGGGCAGCCCGGCGCTCCGAGCTGGGGAAGGCGCCGGTGCGCCGTGCCGGTGGCCTACCCGGGCTCCGCTGGCCGCGCCGAGGTCCCGGCGGAGTCGGAAGGAGGGCGGCTCCCCGGCAGCTGCAGCTCCGTTTGAACCGGCGGTACCTTGCCGGCCTCCACCGCCGCTCCTTCCGCCGGTCCGGCCCTGCGAGCTGGCGGCTGCCGCGCCCGGCCCATCCCGTGTCGTGCGTCTGTCCGAGCCCCCTGTGGCTTCTTTCCCCAGGCTGACCCGGTGGGTGTGGAAATCCCGGTGCCCGGCTCCACCGGCCTTTACCGGGTGCTGGGCTCCGGGACGTCTTTTCCAACAGCCAGTGTCGATTTTTGGGGGGTGGGAGGGTGGGGGTGGGGTAGGTTTGTTGAGGTGTTCTCCCCCCAGATAGCAGGTGCAAAGCGATTAATGCAGGAGTGCTGTGGTTGTGCCCCTCCCCGAGAGCCAGGGAGCCCCTTCCCGAGGCAGGGGGAGGCGGTGGATGACCACGAAAGCTGGAGCTGTCGCCACTTTCCTGCCCCATCAGAACCGGAGGGAAAAGCCTGCAAAGTCAGATCCCTCCCTGAAGGTCTCTGGGTTGCGCAGGGCAAAGCTTGGGTCCTGCCCTGCCGGCACTGAGGCCTGCGGGAATCGGTCTGCTTACCTAATCCCATGGGTGATGGATAAACAAGCCAAAACGGGAACTGCGAGGGGTACCGGCACGTGTCATGTGACAAGTGCAGGGCAGGGGGTGAGTTCAAAACACAACGCTGTCTACTTCAGTTTCGAGAAAGCATTGTGTAAGGGGAAAGAAGTCATGAAGCCCCTGTAAGGGCCAAGGGGGTGTTTGTGTAGGGGTGGTGGTAAGGAGGCCAAAAGCCGGGGAGGTCCAGCAAGCTCCCTAGAACAGTTTTGCAATTGTTGTCTGGCCGCCTGTGTCATCGGAGGGTCTTTCCCGCTGTCCAACCAAGGCTGCGGTCAGCGACTGCTCACCTGTACCACACAGGTAAGTGTGTCTACACAGTGCTGTGTGGCACAGGACCAAGGAGCAGTGGCTTCTCCAGGAACCACACTGGGTTTGTAGTTTAATCTAGACTGAGGTTTGTTTGCTCTTTCGCTAGGCTTCCTTCATGCTTGCAATAAGGAAAGGTGGCGCAATGGTCCTGGATCTCCTGCTGAAAGCTCGTGCTGCATGGCTACACCACAGGCTGCCCGAAAACTGAGTGACAGATATAACAATGTCACTTAATGCCCCTTGCTAGAGACTTGTAAAAGCCTCTGAATGCTGCAAGGCTGGAAAGGAGTAATAATCAAAGCACTGCTCTGAAATCAAGTGCATGCTGGGTTCATCAGTGTGCCACCTTCTGCTGAGCCTTATCTGTGAGAACTGAAGGGTGTTTTAGGGGCCTGTTTGTGTGGAATGGTTTTGCTTTGGGATTGCCATCATTGCCTTGGTGGGAGCTGCAGGAAAACCAATATTTCACTTTCATCCATTCTTCCAAAGTTCAGTTGTGCTCTCTAGCTTGGTGTTTCCTCCCTGTGCAAGAACGATGAGGAAGATGAGCTGGCAGCAAGCATCATGTGATTTTTTTTTTTTGTTGTTGTTGTTTTTTTTAATGTGGAGCTGTGTAAACAAGGAAAAGAGCTGAAGGGCTGGCAGAGGCCAAGCCAGGCAGCTTGGTTGTGATCAGGGCCAGACAGTGTTGGTCACAGCTTCCTCTGGTAAACACTGGGCATGACCACCTGGAATAAGTATAGTCCAGGGCTTAAGGGAAGCTGAAGGGTCAGATATCTGCAGGAAGGAAGCCTGGCAGATGAGCTGTTTTGTTGCAGACGCGTGAAACCCCAAACGCCTAACTGCTGTCTCTACTTCCCCTGCGATGCCCAGAACTCAGATGTGCTGCTGTAATGTGATGGAAGAAGTTGAAATGAGGGTCTCTTCAGCTGTTGTTTCTGCAAGCTTATTTCTTTCAGGCAGTGTGTATAGCCCTGTGTGAGCTCTGCTGTATTTGTTAGAGCTACTCTGCTAGCCTTGTCCAGGTCCTTCTGGCACCAGCCCACTTTGAGGCAGAGGGGTTTCAGCATCACTGTGCACTACTAGTCCACTCCATCATGAACCCAACTAGCTTGCAGCCCTGAGAGTTTATGTTCTCACGTATCTGAACAAAATGGTTTTAATCGCTCAGGCCTGCTGACTGTTTGAAACAGGTTGTTTTTATTTCCCTAGCAATCGATGAGTACAAGCCCCTGGATGCCACCACAAACCCCTCCCTGATATTAGCTGCTGCTCAGATGTCAGAGTACCAGGAACTTGTGGATGATGCTGTTGCCTACGGCAAAAAACTTGGTGGGTAAGTAAAGAAGGTTGTTTGGTTTTTTTAGTATCTCTATATTTAAGTTGCCTTATTTATACAAATGGCACTTAGTATGATGAGCAATATGAGGGGAAACCCCCAGTGATTGTAGGTCTATCTCCTGCCCCAAAAAGCCTCAGCCCTCAAAGAAAAATTCCTTGTGCAGGTTTTGGGTGTGCTTTGAAGAAGCACATCTCCATTTACCAGTTCACACCTGGCCTTCCAGGGCTGTTCAGGAAACCACTTCAAGTTGATGGCTGTAGGAATGTGTATGAAGGTTAATACTGCTAGTGCTGCACGGGGTAAGGGGGGAGTGGCAGAACATCAACGTGGAGCAGCAGTGGCTGCTTCAAGTCTGGAACTTAATGTTAAACAGGCTGTAAAATTGGGTCTTCAAATCCATGTCAAGGTAGGAAAGTGTTTCCCACCCCCTCCGAAATGATTTTGCTCTTTGTGGTTTTCAGGTCAGAAGAGGAGCAGATCAAAAATGCCAGTGACAAACTCTTTGTGTTATTTGGAGCTGAAATACTTAAGAGGATACCTGGCCGCGTGTCCACGGAAGTAGATGCAAGGTTGGCTCTTTCTCCTTGGGTTACCCTGGATATAAAGAGCAACATGATGTATCTGTACCCTAGATACAAGAAGAGACACAATGTCTTTTGGGCAAAGATGTTCCTGTTTAGACAGATTGCTGTTACAAGACTAGCATGAGTGTTTACTCTTGTTTAATTAAGAGCGTGGATTTTTACTTAGATTGCTTGGTGATAATTTAGTGACAAAACTTTATGAAAACAAGTAATACTGAGCTTGGATCTTTGTAATCTTGTTGGCCCTTAATCCAGGGAAACCTTGTGTTTCCAATATCCTTAGAGTTTTGCTCATCCCTGTTTGTGTAGTAATGCCTTATCAATTCACAGAGAGATCTGTTTTAGCAGTTTATTTCAAAACTTGCATGGGATTATGCAAGCTAACCTGTTCCTTGGCAATCCACTCCTAATGCTCAGCTTCTGCATTCATTATGAAAAAACTTGAGGAAAACTCTTTGGTCTGGTACTTCATCAAGAGCTCTGCATCCTCTAAGAGTAGCAGTGTTGTCACTAAATATGTGGTGAGCTTACAACCAGGAAGCATCTCTGAGAACAAAACCCTCCTGTTAGCATATAAATGCTGCTAAAAAGGACAATGATTTTCCATGGGAGTGGGGGAGGAGAGCTTTTCAAAAATAACAAAGTTGGGTTTAAGCAGACCTGCTCTTGTTTCAAAGGTTGTCTTTTGATAAGGAAGGAATGATTCAAAGGGCCAGGCGCCTTATTGACCTTTATAAGGAAGCAGGTATTGAGAAAGACCGCATTCTCATCAAGCTCTCTTCAACATGGGAAGGAATCCAGGCTGGCAAGTAAGTATTCCTGTTCCTGCTATGCTGATTCATAGCATGCTCCTGCCTGTTTGCAGACAACTGGCAGACATGTTCTGCCCTTAAAACAATGGCTTTGAAAGCACTGCACCAGGAAATCTGGTTCCAGGGACGCAGCTAGCTAGCAAGCAAGCTGCTCTGTTGCATGCAGCTTCCTGTTGAAACAGGAAAAGTTTTTGTTCATACAAGGCCCAGGCCACAGGGTTTCACAAAATAGGACATGAGATTGTCTAGCACCAGGAACAGCATTTAAAGCAGAGTCTGGCAGCACAAAACACTTGTTGTTAGCTTTAGATTTAAACTTACAAACTGTACTGTACTTGGTAGTTCTAACTTCCTAGCTTGTTACTAGAATACAAAGCCAAGTTGGTGGGCA
Source organism: Laterallus jamaicensis coturniculus (assembly GCA_022605575.1). Lineage (NCBI taxonomy): Eukaryota > Metazoa > Chordata > Aves > Gruiformes > Rallidae > Laterallus > Laterallus jamaicensis. Next base: position 2,917,608 of record JAKCOX010000060.1, on the reverse strand, counting down.
AACTGCTGTTTTAAGCCAGCCTGTATCTGCAGGGTTCTGGAAGCAGAGTATGGGATTCACTGCAACATGACCTTGCTGTTCTCCTTTGCTCAGGCAGTTGCCTGTGCTGAAGCTGGAGTTACTCTGATTTCCCCATTCGTAGGACGTATCCTGGATTGGTATGTTGCAAATGGAGATAAGAAAACCTATGAGCCTTCAGAGGATCCAGGTCAGACTTCCTTTTAATGTATATGTTCAAAATACAATGTCTACTTGTTCAATCTGCTGTTTACTCTCATAAATCCTCATAAAGCTGTTGGTTTTGAGGATGTTTTAAAAAACTTGTACTTGAATGATTCTGAAAGTTGCCAACTTCTCCTTTTTAGGAGTAAAGAGTGTCACTAAGATCTATAACTACTACAAGAAGTTTGGCTACAAAACCATTGTGATGGGTGCTTCATTTCGGAATACAGGAGAAATAAAAGCACTGACAGGCTGTGACTATCTGACCATTTCACCCAAGCTTCTGGCAGAGCTCAGCAGAGAGCATGTCAAGCTAACTCCCACACTCAGCATAAAAGAGGGTAAGTCCACTTCAGTGCTTGTCTCCTCTTCTTGAATGTGAAGAGTCTTCTGTGGCTTCAGGCTGCTTTAAGGGGAAGTCTTGACCCCTCTCGGAAGGAAATCCTGTTCCCTTGTTACAGCAGTACTGCTACAGTTGCTGACATGTTTAGTTGCTTTTTTGGGGTCTTGGGTCCCACCAAGTGCATGAACTGGAATTAAGATGGGTTGGAGCATGCTTAAATACTGTGTGCCCTCTCCTGAGAGAAGGAATTTCATACTTCATGTTTCTTGAGATGAAACTTTCAGTATTAGCAAAGATGCCAGACCTAGTTAATCTTACTTAGGCAAACTTAGCTAGAGCTAACTACATCATTGATTAATCTATGCCTGAGTGTGGTTTTTTCCTAGAAATCAATCCTATGCAAGACTAAATGATTCCATACAACAATACTGTTCGATTGCATGTTCCTATGGCTTTTCTGTCACCTCATTAACATGCTACTTTACAACTCAGAAAAGGAGACTTGCACCCAGCTGTAGTCCCAGGGTTGCTGCCTACAGGCTGCTGGCTGGCTTGGAAGCATGTTCTCAATTGAGCTTTTGTTAGTGCTGCCAACTAGTCAAAGACTAATTGTTCAGTATACTTGCCTAGAAGGTCTCTCTGGGGTAGGACTGTTGCATAACTATTGATAATAGGCCTGAGTTGTGTACCACTGGGAGGTGGATACAAGATAATGGCATACACAAACATTCTAGTTCTAACAAAGCCATTCTCCCAGAGCAGGAGCTGTTCCAGCCTTGCACCCTAAAGCATGTGCTTGGGGCAGGGCAGGTTGGAAGTGGTATTAGGCTTTTCAGCACCTGGAGGGATGGTCAGAAGCTTGAAACTTGTTTAGGGAGCCTGTTGTATTTGATTATCATGGTTTTGCTCCTCTTTCAATTTCCCTTGCACAGCTGAGGCCTGTGAGCTTGAGAAGATCCACCTGGATGAGAAGGCATTCCGCTGGCACCACAATGAAGACCAAATGGCTGTGGAGAAACTATCTGAGGGGATCAGAAAGTTTGCTGCAGATGCAGTTAAACTGGAGAGGATGTTAAAGGTAGATGTTACATCATTCTGCCTCTCACCACCTCCAAGTACTGCAGCTACCCCACAGTTCCTTTGGCATGGCTAGGGATTAGGAACCTGTAACAAGCCTGATCAGGTTTTTATACAGGCAGGACACATCATGTAGGACAGGCAGCTAGGAAGCTGGCTGCCTAAACTGAGTGAACTTGGTAAACTTCACTGCATCTCATGAAAGAATTCATGCCAGATGTATACAGCCACACCTGCTGTTGGAGGCCCAAGGCAGTGTTTAGACTGGCAGCTAATTAAGATAACACTGCTGTCAAAGTGAAAAGGCTAATTCTGAACTGAACATTAGCTGTGAGCAGTGCTGCAAGACAATCCTCACACAGTGAGGTGGAAAAAAAGCCTGCTTTTAGGCTTGGCACTAGGAGGCACCAAGGGATGCTGAGTACAAACAGCACCTCTGAAAGTCTTTCAGTTTGTGGGGAGCCTTTCAACTGGATGAACTGAACAGTGTGTTGAGGAGGGGAGGATTACACCCCAAGTCCACCTGATCTAGGTACTTGTTCTCATTAGCTGACAGCTACATCATAGTGACTTAACCCTGCATTGGTACAGTACAGTTCCTCAACTTCACTGCCCTTTGTTTACTTCTCTCTCCCTAGGAGCGAATGTTCAGTGCTGAGAATGGAAAGTAGAAAAGAGTTTTCCTGAGGGGTCAGCGCTGAAGGAGCAGAGCACCTGAGATGAAGTGGATGTACAAATGTTTTACCTGTAAAAGTCTTTTGGGTGGATAGATTTCTGTATCACGCTTTTGTATCAATTTGTAAAGGGACAGAGTTTCAATTTTTCATGGCACTTGTCAATACATTCAAATTAACATCAACTCTTTAATAAAGTCTGTATTGCTACAGGAGCCACCCAACACCAGTATCTTAAATTTTTTAAATGAAGATGCTAATTCTATGGCCTGAACACATTAGGCAAGCTGAGTCAGAAACTTGTGACTAAAGGCTTTAAAAGCCCTCCTTGGTACAAACCCCACACCTCCTCTTAAGGGACATAATACACACAGAACCACCTTGGTGCTGGTTCCTACCTCTCCTTTCCACAGGGCAACAGGAGTGACTTCAAAAAAAGCTTATCCCCCCTTCCCTCAAGCTGCTGCTTTTGCAGGGAGAAGGTGATGTGGCAGCCTTCCCCAGGAATGACCTAATGCAAGGACTTACCAATTAAAGAGCTTTCTGGTAAGCTGGGATACATTATTTCATGCTGTTCTTTCATTAAGACTAATTAAATGTATCTTATTAGTTTATAGCAGTCCAGTTCCATCAGGAGTAGACAAGAACAAGCAATAGGACAAGAGGAAATGGCTTCACCATGTGCCAGAAGAGGGTTTACAGTGACTATTAGGAACATTTTCTTTAACAGAAGGGTTATGAAGCACTGGACCAGGCTGCCCAGGAGGCCCCAGCCTTGGGGGGAGTTAAGACATGTAGATGGGGTGCTCAGGGCCATGGTTTAGCAGCAGGCTTAGCAGTGCCCAGTTAACAGGTGGAGTCAGTCTGAAAGGTCTGCTGGCTCTAAAAGGGTGGGGAACAACTCCAGGCTTCCAGAGGGAGATGTAGCTGCCTGAGGGACTGAGCCAGACCACTCTGGTCCCCTGGTGTAATACTAAAAAGCAGAAGGTAAGCTGGCCTAAAGGCATGACCTTGTTCCATTCCTTTCAAAGGTCAAGCATTAGAAGCTTTACTCCACCCTCCTCTCCCTGCAGATCCAACCAGCAGCACTGATTTGCATCACCAGAACCATCACAAGCTGTTAACTGAGTCCTTGTATCCTGCTGAAAAGGAAACGACTGCCAGGTGCAGCAGAGGGACCAAATACAAGGCTGTAGGCTCCCTGCTTTAGACCTCACTTTTGTGAAGTCTGTTCTCCAACTCCAGAGCATAAGGCTTCTTAGCAACCCACAGCTTCCAAACCAGGCAAGGTCAGCTCCAGCTAGTAACAGAACACACATATGGAGGAGCAATCCTCTGTGTGCCCAGCACTGCAATGAAGAATACCTGCTTAGTCACCAAGGCTAGTGAGTTTTGATTCCAGCTTTTTGAAGCTTCAGTTTGAAGTCATGACATCCTCAGGTAAGAGGAGGCTTTTGGCCAATCCAGAGTTACACTTCCCTGGGATAGCTTTAATAAAGCTGCAGAGATGACAGATCAGTGACACCTGTGACAAACCAGAGGTGGCTTCTGAAAGGTAATACAACTCATAAGCAGTCACTTCAACATGTTTTCTAAAAACTATTAATATAATCAGAACAGATGACAGGGTAGGATGGGGAACCTCAGCCAGGCAAAAATATTTCCCCACAGCAACAAGCCAAATAATTCTCACAAGCTGCAAACATAAAACAATGTCAGCCTGGGGCTGTAGAAGTGACAAGTACAGATTGTCTGTACAGCAATCTCCCTGAAAAACAGATCTTTCCTCATGTTAACAGAGGGGAGCAGCCTCTCTACATGCTCTAGCTTCACCTGGGTAGCTGGATCCTTCTCAGCCTGCCACAGCTTATTTCCACCAAGGCAGGAGTGTCCTAACACCTAACTTCTTGGCAACGAACCAGGAGGTATTTTAGGCTGCTAGAGCCTTCTTACAGGTGCCAGGGTTAAAGCAGGATTACACTGCAGAGGAACTGCATGAAGCCAAGCTGCCCAAGTTAGCAGCCAGGCCTCAGACCTTCTAAATAGATGCAATGCAGAGACACTGAATTTTGCATTTATCTGCTACTGGTATATACAGGAACCTTTTTGTTGAGTCCTTCAGCTGAGTTGTTCTCCTGAGATCCATACATACCTATTCAGCATCAGCTGTTCCTGACAAAGGGTGAGATCCATCCAGAAGTAGCTGGATTTCACAATAGTTTTTTCGTAGAGAAGCTGCTTCTCTCATAGTCAAAACTAACCCACATCATCTGGACTGAGCCTGGCTCCTAGGAACATGACCTGGCAGTTAGAGCCCAAGTGGATGGTGCTCCTAGAATCAAAGACTGGGTTTGCATGGGAAGGGCCTTCACACTCCCCCTGCAGTGCCCCTCTCACCATGGGCAGGGCCATGCGCCCCTGTCTCCCATCCCAGAGTGCCCCAAGCCCCATCCAACTTGGCCATGAGCCCTGCCAGGAAATCCAGGGGCAGCCCCAGCTGCTCTGGGCACCCTATGCCAGGGCTCCACCCTCCCCAAGAAGGATTCCTGCCTCACATATCATCTAAACCTCCCCTCTTCCAGTTTAAAGCAATTTCATTTGACCCCCTCCTCCCACTCTGCTTGCAGAATATATACTGTTTCACAGGAATTAAGTATTACACCTTCTCAGGAAGACCCCCTGAGCCACACCTAGTGAATACAGGTAGCACTCCACTGAAATCAGCAAGGCATCAGTTTAAACTCCCCAAAAGGTCTTTACTAGTAACTTGTTAGTTGTCACTGAAATGTCAGTGGGGAAGCCACATGTTCATTAAGACACAGTCCTTTCAAACAGATCTAGAACTAGTCTAATAACTCCAAGGTCACCCTCTGACTGGCATTCTGCAGGCATGCTACTGCTGTCCTTTCAGGATGCCTGAAAAATGGGAGCTTTTCTCCCTATTACTAGCAAATTTGCTTTTTGTACGCACAGCCTGACTGCACAGACCAGCAAGAGAGTGGTTCCCAGCTCCTAGCACATAAAATGGTGACACACATGTCCAGCTGTAGTCTCACTATAATGTCTGAAGTCACCTCTGGCAAGCTACCACAAAGACAAATCCAAACTCATTCACCTGAGAGCTGCTTTCATCTTCTCTCCAGTCCTACCAGGTGCCCTACAGAGTTTTTGGGTTTGATTTTTTCCTGACACTTCAGCCTCCCTAGCACTCTAATACCAGGAAGATGCACAGGCATGACCACTAACCTAACCACCTCCACCATCCATGAATCCTTAGACTGCCTTGAGACAAGGACACGAGACAGCTCTCCTGACTGTTCTGCTGATCTGGAATGCAGGGCACAGCTGTCTGGATCCCCTCTCATTTACAATTTAACAATATCTCAGGCCTGGCAAACCACAGGCCTCTGTTCCCCAAAGCAGTTGTGCCAAGTCATGCCTATCAAAGGTCAAAGACCTCTGTGCACAGGCAGGCTCCAAGCCCTTTAATCCTCCTGTCTGGGGTATGCTGCTATTTCGACAAAGGATTACAGCTTTTCTGCCAAGAAAGACTCCCAACTATGCTGCCCTTGTCCTTCCAAGGAGAGTGTGGCACAGCAAACCCTACATCCACAGGCATAGCCTGTGTACCAGAGCTTCATACCTCACTCAGCAGTAAATCTACACTACCCAGTGGTGTCCCAGGTATTTCCCTCCCTCAGCTGCAGCCCACCTGGCAGGGGGTTGAAGAAGCAGCAGGCCCTTCCCATGAACCAGACAGGGGGCAGTAACTTTCCCACAGGTGGTGCCTGGAGTTCTGGCATGGCTGAGGAAGGCAAAGGTCTGGCTGGAGCAGTACCACCATCTCGTGGGGAGGTGGCAACACCCCCACTGCAGCACCTCTTCCCTTCCAGTGCCCGCAGAGCAGCAAGTAACAGACAAGCACAGATACACCTTATCAGCCTTCTTCCTGGATGGCAGCACTCTCATCACTTGGCTTCTGTGCAAGCACGCCCCAGTGTGGCGTGGGCAAAGAGAAAAAAACACTTTACCTTCTTCTTTCAGCACCCTCTTGCATTCCACAAGTCAAAATGTGCAGTTGCTGCCAATGGTTGCTCTCAGTACCTCCAGTATTCTTGAAACACAGATACAAGAGAAGTACAAGGGAACAGAGCTGTTGGAAATACAGACAGTAGGAGTTCCCCAAACTAGCCAAGTACATTTATTGTCAGCCTCCCAGCAGAGTTTGTTTAAAATGAGTCCTTGGAGATTAATGTGTAAGGACACTCATACATGGCCACCAGAGGCATTACAGACAAGAGTTAAACAAGCCAGACAGGACTCAATAGGTGCTTTTTGAAATTTTAAAGCAAATCAGGATTTAAGAGTAATTTCCATTTGTTCTGATACTTGTTCTGATGCATTGGTATTACCCTCTCTCTGCTGTTGTTTAGGGCAAGCACATAAGCAAAGCCCAAGGGCTCCCAGCTAATTCCCAATGGTTGGACTTGATGATCTCAAAGGCCTTTTCAAACCAGAATGATTCCATAGTTTATGAATTAACATTCAGCAATCTACAAGGGAGCCCCAGAAGAACACGCCAAAGAAAGCAGACAATCCTGTACAAAGCCAGAAGGGCTCTTCCAGCAGCAGCAGGAGTCAGTTAAATAAAGGCATGCTGATACCCAGCATCAGGCAAGCAGAGCTCCTCACACAGCACCTGAGTAAAGCAGAAGCATCAATTTTATTTCTTTTTTAACAGATATCCTGTGGAAGCTCCAGGGAGTGAATCTTAAACATTAATACACTAATGGAATAGCTAGTATAACTAACTGCTATTAGCTGCAAACAGTCCCTAAGTGATCCCTTGTAACAAGTAGATTCTTTAAGTGTTTGTAACAAACACCAACTCCTCTCATTAGGAAATGTGAGCATGCCCAGGCTGTGCCAGATTCAGACCTAAGTTACCCCCACTGACTGCAGTGACAAAAGCAAGCTAGGGGAGATGTATGGTAGCACAGAGGACTCGTGATGAAAGCCCAAGCTGTCAGGGATCTGGCCATTCCACATCACCCAAAATTTTGACCTGTAAGCATTAGGTGGGTCAAGCTAGAAAGACATTTAAATCATTGCTACAGCCTACAGAAACTGAATTAAAATGTAGGAAGTACCACCACTCTGATCACACTCCCAAGCAGGTCTTAGGGCTCTGCATCAATTTGCAAGTATGAAGCATTTTAAGTATCCCTCTTCAAAACTTATGTTTAAAGCTGCCAAAAGCCTCTGTTACCTCAAAGATGTTCTCTCTTTCCTCCCTGCAGTGACCAACCACACAGCTTTAGTGGCAACTGTGCTGCTGCAAACAGTTGTGTGCTGTCTTCTTGTTGAAGAAATCCTTTGTGGGGGGCACAACACAAGAATGTCCACAGGACATATCCTCAAGGAAAGGCCCTTGTCCCTTTGGATTCATCCCACAAGTGTTGCAGCTCTCTGTACTGCACAGGCACTCTGATGCTTCTAGTAGGTATTTCAATCTCTGCCCATAAGAGCATCAGAGGAAAATTCAGAACCTGCAATAAGCCCAGGCAGGATGTAACACTTTGTGTGTGGTTTCCTAAATTAAAAATCAGCACCTGGATGTTCCCAGGAACAGATGGATTTAAGGAAATAAGCCTGGCTGGTAACATCCATAGGACCAAAGCACCAAACACTCCAGAGCACAGCACTGAAGCAGTCAGGGTTTGTGTGGGTTGAAAATCTCCATAACACAAAGCGTTCAGTTTGTCTGAGAAGCAGTTTTAGACTTGAGGACAAAAGGGCTGGTCACATAGTTAAATGCCAGAACCCTCCATAAGCATCTGAACATAAAGATACTGTAACACCAAGTATTGGCAAGCACTGCCAAAAGCTTGTCCTCACAGCAGTGTTCAAATTGCTATACTCCAGCCAGGTACATGGCTGCAGAACACACGTGAATTGGGTACACTAATTGCTGGCAGGGTTTGAGAAGTCCTGCTGCCACCTCCAGCCAGCATCAAACCAGTCCCACATGATTCCTAACACACATGACTACATGGATCAAGCACATGTTTTTAAACTCAAATTAACTATAAGCTAAAGACTAGCAGGTGCAGTGGTGAAGCACAGACAACACTAATACAACACAAGCTAAGACAAAGATAAAGGTCAAGAGGCACAAGGAAATAAGCAGCAATATCTCATCTACACAAATGCCTCCTCCCAAAACCTGACTCCTGTTAATTGTCACAGTCTTGTTATGGATAATTGGGTAAGAAAAGTATTCACAGCTGGTCTGCAGAGCAGTTCAAGCATGCTGTATTCTTACTGTCAAGTATTCTTTATTGTCAAGTGCTGGAAAAAAGCTCAGGATGAGTATCACTGCTCAGATGCTTGGGGGTATGATACTTCACTTCCCTGCTTCTCAGTTTGACCTGGAAGAAAGCACAGCACACAGTACAGAAAATCTAACCTGAGGTATTCCAATTCTTCCTATAACAAGTTTAAAACGCAAGGCTGTTCCTCCTTCTGTAATCTCACTTCATTTTAGTTGCTGTAAATACCTTTCCAGCATAAGAAAAAAATACCAAGCACACAATGAACACAGAACTAAAGCAGAAGAGTATGCTGTAATATCCCAAGCAACAGACATGCTGTCATTTCTGAAGCCTGTACTTCAACCCTGCTGCTTTTAGATTCAAAACAGGAGTAACAGAAAAAGCCTGATGCATTGCTGAAAATTTTTGTGGAGGTTTACTGCTCCACTGAAAGCTTTTCCAAAATGAACTAAATTAAAACTTAAAGAAGGTCATAAACTCTCTATATAACATTCTGGACTAAGTGCAGTTAACTCTGTACACATACAGTAAAGAAAACAACAATGAGCAGAAGTTATGGATGCCAGCTTCACATTTTAACCCACTGACATAACATCCCCTCAAAATAAACAGTTAAACTTTCCAGAATGTGCCTGACATGACATCAACCAACCACTTCAATTTGTTGTTCTTCTCCCAGTTTCCAAGTGATTACTTCCCATCCTTGGCTGGAAATGTTCATAGTGTAGAACTTAGATGAGTCATCATCACTGGTTGCTCACAATGCACCAGCACAACTTCAAAAGCTGCCAGCCCCCCATCCACACAAAGCTTGTTTTGCCTTGTCACTAGAAGTTAGGCCACATCCACGCAGCCAGCATTCTTCTTGTCACCCCGTCAGAAAGCCACAGATCCACACACTTGCACACATCACCTCTCCAGCCCCTTTCTGCTGGATCACACAGTTCTCCCTCTATTTCTCAACAGCAGCTTCCCCATTGGGTGTAGTTCGATGAAAGGAGACAGAAGTGTACAATTGATGGGAGAGAACAAGGATACACACAGCAACTCTGTATCTGCTCCCACAGGGGAAGAGCAAAGGCGGTTTATGTTGTACATCAGTGTGCTGATACCAGCACAGAACGATTCCAACAGGTCCTGGATGGCACACAATAAGAAAAAACAGTACAAAACTGATGCAAGCCTGTAGTGGTCTGAATGCTGTTTGGTCACCTGGCAGCTCATCAACGAGCCTGGACAGAACTTCACAATTAAGGAATGGAAACAGGACAGAGAGCAGACAGCAATACTGTTTTTATAGGCAGGCAATGAAGTGTTGTGATGTTGGCCAAGACACATGGAAACAGTCTCAAAGGTAATGCAGACTTGAGGCCTCTCCATCTCCCACTTCAGAAGTGAAACTTCACTTGGCAGCTGCAGGCAGGCAAGGTAAAGCTCCCTCACCTCAAAAGCCACATAAACCACACCCACCTCCCTCCCCCAGGACCCCAAATATCTGACTCCAGTCCCCCCAAGCTCCCCACTCAGGCAATCTGTTGAGTCTAGGGCACAAAGCTTCACTATTATTTAAATAAAGCTTCCATGGCAGAGGGTGTCTGTAGGCATACATCATTCAACACAAGGCTATCCCAATTTCAAATACTACTGCAGTTCAAAAAAAAAACCAAACCCTTTCCACATCATTTCAGCAGACAGCCAACTAGAAAACCAGACAGAAAATATGTCCTGATGACAGACACCTAGGATGACATTGGGAATGAAGATATAAGCCACCAGAGGTATTTGCTAGTTTAACATCTATCAAAGCCTAATTTAATTTCAAGTTCTAACTCCACAATATAGCAGCAGCAGACTCAAGAAATCCCATAGCAGATTCTCTTTTTTTAAAAAAAATCATACTGAATTCCTGAAACAGAACTAAAAAGTAGAATTTCTACAGAAAAACACAAAATGAACCTGCTTGATGTTTGGTTGTAACCAATATATCATACTAACCTGTAAAAAACCACAATCACAAAGGTCCTTTCCCTTAGAGCACTGCAGAAGTGTTGCCCTCCATTCCAATAGTGCAGGAAAGTGTGTTAAAATCTGTCTTTCCTGTAGATTTAATATGTTTGAGCCTACAACACCCAAAAACATTCAGTTTGATTACTCCTTTCCATATTCAACTTCAAGCCACATCTGCTGCTCAAGAGCCAGACTTCATCATACAGTTGGTTGCTCCAAAGGTGATCCACATTAGCGGCCTACACGTTTTTCTTTGTCCATGAAATGCCAGCATGAGACAACTACACTTGCCAGAGAGGAGTATTTGAAACCAAAGTTCTAACAAGCACCACAGAGGGGAACAGATGACAAGTTAGAAGGCTATTTAAAAACAGCTGAGCAAACTTTGTAGACAGTAGTCCATGACCGAACAGGCAAGGAAGAACACAAGGGCACCTTGTGCTAATGACATCACCACAATAAGCTGCCTTCAACTGGTTCTGCTTTATTCCAAGCTTTGCATTTTCCATCGAATTCCAAGTACATCCAAGTATCCCGGACACATGTAGAGTTCAAGCAGTAACTCTGACCTACCAAGTAACGGTGAGAACACATCTGAAGTTGCATTTCAGTGCTCCTCTTGGGACAGATTCTGAGACTTGAAATACAAGCACCAGATGGTTCACAGTTTCAGGTGCTACTTGGGGCAGAGTTACTAACCATCAGTCCACCACCAGCCTAAGGACAGGCCTTCAGCTTCAGCAGTTTATATTCACAGCACCATTCTTTAAAACAACAGTTGACCACATCTCACATCTCTAAGTTAACGGTCTGGAGAGAAGCAGTGAAAGATGTCACAACAAAAATGTGAGGTGGTTTCAGCTGCTTCTGAAGTGTGATGATACACTTCAGTTTTCTTATTCACAACCTTCACTCATTCCATAGATGCAAAACCTGACATTGCCACTTCACTGTCACAGACACTTCATAGTCCAGGACAGAAATTTAGAGGGATGTTTTATCCAGTTAACAGTCTAGAAATTCCTTAGCCTGCTGGCTCTTCATCCATCCTATTTGTGGAGAGACCTGCTCCTTCATTTCCTGCTGAATGAAACACATCCAAACATGACATGACCTGTTAGTCCACAGCCAGGAAAGGACTTTAACCCACATTCACCTGAACAAAAGAAGATTTTCATGGTTATTTATGTATGTTCTGACCAGACGAAAGACAGTCAAATAGCCAAGCCATTACCAACGAAGTTGAATCTGTTCATTCCCAGAATCCTAAAATACAGCCAACTCAACACTAACTTACCAAGTGCAAAGAACACCACACAATAGCACAATAGATGTTCTCTTAGCAGAGATGCTTATCAAGACTTGTAAAGGGAAATGCAAAATGGGCTTTGCTAACAGCTGTATGTTGTCCAAAGAGTGTTACTTTTTTCCATTATCACAAGTGCTTTTTACCAAGAGCTTTATAGTTTTACAAACCAGATAGATCAAAGATGTCACACACTTCAGCAGTTAGCCAAGGGGAAGATGCATTCTCTTGGGGAACTATATTCCCAAACCTGTATGCTCACCACTATCTGTTCCTAGCGCTTATCGCCCACATCGCCTTACCTGACATTGCAAAGAATAAGAAGATTCTGGACCGCAGGAAGAGTGGAATTCTCATTCTGTCCTGTCACCAGGTGCCTGTCCAGCACAACATGTACAGCATCTGGGCTGCTGGCTAAATGCAGGAGAAAAAGCAACAAGCATTGTGTTAGCAGACACTACTTCAGTTTCTGTATCACTTCTCTGATAGAGCTAACACAGAAGGTAACTATTTTAACCAGTTAGATTTGCTGGGTGACATGTTGATCTATAACCCCAGACAGGGCCAATTGTAAGGCCCCAATTTCACTAGAAGGTCCTTCTCCAAAAGGACAGCAGGCCAGATCCCTTAGTTCAAAACCAGATGGGTAAAGTGCATATATCAATATGTTCATAATGAACAACATGAAGCATGTATTTTAAAGTTCTCAGTACCAGCAATACAATACAAACTCTTATGTAAGACAAAGTTGCAACCACCAGGCTTTACAAAGCCTGCAGAAGATACTTATTTTCTGTCCAGTTCTAACAGCCTGACACATTACTACCTGCTAGCAGCTGTTCAGTGCTCCAGTCAGCATTTTTAAGTCATTAACTCCAGACAGAACCATTATTTTGTCAATAATGAAGAGCTCTTAATTTCTTCCTCCCTCCCCCAGCCAAATGCCTTGGAAGCACACATGCTTTTCCTCTTCTCAATTTGTGGCCATGTACACATGATGTTAACAGGTACCACCAGTAAGACACCAGCTTTTAAACCCTCAGTCCTGAGCCAGCAATGCAGAAGGTGGCAGCGGCTGCTCATTCAAAAAGCACACAGATGCTGGTTTAACACAAACAGGCCAAGAGCAACCCAGATGGAAGAGGACTCAGCAAAGAATCTAGAGCAATTTGATAAGATGGTGGCATTTCTTCTTAGTGGAAAATAAAAAAGTATGGCATTAGGAACCCATTTTGTTTCCTATCCATGTCACACATGTAATCTTTAATCCAGCCACTTCAAATTGTAGCAGTTCAGTGGCTGGCACTATTCTGTTCAATAAAGGATGACAAATACCACAGGCATCTCATTGTTCGCTTTAAAGACAGATTCTAAAAACAACAGCCTAACAGAAGAGCAGACTCAACAGCTCCAACTGCAGAGCGCCAGTTATAGCTTATTTACTTCTACCCATAACTCTTCAGTACTGCAAGGATGCCACACGTAAATGACACTTTCCTGCACATCCAGAAATACTCTACAAAAAAGTGTAATTTTTGTGCTTGAATAGTTTTAGTTTTTCACACAGGATAGCTCCAGGTTTTGCATGTCAAAAGTAAAACTCCTATACTTTGACTAATAATGTTTATTAAATGAATAGTAACAAAACAAAAACCCCAAAGCTACAAAATTAGATCTAGCTACAAACAAGTAACTGATAGTAAATACAACTAATCAAAGCAACCCAAACCATCCAGCATAGTGTCTCCAGCTTTAAATAATTAAGCATTTGCTTAATAAACACCACTCACAAAATACAGAACTTCACCTCTCCCAGATGAGCACAAGCTCCCCCACACTGCAGCAGGGAAGCAGCTGCAGCACACTACCTACATCTGCACTCCCATTTCCCTGCAAGTGGGGAGTGTGTCTCTGCAGGATGATAGCATCTCTCCTGCACACCCCCTTCCCCACAGTGCAAGTTCTTCCTTCACAGCAGGACTGACAGCCCCTCACATTTACCACGGGGTAAAAGAATGCACGGACAGCCACAGAATCAGTGTGCTGTGCTATCCACCTCACATGCAGTATTTCATGGCACTTAAAGCGCTCATCATTTCTTATCTAGGGTATTTGTTTACACCCAGGAAACGGGAATGTAAGAGGAGAGATCCTGTCAAAAGTCCTGCTCAGCTGTGTAAAACTGACACACAAACATTCGTTTCAGAAACACAGCCACAAAACGTGAAGTGTTGGACAAGAAAATGACATACCACTAAATGTAGCTCCGGAATCTTTCACAAAATCTTCTACAATAATGGACAAACTGGCAAAATTAGGCTGCCTTACTAGTTCGTACACAGAGGGCTGAAAAAGATCAAAAGGAATTAAGTCTGTCCCGTATTTTATAAAAACTGCCAAGCAAAACCAACACATGCTTCCACCTGCAATTTACTTGTCTGTTCCCTCTACAACTTTCCCAGCGGGGTACAGGAAATGGAACAAAAGTGCATCTCCTATGGACTTTTTGAAAGGGCAAACTGAGAATTCTTCCATGAGACAAATAATGACCCAGCACAGCTTCTGCACATCAACTTGACACCAAACAGTGTGGATGCCTAGCTCTGTGTCCAAACATTTGTGTCCAAAATGCTATGCCTCCTGCACAGTCCAAGTAACAGCCCTCTGCTTCAGAACGCATAGGGGAAACAGGTTAAATGGAGAAAAAAAATTAAGAGTACTTAGTTCAGGTTTTGCATGTGCAGGTAGAAATTGAATTTTATTGTTTCCATAGCAACTATAGCTAGGCCACATCACATCTCACTAAAATATTTTATCATGGATCCTAATGCCAAACAAGCACACCAGGTTATTGTTAGCTTGTGTGAGTCGCTCCACTTCGTTTCTTAATTCTGCATGTAAATTTTCAACCCTAGAGAGGTCTGTATCACCCTGGCACACAGGTTTGTCTGAGGTCAGAGACAGGACTGTATATCATTTAGAACATCAACACTATTTGGCTACTTTTTGAATTACAAGCCAGTATGCACAAACAGCCAACTGTATTTTACCAACTCAGTTGAAAGTTTACAAGGATGGAAAACATGCTCCACAACAGCTGGAGTGAGCTAATCCCTTCATGCACTCTGCTGGACCTCCTTGTCCACAGCAGCTCTCTACACCTTGCACTTAATCCAAGGGTGACAAACTCATTATCTGCATTTGTAGGATGTTCTCAGATAAGACCAGAAACACCAAACATCATGACCTTAAATCACAGGCCCCCAGTAGCAAAAGAAGCCCCTAAAGAGCAAGAGTCAGGAGAAAGTTCAACCTACCCCTGTCAGGCTGTATCCCTGAAACACCCAGGATTTATCCTCCTTGGTGGCACAACACAAAGCTGCAACTCCGTGCCCAATTGCACAGACAGGCTCTAGAGGAAAAAAGGAAAGATTGTTTGAGCAGCTGTGATAATCTTCAAATAGCCTAAAACACAGATGAGTGTTAGAGATTCTTCATGTCACAGCATGCTGCCTTCCTACAATAAAACTACACTGCAGTGTTGATACCCTCTTCAGCTCTAATGTTTTTCCCTGCACGCTACAATAAGAATTACCCCAGACTGTCTTGGAAAGAGTTGCTTGTCATTAACCCCGAGCCCAGAGACAGCACCAGTCAAAGAGGAAAATATGAACTCAAATAGTAAAGGAGAAGCACACACAAGTCTTGATTAACTACAGCCTTAATGACAATCCTGATACAAAGTTCAGAGCCAGAAGTGCAGTGTATACTACTGACTTGGAAAGAGTCATTTCTGTATCACTGCATGGCAGAAAGCCTCTCTTCCAACACGAGCATCGAAAAGCTACTGATTTTTCTAAATCTACATTTACATAAAAAGGATGCTTTTTAAGAAAAGACACATTTCTCTAAGGCAGCTCTTTCCAGTTCTGAGTGCTCTTCAGCAACATTAACATTTTCACATCATTGTAAGGTAACAGCCATATACAGACAGCAAAACAGTACTACGAAATTTAACACAATCTCTTCACCTACTGTTCTCAGTGCTGAAGTGCTGCAGTATCTTGGCCAGGTACCCACTGTTTGCAAGATCAGTCATTGCCCCAGGACAGTTTGGAATCAGCAAGGCGTGGTACCTAGCACCTAGTGGGAAGGAAAAGATAACCTAATTGTTAGTAACAAACACAAGCCCTGACCTTCATTTCATCAAGTCCAAAATGGATTTAAGACAGCAGCACGAAAGTCAGCCCAGAGCTGTAAGAGCAAAATGAACTAAAAGGAGCTACTTTTTTCTCTACTACGCAGAGTAGAGAAAAATATTCTTTTTAGGACAAAGAACATGCAGTTTTATTGAGATTTTCTTTCCTGGACAAAGCATAAAGCCACTGTATCTGCTAAATTCTACTTTAGCAAAATATTTATTTCAAGAATAAGAACACAACAGAGTGAATACACATAGACACACACTGTGTGCAAATATGAGAGCATTACCAATCCAATTCTATAAGAAAGCAGCAACTGTAGTTGCCAAGACTTCTTTTAATGCCTCTTCTGTGTTGTTCTTCCCCAAAGGCATTACCATTAAGCAGTGTTTGTTTCCCTGATAAACGGAGATGACACACTGGCCAACAGTAAAGCCCTTACCATCTATCGACTCCAACTTGGCAGGGTTCGCATACGACTTCATACAGAAGTCCTGTACCCAGCGCATGTTGCTCTCGTTCACATCCACAAAGTCAATTGGCTTGCCCTAGGGAAAACACAGTCCAGAGACTGTGGTCAGTATCACTGCACAGGTATCTGACACATTTTTGAAGGACAACTATGTGAGATTTTGAGACTTTAGTTCCTGAAAGCCTGACGTTTTATATTTTATCCCCACTGAGGTAGCTCTAATAGCTGTCCCTAAGACAGTAAGAATTCCTTATACAACAGGAATCCCTCATTCTGTTCAGAATTAGGAAAATACGTTTTTTAAAGTCCCTTAATCTGCAATGCCAACAAAATACTTGTCAAATAAGGCAAGTATAATTCTCTTAACTGAGATATCAATTGGCCTAAGTGAAGTCACAGTAACTACCCAGTTTTACTTACCCCAGGTGTGGCAACTTGCAGGTTAAAAGCAGAACTAGTCAGCGTAAAGCAGTGAAGGAAGGACTGAGCTGACACACCTGAAACACAGAGGCAAACAACCTAAGGAAACCGCAGTTTTATTCTAACCCCAGCCACACCAGCTCATTTTACACAACAAAGTACACAAGCTCAGGGTGTTTCGGTCTCTTAAAGCTCTCAATAAGCCTTCAGAGCATTACTTTAAAACGCAAAGGTGGGCTAGGTGTCGAGAAACACACGATCAAGGCATTCTGCCTGCCCGGGTTAGGGGTTCCAGGGAGGGCAGAGGCCAAGAGACTCCTCCAGGCACACGTGCAAGTGCAGGAGGGCTGCAGGTGTGCTCTGAGGAGCGGGTATGCACCCGGGGCACAGCCAGCAGGCAAACAGCAGCCCAGCTGTGCCCAGAGGCACAGGCAGACAGGTGCGTACGGCAGGCGAGCGCTCGGAGGCAGCGAGGGCATCTGTGCGCCACCCAAGTGCCTACGGAGGAGCGGGGCGCAGACACACAGCCACACAGCCCCCCTCCACGCGCATGTCCGTGGCCAGAAGACGCACGACACATCCGCGCTGCGGCGACATGGTTGACAGCAAGGGGCCTGAACGTAGGGACGCCCGTCCAGGGCACGGCGCGACCGCAGCGCTGCGCGGTCACGCGCGCACACGGCGGGATACGCCGGCGAAGGCGCGCCGGGCCTGGCGAGCAGGGGGCCACAGCACCCCGCCGCGATGGCGGAAGGGCCGCAGGGGGCGGGCAGGCCGGGGAAGCCCGCGTAGCCGGGCACAGAAGGGAGGAACGGAGCCCGATGCGACAGGGCTTTCCCTCGCCGAGAACGTCTCACCCGCGGCGGCGGCGCTGGCGACGATGAGGCAGGTTGGCTTCCCGAGCCGGTCCGACATGGCGCAGGACGCAGCGAGGCCCGGTGGTGGCGGGGGAAGGCGCCTCCTCATGCGGCCGTGCTGGGCATGCGCAGTGCGGGGAGAACGGGAGACGCAGAGCGCGCAGCCGCGCCTGAGGACAGCAGAAAGGCTCTGAAGGACAGGTGGGCCGGCGGTGCTTTATTACCCCTGGGGGACGTGTCCTGCTCGGTCCTGTTCGGTCTCTGCTCTAGTAGTATGGCTGTTCCCCTCATCGCGTTTTACATGTTTACATTTTACTTTCATCTATGTATTGTTGGGCTTTTTCCTCATAGAATCGATACTGGCGCACAGGAGGGCTGAAACACTAAAAACTTGCTATGGGGACTACCCCACCTGAGAGGAGGGTAAGTATGTGAGGCTGCTGTGTTGTGGATCAGAAAGGAAGAACCAGGCACCAGCGTCAAAGCACCTGTGGATTTTTCAGTGCCTGGCCCAAAGGACACAGCCGGCTGCGGTGCTGGGCTTCACCCCTCTTTGCTCCTCAGCCACAGGTCCCTCCTCAGCCAAACAAACACAAGGACCCTTCACACCAAGCTCAAGATAGTGGTGTATCGTGCTAGTGATGTGTTTCAGGCACATGAGATAAGGAGGAACAAAAGTCCTTTGATAAAACCAGACTGTTTTTAAGGGACTGGCTCCAGCTGTTACCAGCTTAAGCTGTTACTTGAAGTTTTCTCTCAGGTTTTACTCTTGATTATCTCTCACCCCCGGATGAAGAACCACAGGGATGTTCTGGAGGGACAGATGTGTATTCTGCTCTTCTGCATCCCTGAAGAAGCCACAACTACTTAATGTTACATGGGAGTGGTACAAGATGAGTGTGGGATCAGTCAGGGAGGTTTGCTGGGAAAAAAAAAAGATGGGTGAAATATGTGGATAGAAAATGGCTGATTTCCTGGAGCTGCTGGAATGAGCAACAGAAGTGCAAACTAAATAAATTCATCCAAACCTTCCTGAAGCTGTCTTTCTCATCGTTTGTATCTGGTCCTGACTGCCTCCCTTGTGTATGCTCTTAATCTTTAATGAGCCATTATTCTCCAAGAAAAATGGTCATTTGTTGCCCGTGTCTCCACTCTGTGGCTCACCAGGGGAAGAGTAAATTTTGTAAACCTTGTTCAGTTTCTGGATTTGTGTTTTTCATCTCTCTGTTAACAGGTTTATCTCTTGATGGTTGCTAGTGTATTACAAAGAGAAAATGCCATTATAAGATGATAGATACAGAATAAAGACAGTACAATTCTGCCATTGCTTTTGTTTGTTGATTTGAAACAACCTAATTTCTAGCCTGGTTTCTTTCCTAAAGGAATTGGAGCTTATGCCATCAGACTCTCTGCTTGTCTGTCTTTACAATCATGTCTCCATCAGTCTCATTTTCTCTCCAAAACTGTTGTGATAGCTTGGGCTGGTTAACTGTGGAGTACCTGGATGTTCCTCTCTCTTTGCTCCACCAAAATGATTTTAAAAAACCACAACCCAGATTGTGTCTGTGTACTGTTCAGTGTAGCTACCGTGCAAGGGACTTAGTGCCACTCCAACAGCCTAAGCCTTCACAGCATGGAGTGTCGCATTAATGTTCCTTATTCCTTGCTTGTGAACCCAGTGGGGTTCTTCTGCATCCAAGATCAGAAAGCAAAGTGCTGTCTCAAATCCTGCTTAGCCAGCTCTTCCCATCTTCCCAAGACTGCCCAAAATTTAAAGCATTAGAGGACCTGATGTGGATTTAAAGTGAAGACAGGGAAAAAAAATGCACATGAAGAGTGCTTCAACTGCTGAAAATTATACACTGATGTTTTAATACTCGGCCTGCGCTGCTCAGCAGGTGCTGATACCTCGTTGCTATCCCAGCTCGGCTTTGCAAATGGTCTTGCATTGAACTCTCTTCCCGTGTGCAGTAGATAGCATTTGCAGCACCTCTGCTTAATTGGGGAGGTTAGCCAGCATGAGTAGTAACTAGCACAGGGTCACATTCACAAGGCTGATACACTTTATTTGCTACTTCATGCAGACTGTTGGTTTCAATGGAGCCTGGTTATATTAAGTCAGCTGAGTGCTTCCTCTTCAAGTCTGGGCTCGTACAACAGAACCACAGCATATCTCATTTAAAGTACAGTGATTCGGCGTTTCCTGGGGCTAAATGATGGCTAGAGGAGGAGGGAACAGGGAAAAACTACACATGGTTTAAGTTAATTGTAAGCATAGCCTCTGGCCAGCTGCATGCACTATGATACACACAAACTGGGGGCAGTGGGGAGAGCCAGGCACCCGTTCACCCCAGCCTCTCAGATGCAGAGTGTAGACTCAGGAAAGAATTTATTTGCTCTTCTGCTCTTAAGAATATTAAGACAAGCTAAAACCTGAGCCTTCAACTGTGTTTCTGCAGCAAAAATCGCAAATC
The DNA here is from genome assembly GCA_022605575.1 of Laterallus jamaicensis coturniculus. Lineage (NCBI taxonomy): Eukaryota > Metazoa > Chordata > Aves > Gruiformes > Rallidae > Laterallus > Laterallus jamaicensis. Next base: position 2,897,219 of record JAKCOX010000060.1, on the reverse strand, counting down.
ATAGAGTGACAGAATGGTTTGGGCTGGAAGGGACCTCAGAGGTCATCAAGTTCTACCCCCCTGCCATGGGCAGGGACACCTCTCACCAGACCAGGCTGCTCAAGCCCCATCCAACCTGGTCTTGAACACCTCCAGGGAGGGGGCAGCCACCACCTCCCTGGGCAGCCTGTGCCACTGTCTCACCCCCTTCACCTGAAGAATTTCTTCCTAATATCAATCTAAATCTACCGCCTTCCAATTTAAAATATGCAAGGCTTTGCAACTAAAGGCTGCCCCTTCTTCCCGGCCCCAAAGGGTTTACAATAGTTATCTTCCCGGTTCTTCAAAGATTCATTTCCAAAAACCTGCACATTTCTGTTTGGAGCTGGTGGAACATGATGGCAACCATTCGCAGTGATGCATACTGCTGAAACACTCCTCCCCTCTGACAGGTCAGTTTGAATCCTTGGCTCAGCACCCCCACGGATAGGGAATTCTTTATTCCATGTGAGGATGGCTGCTCCCAGGACAACTGAAAGCTAAAACCAAGGAAATGGGAGGTCACCACAAACTAGAGTGCAGCACAGCCTGGAGACCAGTGTGCTGGATGGGATTATCGGGATCAGAAAGGTTTCCTCTGTGACTGGATAAGTCTTTAATTCTATGCTTTAGTCCCGATGTGGGAATAACGATAGTCTTCCTTTGCCTGCTTTCCTTGGGCAGGCCAGGGTTTATTTGGGGCAGGGACTGCCTTTTCTTTCAGTTCTCACTGTGATTGCTACTCCTAGGAAATATCAAGCCTGCGGAAACCATGGACACAAGCAAAGAGCAAGAGGGAGAACAGCTGTCTTCACTCACACCCCCACATACACAAAGATGCTCACATGAGGAATTATACAATATATCTATGTGTGTGTATATATATATATATCTATATATAGTTTATTTCTCACAATCCTGATAAGAGTTACAGGTGTATTAGGAATCATTTACAGTTTCACAGCATATGGAGTGGCCATACAGCTTCTGATGTGAGTAACATACAGTGTGTAGAGAGCACACATTTCCAACCCATCCACCCACCACTCATACAATGGGTTTTCAAAGCTAATACTAGATTCAGCTATGTAGAAAGCCTGGAAAATGTTAGGGTACAGCGTTGGGTGTCATACAACACTGTCAGTCACAATGGGACAAGCTAAACTACTTTAATTTTCAATCTAGTATTTCTAGTCTACCTGCATTATTGCATTTATACGCTTTTTTTTTTAAGTCAAAGTAAATAGAATACTATATGGGAACGGAAATATTCTTGACTATTTTAGGATTTGAGCTGCAGCCCATACAAAGTGTCCATAGAAGCATAGACAAGATTATAAATTCAACAAGGTATAAATTAGCTGTATAGCTCTGTGTGTAGGTAGGTGTCCATTTCCCTCCAGGAAATGTGTCTAGCAGCATATTGCTTCTGAAAGCAAAAAAACCCACCCAAACAAAACCCCAAACCTGTATGTTGAACACAGGTAAATATGTGTAAGTGACAAGCAGGTCTGTTTGTACAGGAAATAAATCAAGGTGTCACTCTGAAAATCCTCATCCTTTGGAAAACCACATTAAGGGGCTGACTCAAAGCTCATTGGTATCATTGGAAAGATGCCTGTGACTTCCAAGGTAGCAGCAGGCATTTCCCTGCTACCAGTGTTTCAGCTTTCCTTCTGACTTGTGAGGATTTTGGATCAGTCCCTGGAAAAGTAACAGAATAGAATCCAAGCCAACCAACCAACCAAAAAAAAAAATTAAAAAAAAAAACACTGTAATCTGACCTTTGAGTTCCCTTTATACAATTTTAGTTTCTCCACAAGTTTGTAAAAAACTGCACCTACTGCTACAAGACAGTCAGTTTTCACTGGGGAGTTGAGTTTGCACCTTTTAAAGATTTTGATTGAAAGGGTCCTAACACATGAATTAGGAAAAGGCGCTGGGTTTAAGAAGGGCTGCTCAAAACTTTGTAAAGCCAAATTATTCGCTTCTTGGTTTGTTTTTAACACGACAAAATCGTATGGCACCCTTGCTCTTAGCAAAGTGTCCCAGAAACTTGACTGCTTGAAACTGCTGTGGCAAAACCAGGGATACAATGCAGGTCTTTACTGTTGCAGAGATGATAAAAGATCCGTCTCTTCCTGCTGGGAGGTTTGATACTGCAGCACCATGGTGCACTGACAGAAAGAAACTTGTAGCTTCATTCTTGGTATGCTTCACTGGGGCATGGCACTGAGAAATGAAAATGGAATGGGGCTGTCTGTGAATTTCAAGTTGGGAGGAACCAAAAAAGAAATAGGAGCAAGAGTAACATGCTGGTCCAAATCCTATTTGCCTCAATTTAGATTTAAAATTAAAAAAAATAAAATCTATTTAATTGGAAGAGCATAGCATCAAAGAGCAGAGAGCATACATCCCCAAGTACTGCATGTCAGAGCATTCAAACAGAGCTCACACTTCACAAAGCAGTGAGCATGACTCCAGCACAGGGCAGAGCCAAACCCACGCACTCAGAAAGCCAATGCCTGCAATCTGTCTTGTGACTTGCAGGCCTTGGTGTCAGCTTCTTCACATGGTTAGTGGAACAAGATGTATGTTTTGAAGACCCTTGGGTTATGGATCAAATGGTAAGACCTAAGCAGCTCATGCTGATAGAAAAATCCTTGCAGTCTTGTGCCCTAAGCACTCTAGCATGCGAGCCAGTTCTTCAAGACCACTGGAAACATGGGTCGTGACTTCAGCTTGAGAACCTCTCTTCTCCGCCTGTATTTTTGGTGCTCTGGTAACTGCAGGACTGCAGAAGCACTAACTCGTGCACCGTCAGCATCTTAAGCAGCTAGAATGACTCACGCCTGACTGGCAGGATGGCTTCAATCCTGAGCAGAGCTTGTGGCCAGGCAGTAACTTACTGACATGGGAGAGCAAGGACAAAAAAGGGACCTTCTGGATGTGGCTTTCTCATCCGCTGGGCTCCTGTGATGGACAAAAGCAGACCCAGCAGGTGAAACCTTTGTACATTCCTCACTGTCCCACACCATCTCTGAACATTTGCATGTGACTTTTGAGTGGGGCTGCCCAACAACACATCTCTGCCTTCGGGCAGGGTTTCTGCCTAGCTGTGAAGAGGCCACATCTGCAGAGCTGCCTGGGAAGAAAGTAGGAAAAGGGAACACACTGCAGTAGCCAAAGAAGTGGTGAGGTGCAATTAACTGGATCTCCAGTAACCAATGGAGCCCTGCAGTGTGTAGCAGTTGAAGATCTGGAATAAGCAGACAGCCTAAGAATTTGGGCATTAAAATGGAAAGCAGGTCACAGAGCTGGACTGGTGTTGTAAAAAAGAAGGGGGGGGTAATTCATCCTGAAAACCCCTTCCCTCATCAGATTAAACTCCCCAGGGCCAGTCAGCCAAGGTAATGTGAACTGAGATAACCACAGTGAGATGCAATAAAAGCTTAAGAAAAATGGTGTGGAAGAGACCCAGCCAGCCCCTGCTGAAAGACAAGTGGGCATGGTCTCCATCAATGCCTGTTCCCTTGCAGTACCCTGTACAGCACCTTGGTCATTGTCTGGGCTGCTGAATTCAAGATTCTCTAGCTCAAGTAGATCAGCTTTCTGTATAGCTGCCTTCAGTGTGAGGAACCAGGATTAAGGACCCTCTCTTTTGTGCCATTTATTCACACTGACAGCTGAAGCACTTTATTCTGCGCTATTTGCCCTTAATGCCACTTAAAACCAACTTCCCATCAATGATTAAGTCTGTAAGTCTTCAGGAGAGAGTTAATCTCCATCTGAATGAGTACAGGAGAGGTTTTAAAAGTAATGATAGGCCAAAGCCAGTGACTGCAGAAAACGTGTTTATAGACCAGTCGCAGGCTGAAAAGAAAGCAGCAATATTTCATCCAGTGCTTGGCAGACACTGCTCACACCACACTCCCTTGGCTTCATTGTAACCCACAGAGCTGTGGGGGGTACCATAGCCCCTGGACCAGGAGATTGCTGCACAGGCGCCATTGCTTTCCGCAGTGGACCTGGCCATCGAGTGACGTTCATAAGACCTAAAATGTGCAGGTAGCCCAGGGCAGATCTTCAGTGTCAAAGGATTTCGCCCTGGAAGATTAAAGAGCTAAATACCTCTGGTGTAAATACCAGGAAAAACCCTGATTCCAGCCTCTACACTCAGAGACAGAACTTGTATTATCCAGGTCAGAGCTGATTCTTTTCATGAAGCGAGGAGCCCACCCTGTAAAGCAGAGCTCTGGTCAGTTTATGGCAAAAGATGTGATGCAGTTTTTCCTGACTTTGGGAGATGGCTACAGCTCCCCAGTGAAGGGAATGAGACCACAGCAAGATACTACATAGGAAGGGCACCAGCATCCCTGCTATAGCACAAAGTCACAGAGGGTCAAAATGCCAGTAGGTCGGATTTCCAGTCCTTTTCCTATGTGTAAAGAGAGCACAGCCCTTCAAAACACCCACATCATAAACTTGTAGTTCGCCTTAATCGTATGAAGTTGGTTGTGGAAAAGCTTCAGATCTTTTTCTTGCTTCACTAACTCTTTAACATTGAACAGAGCCAGCAAAAATAACTTGGAAAAGTCAGTTTGCAAAGGTTAATTTGCATGGCAGAGTTTGGTTGATTTTGCTTTTGTCTGAGAAAAATAGAGAGATGTGGGTAATGAGTTAATGTGTCCTTACCAAAGCTATGAAGATGACGATGGTGTCGCATGCTTTTTTTCCTCTGCACTTCTCTGTACTCTCTTGTAACCTCTCAGAAGCACTGCCTCAAAGCTTTCTGTAGAGCTGGCTGAAATTCTCGGAATTTCACCTCTCAAATACAGTTTTTCCATTGCCTTCCTCTTTTGCTTTGCTGCTCGAAGACTTAATTTTTGTCACACATCTTCAGGACTGTTGTTTTCAACCCATTCTAAGAACAGTTAGAAAGATGCCAATTTCCAAACCCCAGTGGCATTTTCAGGAAGGAAGGAACATTTTAAAGGCAGAAATCCTCTCCTCTTGCTAACAGCTTTTGGGGGTTTCTTTTGTTCCACTGTTATTTATACAGAAATATGAATGTAGGTTTAAACATGGTTGTGAGCATGGCTGCCTCAGGACCAGAGAATACTTTCCTTACCCTAAGCAGAAGGATTAAGGAATATTTTTTGTCAGTTTTAAAACCAACATGTCATTGAGATGACTTTACATTTTACAGTGACCTGCAATCATATTGCTGGTGCCAAGAAGATCTCAAAAGCCTGATCAGAGCACGGTGAAGCCAATGGAAAAATTTTCCCTTGTTTTCAGTAGCTTACAGATCAACTCCTAAACTTTGATTCAGCAGAGACAGAAAGCTGGTTTTAATTATCACTCACCCAAATGCAGCAAAGAACTGCGTCAGGGCAAGTGGCTGTTCAGTGCTTTAAGTGACAGACTGGGAGGTGAGCAGCACCTATGAGAATGCATCACCCCCTCCTGAAAACGCTGCTATATTATCCTTTGGCTTCCAGAACTGTTTGCTTCCTATTGCAGAGCTGTTAGCAATAACAGGGCTTATCCATCACCTATTACATTGGTAGGAAAAAAGCAGCAGAAGCGTAATCCATTTCATCTTTCTCCAAGCTAAAAGCATCAGAAACTTTCTCTTGAGTTGTCCAAGGGAGCGTAATGACAGCTTTACATTCAGCTACAACTTATGGCTCCTTAAAGGCGGATTGAGATCAGGTATAGTAACTGAATTTGCAGTTTTAGTGATAAGCTTCTGAAGTCAGGTTTGCAAATTAATCGTTTATAGACTTTATCAAAAGAGTAAACTAGCAATCTAGATCTCTTCAAATCCCAAGCACAGAATCTAATCAGGTTTAAGCATTAGTTCATTATCCCCATGGAGATATCACTACAGGACTTCATCTCACAAACACCACACAAAAAATAACATCAAGCAAATAACAGTATGTGCTCAGTACGAGAAAAGACAACTATTTATTTAGCACAGCGAGTTCAGTCATTTAAGCCTTCTGCTTCAACAAATTTAGTTTCAATCTCGCTTCGGTTCTGAGAGAGATGAATTTGCGCTTCTCAGCCTAGTTCTCGCTGAACAATATATATATATATATTTATTTTTTTTCTCCTCAAAATGAAACCACGGCACAGCCTGGCACATTAAGGCAGAACAGGAGGTGCTTGCTAGAAGGATGGTATTTGCAAGTCAGGACTGCAGTGCATTGCCCCAGCTGCATGCTTAGGAGCTTGTTTGGCATCTACGCTTGATCTACCTGACTCAAATCAACACTAGACCCACACTTCAAAAAGCACTACAACACAGTCTTGTAGAGTTCAGTATAATCTAAAAGTGCCTTATTTTAAAGCAAGTAGCCCACACAAATATCCAGGGAGGGGAAGTTTGAGCTTCTAGCACGACAGGCACATTGTACATTCAGCACTTCACTAGCCAGACATTCTTTCTGCTGAGAAGAAACCAGGACCAGAAAAGAATTCAGGTGCTGCATGGCATGATGCGAATGGCACAAAAGAGACATCACAGACACTTTGTGGGAATGCAGTGGAACAAATGAAGGGTCATCTTCAGGTTGATTTGGGGTATTATTTTTTTCCCCTCTAGACTGCAGGGATATAAACATATATGTATGCATACATACATACGCTGAATATTCTTCAAGGCGGGGTGGTGTCTATACGCATACACACAACCACAAGTGTTTTCCAAACCGATCTGCTAGAGAGGCAGGTTCCAGGTAGTAAACCTGGAGAGCAGACAACAAGGTAAAACGATCCAAGGAAGTGAAAAACCCCTCACGTACAGGACATGCCACATGTGCGCGTGTGGTTACGTACACGGGATGAGCTGCGGTCCCAGCACCATCCCCGGGGATGAAATTGCTGACCTTGCACCCAAGTGCTCTATGGGCAGGGAAGGAGTTGGAGGTGGGCAGAAATTAAGTCTCATGTTGGCTGAGAACTGCTTCCCCACACACACTTCTGTTTCCAAAGGTTAAGTCAAGGAAATAACACTTCAGAAAGTAAACTAGAAAACACAAATGAAGTGGGTGGTTCTTTTTCCTCCCCCTGTATCTATCTCTGTCAGTCAGGACAGACTAGATAGATGCCATATCTGTAATGTTGTGTCACACTGCTAAAAAAAAGAAATTCCCATGCCAGGGCTGAGAGAGGGAACAGACAGGATAGGTAGAAGCATCTCCTGAAGACAGGCCTCCCACTTGCAAACAGAAGTCACTGTCTGGAAATCACCACCCTACTTTGGCAAAACAGGAATCAGAGCAGGGATGGCCAATTTCCCTTCCTTGCAAGCTAAGCAAACAAAATGTCCCTACAGCCAAGGGCTCTGTGCTTCAGAGATCTGAGAGAAGGGGACCCCAGGAATAGGCATCCCACCAGTAGTTTGGATACATTACTTTGTACCCAGCCAGCACAAGACCCTCAGTTGTGGAGGTCAGGCTCCTGGCAGGACTGCACTGCAATTTGCCCCTGACTTGTACACCCAAATTTTCTGTTCAGGGAACCAGAACACACAATTCGAGGTGCAAGCAGGAGAAGGAGAGCTGATCTGGAGCGGACTTTCTGCCCAGTACAGCAGGAGGCTGTGCCTGGGAAGCTGACAGGGGCTGGGACTCCACCACGCTCCCAGACTCTGAGGATGCAGCAGCCCCAACAGAGGCTCCCGCAAGGGAGCGGTGCTGGGACTGCTGCACAGCTATCTTCTCTCACAGTGCTGCTTTCTAAATACCTTTCCTATGCCTTTGCACTTGTTTGCCCTCCCTCAAAAATAACCTCTGAACATCTGCAAAGCGGGCAAGAGAAAATCTCTTCTCTAGACAGAAGACAACACCCCACCCCTTTGCTTCAAGCCAAATAAATTTCCCAGGCCATGAGTGACATAGTGCTACTAGGGGGCATCCACAAAAGAGGCAGAGAGTGCTTCAGGCAGCCAGGATCTCACCCAGAGCTGTAACACCCATTCCAAACCACAGTGACCCAATGCTTCCCCGTCTCCACCATTTAAGAGAGGTAGACATGAAGCTTCAGCCGCATGAGCTGTTTTCCAGGACAGCGGCTAATGCTCCCAGAAGCTGTGCCCCTTTAGAATGTTTTGTGAGCCTTGAGGAAAAGGGGGTGACAAATCTCACCATAGAAACGGCCAAGCTACATCAAAACCAAACCCTTTTGTTTAGGGAAGCCATAAGCATTCAGTAGACCGAATCTGGAGGTAAATAAGACAGGCGTGAGCCAAGAGAAGACTTGCCAGAGCAGGTTATACACACCCACCATCCTATCCAGAGGCCTCACCAGAAGCAGGTACTGTGAAGGCCTTTCTCTGGCCCAGCGCCCGCTGCCTTTACACATCCAGGCTCAGTTAAAACTGTACAGTTTCAGCTCTGTATCTGAACTTGCACCACTGTCACAATCGCTTGCTAATCAGCACTGCAAAATTTCACACCTTGGCAGCAACTGCTGCCAAGCTCTGGACTCTGTGGTTCTGACCCCATCTAATCTCCAACCTAATTTAAAACCAGAATCTAAGGTCTTTTTTGTGATGGGGGTCTTTGGTTTTGTTTTGGGGGGTTTTTGGAGTAGCGCAGCAGCCAAGAGCAGTGTCACAGAAACTTTCAGTATAAGGAGACCTGCCCATCGCAGTGGTAGGGAAAAGGCGCTCCCTCCTCATCTGCCCTCCTTCTCCCCTTTGAAAGATTTGGCTTTTAGAGCTGAGGTTCTCACCGGGGAAACACAGCTGTTCCCAAGGGCTGGGAATTTGTTTCCATTTCCAAAGTCTGGAGGAGTCACAAACCCCTGCTACTGGCATAGGAGGGAGGGAAGAAAGCCCCCCAGACAGACTTCCAGTGCCCTTGAACAGGGGGTTCCTGGCATAAAGCAGGTCAGTCTTATTCTTGTGAGATCCCAGGTCCTCTCTGCCCCTAAAACCAGATCGCGTTTTTCTACCTTCTCATGCACCGAGGAACCTTAGCCTTCAGGAGGGGCGGGGGGGGAAAGCAAGTGAAAGGCCAGATCCAAACCCCAGACAAAGAGAAGGAATCCAGATGAACTTGAGGGAGTTTGGGCTGAAGCCACAGCATCCTGCAAAGCCCAGCCTAACTTTACGAAATACTAGATCCAAAACAAAGTCTCTCTATCCCCAAACGCTGCCCATATGACCTTGGCCAGCCATGGGATCCTGAAGGCAGCTTGCCAACCAAGCAGGTGGCAGTTGCTGTCCACCTGAAGTCAGCCAGGTATCTCCATGCACTGCTAGCTGCACTGTCAGTCATGGTACAGCCCCTCTACTGAAGAAATAACTTGGTGTGATGTCCCAAGTTGCACGCTCAGCTCTACCAAACCACAGTCTCTGCCTCCAGCTACAGCCAGCCTGTTGTCTCTGGGGCACTTTTGAGCTGGGTTTTTAGAAGTAGGTTGGTGAGCATCAGGTACACAAGACACCTATTAGAGATCACACTTTGCTGTTTGGGTCAAGGGGCAGCCTTTTGCCTACCCAGTGCTTCCCCTGCCCCAGAGGTGCTGGGTAGCCACCAGCCCAACACACAATGACAGGCAAACTGGGACTTAGCACTAAGCTGCATCTCCCTTTACACCTTCTTTACCACAACCCAACTTAAAACCAAACCAAACAGAAACCAAAACACAAAGTGGGGACTCTGAATGGGACGTAGAACACTTAGGACTCGAAAACAGGGGACTGCAAGAGAGGTGCAGGTGTCTCCCAGGGAGGACAGGAGGGGAGGGGACACCGTCATTTACACTGATCAGGAGAAGCTGTAATCTATACACAGTGGTATAAGCCAAGATATATTACATGAAAGAACACACTGAGTGCATGGAGTTACCCACACTGGGTCAAACTGGCACAGTCGTCTTGAACGAAACTCTTGGAGTTGCATTTGGTGTTTGTTGTTGACCTATCTAGCTTGCTCTCTCTATATATAGCTATGTATAGAATTTCTCTGCATGCATTTGTCTCAAAAGGAGCTGTACAGCTGGGTTGGGTTTCCTCATCCCCACCCCATCTCGGTCTTCATTTTTTTCGGGCTAGGAACGCCACTCCCACAATCACAGCGAGTGCAGCCACCGCTACTCCTCCGATGATGATCAAGGGCTTCATGTTGTCAAAGATGCTGCCTGCTGACTCCTCAGAGCTCTTTCCCTTGTGGTCAGAGTCAGGGGACTGGCCGGTGGCCTCTTGCGTCTCCGTTGCAGCGGGGCTGGGTTTCAGGTTGCTGTGGTTGTTCACGATGGCAGCATCGCCACCTGCCTTCTTGGTGGCAGAGGCAGGAGCAGGCTGCTCTTTGGAGACCTCCTTCTTGTCTGCATTTGTGGCAGGACCAGGGTTGGGCTTTTCTGGCTTTCCAGAGCTGGAAGCCTTGGCATCGGGTTTGTTTCCGCTTCGGACGTTGCCTTTGGAATCCATCCCTACGAGTGCTGTGGGTAGCAACTGGACACCACGTGTGCAGTGCAATCCCAGCTCTTCTTCGGCCAGCTGCTGGAGAAAGCAGAGGAGCCACCTGACCTCAACCCCTTGAAGCGGTGGCTTTGGGAGGATTCTCACACTGGCAGTGTCCTATCTGGACATGGTACAGTGCCTGGAAGAGGAAGCAGAGCAGTGAGAGGTGAATGAAAGAACAGAGCAAGCCAGTCCCATTCTACCTGGGTACAATGAAGACAAAACTGGAAAAGTGTTGGCTCTGATAACTGTGAGCTGTATTCAAAGCATCTACCACAGCACCTGTGCCTGCAGTAACATCAGAGTTGGATTGACTGTCTTCTCTGGCTGCCACAACCAGGCTCCATATGCAGTCAAGATAAGTCCACCCTGGCCATTTGTCAGTGACGAGATATACTCATGTCCAACCAAATCAAGCTTACTTTTGCTCCCTTCCTCCTGGGTAAGGAGAGAACATTTTGTTCACAGATAACTAGCTCATCCCTGCTTGTATCTCACCCTGTACCCTTCTTTTTGCAGCATTATCCCAAGTTTAGGACACAGATAAGAAGTCATCCTGTGTGATACTCTCCATCCAGATGGGTACCACAGAAAAAAAATACAGGATTAATTTCTCAGTTACAGACACCAGAGCTACAGGGCTTATTGCTGTCTGCATTTCCGGTGGAGCTACAGCAAAATAAGGCCAGTGCTGCAGCCTCAGCTGGTGCAGGTCAGTGCATTGACTCCAGCGCAGCTGTGTGAATTTACTGTAAAGCTGCATCTCACCATGCTTAAAAGATCCTGTCTCCTTGTAGTGGTTAGCTGGGCTTGCCTGCTGAGCAGGAGATCGGCTGTGCTGCAGCTGATTAGCTGGAGCCATTTTCCCCACAGGGAACTAGTACAAGCAGGGAAAAGCATGGCTGCATCCAGAGAATTCGACAAATGGACAAAGTGGGCTTTGAAAGATTATAAAAACACAACAAAACCATCACCCCAGCAAGCCTGGCTAGGCAGGGTGAGCCTGGAGAAGGAGTTCCCATGGCTACACCTCTGCCCGACAGGAGGAGAGGAGCTGGCTGCTGGGCAGCTTGCCATCATGCCTCCAACGATGCAGCACCACGTCAGCATCAAGTTGGGGAAGTAATGAGTAAATGGGAGGTAGCAGTCGGGTCCAAGTTGCCTGCTTCATTACCTCCCCGCTGACCTTCAGCACTGCCAAGAGCCTGCAGAGAGCTTTCTGCCTGCTAAGTGAAATATAAGCTTATTAGCTGTCTGGGTTTAGAAATGAAGAGTCTCCTCAAAAGCCTCTATGGATAGATACAGCTTCCAAAGCTGCTCAGAGTACAGATCGCTCCTTTAATGACAGACAAGGAGAAGGTGCCAGGGTTGTAGCAATGGTCTGCACTGCTGCATCTTCCAGGAAATGGGCTAACAAATGCAGTGTTTTATTTTCCATCCGGGCAGAAACACTGGCCTGGAGCAAACCTACTCACAGAGGTGCTGTGTCTGGGTCCAGAGCATCACTGGGCAACAAGCTTATGGCTCGATGCAAGACAGAAGCTACCCCCTTCTCCTGCTCTCCCTCATAAGCCATTGTTTGACAGCCACAGTCTTCTCCAATGCCAGTCAACTGGAGTTGGCAGAAGGAATGCAGTCCTCAAATCATGGCAGTGCATAACACACATGCTGCACCACACATGAAATATGCTGAAATGGCCATCTGAAAGGATGGCAGTCAGCCTAGGAGTGTGCTCTGAGCTCTTATCATAGCACGGAGATGGGACAGGCACTTCTAGAAGGCTTTTCACAGACCTACCTTACACACCTTCCTCAGAGAGGATAAGTTTTGGCTGGGTAGTGTTTGCTGAGACAGAGCCTGAAGCCTCCAAAAAGTTATTAGATGATCCAAGCTGGCCAGTTTTGAAACAAACCATTGAAATGTGAGAGGCAGGTAACCTGCCTCCAGTATTCCATACCCAGCATAAAGCAGGATACTACTTCCTGCTTAATTACTACTCTTCCCTAAGACATTCAATTTAGTCTAGCTCCAGGCTCCTTCAAGGGACTAAATACCAAGCCTGTCCTTCACTTGTTGAAGAACCAGCAATCAAATTCCCTGAGCAGCTCTACCCAGCTCAGATCTACATTGGGTGTAAAAGAGCACAGTCTCTGTGACTGCAGCTGAGCAATACTTAACATGCCTGAGTTTGTAACTTTAAACCATTTTGGAAACCCAAAACACCAGCACTCTCCTCATGCTTCACTGAAGGCATATCACAGTCAACCTGTACCACAAACACAATCTCAGACCTCCACAAGCTTATTTTCTCCATAGCTTGGTGGATAAACATATGGTCCTGGTCAAGTGCAAGAACATTTTCCTCTCCTTGGTCATTTTGAAGTATTTCTGCAGATACCACCTGCCTTCCCTTTTCCTTCCCACTGCCTCCAAAGAGCGTTCATACTGCTCTGCACAGTAGAAATCCTACGTAGATCCAAGGGTGAGGATGCACATGTTCACAGGACTCTGCCTGGGGAGCAGGGTTTCTGCTTTGGGAGCAATTTATCCTCATTTTACATCTGGAACAATGATGACACAAAGAAATAGTAAGTGGAGCCCAAGACTGAAGCAGGCTTAGAGGTTAAAGCAGAGAGAATCAGATTCATCATGTCATAAATATTAAATTACCTGCTTAGTGGCTTTGGTGTCAATTAGCTGGGCTACTCTCACTCTCTAGTATCTATTCAGATATCCTGGACAAACCGAGCACTAAACATTTGCTGGTTTCCCTGGAAAAGCTACCTGCAGCCTATGGAGATGGGAGGGGGAAATAAATCACGGAGGGATGAAACTGGCCTCTGGTGAGAAGCGAGGATGCCACACAGCCCCAGAACCTCTCATTAACACTTCTCATTGATCAGATCCAATTTCCAGATTCCCGGAAGCAGGAAAGCCTACGCTGTGCCATGGAGCCATGTCCCGCAGCTGTGCCCTGCACTGCTACAAACAGCTCCTTAAAGAATGCCTTGATTTCTAACTGAGTTTCCACTAAAAGCAATGCAAACACCTCACGGAGACTGGAAAGGGTTTTAAAAGATATGGAAACCAAACTAAGCAAAAAATCAATATCAGCAGTTCTTAAGTGTCCTTGTGAAAGCACTTTCTGTCTGGTTCTCCATCCCTGCCACAGAATCGCTCAGCATCTCTCCAGACCCTTTGGCTTGGTTGAGGTGATACTGTCAAGCACCACAACCAAGAAGATCAAGCACCCTCTGTGCCCCACCAGCCAGCAGAGCCCCTGGCAGGGTTAGCATCATGCCCCTTGCTGCCTTTTATGGGAGGTTTTCACTTGCCAGCAACAACAGGAAGCAGAGATCCTGGAGAAAAAGGAAAACTCATACATAAACACTACAGCCCTCCTGGGATGCTTCTGGTCCTTGCAGCTCTCAAGGTCAGTGCAGTCAGACTCACCAGTTCAACAGGCTGGCCCCAGCTATAGGAACGGGGCCAACATAAGGAACAGCTTTTCTCAGCTCCCTGAAGGGCACCTTTTCTGCCTCAGCCCCCCAGCAAATTAGCAGATACACCTATTCATCGGTCTCCTGCATGCACAGATGAAAGCTACATCAATCCTGCACCAAATGGGGCAGATGAGTCATTGCTAGCTTTATCACAGCATATCACTGTTGGATGGTCTTCTTCCCTCTGTAGAGACCAAACCAATCCCCAAGCCCCACAACCTTCTCCTCATTGATTCAGGTTGGAAGGAAGAAAAACCAATGTCTTTGCAAGACTGCTACAGAATGTGTGGTCTGGGGCACAGAGGCAGAACTTCACCCCACAGATGTACATGGGGACACATCAGTGCTGAGCACAGACACGGGGTTTTCCCCTCCTTCATGAAAAGCAGACTGTTTCCACTGAGTCCTCAGCTGCCACACTGATAGTCCACTGGCAAGAAAGAATTCAACCATGACAGGGGGGTTATGCAGTCTCAAGTTGCACATGGGGAGGTTCAGATAAGATATTAGGAAAAATTTCTTCACCAAAACAGCAGTGAAACATCAGACCAGGCTGCCCAGATGACTCAGGGAGTCATCATCCCTGGAGGGGTTCAAAGCCTGTGTAGATGTGGTGCTTCAGTAGATAGTTTAGTGGTTATGGTGGTATATTGCTGATGGATGGACTTGATCTTTTGCAACCTTGCTGATTCTATGGTTCTGTGCTATATATATGAATTTATACTTGCAACAAAGGTGCATCTGCACATGCCAGGTTGAAAACATCAGGCTCAAACAGCTACTGATCATGTCTGACCTGTAGCAAAGCTGTGCAGAAAGAGCCTAAGATGGCAGAAAAGACTTTCTTCCTTAATCCCTTCACTTCTTTGTCATACCCATCTGGAAAAAAATGACACAAAGGTTTACCCTTTCAGGGTGAAGAAGGGAGCTCTAAGTACCAAAGCCCCTTTTCTCTTCAGTAGCAAAGCCCACATTGGGTTTTGGGCAATGAATTAAATGGGTCCCTATTACTAGGCAAGCATCAACACTCCTTCCAGCTTCACCTCTGCTACTAGCTCCCAAGCAGCCAAAGATGGCAAAGACTATCCCACAACTCTGCATTGCTTGAGCCAGGCACAGGAACAGTCTGCTTAACTCCCACAAGTTGGGACAGAGGTAATCTACAAGGAGATGAGGCAAGCAACTAAGCCTACTCTCAATTCCCTTTGAAATGCCATAGCTGGAAGTCAGAGAGAGCTGAAAACACTCAGGAGTACTGCAGGAGATGGCTTGTGCCTCTCAGGACCAGGTCCCTCCTTCCTGAAGCTAAGGGAGAACTTTAAACAAACTCAGTCCTAATCATACTCTTCAAGCAATTGCTCTGAGAAAGGCTTTCAGCACCATGGAGGAAGAAGGTACACTGAAGACCAATTAATTTCAGGTCTCTCAGCAGGTTCTGTAGGTCTCAGCTGGTGCTTTGGCCATTTAAGCCCAAACTAGCTTTCTAAGGGACAGAAAATGGCCCTCTTCTGACAGCTTCCCTCTGGTGAGTACAATTTGCACCTGCAATCCTGGCTCACAGGATTGAATTTCCATCAGATCCAGGCAGCAGCTGGTAGGTGTGGAGCAGGTAATTTTAAAACAGAGTCTGCAGGCTTTGTTCCCATGGCTGTCTGCACACGCAAACAGGAAAATGAGAATTTAGCCACTTGAGAGGCACTTGGAAAACAAATACCTTCCTGTAAAGGGAAAGAACCCCCCAAAAAAGCAGCAGCATTCTGCACACAAAAGGTAAGGCAGCTGTGAGCTGAAGTGGTGGGATCAGGCTGCTGGAAATCAGGGGTGTTACTGGGGGTTATCAAGTGGTGCCGCAGGCTTTCTATGTGGCCTTGGCACGTCACAAACTCTCTCCTTCGGCATCAGTAAAACATAAATCTGTAATTCACTGGTCTGGACTCACCAAAGTGAGGCCCTCAGATGTAAGACAGCATGGCCATATGGACTGTCACCATCACCAAGGAGCCTGTTCTGACATATTAAGTTTCTCCAAAGAGGTCCAAGGTCAGTGGACACAGGGCACTGCCAATTCAATGCTGGTTTATGCAAATAGGAGTAGGTTGCAGTCAAACATGTTGCCTTGGAGAAGGGATTATTTCAGAGAGCCACAGGTGTAGGCTTTGGGCTGTCCCTGCTAAGATTCTGAGGCTCAAGACCATTCTCACCTCCTTTTCTTCTCCCAAAGATTAGCAAACCTCCCCAAGCACCAAAGCAGATTGAAAGAGCATTAAGAAAAGGAGGGATGGTGAGTCTGGGCTGATATGAGCACAAGTCCTGGCTAGCTCAACTGAACATCATGGAAGAACCCATAAAAACCCTTCAAAAAGAAATCATGATTTGTCCCTCCACACCTGCCAGCTGAAGGCACAGCTGGAATCACTTCTGAGCTATTTTATGGTAGAAATTAGGACCAGCTTACTGACTCACAGCCAGGCTTGCCCTGCTTTTCCCTCCATGGTATTCACCTTAAGAAAACCTCACTGGCTCAAGTGTGGTACCTCCACTGCCCTTTGGGGACACCTGCTCAGAGTTCTATCAGTCACCCTGGCAGCCCACCACTTGTAGAAACCCAGAGAGAATCATTAGTCATGTCTTTCCACTTATTAGCTGCGCTTCATTTCAGTATCTGTTCACCCAAGATGTTTGGTATGATGCCCACACAATGTCATGTTAGGCCACAGCAGCCCAGTTTCACCAGTTCATGCTCTTGAGATGTCCTCTTTCATTTCTCCAGTTGCTCCAACCTTACCCCAGGCTGAACTCCTTGAGCACCCAGACAGACTCCAACCCAGCATTTTAGATTGAACATCCCCCTAGGAAGGAAGCCTTGTTTCTCCATCTTGCTCATTAGCTTGTGCACACAAGTAGACCTGTGATCTCTGTAAAGAAATACCAGCACAAACTGTTTCTTGGGCACAGAGGAGGGAAATCCTCCCTTGGCACCTTACCCATCCTGTGGGTTACAGACAAGTGGTTATTACGGCCAATCAGGATATTTAGGCTGATCAGTAAGTCCGCAGTGGGCTTATGTGTGACATTAGTGAAAAGTGACCAAAGTTAAGGAAAACCTGATGTTTTCCCCTGCTGAAATGGGGGTTGCTGATGGCCCCGAGGGAACAGCGCTTGGGCTTTCTCATCTAGCCCCAGATGACACCTTGGGCAATTGCACACTGTCTGGTGTCTTCAAGGGTCTGTGCCCGTTTCATCTGCCATACAGGGGAAGGATCCATAAGGATTTAGGCTCAGGCCCTGCCTCATCCCAGCCTCCTCCTGCAACTGAGCAGCATATTGTGCTTCCCAGCGCTTCGATTCCTCATTTCCAAGGGGGACAGGTAGCACTTCCCCTCCTTTTTGAGCTGCCAGGGTAACAAACTCATTAAAGGTGGTGAGATGCCAGGCAAGCACGCAAGATAAGCAACAGCAGCGTAGTGTGACTAAGCCTTTTCCCCGCCATCCAGAAAGCGCTGCAAAGACAGATGAGGTAATGCAAATGCCTCTCAGTATTACCATAAATATCAAAACAGCTTTACAGAAGGATCTTGGGTTCAGCCAGCTTGGCCGTGGGCAGCTCCCCAAGAAGGACTTTTAGGTCACTTACTTTTGGCCCCCTGCTCCTGACGCAATGCACAGCGAACATGGTAGAAAACAACACAAGCACAACAACAGCGGGAGTTGTTCATCATAGGTGCTTTCAAACAGCTTCAGTGCAGCGGGACCAGGCTGTGCAGGCAGACAGCTGTGTTGGGTGCCCCCATCCCCCTGCCAAAGCCAAGCCTTGGAGACAGCAGCACTAAGTCACAGCAAATGCTGTTGACCCACTTCACTCAAATGAGATATTTATGAAGCCTTTTCCCAATCCATTGCTTGCTACTCCCCGCATCCCTCCCCCTAGCCCTGAATTAAATGTTTCCCTCTCAAATCAGCCCTTTGAATCTTGATTTGGAGAGTGTCAGATGCTGAAAGTGCTTTAACAGGCAGTGGCAGCAGCTTCAAATTGCTGCCACAGAGGAAGATTTGGCAGCAAAGCCTCCACTCCATGGCTGCGTCAGCCTTGCGGCTGCACCAAGACCCAGCACTCTCATCACCTCTCCAGAAATGCTGACAATGACCAAAACTGCACCCATCACCCCCCAGAGCATAGCCAGCCTTGTAGAACCCCTGCCCCTTACTTCCTGTGCTACTGAGATGCGTCACCTCTCAGTCACACCAGGCTTCACCTTACACCCACAAAGGGAGCGGCCTGGGGTGCAGACCCCAGGCAAACAGTGGGACATGGAGATGGGACAAGGTCCCGCTGTGTAACACAGATGCCAGCATCCTCTCCAGAGGCTGCCTGGCCACAGCCATCCATGCTCCCCACATGGGTGATGCAGCGTTTTGAGTCCTGTAGCCAGCACATATATACTCCCCACCAGCACAAGCCCAGAAAAGGTTCAAACAGCCTCTTTCCACACCATCACTTCTGCAAGAGATGACACCCAAGCTGAGGATCACATCAGCAAGCCACACTTGTCCTGACACCGCAGGTCTCTCCAGGAGGGATGTGGCAGACATTTTATTCTCAGAGATGGAGGCAACGTTGCAGATGCACCATCCTTCTGCCTGGAGCTTTACTTTGGTGGGTTTTTTGGTTTTGTGAGGTTTTTGAACCCAAAACACAGCTCTAACCAGTTCAGGCCCTCTGTCTGCACACAGCCACACAAAAAAATCCCACACTCATCTTTGTTCTGCTACCTTCTCATACCCTGCATGAAAATAAAGCAACGAGAGCCACAAGAAACACGGAACTGACTGATTCTGCCTTAAACCTGTAGCACTGGGGGAGGGAGAGCTTGCTGCTGTTTCACCCTGCCCTTCACAGACCCACAGCCAGCACCCGCTGCATGTTTTCTGTGGCACCACCCAAAAAACTCCCCCTTTCAGGGCACTTCACAGGCACAAACTCAGCCATTTCCCTGTGGCAACATAGGCTGAAAAGCACTCGCTGTTCAAATCAGCTTTTTGCCCACAGTTCTATTAAAAAAACACAGGCTGCTGCAAAAAGCCCACCCAGCCCAACTAAGCCCACCCATTCCCACCTCCACCAGAGCATCCTAAAAGGGCAGCTCATCACTTAAACCCTGCTCTGATACCCACACACCCCCTTCTCCTGCCCTGGCTCCCAGCTGCCCTAGAACACGGCAGAGAATGGGAAGTCATTACCAAATCAGCCTGGAAACATAGAAAATTTTGTCTCGAACTCCCCGGTGGTGCCAATCACATGCCCCAGCTGATGTCTGTAGTCACACCCAGCACGGACCTGACCTGCTGTCAGACCAGCATGGCCATACAATCTCCCTGCTCACCCCAAGTGCCACCAGCCCTTGCAATGCAGAGGGACCAGCCACTGACATTTGAGAGAATCTGAAAACACTTGGCTGAGGTTAGGTTGGAAAAACCCTCCTGCTGCAAAGCCTGTAACACCACACAGGCCCCAGGACTGTCACATTTTGCTGTGCTCTGTCCTAGCTTTAACCCTGGGTTTGAGCCCCACTCAGGCAGAATTAAGTACTGGGGTTCCCCTTGTTAGTGCCATTATTTTATTTTTGTAGTGGAACAATATCATGGCTTTTACCCTTCAAACACCATGATGTGTTGGATCTTAAGCTTCTCCCTGACAAGACTGAGCATCACTCACCCCAGGACAGAAATTTAGAGGAGCAAAGGAAAAGGTGTTCAGGCAGGATGACTTTTTTTTCCCCTGCAACAACTATTTGGGAGGACACAAGGTGGAAGCACTGGAGTAGCTGTCGCAGGGAACTATCCAGAAGATGCAGTGGTAGATGCACAGCCAGCATTATGAACCACAAAGCTTTGAGCCACAAGTGTGACATCTTGCAGGTGATACATCTGCATCCCTGACCACATCCCACCCTGGGAATCTCTTCATGACTTGGCTTTTGCCACACTCCCCATTTTGCAAACATTTGTTTTGTTTATGTTTTTCCAGCCTGTCAACCTCAGCAGCTCTGCAGCTCCAGGGACATGTCCCCTCCCTGGCACCTCCTGTGAGACCAGAAAAGAGGCCACCAGCACCCAAAAGACACAGCTGAATCTGGCCCAGCACCCTCAAGTTGCAGCCCTGTTGCCAAGAAGCCAATTATTGTCCTTTCAAGCTCAGCTTTATGGCCCAGCATCAGTGACATACCCCCCCTCCCCCCCAAACACCCAGAGATCCACACTGCTCTGCGGTCTCCTCAGCTGTCTTCCCAGCCAGCCGCTTGCTCCAGAAGGGATGTTACTGCCACCCCCAAAGCCATTGGCTCTCCCCAGGGAATGGATAAGCGGTTCCCTATAAAATCTATCCTGACACCCAGGCTGGGGCCATGGGGCAGGTCTCAGTTCTCCGCTCAGCATTGGGTCTGCAATGCCACCTTGCAAATAACGTGTCAGAGTCAGTGGGTGTTTCTGCCTTTTGGAGAGGTGAACAACCCTCTCCTATCCACCCACGCCCTGTTCTTGGCTAACTGCCCTTAGCCAAGGGGCCAGAGGCTTCCAATTGCAGGGGACTGCTCCCCAAGCAGCCAGGAGCTTGTGCCCAGATGCAGAAGGCTGATATCCTTCCTAAGAGGTCAAAGCTTTTAAGGCCCTGACAGTCAGTGGGTCCTGTACCTCCCCAGTTCCACAAATGAAAAGAAAAAAAAAAAAAGAGTGCTCTCCCTGATGAATAAATAAATATGTATCTGTGAAATAGCCCCAGCCCCTGCGGTAAGCAGCAGCAAATTTAAAAGCCCTCTTCAGCTTACAGGCAGCCTAAACTCATCCCTTCTGACTGATGTGGGGTTTGCACCAGGCTTTTGAGGCATCACCAAGGATCATCACACCCTATCAAGGATGGGGAGAGTGTGCCTGAGCTGGTGCTGGCAGAGGGGATGGATGCAGAGGGATAAATATCTGCATTTAGGGGAAATTCTGGGTTTTCTTTCCCCATCCTGCTACAACGTCAGAGGGTTGGAGGTTGGTGTCAGGCACTGTGAGAAAGAAAAGATGGAAAATGCTGAAGGTCAAACCTGTGAAGGTCAGACTTTGGAGGGCAGTCCCGAGATGGAGCTCCCTGCTCCAGTGTAGTCCATCCTCCCTCTCCTGACAGCATCCTGCTCAAGCTCCACCCAGGAAAACGGTTTGTGATGGGGAGGGTTTCCTCCTATTACCCCAATGCCAAAGTTTTGCCAGGCTGACCTCTGCTCCAGAATTTAAAAAATCCTCTTCCTTCCCACCCCCAACCCCATCGAGAAGCTACCAGACTGCCACAGAACTCAGCTGGAGCAGGGACCGCATCAACAGGTCTCTGCAAACATACTGGGCACGGATGCACACAGAGGCAGGGACAGACTGAAAAGCCCCCCCACTCCCCACCATGCATTTTGTCCCTGGTAGCATACACCATGAAAGAGGAGCCCATGTCTGGTGTCCTCCACCCTCCTGGCTGGAGCAAACTTTCCCCCAGAGCTTGATCCAGACAGCATCACCTCTGTCATCTCTCTCCATTTCAGTCTTTTTTGGGGCAGATTGCCCTTTGTGAGCTCCTTTACAGCACAGGGCAGGGGCCATCTCAGAGGATCTCAAAGCTCCACTGCTTAACCAAACAGCCCCCAGCTCCTTCCTTGGGAAAGGCGAGGATGAAGAGCCAGGGCTGCTGGCTGCTCCCACTCCGCTTCACCGCCTGCCTCGGGACTGACAGCACTTAAATCCACCCAGAAGGGAGAGGAAACGTGGCTGGAAACCTGAGCAAAATCTTTCGGGGCGGCGTACAGGCTTTCCTGCCGCAACTGAAAGGTTTTTGCAGAGGATGCAGCTTCCTCTCCTCCCTCCCAGCAGCCCCGTTTCCGGCACATGGCCGGCTCCACTTCTCTGTGCTCAGAGCCGCTCTGCCTCCGGAGCGTTTCTGCGGCATCAAACTCCCAATCTCCATCCCAGGGCTGCCGCGTCCCCATCACTGGATCCTGGCTGGGGGATTCACAGCAGCCAGCCCGCCTGGGACCAGGGAAGAGCAGCGCATCCCACAGGGGCAGCGGAGGCGGCAGGCAGGCAGCAGGCAGGCTCCCGTGCCCTCGTGTTTGCGGAAATGCCTTCCCTGGCTGCCTGACCTTCAGCTGGGGAGGAATGGAGCTGCTTGGGGCTGGCGTCCTTGCCACGCTCGTTATTTTGGGTTAAAAAACCCCCACGCTGTTGCCTGTTAACAGGGAGAAGAGTGCAGGCAGGCACGCTCGCTCCTGAGCTGGCCAGCATGGCAGCCCCTGGCCTTCACCCCGGGCAGAGGTGAGGAGGCAGACACTCACCTTGACCAGGTACATCCGCGTCTCTAATTTGCTACATCACCCCGGGCACAAACGCGGCACCGTGGCTTTCGCTGATAGCTAAGGACCCCCGCAGCTGTGCCCCCTCACCCCCCACCCAGGTGCCAGCATGCGTGGAGGGAAGCAGCAGCCCTTACCTCCTGTCCTTCGGCTGGCTGCACGACTCACACCTTGGGAGCTGGCTCTTGCGCAGAGAGGAGGGAGGGAGGCAGAAGGGGTGGGGGGGACTTGGGATTTTCCCACAATGCACCTCTGCAGACTGCGTGAAAATGGAGAACATGGACGGGTGGGAGAGACAGTGCTCCAATCCAGAGGGAAGGGTTGGGACTCTAGGGGGGAGGGACAGAATGGCAAGGGGAAGGGGGCGGGGGGGGGGGGGGGGAGGGGGGGTAACAGGCCAGTTCCATCTTCACTCCCCTACTTTTTGGGGGCTTGTCGGCAATTCTGGGCTGTCCCTGCAGCACGGAGTAGTGACTCCCCCAAAGCCTGCCTGGTTTTGCAGCGATCACAGTGAATATAGCCACAAGCCTTGGGAATGGAGGGGGGGGGGGGGGAGGGGGAGGGAGAATAGAAGGAGGACAGCCTGATAAATTGGGGATGTTCACATGTAGTGTCGTGGAACATGATTCTCCAAAGCGCAGCACTATATCCATGACAAGGAAGAAAATTAACTCTATGCCAGGCAAAACCAAGACAGTATATGAGAGAAAAAAAGGGATACAGGGCTCCCCACACCCCCAGGATAAGGGATTTTGAGTGTGACAATCCCCAGCAGCAAATCGAGGGGCTGCAGTCTGTCCTGCCAAGGGGCGGCTCTGCAAGGAGGAAGGAAAATAAAACACCACACCCTGGGGTAGTTTTGTGCCAGCTCTGTTCCCCTTCTCCCCAGACCCCCCACCCCATGCCAGCAGACCAGGGTCTGCCTCCCCTTAGAAGAGTCCTGCGAGGGCTTGCGGGCAGCCCACAGCCATCCCAGAGCCAGGCACAGAGCCCATGCCACGGAGCACTGTCAGACATCCAGCCAGGCTGTGCCAGGCGTGCAGCCTCCTCCTTCGCTGCACCAGCACTTCGCAGCACATAGGTTAAAGCAAAGAGCCCTCCCTGGGACAGCCTCACCTCCTCCAGCCAGGAACAGGTCCCAAATTCACACTGCTCAGGTCCCAAATTCACACTGCTCAGGTCAAATCTTGTTTGTACCCCTAGAAAAGGACTTGTTTGGGGCCATCTAGAGCTCTTTCAGCCTGATTTTTCTGAAAATAAGGACTATGTGATACTTGCCCATCTTCCTCCAAACAGATACTTGGGACCCACTGACCGACTTCTTAGCACTTTAAGGAGATTATACCCAGAAATCCATGAGGAATCAGCTTGGTCAGCTTCCCCCCTTGCAGAATAACCCACACCTGCGGCCACCATGTTTTCTTCCCTCCCACAAACAGCAGCCAAGTGCCAGCTCAGCTGCGGAGTCGGTGCAATAGGGCAGAAAATCCATAGGAAAAGAAAATAATCACTGTTTTCTTCCTTGACCCTCTCTGGCTCTGCCAAACTGCCCATGAGAGCCAAGCTAGTACTCACATCACCTATGCCAATTTGCTTAAAAAGCACTCAGGCTGCCCAAAACCCACTGTAAAGAAAAATTCTGCTGCTTTCCCTTTGCAATGCCTCCCAAGTCTGCTTATCTATCAATAGCAGCAGAGAGGGGCTAAATTTCTGCAAAGCTTGTGAAACCCTGAGATTTAATGCAGGGGAGACACCCAAACTGGTGCTCATAAAAACTTTTAGCCCCTTCTCCATCAGGCAGAAACATTCCCAGCCACTGTGCCTCCCCCCAGCATTGCGGGAGGAAGGAAGGAGCCTTGAGCGAGCAAAAATCCCTGGCTCTGGTCCACAGAGTCTGGAGAAGATGAGGCTGGGGGTTTCTGGCTGTGATTTACTCACATTCATGCAGGCTGCCACTGCCTTGGGAGACAAACAATCCCATATGATGCAGACTTTTTGAATCCGTATTATATGCCTCAGATTTTGTATTTTAATTATGTGTTTTACCATTCTAGAAAAAAGGGACACAAAGGAAAGGAACTGTAAATGACATAAGGTCACATACCCCCAGCCATCACAGAGGGTCCCATGCAGCAAGTGGGTCACATCACCACTAACACAGCATGGGAGAGCCAAACACTGGCACCAGTGATTCAGATCAATGCTCAGCAAGGTGAAAACAGCTTCTTCAAGGTCAGATTGAGAGGGGTGACCTTTGGAAACTGTGCTGCTGGTTTTTTCCTTCCCCCCTTGGGTGCACATCATCCCTCAGGATGAGTTTGCAGGTGTAAGAACAGCCTGGCTCCAGGGAGCCCCCTGCAAGCCCTGCCTAGGTTGGGGGGTAAAGAGGGGGGAGGCAGAAGCATCCTTGGGAAAGAGCATGATATGCCCCATGCTTTTGGGTAGACACAGTTGGTCCCAGATTTATTTCCTGTGAGCAGGAGGGATGGGATCATGACAGGCTCAGAGCTAGGAAACGGAGCTGGGTGGGGGTAGTGCAGCCCCTGGTGCCTCAGGGCCAGGCTCATCTGGGGGCCCCTGAAACCCCTAGTGGCCATCGTTCAGGTGGGACCATTGCCCATGAGCTCTGTCCTACCCCATCAAAGCCACCAGCTCATTCCCTTGCAGCAGGATCCACCCAACAGCACACACACAAGCCTAGCTGTAGTAGCTGCACCATCTGCCAAGCAACGAGGAGTCAACTTTTCCCCTTCCTTAGATTCCCCCTGTGCCTTAAGACTTCTTTTTCCCCTTTCCCAGCTCCCCTCAAAGCCAGTTTTGCTAATTGCATACCCCAACACATTTTCCTTTCCATCATGCCTGGTACCTCAGCCAGCATGTTGCATGCAGCCAGTAGCTCCAACTGCAAATCCCCCCACATGCCTTGACACCAACTCCTTGGCCCCCATCTCCTCCACAGGACAGGCTTACCCTCTCCCCAAACAATATACCCATGCCCTGTTTGTAAACCAGGGCATGAAAAGCAGGAGAGCAAGTCACAGAACAGCCTTATACTCATTTCACCAGGTGCATCAGAAACCCCTGAGGAGCCTCTCTTCTCAAGCCCCAGTCACATGATGGGGAAGAAGGCTACACAGGAGCAAAGACCTGGGGCTGCTTGGGCAGCAGCCATGTCTCTACCTCAGCACATCCAGGGAAACAGGATGAATGACCCCAGGACACTTCTCATGGTAGAGCAACTCACAGCAGCCAAGGTGGAGTTGCAGTTGCAGCAGCTGAATCTGTGCCTTGCTTAGCACCCCACACAGAAAGCCTTCACAGGGGAAAAGCTAAGCAGAGTCATGCATTATAAACCAAACACCCCCACCTTGCCACTGCAGGACTGTTAAAGTCAAACCAGCCTCACCTGGGACTTCCCTACTCACTGTCGTGCGCCCCGGGCTCTATTTAAGCTCAGCTTTGGGCAGATAGTCTCAGTTTGAGTAGTGTTAAGGGAATTCTGGCTTTAGCTCAGTGCTGTGGGTAGCAGCAGCTCCTCATTGTCTGTGGGGGAAGACAACAGGCCTGCTAGCGGCCTACCTCTCTTCTCCCAAGATTTAGGCCCTGACAATATTCTTCTGTTCCCATGAGAAAGGAAAAGTTACTCATGCTGAGAGGTTCTTAATAATCACATTCTCGAAACACAGAGGCCTTGTTGAAAGGGGTATGGGCTACCCTAAACCAAGAAGCAGTTATGGGAAGGTATTTGGGAATGATGCAACATGTTAGGAACCAACCATAACAAGATGGTCAAAACAGCAGGTGTGTGGATTCTTTTAGGTATTAAAGGTAAACTAAGGGTGTTTAGCTATAAGATAGGTTTATCAGAACTCGTTATCATTACTAACCAATCAATACGGTGTGAACAGTGTGTGTAACCAATTAGCAGGTTTTTAGCTTGCCACGTTTGCAGTAAGAAAGGTATATAATCTGTGTGATTTCACCTAATAAAATGGCTTCACCTATAATTCATATCGAATTGCATGTTGCTCTCTGCCGGTTGCCACAACTGTCTTACTGATATCCTTAGAGATCTGGTTTAGCTTGTCTTCAGCCTGTCTCTGAGATGGATTTCACACCTGGGTGCTGTAGGTAGCCTTCCTCTGGTGTTGAGTCTGGGAAGGGTTTTATTTCTGGTCCTGGCTCTTGCAGGGACCTCTCATCTGTCGTTTCAGTCCTAGTCCTGGCTCCATCTCCTGGCTCAGGTTCCTGGGCCTGGGCCTTCCCCTGGCACTGCCCCATCGTTCTTACCTGCAGAGGCTTTCCTGATGCTCTCCTCCAGGCAATGCTATGTTTATGGTGGTATTAACTTGCACTCACAGTTCAGATAATTAATTAACCCTGCAATAATGAAATTTGCTTACAGGCATTCCGGCTCTACAGCACATTGCAAGAAGCATTAATACAATTCTGCAAATGTGCAAGTGCAGTTATGTGAGCAGCAGGGCGCATTAAGGGGCACAGAGCAGCATTTCTATAGGCACTCACCCTCTAAAAAGTTCTTCCCCATACCCCCCTGTAACCTGACAGTGATTTTCATCTCCCTGTTAGCTAAAGTGTTCATTTTCAGCATCAGTGTGATTACACTTGAGAGATATGAGTCTGTGTTTTATTCTGTTGGCCTTTAATCAAATACTGCTAGGGCTTGAGTTTCCATCTCTTTCAAACACACTTTTTCCTTTCCTGATGGATTTCCTCCCCACCCCCTTTGCAGGTTCCTCTTGTATTTACCTGCCTGGGGAAGGGACTATGGCAGGGTTCACTGTCTCTCACTACATCTAGCTGCCTGTCTGTGAATTGCTGTCCTTCAAGGCTGATCCTGTAAGCAAATAAACTCACTGAGGTTGTTATTTTAAAGCATTTTTGCAATGCTTTTAAACTGGGCCCCGAGCTTAGGAGGATCCAGATCTCAAGGGCTGAAGCTCTCTGAGCTCCCTTGAGAGCTCTAACGGTTTTTATTCTTGGATCTTGAGTTGTTATTGTTGCGTCACATTGTTAAACCAAGCTAATCAAGACCACAACAGCACATTAGATAGATGAAAAACCCTGTTGTGGGAATTACTGGCCGCTCTGCTTAAACTGAAAGAAAATAAAGCTCCCGATGGGGAAAATCCGAGGGCTGGGGAGTTGCCTTGAGCCTGCACAGAGCAGTCCACCATCTCCAGCACTCATCTTCACAACCCCAGCAAGGATGCTGCAGACCTCCCTTTCAAAACCACAAAAAGCCCCAAGCCTGTTGGTCTCCTGGCTTATCAAACTGTTTCTCAGCATTGGTTTTGGGCTTCCTGCTGCCTTTCTGAGCCTGTGGGAAAAAAACCTCATTTACTTTGTCTCCTGTCGTCCTTTCTATTCCCTTCTCCAGCTGCACCTCCAGTATTTTATTTCTTGACTACCACCGCCCACAGAGATGGGCAACGGGTTCTGCTCAGGAAGTTTGTCTCTTGCTAATCTCCAAACCAGTCTGGACTGTGTTTTTTTTCAAACCAGTTTCCCCACTACTTGCTCCCCTGCTTTTTTAGCAGCAGCACAGAGGATTATTTTTCAGCTTGCTCATACCTGGTGCTCCCACTGATGAAGCACTCAGTCAGTTTATTGCTGGGTTCCTTAAAAAGGACTTTCCCTGGGGAAAGGTGGTTTCCTGGTGCTGGGCAGTTTAGTTCAGTTAATTTTTGGTGCTTTTAGAGCAGCTTCTGTCTGCTTGATTGAGGGCATCCATTGTGTCCTGAGCTCCTCTTCCAGTCCAGAATCAGTGATTCCCACAATGGTCCTCAGATACCAGCAAAGTTATGGAGCAAAATTAAACCCTCTTAATGGTTTTCTCAGTTGAGCTTGATGAGGAGAAGCCTGTATCTCACACAAAGCTTTGGCCACTCTTGTACCTGTTGGTCTTCCTGGCTTGTCCGTTGTAATTTCCAATAGTTAACCTTGGCTTACACTGAGAGCACCTACATCAAATCCTCTTTAGTCTTCCAGATTCAAAGGTTGAAGACATCTTTGGTAGCTCCAGTTTCTGGAATATCACCCACATGAGAAGTCTGGGTTTTTTATGTATCCTCTGGAGACAGTTTGAGCGAGATGCTGACATGAACCTGTGCCTGCTGGTACGCTGGGAAGGCCAACTGCATCCTGGGCTGTATCCCCAGAAGCATGACCAGCAGCTCGAGAGAGGGGATTCTGCCCCTCTCCTCTGCTCTAGAGAGACCCTCCCTGCAGTGCTGTGTCCAGCTCTGGAGCCCTCAGCACAAGAAGAATAGACCTGTTAGAGTGGAAATGGGGAGGGAAAGGGTGATAAGGAGCAGCACCAAGGAAGGAGGCGGGCGGAGGAAGAGGAAGGTCCCTGGATTTCCTTACCAAGACGAGGCCGATGAAAGCCCTGGGGACCCCGAGCAAAGCACACTTACTCCAGCACAACTGCAAACTCAGAGGTTTGGTGGCTTTTCAGTCAAACCCACAAGCCGTTCCTGGGAGGGGGGAGAGCTGCCAGCAGCAGGCCTTCTGAGAGGATTCCACTGCCCGGTGTGCTGGGTGGTGTGGAGTTCAAGGCGAAGTTATCGGAGGTTCCTGTGGGAGGAGGACAGATTATCCCCAGGGATTCCCTGGCAGAGGCCAACAGACCTTGCACACTTGTGAGCTGCATGGTGCAGAAGGACAGAGAAGATGCTCTGATGGACTCAGCGATTGGGTTGTTTGAAGAGATGCAGCAGAGAGACCTCTCCAAGAAACTCCTGGATGAGGTGGTGGAAAGTAAGAAGCCACAGAGCATCTGGCTTTTCTTTGTCTCTTTTTCCTTTGGTCAATCTTGGAGACAGGGAGAAGTTGCTAAGAGGAGGATTTGACTTCTTGGGAAGCCTGGGAACACGGAGATGTCCCGCTGCCCTCGTATTATTGTGTGGGCTGCAGTGACCTCTCCTCCTGCTGTCCCCACTTAGTGCCAAGCTCCCTCCTCTCCTGGAGAAGAGCCTTCAACACTCAGCAGCTGGGCAGATCCTTTCCTCCTGGGATGGGGATGCAGGGCATCTCTGCACGTTCGGTAATGCTTTGGAGATGGAGGAATCCCTTGGAGCCCTGGGATGGTGCCTTTAGCCTCTGGGGCACGAGCAGATGGGTTGGCCCCAGGAAATTGTGTTTGCTCCCAGAGCAGCTGAGCATTGCAGAGTGGTTAAAATAAGGGTTGGGGGATCAGGGTGATGGGGAGACCCAGGAGAGGAAATGGCCTCCCCCAGGTGACCAAAGGCCCAAAATTCTGGCAGACGTAGCTCTGCCAGCAGCTGCAGCATCCCACCTGCTCGCTGCAGGCCCTGGGGTAAGATGCCTGGCACATCGCCCATCCCTCCCCGTGCCAGCGTTTCAGAGTCGGACACTGAGGGACAGGGCAGGGGGTACAATGCCCCAGCATCCAGGAGGGCAGAGTGTCATATTTAACAGCCCTTTCTCCTTTCGTGCCGCGGGGTACAGGCTGAGCACATCTGGGGTAAGTGAGGAAGCACAACAGGAGCTGGTGGCTCTGCTGGCACTGAAACCGAACCTGAAGATTGGGGACCTCTGGAGCAGGATGAGCCGCAGGCGGGGGTCATGGCCCAGCTGCCCTTCTACTGCAGGGTCCTGCCAGGCAGGGGGCCTGAGGGGCAAGAAGGGGCTCCCCTCCTTGAGCAGAGCTCCTGCCAGCAGCTGGAGCCATTTCTAGCCCTTTCTTGGGGCTGCCAAAGTGGGGACAAGCCTCCTGGGCTTGAGCCTGCCCCACACATTGCAGGGCAGGGGAGGATATCCTGCCCGTGGAGCAGCTCTGTGCCCTTCCATCTCCCCTTGCCCCACGTGTGTCACCAGGAGCAGCCGGGAGCAATTCCCAAGGACAGATAAAGGTGGAGGGCAATTCCCAGGACTGCCCCATGGCCTTCCCCTTCCTGCCCCCTCCCGCCAGGCCCAGGGCTGTGGCTGGGTGTCCAGCTCCTGCCTTGCATCCCCCAGGGATGTCTGAAGTACCCCGACACAAGGAGCCAGCCCTGGGAATAATTTGGGGTTTTATTAGAAAAGAGAAATTCACAGAAAGAGAATAAACACTACACACGCATCACCCCACTGTGGGAGGGGTGCAGGGTCTGTTCTGTGGCTGGATGTCCCTCACAGTGTTGTCCCCAGGGTGCTGATGTCAACGTCATCATAGCCTGTGTCCCCCACTGGGGGCTGTGCAGGGGGATCCTTTGTGGCTGCCTGGGGACTGGGCGGGGGGCAGCTCCCACCTTAAGGGACACCCATGGCTTAGCACAGCCCCCTCAGACCTGCTGCCCACCTGCCACCACAGACCAGTCCCATGGGGTGGCTCTCCAGGGGACAGGGCAGCTGTGGCCCCTCTTACCTGTGGGTATGCCGCAGCCCGAGCTCCCCTCAAAGACGTCCCCCGCGCTGGCAGAGGGGGAGCCTTCCGACGCAGCCGTGGCATCATCATAGTAATGCAGAGGATCGTGCTGGGCAGGGGAGTCTGGCCCAGGGAGGGGGATAGGTGGAGTAAGCTGCAGGCCATGGCAGGGGTCTGGCTGAGGCCCCACTCCAGTCCCACCACTGGCGCTGTTGGGGGCCCTGGGCCTGCAAGCTCTCAGCTGGAGCCGCAGCAGGGGCTTGTCACTAGGGACGGTGATGCTGGGCTGTAGCTACTGAGAGCCGCAGGGGCCACATCCCCCATCCCCACGGGTTCCCTGTCCTCCCACCTGGGGCCACCATGGGGTCACTCTCCTCCCCACTGTTCCCGTTGTCATACAGCTGCTTCGTCTCTGACCATTTCGAATGGGAACCTGGCAGGAGGAGACCAGATGTTGGAGGTGGTCGCAGCATCGCAAACTGCTGGGATGAGCCAGTGCTGCATGGCAGGGTCCTGAGCCTGGCTCCCAACCCTGCTGCTGCAGTGGGACAGAGGGGCAGAGACCCCCTCAACTCTTTGGGGGGCACCCATGTTGTGCGGGGGGGTGTACCGACCTGAGCGACTGGGCATCTCCTGGTACTCTGGCGTTAGGGCGTAGTCCAGCTCCTCGTAGACGGCGTCAGAGATGGCATCAGAGGCTCTGCGGGGGCCTGAAACCACAGGCAGCGCTCACCTGGGTCCGTGGGCACCATGATTGGCACTGGGGTTACCTGCTCCCCACTCTGTGCCACCCTGCATACTGGGACCCCCCAAAAGCATCTCTGCCCCAACACCTGGCAACTGGGACACACCTCGGTGACAAGCCCAGGCCCGGCATGCGTGCACGGCCAGCACGCACAAGGCCAGGAACAGCAGCATCCCCAGGACCACGCACAGGACCACGGGCACTGACATGGTCCTCATTGTTGGCAGTGGAGTCCTGCTTCTGGGGACACCTGCAGGGACATTGCCAGGCAGTGTGAAGGGAGTACCCTGGCACTGCGAGGGATGGGGGGGCCACCGGCACAGGCAGAGATGCTTGTGCAAGGGCACCATGACATCAGCGACTACCTGGGGATGGGGTGGGAGTCCCACTCGCATCACCGCTGTCCTGATGACAAGTCACATAGGCGTCCCCGCCTGGGCTGCAGGTATGCAGGTGCCACGGTGCTGATGGGCATTGCCAGAGCAAGCGAGAACCCTCCTCGCAATCCACCCAGGACAGCCAGGCGGCGGCTGGGTCCCAGACAAGACCATCCATCAGTGTCCCCCTGTCCCCACAGCCCAGCTGCCGGCAGACAATGGTGGCTGTGGCGGCACTGGTGCCGTTGGCGCACACTCGGCCCCACGTGCCATTGTGGAGAACCTCCAGGTGCCCAGAGCAGTGGCTGCTGCCACCCATCAGCCGCAGGGAGAGGTGCTCTGCAAAGGGGGGTCACAGCAGGGTTGAGCCCCACACGGGAGAACGAGCCCCCTGGTCCCTGATTCAGGGATGCACAGCACCAACCTGAGCAGATGGCTCCCGCCCCGCCGCCACGCCGGCAGACATGTGGTGCCAAGGCTGGGCAGTCCCAGAGTGACGCCTCAGTCCCGACACATCCACCGGCACCCAGCCACAGTGGCCCTGTGCCGGGACCGAAGCGAGCCGATCCAGGTGCCTCCAGTGCTGTTCCACACCCCAGCTGGCGGCAGACCACGGTGGCATCTGAGAGGTCCCAGGCATCCTGGCAGACGCTGCCCCATGTGCCATTGATGTAGACCTCCACTCTCCCAGCACAGCGTCCAGTGCTGCCCACCAGCATCACCCGCCGGCTGCCTGTGGGGCACGGAGGGGCCTGGGCTGGGACGGCTGCTTGGGGTGCCAGTACCCCCCTGGAATTCCTCTGGACACTCACCTGAGCAGACAACGGCCACCTCTTCAGGGCTGCCGGTCGGCGCAGCAGCCATCCCTGAGACGTTGCACTGGGCCAGGCTGTGCTCGGTGCCGGCACACCACAGACCCTGCAGTGCTGCGGGGCTGGAGCCTGGCACTGTGTAGACCTTCTCCGGCGCACCACAGCCCAGCTGCCGGCACACCACGCTGGCACCCCGGGTGTCCCACAGCCCCGCTGACACACGGGCCCAGGCACCAAGGCTGGTGGCCACTTCCAACCGCCCATCGCACCGGCTCTCCCCCTCCACCAGCCTCAGCGGCTCCACAACACCTGCAAAATCCCTGTCACTCAGTGTCATGGAGCTGCTTCAGCCTGTCCCCTGCCCCAAAATGTTCCTCCAGACACTCTCACGATTTTTGGGGTGTCCCAAAAGCCCCCTAAGTTATTTGCAGTACAGACCTGAGCAGTTGACTGCGGCGGTGTGGCCGGGAAGGCAGGCGAGCTGCCCCAGCACTGCCGTGGGACACTGTCCTGGGTGACGCTCATTCCCAACACAGCCAAAGGTGTCTCGCCTCAGCAGCCCATTCTCCCCTCCAAAGTAACCTCCTGGCAGCACAGTGATGGCGGGGCCGCAGCCAAGGTGGTGGCAGAGGATGTGGGCATCAGGCAGGTCCCAGCCGCTGGCACAGAGAGACCCCCACATCCCCCCTGCCTCCACCTCCACCCGCCCGGCGCAGCTCGAGTTGTTGCCCGCCAGCCGGAAACCTTTGTAGGCTGCAGAAGAAAGGGTGCTGTGGGACCTGACAGCATGTGGGGACCCCAACACCCCTTCAGCATCCCCAGGGCTTACAAGAACAGATGATGGTGGCATGGCCGGTGCAGCCCTCGCTGCGGGGCAGCCGCCGGGCACAGGCAGAAAGGAGGGGCTCGGTGCCAGTGCACTCAAACCCCCCCTGCCAGAATGGCCCAGTTCCCGCTTCAAACAAGCCAGTGCGGGGGACAGCCAGTGCCGGGCCGCAGCCCAGCTCCCGGCAGACCACCTGCGCGGCCTTGATGTCTACATCCCCCTCACAGACTCTGGTCCAGGTTTGGCCTTGCCGCACCTCCAGCTGCCCAGCACAGGAGCTGTCACTGCCGACCAGCCGGGAAAAGCCTGCAGGGAGATGCACGGGGGTCGGTGCCGGGGCCTGTGTTGGGACTGGCATGTTCCCCCCATGCTGCCTGGCTCCTACCTTGGCAGACAACAGCAGTGTCATAGGTATGAATGCCATAATAGGGCCCCCATCTGTAGATTTTGCAGTACCAGAGCGCAGTCTCGTCCCCTTGGCAGTCGACCCGAGCCAGGTTCATGGAGCCTGTGCCTTCACCGAAGCGGGTGCTGGAACTATAGGCGCTGGCAGCCGAGCCACAGCCTAGCTGCTGGCAAACCACCTCGGCATCCTCCATGTCCCAGGTATCATCACCCACGGTGCCCCAGCGTCCATGAAGATTCAGTTCAACCCTCCCGGCACAGGGACCCCCGCCGTCAGCCAGCCTCAACTCCAGCGCATCTGCATGGGGCACCGGCACGGCCTCAGCCACATTAGCGGATGCCCCAGCACAGGGTGGGTACCCAGCTCAGCCACCCCTCTACACCTTACCTTCACAAGTCACCCCCACATCCCACTCGTGGCTGCAGTGGTGATTTCCCCAGTCTAAGTGGATACAATCCTGCAGGAGCTCCTCTTTGCCGCTGCAAAAGTAGAGATGGAGCCAGATCCGACCAGTGCCCTGCCCAAACGGGGCATTCACAGACGAGTGGACATCCGGACCACAGCCCAGGGACTTGCACACCACCGTGGCCCATCTGGACTCCCACACAAAGTCGTAGACGCAGACGGAGCCCCACTCGCCCTCGTGCTTCACCTCCACCCGGCCGGCACAGCGCCCACCACCGTTCACCAGCCGCAGCTCCCCAGTGCCTGTGGTGGGGAGGGTGCTGTGTACAGCCCAGGGCTGCGGAGAAGAAGTTGGGGTCTCCTGCCCCACAGCTGTCCCCGCAATAGAGGAGTCACCCCTGCAGAGCCGCAGGCACAGGAGCAGCCCAAGCACCCAGATGGGCACCATTGTACTGAGACGGAACCCTCTCTGGTGTGGGATGGGTGATATATAGGCAGCAGCGTCGCAGCTGGGAGCCAATGGAGACCCAGCACCTTGTGAGCCGTTATCAGGTGGGTTATCTCCCACCGTCCAATAATGTGCTTTGTGCCCAAATATGAGGCTCGGCTCTG
Organism: Laterallus jamaicensis coturniculus; assembly: GCA_022605575.1. Classification (NCBI taxonomy): domain Eukaryota; kingdom Metazoa; phylum Chordata; class Aves; order Gruiformes; family Rallidae; genus Laterallus; species Laterallus jamaicensis. The sequence continues at coordinate 2,862,267 of JAKCOX010000060.1, read as the reverse complement.
CTTCTGCGTCATGAGCCTTCCTGCTGGGAGTGGCACCCAGATGTCCCCGGGGAGAACCAATCCCCCTAAACCTCCCGGGACATCTGCCACTGGCACAGGTCACACAGACCCTTCCCACCTGTGCCCCGCCTGGAGCTGACCCTGCTTCCTGGGCCTGGCAAGAGCCCATGCCCAACGGTGCAGGGGGTCATCCCAAAACTTACCGGAGCCTCTGCACGGCCGCCCTCAGTCCTGGTGCAGGACGAAACCCAATGGTCTCACACGTTGGGTCCCATCCTTAGGGTGCTGCCATCCCCAGGGTACCTGGAGACCCGAGGAGGGCACTGAGGCAAAGAAGCCCCCGGCTCACGGCAGTGTTTGCAGGGAGCACATCCCCAGCCCCTCGCGCAGCCCAGCAGCACATGGTGGTGCTGGCCATGCTGCTGGCAGTCACGTCCCAGCATTGTGGGCAGGAAAGAGGCGGTTTGAGCCCAGGTGGGGACCCAGCACTGACACCGACCACACTCGGCTCCCCAGCCACCTGCAGCGCTGCCAGTGCGGCTGGTATCTGCTCGCGGCGACGCCACGGAGGGGGGCACAGGGCTGAGCTGGGACCGAGCTCCAGCAAAACTGCGGGCACAGGATGTAGGAGGGAAGCAGGAGCACCCCAAGTTCATGGTCGCATATGAGGATGAGGACAGGGTTCAGCCTCCGACAGCCACGGGGCCCGTCTGGCTCTGGTGTCACAGGCTGCTGTTGAGCTGTTTCGTTTCCGTTTGAGCTAAACCTTGAAGGCATTGCTGGAAGCGCCCTGCTCTGACCCACAGCTGGGCTTTGTTTTGCAGTGCTGCCTGCCCTGGCACAGGGATTATTGTTCCCAGCTCCTTTTTCCTTTCCCTTTCAGATACACCACCCCAGTGATCCTCTCCTGGTCTAGTTCCCCTTTCCCACAGCTGTTTTTAATTTCTGCCTAATTGGCAGTTTCAGGCTTCTAAATTGAGCTCCATGTTGCCCGTGATGGGATTCATTTGGAGGTTCCCTCCCCTGCCCTGAGGTGAACACTGCAGTGGGCTGTAATTCTTGCAGGAAACCACAGCTTCCCATGGCTTTCCTGAATTTACAGGAGACCAATTGCAGCCAGCCCTGCTCCTGGAGAGCCGCAGGTTGGTATTTGTCTCCTAAAGACCTGAGAGACTGGAAATGGGGAGGGAAAGAGTGATAAGGAGCAGCGCCAAGGAGGGAGGCAGGAAGAGGAAGTGGAAGGTCTCTGTGTTTCCGTGCCCAGATGAGGCGGATGAAAGCCCTGGGGACCCCGAGCAAAGTGCACTTACTCCACTGTGCTCCTCTGGAAACTCAGAGGGAAGTGTAGAGTGCTTCACATGGGACATAATAACCCTGAGCAGCACTACAGGCTGGAGGGAGACTGGCAGGAGAGCTGTCAGGCAGAGAAGGACCTGAGGATGTTGGGTGACTGCGACTGACCATGAGCCAACAGTGTGCATGGGTGGCCAGGAAGGCCAACAGCATCCTGGCTTGTGTCAGACCAGTGTGGTCAGTAGGTCTGGGGAGGTGATTGTGCCCCTGGACTTGGCATTGGTGGGGCTACATCTCGAGTACTGGGTCCAGTTCTGGGCTCCTGAACATAAGAAGGACACCGAGGTCCTGGAGCTGGACAGAAAAGGGCAACCAGGCTGGGGAAGGGGCTGGAGGGCAAATCCTATGAGGAGCAGCTGAGGGAGCTGGGGGTGTTCAGCCTGGAGAAGAGGAGGCTGAGGGGAGACCTTATCACCGCCTAAACTGACCTGACAGGAGGGTGCAGAGAGGTGAGTGATGATCTCTTCAGCCATGTGACAGGAGATGGGACAAGGGTAAATGGCCTCAAGCTGCACCAGGGCAGGGTCAGATCAGATATTAGGGAAAAGTTCTTCCCTGAAAGAGTTGTGGGGATGTGGAACAGGCTGCCCGGGGAAGGGGCTGAGTCCCCACTCCTGGACGTGTTTACCAGACAGGTAGATGGGATGTGGGTTAGCATAGGACAGGAATGGTTGGACTTGATGATCTCAAAGGGCTTTTCCAACCTTGTGATTCTGGGATTCTATGACTCTGTGACAGGGATTTCGGGCAGCACCTGAGCCCTTCTGTCAGGATCCCACAGCCCGGTGCAGTGGGTGGTGTGGACCAGGATGTCCCCAGGGCCCAACGGGCTCCCGATCCGGTCCAAAGCCTCTGTGATTCTTTTTCGGGTGCTTTTTTCTCTCTGGTGACCTTTCTCCAGGGCGGGAGACATCCCCACCGTGCTGGATCCTGCTGTGCTCACACCCCTGGTGACCTTGCCATGCTGGGGTGACTGATTCCAGTCTTTCTGGGGCATGAAGCACCAGGCTGTACGGGACAAACTTGGAGCCCAGCTCCAAAACCTCTTGCCCATGGCATAGCCGTGATGTCTAACCGTCTTTAGGTGGCATCATCCCCTGATGGCAGGAGAGGAGCACTCTTTAGCCGTCCTCTAATGAGCACTGCAAGGCCTCGCGCCTGAGGACTTTCAATAGTTCAAGGCGAAGTAATCGGAGGTTCCCATGGGAGTAGGACAGATTATCTCCATGGATTCCCTGGCAGACCGAACTTGTGCGCTTGTGAGCGCATCCAGGAGGGCAGAGGGTGGAATTTAACAGCCCTTCTCCTTCCTGCCCTGTACCCACCATGTACGGGGCTGTGCCTGGGGGTCCAGGTCCCACCCCGCATCCCCCAGAGATGGCTGACATACCCTGGTGCAAGGGGCCAGCCCTGGCAATAGTTTTAGGTTTTAATAGAAAAGAGAAATTTGCAGTAACAGAATAACCTGAAACCATGGGCAGTGCTCACCTGGGGCTGTAGGCACTGTGATCAGCACTGGGCTCACCGGCTGCCCACCGGCATCACCCACCAGCTGCCTGTGGGGCATGGAAGGACCCAGGCTGAGGAGGTTGCTTGGGGTGCCAGTACCCCCCTGGTACTCCCCTGGACACTCACCTGAGCAGATGATGGCCACCTCTTCAGGGCTGCCGGTCGGCACAGCAGCCATCCCTGAGACATTGCACTGGGCCAGGCTGTGCTCGGTGCTGGCACACCACAGTCCCTGCAGTGCTGCAAGGCTGGAGCCTGGCACTGTGTAGACCTTCTCTGGCATACTGCAACCCAGCTGCGGGCACACCACACAGGCACCCTGGGCGACCCACAGCCCCGCTGGCCCACCCAGCTCTCCCCCTCCACCAGCCGCAACGGCTCCGCAACTCCTGCAAAATCCCCATCAGTGCCATGGTGCTGTGGCACCAGCCTCATAGGGGCCTTGAGGGGATGGTGGGGGGCTGCTACAGACAATCCCCTGCCCCAAAATGGCCCTCTGGCCCCTATAACGATTTTTGGGGTGTCCCAAAAGTCCCTAAGTTATTTGTAGTACAGACCTGAGCAGTTGACTGCAGTGGTGTGGCTGGGGAGGCAGGCGAGCTGCCCCATCACTGCCATGGGACACTGTCCCGGGTGACGCTCACTCCCAACGCAGCCAAAGGTGTCCCGCCGCAGTGGCCCATCCTCCCCTCCGAAGTAGCTTCCTGGCAGCACAGTGATGGCGGGGCCGCAGACAAGGTGGTGGCAGAGGATGTGGACATTGGGCAGGTCCCAGCCGCTGGCACAGAGGGAGCCACATGTTGCCACTGCCTTCACCTCCACCCGCCCGACACAGCTCAAGCTGTTGCCCACCTGCTGGAAACCCGTGTAGGCTGCAGAAGAAAAGGTCTTGGGGGATGTGATGGCATTTGGGGACCCTGACACCGCCTCGGCATCCCCAGGGCTTACAAGAACAGATGATGGTGGCGTGGCTGGTGCAGCTCTCGCTGCAAGGGCTGCTGCCAGGCGCAGGCAGAGAGGAGAGACTCGCTGCCAGTGCACTCAAACCCCCCCCTGCCAGAACGGCCCCGTTCCCGCTTCAAACCAGCCGGTGCTAGGGACGGCCAGTGCCGGGCCGCAGCCCAGCTCCTGGCAGATCACCTGGGCAGCCTTGATGTCTACATCCCCCTCACAGACTCTGGTCCAGGTCTGGCACTGCGGCACCTCCAACTGCCCAGCACAGGAGCTGTCGCCGCCGCCCAGCCGGGAAAAGCCTGCAGGGAGATGCACGGGGGGTCAGTGCCGAGACCAGCGCATTCCCTCCATGCCGCCTGGCTCCTACCTTGGCAAACGACGGCGGTGTCGTAGTCGTGAGTGCTACGGCAGTATCCCCATCCGTAGATTTTGCAGTACTAGAGGGCGGTCTCGTCCCTCACGCAGCCCGGCAGCACATTGCATTGCCGCCCATGCTGCTGGCAGTCACGTCCCCGCGTTGTGGGCAGGAAGGAGGCGCTTTGAGCCCAGGCGGGGATCCGGCACCGGCACCGACCACACTCGGCTCCCCAGCCACCTGCAGCGCTGCCAGTGCGGCTGGTATCTGCCTGCGGTGACACCACGGAGGGGGGCACGGGGACCGAGCATCAGCAAAGCCGCGGGCACAGGATGTAGGGGGGAGCAGGGGGACGAGGACAATGACAGGGTTCAGCCTCCGACAGCCACGGGGCCCGGCAGGCTTTGGCGCCACGGAGCGGTGACGGCAGCCGCGGGCAGAATGGGACGGGGGGGACACGGAGGAGGTGATGTCTCGGGGGGGACATGGGGGAGGCGATGTGTCCGGGGATACACGGGGGAGGTTGATGTAGCGGTGGGGCTGGGGTGGGCTCACACATGCAGCTGTGCAACCCCAAAGCCACCGCAAGCGCAGGAACAGCCGCCAGAGCGCTTTGCCGGCGGCAGCCACTGGTGACACCGCGACCGCGCGGGGCGAACGGCTTGCTCCCGGCGGGTCTCGGGGCACAGCTGCGGGGACCTGCCACCTGCCATCACACACCGCCTCCCGCCGCCGCAGCACGGCCCCGCCGCCGCCCGCCGGGCTGCAGGTCCTCCCCTAAAGCCGTCGGGGATGGAGACCCGACACCCCCCACTCCCATCCCCGGGGTAGCACGGCACGACTTCGGCAGGAGCTAAGCCTCACCGCGGGACACCGGGAGCACCCGCCGCCCCGCCCCGGGACGCTTCCAGGGAGCAGGGTGAGTTCAAGCGATGTTTTTATTCGGGAGCTCCACAGGGGGCTGTCTCCTCAGAGGGCTCCGGGGGAGGACCGAACCCGCGGCCACGGTGAGGCGCGCTCCCCGCCGGGGAGACAGTTTGCGGGGGTGGAAGCGGGCGAGACGCGCATGCGCCCCGCCGTGCCCGCGGTGAGGCCGGGGCCCACTTCACCCTCTCAGGCCCTCTCCGCCGTGCGGGGGGCGAAGGGGCGCCGCCGGGCGCGGAGAAACCCGTGAAGCCGATCCCCGGCAGCAGCTAAGGCCACCGCTACGCGAGGCGGCGCCGAGCGGCCCGGGGCGCTCGCCCGCTTCCGCTGCGGCGCCGAGGCGGGGCCGCGGCCGGGCCGAGCCGAGCGGGGGGCGTGGCGTGGTGGCGGGGGGCGGAGCCTGCGCCGGGCCCGCCCCGTGCCCCGCGCTGCCGCGCGCTGCGGCTGGGGAGCTCGGCGCCGAGCGAAGGAAGTCGCGGTGCCACCGGCGGCGCGACCGAGGCCGGGGCTGGGCCCGGCTGGCGCCTCCCGTCAGCGCCGTGCGGCGGACGGAGCTGTGCTGTGAGCGGGTCGCTGCTGTGACACGTTTGGGTAAAGCGACCAGTCCTGGAACGCGGGTCTCGTCTCCAGCGGAGCCTGGGGGAGGAGAAGGCCCCAAGGCACAGACGCCATCCAGTCCCACCCCTGCAGTGACAGGGACATCGTCACTAGATCAGGGCGCTCAGAGCCCCATCAAGCCTGACCCTGAATGTCTCCAGGGATGGAGCCTCCACCACCCCTCTGGGCACCCTGTGCCAGTGTCTCACCACCGTGGAAGTGAAGAACTTTCTCCTAATACCCAACCTAAATCTCCCCTTTTTAGTTTAAACCCATCACCCCTTGTCCTAGCGCTACACACCCTTGGGAACAGTTCTTCCCCAGCTTTCTTACAGGCACCTTTCAGGGACTGGAAGGCCGCTATAAGGTCCCCCCAGAGCCTTCTCTTCTCCAGGCTGAACAACCCAACTCTCTCAGCCTGGCTTCACAGGAGAGGTGCTCCAGCCTCTTCATGGAGCTCCTCTGGACACACACTGCAATAAGTCACAGAATCTTAGGGGTTGGAAGGGACCTCGAGAGATCATCGGGTCCAACCCCCCTGCCAAAGCAGGCTCCCTACTTCATATTACATAGATAGGCGTCCAGACGAGACCTGAATAATCTCCAGAGAAGGAGACAAAGTCCCTGTCCTTTTTGTGCTGAGGGCTTCATAGCTGGACTCAGCACTCCAGGTGAGGTCTCTCCAGAGCAGAGCAGAGGGGCAGAATCCCCTCTCTCAATCTGCTGGCCACACTTCTGGTGATGCAGCCCAGGATGCAGTTGGCAGAACCCACACTGTGCGGCTGTTTGTAAGATCCTCAGTTCTACTGCAAGTCAGCTGTGATTTTCAAACCTTTTGAAGCAAAAGTATTGGAAGTATTGGAAGAGACATAGTTGGTCGAGGTACATTGATATATCCCAACCCCTTCCTTGGCCTTCCCCAAGCTGAGAATTGATGTTCCAGATTCCCATAAGTAGAATATTTATGTGCAAAGGATGAATTAGTCTGAGATATTTCAGGATGCTCTGAGGGAACTGGCTCACTCTCAATCACTCTTGAAAATGGTGCGAGCATATGGCCTGCTTCAGACCAAATGTGGCTGTGCTCCCTGCACAAGGAAAATGGTACAATATATCTACAGTGCGATTTTTCCCTGCCAAGACAATGCTGTACTGGGGCTTCCTGGGCCTCCTGGCCCTTCAAACACACAGAAAGCTCATCACATCACTTATTTGCTTCAGTTTGCAATGTGCCAGTGCCTAGAAACATAACTGCCATATGCCTGGCACCTTCTCAGCCCATGGTGTTGTGTCAACAGGCACTCAGAGGTTTCCAGCGCTGCAGGAGACTCGCAGTCGCCCTGAGAAGCAGAGAAGAGCCCTGCATGAATCTCTCCTTCATGTGCCATGTGTGGGCTGTGCTCCAGCACACAATGTGGGCACACATGATGGGAGGAGATAATGACAGGCCATGAGAATTGCCCCATGAGCCTGATTCCTCAGTCACAGAATCACAGAATCACAAGGTTGGAAAAGACATTTAAGCTCATCGAGTCCAACTGTTCCTGTCCTGTGCTAACCCACATCCCTGAGCACCTCATCTACCTGTCTGGTAAACACACTCGGGGCGGGTTCCACATCCCCACAACTCTTCCCTAATATCTGATCTGACCCTGCCCTGGTGCAGCTTGAGGCCATTTCCCCTTGTCCCATCTCCTGTCACATGGCTGAAGAGACCATCGCCCGCCTCTCTGCACCCTCCTGTCAGGTCATTGTAGGTGGTGATAAGGTCTCCCCTCAGCCTCCTCTTCTCCAGGCTGAACACCCCCAGCTCCCTCAGCTGCTCCTCATAGGATTTGCCCTCCAGCCCCTTCCCCAGCCTGGTTGCCCTTTTCTGTCCAGCTCCAGGACCTCGGTGTCCTTCTTATGTTCAGGAGCCCAGAACTGGACCCAGCACTCAAGATGCACCCCCACCAATGCCAAGTCCAGGGGCACAATCACCTCCCCAGACCTACTGACCACACTGGTCTGACACAAGCCAGGATGCTGTTGGCCTTCCTGGCAACCATGGCAAAGTCCCTTTGAAATCCTGCACCTCATACTGACATGTATGTTGTGGAGGACCCATCCTATCAGCACAGACAATTCTGCACAAATTTGGGAAGGCAACAGCTCCTTCAAGCCCATTCCAGGACAGAGTGGTCACAAATGGCTTTGAATAAACCGAATGGGTTTGGTTTTATTAGTAGCTACATGTCTTAAGGAATTTCTGCTTCACAGAGCCGGTACCCCTACGAGCCAGAAAAAGGCAATCATGGATGAGCTCACCTGACTCAATGTAAATGGTGCTGCAAGAAGGAAAACAATGGTCACTGTCGAGTGCCAGTGTCCACAGAGACACACGGCCTTCTGTGAGAACGGCTCTGCTCACGCCGTGCTTCTGCGGCAGCAGATCAGCAACACATCAAACTGGCTCTGAAAGGGAGACCAAACATGCATCTAGACCTTTCTCTTTAGGCACCCAGTGCTGATGTTTTTGGTGTGTCAGCCTAGAAGTAAGTGGTGGTTCGGACAAACAGGTCTGACTCAGGTCTTGGCATTCAGACTATGCCTCAAGTGCATTTCTGTCTCTAAATTAAACCCTCCTGAAGTTGCAGGAGGCAGGTAGCTACAGTCACCTGTAAAATAAGCTCTGCACAGTAAAGGTGAGTGGGCCTTGATTTGCTAATGCAGCACCAGTCCTGCCAAGGACCAGTACTCTGGCTAAGGGAGCAATTTCACAGGCTGAGACAATGGCAGGTTTATGAAGCAGCAGAGGCCAGGACTGCTGTTTCTGTACCCATGGAAATCTTCCAGCACGGAAGGTGTCTGGCATGCTGTTGCTGGCTTTGAGGAGCTATTTTATTGCTCCAGTGAGCAGTGACAGGCCAGGGTTCGAGCGTAGCTGGCTGCAAATCTGCAAGGCATTGCACATTGCTTGGAAACCAGCAGCCTGCTGCAAACTGAAGCAGCTGCATGGTGATCTCCAGCCTTGCCTTGACCATGGTGGCTCCAAGGGCTTGGCTGTCCGTGAAACTTGTGCAAAACATCGTGGTGGTGTCACGATTGGAAGCAGTCTGCTTTGAGAGTGTTTTTCCTGAGACACAGGGTAGCACTGCCTGCAGCAAGAGAGGCAGGGATGTGTCCCCATCCACAGATGGGTCCCAACCACTCTTCCTCCATCCTACTGACTCACCCACTGTGGAAGAAAACATTGCTCTGGATGAAGGATTGTCTCAGCTTGAAGGAATTGTCTTACGGGCATCACTGATGCTCCTAAAATAGTTTGGGATCCCCATGTACTCATCCTTCCTGCTCACTCTTGGGTTTTTTCCCTAACAGGATGAAATCTTGGAAACAGCACATGCCCTCCCCTCAACCCACCTCCACTCCCCTGGCCCCAGAATGGCCAGTCTCCATCTGGCCAAGCACAGAGAAGCTGCAGGGTGGCAATACTCTACATGGCAGCAGGCACTGGGGACAGCATCAGTGACGTGTGTGGCTGGGCACAGGCAGCTCTTCCACCACTGAGTGCAGGGGTAAGAGCCAAGCTGGTTCTGAAGACAGGGACTCCTGGCTCTGAGGATTTTGGCCACCACAGCCGCTCCCTCCAAACACTGATTGCCGGTGGGTGCAAGCCCAAGCAGCGAAGGTCTGAGAGGAGCTCCTGCTCCGTGCCAGCCCCCTCTTTGGATGTGATGGCGTGGCACAAACATAGCTGTATTTGCAGCAGTCTGTTTGCATCTCTTGCCAGAAGGACTGCAGGACTTGCTGGTTCTGTTCTGCGCTGTCACTGGCTGCTCACAAAGCCAGACACACACACATCAGAGCAGGGAAACAGCAGAAAGCAGGTGTCTGGCCAGAAAGTCAGGGGCTTGTTTTGGAGCATGACTGTGCAACATGGCTGCACCGGCTGGTGGAAATGCCTCAGCTGGGGGATGAGCATGTGGTTTGTACACACTTTGCTGCTCGTTGTGAATTGCTTCAGTCAGGGAAGCAAAGCCATGAGGATTTGGAATCAGAGAATCATAGATCTGTTTAGGTTGGAAAAGACCTTTAAGATCACCAAGTCCAACTGTTAACCTCATTCTGCCAGGCTCACCACTGACTCATGTTCCTAAGTGCCATGTCAGCACAGCTTTTACATCCTGCAGGGACAGGGACTGCGCTGCTTCCCTGGGCAGCCTGGCCTCTGGGGAAAGACAGTTCCCCAGCCTTCTATTGAAAGCTCCCCTGGCACAAATTGTGGCCATTTCCTCTTGTCCTGTCACTTATAATTTGTGAGAAGAGACCAACCTCCCTGTCTACATCCTCCCTCCAAGACAGCAGTCAGGCATCCTGGGGTGGATCCCATCCGGCCCCACAGACCTGTGTGTGTCTCAGTGGGGTAGCAGGTGTCTAACCATGTCCCCTTGGGTTATGGGGCTTCATCTGTTGCCAGCAGACCTGGTGTCATGACCCACGACCAAAAACCACCCCAACCTTCTGCTGGTGACATCAGGGTCAGAACCAGGTCTTGATGTGCTGGCTCCTCCTGTTTCTTCTCTCAGAAGACTGAGCAGAGCATTGACAGGACTGCCTTGTGACAGCATCAGTGGAGATGAAATGAAGTGAACTGAGCCCAACTAGCCAAAGCCGAATGTTAGCAATCAGCCAAGAGACTGCCAAACAGAGCAAGCCCGGGACAGCAACGCTCTAGCATGCTGCCCTGCCTGGCTGCTGCAGGGGCTTTGCCAAGCCAGCCAAGACTGGAGCATAAAATGCTAAGTTCTGCTACAGGGGGTCAGGACATCATGATCCAAGCTAAATTCTGCTTGGGGAAATGTTTCTGGTGAAGGAAAACAAATTGTACTGAAAGGAGCTGCGCTAAGGTAGGGTGCTGTGAAATGGTCACGCTGAACTGTGACTGTAGCACAACAAAAATCCATTGGGAAATACTTGTGGTCATGTCTGCTGGCCCACCAAGTTAAAGCCTTATTCTGCTTTCTTTAACTTCTCTAAGGATATGGCTGGCTTGGACTCCTAAAGCTAAAGGGAGCCTTGTTATTGACTTGGGTGGGAGAGGGAGGAACATCCAGACTGGGGGAACTTTGCACACGCAGCAAAGTCACTTCTGACTCAGACTTCTCTCAAGACAGCAGAGAGCTGCTGACACAATGTTCTGCTTTTTGTTTGTGAAAGAAAAGCAAGTGGATGGTGAACAGGAGGGCTAGAAGCAATAAGCTATACAAAACAAAGAGATGCTTCAAGTAAATAAAGTATCAAAGCTGAAATGCAAAGTTTTTTCCTCTTATCTCTTTCACAGGTTAAGCAGGAGAGGTAAGAAACCCTTCTTCAATTGCCATGAGTACCAAGTAGACAAAAATACCCAGCTCTCCTCCCAGGGCTCTGTTGCACAGTCCCCTTGGCAGCCTTCCAATTTACCTCAGCCTGCTCCTGAGGAGACCACAGGTAGGAGGCAGGGAGTTGTTTGCCCTGGCTCTCCTGGGAGTGGTGCTTTCTGACCTTTTTCCATGCGCGAATACCTAAGGCAGAGGTTCTGAGCCCTGCCTGCGGAGCCGGGGCCCCAAGCCAGCAGGCTGTCTGCTGTTGGATACGTCTCATGAACTGATTAGTTGATGGATCCCCAAGTTTCTCACAGTCAGCAGCAGAAAACTGCTGTCTGGGAGGACAGAGAGCTTTTTGCAGCAGAGCAGTGTCACAAGCCTGCCTCACCCCTCAGCCACCACTCACGTCAGCCTCAGTGCATCTGTCTCCCATTCGCCTGCTCATATACCGTCCCTCTCTCTTCCCCCTCCCCCTCTGCTTGCCAGCTTTTTCCTCTTTCCAAATACATCCATTATTGGTGGCTTTTGTAATGTTCCTGACCCTACTGCTCTCTTGGTTGCTGTTTTTCTCTTTGCTTCTACATTTTTTTTCATCCTCCCCTTCTCCATCCCTCTCGCTCACCCTCTTCCACCTTCCTTCAAGTCAGAGGGATGTAGGGGACCAGCTGGACCCATCTGATGCCAGCAGGTCTTGGATGTAGGTTGCCATGGCAAAGAGCCAGCTGCCATGCTGATCAAGTGGGGGAAAAGAGCCAATGTGACATACCAACCAACCGCTCCATCCCCAAGCCATGTGACAAGGACACAAGAGGCCTTGCTCCCTGCCTCATGCCAGCTTTGCAGCTCTCTGGGAGCGTGAGCTCCACTGCGGGGTCTGGGTAAGGGCAGTGAAAGAATATTAATCCCAGTGTCTAGTATCTCGCAGGCCACAGAGGAAACCTGCCAAGCTGGGGGAGTAAGCAAGTGTTATCACCCTTGTTTCACAGACAAGGAGTTCACACATCAGTCGGAGCCAAACAAAAGATGCAGCTGTCTGACAGAAGCAGTGGGATGTTTGTAGTTCAGCTGATTCCCACCGTCCTGTCAGGTCCCATGGCTTTATTACTATCATTACTGTCACGAGTATTATTATTTCCCATGAGGAGGAAAGAAAATGAAATAGCACCCATGTCCTTGTCATCATGTTAATGCCAGCCAATCTTTTCAGCAGGTACCAGGTTTCAGTCTTTCCTGCTGGGCCACATCCTACAGACTACTCCATAGCTGCTCCTCACAACGTTACCTGATCCTACCAGGCCAGCAGCATTTCTGTGGCTAAGGCTCAGAACAGCGGGCTGGTTCCCAGGGTGGGGCAACACCCTATGGCCCAGCGCAGTGGGGATGGTTGTGCTGGGACACTGGTTCTGCCTGCAGCCTGCCCGCAGAATCGCCTTCCTGCTGGGTTTGGAGAGAATCACCCACTCTGGCATTAGGAAAAGCTTTTTGCTCTTTAAACTGGCTCGGGCATTTAAGTCATTAAGGCAGGATGGGCTTATTCTAAGCAATTAGAGGATTACTGGGAGTTACAGGATATTCTCTGGTCTAATACTCTCCCTTTTTTGCTTTGGCTTTTCTGTAGCGTGTGAAGCAAAAAGGATGCCACCCTCATGAGAAAGAAGGTCACTGCCACCGTGAGGGCTGCAGGCATGGCCATCGCCATGGCCACACATGGGATGATGAGAAGGGAGGAGGTCACTGCCACTCCCATGGCCTTACACACACTCATGAGAAAGGTGCAGGCCCTTCCAAGTAGCGTCACAGTCAGTGGCATGGAAGAGGTTGCAGAAAGAGCAGCCACCTTCCACATGCTCTGTGGAAAGCACTTCCCACAGCACGAGAGGGTGTGCATGGCTACCACGCAGCTCTGCGTGACTCCATGGTACCGATGACAGCAGGATCCTGCAGGGAGGGGATCTGACCTGTTCTCTGTGCTTTCAGCTCAGCTGTTTCAAACTGCCATCTACTTCAACAAATGGTTTACTTAGTGCTGCTGAAATCCAGAGGATAAACCCGCACGCTTCAAAACACTGCCATACACCTGCCACACACGTCCGGGAATGGCTCTGGGAGCTTCCCCAGCTCCTGCCTGGTGAGCCGAGGGCCTTGACACCCGAAGGGCTGTGAACCTGCAGCTCCCCACTGCATTCGCACGAGTCCATCCGGGGCTGGGCGAGGCAGTTCGGTCCTTGCCGAGGAGCGCCTGCCTCCCGCCCCGTCGTGCGCCCTGCGCTCCTGCCCCGCACCCCGCGGGCTCAATGCCGCCCCGGCTGGTCCCGAAGGCGGAGGCAGCAGCCGAGCGGCCCGGGCTCGGTGCCCACTCGCTCCCCTCTCAGCCCGCACCCTGCGGCCATTGGCCGTCCGCGCCGGGCCCGCCTCCGCGGCCGCGCAAGCGCCGCTCGGAACCGCGCCGGGGCGCTGCCGCCGCCGCGCCAGGAGCGTTCAGCACCGCGGGCTATGGACAGCACCCCGCCGCCGGCCATGGAGGCCGCGCCGGGCTCGCTGCCCCTTGAGCAGCGGCACGAGGGGACGCGCCGCGGCCGCGGCCCCGCCTCGCCCAGGTAAGAGCGCGGGACGCCGGGGGGGGCGCCGGGGGTGGGGGGACACACTTGCCTCCCGTCGCGGGCGGGGGCCCGGCAGCGCTGCCGTGTGCGGTGCGGCGGGGCAATCGGCGGGGCCGTGTTGTGCCCGGTGCGGCGGGGCCGATCCGGCGCTGCGGAGCCGGTGCCCCGGCGGGTGGGAGCTCCCGCCCTCCCGCCCTGCCTCCACCCCCGGCTCTGTGGGTGCGGAGATGCCGGTGCAGCCGGGATTTTTTCCCGGGCCTGGAGGGTGTGGATCTGGCCAACAGCCTTCCCAAGCTGTGTCCCATCCTCTTGTCCTCCTGTCGCTGCCTGCCCAACCGCCCGCCCCAGTTCTAGGGCTGGGAGATGGGTGCTGTACGGCTGGTGTCCTGGTCTCTCCTGCTGTTGTTCCACATGCTATGTGGAGCCAACCGTGTCGGGGAGCAACTGCCTGGCTCGGCCACCCTGTCGGTTTCTGTCCCGCAGCATGGTGAGCTCTCCCTTCCCTTTCTGCAGCAATGGGTGAGCTATTGTTGGTAAAACTCAGCGTGTCTCCTCAGACAGTGTCCCAGTTGCTCTAGGCTTTGGGCAAGCACAGTTTTCACTTCAGAAATCTCATCCATAAAACCCTGCAGCCCTCACCTTCTCCATCCCCCCAGCACCATATGCTCCTTTACCTGGTGTCTTAAACCAGGCTGGCAGCCACATTGTCTTTTTCCAGAAATGTCAACAAGCCCATGATCATGGGCAAGGAGCCATCCCCAAATTTGCGAGCACATTTGTTAGACTGGAGCCAACTCCTCTTCTGATCTCTTCAGATTCTGCCTGGTCAGAGCGTACCCATGGTCTAGAGGATGGAAATTCCCTCTGGAGGCCGAAGAGTTTTGCTCCTGTTTGATAGCAGATGTGGGTGCAGAGACACCCCACGCTGCCTGGGGGAGCAGTGGGGCAGTGCCTTCAGGCAGCTCTGAAGATCTCAGCCAGAGGCCCGGGTGCTTTTGGGTCTGGGGCTCGCTTGGGTGCCTGTTACACAGTCCAGCCCTGCCTTTGTAGCTTTGCTTGCTTGAGTAACCCCTGGTCATGCAAACAGGGCTTTTGAAACAAATGCCAAGCCTGTAAGTGTTAGGTTACAGAGATGAGTTAAGCCATCCGAAACAGGTGTATTTTGAATTTCACTCATGCTGCTCCCTCGGGAACACAAATTTATGGCAATAAAGCACAAGAAGATAGCACTCTCACTTCTGAGCGTGCACAGACATAAAGGCTTCCTTGTTCTCTTCACACAGCCACTAAAGGGTTAGCTTTGTAGTCCCCAGCTTCTGCTCCTAGCCATTGCTCCTCATCATCAGAGAAAGAGAGGTGTTTGACATCCAACCCCTCCCTTCACTGCTCCATTTCTTAGCAAACATGATGTTACCAGCGCAACTTAGACTGCCAATGCAGGGAGAGCAAGATGCACCCAGGGCTGCCCTGGCACTGATGGCTGGGTAGGGATGTGGAACCCACTGTGTCTGGCTGCATCCCATCACTCCTAGCTGCGCCCACATCAGCAGTAGATGCCCAGGGTTAAGGCTGCTCAGATGAGTCAATGGAAAGGATTATAGAACTAAACTTTTCCTGTCAGACTACACGGAAAGAAGAGTTTTGCAGTCTCATTAATTTTTCATGATGATTTAACATACTCGTGAGCCTCATTAGCACAAAGCCAGGTAGGTCTTCTCAAGGATACACACTATCCTCCTGCTGGAGTGAAAGAAGCAAAACGAATAGCAGCTGCACACGTTTGTCACACGTTTGTCAGAGAATCTGACCCAGCCTCAGGAGGTGTCAGCTGGACAGGGAAGCAAGAGAATGAGGTGAGAGCAAAATGCAAGGAACCCTTCCCTAATGTCTGGAACAAGGCACTCATGTCTCCTGAGAAAACCCAACCAAGAGCACTACCGCTGTTTGCTGGTGGTATGTTCAAAGAGAAACCCTCTATTTAAATTCCATTATAAAACCCCATTCTTAAAAAGTCATTTGCAGCTCAAAGGAAAACCCATTAATCTGGATGGAAGCTGATCTTTACCACATGGTTTTAATTCAGATTTTTTTTTCCATGTGTGAAAACCCATACAGCTGATACTCAAGCAAAACCATCCTAGAGAAAGTAAATAAAAACTAGCTTTCTTTTATTCCCCCTTGAGATTCTTTTGTCAACAGGAGAAGTTGTAGTTTGACTCAGGCACCAGACAGCTCCATTCACATGGTAGGTGTTTCCTACCTTTCATATGCAAAGTGCTGCTTTCCTGATCCTCTCCTTAGTATGCAAAGGGTGAGATAACCTTTCTATTAAAAAAAGAGAAGGTGGTGGGGACAAGGGTGGAATTAGGCAGATGTCCTGGGTTCAGCTAGGATAGAGTTAATTTTTCTTTCTTGTAGCTGATGTAGTGCTGTGTTTGGGAGTTAGGATGTTGATAACACACTGATAATAGAGAATAAAGAAGCCATTTCTTCAAAACACTGTGGATTTTTCTCCTCCCTCGGAGACGCACATGGTCTCTGGCTTCATGGCTCAGAAGGAAGCAGGACTACAGATGTGCCAAAGAAATGGAGTGCCTGAGGAAAGGGAAAGACACCACGTGCTGTCATTTCCTGGCCCCACAAGCTGGCAGAGCAAAGCTGTCCTGAGGGGGAGGGAGTTAGGGGCAGACAGCCAACACAGTGTACTTCCAACACACCATCTTGCTGGAGCTTTTGTGCTCAGGCTGGTAGGGAGGAGGGCAGCAAAACCACCTCCTACTGACCCCTTCTGCGGGGCAGTGCCTGATCTCCATAGCGTGGTGCTGGTCTCTGGGGGCAGGGAGATAGCCCACTCATAGCATTCAGCCCTTGGCTCCTGCCACAGACTCTGCAGTGCCTCCGGCTGCTCCACATCCCAGCAGAGCTGGAATGGCAGAAAGCCGTCTCCTTCGACATCTTGACCTTATCTTGCCTGCTGCCTTGTGGGAAGAAGCTTCTGTCCTTCCACTTGTTGTCCCAGGTGAAAAAGGCTGCCTATACCCTGGTATGCCTCTCCGAAAAGCACTGCTGCACTCCAAATGACTAGGGTGGTTTCATAAATCTGATTGTTATATTGTCTAGACATCTCAAGGGAAGCAAATAGAATAAGACACTCATTGCCTTGGGAGCCGTGTTACCTCCAGGCTGTCCCTTGCCCACACCTCCTTGTCCTCTTTTCCCAGCACCTCTTTGGTTGCACCCAGCTGAGATTGAAGAAGACAGTGGAGGCTGTCAGGCTACCTCAGTAGGCTTCTCCATGGCTGAGAGATAATTTCTGCCCACTCAATCCCAAAGATGTCAAATATCTGACATGGCCTAGATTGGAAATGAATGTTAAAAAATGTTTCTCCTACCCTGGTGTTAGTCCTCGTTCATGGCAGAGTGGCAAGCAGAGGCCAGTGTGGTGCTCTACCCATCTCTTCTCCTGCTTGGCAGTAAACAGACATCAGAAACTCCTCCACAGCCACTTTTCCAGCACAGTTCATGGTCCTGCAGTCCCAGAAAGGTACCGGTGACATGGTTGGAGGCAAACAAGGACCAGTCTGCATCTCTGGTGCAGACGTCAGCAGATCAAACGCTGAGCCTGCCAGCATGATGGCTAATTGGGAGTGTAGCAAGTGAAGACTTGAATTCTGCAGCGCTGCCAGCAGTGATTATCCGAAGCGATCATTATTTGCAAGCTCCAGGTTTCCCTGGAGATTTTGGAGAACCAAGGTCACATTGTCATGGAGCTGGAGAGAGACAAGCATAAGGCAACGCGTATCCGGAGGGTGACTGACAGAACTGTAATTGTTTAGTCTGAAAAGGAGATAATGAAGAAGAGTCAGGAGTGAATGATTTTAACTAGTCAGAGTTATTCCAAAATATGAAGTCACTGAGCAGGCAGGGGATTGGGTTAAGAGCAACATGCGGGGGAAGAATGGAACTTGGCAGTATTTTGAAGCAAAGATGGTAAACAAGAAGAATGGGTTTTCATGTGAAATACTAGAGTCAAACACTTTAAGGTATGTGCATAAAAACTGGAGGCAGTCTGCGCTGTCCAAGAATCTGTCATCTGCTTTGCCCACCATGAGGTTTTGTAGCTGAGGAGTTTTTGGAGGAGGAATTTGTCATTGCACGCTTCCTGCATCTCCCTGACCATCTCCAAAGCGTATTTTGTGAAAGCCTTTTTGTTCTGCCCAGAGTTACACATTCATCATCAGATGGAGCAGATCAGCAGACTGATGTGTTGCAGGGAGGCCGCGGGAGGCCGCCAGAATAAATGACAAAGTCCTTAAGGTGGTAGAAGCATTGCTCCTATTGCTGCAGCCACACACATTTATACACTGTACAGGGTTTACTCGAAATAGCAAGCTAACTAGTTACATTAGGAAGTACACGAGCCCCCCCTTAAGGATTATTGGCTAGCCAAGGGTCAGCAGGTGATGTGCACGCTCTTGTAGGAATGCTGTCTTACCTGGTTTCCCTTGTTTGCAGTTTTACTTTATCTCCTTGCAGCCCTGGGATAGAGACAGGGGCCCTCTGTTCCCAGCCACGCAGCTAGGATTGTTGTATTACAGCTGCAGCATCAATAATGCTCTCTATATCTCCCCCTTTTTCTTTTTGCACAATCCATGGTTGTGCAATAGCTTTATTAATTAACTGTTTAATAAGCCCAATTAGGCAATAGCCAAGAAACAGTACAGCAATTAAAGGGATCAAAGATGTAACCATTATTTTGAGAAGACTCATTTCCCAGCTGGTAAATCCCCATTGGCATGACCAATCTCCCAAAGGGTCGTCCTGCTTTGAAATCTTACATATTTATATACCTTCAAGGGAGGTTTCTCAGTTGCTCCACAATTAGCTGAGGGTGAGAAGAGGCAGGGGGGAAAAGCCATCTGCACTGTACCAGGTTTGTATCACCACAGTGGAATTTCTCAGCAGTGATCCACTCTGCCTCAATGTTCAGCAAGAAGCAAAGCCTTTCCATGGCTGCTTTGCAAGCAGCAGTGAGATGTAACTGTTGCCTGGATCAGCTAGCCAGGTGCCCACACTAATGTAGTTACAAAAAGCCTCTGGTCCCAATCTCCTATGCAGATCCAGCAGTTAGAATGAAAAAGAATGTTGGGTTTGCTTTGAAAAAAACAGCAACAGAAATACTCTACAGGTGTGAGAATACCAAGAGCATAAGTTGCAGGTGAATCATTGTGCACTGTAGGGAACCATCATCTATATAAAGTGTACAAAAATTAGGAAAACTGACAGGATCAAGGTACAGGGGAAACAGTAACTTAGAGGCATGAAAAAGGGAGTGAGAAAAGGTCTAGCCCTTGCCAAAGCATAACATGACTACAGCCCCAGCTGTCTGCTGAAAACTCCATGACCCAGGTCTACTAGTACAAAACAGCAAGCCTGCACTCCGGTCCCTGGACACCTGGGAAGAGTGGGACAAATCACACCTCAAGCTTGAGAGAGCGGACTGAGTGACTCTCTGGGTCAGCTCTTCCAAACAAACTTTGCCCCTGCAGCTCACCAGAGCCGTCGGGGACATGGTGGTTGGCCTCTCCCAGTCAGGTTGGTTCTATAATTAGTATGGATGGGCAATGACTAATTAAAGGTGTCATTTCAGATGCTGAATACCACAGAGAGTAATCTTTCTTCCACCTGTGTGCAGTGCCCCTGCACTGTGCTGCAGTACAGCTGACCCTGAAGCCCTCCTAGTGCAGGGATGACCCTGATGAGGCTGTAACAAGCCCAGTCAAGACCTCAGATGATATCTCATGAACAGCTTTTCTGGCATTTGATTTATAATCTCATGCATTGTATTGCTACATACGAAGAACTGATCCATGTCTTCTGTTGTTTACAAGCAGTTTACAAGCTGTAACTCAAATCACTTACTTGAAATGCTGGGTAATCCCATCGCTAATCCATCCTGGCATGCAACAGGGTGGATAGTATTTCTTCTGATAAATTCTGTGGGTGAACGGAATATCACTGTCACAATCTGCTTAGCAGCTCCTGCCTTGGCCAGCAGTGCTTCTCCTTGTTACACTGAACTAGCTTGAATCTTGTGAGTACTTTGGGTTGTAGAGCAGAGGCAACCAAGCGTTGGAACTGTTGGGAGCAACCTGTCACTCTTGTCTCTGAGAGGTGTACACGCATCTGTCTGCTGGTTTTCTAGCAGCTGCTTCAGTGCAAACTCTCTGACTTCATTCAGCCCCTCTGCATATAGTCATGGGAAACATTAATGGTCTCGCAGATGCTGTCTGATGTTGTTCTCTGGGTGCACAGCCTCTTCCAAGGATACCAAGAAACTCACATGCACAGACACTGGCATTTGCATACTATTTTTAATATAATTTTGCCATTTCTTCTCTCCTCCCCTGGCCACTACCAAAAATTATCCAGCAAAGAAATTTGACAACTCAAAGTAAAACCTCACATGAAGCCCACGTCCCTGCCCCTGTGTGGCCTGACCTTCAGCAAACCTGCATTTGATCATCAGTGATTGCTTCTGAAGTCGGTGTCATTGTAATGAGGACCTATGAGCATGTCATCTGGGTCTGTAGCTATGCCTCAGCTGTCTTCTGGCTTAAAAACTAAAACTGGCATTGGATGGCGCCTAATCTGGTGAGATTTGTTCCTTACTAGCCCCTGGATGGGTACGCTGTGCATGTAAAGCTGAGTGCCATGGGTCTCTGTACCAGCACCAGTGTAACTGCTGCCACGAGCATTGCTCTGCTGTAATATTTTCAAGAAATAAGCCTGTTCTGTAAGATCATGAAATAGTTTCTTCAGTGTTGATAACCTCAATCGATGTTGGAAAGTACAAAACACAAGCTGCCAAGGCCACTGTGTCCTTCTTTCTGGAAAAAGTACCAATTTTCAATCAATACTGAGATAATAATGTTCTTCAAATCCTTTTTTGTCATTTATATGATTGTGACGCTTAACCTTGGGTACAATACCAGGGACTTGGAATTGCTAGAATTCTGTCTTGTTCCGTGGCTGCCTGAAAAATAAATGAGAGGGACTCTGCTTTTTTAAAAAAATATCCTCTTCTCAAACATTTTGCTTTCATTTTTCCCCACATCCCATCAGGTACCTCAGGCTAAAGTTCACCTCACTGTAGTCATGCTCCAAGCACTCATAATTCTTTGATGACTGAGACACTTGGTGATTCTAGCTGGCCTGAATCATTCATCCTACCTAATCCTTGATGCCAGACACTAGGGCAAGGCATGTAGGTTGGCTGTAGACACCATGGCACATGCTCTGAACAAGGACCAGAGACTACTGGTGCCTCCATATTGTGCTTCCTTCTTGAGCTCCAGACCGCAGGGTGCTGAGAGGTAGAACTCCCTGACCCCTTGGCCAGCTGCCTCTCAAGACAGCAATTCCTAAGGCATTTTGGGGATTTGAGTGACCTCAGTCTCCTGTGTGTGAGGGGATTTGGTGTCAGACTAACCAGCCCCTCACGGTATTATTCAAACTTTCTGCCAGCTAGCAAAAGCTCTCATGGTCCATAAGTCAAGAACTATAGGAATTAAATGATTCTTTTTCATTCCATGCAGAGAAGAAAGCATATCCTGCAGGGACCTTATTACTTGGGGACTGGAGTCTGCAACCGTTTTGCTTCAGTAAATTGAGCAGTTGGAGAAAAGTCAAGCTCCAAAAGATCTTGAGAGATCCTAGTCCATGCCCTTCCTATATATCCAGACTGATAATACCTGTTGCTGACATCCCTGGGAGATGTATGTCTAAAATGTTCCTGAAGAGCCCAGTCTGCAGGACACATGGGCAATTAGGGCACGTGCCAGGCGGGAGGCCTAACCCCCTGCTACACCCTCACTTCCACCACGTTCACCGTTCAGGTTTTTTTGGTGCCAGGGATGATTCACTCTCCTACTCTCCCAACGTGGAGCAGCACCAGCCCTTCTGCAGAGGAATAAAACACATTCAACTTCCCAAGAAGCCCAGATAATTGAGTGCCTTCCTCACATGCAGGCTGTTTTGGTTTTTGTCTCCCTAGATCTCTGCAATCACTCTGGGGTTCTGAGTCAGGACCCCACTGTCACCAGCCAGTGTGATCTGCCCCCTCCACAGTGAAATATCAGCACACACAAAGACGTGATGGATTTTCCATCACCCGGTATCCCTGAGTGAGTCATGAATATCTTTAGAAAAAGCATAATCCAGCCCTGACCCTGGCTCTTGGTACAGCAAACAGCAGATGGGGTTCTCCATCCTGTGTTACGTGGGAAGCCTGTGAGCATCTCCAGTTTGCAGGATGCAATCCCCTGTGTAACCTTTCTCCTGCTCTGCTGTTTAACAGAGAAGGGGTTTACCATACCCTTATTTTCCCTCACAGATCAAAACAAAACGCAGGACCTTGCCAGACCTGTCTTGCCATGCCAGAGACTGGGACCACCGAGCCCAGCTACAGTGGCACTTCCTGGGAAGGAATCTGCCCGGTCCATCACTGCCCCATCCCTGCATCCCCCAGGCTGAGCAAGGACCACCTGCCCTCCTCCAGCCACAGGCTTGGGCCAGTCTCCACCCAGTTCAACGGCCAGGTGCCATCCAGCTCCCAGGATTCACAGCAGCATCACCTGTATTACCCCTGCAACCACCAGGAGCACCGAGGCAGCTACGGCCTGCCCCCGCTCCCTGGGCATGGCGAGAGGCACATGTTGTGTTCCCACCTTTCCAGCAGTGATCCAGCACCAGCTTCCCACCATGAGGCCTCAGAAATGCCCTGGAAACAGTGGTCTCCAAGGCAGCGACGGCCGGTACAGCATCATGTAGTGACAGTCAGGTAAGAGGCATGTTGAGGGTGGCTCAGGGGCTTTCAAAAGCACCCCTGACCTTTGTGATGGGAAGTGAGTGGGGATGCACGAAACAGGGTTTCACTCTTCAGTGTGGGAGAGAGAGCAGCTGGCCCAAAACACATGGAGGGATCCAGTTTGCTCTCTCCACCACTGTGGAAAGTGTAGAGAGCTACTGTTCCCACACCAGGGAGAGACAGGGTTTGCTTCTCAAGGTGACTCACTGGTTAAAGCCAAGGTCGCCCAGTTCCTCCTAGATCACTCAGGTCTGTTTAAGCCCATCTTTCCTTTTACACTGCAAGACATCCAGCTGGGTAATCATTTGTCTGGGCAGAGCTTCTCTGTGGTAAGAGCAGAATTCATTTATTTTTCTGCCTCCACCAAAGCTGCAGCCTGTGCTGTGTGGAGAGCAGAGGCAGCAGAAGGAAAGCACTGGCTACAGGTGAGCAGTGAGAAATACAACAGTGGGAAGATTATTTTGTTTTCCAGGTTGGGCAGCAACAAGGATATAAATTATGTTCGTGAGGTTCAACAAGCACCTGGGTCGGGGCTATCCTCATCATCAATACAGATGATGACCGCTCTGCAGCGAAGGACTTGGGGGTGCTGGTGGCTGAGAAGCTCGACATGAGCTGACAATGCACACTTCCAGCCCACAAGGCCAATCTCTGGGCTGCATCAAAAGGAGCGTGGCCAGCAGGTCGAGGGAGGGGATTCTCCCCCTCTACTCCACTCTCATGAGACCCCACCTGGAGCACAGTGCCCAGTTCTGGAGTCCCCAACACAAGGAGGACATGGACCTGTTGGAACATGTGCAAAGGAGGGCCACAAAGGGCTGGACCACTTCTCCTGTGAAGACAGGCTGAGAGAGTTGGGGTTGTGCAGCCTGGAGAAGAGAAGGATCAGGGGAATCTGCAGCCTTCCAGGCCCTGAAGGGACCTACAAGAAAGCTGGGGAGGGACTATTTAAAAGGGCCTGCATGAGGCCTGGATGATAGGATATGGGATAGTGGGTTTAAATTGTGTGGGGCTAGATTTAGATTGGATATAAGAAAGAAATTCTTCACTACAAGGGGGGTGAGGCCCTGGCACAGGCTGCCCAGGGAGTTGGTGGCTGCCCCCTCCCTGGAAGTGTTCAAGGCCAGGTTAGATGGGGCCTTGAGCAGCCTGGTCTGGTGAGATGTGTCTGGTGAGGGGTGGAACTTGATGATCTTCAAGGCCCTTCCAGCCCAAACCAATCTGTGACTCTATGGTTCTATGTACTGTCCATGACAAAATTAGGGAAAGCACTCCCTCCTTTGGTGTGCAGAGTGCCACAGTGACTTGCTCAAGTGGTGGATGTTTTGTGCTATAAGGATACATACAGGAAGGGCTTTTGCAATAGCCTGAGCTACAACCTCTGCTCCTTCCAGCCAGGATCATCCTTCCTCTCTGTCTGTGCCTTCTGAGGTCCACTGTTGGCACTAGGCCATGTTCCCTGGACTACCACAGCAGTAGCCACCAGAGTCTGATAGAAGATGGCACAGGGTTCCTTCCTTGTCTTTGCACAGCAGTGCAGGGTTAGGCACAAAAGAGAATTTAATTTGCTTGTGTTTGCAGTGCAGAGCAATTGCAGTCAGAGGAGTGGAGCCTGGATCCTTTTTAGCTCGTACACTATCAACAAAATAGTCAGCTGCGTCCTCCGTAACAGGTTGTTTAAGTAGGAAATCCCTGGCAGAACATGCAGCACAAGCAAACAGAAAAGTGGTAACAAAATAATGCCAGAATGGGGCTTTTAATCCAAGCAAATCTACTTGAGAAGTATTGTGAGAGAATTAGCACAGGATGGGCAGTGTGCTGCCAGAAGGAGACCTCTCAGTATTCATTTGCTGAGGTTTTTTCTTTGCTCGATCTCTCCCAAATCTACAGAGCATTAGTGCCATGAGGAAAACACAGTGTTTTTTATTACATAGTTCTTCCATGGGGAACTCTCCTCCATTGCTTTTTCATGTCCTTCTTTCCTAACAACCTGCCAGGAAGGATGATCTGCCACAGGGTCACCGGTCAGCTGCCCAGAATGGAGCTGGGCCATCAGCCCCATCCAGTTATGGACTGCAGCAGGATCTCCTCCCAGTTTAAGAGCGTAGGAGGAGGTTGAAGGGAAGAGGAAGCACTTACTGAGCTGAGCCTGGCATGGTTGTAAAGAGAAGAGGAAGCCACAGCTGGGAGCAGTTTGCTGGAAGCTGCGTTGCAACCCGAGGCCATGCCAGGGTGGCACATATGTGGAGGGGACATTTCGGTGGAAACAGAGAACAGAACAAGGGGGTCCATCAGACACTGTGATGCACTGAGGTGCAGCCTTTTTGGTAAGATGTCAGTGGAAAGCTTGTCCTCAGGGACTTATTAACAAATGTAACCTTGGGTCCCCTGGGCATGGTGGCTTTATTTCAGTCCTCAGAGCCCTACAAGGAGAAATGACAAATGATCCTCTGTGAAGAAACCCTGGTAACATGTTTTGACTGACTCCACTGTCCTTCTGCTCCTCTAGACTGGACAAACGCTGCCTGCAGGAGGGCCCAGGAAACAAGTGAGAGGGACCTTTTTGAAAACCCTTGCTGCACTGAACAGGAAAGAAAAGCTATCTCTAAGCACTGCTAGTCTGGCTGAGTAATTCTAAGGAGGAGGTATGCTCTTGTCAAGAAGCAATGTGAGAATTTGGTAGAATTTTCATGGAGAGAGTTGCAGTGTGATTTCATAGAATCATAGAATCACAGATGAGTCTGGGTTGGAAGGGACTCCGAGGATCACAGAGTTCCAAGCCCCCTTCCACAGGCAGGGCCACCAACCTCCAGGCCTACACAAGGTTGCCCAGGGCCCCCATCCAACCTGACCTTGAACACCCACAGGTATGGGGCACCCACCCCCTCTTTGGGCAGTGATTCCTGCATTCCTAGTGTCCATTACTTTCTACAGGGTTTTCTCAGAGGGGCAAAACCAAGGAGTGCCTCTGTTATTCCCGATCCCTTTGGTTAAAACACCATGGGAGAAGGATGGTCTCAGTTGTTAAGCTAGTCGGTGCAGTGCCAGTCTCCTGCAGCAATGGCTCAGCTGGGGGCTTTACAGCCCTCAAAGGGTTATCTGGCTCATGACCAGTGCTGTGCTTTGAAGGAAAACAATAAATTAATGCTTTTTCTTTCTTTTTTTTTTCTCCCTGTCTGTAGACATGACAAAGCTTTCAGGATGCCAAAAAGGTATGTTTCCCATCCTTCTACCCTGTCATCATTGCTCTCCTACCCTGCAATTAGGAAGCGCAGAGTGTTACTGCTAGTGCCATCCCCAGCAGGCCCAGTCTCAGAGATGAGGTCAGCGCTCCCCTCAGGACTTCCCTGAGGATTTGTTTCCTTGGATTGCTCGGGAGATCAATTTAACTTGCATTCATAAATAGCAGCGCTGTCTTGGTAGCTGTTCTGGGGGCAGGTGCCTGTCTCTAATCCATACAATAGCTTTGTGTATGTATACAGTGTATGTATGCGTGTATGTATATACTGATGCCTCGGAAAGCTGGAATCAAAACTCACTAGCCTTGGTGACTATTAAGCAGGTATCCTTTACTGCAGCACTGGGCACACAGGGGATCACTCCTCCAAATGTGTGCCCATTAAAGCCAAATTTCTCATATTTATACAGGTTAACTATACATATTCATTATCATTTCTAAGAAAACACAGGGTTATGCAAATTATTTCCAGGAAGTAATTTACATTAACTCCTCACAGATAGAGTATGCTCAGTAACACTTGGGGTCTTCCGGTGGTCTTCAGGGATGAAGGCTGAAAGTCTTTCTCTCTCTCAGCACATGCTCTTTACAGTTTTCTCCATAGTTTCCAAAACACATTCCTGATCTCAAAAACACATTCCTGATCTCAAAAACACATTCCTGCACAAACTAGTTAGGAACCGCTTTTTGCTGAAAACAAGATATACTCTGTCTCTTAATTGGTCATTGGTCTCATTATCTATGACTCCCTTATCTTCACTTTCTTGAGCTTCAAGGCTATTGCACTGTAATGGCTAAGTTTTGTAGCCGCTTTCATAAACCAGCTCACACAGTTACAGCCATATTCTACTAAAATCCAAAACAAAACTATTCTTTAAAACATGCAAATACACTGCAGCTGATTTATTCTCACCCCCTCCTATTTTTACCCTTGTGGTAACTGGACATGGAATCACGCAAAACAGCCTCCAGAAATTGGGTACACTAATGTGTAAAGGGCAAATTTTTGTTAATTTTCATAGCAAAGAACTCATCTATGAAACAAGGTGAAAAGCAGTCTTAAATTGAAAAAAATACTAGGCCTGTGAAGAGCTGTTTGAAGAGCTAGTGATGAGTTCTAATTATGGAGAACACTGCGCTATTCTGGATATGAGCCATCAGTGTGCATCTGCAGCCCAGAAGGCCAGCCAAATCCTGGGCTGCATCATCAGAAGTGTGGCCAGCAGTTTTAGAGAGGTGATTCTACCCCTCTATTCTGCTCTGGTGGACCTCACCTGGAATACTGTGTCTAGTTCTGGAGGCCTCAGCACAAGAAAGACATGGACCTGTTAGAGTGAGTCCAGAGGAGGCCACAACAATAATCAAAGGGCTGGAGCACGTCTCCTATGAAGTCAGGCTGAAACAGTTGGGATGGTTCAGCTTGGAGAAGAGAAGGCTCTGGTGGGACCTTATTACCAAGGATGTGTAGCAATAGGATGAGGGGTAATGGTCTTAAACTAGAAAAGGGGAGATTTAGGTTGCGTATTAGAAAAAAGTTCTTCACTCTGAGGGTGGTGGATCACTGGCACAGGTTGCCGAGAGAGGTGGTGGAGGACCCATCCCTTGAGACATTCAAGGTCAGGCTTGATGGGGCTCTGAGCCACCTGATCCAGTGAAGGCGTCCCTGCTCACTGCGGAGGGTCAGACTAGATAGCCTTTGAAGGTCCCTTCCAATCTAATGCATTCTATGATTCTATTTGATTTCGTGAAGTTGGAGGCAAGAGGAGCAAAAAAGCAGGCAAACAGGCTCATCACACCTCGAGGCTGATATGCACTGGCACAGCCTCTGTAAAGTTCATAAATATTCCACTTCCCTGTGAAGCTCAAATACTCGTCAACTATTTTTGAGCAAAGAATTTCTTGTATTTTGGAAATACATCAGACTCCAGAAGAACTACCCAGATTCTGCCAAACCAGAGCAGGAACCTATTCCGCTATCTTGTATCTCAACAAATATTTTTGAGGAAGACAAAATTACTGACGCAGTAAAACCTGCACTGGTAAAAAATTCTGGGATAGGAACTTCAATAGATGATTCTATAGGATGCACAGCTTGTTCCAGAAGAAAAACAGAACTTGGATGGAAAATTTTCAACCAGACTTTAACCACAAAAGTAACCAGCAAAACATCATTTGGCCAGAGTAAGGTGCTTTTCTGGAAGGGTTTTGTCTGTAGAGAAGTGTCATTAAACACGCATGTGCCACCATACCATGCACAGTATTCCAGGCTTAGCCCTGGCCTGGGAGCTTGCAGGTGTTCTCCAAACCCTGGAGGAAAACTGGTCTGCCACCCTTGCAGATGCTTTGGTGTAGGCTCAGTGTTTGGCTTTGAGGCTGAGATCGAGGTGAGATTCATTCATGCGGTGGATGCAGAAGCTATTTGTCTGCCCTGTGAACACTGCTGGCAGTCCTAGCATCAGCTGTCTGCTGTCCCTCCTGTTTTGCTGTGCATGTGTCCATATAGTTCCCAAAAGTAAGGTAGACCCCTACATAGTGAGTGAGTTTAGATCAATGGCAACGGAGTTGTTCATTATCTTTAGGGCACCCTTCAGAATAGCCCAAGGACTTCTCAGGGCCCACAGCATGAAAATCTGCAGGCCAGACTGTCAGGCAGCTACTAGCTTAGATTGCACGATGGGAGGGAGAAGGAAGAAGCTCTTTTTAAATGCAATTTTTAAAGTTAAATATTTAAAGCTTCATTTTGCCCCAGGATGCAAGAGTCTGCCTTTTATTATTTCTGATTGAAAAAGCAGGAAATTTTCGGGAGGAAAAATATAATTACCCAAGTTAATTAGGATTGCCTGCAAACATCCAGTTGGAGGTTTAATATGTTCATTAAGAGCTGTACTAGAGGCTCCAAGGTTTCCAATAAATAAATGCTCAACCAGAAAGCCTTCATTCTTTAACTTCCTTTCACTAACTCTACACTGGCTCGACAGCAGGGTTTGTGCTAATAGCAAGAAGTGCCTCAACAGCTGCATTTTTTCTTCTCCTGTTGATTCCAGTTATTCCCAAATGATCGCGGAGTGGCCCATAGCTGTCCTGGTGCTGTGCTCAGTGACGGCTGTGGTTTGCACTTTAGCTGGCCTGCTCGTTGGAAATTTGCCTGACTTTTCAGAACCCCTAATGGTAAGTCCCTACAGATGATATGTCAACATGAACATAAGGAAAATCCACAGGCCAACCACCAATATATTCTTTCTGCCATATAAAATGAGCCGATGGTGCTTTCCTTCTCTGCAGGTAGGGGCAGCAAGGCAGGACAGTAAATCAAGAAAGGCATCAAAGCCAGTAGAAAAGTGACCGTGTTTATCAGTGATCCGCTGTCCTTAACCCACAGTGTGCAACCAAAGCAAGACTCCCTCAAGATGAACACAAAGTGTCAGAGTCATGCACAGTATTTGCTGTTCCTCTGACACCTACACGAGTGGCAGCCATCAGCCCTTCTCTCAAGCAACACTGTGGGCTCACACCACTGCCCTCAGCCTGGTGTGGAGACACTGCCAGCACAAACCAGGATTTCTCCTTTTGCTCCCCTTCCACTGCTGGAAGACCAAGGTTGTCCAAAAGGACTAGGCTGGGTGGGGACTCGGTGGAGCATCTGGCTCTGGTTCCTACAGTCTGTCTGCGAGCGAGGCTCTTAAAATGGGAAGGCTGCCCTGTTTTGAGCATTGCTGCACAGGGTTCTGTTTTCCATGCAGGATCCCTTATTTCTTAAAGGAATCCCTGTCTCTCATCAAGGGAAGAATCCTGAGAAAATGAGAGTAGACTTTGTCCAGGAGGAGAGAAACTATCCACATTTCTGTGACTATTTTACTTCAAGAGGAGAAGAGCCTTCTGAGGTCAGGGAGACAGAATTATAGCCATCCTTGCCCAGAAAGGAAAGAAATGAGACATACCTTTTTCTGTCAGTTCTGGGATGCAGTATTTCCAGGGAAAATTACGTTAGTGTATCTCTCCAAGATGCAGTGATAATCTCATATAGTTTCTGTGTCTAGAAGGAGAATTAAGGGGAGGTAAAATAACTTGAAATGCAAGCTGATGACAAACCCCTTTTGCTTGGCTGCAGGGTTTTGAGCCCCGAGACACCGACATTGGCAGAAAGCTCATGGTGTGGAGGAACATAGAGAGCCATACAGGCTACAAGAAGACCTTGTCCCTTTCTCCCTATGCCGAGAAAAAGAGGTATTTGAGTTTGGTTTGGGGCGTTTGAGGAACATGTTGGCTGTACAGTTATAGATTCAATGCTTCAAGACATCTGTGTAAATTACAACATATATGCTACACTTAAAAGCAACAAAGGCACTGGAGAGTTTAGGCTGTTTGCCTGCAGTGGCCTTAGGCTCGCTATTCTGGAAACTAGGAATTAGGCCCTAAATTCTTCAGGTGTTTACTTCACTGCTTACCTTTACGAGACTGCAGAGGCGATCCAGCGTGTCAGCACAAAGGGATGCAGCTCCTCACTCAGTCTCACAAAGGTCCCTACAAAGGGGCATAGCCATCCCAATACCAAAAACCTGTCCAAGCAACTCTCTTTCAAGACTGTGACGGCTCTTGCAGCAGTGCTATGAGTGGCACCAGAGCCTTGTCAGTGAACGTATCTCATAGCCAAATAATCTCTAGTTACGTAAATAATCTGATTTCTTGTTAGCTATGACAGCATTGGCAGTAGCAGAGGTCAGAAGGCTGCTCAGGGAGAACAAGAAGCGAGGACACGGAGAATGGTGGAACAAATCTACGGAGCGGATGGTTTCTTTTGTGGTCCCCCAGGTGAGTGAGATCTTGATGTGATAGTATGTTTTACACACAGAGAACTCAACAGCATACAGAATTGCCAAGGTGGTTAGGACACAGGGAAATGATCTGAAAGTGTGCTAAGAAAGCCATGGATACAGTATCACCCTGTGAAACCTAAGCCACCTTTTGGATAGTGATCTTCCAGCACTTTGTAACTGAGTGCTTAGAAAAGGCTTGTTCTGAAATTCTGCAGAAGAGCTGTTTAACTTTTTTTGCCATACTTCTTTCTCCCATTTAGAAATATGTCTTAAAAGCACCCATAAAAGGACTCAAGTTTTCACCATTTGCCCATATCAAACGTGAATACCCTGAAAAAATAGCATATGTCCCTCTCCCTCTCTGCTCCTTCTTTTCTTCCTGAAAAATGTGTCACTAAAAACTGGAAGGAAAAAAGAAAACTCCAAGACACACAAAATGTGTCCCAAAGTGGACTAAGTAGAAGAGGAACAGCATGCATTTTTACTCCCTTCCCTGCCTCTACTCCACTTCTGAAATCAAACACGAAACCCACAGGTCCTTGGGACTTTCGGGCTGAACTCGAGCCCCTCGTGTAACAGGGGTGCAGAACCAGGTGCCAACACTCACTTAAAGCCTGCTGACAGCACAGAGAGCGCATTCTGAAAATGCCCAACACTGCTCTCCTGCTGCTGACAGATGAGTCAGGAGCAGGGATCAGATCACACGAGGCAGATGCTCCCACTCACCGCAAGCTACTCTCTTTGTGACCTGCTTCTCTTCAGGGAGTTCTCCATAGCAGCCATACGCAGTCACACAGCGAGATATGGTGGGGTGCTTTTTTTTCTATGCACAGAGTCTACTCCCCACACTCTGGCTGATTCATCTTCATTTCCTAATCTTTTTTTAAATTAATTTTTTAATTTTATATTTCTTCTTCTTCTTTATTTCAGAAAAGAGCTATTCCCAGTTGGTATTTATGTCCACAACTGCTGGGAGCTTATGGAACCTGCAAGCTATTCAGTCCATGTGTCAAATTGAACAAGACAAGGTTAGTGATGTCAGGAAGAACATGTATACATGCTGTCTCTTTCCTGACTGCCGTAATCTTTAATCTTTAATCTTTAGCTGAAGGGCAGTCAGATAAAAATAATGTAAGGTACAGAACAGGTTTCAGCCTAGAGAACCCCAAAGCATTTTACCTACTTAGTAACACATGGATGATTCCACCTGTCACTGAAGTCCAGCTGCAAAGTAGCAGCTGCCACTAAACAAGAATGAATGGAAGAAATTCTTCACTCTGAGGGTAGTGAGGCACTGGAACAGGGTGCCCAGGGAAGCTGTGGAAGCCCCATTCCTGGAAGTGTTTAAGGCCAGGTTAGATGGGGCTTTGGGCAACCTGGTCTAGTGAAGATGTCTCTGCCCATGGCAGAGAGGTTAGAACTAGATGATCTTTGAGGTCCCTGCCAACCTAAAGCATTCTGTGATTCTACAACACTGAACAAGAGCTTGGTCCTGAAGCCAAAGGCGTCCATCAGAAGCTGCTGAGAATATCAGGCAGCAGAACCTAATAACTGAAATGGATGTATCATCTTGGAGACCGTGACAGCAAGTTTTACAAGTGGGAAGTTTAATTGGATTAGCTGTGTTTGCTATAGGATCCAAATTTTCAAATCAGAGGACATAAAATATAAATAAGGATCAGGGTTTAATTTTTGCAAAAGGCTGCCATGTTTCAATAGCTTTAGTATCTGCAGTTTGTCATTGGGAGGGTGGAAAGCCATGGCTTGTATGCCTGAAGAGGATGGTTCCTGCAAGGAGCAAGGAACACTACGGGGCTGCAAGATGAAGTGTGTAGAGAGGGTCTGACCGATGCTCCCTCATCTATTTTTTTTCAGATCCGCTCACATGTTCATTTTAGAGACCTCTGCCAACGTACCGAAGCCAATGAATGCTGCCCAAGCTGGTCTCTGGGGAACTACATTGCTGTCCTGTACAACAAGTCTTCTTGTTTGGAGATAACCCAAGGAGACATCTCCCATACCCTGGCCCTCCTTCGTGCCTGTGCTCCAGACTATCACAAAGGTATCCTCACTCCATCCTGCATAGGTCCCGAGACTGTGAGGCAGAAACACTCTCAGTGTGCCAAAGTCCCAGAAAAGTGTACCCGCTTCAATGCCATCTACCAGCTTCTTCATTTCCTGGTTGACAGAGACTTCCTTAGTCCCCAGACGATGGAGTACCAAGTGCCATCTCTCAAGTACAGCCTTCTCTTTTTGCCTACAAGGAAAGGTGCATCTATGATGGGCATCTACTTAGACAATCTTGAATCCTGGGATCTGTTTGATAACTATACATCTATCACTGGAATGGACCTGGGCCTTAAACAGATACTATTCCAGCACTATCTTTTACTGGATACTAAGTATCCAGTCCTGACAATATTTGCTATTTTTCTAAGCATTTCTTTTTATTTACGCTCAGTCTTTATTACCTTGATGGTCCTGCTCGCTGTTATCAGTTCTTTAATGATCTCCTACTTCTTGTACAAGGTGGCCTTCAGATTCACCTACTTCCCTTTCGTAAACCTGACAGCAGTCATCATTCTCAGCAGCATTTGTGCCAACCACACCTTTGTCTTCTTTGATCTCTGGAACCTCAGCAAGAGCCAGAACCCTTCTGCTGGGCTCTCTCAGTGGGTGAGTCAAACCATGCACCACTTTGCGTATCTCATGCTGGCATCTTGCTTCACAACAGGGGCTGCCTTCTATGCCAGCTACATTAGCAATATAATAGCCATCCGCTGCTTCGCTATTTACATGGGCACCTCTGTGCTGGTGAGTTTGGTATTCATGATGACTTGGCTGCCCTCTTCGGCTGTGCTGTATGAGCGCTACATAGCAACAACCTGCATTTACAAGCCAGAAGACTACTGGAACAACACCGGCCAGAAAAGAGTTGCTTTCTCCCTCCATTATGTTCTCAGGGGTGTCCAGAACACGCTGTCTGAAACCTCCAAGCTGCTATTTGAAAAGCTTCTGCCTTGTGGGGTCATCAAATTTCGGTACATCTGGATCTGCTGGTTTGCTGCCTTAGCAATAGGAGGTGCCTACATCTCCTGTTCCAACCCAAAACTCAAACTCCCAACTCTTGACACATCATCTGTCCAGGTGTTTAGACTGAGCCACCCCTTTGAGAGGTACGATTCTGAGTACTGCCACCAGTTCATGTTTGAGAGGCTAGAGCACGGAGAAGGGCAGCATATGCCTGTCACCATAGTCTGGGGCATTCTGCCTGTGGATAATGGGGACCACTTCAATCCAAAAAGCAACGGCACCCTAGTGACAGACATTGCCTTCACAATCCAAAACCCTGATGCCCAGAAGTGGCTCCTTGAATTCTGCCAAAAAGTGAAGAACAAAAGTTTCTATTACCCTGATGCAGAGCAAAAATCTACTGTGTGCTTCATGGAGGAGTTCCTCAGGTGGATGGACAGCCGTCAGTGCTCCCAGAGAGACCACAGCTTCAATCTTTGCTGTAACCAGTTCTCTTTCCCTTATGGAAGTGAAGTCTTCCTACACTGCATCAAAATGATGCTCCTGGAACAGGGCAGGGAAGGGGCAGAAGCGTATGATCTGGGCCTCAGGTTTGATGTGGAGGGAAATGTTGCTGCCTTAGTATTGCAGTTTCAAACTATTTATCACTATAGCTTCAACTACAGCAAAGCAAAACAATTTTATGAGGAAATCAACCTCTGGGTAACAGAGGAGATGAAAACTGCCCCTGTGGGGCTTCAGAATGGATGGTTTACCAGTAAACTAGAGCTATACAACCTCCAGCACAGTCTGAGCACAGAAACAATGGTGATCATGGGGCTCTCCATAGCCATATCCTTTGTGGTGCTGCTGCTCACTACGTGGAACGTTCTCCTTAGCATTTTCTCTGTTACCACCATTGCGGGCACTGTCCTGGTAACCATTGGCCTCTTGGTCCTCTTGGAGTGGCAGCTCAACGCAGTGGAATCTCTTTTCATTTCAGCTGCAGTGGGTCTCTCCGTTGACTTTACCGTCAACTACTGCATCTCCTATCATCTGTGCCCCCATTCTGACCGCCTGAGCCGAGTGGCCTTCTCCCTGAAGCAGATGAGCTGTGCCACAGCCATGGCAGCTTCTGCTCTCTTCTCTGCAGGGGTCATTATGTTGCCTGCAACAGTCCTGGCATACAGGAAGTTGGGGATATTCATCATGATGATAAAGTGTATCAGCTGTGGATTTGCCAGCTTCTTCTTCCAGTCACTGTGCTGCTTCTTTGGCCCAGAGAAGAACTGTGGGCAGATCCTTTGGCCTTGTGCCCACACCATGAAAGACTTTTCTGACGACTCCGGGCTGAATGGAAGCTTTGCCTGTGGGGGGAGCGAGAAGCAAAACCGGTTGCGGAAGGTTCAGGAGTCCAACACTGCAAACGAACAATACGAGCTCCAGCCCTTGTCCAGGAAACTCAGCGACAGCTTTGACAACAGCACTTCCACAAGCAAGCTGTCCAACCGACCCTCAGTGCTCTCTGAAGACACCCAAGTTGAAGAAAACAGATGCCCCAGACTAGGAATGCACCCCTCCCTTGAAAGAGAGAGACACATTCTGCAGGAGACCCTTGGAGACCAGCAGGTTGGCCTGTGCCAGTGTCCTGCCTTGCAAACTTCCTCTCCGTACAAGCATGGCAGCTCAGGGGCAGAAATGCACAGGGAGAGACTCTGCCAAGATTGTCGATGTCAGAAGTATGGTCCTAAAGCTTGGGATGGGTCTGGGCTGCACCACATCCAGACAGCTGGCGTGGAAGAGGAAGGGCAGCTTGATAAATCACAGTGCTCTAGTGACACTGCCCAGCAGCAGCCAGATTATACTTCAGACAACAGCCATCTCCCCGCTGCTGACATCTACAAAAATCACAGATGCCTTTGTTCTCTTGGCAGCTCTTTTGACATGCTCAACATCTCCAGTGAGACGTCAATAAGTGATTTTGAGCAAGGCCTAAAGCTTGCTGAATCAGCCAGTTCTTGTCCTGATGTCTTAGAGCTGTCTGATTCGTATAGTCAAACAGAGAGAGGTTACCTGAACAGCAAGAGAGATACCCTGCGGCTGGACCTGAGGGAGACTGTCTTTAATATCTCTCCAGCAGCATCGCAGCAGACCAGCTCTTCATGGAAAAATCGATTTGGATTGGGGAGCGAAGGTCCGGTGGTGTTACCGAACAGCCAACCAGACATGCCTGATGTTTGGATCAAACGATCTAGCGCACAAAGTTCTGGTTACAACAGTTGAAACCTCGCAGAAAACAAACTGTACTGCTAAGGAAAGGGGAAGCAAAAATCTCCTTAGAACTGTAAATACCATTTTTTTTCCTCCCACCTCTCCTAGAGCTGAGACTGTTTCTTAGTATTTCAGCTGTGCGAACACCCTTGTTTTCACAGAACCAGCAAATCTGATACTAGCGAGAGGATGTGAGATCAGTCTTGATGGAGTAAAAGCCCTTTGACCTCCCGGTGTCTGGTGCCATATTCACAGCTGTACTGCAAAACTTATCCTGTAAACCTGTACTGTCCTTTCCTACAAAGTGATTGATTTTGTTTTCTTGTCAAGGTCACACAGGAGAGAAATAAAGAGGTAAATCTCCTCAGGTATGTAACAACAGATAAAGAGAGCTCCATGTAAAAACAAATAAATAAAAAAAATCCCAACCCCACAACTATTGAAAATCTAGGTAACAAGTGAGATGTTTATTGCTAGTAAGGAAGTCTTTAATTTTCTACTGAATCAGAAACTGCTGTGTGTGAACTCCAGGACCACAGATGTCATCAAAATAGTTGAGATAATATAAAAAAATCTCATTGAGACTTTTGAGTTGAAACAGCCTCTTATTGTACCAATGAAGAGGCTGCAGAATCTGGCCCAAATCAGTTTTCTGTAACAATTTCAGTTTATCAGAGCGAATTCTAGTACTGCCAAAGATTGTCAGTGTGAGATTCCTCCTTTGGGAGAAGTGTTCCCCATCCCCAGTGACTCGGGTGCTTTGCGTATCATCTTCAAAGCTTGTTTCCACTCAAGGCATTCCTGACGAACACGTCACTTTTTAAAATGTGCATATCTGGTGAATCTTGAATTTTACTTTCTTTTTTTTTTTTCCTCTACCAGAAACAAAGAGGAAAAGAAATACTTTCTTGGCTTTATCTGTTGAAAAAGGGAAAAATGTTCTCTATACAAGTTGATGTAAAATAAATGCTTATGACAAACTTTCCTAAACCCGAGTGATGCTTCATTTTCACCAAGAACACTCATTATCTTTTAAGTGCCTGATATCTTTTCCGATATAACCAGTGAAAGGAAAACACAAATCTTGGAAATCAAAGATTTGCTCCCTCTGACATCCAGAAGCAGCTCTCCCTACTCCATGGGAACAGGGCCATTACGCAGGCCACAACTGTACAGTGCTGATTTGGAACATGCTTTTTTAAAGCTAATTAACAATGCTTCCAATACGTAATGCTTTATTTCAGTTTTGCCTTTCCATGATGGGTGTTCAGGTAATGAGCTGCCCAGGGCTTTGAAATCCCCTCACAGCCCAGAGCTGCATTAACTCTTCAGAGAGACTACTTGCCCCATGTGAAAATCGTGTCAGAAAACACCGCAAAAACATCCCAAAATGTCGGGAAACATGTCATAGAGTTGCCTCCTTTCCCCTTACAGCATGGAAAGGCGACCCTAGTCGCCCCAAAGGCAGCACCAACGCTCTGGGGGCTGAGAAGGGAGGCCCTCCGTGAAGGCCACCTCCGGGTCTACAGTGCCCAAGCCGCAGGGCGAGGCAGCAGGAGGCGGCGAAGACCATCCCCGCCGGTGGCCGGCTGTCCTGAGCGATTGGAAGCACCGGCACAGCCCTTGGAAGCTCCGCCGTGCCAGAGCTCCCTCTCTGAGGGGAAGGACGAGGACGGAAAGCGACCCCTCACGGCAGTCCGCGCGCCCCGGCCCGGGGAGGGGCCGTGTCGAGCCCGTGTGTGCATGCGCGGCCGTTTGGCGGCTGGTTCGATTCAAACGGCAGCAGGGAGGGGTGTGCGGCCGCCATGGAGGAGCAGCAGCAGCTTTCTCGCATTCCTGTCTACGGCGTGCTGCACCGCGCTGGGCCGCCCGCGGGTTTGTTCTCTCTCCGGGAAGGAGGGTGGGATGCAGGGGAGGAGGCAGGGGGAGGTGAGCGCCCGCGTTAGGCTGGCGGGCGGGGAGCGGGGCTGCCCTGGGCTGCGGTCGCTAGCGCGAAGTGTAGTAACGGGCTTTAACCGCTTGTTTCGTCGCCGTTTTCAGTCTTCGGTGAGATCTTCTTGCTAAGCGTGCACTGAGCGGCCTGGGACTGCGTTTCGGCTCAGCCCTGCGCCTAAAGAGCGTGTATGGCCTGCA
The DNA here is from genome assembly GCA_022605575.1 of Laterallus jamaicensis coturniculus. NCBI lineage: Eukaryota > Metazoa > Chordata > Aves > Gruiformes > Rallidae > Laterallus > Laterallus jamaicensis. The sequence goes on along the minus strand of JAKCOX010000060.1, from coordinate 2,824,293 downwards.
GTAGCCCGCGGGGTGTGAGGGACTCCCCACCTCAGGGGCTCCCCCTCCTCCCTCCGTCCTCCCTCCCCTCGGGGGCTTCCCCCCACCCCTCCCGCCTTGTTCCCCTACCTCCCCTCGGGGGCTTCCCCCCCTCTCCCTCCCCCTGCTCTCACCCGCCTTGCTCCCCCCTGGGGCTCCTCTCCCTCCCCTCCGGGGGCTTCCCTTCCTCTCCTTGGGGGCGTGAACAAAGCTTTGTATACTCAAACGGTTGGAACAGGTCCAGAAGAGGGCCATGAAGATGATCAGAGGGTTGGAGCACCTGTCCTATGAAGACAGGCTGAGAGAGTTGGGGTTGTACAGCCTGGAAAAGAGAGGGCTCCAGGGAGACACTTCCAGTACCTGAAGGGGCCTACAAGAAAGCTGGGGAGGGACTATTTAGAAGGACCTGGAGTGATAGGATAAGGAGGAATGGGTTTAAGTTGGAAGGGAGGGTGAGGCCCTGGCACTGGCTGCCCCCTCCATGGAGGTGTTCAAGGCCAGGTTAGATGGGGCCTTGAGCAGCCTGGCCTGGTGAGAGGTGTCCCTGCCCATGGCGGGGGGGTGGAACTTGATGATCTTTGAGGTCCCTTCCAACCGAAATCAGTTTGTGGTTCTGTGAGTCTATGTATTGTCCATGACAGACTTGGGGAAAGCACTCCCTCCTTTGGTGTGCAGAGTGCCCCAGTGACTTGCTTGGGTGGTGGATATTTTGTGCTATAAGGATGCATAGAGGAAGTGTTTTCCAACAGCCTGAGCTACAACCTCTGCTCCTTCCAGCCAGGATCATCTTTCCTCTCTGTCTGTGCCTTCTGAATATACATCAAGAGCTAGTTCTCTGCAGCATTATTTTAGGAGTGTATGTACTCGTGGTGAATTGAAAGACACAGCTCTCTGAACTGAGCATTTCAAGAATGCTCTGTTTTTATTCCCATGCTGAACAACTTTGCTCAGAGCCCTGTGGTGTGCTGTCCACTTTATGTTGAGACCCTCTTTATTAGCATGCCTGTATTCCACTTTCAAGCTTGCTTTTGTTAATGTCAGCCTGGTTGCTATCTTTTAATATTGTCTACTGTCAATGCTATCTGTAGCTTGTTCTGGACCCTTAGTCCTGGATAAAGCTTAAAGACCGCCCTTAGTTGTTGCTACCTTGAAGTCTCCATTCTAACTAGCTATAATTGTGATTTACCTCAAATTGAAGGTATCTAGTAGTTTTGTGGCCATCTCTTGCAGACACTAGCATTTTCATTGTTGTCTTTTTCTTGCAGAAATGCATATGGCTTTTCCTTCAAAGAAGCAATGCGTTGACAAACCAGCAGATCTGGAGTTTAACAAAGATCCCAATTTTAACTTCAGTTCAAACATTCTGTCAGATGGTGTCTTCAAAGCTACAAACCCAGGGTAAATGAAAGTAAAACACTGATAGGATTATTACTTTGGTGAGATGGCTTAGCATTTTGCAGGTTTTCTGGTAACTGTATTTCACCCATCTTTTAAGGTTGCCGAAATCTGCCAAGAAAATGGAACTGAATTCAAAGAAGACAGCTACAAGAGTGTATGTTTCCTCAATTTTCCTTTAGTTGCCCTCATGCAGTAACATTCCCTCTTGGCGGGTTATGTTGAGCTCTCACCCATGTACAGCTTGCTGGCCAAGCTTGCTGACTAAAGGTTTTTGAGGATATGCTCTAGAGAGGGGTGTGTTTGTAGCAGTAAAAGAGAAAGGGGTATAATACTGATATTTTTGCCCCTAAGCCTTTGATGTTTGATTCTACAGGCCCCTCAACAGGTACAAACTAGAAGCAGAGCTGAAGACCAAGAGTAAGCTGTTAGAAACAACCGTACAGCAGATGCATTCCAGATTAACAGGGGCACAGGTAAGGAAAGGGGTTGGAGGGGAATTGTTGAACAATTCTTGTATTAGATCCCTACAGGCTCAGATCAAAGGATTGCCTTGCTTGTTTCCTGTCTCTATCAGAAGTCAGTAGAGTTTGTGTGGGCTGGGTTCTCTCTTCCGATATCTGCTAGAACCTGGAACTAAGCAGCTGTGTCCAGGTGGATAATGCATCCAAATTACTGTTAAATAGTCATCAGAGCTCTAATTCCTCCTTAAACTCATTGTGGGAGAATATTTCAAGTTTACAACCGCATACTCATGTGAAATTTTGTTAAAGCAGTCTTGATATTGCCAGATGCTTTGTAGCTACACCAAGAGAAACTGTAAATAATCACTTGCCATTGATGGTTTGAGGTCTATTAATTAATTTTTCTTCTGTAGCTCTTAACATATGGTAGATAAGCTATTGAATTTCCTTGTTCCTTTTGTCCAATCTCTCCTAGCTTTGTTAACCCAGAACACCTAACTAAGTTTACTAGTAACAAAGAACACTTTGCACTAAGTTTCAGGGACAGTGACCTCATTCTCTTCTGAGTGTTTAACACAGAGCTTGATGCCTTGGAAAGCCATAATCAAAACTCACTAGCCTTGGTGACTATTAAGCAGGTATCCTTTACTGCAGCACTGGGCACACAGGGGATCGCTCCTCCAAATGTGTGCCCATTAAAGCCAAATTTCTCATATTTATACAGGTTAACTATACATATTCATTATAATTTCTAAGAAAACGCAGGGTTATGCAAATTATTTCCAGGAAGTCATTAACTCCTCACAGATAGAGCATGCTCAGTGACACTCAGGGGGTCTTCCAGTAGTCTTCAGGGATGAAGGCTGGATGTCTTCCTCGCTCTCAACGCATGCTCTTTACATTTCTTCTCCGAGGTTACCTGATCTCAAAAACACATTCCTGCACAAACTAGTTAGGAACCCCTTTTTGCTGAAAACAAGATATACTCTGTCTCTTAATTGGTCATTAGTCTCATTATTTATGATTCCCCTATCTTCACTTTCTTTAGTTTCAAGGCTGTTGCACTGTTGTGGCTAAGTTTTGTAGCTGCTTTCTCAAAACAGCTCATATTACAGCCAAATTCTACTAAAATCCCAAACTAATCTATTCTTAAAAACATGAAACTTCTTATATTAAAGTTATTAATTGTCTCTTAAGCTACACCTATATCAATCTATCCAGCGTGATTACATTTCATTGAACCAAGCTCAATTTATATAAGCTTGTGTTTCTTCAGGTGCTCTTATGTCACATTGTTGCCTGTCTTTTAGTATCCTTGTATTAATCTGTTTCCTCTGCTCAGCACTGGTGATGTCAAACCTGCAGTTCTTTATTTCCTCATTCTCAACCAGTTACTAATCTGGGAGATGATCATTCCTCTTATCTTACAGCTTGATTTCTTTAAGAGCCTTTGAGGCCTGGGATGAAATGCTCAAAAAGCTGACACGATCAGCTGGATAACCCTAATCCACACGCTTATCGATTCTCTTGGAGAATTGCCTTCCACTTGTGAGGTTGATCAGCTTATCCGATTGCCTGGTAGTATCTTTATATGCTCTGCAATGCATCAAACTCAAATTATTCGTATGGAAGGGAGCCCAAGTAAAGGTATGCTAGAATTGCCTACAAGTTTATCTCTAGAATCAAATTTTTCTAGTACTTGCTGTGATGTGTGGATGTGGTAAATGTACTAATCCTGTCAAGAAGGAGGAGTAAGGGTCTGCAACAGGCTCATTTGCTGTGGTGGTAGAGACATTAAGGACAAGATCTGATTCTTAGCACTACTGGAGTGCCTGTTAAGCCATGAGTATCACACTCAGTCTTACTGACAAATGAGAAGAGAAACTTGATTCACTTGCATCCTGTGTTAATGACAGAGTGTTATAAAGGAGTTAAGGGAGGAGAAGGAAGGCCTGGAACAAGAAGTTGAGAAGCTCAAGAAATTTCAGGAGACTTTCATGGTGATTTTGGAAAGCAGAAACATTGATTCTGGTAAGGACCACACATCTTGTGTACCATTCCAGTACTTGTTCTTCAAATGCTTTTTTTATTTGCTTGCCCCTCTCCATGTGACTGTTCTAAGACATCTGGACTCTGCTTCCTTGCTAAGGAAATTCTGCTGTAACTCCAGGGGGGTTAAGTTTTTTGGTCCCTATTTTAAGAGAAAAAGCTGCTTCCTGTGTTAGGCCCTGTCCTGGGTAAACTTTGAAAAGAATTTAGTCTTTCTTGCTGTAGAAGTTTACTTTGCAAAGCTGTTAGTTCTTACAAGCGAAGTTGTCTGTGTGTTAGAGCTCTACTAATGCATAAATCTCATAAATTAGTTGCAACCAGCAAGATTTTGGAGGAGGAAGAAAAGACACAAGAGTGCCAGAAGCAGACAACGGTAAGAAAATTTTGAAGCAGCAATAGGAGTTGGGATGAACTTTGAGAGGTCTGTGCTACAGCACTTTTCTACTGAAGTGCTGGAAACAGCTGCTCAGACTTCTGCTTATTTGCTGTCATTATATGAGACTTTTCCTTTTGGCTCTTCAGCTGTTAACCAAGCAGCTCATAGAAGAACTGAGGCTATTTAATCAAACGGCTGCAAGAGAGAATGAGATGCTTCAGGTAAGACTGTGACTTGGTTTGACTCAGATGAGTAACAAGTGCCTGGTGCTGAGAGTTATTTTGCTCCTCCCAATCCTGCTCTGTTCTCCAGATGAACAAGGTCGTGAAGGCCTGCAGTATTGATTGTCTGTTATAAATACGCATGTGTTAAAGAAACTGTATGTGTTTGGAAGAGAAACTCCCCTTCTAAATAGGGGGCTTAAAGCAAATTTGGGGTGGAGCAATGTTAATTGTCACCTCAGTTGTTTTGAGTTGAGTTCTATATAATCAAACTTGAAACAAGGTGGAAGGTGAAAGTGATGTTAATGGCTGATGGCTTTCAGGTTAGACTGAATCAGTTCCAAAGCAAGATTCTAACGGGCTGTTGGTGTTGTGGCTTTGCCCCAGCTCGCAGCTACTGACCACTCAGCTGCTTGCTCACACTCCTGCAAGGGAAAAGGGAGGAGAAATGGGGTGGCGAGGGGGGGTGGTGGTGAAATAAAGACAGTTTAATAGGATAACAAAAGGAGAGAACAACAGTAGTAATTACAATAGTGACAATAAAACAAATGATGCACAAATGCAGTTGCTAGCCATGTGTGGAAGGAAAAAACCACTCCTGATGTCCAGTCTGTTTCTGAGTAGTGCATCTGCCTCCCAGGCAGCTTCCCCTGCTACCTGAAACATGGTGTGACATGGCAGGAATATCCCTTTGGCCAGCCAGCTGTCCTGGCTTGGCTTTCCCTCCTGTTTCTGCACTGCATAGGTCACACAAAAAGCTGAAAAGTCCTTGACTTGTTGCTGGGTATTTTTGTAGTGTCTACACTTACTAAAACAATCTGTGTTATCTACAAGATTCCCATCCTAAATCCAAAACAGCACTGTGCAGGCTGCTAGAAAGAAAATTAACTCTGTCATCCAAAACCCTGCTTAGGCCAGCTCCTCTCCTGAGGGTTTTCCAGACTGTTGCAGGTGGTTATAAGCGCCACTGGCAGAACACTGATCCACCATCTGGCTGTTGCACTGGGACTCAGAATGCTTGGTGGAACTTGGAGACTAGCAGACTGGTGACATGTCTCTGGCAACTGGGAAGTATGCAAGCATGAGCAGCTCTGATAATATTGTCTATATACTGATCAAAATAGTAATTTAAATGGCAGCTCTAAAGTTCTTTTTAAGAAGCTTCAGAGGTAATTAAACAGAGTTAAAATAGCTCATTAGACTTCCTAAATGCTGGTCACAGATAAATTGTGTTTTCCTCGCAGAATAAAGGTAAAAGATGTCCTGGTCAAGGCAGGCAAGAACCTGCTGAAGAGTTCAAACACTTTAGGGCTTGGCTTTGCTATTCAGTTTTCTGGTGGCGGTAGAACCTAATGTGTGCTGACTTCTCTCCGCAGGCAGCGATGGAGAACTGGAAATCTGCAGAAAAGCAGCGACACCAGTCCCTGGAGAAGCATTGCTCCTTTCAAGCAGAAGTTGAGGAATGCTCGGCAGTATTCAATGAATTGGAGCTGCTCCTGGCTATGTGATGCACGAGGACGGACTGCACCCTTCCCCCTTTTTATTCCCCCTAGTTCAGTGGTCTGTCTATTCTTGGGAAAACTAGTTCTGAAGCTTGGTGGTTTCCAGCACAGAGCAGTGCGCCGCTCTTGGGGGCAATGGGGGCAGGATGGGGGCAGCTGCTCTCGCTGCTCGCCCCACTGCACTCGGCTGCTCTGTTGCAGCACCGCGCTGTACCTTGAACTGCCCTTTTAACCCATTAAACGTCCTAGAAGGAGCATGCAGGCGGTGCCCCGTAGCTTTCTTACGGAACCTAACGGAGAGGCGGGTGGCGGGGCGGGCCGCTCCCCTGGGGGCGGGCTGCGCCTGCGCGCCGGTGCAGGCCGAGGGCAGCCATGGCGGCGGCGGCGATCGGACGGTTGGCGGGCGGCGCGGGGCTGCGCGGAGCCAGGCGGCACCAAACGCTGGGGCTGCTGCGGCGAGGCTGCGCGGGGCTGGCGGTGGATGACACGGTCAACGGTCTGAGCGAGGAGCAGCGACAGGTAGGGCCCGTCCCGGCTCTGGCGGGATGGGAGAGGTGAGGGGGTGAGTCGTGACCCCGAGGCCTGGCGGCGCGCCTCCCCGCTGGGGGTGCGGCGGGGCTGCCTGGCGGCGATTGGTCGCGGGTGTGGGGAGCCAGCCTATCGCCGGGCGCGCGGAGGGGGCGCGGCGCGCCCACGTGTCCGCTGTGCGCGGCGGGAGCCTGCCCCGGGAGCGGCCGTGCGGACCCTGCCCAAAGGCAGCCCCAGCGTTTGGTGCCGCCTGGCTCCGCGCAGCCCCGGCCCTGGCTTTTCCCTTGAGCGGGGCAAGGCGCCTCTTCCCCGTACAGCATCAGGCGGCGTGGAAATACGTTCTGCATTGGGGTTGGGGCTGTGTGATCAGGGGTGATCAGAAGTACATCGCCAAAGGGGCGAGTTAACTGGGTTTTGTCAGATCTGAGAAGAGGCGTAGGCGCTCTCCCGGCTCACTCACTTGCCAATGGTGGGGGAAACCTGAACATTTAGGGGTAATACTTCTCAGCTTTGCTGCTCAGCCAGGCCAGCCTGTTGCTAGCTGCTGCCCTGGGGTCCAGGTGAGCTCCTGCCGCTGCAGGTGCCTTGCTGCTCCTCAGGGCTGGAGCTGTCACCAGGTGATGAGGAAATAAACGTACTTATTCTCACTGGTTTTTCGTTACAGAATTGTTCTTTGCCAGGTTTGTGTTTTATCAGCTTGGATCCATTTGATGTCTCCGTGTGTTTCTACATTCAGCCATGTAAAAGGAAAATATTCTTGTAGTCCTTATCTGTCTGACAGAAAAGCTACAAAAAAGATCAGAAATAGATCTTCAGTAATGTTAGTTAGGCTGTGAGTTAAGAACATGGTAACTTACAACCTGGCTTAGAGTATCAGGGACGCCCCAGTCTATTCCTCAGTCTCTAATTTATTTATTTTTTTATTATGAGTTTATGCATGCTTTTTTTTAATGCTCAAGGTTATTGCTGTCAACTTTGTCACAATGGAAACGTCTGTAACTTGGTTTGGGTTTTTAAAAGTTTTGGATCAATCAGTGATGGGAATGCCTGTTCAGGGGTGCTGGAATCCAAGGTCTGGGTGGCCATGGAAACTAATGCATCACCTTAATTGTGAAAAAAGGATGTTTTTATTGCGGGGGTGAGAAAGGCAGAGAGCTACAGGCATGTTTTGGTTATGTGCTTCTGCCCCTGCTGCAGGTTCTAGTTAAACAGCAGAGTCTTTCAATCTCTAGGACTGTTCCTTCACTAGCATTAATTTGTAGGCATAAAGAGCCAAAAGGCGAAATGGGATTATTAAGCTCCACCATGGCATTTGGCAGGTTTTATACCTCCTTATTAAAAACACTTGAATGATATTGTATGCTTTTTCTTGGCATTCATGTTGGCTTCCGCAGAATACCTGTGTGTAAGTATTCGGATTTTAAAGTTTATAAAAAGATTTTGAGATTTTTAACACTTGGTTCACGAGTGTACCTGGCACATCAACCTTTCCCAGTGTAGGAAATGGTAGTATAGCTCACATAGCTCCAGTTTGATACATCAACGTGTTTTAATTAGTATGCATGCTTATTACAGTAGCTGCTTATGATTTAATTTAATTATATGCAGATGCCTGTATGGGGATAATGCTTCTGTTCATCAGCTTTCAGTGTTTCCTGATCAAGCCCTTCCTGAAGCCCTAGTGCAGGCAGTGGTTCAGTAGTGTTCTCCCACATTGGGGAAAAGCTGTTGAGGCTCAGTGCTGAGAGGAACTTAAATACATCAGTATCTTCTCTCTAAAAGACCTTTCAGGTGGTCTTTCTGCCAGTAACCAGATATTGATTTCCTTATGGGTTTGGGATCCCTGAGTTGCTTGTCTGGGGAGCATTGGCTGCATCCTGGGGAAGAAGGTGCCAGTGTATCAATGAGACATAACATATGTGTTTCTCCTCACCTCTTTTCCCAGCTTAGACAGACCATGACAAAGTTCTGTCAAGAGCATTTGGCTCCGAAGGCCCAACAGATTGACCAGGAAAATGAATTCAAAGGCATGCGGGCAAGTATTTCATTGTGTGCATTTAAAATAGATGGCAGCGAAAGCCTGTCTGTACTTTGATCTGTACATTCATCCAGACAAAAAGCCCCCATCCACACCACGGGAACATATGCATTAGCTTTTTTAAACTTGAAAGCCAGAGAGAAAACAAATTTTCGATTTCCTGTTTTACCTTTTGTTAACAACTTTCAGCTGAATCCAGCTGAAAAAAAAATTTTAAAAGGATTGATAATGGTCTTGTTTGGATTCTCATTGCTGTGTTTCTGCTTGGCTCTGCTCAAACTCCTTCTCCAATATGTGCTTTGGATTCTCCCAGCAAGGGCCCTTTCTTGGACAGTTTAAGTTTGTTGTGAAAATACCACCTGCAAAATTACTTGACTGTCAAGCTGAAACTTGCCTTCCTAATAAACCAAACAAATTCTGTGCAAGGGGGTGGTTTGATTGATGGAAATGAGAGATCCATCTATTGGTTTTCATAAGCTCCACAAGACTTAAAAAGCTCTGAACATCTGCTAGGATTTCCCAGAGCTCTGATTCTGACATTTTCAGGGATCTATGCACAGCTTTGAAGTTAAGGATATAAATTTATCTTGGTGCAACAGATGTCATCCAGAGTTATTCAATAATACTTCTTGAAGTCTCTGGAGACTGTTGGCTGATAACTCTCATATTGCTGGACACTGAGGCCACGTGACAACCTGTGTGTCTGTTGTGTAGCGGAGTAGAGGTCATGGTCTGAAGTGGAAGCACAGAGATGACCCCTCTAACGTGTGTGTGGTCCTCGTCAGTGACATCCTTTGCTATTGCGTTATGTCACAGCTTCCCTCTTGCTCTGTGGCGCTGAATGCCAGGTGCAGCTGGTGTGTGTGTGTCTGCACCTGGAATTGTGTGTTTGTCACTTGAGCAGGGCTGGGTGATAAATGTGGCTGGTGGGCAAACAGAGGAGTTGGCAGTCGAGGAGGACAGCTTGTCCTCTAGCAGAAGAGCTTTACAGCACACATGTCCAACAAAGCAATCTCGATCAGACTCTCTGATCCCATGCCTCATGCCATGGCAAGCTTGAAAACCTACAAATTATGTCCTGGAGCAGCCCCTGCAGATTCAGCTCCTTTAGCTTTGCAGTTCCAAAGTGCTGACGTTCTTTGTCGTGGTCAGCGCTTGTCATTTCTCCAGTGGTGCCTGCTCCAGCTGTGACATTCCCTTTTCGTGATCTCTCCCAAGGAGGCCTCCCTGGCTTTCCTTCTCAGGAAATTGCTGGCTAGTAGCAACTGTCCTACATGTTTACAGGGGTTTGGGGAAGGATAACCTAACACTTAACACCAGTATTTGTGGTGCCCACAGGCCTGTGCAGTGCTGTCAAAGCAGAGTGACAGGGGTGCATGGGGTAAAAGACAAGCAGATTTAAGCCATAGCATCCTAAGTTATCTTTGGCAAGAGATAGCATATGAAAGTCTAGAAGTGCAGTTTTTTTAATGAATGGAAGGTTTTAATACACAAAAATTCTCCTTAAACTGGGTAATATGTTATGTCTTAGAACCAGTCGTTCTGCAAGTAAATAGAGGTTGTGAATTTTCACTGAATACAAAGAAGACTCCTGCATGCAGCATAGCTCACATCCTAAGGGCCGTCTGGGTTCTTAGTCCAGAGGATGGAGCTGCTGCTGCAGGACACACATCTATCAATGCATTTATCTCTTAGATATCACACAAATAATGTAAAATGATTCGTGCGCTGAGCTACCTGAAGAAACTTCTCATGCTGATGGCACAATGGCAAGTCTGGACTAAGTGCTTGTTCTGTATTTGTAGGAGTTTTGGAAGAAGCTTGGGGAACTGGGAGTTCTGGGGATCACAGCCCCTGGTAAGTCCATTCCTACCTTTTACCTTCTGCTGGGTGATTCCTCAAACGAGAGAGAAACTAGTTCGTACCAACCTGCTCTGTGATGTGCCTATCTCCCATCTTTGTGGTTTTTAAAAACCCCTTTCACAACTTTTGTTATTCCTTGCTGACTCAGAGCCCTTTTTCCTTGTTAGACTCCTGGACAGTTACAGAATGTCTTTTACAGCTTGTAAGTTCTGTTCAGAAATTATTTCTCCAGAGGTAACATATGCAGCTCGAACGTGTTTGCGCTTCTCTAATATGAAGCGTTTGCTGCAAGGGTTGAAGAATGAGAGCTATAGATAAAAGTATCCTAGAACAAACATCCATCTCTAATAGGAGAAGTTAAAGGGTATAAAACAGCATTCTGAAAAGCTGTGATAACTAATGGAGGGCTGTCCACATCCAACCAGTCAGGGGAAAAAAAAATCAGGGTAAATCTTATTCAGCCTTGTCCAGGTTAGTTGAAAAGTGTTTTGATTAATGTTATAGATCACCGAGGCTGCTGTGGTCATGTTGAATGCGCTAACGCTGTGTAATGAGGAGAAGCCCTTAGTGGAGAAAAGCAGCCAATTGAGCCTTTATTTCCCCATCATAAAGTCTGTGTTTCTAGATGCGCGCGTGCAAAGGCTTCTGCAGAAGCAAGCTGAATAGCAATGCATTGAAATAATGCCTCTGTATTTCTTTCAGTGGCGCTGAGTCTGCTTGAAAGAGTCTGTATTTCTGCTTTCTTTCTCTTTACTCTTCCCAATTTACTGCTGCTCCTGTTTTTTCTCACTCTTACCTTCTTTCTTCTTTGATGTTGTGCCTGAGGCTTACAGCAGTTTCCCACACTATAAATAAGCCATCTCCTCATGAGTCCTGTCCTTTTTGATTTCCTCAAAGATTTACCTCTAAAACCCTCCCATGCCCAGAATGTTTTGCCCAATTTTTTGATTGTACAGCTCTGTGCAGTTTCTTTATTGGCATTGGTTTTGTTGTAGGAGGTGGAGACTGGGATTTAGGATGCAAAGACAATGTGAAATCTTACAAGGGCATATGCTCAATTAAACAGCGTATTTGGGCACCAGTGGATCAAGTCTTCTAAGGGAGTCTTTTAAACAACAATGCTTTTTGTTTTCTTTTTTAAAACAAAGAAAGCTGTGTTGGTTTGATGTAGTTTTTCCATTCATTTTAGACCATGCTAAGTTAAGAAATGCAAGTACATAGCTACCGTGGAATGATAACATGCCCTGTAAAGCGTAATTCTGAAAGGGCAGCATCAGTCCAAACCACACCATGCTATATGAGAAGTTGTCTGGCAGGGTTATTTTCTCCAACCTCTTGCAGTACAAAGCAGTCACGGGCTGTTACCTGTTGTAACCCTTCCGTGAGGCAATAGTGCTCAGCCCGTTCCTTCTGCAAGAATGAATAGGCAGCTCTCTTCTCTTGGCATCTGTGAGAACTTGTTAAACCCATCTCGTGGGATATTGATAGTAAACCCCCTAAATGCTGATTTGTGGTCGAGAGGATAAAGAGCCTCACGGATAAAGGCAGGAGCCAGAATGAGTGACATGGGAGGAAAGGCATCTTAATGCTGGTGGCTGTCAGGTTATTTGAAGGGGAGAGTGGGACAGGACTCCTCCTTGAGCCCAGCTGTATGCTCAGCGCACTGGTTGCTCTGAGCACCCAGACAGACTTGCTCTTGCAGCAGTTGCCGCTTGCTCACAGCACTCACAGTGATGACGAGCGAGCGCTCCCGATGCTTCCCTGCCTGCTTGGCAGTGCTTGTGCACTTCTGTTCAGCCCTTCCAGCAGTGCAGGCACTCACTTCTTGCCTATAGAACAAAGCTCTTGCCTTGGGATGCAACTGTGTTTGTGTATATGAGTGTGTATCTAGGTCTAGATGTAGACATTTGCGTCGGCTGTCAGCTGCCCAGGACCATTACGCATTTCTCAGCCTTCTCTTCTCTGTTCCTTCTCTTTCCCTCTCCCTGTTCTGCTATGTGCCTTTAATCCTGACCCCCATTTTAGTCAGCTCAGTGTGCCTTGCTAGATTCCCAGTTACGGGAGTCGTGCTGCTCTGTCTCACTTCATCCTCTCTTGTAATCCACATTTTTGCCACTGTTGAATTACAGCAGCTATGTTTGTGGATCGTCCATCCAAATACACAGTCGGGGGTACAGAGGAGTCCTTAATACCCCACTTGAGGATTCCTCACTTGTTTGGGGGTCCCTGTTGTGACAAACACGTGGAGACTTTGCAAACTTTGCCTGTGTATCTTTATCCCCTCACTTAATACAGGTCTCCACTTTGTGATAAATTAAACTTCACCATAATATTGAAGTCATGCTTCAGGATGATTGACAAGAAGGGCTTGCTGTTGTGCAGGTGACAGTAGCATGTTTTAGATGTATCCTCATGGATATTTCATGTATAAAATGATGCTGTCAAAGTAAAATCTTGACTATGCCAAAGCAGTAATATCCCTGTGCCTCTGAGATAAGAACACTGAAATTCTGAAAGGATGGGGAAAGCCAGAGGTGTCCAGCTCAAGGCTGGTGTCAGCCAAAACCAGCAGCTCTCTTGGAACTGTCTTAGGTTTTGTTTAAGACTGAGCCTGACCCTGGGTAACACTCCACAGTGGTTAACATGGGGCTTCTCTTCTCTCTTCAGTGGAATATGGTGGATCTGCTTTGGGGTACCTGGACCATGTGCTGGTCATGGAGGAAATTTCTCGTGTGTCAGCAGCTGTTGGTCTTAGTTATGGGGCTCACTCAAACCTGTGTATCAACCAGCTAGTGCGTAATGGCAACGAGGCCCAGAAAAACAAGTACTTGCCCAAGGTATGTGGCTGGAAGGGTGGGAAGAGGGGGGAACGGAAAGCATTTAGGTTTTGGCTGCATGCCAGGATGAGTGTCTGTCTTGGTGCGCAGCTAGTAAGTGTTAGCTGATTTCAGTCACCAACCTGTAGGAAATACTGTACTTGCCAAACTTGCCTTTCTCTAGCTTAATTTTTTCTGGTTAATCTATACTGACCTCAGCCGGTGCTGAGGTTCCTGCTTGCAGGCAGCATATCCAGCTTTCCCAAGCTGCATTGCCAGACGAGGCTTTGAGGTGACACTGAATGATGTTCTTCCAAATTCCCAAATCATTTTGAGGTTTCTGACAGAAACTCACTGTTCTCCTGTTTTATGTTCTCCACTTCTCCCTGCCCAAATGCTTCACTTGCCCATGATAATTAACTACACATGAAACTTCATCATTTGGGACGGTGATGTTTGTGACTCAAAGGCATGTTCATATTTAAAGGCATGGAAAAACTTAACTGGTAGATTGAATCCCAGCTACTGGAACTATCAGCATGAGAATCTGGATTTAAACCCCATGGGAAGTGCTGTGTCTTCCTTAAAGCGTCATGCAGTCTGCTAACACATGACCCTGAGTTGTCCTCCTTACTGCTCAGGAGTATTTTAATGCCCTCATTCACTGCTTTTGGATGACATGTGTGATCACTTTAGGTCTTATTTGTCTTTGTTGGTGACTCAGTACTTAACAGTGCTTAACTAGTTTGAGCATATCGAGAAGACTTCTGTAGAAGTGTACAGATGGATTGAGTTGGTTGAACACATTTCTTAAGCATTGAGTCTGTTCTTTAAAAAGTAAGAGATCAAAAGGAGGAGAAGACAAATAGAAGTACACAGGAAAATTTAAAAAAGGTGAGAAGAAAAGGGCAGGATGAAAGGAACAGCAAAGAGGAGCAACAGCTATGCCAGAACCTGATATGAGCAGGCACAGAAGGAGGGTGTCCATCTGCTATTGTAACGTGAGTATGGGGGGACTGGGCGATTAGAGTACTGCAAAGAACTTTGCAGACTCTTTTCATCCCCCTCATTGGCCTTTTGTGTTCAGCAGCTCTTGTTTGTGTAAAAGGGCAGTGTAAAAGCAAGGAGCTTGCCAAAGGCATATGGTTGCCTGCGTGGTTCTTCTGGCACCTTCCTGGAGAGGGTGGTTTATAAGCAGGGCTGTACTCATCAAGCTCAGACACGGCAAGCTGAGTCATCCTTCTCGTCCCACTGTGATTTGGTTCTGTTCCCTTGGCACAGCAGCACAAGGGAGCTCCCTGCCAGGACTCTACCAGGGACTACAGCTCTCACTTGCAGTCCTTCTGTAGAACAGCTACTGTGGAGACTCACTGCAGGAAAGAGGGGCAGGGGGAAAGGAAGGCAGGCTAAATTTGGAACAGAAACAACGCTACTCTTCTCCCTCCCTTTATTATGTTTGTCCTTTCTTCCAGCTAATCAGCGGGGAGCACATTGGAGCCTTAGCAATGAGCGAACACAATTCTGGATCTGATGTTGTGTCCATGAGGCTGAAGGCTGATAAAAAAGGTAAAGCCTGTCCTGTGCCACCCGGATAGACAGCAGGTGTAAATAATGTATCCTGTAGATCCAGACTGACCTCTCCCCACCACCACTGAGATATTAGTGTTTAGCTATGTCCCGGGCCATGTTTGCGGGCTTGTGCTGCTGCCCGGGAGATTCCATGTGTGATGAAGCAAGGTAGTGAGCGCACAGGGTGGATGGCTGCAGGTCTGAAAGCAGGTTCCTGATTAAAGTGGTGGAGGCTGGTGATAGGATGGAACGGGTGCTAGGCGACTCAGTTTGTCAGGCATTCCTTAAACTGTCTTTGGCCTCCAGAAATGAAGGAAATGAGCTTTTTTGAACACGGGAAGTATTTCTGCGTGCTGTTTGGGGGTAAATGTTGCTCTGTTGTGAGCTAACAGATTGCAGCTTTTTCCTTCCAGGAGACTACTTTGTTTTGAATGGGAACAAGTTTTGGATCACCAATGGGCCAGATGCAGATGTTCTCATCGTTTATGCTAAAACAGACATGAATGCCGTTCCAGCCTCCCGAGGTATAACTGCATTCATCGTGGAGAAGGTAGGTTTAATAATTCTCACGAACTAATCACAGCATGCTTAGCAAAGCTAACTCCTCCACCTTGCTTGGAAGCCAGCTAGTGTTCTTTCTCTGTCATCCCTGTGCTCAAAGGCTAACTCCTTTCTGCCTGAGTCTTGTAAATCCATAAGACAAGTCCTCTGCAGCAGTGACCAGATTTGCTGTGCTGTCAGCTGGGCACTCCTGAGGTTTGGTTATCCAAAAGCATATAGCCAGGCTTTTGGGCTAGAAATGTGGAGACAATGGACAACACTCTAATATAAAAGGGCTCAATTATTGCCACAAATTGCCAGAGATATTGGAGGCCTTGTAAATACTCCCTGCACTCCAATTTTATACCTTTGTAGGATGGTTTATTTTTAAGCTAAGGCATTCAAACAGCTCTATTAATTTCTTGCGCTGCCCTTTTGGAATCCTGAAATGACCCAAATATGAATGTGAAGCAGAGCAGGCCAAAGTGAGCAGAAATGGGCTGTTCAACAGCAATCTACTGGGGTTTTTTCTTCCCTATTAATTATTTGAGGCTGTGCTATCTGCATCTCTGTCACCACAAGGAAGATGGGAAGCTGTAACAACATAGATGGTACGGGAAACATGAAACCTTGGAGATCAGTAAACCTTCTGCTGGATTTAACCTGACTTAGCAGTTAGAATAATTCAGTTTCTGACAAAGCTTGCAACCCTGACTCAAGGAGAATCGGTGTTGGCAGCTCTCCAACTAATTTGTTTATTTAATATTTCTGTGCATTGGAAAACAGAGGCCTTCAATTCATATGTTCCTCCAACGTGTGCATTTTTCTCTGCACATCTGTTTCCTCTGCGCTTGTGCTGTGCTTATACCTGTTCCTGATCACTATACAGATCACTTTGCCTCCCTCCAGGTACCCTATGCACGTGTTCATGTGGTCAGGGTGCATCTCCAGTGATGTTTAGTCTGTCAGAAGTGAGGTTTGAAGTGTATTTTTACTGCCTTGACTTCGCAGGGCACGCCCGGTTTCAGTGCAGCCCAGAAGCTGGATAAGCTGGGAATGAGAGGGTCCAACACCTGTGAACTGATCTTTGAAGACTGCAAGATCCCAGGTGAGCTGGATTCAGATCAGGGCATGTGGTGGTTTCCTGTCTTCTTGATTAGATAAATTGGATTGTTAATTATGCGCATGTCCAGGCTGTGACCTGGAGGCTTGGCAGATGGTTATCTGCTGGCTGGCAACAGAGCTGGTGAAACTGGAAAAGTGCCATTGACTGGATGGTGGTGAATGAGCACACCCCTCCTTGTGTCACTCCTGCTTTGCCCTCCTGGCTCTAACTCTTTCCTCAGGCTTCCAGAGAAACTTGGTGCCTTTAGAGGTCCCCATCTTGTATATAGGGGAGCTTATTTGCCTTGAAGGTTGTGGGGGTTTTTGTCTCCAAAACCCAGGGAGACTTTCCAATAGGCTTTTGATTTGCCTGTAATGTTTCTGAGTTCTTTTGAGGTCAGAGCCTGAAAATGGACATCCTTTTCACCATTCCCTAATGCAGCAGGGGCCATTGTAATGGCCGTTTCTAATGCTCCAGTGGCTGGTTTTATTGATAGCAAAATCAGAGCTGCTGTGCAGCAAGTGGAGTAGATGCCTTGTCTGAACTCACAGAAATCCTCAGGCAGAGCAAGTAACTCCTGCTCCCCATATGCCACCCAAAACCACTTTGCTGTAAGCAGGAGAGCCTCATCTGAAATCTGCTGTTTCTAACTCTGTTGGGTTCCTGCAGCCTGAGACCCGAAAGGCCAGTACCCACATCTTCAGATCACCTCAGCTAGTGGTATGAGACAGCCTGTTCTCATGCTAACAGGTTTTCCTTTTTCCAATAACTTGTGTGCACATCACTGCCATGTTGAAAATTAAGACCCTTTTGTGCTCTGGCCATTAATGCCACTTCTGATCTTCTGCCTTGGCAGATGCACTGACCTTTCAGACGTCAGTATGATCTTTCTCTCAGATCAAGACGTCCTCTAGCATTGCAAGTCCATCCACTCTAAAGAGAAAAAACCAAAACACCTTGGGTTTTACTGCCAGCCACGCTCCATTGGGTGTTTTTCTTCTAGCAAGTGTTGTCCATGGATTCGTTTTCTCATCCTGCATTGGTAAAAGTTGGCTCAGAGCCCCAACTTTTTCTTTCTTTTTTTCTGCTGTGATACGCAGCCAGCGAGTCTGCCCGCCTCACGCAGTAAGCACGCATGACCTTCAGCTCACTGCGTACCTGTCCGTCCCTTTTCCCTGGGAAATGTTCAGGCTATTCAGGCCTTCCTCAGCTGTGAGATGACGTTACTGGTGACCAGCTTTGTTACTTTATTATTACTGATGCTGACATTTGTGTTCTGTTCCTCAAAGCAGTGTTTGCTATTGGTATTTTTCTTCCCTGTTTCTGGGCCATTTGAACTTTTTCTCTGAAAGCCGAGCTTCCTTGTTCTTCTCCCTCTTTCTGGCTCCAATATCATGGTGATGGCCCTGCAGAGGCTGCGCTTCTCCACACCCTGCATCAACGCTCTGCTCAGTGGGCAAGAGAAAACGCAGTCCATGAGCTTCTGCCACTGCAAACCAGATTATTTGCCTCAGGAGACTTTGTGTGCCCAAGTCCCATCTCATTTTCACGTTGCATATCACACCTCTCAGTGATCCAAGCCTGATGCGTATATCAGTTCTCCTGTGCATCCTGATAAGTGGGTAATTGCTGTCCATCTACAAAGCCCAGTTGTTAGGCTCTAAATTTTCCCCAGTTGTAGGAGTACGGCCTTGCTGAGATGAGCCCTTTGTTCCTGCTTCTCTTCTCATACTCATGAACATCAGCACACGTCCTGAAGTGACAAAGTGGTTTCTTGACATTTCTTCACACCCATTGTCTAATCCAGTGATTTTCCCCTTCCATTTTCACAGAAATAATCTGTGCCTCCTTAAAGTGCTTATTTATAACAACTGATAACAACTGCAGTGCTCTGCCCAGCCCCCTGCACAGAAGTGGGGACATGGACTTTGTATTCTCCCGCCTTGGAAGACTAACAAATATCACTGTGTGTGATAAGTGGTCAGCTTTGGCTGCTTGCCTCTGTGAGCTTTGGGTCCTGGTTAGGGAAGGCCCCTAGAGGCGACCCCCATGTATCAGACCATGATTTGCATTCATTTCACATGCAGGAGCAGTAGACTGATATCAGAATGTGGTCTTCAGATGAGAATGTGGTCAGTTTGCATTAGATACAAGCTGAAGGGATGGCAATTGGGGCTCCCAATTTGTCCTCCCAGCCTGTTTGGTCTTCTGTTGGTACAAATGCCAAGCCAGAAGATCTCTGAAGAGCACCTTGCTCCTCAGAACACGGGCAGAAAAACCCCCCAGAGACATCAGTGCACTTTAGGACCCTTTACCACCTCTTCCTTTTTCATGATCGAAAAGACATGCCAGTGGTAAGGAGTGCCTGTGTCCAAGCTCGGTGCTGGCCTAGCTCATCCTGACTGTTTGTGTCCTGAGCCAAGAAGAAAGGGGAATGGGACTGGAAGTTTGAATCACCTCTCCAGTGAACACAGGCGCTCAGACAGCTGCTCGCCTTGGGTTTGCACACCAGTAAATCACTTTCCTTTGTTGATTGCAGCCGAAAACGTCTTGGGAACACTGAGCAAAGGAGTCTATGTTCTGATGAGTGGATTGGACCTGGAGAGACTCGTGCTATCTGGGGGGCCGCTGGGGTAAGGGTTTGTCATCCTTCATAGGCTGTGAGGCCAGAAGGATCCCTCACCATCACCTAGCCTGGCATGTCCTCACCTGCAGTCACAGCTCTCGGTAGGACGCTTCTTGGATGGGGAACCAAAATTCTGGGGCAACTTCCAAGAGCAGAGTCAAAGCCAGGAGGAGGTGGCCAGGCACACAGTGGGCAAGAAGCAGGCACAGGGAGATGCCGGAGCTGCCAGGCACTTGAGCTGTGTTTTAGCTGCTCATTGCTCTAGCAGGCTCCTGCTGGGGGTAGTACTCCGCTGGGCCCCTCCAGGCAACCACGGCTTGCTCTGCAAGTTTTCCACCTTCTCCTATAGCTCTCCCTGCCAGAGAATTTCCACATCTCTACCTTCCAGCACATGGCCCCTCCAGACCGTGCTTTTGGAAATATTCATCTGGATGCAAATGTTTACAGAGATGGCAAATCTGCCTCTGTCCCTGCTTGCTTGTGTATCCCTGAAGTGTGTATCACTCTGGGAATAAGCAGGTCCTTTGTGTTCCTGATTCCTGAAAATCTAAGCCACTATCCAGACTATCACACAGGAGGACTGCTGGACTGGGAAGAGAGTTTATTCTTCACTTACTCAGTCCTTAAGCTCCCCAGTAATTATTTTTACCCTGCAGTCCTCCCTCCTCCCTCTGCACTGCTCCTCATGTGGAAAGTCCATCTTCCTCAAAGCGCAAGGGGGGCTTTTTTACGCTTCTTGCTCTTGCCTGCACTTTTTTATGGCATTAGCCGGAGCTGGTGGTCTCTGTGAATGCAAGGCAGCATGAACCATCCTGCCTACAGCTGTAAGAAACCTCTTCAACTCTCCATCATAGTTAAGAACGTAAGACCTCGCTGCAGTGATGCCTCGGAAAGCTGGAATCAAAACTCACTAGCCTTGGTGACTATTAAGCAAGTATGCTTTATTGCAGTGCCGGGCACACAGAGGATTGGCTCCTCCAAATGTGTGTGCCCATTAAAGCCAAATTTCTCATATTTATACAGATTAGCTATATACATTCATAATAATTTCTAAGAAAACGCAGGGTTATGCAAATTATTTCCAGGAAGTAATTTACATTAACTCCTCACAGATAGAGCATGCTCAGTGACACTCAGGGGGTCTTCCAGTGGTCTTCAGGAATGAAGGCTGGACGACTTTCCCTCTCTCAGCACATGTTCTTTATGGTTTTCTCTGTAGTTACCAAAACACATTCCTGAGCTCAAAACATTCCTTTTTACTGAAAACAAGATATACTCTGTCTCTTAATTGGTCATCTGTCTCATTATTTGACTCCCCTATCTCCTCCTGTTGCACTGTTATAGCTAAGTTTTGTAGCTGCTTTCACAAAACAGCTCGCACAGTTACAGCCATATTCGAAAACAAATATATCCTTAAAATACACAAATTAACATTATATTAATTGTCTCAAGCTGCATCTACATCAATCTATTAAGCATTATTATATTTCATTGAATCAGCAGGACACCCCAGATGAGCGACATGTAGAGCACTAGGGAGAAAAATAGGACCTTTGGGTTTTATCCTTAGGATGGGATGGGTGAAGCGCTAGGAAGGCAGCAGCATCTCGTTTTAGGTATGAGAACCTTTCGACCTTATATTGTACTTCCAAGGTTTCGTTATTATTCATCAGTAATTTTTTTGTTTTCCTGTGCTTAGGATCATGCAGGCAGTTCTTGACCACGCAATTCCGTACCTACACGTAAGAGAAGCATTTGGACAGAAAATTGGCCTCTTCCAGGTGAGTGAGAAACTGTTGCCATCTTGCTTTTCACTATAAAACTGGAAGACAGAGAGCTCTGTTGTGGGAGGGCTTTGTTTGGAGGAGGCTGCCTGGAGTTTGTACCGGGGCTCTCTGAGGCTGCTGTCTGTGAACTGATGCAACCTCCAGCTTCCTCGTGGGTGTCTGCTGAGTCTATATCTGCTCTGTCTGGTTTCTCTGGGTCGGTTTGGTCACTCTCAGTGCTCAAGCAGAAATTAATTGTCCCATTTGTGCTCTCATGTGAATGTCTCTTCTTCTCCTCCATGACACGCAGCTCATGCAGGGCAAAATGGCAGATATGTACACACGGCTGATGGCGTGTCGGCAGTATGTCTACAACGTGGCCAAGGCCTGTGACCAGGGCCATTTCAACGCGAAGGTGAGCTCGCTTCCACCTGCGCTGCACTTGCTGCAGGATTTCCTTTCCTGTAGGTCCCAGGTCATGAGTAGGATGGAGGTTCTGTGCTGGGGGTTGAAACTCCTTGCTCTCAGCCCTACCTGCTTTGTTTTATTTCCAAAAAACCCAAAAAGAATGCTTTGTGTTCTGCAAGGCAACAGACTGACCAGCTCTACCCAAGGAGGGCATCGAGTCAGAGCCTGGAGCCCTGCGTCCTAGATCAACCCATGCCAGTGGATGTGACGTGCCTTTGTGGGACATGAGACCCCTGTGGCGCTCCTTGTATTGGGGTGTTTTTCCCTCTCCCCCTGTTACCATGTGGCCTTTACCAACCTGGCATGCGTGTGCCATAGGGACAGAAAAAACACTGCAGCCTCTTGCTTGCTGGGGAATGAATCCTGCCCCTTTTGCCATCAAGTCGCTCAGGCTTGTTAGCTCGTCTGTAGAGTAATGAAAAGGTGAGAGCAGCGTGGAGGTGGGAGGTGGGTGAAGCCATCCCTGACTGCTGTCCCTGTGATTCTCCGGCAGGACTGTGCCGCAGTGATCTTGTTTTCAGCAGAGTCTGCCACCCAGGTGGCTCTGGATGGGATTCAGTGCCTGGGTAAGTGCCAGCAGCCTGTCTTTCCTTGCAGAAGAGAGCCAAGCGCGGTGTAAGCGCAGTTCTCTCTCCCATCGCACCCAGAAACCAGAGAGAAGAAATGACTCCTGGCTGCTTTTTGATTGCAGGTGGGAATGGTTACATCAATGACTATCCAATGGGCCGTTTCCTGCGGGATGCCAAGCTCTACGAGATAGGGGCCGGCACCAGTGAAGTGCGCAGGCTTGTCATTGGCAGGGCCTTTAATGCCACTTTTAAGTAACGTCCAGGGGCACCCTCACCCCGCCATGAGGCCTTTCACCACAGAGGCTGGAACGCACAACTCTTCTTCATCTTCCTCTTCTTGCTTGTGATTCTGGGCTTGTTGCTTGTGGACTCTGCTCTGTGAACGGATGCTGGTGGACTGGGCTCTGCCAAAACCAATCGGATGGCAGCACGAAAGGAAACGTGGGTTCTTCTCTTCTCGTATCATTCTGATCCACACTGTTGACGAGCTATCCCAGTTTTCAGCATTACAGGGCCAAGGTTTGGCTGGGGGATGCTTCACCACCGGAGCAGGCTGGCAAGCAGCATGCCTGAAGCAAGGGGCAGCCACGGCTGAGCACCAGAAGTCAACCACACACAAAAAAAAAAGACAATGAGGGAACGAGGGAAGAATTTTGTTCTTTTAACCCCTCCTTGAGTGCCATCAAGTAGCTGGCTCCTGGCATATCACCACCAGGTGGTGAAATTTCCCATTGTGACCTTCTGATGGGATGAGTAACTTCCATTTTGGGAACTCAGCCCCAGCCACCTCGTGGGGGTGGCTCTGTCAAACACTCAAGCATCACTGATGCACATGCAGTGCTTCAGGTGGTGGCTCCCACTCCCTCATTGCCACGCCACATCTGTTTCTCTGCAGACTTCCCATTCCTGCTGCTTCCCAAGATACTTCAGTGCAGCCCCAAGTCCATGCTGCCCGCACTGACCACCTCCTGCTGTGTTATTCACTCAGAGGTGTCACCATCTGTCACTCTGGAAACAGTTAAAATGTCAGACCTGTATTGTGACTCCCATGAATGAAGCAGACAGGAGGAGGTTGACTTTTTTGGGGGGGTTGGTGTTATTTGTTGATTTTGAAGGGGGGAGGGGGGTTTCCTCTGAAAGTTGTTCTTTTGGCAAAAGCATATGCTCACACTCCACTTTTGGCAGGCTAGAGGAGTCAGAGTGAGTCCAGCAGTACTTGTGGGTGTTTTGGGTGTATGTTATGTCCAGCAAATTGAGGTTTACCTAGCCTTGTTAGAGAAAATTGCACAGCCTGCTGCCAGCCTTAAGGAGTGGATCACCACAAAGTGTTGGATGCTGTAAATATGACAGAACAGCTAATTAAACAGTTGCCATGCAGGCAACCCCCCCGCAGTTTTAACAAGAAAGAACTTAAAGCTTTGTGTATTGTATTTTTCGGTTGTAGCAGACACCTCCCTGTAGCAGGTGACAGAAAGCTGACACAGAATTTTACCATGCCACAGATGAAAGAAAAAGTCCCCTTCTCATTCAGCAGGTAGGTCACCCAGGGGTTTATAAAGTTCCAGAGCTCGAAACAGCTTCCGCAGCCGTGGTGGCAGTGCCCTCTTCCTGAAAGATGATACTTCTCAGGAAGTATCCCGGGTTTGATTTCCAGCCTCCACCTCCGGGTGGAGGCAGAGTGGGCTAGCGAGAATATGTGCTCGAGCTGCGGATGCTTTGGGACCGAGCCTTGGAGTGCAGGTGAAGCGCTCCATGTGGTACTGTCTGTCCATACAGAGTTCATTTCTGTGACTTAGATTGCTCCTGCTATCTCCTGTACCTGTGGGTCTTCAAACCGCTGTTGTCGCTCCCCCTAGGTGGATCCCTACCCCAGGCTAGCATCCCATGACGGTCCAAGGGCAGGAGTTCCCAGATTTGGGTAGGAGGCTCCTGCAGCAAGAATAGGGGCAGCTCACAGCCCTAAGCCCTTGACCCTCAGGCTACAGCCGGAACACAGCAAACCCATGACAGAGCTTGCCTGCTCGGTAGCTGGAGTTCCCATGCCCCAGTAAAACAGCAAACCAAACTGAAGAGGCTGTGGGAGCCAGTGCAGGAGGTGGTAAGAGGAGCAGGCACAGCGTCCCTCATGCGTATCAGAACCTCGTATTCTTCTAGCATGTTCTTGAGCTCTGCAATGCAGGAATAAACCACTGCAGTTCCCCCTGAAGACTGTTACAAGGATGTGGGAACTGAATCACTGTGCTGGTACCTGTCTCTGGCTGGAAGAGCTTCTCTAGAGAGTGTTAGAGCCACTGTCGGGATAGAGCAGGGTGCAGACTGTAAAAAATGTTTCCTAAGCTGGAAGGGACCCACAGATTTTTAAACCAGTCCTCCAACGTCAGAGGTCTGCTTTTTAATTCATGTAATAGCGCCTTCCCTTTCTAGGCTGATCAGCAGCCTGGAGTTAAAGGTGAAATGAATCGGTGTCTAATGCATCGTGGGACAGGGTAGAGGGAGAGGTTCGTGAACCTTGAGCAGGGTTATTAATCAAACTTCACTCCCGCAGCAGTGCTGCATGTGCTGCCTTGGGAAAGGGATGGCTTGCCTTGGGCTGTGCTATGAGGAGAGGGGCTCCTGGGGCGTGTGGGAAGGGCTTTCTCCTTCATATGATATGAATAAAATTGGCATTTTCTGGGTGGCTAGTGCCCCCTGTGGGGTGTTTCCCAGCAGAAGGTGGGTGCAGACCTTGTCTGGTTCCCAGCATAGCCTACCTGGGCTGGCCACAGTGATGGGTTCGGTACTGGTTTCCCTTCTAGCCCCTCCCTTTCTTGGTAACTGCAGCTTTTCTCCCCCAGACCCCAATACAGCAATGCCTCTGAGCTGTGCCTCAGGCCTCCTCTGAAGATCAGCAAAGCTAATGGGGACTGCAGGCAAGGGTGCTGTGCCTCTGGATGTGATGCGAACCCTGTAAGGTGGTGGCTGACAGCAGGGCTGGATGTGTGCACCTTTCTTGGCTTCCAGGGCATGTATGCACCTTGCAGCCAGACAGCTACTAAGCAGAGAAGGCACAGAGAGCCAAGGGATTTATTCCCAAAGGTGTTTATTTTAGCAGGGAGTGTGGATTTTGAACAAGGCATAAGGAAGCGTCTCATTGCTTGGCAGGAATCCACAAAGGCTGTCCGTCCCGGGCAAGGCAGGACTGAGACCCTGTCCTGGACAGCTGAATGTGCCTGTAAAGCATCCATCCTTGAGCAGCTGGGTAGGTCCCATGGGATGGCAATGTCTTGATTTGTTGAGGAAAAACCACTATGGGTTCCTGTGTGGAAGCTGCTGGCTCCCAGGGCATCCAGCTCTGCTCATCCATGTCTGGCTGCCTGCGATCAGAGCCATGCTGCAGCTTCTTCCCTGTGCTCCAGCACCCAAAGGAGGAACAGCCCGAGCACCACATCCTGACAGCAAAGCTCTGGCTCCATTTGTTCTCTTGCAGCTGGAGGCATTCTGCTGAGACCCAGCTATGCTTGGACCTGAGGATAAATCCCAGCAACTCGGTCAGCTGCAGTTCTGCTCTCTTCCAGCTTGTGGTGGTTTTGGCCCTAGCCAGAGGCCAAATACCCACCAAGCCGCTCCCTCACTCCCCTCTTCAGCCGAAAAGGGGAGAAAATAGGTATTAGGAGGCTTAGGACCTGAGATAAGGACAGAGGGATCGCTCTCCAATTAGCACAATGGGCAAAACAGACTCAGCACAGAATAAAAGAAAGTGATTTATTGCTACTACAACTAATACACTTGGTGAACCGGAATGAGATAAGAAGCAGCCAGGTCTTAAAGCACCTTCCCTCCACCCCTCCCTTCTTAGCACGCTTAAAACTCATCATGATTTTACTCCCTTCTTCCCCCCCCCCCCAACAAGGGGCAGGGAATATGCAGTGGGGTTCCGGTGATTCCTCACAAGCTGTTTTCCTTCCCAAGAACTTTACACTTCTCCTTCCCCCCACCCCTCTCCTCTTCGCACTCTTGACTTTAATCATAGATCTGCTCCCTTCTTCCCTCCCATCGCAGCACCAGGAGGGGCAGGGAATGGGGAGTGGAGGTTTCAGTCCGTTCCTCCTGAGTTGTTTTCCATCTCAGCTGGTGTGGGGTGCATTCCACACACACGCATACTTCCCCTGTGGTGCTGTGGGATCCCACCCACGTGAGAGTCGTATCCACAAACTTCTGCAGCATGAGTCCTCTCTATCGGGGAGCCATCTCCTCACCACAGGCCTCTCAGCAGGTCTCCCCTCTCATAGGGTGCTGACACCTGGGTCCAGACCCCCTGGCCTGATACCCCGCAAAGTCACAAGTCCCCCAGCAAACCTGCTGAGGCGTGGATCAATCTTCACAGGGCATAGGTGTCTCTGCTCCCTGTCCTCATCCATGGGCTTTGAGGGGACACCTGTTTCACCATGGTCTTCACCATGAGCTGCCGGGGAAGCTCTCTTTTCACGTTCTTCACCCTGCCCCCACCTCCTGTGGGCCTGGCCTTGGTGTCTGTGCAGCTTGTTACATTTTCTCCCTCCCGCTAAGGTGGGAAAGTGCGCCTGCCAGCAGGTTTTTTTCTCCTAAATGTGATTCACAGAGGTGCTATGACTAGCTCTGATAGGCCCAGTCTCGAATTTGGCCTTGAACTGACCATGTTTTCAGAATATGGGGCTTGCAGAAAGCTATAACTGCGGCTTACAAAAGCCACCGAAGCAGCACAGCCACACAAAACTGCAACACAGCTCCTCAAGCTGTACGCCCAAGCTGCCACAGGTGCTGATGGTGTTTGCCTGAGGAAAGTTGTTTTGCATCCTTAATTGATGCCCCTTTGCTCTGTGGGTCCATGCTGGAGCTGTTTGCAGGAGAAGCCAGCTTGCTGTGGAGAAACTGGGCTCATGCTGAGCTACAGTGCTGCCAGAGGGGTTCAGCTGCTGGGAGATGAGCTGTGCCTTGTGTTGGGGGCGACTTGTCAAGGAACCTGTGGCCATGGCATGAGGCTGACCTGTGCTTAGAGCAAATCTCATCGAGTCTGGCCAGGCTAAACCACCCTGAACTGTTCAGAGAGAGGGACTCAGGCAGTGTTGTACCATTGGGGAGGGCTGGTCTCTCCCCAAAAAAACAGCTGCCGGGTGGGATGACCACTCTGCTGTGGTGCTGTAGGATCATCTCCTCCCTCGTGGCAGCTTGCTGTGGAGCCCAGGTCCCCAGAGAGCTCCTCTGCTCCCCTCTCCACCCCCTCTCAGGGGAGAGCAGGGAGCACACCATCACCCTGTGGCAGAAGGAGGGTACATGGTCATGGCAGGGCAGGTGCCTCACAGAGGATGCGGTTACCTGCTGCAGGGCTGGTCCAGGAGGCGAAGGGAAGTGTTGGTAACCTGGGGGGAGGAGGATGCTCCCCCCTGCACAAGGCTTTGCCACAGTTTCAGTACGGGGTGATGCATATTGAAAGTGTCATTGAGTCTTGTTCTCACTGTACAGAGGTGTGCCAAGGCCTAGTCCTGCGATGGTGCACGAGCATTGTGCAAGTGTGTTGCTCCGTCCCTGCTTGCGAGCATCCCTTCTGCTCCTGCTGCCCCATATGATGCAGTATGCGGATGCTCTACTGTCCTGGGTGTCCCAGGGCTCCTGGCACCACTTGCTGTGGTTAAACCTTGGTGACGGAGCAGAGACCTGCTGCTGTGTCACCTCTGTGTTTCCCACATGTGGGCAAGCCGGTTTCTTTGCCAGGGCTGGGGGGAGAGCCCATGTGGCCGCGTCCTCTTGCTGCCATGGATGCAGGCACCAAGGGCACAATCCCCTGCGTCCTGCCAACCCTGACAGCAGCTTGGCAGGGGTTGTTGCTGGCTGCTGCCAAGGAGGGAGCAGACCCCTTCACCCGCCCCCCCATTCCCCCCCCACACAGCTGTGCCCTGCCACGCTCCCCCTCGCAGCGAGGCACCCGTGGCCCTGCAGGAAGATTAGAAAGACGTTTCTTTTCAATATATAAAAGAATTCGCAACTGTGAAGTGGAGACAAAAACATTCTTGGGCTGAGGGGATGATATTGTGCAACGGGGGCCTGGGGAGTGGGGGGTGCAGCGGGGATTACTGTAGTGGAGCCTGGGGTCGCACCACTTGCACCTGCTGTTTGCTGAAAGGCTGATGCTGAGCAACTAGCAGCTGATGCTGAGGCCCAGTTGTCAGCCTGAATGGGGGGGAAAAAAAGCCTCTGTGCCACGCACTTGCTGAAGGAAATGGCAGGCAGCCTGTCTGCTGGAGGGGGGGCCAGGGGCATGGGGGGCAAGGGCAGAGTGGCCCACTCCCCTTCCTCATGCTGAGGTCTGGGCAGCCCCCGAGGCGTGGGGCAGCCCCCGAGGTGTGGATCTGGCTGCGGCTTTGTCACCTGAAGGGATCCAGGAGAAAGGGGTCAATCCTGAACCCCTGAAGTGCATGGGCTATCCTCGAGCCATCCTCATTGCCCCAGCCCCGAGCTGCCACACCGAGCAGCCTGGGTGCAGTATGTGCTCCCCTCAAAACGAGTCTTTTGAGGCAGATCTGTGACAGGATGCCCTGCCCTTTGCCACTGCTGTCCCCCAGGCAGGAGCATCCTGCTGTTCCAGGTCAGCCCTCTTAGATAGGGACAGTCAGACAGATGAGCCCTGTGGAGTGAGAACCAGACAGCAGCATTTGCATCCCTCAGCACTGTTACCCTTCAGTGTTGTCATCCCTTGGCATGAGTCTGTGGTGCTCTGGGCTGTAGGACAAGCACTGAGACATCCCGCTCCGTGCCTGCCCCATCAGAGCATCACCTGTGTCCAGAAAAATCTCACACAGAGCAGAGTGGAGAAGGAATATGGAGTTTCTTGGGGGTGTTTCGGGAGGCTGATGGGCTCTGCATGAGCATGGCCCTCTCCTATGTGGGGATGTCTGGTGTCAGAGCTGAGACAGCCCAGCCGGGAATCTTTCCAGCCCTCCACAGAGCTGGCTGCAGCTGCCTCCCGTGAGCGAGGCAGGAGTGAGGGTGCCTCCCTGCAGCTGTTTAAGGGATGGAAATAGCTGGCACACCCCTGGATTTTGTGGGGCGAAAAAGATTGCATGGGGTTGATGCTCTCCCCGTGAACCGTCCCTCCGCTGTGGCGGCTATACCAGGGCATGAGGCAGCACAGAGCCTGCAGCCTCTCTGTGCCTTCCTGAGCAAGAGTGAGAACAAACCTATCAGGGGTCTGTAGCAGCTGGAAAGCCCCTGGAAAGGAAAAAGCAGCAGCTGTCTGGTATGTCTAACCTAGAGAAGAGAAGGGTGTTTTCCCAGCCATTCAGTGCCTGGGTGCCAGCATGGAGAGGTGGCAGCACTGAGGGATTGGCTGGCCCTGGCCCTGCCACGGGACCCGCTTGGCAAACCCACAGGGATGGTTTCTTCTGCTGCATCTCTTCCTCGTGCACAGCCAAAGCTTGCATCCTTGCCCGGGGAGGCAAAACCCACCTGGGGTAAACCAAACGGGGCACTTGCTCCTCTCCGTGGCTGTGATGTCTGGCTGCCAAGTCCCAGGGCGGCTGGTTTTAGCGAGTTCTGTGTAGGCAATCTGGTGGGATTTCTGTTTGAAACGGCTGCTTGGGCAGTGCAGCAGCTTCTGTGAGTACCGCAGGAACGGCCTCCATGCAGGTCTTCAGGGACCACCAGCACCAGGGTGCTGCCATCACGCTGCCAGCTGCACACACTCGCCCAGGGCTAGTTCTCCCAAGAGATGTTGTTTCCAATGCGGCTTCGCAAAGATCTGCCTGCTGGGATGGCAAGGGCTCGAGGGCTCACTGAGCCGCAGCTGTGCCTGCAAACCTGAGATCCATGGCCTGTGGGGTCAGATCCTGCCCAGCCTCTACAGAACCGTGGCCCGTGGGGTTGGATCTTGCCCAGGCTCTGAAGGCCGGAGAGCTGGCCAGGAGGAAACCAGGTGAGGTTTGATAAAAGCAAGTGTAGAGTCTTGCCCCTGGGGACAAAACCCTGAACCGCTTGTATCAGCACAGGCTGGGGTTGACCTGTTGGAGAGGACCTCTGCGGAGAATGACCTGGGGGTCCTGGTAGATGACAGGCTGGCCACGAGCCAGCAGTGTGCCCCGGGGGCCAAGAAGGCCAATGGGATACTGGGGTGCATCAAAAGGAGCATGGCCAGCAGGTCAAAGGAGGAGATCCTCCCCCTCTGCTCTGCCCTGGTCAGGCCCTACCTGGAGTATTGTGTCCAGTTCTGGGCTCCCTGGTATAGAAAAGACAAGGATCTCCTGGAGAGAACCCAGCAGAGGGCTTTGCAAAGAAGGGGGGAGATGTCAGACCCAGCCCCCACATGCCCCTCAACCAGCTGCCACCCTGTCTTGTCAGCTGCCCATAGCCTCAGAGGGGACGATGGAGCCGTCCCCACGCCACGCTGCCTGGGTAAGAAAGGAGAGACATGGCCGTTTCCTTCACCAAACAGGTGCAGCTCCTTCAGGAGCCTGGGGCTGGTGCTGAGAAGGGGAGCTAAGGAGGGGGCACAGCCCCAAGGCCACAGTTATCACCCCTGCAGTCCTACAGGCAGAGCCAAAATTCCCCAGGCTGGGTGGCAGAGTGGCCACTGAGCCCTGGAGAGGAGCCAAATGTGTGGATAATGAGCCAGTATGCCAGCAGCGCTTTTCCTGTTTGATTTTGCGGGTCCTGCCCCTCTCACTGGGGTTCCTTTCCAGACCCACAAGATCAAGAGGGGGAAAAAACCCCAGCTCACAAAGCAGCAAGATGCTGAGTCAGGTCATGCTGTCTGGGACACCAGCCCAGCTGGGATGGCCACCGGCATCACCACCCCTCTGTACATCAGAAGAGGTGAGTCAGGCTCGGGCTGCCTCTGCCCCGAGCCCTGCTTTGATCTTCTCAGCATTGGTGCAACATCAGGGAGATCCCAGCACAATTCATCCCAGGTGTAATTTGGTCTGGGGCCCAAAATTCACATAGGGCTGCTCAGGGACTCCCAGGTCGAAGTGGGGCTGCTCCAGGGTGTGACTAAGCTCAGCCCCCAAGTCAATGGTACTGCCTGGCTCTGCACCCGCAAATCCCGAGTAAGTGCATCCCCTCGGAGCTACAATTTCTTAATGCTGAGCAGAGACGGGGCTCATCCAGGTGTTTTCCAAGCCTGTGCACAGGGCAATCCCACCACAACACCCCTGAGATACCACCTCTGCTTTGAGGAGTGCCGGAGCCAATTTACATCAGGCTTTGGCAAAACATCACCCCGGATGTCCCTAATCCCCATCCTCGCACACATCTGCTGCTGGGACAGACGGGCAGACAGACCGTTGCCCTGGCTTCAGGCAGCTGCTCCTGTTCCCTCAAACTACCCCACATCAGCACATTCAGGGGTATAGATTTAAATTTTCATAAGGGTTGAGAGGCAAATCCTGGCAGAGCCTGGGGCTGGGGCTCATTTAATAGAATCATAGAATTGTAGGGGTTGGAAGGGACCTCGAGAGATCATCGGGTCCAACCCCCCTGCCAAAGCAGGCTCCCTAGGACATATCACTCAGATAGGCGTCCAGACGGGTCTTGAATATCTCCAGAGAAGGAGACTCCACCACCTCCCTGGGCAGCCAATTCCAGTGCTCTGTCACCCTCCCTGTGAAAAAGTTCCTCCGCATGTTGGTGCAGAACTTCCTATGCTCCAACTTACAGCCATTGCCCCTTGTCCTGTCCCCACAGACCACTGAAAAGGGGTTGGCTGATTCCCCCTGCATCCCTTGCTTCAGATAATTATAGACATTAATTAGGGCCCCTCTTAGTCTTCTCTTCTCAAGGCTGAAGAGTCCCAACTTACTCAGCCTTTCCTCATAGGGGAGATGCTCCAGGCCCCTAATCATCTTCGTAGCCCTTCTTTGGACTCTCTCCAGGAGATCCCTGTCCTTTTTAAACCAAGGAGCCCAGAACTGGACACAATACTCCAGGTGGGGCCTGACCAGGGCAGAGTAGAGGGGGAGGATCACCTCCTTTGACCTACTGGCTACACTCCTCCAGATGCACCCCAGGATCCCATTGGCTCTCTTAGCCACCAGTGCACACTGCTGGCTCATGGCCAACCTATCATCTACCAGGACCCCCAGGTCCTTCTCCACAGAGCTCTTCTCCAGCAGGTCAACCCCCAGCCTGTACTGATACATGTGGTTGTTCCTCCCCAGGTGCAAGACTTTACACTTGCTTTTGTTGAACTTCATTAGGTTTCTCCCTGCCCAGCTCTCCAGCCTGTCCAGGTCTCGCTGGATGGCAGCGCAGTGTTCCTGCGTGTCAGACACCCCTCCCAGCTTTGTATCATCGGCGTACTTGCTGTGGGTGGATGCTATTCCCTCATCAAGGTCGTCAATGAAGATATTAAACAGGACTGGACCCAACACCGAGCCCTGGGGAACACCGCTGGTCACAGGCCTCCAGCCCGACTCTGCTCCTCAAATCACAACCCTCTGGGCTCGGTCCGACAGCCAGTTCTCAACCCACCTCACTGTCCACTCATCTATCCCATGCTTTCTCAGCTTTGTTATCAGGATGTCATGTGAGACAGTATCAAAGGCCCTGCTGAAGTCAAGGTAGATGACATCCACTGCTCTCCCTCCATCTACCCAGCCTGTTATGAGATCGTAGAAGGCTATAAGATTGGGCAAGCACGATTTCCCCTTGGTGAATCCATGCTGACTACTCCTCATGACCTTCTTCTCTTCCAGTTGCTTGGTGATGGCATCCAGAACAAGCCATTCCATTACCTTTCCCGGGACAGAGGTGAGGCTGACTGGCCTATAGTTACTAGGTTCCTCTTTCTTGCCCTTTTTAAAGACTGGAGTGACATTGGCTATCCTCCAGTCTTCAGGCACTTCACCTGTCCTCCAAGACCTGTTGAAGATAATAGAGAGCGGCTCAGCAATCACCTCCACCAGCTCCCTCAGCACACGTGGATGTAGCCCATCAGGGCCCATAGATTTGTGTGCATTAATCCCTTTGAGCCGCTCCTGAACCTCCCCTACCTCAACCAGAGGGAAATTCTTCGTTTCCCAAACACTCCTACTTTCATACAGGATCTGTGGGTCCCAAGGGGCCTTTGAAGTGAAGACCGAAGCAAAGGCAGCGTTCAGTATCTCCACCTTCTCATCATCCCCCGTTACCAGGACACCCTTCTCATTCAGTAAGGGGCCTACATTATCCCTGGTCATCCTCTTACTATTCACATATCTTAAAAAAACCCTTTTTATTATCCTTTATGTCCCTTGCCAGCTTCATTTCCAAGAGGGCTTTAGCCTTCCTATTTGCATCCCTACAGGCCCTGACCACATCCCTGTATTCTCCCCAGGTGCTCAGACCCTTTTTCCACAATTCATAGATCTTCTGCTTCTCTTTGAGTTTGCTCAATAGCTCTGTGTTCATCCATGCAGGTCTTCTGCCTCTCTTTCCTGATTTTATTTCCAGGGATAACAGGGTGTGAAGGGCTTCTTGATTTCCCAGATCTTTACAGAGACCACCTCCCAGTCCCATGCTGGTGCTTGGTCTCAGGGCAGCTCCCTGCCAAGGCACTCTGCAGCAGCCATGGGAGCAGCCAGTGTCCACCAGGGACTGTTTCCCCACACCCAGGAGGCGGCTTCTGTGGGAGTGCAGAGGCACCCACACCCTTTGCACTGACTCAGCACAAAACCAGCTCTCACTGGCAGCACAGAATTCTCCCTTGCAGCTTTCTACCTGGCTGGTTCTGTTATTAGAAATCCCCTTTCATCTCCACACGCCTGCTTGTCTCGTTGCACCACTGCCCAGGAACCATAGGCAGATCGAGCCCTTTCTGCCCGGCGTCCTTAGCACATACATCAAAACCCCAGGGCCTGTGAATGCCCCGAAGCTGCTGCTGCCATCCCATCGGGTCCCCTCCTCTTCTGCCTCTGGTCCCAGCTGCAGGTGGAGGCTGGAGGTGAGCATCCTCGGAGGCCGGCATGGGTGTCTGGGCCATCCCCGGGTGTGGGAACCCTTCATCTCCTGCTTTGCTTTACTGGAGTTCACTCCCTGAAACTGGGGTATGATGGAGGTGGTTTCACTGCTGAGCTGCAGAGCACCATGCCAGCAAAGCTGCAGGCAGGCAGAGAGAGGGTGCTGGTTAAAAAGCCGATGCTCCTTCAGAGTTGGAAAATGCAAAAGCACCAGGAGCTCACCCAGACCCATCCTCCAGGCTGCTCTGTGCAAGGCGGGGATGGCATCGAGCCCCCAGAAGGTGAGGGCTGCTTGGAGGAGTACGGGGCAGAGCATGCCCTGGCACGTAGGACCTCAGCAGCCATGGGGGAGAGAGGGCTTGTGGAGCGAGAAGGCTGTGCTTTTGGGATCTGGGGGTATCATTAAGCCCATGGCAGCTGCTGTGTGTTTGTGGAGGTAATGTATTGAACCCTCTGGACAAACACCTTGCCCAGCACTAGGACTGAACCGTGCCGGAGGGTTAAGTGACTCACCCAGGGCAATTGCAGCTGTCTGAGGCAGAGCAGAAGGATAAAACCTGTGAGCTTCCATGGCACAGCGGTTTCTTGCCATCCAAGTGGTTAAAAAAAGCAGCTGGGTGCTGCTGGGTCTGGATTTGGTGCCCAGCCATTGATGCCTTTCTTCATGGAATTTAAAAGCTCATTAATGCTTAGTCTGTAGTCCTTCACAGGTACTGAGGTATTACAACCAGCCCCCACCCAGCACAGCACTGGGCAGCCCAAACAGCCTCATCTCCCGGAGCAGCTCATGATGGAGCTTTTCCTCCAGCACCAAATCGTTTTGTGCCGCCTCCCCACAGCCTCATTTTCCCCACACACCCCAACTTCCCCTTCAAGCCTCAGGCTCCCAAAGCGCATGCTGCAGGGTCAGTCCTGGACCGCTCCAGGTGAACCAAGATGGAAATGGGCCTCATTTTCTCTTTCCCGATCATCGAGGTGGGACAATGAGGCAGAAAACCATCTGAGCTGCCAAAAAACCCCCCTCCAAGCCTGAATGGGGACAGTGAGCGAGCAAGTCATTGCTGTCATTAGACTGGTATCTTTAATTGCTGCATATCCTCTTCTGCCTGTGCCCAAAGAGCTAATCCCAGGTGATCACAAAGGACAGTGTCATTTAAATCAATTATCTCTCCATTCAGAGCCACCCAGCCTCACCTTCCCTCTCAATGCATCTGGGAGCCCCATAATTTATTCATTCGGCTGCACTTAAACATCTGCTCCACTGCCATTTGAGTTTGGCAGAGCATCAGCTTTAAAATTTTATGAAATGTAGTGCAGGTGGCAAACCCAGACATAGAGGGTTATAATTGCAGCCAAGAAGGGCCACAGAGCAGGATGTGGCCACACTCCTCTGGAGCTCCCTTCAGCTCAAGAGCAGAGCAGCAAGGAAAGCCCCTGGAGATGTCATGCCCATCAGGTGCACAAATCAATGGTTTTTTCCCCCTTTTCCCCACTTCTAAATGACAGGGAGGGTGGAGGGAGGGGGAATGTTTTCCCCCTCGCTGCACCTGGGCATGCAGCACCCATGCAGATGCTTAAAGAAGCAAAGAGAGCATCTTGCACTCACCGGTCCTCAGGGTTTTGCTGCTGTGCCGTTGCTGCAGCAGAAGCCTCCCAGCAAGGGGATTATTTTATTTAGCATCTTCAGCAGGTGAGCTGTCTGTGAAGAAGATGCCATTTACTTTTTCCCCACTGAAACAGGACTGGATGGTTTCAGATTAACTACTCAATCCCAGCAGGGGGAAGGAAACCATGCTGGAGCTGTGCCACAGCCCTGACAGTAGGGATGCGGCTACAAGAGTGACACTGGGTGCAAACCTCACTGTGGGTAGGGAAAGCCCCAACTTCTCCAGCACCAGATCAACACCACCACATGCCCCATGAGTGCTTCCACCCCCTTAAGAGCCAAGAGTAAAACTGGAAGCCTATGTAAGCATCTTCTCACCCAGCCCCCTTCACTGATGTCCCTCCCTTCCCTTGCCTGAAGGGGAAGGTCCTGAGCATCCTTCTCAGGATGTGCTGGTTACCAGAGGTCTTATCTTCTCCTTCCCATATCCCAGATTTCTTCTCCTTGCCTTAAGCAAGCCTGATCTCATCAGTTCATCTGAAGCTTATCCTCATGGTCATTAATGGAAAAGCGGACCAGGCACCAAACATGTTTCCAAATCTTACAGACCTTTTTCAGGGTTTTCCCAGGTGCCTCCAAGTTTTGGGTGAGTTTTCTGGGGCAGGAAAGAACACTCATGGGACACGGGCAGCAATTCCCCCACCGCCGGGACAGACCTGCAACCCAGCTGGCTGGGGAGATACTGTGTGTTGGGACCACCCTGCTGCCAGGTGTCGT
This sequence comes from Laterallus jamaicensis coturniculus, assembly GCA_022605575.1. NCBI lineage: Eukaryota > Metazoa > Chordata > Aves > Gruiformes > Rallidae > Laterallus > Laterallus jamaicensis. The sequence continues at coordinate 2,788,055 of JAKCOX010000060.1, read as the reverse complement.
AGATCTGGGATGCTCCTGCTTGGCCAAATAGATGAGGAGGTCTGATGTGGTCCACAGCTATTCTCTCTTAAAATAACTGACAAATCGGCAAGTCATCAGTGTCCCCCAATTCCCGCTTTCACCCCAGAGCTGCAGCCCTCCTTAAAATGCATCCATGCAGGCAACAATTCCCTGTGTTTGTAGCTAATGAATGTAGCTTTGGAAAGAAAATATTTGCTTTAGTAATCCCTCCCTTATACCTTAACCCCACTTTCCCTCACTAGCACGTAGCCCGGTTGGAGGGATGGGGTAGTGGGAGGGGAGAGCAGTATGTTGTGGGGGTCACACCAGGTTAAAGAGGATTTCGGGATCTGTCCACAACGTGTCTGGGGCTGGTGCCACTGATGCTGAAAGGTTTAAGGCTCCAGGGATTTCTGAGCCATCAGGCATCCTGAACCGGGAGAGGAGAAGGGTGGATGGACTCCTGCCCCTCTTCCTAAATGTGAAGCAGGAGACCAAGGGGATTGCAAAGCCCTGGGCTGTGCTTTGATGCCTGGGAAGGTCCTGGAGCACAGGACTTGGCAATCTGCTTAAGCACCTGGAAGACAACAAGGAGATAAAAAGCAGCCAGCATAGGTTTTTTCAATGAGAGATCACATCAGCCCTCTCTAATTTCCCACTTTGATGAGGAAACCAGCCAAGTGGAGGGGGAAGCAGCAGCAGACAGGAAAACTTCGGACTTTAGAAAGGCTTTTAGATGTGGCGTTTTGGGGGGGATGTAAGTAATTTGGGCTGTACACCATTCCCACCTTGCAGCACAGCTCATCAAAATCTCTCCCAAACAGAAGAGCATCCCCGCACCGAACCCTGACATCCCCATGGGTCCAGGGCACCGGTTTTAGTGGGGTTTTCTAGAAGGCAAAACTGGAGGGAGGAAGGGGAAAGGTACCAATCCCTGCTGTGTCTTGGGGTGCTCCTGTGGCTCTGCAGCAAAGCAGAAGGAACAGGAGGAAGTCTATAGCAGAGACAGGGAAGTGTGTTTCAGAGATCAGATTTCTCTCCCTAGGTTTGGGAAAATCCATCGTCGGGGCTGGCTCCATCGCCCATTTTAGCTTTGGAAATTCAGCTGGCTCTGAATTCCCACCAGTAAAACTGAATGTTACACCATAAGCAACACCTTTTAGCAACTTTTCCTCCAGAAACTCGGGTGCTTTTCCAGGATGGGGGCTGGCTGGGACCCACACCAGCATCCTGAGCAGGTTGGCACCCCAATGTCCCCAGTTTTCAGGGAGGAGGCAGGTCTGGCAGAAATTGATGCCCATGGTAGTGAAATGAAGGAGGATTTATTTACTGCTCCTCTCAGGTGGCGTTTGTGCATCCTGCCTGGGGAAAGGTTACCCCAACAGCTGCTCACAGCCAAACGCTACTTCCAGCAGAGCCAGGCTTACTCGGGTTTTCATTTACCATTCAGAAACCAGGTCCCCCGTGAGTCTGTTGCTGTCGCTTTGTTGGAGTGATTTGTAACTTCCCTGGCTAATTGTCAGAGCGCAGTGTTCAATCCAGGGCAGCCTTCCCTCCAGAAAGCATCTTCTCCTACCTGTGCTGGCAGGAGAGCAGCGCTGCCGAACGGGGGAATGTTGCATCATTCCCATAGCAACAGCCTGGGAGGCTGCAAAAGCAGAATTATGACTTTGTTCCCCGTTCTGGCACAAGGAGAAGCCAGGCTTTATGGGATTAGGCAGATCCCAACTCAAACATCCAGGGTAACACTGGAAGGAATAATGAATAGTAATAGCAGAATAAATGGCTTTTGATACAAGGCTCTGTCCAAACAGCACTAACAACCCACCTCGTTAAAGCTTGGTCAATGCTGACGAGGTTTCCATGCTAAGTACAAACCCTTTGGGGTTTCTTGAGCTTGCCAGAGTGGGGGTCCACGCAAACCAGCATTTGGCACATCTTTCTGAAAGTGGCTCCTGACTGCTCTGGGCAAGCCAATTGCACTAACCTGCAGGACCCAACGTTCTGCTGAGCATGGGCGCTCTGGTACAAGGACCACCTGACCCAAAATGGAGGATGGGTCTTCTCCAAAGCAGTCACCCTATCGATGTGCAGCACAGGGTCTCCCCCAGCACCCAGGGCTGCCCGTGACGACCCTTCCCAACAGCCCAACCCAACCAGCCCACGTGCCGTGACTGGGTGGTCCCTGCTGACTGGGCAGCAAAAGCCAACAGCGATGAGCTGGTGATGGGGGAGATGACACAAAGCAGCTCAGGACCCAGAAACACAAGCGACCCCTTGGTTGCTTGGGTCTAGATGCCAGAGCAGGAGCATGGCAAAACCACAAACCCACTGCAGAGATACTTGACAGGAATAAGCAGGTCATTATGTTTGAGGCCAAGAGCACTCATTCTCACCCAGTGTCTCCCCAGTGAGACAGACATTCTCCTGCAGCCTCTGGCCCTAAGTCCATGCCTAATGGCTGAACTCACCTCTTGGTACCCAGGCTTCTCAGCCTGGGGAATGAGCCCCCCCAACTTTAGATTAATTTTGTGGCTGAGTAATCACAGCTCAGTGCCTGAGACCAGCAGCTCCTCTCACCAGCCCAGAGTTCAACACAGATTTGCCGTAATGAATTAAAGTTCCTTCTGCTCCAGATTCATCTGCCAGAAAAGAACTCTCCGCACCACGTGAATGCTTTCCAGGGGTGGAGCACACGTCCTAAGGTATCTAACAAGGACACTGGGGTTAATAACTACTTCTGCAAGTGCAGCAGCAGCCCGGATACTTGTTTTAGCTCCTGCTGAGCCCAGGGCAGTGCCTATCCGCAGCCGAGGGGCAGTGCCAGCAGAAGGATCCCCATCTTCATCCCACACCCCGTCCCACAAGGAGATGCTGCCAACAGACATCTGGAAAGGACCTCAGTGTCAATGGCTGTACCGGCTCTGGGTTGCTCAGCTTTTGGAGAAACTGTTTTTCTTCCTCCCCTGCCGCGGTGTCTCCACGCCAGCATTTCACCGTGTTCATGCTGCCACGTGAGCGTTGTCTCACTGATCCCTTTCTCTGCCAGCCCGGCACAGCCCATGCCCCTCACGATGCCATCAGGTAACACCCCTGGCACCAGTGGCGATGCTTCCCTGGAAAATGTCATGGACCTTGTAGTGAACTGAGAAAACCAACTCGGCTCATCCCCCCCACTCCTTCACTGGCTGAATCACAGAGCTAAGCAGCCCTGTTTGCCCCCAATTTCCCACTCCTCCCTCCCTCCCCATCCCCCCATCCCCCCAACACACAGAGCCCTGTTTGTGCAGCTGTGCCATGTTAGCATCTCAGGGATGACTCCTCCAGCCCTTGTGTCAGCATCTCTTTGTGGTGTTTGGGGAGGGCTGAGTGCTGCCTGTGGTTTCTTCAAAGTCCAGCACCTTCCCTGAGGAAGAGGAGGCTGGTGAAGGCGCAGGATCCCCCAGCTCCAATCTCTTCTGCTCGCTGACCTGCCAAGTTATTCAGTGACATTTGCTGCTCAGCACTGCCATGGGAGGAATAACATGGGCTGAAAAAAGCTGTAAAAGAGGTAAAAAGTCACCAGAGAGCAGAGCCTCAGAATGAAACTCCTCATGACCAGCAGCCCAGGGCTGGCGGGGAGACAGGAGCTGGATTTTGGGCTCTCATAAGCAGAGAAAACTTGGCTCTGCCTCCCATGACAGACACCTGTAAAGCTGCAATGGCTTCTCTTTTCCCACAGGATCAAAACTGATCCTAATGCTGGCGTGTGTTTTGAGCCTGGGAGGAAATGGTGGGTTGCCCCTTCCTTCCTTTTTTTCCTTCTTCTCTCCTGTAATACAAAAAGAAGGAAAGACGTGGGAAGGGAAATTAAAGAGAAACCCGGTGCCTTTCCCAAGGAACCTGCTGCCCACATCCCTGCTGGAAAACGTTGGCATAGGATGTGCAGACACATGCCGAAAATTGCAGTTCCTGTGTTTAAACAGAGAGAAAGGCCAACAACAGGAACTGAACTGGAAATCCCATCACCTGCTGCACGCTGGTGCCTGCTCCAGCCCAGGATAACCAGCTCTGTGCATCACATCTGAGAAAACACCTGGCACACCGTGCTGCAAGACGCATGCTCCCATCTTCCCCTCCTGCAGATGCAGCCTTGCGTCCCTCACGGGACCTCGGTGGGATCCCACGCTATCTTTGCAAGCCCCAGAGGTTTGGCATTTCTCAGGAATCTCCATCCCTGTAGTTCGTCCCCTGTGGGTTTGCATCACCCATCTCCTCTGGTCTGGAGGTGAGGGGGCAGCCCCATCCCAGAGGAGCTGCCGCAGACTTCCGAAGTTATCTTTTGATTTAAGCCAGCCCCTTGGGGATCCAATTTCTGCACAGAATACAGGGATTTATCCATACAGCGATGTTAATGCTAATAGGATTTGTAGAGCTAAACTCCAAGCCTTGCCATAAAACTTCCCGCCCTGGCATTCTCTCAGCTCCTCTGCTGCTCACCAGGTACCTGCTGTGCAGCCACCAAAGGATGGAGATGCAGATGCTCCCCAGCACCCCTAAGAGCTTCAACAGGTGGATGCTGAACCCTAATTCACCACGGAAACCCATGGGATTAAGCAGTGGTTAACAGATGATGCGTCTACATGATTCCCCGACACTGAGAGGACCTTACAGAGCTTTTTCAACTGCCTCCACAAAAAACCCATGGAAATGTTCCTCTGCTCCTTCCTTGTGCTGCTCTGTCCTGAAGCTATCGAAAATGAGGGGTGAAAAACAACCCTCAGGGCTGAAACCCTCTGACTGGGGGGGAGGGGGGAGGAGAGGGAGTGGTGTGAGATATGAGTGGACCTTGTGGGGCCTGCATCCTTGGGAGCTGGGCGACAAGAGGAGATGAAAACACCCAGCAATGACTTTAAAGAGCTTTAAATTACTTTAAAGAACTTTAAATTACCAGGTGATTACAACTCTGATCCAAACCTGTCAGATTTGGAGAGCCCATGAGTGCTGCGGGGTGTTCCATAAGTCTGTGGTTGGGTGCCCACCTTCACTCCAAACCCCAGTGATGGTTTTGGATGCTTATGGGTCACAATCTGTTGTCACCCTGACGAGACATGCCTGGCAAACCCATGGGAGAAAAACTCCGAAAACTCACCTGTGATGCCCGCTGGAGATGAGCCCCTGAAGCTGATGGGTGCCGATGGGCACAAAGATAGAAAACCCAAAGGATTTGGCAGCCCCCCACCCCCAAGTCAACCCTGCTGGGGAGGGGGGTGTTTCTGCTTTTAAGTCTTGGCTCATTGTCCACAAGCCCTGCCCAAAGCTGTACCCGGGAGAATTCCGTTCCCAGCCACTGCGGAAGATTTGTGGAATAGAAACTTTGTTCGTCAGGTACGTTGGGGGTAACAGAACCTCCCCAAGCACGCCCCCCTCTCCCCGACAGGGAGCTCAGCCCCGGCTCCACCGCAGCCTCTGCCAGCCCCGCTCCCGGGCTGCGGATCGCCCCCGCCGGATCCGGTTCCGCCCCTTCCCCTCTTTGTCCCCGCTCTCCCCGCCCCAGGGCCCGACACGACCCCTGGGCACTGCCCGGCGGCTCCACCGGGACCGCGGGGCCCGCCGGCCGGTCCCCCCGAACATCCTTGTCCCCTGCCCCCGGGATCGTCCAAAGAGCATCCTTGTCCCCTGCCCCCGGGATCCTCCAAAGAGCATCCTTGTCCCCTGACCCCGGGATCCTCCAAAGAGCATCCTTACCCCCTGCCCCCCGGGGTCTCCACCCTGTCCCGCCGAGCATCCTTATGCCCTGCCCCCCCGGGTTCCCCACCCCATCCCCCCTGAGCATCCTCATCCCCTGCCCCGGGGAGTTTCCACCCCACACCCCTGAGCATACTCACCCCAACACCCGGGGAACACCCTCCCCCCCCTCCACCCCGAGCATCCTCACCCACTGCTTCCAGGGTCTCCAGCCTTGCCCCGTGCTGATGCCCCTGGTGTGCCTGTTGCAGCAGGAGGGGATACTCTTCTGGCAGAAGGGAACAGGCAAAGATTTGCTGAGCTCATTGGTTTCAATCCTAGGTCAGAATTGGGTTTATTTACCATGAGTTTATACACACCCGACTGAGATTCCATAGGTATCACACTATTGAAATTGTATATATCCACAGACCCATGGTTTTAGCTTGCCAAATGTGACCGTTCTACCCGGAGACCCATGGTGACACTGACAAACCTTCTGCCTTTACAACTTCATTCCAGTAATTCAGTAGACAAAGCCAGACCAGGGCCCAGCACCACCAGTGAGCCATGTTGGCTTCATGGTGAGCAATTCTGCACTAGGACAAAGATAAGCAGCAACCAGCTTATCAGGGAACTGGTGTCCACCGCTGAGTACATATGGTGAGCAGATCTATCCTATTTTCAGAGGCAAATATCTCTCCAGGGTTGCATGTTACTCCACATTTACACCGCACATGCTTCCTTCATGCTTTATTTTCATTTTATAGGGGGCTTGTGTGTTTTCCTACAAAGCCTTGGAGGTGGTCACACAAAGCTCTGGTGAGCGGGTTCAGTATTTGTTCCGTCTGGGAACATGTCAGAAGTACTTTTAGGTTTCACATTTCTCTGTGTAAAAGCAAAGGGAGGAAGCAGGTCTCCTGGACTTCCCTACGCATGTCTTGTGAGTGCGTTCCTCTGAGATGATCTGCGAGAGTGACTCCTTTTCACAGAACCGTGTGAGGAAGGAGGTCACCCAGAAACACCTGAAAAAGAGTTCTGAAACATAAATGAGTACAGAAATCACTCAGGCCTCCCTTTTTGATGAGTGACGGCATGTGCAAAGGAAGGTGTGGTGTCTTAGGGAAATCACAGAATTGTCAGCATTGGAAAGGACATCCAGAGCTCATGGAGCCCAACCCCCCTGCCAAAGCAGGGTCCCTAGGACAGGTCGCACAGGTCAGCGTCCAGACGGGGCTTGAATATCTGCAGAGAAGGAGACTCCACAGCCCCCCTGGACAGCCTTTCTCAGGGCTCCATCACCCTCACTGTGAAGAAGTTCTTCTGCATGTTGGTGTGGAACTTCCTGTGCTCCAGCTTGAGGCCATTGCCCCTTGTCCTGTCCCCACAGAGCACTGAGAAGAGGCTGGCCATTTCCCCCTGTGTCCCACCCTTCAGATATTGATAAACATTGATCAGATCCCCTGTCAGGCTTCTTTTCTCAAAGCTGAACAGCCCCAGGTCACTCAGCCTTTCCTGGTAGGGGAGGTGCTCCAGGCCCTTAGTCATCTTTGTGACCCTCTGCCAGACTCTCTCCAAACGTCTGACCAAGCCCCTTTCAAATTAAAATAAAAATCCACTTCTGTCAGTCTTTATAGACTCTCAGCTGATGGTCTTTATGGAGCAGGGAGCAGCAGGCAGAGCCACAAGCCTCTGAGTGCTCAGTTCAAGGTTTGCCCAGGCACAGCTGGATTTGCCCAAGCTTGGCCTTTGGCAGCAGCACATCCTATATTTTATATGTATATGCAAATAAGCAGGGCCTAGGAAAACTCAGGGCAGAAGTCCCTCAATAAAGCACAGCTGTGTTCAGAAATGTGCTCAGTCCAGCCAGGCACACCAAGCTGCCCATGGGGCTGCTCCCCGCACTTCTCTCCCCAAAACCTGGGAACTGGGTACCTCAGTGGTGGGAAACCATGACAATTTCTCTGGGAGCAGCTTCACCAGCCAGGCCAGCAGGAGATTCCAGACCTTGGGAGCTGATAAGAGTTTCGCAACAAAACACCCCACAGTGTCCATTCCTGCGAGAGGTATCCCATCCCGCTGCATAGCACCACTACCCCAGATTAAGGGGGTTCGCCCCTAGCCCTGTAAGCAGGGCTCAGCATGTACCCTGAAGACAATATAAAACTGCCATAAACCCAGAATCTTTCTCAGGGTGATGGTTTTCCAGCAATGATGTCACAGTTTCATTCCCCCCCCCACTCCTCAGTACTTCAGATATCAAGTTTCACTCTCAGTAGCACCTGCTCTCGCTTCAGAGACTGCCCCAGGGCTGCTGTTTCACACCCTGTTTTATTGCTGAGCAAAGACCTGCTGTCATCTTTTGCCTCCCATATCCCGGGAGCGGTATGGACCAAGGTCCAGAGGAATGGACTCTCTCTGAGCACACATGGCTGCCTCAACCTGCCCCAACACCTCACAGGTGTACCAAAAGCCTGGTACCAAAGAGCCAGGTTGGCTGAGTAACGGGAACCTGGAGTTTCAGGGCAGGGGTCTCATGGTAGGAACCTCAAAGGTCTAACACTAACTCTGCACCTTTAAAATAGTGCTTGTTATCACTGATTTTGTTCCATCCTGGTACTGAGTGGTACTGGTAATTGCTTCTCCACAGCGGTCCTCGTGCCTGGCTAAAGGCAGCACCTCCAAGGGTCGCTGGAAGTGACAGGGAGTTATTTTTCTCATGTCAACGTACCCCCCAGGTCCTTCCCAATGCACCTTTAACGAAGTTCCTCAGGAGCATAGTTTAAGTGCTGAAGGTAGCCCTGCGGTGGAGGCCCAGGGGAGGTTGTACTCCAAAAAGCCTGATATCATGATGTCCTGTGTTAATGAGGTCTCAGCAACCAAGTTTGTGTGCTTTCCAAGTGAGCTGCAGTAGGCCTGCCCAAATTGACGTGCCCAGCACGTCAATGCCAGCGAAGATCTGGGTTAGCTGTATTTTAAACCTTCTTCACTCACGGAGTGAAGAAGAGCAGCAGAGGAGAATCTCTTGGGTGAGGAAAGGATGCCTTGAATTTCTTTGTAAAGTCTGAGTCACTTCATTGGAAAGCCTGGAGAATTAACCCATGAGTAAGAGCAACCTAGAGAGAAACACATTCCCTGTGTGCTCAGCGGTCTAAAGCTTCACAGAATAACGATGCTGGGGAAATCTCATCACCCGTTTCAATCAACAAACCAGTATTCCTAAGGTCACAACATGCAAACCCCCAAATGGTGGTTCTTCAAGCTGGAATAAACACCCTGGGTTCAGATTTTTAATGTAGTTGCTTTTTTTGTTTGGGTTTGGTTTTAGGTGAGTGGACTCCAAAGGAGCCGTATGACATCAGCTTGGGCTCAGAAATGGTGCTTGTATTAGACAAAGCATGGCCAGCAGTTCTGGGGAGGTGATTGTGCCCCTGTACTGGGCACTGGTGAGGCCACAGCTCGAGTGCTGGGTCCAGTTCTGGGCTCCTCACTCCAAGAAGGTCATCGAGGTCCTGGAGTGTGTCCAGAGAAGGGCAGCCAGGCTGGAGGGCAAATCCTATGAGGAGCGGCTGAGGGAGCTGGGGATGTTCAGCCTGGAAAAGAGGAGGCTGAGGGGAGACCTTATCACCACCTACACTGACCTGACAGGAGGGTGCAGAGAGGTGGGCGATGGTCTCTTCAGCCATGTGACAGGAGATGGGACAAGGGGAAATGGCCAGGGCAGGGTCAGATCAGATGTTAGGGAAGCATTCTTCCCTGGAAGAGTTGTGGGGATGTGGAACAGGCTGCCCAGGGAGGGGGCTGAGTCACCATCCCTGGATGTGTTTAACAGACAGGTAGATGAAGTGCTCAGGTTTAGCATAGGACAGGAACGGTTGGACTCGATGATCTTAAAGTCCTTTCCAACCTTGTGATTCTGTGACTCTGGGGGGGAAATCAACTTTTATGCAGGCACCAGCCAAAGAATATCCCATGCTTGAGAGATTTTATTTCAGACAGCTGTCAGGCGACGTGCCAATGGATGCAGAGTGGACCAAAAACTGGAAACTGCTTATAATAACCTGGGAAGCTCCTAACTCCCCTCCCTTCAACACAAAATGTGCAAAACCAGGTCGGCTCTCCTCTCCTTTCTGCAGAGGTTTAATTCTCAGCTCTCTTCCTGCTCCTCCTTGGCCCCAACGCTCTCGTGCCTACTCTAAGGTCCTGCCTGGCCAAGGCAGTGGCATTAGCACAGCACGGGGATACACAGCCACTTGTGCAACACCTCAGTAAGCAGAACAATATGATCTTCTCTGTTTCAAGCCCAGGGAGCCAGAGATGCGGCAGCCAGTGAGCAGAAGAGCCAGCTGCAGTGGTTTAAGGAGCTGCCACCCCTCCACCTCACCTGTTTTTCCCCAGGGGACATCAACTCCCTGATGGCTCAGCCAGCAAAACAGGTCGGCATAATGCACCTGACCCCAGAGCACAGAGGAACAGAGAGATGTGTCCCCTCTGTCACGGCCTGCGCTGGCAGGAGCTCCCATCCACCCAAAAGACACGAAGAGAAGGGGGCTAAAGTTTTTGCCGGTGATACAGGAAATACGGATTGGCCTAAGCTGGTGCCTTTGGGATTTCTTCTTAGGTTTCCTGTATTAGTTCTGTGCAAGAATCAAGTCACCGTTCTGAGCTGTAAACACAGCGATGGGTTTGTTCCCGCGGACTTATCTGAGCTGACCGTAGTTAATGCCCTGTCCTGAGCCCAGCAGCCAGCCTGGGGTGAAGGAGCAGCTCCAGTCGCTGCAGCAGCCCCTCCAAGCACAGCCACCGCGTGCAGCTGCGCTAGCTCGCAGCCCACTAAAACCCCTGCCTTTCAGCATCACCATTCGCAGATGGTCATATAATTACTGTTTGCTTTCCAATCCTGTCTTTTCTGGGACATGTGTTTTGCGTTTGGATTTTTCCAGCCTCCCTGTTTTTGTGAATCACACTTCATAAAATAATGGCTACCTAGGGAATGGAAGGCATAACATTTTATTCTTCCCATGCATATGAATTTTTCACTAGCACTGCCACAATCCAGCTCATAAAGCAGAGTCCTTAGGTTTACTCCTTATTTTGCAATGTCCTTAAGCACACACCTACATTCACCTCCATTCACTCAGGCATGTCCTTAACCCTTACTCCTGCCATTTTCTGCTTTCATTTAATCCAGGTCTTGTTTCCTGGTCCCCATCAAGCTCATCTCACACAAAATTCATCATCTCTCTGTTCGTTTTTTTTTTCTCCTCAGTATATTTGGCTAATCATGCTTACATATTCCTCACCAAAGCACTCTGAAGATGAGAGGTGAGCTAAGAAACACGACAGCAATCCCTTTTCTTTCGCAGCACACATACATGGGCTGAACTTCTCTGCCACTGTTGCTTAGTGGACAATGGCATCCAGTACAAGCAGCATCAGCTTTTCTAAACCCAAACTGAAACATAAATTAAACCTTCACAGCAGTAACAGAGCCAAAAACCTGCAGATGATTCCCTGAGACACAAACAGAGTTTTTCCAGGTAGGTAAGGAAATCGTGTATGATAGCTCCGTGCTGGCAGACCCCTCTCAGCTAGCCCGGATTCCTCCTGATTTCTTTCAACGGAAACAGGGAAATGCTTTGCCCAACTAAGAATGAGCAAAAGCTGATGTTTAAACAGAAATCTCGAAGGAAGCTGCCTATGAAACCACAGCTGGTATGTCGCGTACCTAAGTACTGACAACCAATTTGCTTTTTTGGCATAATGTAATTCCAAATCAGTCAATAGAGCTCCACCAGGGATTCATCTGGCCTTTCCTATTTACTGGGTTAGCCCCGGAGGCAGGAGAAAAGGAGGGGACAGCTAAAAACCCGTCTCCTTTGCTGCTAGAGCTGGTGCAGCATAAGCACTTTCTGTGCTGAGGCATAGGGTGGGATGGGAATGCTCAGCTGATTGGGATTTGGGGATGTCTTCTCAGTACCAGCCCAAGGAAGGAGGCACAGGGGATGCAGCTGATGTGTGCTGAAGTAAAGGCGACTTTTTAACCAAGCCCTGTCAGTGCAATCAGATAGGAGCCCTGTAAAGACACGGCCACAGAGATCACGAGCAGAGAGAACGGGTCTAAGCCCTGACAGTCCTCCCCCTCGTAGATGTGCTGTGCTCTTCCCTGCAGCCAAGTCCTTCCCCAAGGCCTGACACAGGAGCCAGGCGGTGCAGGATCCTCCAGACCACTGTGAGTTGTTGCTTTTAGTGTATGAGCTGGCTCAGTTTAAGCCTGTTGCTTAAGCTTTCATGCCTGTTTGCGAGCTGCCTGTGTAATGGGAGCTTTCTGTCAGTGGCAGGGAGGTTTACAGGTGCTGCTGGGGGTGTGTATGAAGCTCTCAGTGCTGCGTTTCCAGGGGCGCACTGCCTCCCCGTTTGTGCTAGAAAGGGGTGCCAGCATCCTCCCAGCCAGCTCGAGGCTTCAGTTCTCCATCCTTGCAGCACGGCTGGGGGAACGGGTTCCCCTCCTTGGATTTTTCTGTGACTTTCTAAAACTTGCCTTGCCATGGTTCCTGAAGGTCAGAAGAGCTCTGGGTGTTGCTCTGGGAGTGTGTGGGGCAGACACCCCTTCTCCCAGCTGGGGTGTGGATTCACAGTGAGCAGAGTGAAGCCAGGGCTCTTATCCAGTCTCTCCACAGTACGCTTCCAGGGAACAATCCAAGCTTTTAACCCTGAAACGGAGAGTCAAGAAATGCAAAGATCCTTATTTTTTTTCTCCCTGGTAACCCTGCATTTAGTGGTGAAATCCTCTTCTCCCTGCCTTTACTCTTCAATGCCTGTTCCGTTGTGACTGTCTCTCCCACTCCAATACCTGTTGAGATGAGAGAAAATCCAGCCCTTAATCTCTGCTCCTACCCGCCCCATGCAAGGGGGTGCTGTGGGGCTTTACAACCTCTTCTGCCAGTGCGGACAAGCTCAGCAAGTCGCTGCTGGAGCCCGAATAATGACATGGGGAGCACAGCAACAGCAGATCCCTGTTATGCTGCAGCAGGGAGCACAGCAGCCCTACATGCTGTCCCTTTCCCAAAAAAACCAACCCAGAACATGGGGTAGGAAGATTGTGTGTTGGGGATTTGGTGGTTTGTTCTTCCTGGTTAACGAGGGAAGAAGAAAACCAAACACTGGGTCTTGTCTGTGCCTCGCCGCTGACAGGTTGAAGAACAGCAGACACGCAGCCATTGTGTTCTGTAATCAGCAATTAGCTTTATATTTTTTTTCTCCTTCCTTTGAGAAAGGGATAAGGAAAGGCCCTACTCCAGAATAAATTAGTTTCTCAAAAGGAAGGGAGCTCTGAAGCTGGCTTTGTCATGCTTTCCACTCTCCTACAGCTCCAGAGCACACAGCTCTCCATCCTGCCTGTGGTTTTTTGGTGCGTGGCTCGGTGCAGGAGAAGGCTTTTAGGAGCCTGTTAGTAGCAGTGCTCTGAGGGGCTCTGGTTCTCTTCCCACGCAGAATCAGCCCTGGGCATCCCTGCCCAACTGTTGTACCTACCTGGTGAACATCCCAGCATCAACATACGGTTCCTGAAACTCTCATTTCCTGCTCTAAATACCGATCCTGCTCAGCCAAGTCCAAGGCAGTAGATTCCCAAAGTCACCCCAAATCATCTAAGGACTATTGTGAGTGCACTCTGCATCGCACTAAAATTTAACTCGCTCCTGTGCTCAGCAGAGCTTCCGTGACCTTCCTATTGGCTTGGGCTCAGAGCACAGGCGAGGGACCCTCCTAAAAACATCATTTTTAGGGGTCACTTGGGCAGCAAGATCAGCTGCCTTTGCTTTTCAAGAGCAGCGCAGCTCGGGAGGGGGGGAGTAAGGAGGGGGGAGGGCGGGCGGGGAAGAGAGGCAATCCTTTGCATTTCTGGAGTAATTAGGAGTGTTTTCAAGGGGAATTGCTAACCCCTGAGGCAAGTGATGGAGAGCGAGAGTGAGTGTGAGGCACTGAGCAGGCTGTCAGGTAGTTTTTTGCCACAAAGACACATATTTAAAACAAAAAAAGAAAAAAAGAAGGTCTAGTCCTGCATGGGGCTGCATCTTTTATTGGGGTAAAGCGCAGGCTTCAGCGAGTGATAATGGAGGCTGTGACTGTGTTACAGAACATGGTTGCAGCTCCCCGGGACAGCCTCTGTAGTGAAATCTGGGAGACATCCCTATTTTTCCAACTCTTAGGTTTAGCTGGGTAGGTAACAGGCTTGCTAACTTCTCCTTTGATAATGATCTGGAGGTGGTCTCATAAACACTTCCCGGCATGAGTGGGTTTTCCATTTGAATGCTGCCTAAACAGCCAGGAGTCCTATGTGAGTGCAGGGTTATATCCTGAGTATGCTAAGTGGAGGATCTGCTGCAACTGGAAGGTGCAGATGCTGCTACTGCACATTGCCCTCATGAAATTCCAGGGTTGTAGCTGTTAAGGTTATTTATTTTAGCTCTGTTCATTCCCGCTGCATCACCAGTGATGGGTATTTGTTTCAGGGCAGGCTCCTGGTTTATTTGCGTGTCACGCTCAGACAGGGTGCTTGCTGCTGATGACTCCCATGCCAAGCTCTGACCCTCTAGTTGGGCTTCTCTTTGCCTAGGGCACTCCAGAAATGTGATGGTGAGTGTAATTTATCCGCCTGGCTCATCTTAACACCTCAAGTACTGAGCAAGAAAGAGGTGCTGATCCCTCTTCCCTGCTTGAAGCTGGCGCTGAGGAGCCCGTGTTGTTCCCAGCATTGCTGGGGGGTGGTTATCTCATTGCCTGTGTATTTTTCTTTCCTGATGCCCTCTGGGTTGCCTGTCCTATTGAGGTAGGTGCTTGTTCTCAGAAGTTTCCAAGGTCTAAAAGTCCTCAGTGGCAGGGGAATGTGGTCCTGCCGAAGATACCACATCACTGATTAATTAACTGCTAAGGCTTGTATCAACTTGAGGTTTTTAAACCCAGTCTTTTTGGAGAATATGGAATGTCACAGATGCTCTCCTGGCTGGGAAGAAGAAATGTCTCAGGCCTGTTGGTGCAGTCCATGTACACTGTGTCCCACTGGGGACAGGCTGTATCGGAAAGCTTTGGGACACCTGGCGATTCCCTGAGAAGCTTTGGGACACCTGGTAATTCTCCATGAATCTCTGGGACACCCAGTAATTCCCAGTTGGCCTTTCCCCCCCCCCAATGGCACAGGGCACTTCACTGATGCCGGGCAGAGGGGCTGCTCGGGTGGGAAGCAACCAGCCAAGGAGGGACCTTGAGCTTTCAGGTGTATCGGTGCCTGGCTCCCCTGGGACAAGGCGGAAAGGACTAACAGGCACTCCAGCACCTTCACCTGCCTCCGTGCCCCTTTTGCCCTGCCTTGCCCCTTGCTGCCATGGCCGCTTCCAGCTGCCTGCATGCCCCCCGCTCATGCACAGCCTGCCAGACCCCATGGGGACTTCAAACTTTGCCCGAGTTTGGATGCCAGGACTTGGCTTGAGGGGGTGTGTGGGGGAACCAGTGGTGAGCCTGGTGGAGTCCCCTCAATACGGGCCGGTGTGGCCCTGCTTCGGTCACCCACCAGGCCGCACAGGCCGCCGGTGGCCGTCGGGGCGGCACTGGTGGCGGCTGTGGGGTGTGAAGGCGCCTCGGGGAGCGCAGGCTCCGCTGGGGACACTGCCGGTGGCCGCCGGTCCCCGCAGCCGGAGCGGCGCGGAGCTGACAGGAGAGCGCGGGGCCGCGCCTCACGGCCCCGTCCTGCGAGGGAACCGCCGGGATCGGGGGGTGGCGGCTGCCCCGGCGTCCCCGGCTCGGCCGTGCCACCCGGGAGTTGGGGGGGGGGCGGCGCCGCCCGCGCCGCGGCGCTTACCCCGGTGCTCCGGGGGGCAAGGCGGGGCCGGGCACGGCTGGGTCTGCGAGAGGCTCCTGGGGGGCCGAGACTGGGGGGGAGGGGGGGGGGCCACCGGGGCGGGGGTGCGAGGGGCGGAGACGGACGCGGCGATTGGCCGTTGGCAGCGGGCAAGAGCGTGCGTGATTGGCCGGCGCGGCGGAGTGAGCGGCGGAGCGGCTGTCGAGGATTGGCTGCGGACGAGGAAGCAGGAAGGAGGACGGAGGGGCTCGCGGCTTGCGGGGACTTGGCGGCGGCGAGCGGTAGCGGTGCCTCCTCCTCCTTCCCCCACCCGCCTCCCCGCCTCCTCCCGCGGCCCCGGCACCCGCCCCCGCCCGCTCCCGGCCTCTGCGCGCCGCCCGCCCGGGCCGCTCCGTATCGCGACGCCCTGCGGCGAGGGCGGGCGGCGGCAGCGGGAGCGCCTAATCCCCATCCCGCAGCGGGGCGGTTGCCGAGGAGGCGGTGGCGGAGGAGGCGGCGCTGACGCAGCAGCGCGGAGCCCGGGTCTCGGGCGCCCCGGGAGGGCTCCCGTCGCTGGATCTCGCCCCGGCCGGGGCCTGCGGCTGCCCCGCGGCGCGGGAGCGCGCCCCGGTGAGTCCCCACGCGGCCGCGCCGAACGCCCGGAGGAGCCCGCGGCGCCGCCTCGTCCCCTCCGCCCCCGGTAACTCTGGCGGGCCGGGAGCAGGTGTCGCCGCGCGAGCGTGGGGGGGGGGGGTGTGGGGGAGGGTGGGGAAGGCGCCGGGCCACCGGGAACTTTCCTCGCCGACGGGGGTGGGCGGCACCGGCAGCGGGAGCCCTGGGAGGGCATCGCAGGCGGCCGTGGCTCGGTGTCCCGCGGGGAAGCGGCCTCGGCGGCAGGTGGGCCGGGCCGGGTCGCCCTCAGGTGCGGGAGGCGGCCGTTAACTTGCGGAGTCCCGGCGGTGCAAGGCCGAGCGCGACCCCCCACACCCCCACCCGTTCGCGGCGGGTCCTCCCTCGGGGCGAGCCCGTCCGGCCCGGCGGCTCGGAAGGACAAAGACGGAGGGGCCGGCGGCCGCCTGACAGGCGGAGTAGGGGAGTGGAGGGGGGGGGAACGATATGGACAGGCCTCCGGGCCGGGGAAGTTGCGGGAGCCGGAATGGCTGCGGGCTCGGTGGGAGCTGATGGCCCCGGGGGTGCGCGCAGCGGGATGGTAAGGGGGCTGAGACGATTCCCGGGGAAAACCGCCGCTCTCCTCCCGTTCCCTCCGTGCCGGCCTCTCCTGGGGCGGGGGGGTGGGGTGTGTGTGTGGTGTATTTCGGGGTGGCAGCCGGGAAAGCGGCACCAGCTCTGCCCTACGAGAAGTTTGCCCAGGGCGGGCGCGGCGGTGGGTTGGTGGCTTTTTTTTTGCGGGGGGGGGGGGGGGAGAAAGATGGGGCCGTCCCCGCGCGCGAACCCTCCCCCCTCGCCCGGTCGGTAATTAAGCAGACGAGTTCCTCGACTTCCCCGTGGGTCGCGGCGGGCGGTGATCGCCGTGGCGGCGGGCTAGCAGGTGGCGGCGGGCCTCTCCGGGGCGCGGCGGGGCAGCCCCGGCTCTCCTCGTGTTCGAGCCCCCGTTCCGGCCGCGCTTGCCGTGCTTTTCCCGAGGCCCCGGCCGCCTCGCTTTTCCTGTCGGTAGCGCCGGTGGCCGAGGGCTGGTTTCCTCTTCTCCTTTTGTGTAGCGGTAGCTCCTAATAGAGGCAGCCCCGCCGGCTCCCTCTTTTCCAGCTGCTTCTACGAGGCGCAGGAGCCAGCGCATGTGACTGGGCAGATCTCGTCAGACTGGCAAGTGCTCTCCCGGGCTACCGGCAGCCGCCCATCCGGAGATGCCCGCGCCCTGCCGGTTCCCTCCCTCCCTGCCTCCCCCCCACCCGGGAGTCGCCCGGCTCGGGGAGTCGCGGGGACCCTCCTCTCTTTCAAAAGAGCAGCCATGAAAACTTAAAAATACCCACCCCAAAATACAAGCGTTTGGGATCTATTCTGCTCGCCTTTTTCTGTACACACACACACACCCCCCTCCTCCTCCTTTCCACGAGTGCTTATCTGAAAGAGGTTCTGGGTTTGTTTTGTTTTAAAGCATCCAGCTGCCCCTCGTGCTCACTCTCCATCTGAAGTCATCATTGTCAGGAGCAGGCGAACCTCAAAGCAGAAAGCTTTTCTGGGCTTTTGCTTAGCCCAGTTAATTGATCTGTCCATCAGTTTGCCACAATTAGAAAGCGCTCGCTCCAGACTGGCGGGCTCTGTGTGATCTTTGAGGCTGTGGCTGCGGGACCACGTTCCGTGGACTCGCGGTTTTGTTTTTAAGGGTTTCCAGCCCTTACGGTTGTACCAGGTAGGGTGATGCAAGCTGCGTGATAAACCGATGCTTTTGAAATCTTAATGGGATTTAAATACCAGCACGCTGCTGATTGCTCCGGCAGAAATAACCCTGCTAACGTATTCATCCCGAGCCATCCTTCATGTTTGTCATGTCCTGGCTACCTGAATTGTTGTCTAGCTTCAGCTGGAACTGTCTAAATATCTGCTTGTGATAGGAAACTGTGTGTTAGTTTGATTTAACAGGACATTTTGGATTTAAACATTGATTTCTGTTTGTTTTCCTAATGAATTCAGTGTAGCATTTTAAATGGTGCAGCAGTGGAGGCTTTCCAACTGCTGATCTTGACCAGGGCAGAATCGCTACCACAGGGTGAAGTGTAGCAGTGCTTATAGGTGTCAGATTGGCGGAAAAGCACTGAACCTGAGGGTGAAAACAATTAATTCCCTCAACTTTGTGAGAGTGAGTCGTTCCTGGATGCTCTGCCTGCCATGGGTTTGGTGGTGATGATCATGCAGACTGATAGAACGCTGCTTAGAGATGTAGGGGTTAGGGGAAACATCAGTCGTGACCTTGGTCCTGTCGCAGAAATGTTGATTCAGAAGCTGCTGAGGCTTTGCCACCCAGCTCTATCAATTAGTCCAGCATTGGCTCTCTGTCCTTGATGCTTGCCTGCATCACCTCTCTGTTGCTGGTCTGACAGCCACCTTATTTATTTGGGTGTCGTAACCTCTCTGGACAGGATACAAAGCTAATTGTGTTTGCTGTGATGGTGTTAATTACCACTGTGTGATTTGAGGGGTGTATGGACCATGGGACAGGTGCTGGTACAGTTGGTGGATATGGGATTTAGGTATTTCCCATTATTTTGGGGAAACACACCCTTTGGCAAATGCTTTGCTAGCACTACTGCAGTGCTGAAAATAAGCTCTTAACAGCAAATCTGTCCAAAGAAAACAACTGAAAAATAATTAGAAATTGCAGGCAAAGGTGTGCTCATTGTTTGGTGTTAAGTTCAGATCCTGAGAAGATGAAGTGACTGTATCTGGTGCTGCCAAACCAGGAGGGCTTGCTTGGGTATGCGTGTATGGCATCTGAAAGGGTCTGTGCAGGGAGCTTGCTTTGCCCCATCTAATGCTCAGTTCCCCGTGGAGGTATGCCCTGTGGAAGTAATGATGGAAGTAATGATGGGAGCAACCCCTGCTTCGTGCCCATCCAGCTGAACTAATTAAGTCACAGCTATCATATTGTTAATAATACATGAAAAGGCAGTTCGGATAACTGGGAAATACAAAAAAAGCCCTGGGAAAAAAAATTAAACACCCCAAAGAAGTCATAAAACTAAAAATAGCTTCAAACAGAAGCTGTGTGCTTTGTGCTATCGGCTCGCTGTCGCGGGCTGGGGAAGTTTGGTCCAAGGGTGGAGGGTTTTCTGACTGCCTGCGTTTGCCCACTGTTTTCAGGTGGGTTAACTGGTTCTATTTGCAACTGTCTTCAGGTATTTCCTCTAAGTGTGAAGGCTGGGGAGTGCTTGTAGTGTCTGGGTGCAAGCTGTGTTTTGGAGGGGGGGGGTGAATGCTTTGTATGGTGCTCAGGAGGAATTGTGCCTGAAGCCTGCGAGGCATTGGTGTAGGGGTGTTCTCTGAAAAAGCTCCAAGCTGTCTGACACAACACTCTCCTCCTCCATTTGGACCAAATTTGCGGTTTTTAATGACGCAAAATACTAAAATTCATGGACAAATTGCTACTCCGAGTGACCAAGTTACCTGTAACGAGACCATTGCGATTTAATCCTCTGAACTTTTGTGCTCACGACCCCCGTACTCACAACTGATACTCTTTAAATGGGGAAAGTCCCTTAGATGTAATACTGCTGGGTTTGGTTCTTAAAACGGAGAGAAATGTGATTGCATGGGACAGTGCCATAGGCCTTTATCCAGTTACTGTCCGGGCTGGATATTCTGGCGTGAAGCTTTTCTATAAAATAGTGAAATGGAGCCACAAGGATGTTTCACCTGAGAGTAAAAAAAGATAATAAAGAAATAAATGAACTTTCCATTAGCAGAAGAAGGCTATGGAAATTTTTGTCTTGCTGTATGTTGAAATGAGGGACTGACATTATCTTTAAAGAGTTAAAACCAAAGTATGTCACTAAGAATAAGTATAAACCTGACTTAAAATGAATTAATTTTGCACCTTCCTCTGTCCCCTGTCAATATTTGTCCCCTTGGAATTTGATTCATCTGTTAGATGGTATTTCTTCTCTTGCAGTGTGGGTGGAAATCCATAGAGATTAGGAGAGGGTATGGAGAGCAGTGGGATGCAGTCCACAGAGTGAAGCAAGCGACTGGAACCTCTCTTTAAAATCTCTGAGCTCTCATTATTACAGTAAGAGCGTTTCCAAAGAGTACTTTGCTTCCAGTCATAGTGGAACCCCCTCAAAGGGATAGCTGTGCTGCTCCTGGCAAAATGTGGCTGCAGATGAGGGTAGCATACCTGGAGAAGCAGGGTTTTTCCCGTACCCAGCTCATCCTTAACGTCCATTGAATTTCATGAAGTCTTTCATGGGAGGGACAGTATTAACTCCACATGAGTCAAAAATAAGATGGGGGATGCTTCTGATGCTTGTCTGGGGGTCTGTTGGGTGTGAACCTGCACACGGCTGGATGTCTGTCCTCAGCCAGCTAAAGAACATGGGAATATGGAGCATAACATGCAGTAAGCCCGGCGGCACTGAGCAAGCACCCATGGCATACAAGCTGTGCCGCTGCACTGGAGCACGGCAAAGACACCAGTAGCAACTGGGAAGGACTGTGTGTTGGCTCACTGATGGCACAGCGTGGTCAGGGCCTCGCGCCTGCCCTTGTGCACCTGGCACAGCTGGGAATGCTGCTTTTATCCCCATTTTAAATTCCTGACTTGGAGTATAGGTGCATCTTTAATGAAGGTGCCTGGTTGAATTCTTGCTGAAGGCTGCTTTCAGTCATTCATTTTGCAGCTCTCCTTTTGCTGTTTAAATTTCCCAGCGCCTTTAATTTTCCCAGCGCCGGTATGGGCTTCCGAGAGGTGCCTATCGCAGCACGTGCAGCTGCACACCATGATGAAAGGGTCTCATGGCGTTGGCCAGGTATCAGCTTGTCTTGGTGGGGTGATGCTGTGGTGCTGGGCAGGGATGCTTTGGGGTGCCTGCACGTCCATCCCCTGCTTCAAGCAGTGCTGTGCAGCCCGGGTGGGCTTTGTGGTTTTTTTCTCCTGCTGATCTGGACGCTGCCCCGTGCATCATAGATGTAAGCACCCCTGGAAACCACATGTGAGGCGGGTGGGCTCCTGCCTGATTGAACCAGGGTGGGGGGGGAGGGGAATTGGCATTGAAGAGTGTGGGATTTGTTAAACGTGTCGTGTTCAGGACTGAGATGATGTTTTGGTTCAGAGTGGCCAGTTGCTGTATTCCTTGTGTCCCAGTTCCCTTGAACAAAGGTGTGATTAAACAAGAAAATTATTATTTTTGTTCCCCTGCCCCCCCCCCCACCCCCTGCTTTGTAAGCCACATCACAGGAGTGCTTGCTGGCACCCATTGTTCTTCAAGCAGTTTTCTGAAGGGCTTTCTCATGCTCAGCTTTGAAACTATACGCCTTGCCCAGTGCAGTAAGCTTGATTATTATGATTATTTTTTTTTTTAAATAAAAGATCTTGGCTGTTAGTGAATGTGCATGTATCAATATTCCAAATTATTTACGATGCTCTCTCGAATAAAAAGGAGGCGGGTATCCTCACGTTGATTTGAATAAAGCAGCTTTGCTGGCGGCTTATTTCTCGGTGCCTGAATTATCATTCTTTAAAGAAAATCATGGTGCTAGAGAAGCATTGAGATCCACGGGCATCGCTCAACTGTGCTGCTTCATCCATACACCGTGCATGGCCTTCTTTTGTTCCTGGCTGTAGCCTGTGCAAAGCACTGAAAATAGCCAGCTTTAGCCTGCCTTCGTGCAGTACAGCATTATCCTCTGCCGCTTGCCTTCATTGTACCTTCGAGTGCCTGCGGAATACCTGGAATGGGCTTAAACTGCCGACGAAGAAAAGAAATCAGGAGTTAAGAGGCGTGCGAGGGGAAAGATGGTTGAGTTGACTTTTCACAGGCTGTAAGGGAGAAGGCGCTGCCGTGGGAGCATGGCTGAGCAGCTGCAGCAGCACGTTGCCAGCAGAGCAGGCGGATGCTGCCGGAGCAGAGCAGCAACCGGTCACGCCGAATCCTCGCTGGGGAAGTTCTCTTAAAAGAGCATTTTAACTAGACCCTAAAATGGGGGGGGGTTGGGGGGGGCTTGGGGCTTTGTGAGAGTGACGGCGTTAGGCTATGGTTTGCTGGAAGTATTAGGGCAGCCAGCAGATAGAGCGTGTTGTGGTGGTGGTTTAGGTTTGGGAATACCCTAAAAAGGAAAAGGATAGTGTGGGGGTGAAGCTGGTGGAGAAGGGGCATTGAGGCATCTCCCTCTGAGGAGAGAGGATGGAGAGGCACCACCAGGGGGGCTGCAGGCAGAGAGGAATGAGCAGTGATGATCACATATTGACGAACATGGAAGATTTGGGAGGAAGATGAGAGAAGTGCGGGCTTGCGAAGGAAACTAGTGGGCAGAGGGAGTTGTTTTGGGTGGTGGTTTTAAATTTAAAAAAATAAAAAAGCAGATGCAAGAGGCATGTTTGGGTTTTGTTTCTTTGTTTGCCTGGCACGGTTAAAGGAAGCAAGGTTGAAGGTGGCTCAGAGGAAGGAGACGTGGCAGATCTCTCCAAGGTGAGCAAGGTAGCAAAGGAAAAGGCTCTGGCAGGAAGGATAAGATTTTCTTACAGTCCTGGCTAAGTGCTGGGTGGCAGGATGGGTATGAAAATCCTGATGACTTGGACAGGTAAATCCCAAACTAGGACTTCCTTCGATTCCCCCAAACTGCACGAGCAGCGGAGGGGAGTCAGGCATTTTGGGGATTTGTATCCTACTTGGTAACCCCGGGTCTCTTGCACATTCCTGATTGTCCAGAGGTGCAGTAACCAGCAGAGGTGGGCAAAGTGCCCGGCAAGGCAGACCCTGCCACGAGTGCTGTCTGCCCCCCTCATCCCTCGCGAGAGCCCCATCATCTTGTATCTCCTTTTCTTAGCTGCTGGGTTTCCTGAAAAATCTATGGGAGTGTAGTTATTTGGGACTTCTACTGTTCTCCTTGCCTTGCAGTTGCAAAGATATGAATCCTTCCAAGTCCTGTTCCAGGACTGTGTGATGGGGAAAGCCTTGTTTAGCCAGCCTTCACAAAAGTTTATTTCCTGGCCCTTTCCATTTCTTCCCACACAGTGGAAGAAAAGCCAGGGACTAATTCCCACTTCAGAATAAATTACGGGCTTTGTTAAAATTGTGGTCCTGACACTGCTGGGGCTGCAAAGGTGTGATTTAAAAAAAAACCAAACCCATAACAACCTACCTTTTTTGGTGCTGGGAAGAAGGGGGCTGCAGATTGGCATTGGGAGGGTCAGCATCAGTTGTTATACCTAACTTCAGCATAGCACTGAAGTTTTGTGCAGACAGTGCATCACTACCTGCAAAAGGCTCTTGTCTGCACTCAGCGTACGTGTGATTTGCATCAGTTGTCCTGCCTGAAACCACTAATGAGCTTAAGAAGTCTTCTGTTTCCTCGGTGCTTAACAAAAATTAAATCCTTCCCTCCAAACAAAAATGTTGGCGTGCGCTTAGCCCCGATGCTTTCATGCAGGCACAATGAGGAATTGCTGACCTCACTGGAGATGCCACCTCAAAGCTCATTATTGAATAATTAGGTGGTCCTTAACCTTTCCACAAAGTTTGGGGGTTTGGGGAGCTCCAGGCAGTGGGTTTTATGTTGATTATGTGACTTATCCCAAGGCTTGGCCTTGAATTTCAGGCACCGGTCTGTTCCAAACTCCATCTGTCCGCTAAGTGAATGTCAATCCAATTTAAACTTGCATATGTTTCCAAGGAAACCATCAGAGTCGATGGTGAGACATGGACCATGGAGGGGCAGGGAAGCGAGCGCAACAGCGGTGTTTCTACTTTTCAGTCCTTAAACATGATTAAAACCTAGTTAGCTGTAATGACCCTACACAGAGCAGTGTTTACATACTTGAAGGTCGGAGAGTTTCTCTTGGAGGAATCTGGGTGGTGTGTAAATGAAACCGTCAAAGATTTAAAAAAAAAAAAGAGGGAAAGTGGCTTCAGGTGCTGCCCCGAGGTCTCGTTCCGGTTCTTACAGCTTTACTCTTTCCCATACAGATTATGGGTTTATATAGTGCTCTCCTAATTGTCTTTCCCTCCTAGCACAGGCTGGAAAACACAAAGCCATACAAAAACCTGTCCAGCCCCTCAGCTGAACAAAGTGATCCGTAAATTCTTCCTCCCTGTTCTCCCCGAAGAAGTCTTTGTTTGCATATTTAGCCACCCCCCAAAAACAGAAACGGAAAGTGTTTAAGGTAAAGATCAGCCTTACGGTAAAAGAGCAACAAAACGCCTTAGTGCTGCACACTGTGTGTTTCTGTGCTGGTTTGTAGGGCGGTAGTAGTGATGCCTGAGGAGCAGGAAGGCGGGTGAGTATTTGGGTATTTGGTTCTGGTTGCTCAGCTGGACTGAAGGTGCTGTGGTGACCCGAGGACTCTTAGAATCCCAGAATTATCGGGGTTGGAAGGGACCTCCAGAGCTCATCGAGTCCAACCCCCCTGCCAAAACAAGGTTCCTAGGACAGATCGCACAGGTCGGTGCCCAGACAGGGCTTGAATGTCTCTGGAGAAGGAGACTCCACAACCCCCTCTCATACCCCCTCTCATACCTTACCCAAGGTATGAGAGCTTCCAGATGGTTCCCAGCTCAAACCCTGGCCTTCCAGGGATAGGAAGGGAGCCCGTAAGATTAGAGTTTGGTGGCGTTCCTTACCTTTTGCACTTCCTGCTGGTGGCACGTGTCAACCAGAGCAGAGAATGGACGGGACTTGTGGCATGTCCTCTGAGAAGCATGGCTCAGCTCTACTAGCCCTCCCATGCAGGGAGCAGGGTGGGAACCAGCAGAGCAGCATGGAGCCCCAAAAGGCAGAACTAGTGCTTGGCTTCTGTTTAGAAGAAATAAAGGGTTTTCTTCCCCCGTTTAGCGGAATTTGGCTTTAATTATGAGTTTAAATTTTGCAGAAGCCAGAACTGCAAGCTGGTCTTCCTTTCCAGAGAGAAGTGTATTTCTGCTGGGTAATACAGCCATTAAATAAAATGTTTATCTTGCTTATTGAAATGAGTAGCGAGGCTCTCACTTCGGAGCCCTAAACCAGGATATATTATCTGTCATTTTAGTTTAAAGAATGCTTCTGGCACGCTTGGGCTTAAAATGTTTTGCTGTGACAAACAGCTGAAGCAGGAACTGAAATTCTGGTATCTGGGGATATCCTGCATGGGTATGTTGTATCCTTACGCATTGAAACTGCGTATGGGGCAGAAGCTCCTCAGCTCGGAGCTCGCTGCAGCTCTTGTGCAGCATCAGATTCTCTTCGGATCAAATCTCCAGAGATTTGGATGGCCAGCAGCAAAGCTGGCTCTGGGGAGGTGGTGGGTATCCGGGCACAGGCGCTGGGAGTCATCCTTGGCTCTGCCTGGTGGAGGGGTTGGTGGCTTTTGCAGCCTGTACCTCCTTATCAGCTGTTTTCCCTTCCGTGCCAGCACATGGGAAGGGAGAGCTTGCTGCAGCTTTCTTGGGTCTTCCAGCAGCTCCTGGAAGCTCTGTACCACTTCTCCCACCGTTTGACTGGTAACTGCTGCTTTGGCTCTGCTTCAGCTGGCAGCTCCTGCAGCCACAGGCATCCTGCTCTGATTGCTGCTCCAGTCAGATTTAGGATGGTCTAGCTTTGGGTTTTGTTTGCTCCTACCCCAGCCCGCTGGAGCCTGTACCTCTAAACTCTTTGAACCTTTCCTTCTAGTGCTCTTGTGCTGATGACTCAGATGAATGATGGCATTTTTCTCTTCCCCATCTTTCTACTCCATGTGTTGAACATCTCAATGTTCTTATTGTTGCTGACAATCAAGGGGTAATGCTGATTATTTTGTTTCTCTACTTGTCAGTGCTAGGAGTTCCTCAAAAGTTTTACCCTCTTCTTCCCTGTTAGAAATACGTTCTCCTTGAAGCCGGAGTAGGAGGAAGCACGGGGCTGTCTTCCCAGTACCAGGGCACTTGTTTGTGAAGAACAGCTTGCATAGCACTTGTAGGACTCTTGTCCCCAGTACTCAACACACACAGATGTGAAGCCACAGCTTGACTTAAAGGGACCTTCCTGAAATTCCAGTGGAAGCGCCCATGGCATTTGTATAGAACTCTGGCTGAACTGTTCAAAAGCTTTGTGGTTCCCAAGATCAAGTCATAATTACACTCCTTTGCTGAAGATCTGGTGGTTTATCCTCTGGAGTTCACACTGGCTTCGTGGTGACCTGTGTGGATGTGAAAATGGAACTCTTCAGGTCTTCATCTCCCCCTGAGATGAGACTGTGCCTCTGCTTAGGGAGTCAATGTCTATGTGGGTCCTAAGTTTGCATGAGAATGGCCAGGTCTGAGTAGAGTCAGAGTGACTGCGGGTGAGAGTTGTGTTGAAGCTGGAAGAGAAGTGATGAAACTGGTTTAGTCTCAAAGCAAGCCGTAGCTCTTGTTTTTCAGGAGCTCATCTACACCAGAAATCACCGGCACTGGACATGAGCTCAACTGCGTCTGGTTCTCCTGTACCTTGTAGCACAGTATGGAGGCACTGCAGCATGCGGTGGAGTTAACTGGCCTCTTTTCTTAGCACAGGCTTCTGAGAAGTACTGATAGCCTGAGACTGCAGTGCTGGGTTGGTGTGGAAGTTGGGGAGAGACGTGATACTGGACATGCGTGGTCTTGACATTAAATGGTGAAAATGGTATTCAAAGTGCCTGCAGTTGAGGTATGGGCCCCATTTTTGTGCGCCCATTGCCGTAGTGGGACCAGAAATGGATCTTGGAGAGGCTGTAGCCAGCCCTGCTGTGGCACGGCGGATGAATTGTGCCAAAATGTGCCTGAAAAAGTTGATATTAAAAAATCCAGAGAAACATCCGTCAGCAATTTCATGCTTGTTTTAGCCTGACAGGAAGGAAAGATGTAGGAAAAGATCTCCAAATCTCCAGGAAAAGATCTCCAAATCAAGTGCAGTTTAAGTCCTTTTGATCCCTCATTCCCTGGAGAATGCCATATCACCATCTTCTGCCATGTTAGGAACTCTTTCTCCAGCCTTTTCTGCTTTGTTTTGTTATTTTGGGGGGGGGGGTTGCTGCTGTTATTGCCTGAGGGGGTTTTGTTCTGGCTTAGGGTTTTTGTTTTGTTTAGTTTTTTTAATTTGTTTTTTTAATAGCATGACAAAAGCCCCTCTGCCCTCTCCTTGCTGGTCACCTCCAAGTCCTTCGTTGTCTTGCTGGTGCAATACTCTGCACAGCATGGAGACATGGACCACACTCTCACACAGACTCCCTCCACACTGCACGTTTACTCCAGGATGCTTATTTTTTAACGCAGTGGGATGTTCGTGACTCCTCTGGCTTGTGCTGCTCCATAAACCTCAGAGCCTTCTACAGAGTGACACCTCGCTGTCCATCTTACACTTCTGATTCCTGCCTGTCCAATGTGCAAGTTGTGTATCTCTGCTATCTATACAGGTTAGGAGGAGATGTGCTGGAAAGCAGCCCTGAGGAAAAGGCCCTGGGGGGTACTTGTAGGTGGGAAGCTGGACATGAGCCACCAATATGCATCTGCAGCTCAGAAGGCCAGCCAAATCCTGGGCCGCATCATCAGAAGTGTGGCCAGCAGTTTTAGAGAGGTGATTCTACCCCTCTACTCTGCTCTGGTGGACCTTGCCTGGAATACTGTTTCTAGCTCTGGAGCCCTCAGCAGAAGGACATGGACCTATTAGAGTGAGTCCAGAGGAGGCCACAAAAATGATCAAAGGGCTGGAGCACCTCTCCTATGAAAATAGGCTGAGAGAGTTGGGATGTTCAGCCTGGAGAAGACTCTGGGAGGACCTTATAGTGGCCTTCCAGTCCCTGAAATGTTCCTGTAGGAAAGCTGGGGAAGAGCTGTTCCCTGTAGCACTAGTACAAGGGATGATGGGTTTAAACTAGAAAAGGGGAGATTTAGATTATTGGGTATTAGAAAAAAGTTCCTCACTCTGAGGGTGGTGGATCACTGGCACAGGCTGCCTGGAGAGCTGGTGGAGGCCCCATCCCTGGAGACATTCAAGGTCAGGCTTGATGGGGCTCTGAGCAACCTGATCTAGTGAAGATGTCCCTGTCACTGCAGGGGGTTGGACTAGATGGCCTTTAACAGTCCCTTCCAGCACACACATTCTATGATTTTATTTTGTATTTGTCCCTGTTGGGGGGCTCTTCAGATTATTATTTTTTAATGCTTCCCTGATCTTTCAAGACGGCACATGAGCCTGCAGCTTGTCTTCTGCCTTGCTTGCTGTCTCTCGGAGTGTTACCCACAGGTGAGTCACCTTCTTAGTCACTGTGTGACTTGGTAATAAAATGCTGAATAGTCTCCTGCCTGCCCACGGCAAACCTGCTGTGTCTGGTGTGTTTGTCACCAAGTCAGAAGGTTTGGGGATAGGTCACGTAGGAGTCTCTTGGGGGGTTTCAGGCTTACGTCCCTCGCTGGCTCCCAGGGATCAGCCTGAGGATAATTGAGAAGCAAACCCCAGCACTCAGCTCCTACAAGCAAAGCACTGGGTGTATTCGGTGCCAGTAACCCAGCACATCCGTAGATGATTCCCAAATATTCTCCCTGCCATCAGCAGGGTCTGCTTGCATGTGGCTGTCAGGATGTGCTTTCTCCCCAAGGTTGGCTAGCATAGGTGTTGTGTGCAACTTCCTCTCTGTTCTTAATTGTTCCTGATTATTTTTTCTTTCTTTAAGTCTGTCTTTCCTTTCAGCTGTGCAGAATGCAACAAAACCGAAGCGGTGCTTCGGTGTGATGTAGTTCAAACGGCTCGCCTTGCTGAAACTGTCTTCTGCTCATTGCTTTGAGCACTCGATGTGTTTAATCACTGCCTTTCTCAATGGCCAAGCAGTGCCCCACATGTATGCAGAGATAAGTGTGAGTTAATGAGTGGATCCAAATCACTCCCAGCACAGATCTGCAAATGCTGTCCAGTCTATTTAAAGGTGATATTTGTTGCCACAACTGATCAAATCTGGGGTGCAAGCAAATGTGTGTGTTTAAATATCCCTCTAATGATATGGGTAAACAATGAAAGAGCTGGGCCAGCTTCTAATGGGAGTTAAATGGCTCTCGTGGAAGTGACGTTCCAGCGATTGGGTTTGTAGTTGTCACAAGTGGCTGAATTGAATTGCCTTTGGCTTGTGGCTGCTGTAACACCACTTAAACAGTTTGTGTATGGAGCTGCGTGACAGCATCCCACCTGAGCGCTTTCTCTCCTTGGGTTTGTGATGGGAGCATCACACCGTCTGCCGTTTGCTAGAAACGCTCTCCTGGCTCTGCCAGGAGTTTCAACAGGGGTCTGTCTTGGGACCGGTTCTCTTGAACATCTTTATCAATGACATCGATGATGGAATTGAGGGCACCCTCAGCAAGTTTGCAGATGACACCAAGCTGAGTGGTGTGGTTGACACCCTAGAAGGAAAGGAAGCCATCCAGAGGGATCTTGACAGGCTGGAAAGATGGGCCTGGGTGAACCTAATGAGGTTCAGCACTGCCAAGTGTAAGGTCTTGTACTTGGGCTGGAAGACTCCCAGACATAGATACAGATTGGGAGAAGAGTTTCTTGAGAGTAGCCCTGCTGAGAGGGACTTGGGGATTCTGGTGGATGAGAAACTTAACATGAGCCAGCAGTGTGCTCTTGCAGCTCGTAAGGCCAATGGTATCCTGGGCTCCATCAGAAGAGGGGTGGCCAGCAAGGACAGGGAGGTGACTGTCCCTCTCTACTCTGCCCTCGTGAGGCCCCACCTGGAGTACTGTGTCCAGATCTGGGGCCCCCAATACAAGAGAGATGTGGAACTGTTGGAGAGGGTTCGGAGGAGCCACAAAGATGATTAGAGGGCTGGAGCACCTGCCCTACAAGGAGAGGCTGAGGGAGCTGGGCTTGTTCCACCTGGAGAAGAGAAGGCTGCGGGGGGACCTCATTGCAGCCTTCCAGTACCTGAAGGGAGCATACAAACAGGAGGGGAATAAACTTTTTAAAAGGGCAGATAATGGCAGGACAAGGGGGAATGGATTAAAGCTAAAGGAGAGAAGGTTTAGACTGGATATTAGGGGGAAGTTTTTTACAGAAGGAGTGGTGAGGTGCTGGAACAGGCTGCCCAGAGAGGTGGTGGATGCCCCATCCCTGGAAGGGTTCAAGGCCAGGTTGGATGGGGCCCTGGGTAACCTTGTGTAGGTCCAGGCCTGAGGTTGGTGTCCCTGCCTGTGGCAGGGGGGTTGGAGCTTTATGATCCTTGGGGTCCCTTCCAACGGATGCCATTCTATGATTCTATGACAGCGTGGGCGTTGAGCCCCTCCGCTTTCCCATGAGTCGAGTTTGCGCAAGGGACGGCAGTGCCCCAGTGCTTGGATTCTCCAGCCCAACCTGGCCCCTGTTAGAGCCAATGCTGGGCAGTTAAAGCCTTGGAAGTGCTGATTGCTTGGTAATTCAGAGTCACAGAATTTTAGGGGCTGGAAGGGACCTCCAGAGATCATTGAGTCCAACCCCCAAGTGAGAAGTACAATTGCCAAGCAATTAACTTTACGCATTTAGTGTGTAGCGGAGGTTCCTGTCAGGCTGATGACTACATGAGTAACTTCCAGACAAAAATCTCATCTGTGTCCTGCACAAGTGTGACTGTGCTTCAGGACTTCCCCACACTCCCTGTGGAGTCTGTCACTGTCTTCCACCTTTTTAGCCACAGCCTTAGTCTGCATATCCCTGTGCAAGAATTCCCTTCATGGACAATCTGTTAATAAACCTCTCTTTAAAAGGCAAAGCTATAAAAAATAAACCCTTTCTTGAATCCAGCCACCCAGGTGAGTGTGTTAATGCCACCTTAGGAATTAAGGAGCTTGTTCTCCTTGGAGAGACGCGAAGGTGTTGCGGCACTGTTTGGTTGTGCTAAATTTTTTTGGCTGACCTCATCCTCTGAACCAGTTGAGTTGTGAAATTTTAAGAGGAACTTTTTTGCTTACCTTGTGCTTGTTGGTACCCACTGTGCTTTTGTGTTAGAAAGAGGGGGTACGGTGGTCCAGTGATTTTGGGGAGGCTTGGTGGTTTGACCTTGGTTGTAATGGTGCCACTAAAAGCTGCAGAAATAGGCACTGATGTGCATGACATTAACTGATACAATTTCATTTTTCCTTCACAAAATACAGTATTATGATTATTTCTAAATGTATACCAGTATTTTCTATTTCAGAATATAAACATTTTACAGTGGGTTAGCTTCTTGATGAAACCTGTGTGGGAACATGATGACTTTAGGTGCTGGGATGGTAACAGGAGCCCTCTAATTGTGCTCTTGCCCGCTCAGAGCTCTGGGCTTCCAGACTTGCTCAGAGATGTGCCCTGTTTGGTGAGGATGACTTCACCTTCAGCCATGTCTGAGCTTCCATAAGTTCAAAGACGGTAGACTCAGC
Source organism: Laterallus jamaicensis coturniculus (assembly GCA_022605575.1). Taxonomy (NCBI): domain Eukaryota; kingdom Metazoa; phylum Chordata; class Aves; order Gruiformes; family Rallidae; genus Laterallus; species Laterallus jamaicensis. The sequence goes on along the minus strand of JAKCOX010000060.1, from coordinate 2,756,495 downwards.
TTCAGATTTAAGCTCCGCTTAGGGTTCAGATATCCAGGGAAGGAGAGGGTTTGGCTACAAGGGATACGGTGGGAATGGAAGAGATTTGTAATGTCTGTCTTTGACTTGGATTTGGGGTTGAGATTGAAACTCCCAACTGGAAAACTGCTTGGCATGAGTCATTTTCTGCCCTGTGTCCTTAGTTTGGGATGTATGTGTGGGTTGCTGAAGTGGTGGTAGGAAAGTCAAAATAAAGAAATAGAAATTCTGTTTTAGCTGGAAATCTTTTGCGCTTTGAATATAAAGAGGGATCAAAACTTAGGATGGAGGAATTTTGAAGTCCCAGAAAGGTGTTCTGTTTGGTGGGCTTTGTATAGACCAAGCTGAAGCAATGTGATCCTAGTTTTAAAGAAATGAAAGATGATACTGTGTTAAGTACTTAGTCTAGACCCAAAAATACATTCAGATAACTGTTTCAGTCTGAAGAGGTAATGCTGGTCAGTGGACTTCAGCTGGGGATGATTCAGAACACAGGAAGCCTCACAAATACAACATGAACTTGGTGCTTAACGTAGCCTCTTTTTGCCTGCTGAGGCTTAAGTCCTCTTTACATTTAAGCTGAAGTTAGAACCATGTGTCTGTTAAATGTTAAAATCAGGTCTCTCTTCTGTGCTGCTCATGGAGATGATAACTGATGGTCAGTACTTGGAGCTGTGATATCAAGGATTCAGGCACTGGGGTAGGGTACCGTGTTGTCAGATGGTTTTGAGGGATGCTCCGATGCAAGGAAAATAAGACTGAGACTATTTAAAGAAAATATAATGTTCTTTAAACTGCATTTTGGGTCAGATTTTGGGCCAGCTAATTAAATGTTACATTGAAGGAATGCTTTGCCCTTCCCTGAATTTCCTGTGCTGCTCTCTTTTTTTTCTTTTTTTTTTTTTTTTTTCTCCCCTAAAGCAACTTTGGAGTTCACTGAGTAACATGTTGTCTTTGGATCTCAAGGGTGCCGTGCTGACAGTTTCCAGTTGAAAAAGTCGAGAGTGTGAATGGGGACCTTTGTGGAGGGAAATGTAGCAGTGTGAGGAGAGGGGAAGTCCAGATCCAGAGATAGGATAACAGCAACAGCTTGGCGAAAAGCAGAGGAGCTCCCATGGATGCACCTGCCCTTGACATTCCCACAGGCAGCGTGGTTTTGCAGATGCACGTGTAATACATGAAATCACGACGCCTCTTGAATTATTTAAGCTGAGCAGCTCGGAGGAAGTTCCTAAAGCAGTTGTGGAAGGGTGTGATTATAATATATAGAAGAGCTTTAATATTTACTATAGGAAAACTTTGCACCTTGTTCTTCAAAATAAAGTCTGAGAAGTAACTTACTATTCCATTTTGTCTGCCCCAGGAATGGTGCCAGAGGTATCTGAGCAAAGTGACATATGATTGATATTTTACCAGACTCAGCCTTCTGCCGTGAAGGAATTTAGTTTGCATTTTGCATATATGGAAAATCAGATGAGTGGGGCTCGGTGGGGGGGTGGGGTTGTTTTTTGTTTTAAAAAAAAACCCCTTGATTAACTTGATTGGCAAAGCTTGTGCTCCTTCTAAAAACACAACTGTCAAAGCTGTCCTGAAATATTTTTTACTTTGGTTTTTCAAACTACTTATAGGCATCTTAGAGGGCGTTGTTGGCATAGCTGTCACATCAACAGCTTTACACAGAACCTATTTAAAGGTCCAATAGGCAACTCTCTGTAAATGTGGGAAATTTAATACATCTAGCATTTTATGTGTAGTAGTTGTAGTTGCTGCTGGAGTTCTCTGGGCTGGTTTGGAGGAATTGCAAAATCTGTGGATGCTGGAGCCTTCCCATTTCTCAGGTGATCCGGTTTGTGCACCTCCTGTCCTTCACTTGTCTTGCCTAATCTCTGCACTCTGCCTGCCTTTGCTAAAAGGAAACCTTAATGACTGTTTCACTGGGGAGTGCTATGGCAAAGGCCGAGAGTCAGTGTGTCTCTTGAGTGTGAGTGCTTCAGCTTTGAGACAAGTCAAGCCTGATTTCTATCTGACCTCACACGTACACCTTTGCATACTCATCTCCCATGCTTGCAGGTGCCAGGGGTTTCCTTTGCTATAGCTGGCTGTTCATGGTTGGGTCTGGTTATCCATAGTTCTGTGTTCTGTTGTTCGTTTTTGGGTTGTCTTTTGTTTCCCAGATTGATTTTGGGAGGTGAGAAGTTGATGGTGGGCTCCACACTGTGTGTGTACTGGCAAAGAAGTGTTTTGTTTTAGGGGAGGGGGCTGGCTTTCTGCGTGTGTGCTTGTTTGCTCATGTCTGTAATGACATAGCTGCATGATAGTTTTCCCTAGAGCCCTGGACCGCTCACTGCACGAAGGGATGGAGTTGAGAGGAGCTGGTGACTGCTGGCCCCAAATTTTGGAGTGGCTGCAGGTTCCTGCTGCAAGACTCTTGTAGGAAGCTGAGTGTTAAAATAGCATTCACAGAACCACAGAATGTCACAGGCTTGGTCAGAAGGGGCCAGTGAAGATCATCTAGTCCAACCCCCCTGCCAGAGCAGGATCTTCTAGATAAGGTCACACAGGAAGGTGTCCAGGCAGGTTTGAATGTCTCCAGCAATGGAGACTACACAACTTCTCTAGGCAGCCTGGCCTAGGGCTCTGTCACCTTCACTGTGAAAAAGTTCTTCCTCATGTTCACATGGAACCTCCTGTGCTCCGGCTTCCACCCATTGCCCCTTCTCCTGTCATTGGACATTGCTGAGAAGAGCCTGGCTCCATCCTCCTGATACTCACCCTTTGCGTAGTTATGGACATTGATGAGGTCACCCCTCAGTTTCATCCAGGCTAAGGAGACCCAGCTCCCTCAGCCTGCCCTCACAAGGAAGATCATAGAATCATAGGGGTTGGAAGGGACCTCAAGAGATCATTGGGTCCAACCCCCCTGCCAAAGCAGGCTCCCTAGCTCATATTGCATAGATAGGTGTCCAGATGGGTCGTAAATATCTCCAGAAATAGAGACTCCACCATCTCCCTGGGCAGCCTATTCCAGTGCTCTGTCACCCTCACTGTGAAAAAATTCTTCCACATGTTGGTGTGGAACTTCCTGTGCTCCAACTTGCAGCCATTGCCCCTTGTCCTGTCTGCACAGACCACTGAAAAGGGGCTGGCCATTTCTGCCTGCATCCCATAGTTAAGATATTTATAAACATTAATAAGGTCCCCTCTTAGTCTTCTTTTCTCCAGGCTGAACAGTCCCATCTCACTCAGCCTTTCCTCATAGGAGAAATGCTTCAGACCCTTAATCATCTTCATTGCCTTCCTTTGGACTCTCCAGGAGATCCCTGTCTTTTTTATACCAGGGAGCCCAGAACTGGACACAATACTCCAGGTGGGGCCTGATCAGGGTAGAGTAGAGGGGGAGGATCACCTCCTTTGACCTGCTGGCCACACTCCTCCTGATGCACCCCAGGCTCCCATTGGCTCTCGTATCCACCACGGCACACTGCTGGCTCGTGTCCAACCTGTCATCTACCAGGACCCCCAGGTCCTTCTCCACCAAACTCTTCTCCATATGATGTTCCACTCCCTTAAGCATCTTTGTCGCCCTGGGCTGGACTCTTCCAAGTAGTTCCCTGTCCTTCTTGAACTGAGGGGCCCAGAACTGGACCAGATATTCCAGGTCCTGTCTCACCAGGGCAGAGCAGAGGGGAAGAAGGGAAGAAGGACCTCTCTCGACCTACTAACCGCTCCCCCTTCTAGTATACCCCAGAATACCACTGGCCTTCTTGACCACGAGGTCACATTGCTGGTCATGGTCATCTTGCTGTCCCCCAGGACCCCCAGGTCTCCTTCCCCTGTGCTTCCTTATGTTCAGCAGTTGCCATGTGCTTTGTCACCCTGAAGGCATCTGCTGGCCCAAAGTTTTGCTCTCATCCTAGAGTATCCCTCTCTAACCTACAAAAGGAACATGTCCCCTCTGAACATGGTTGTTTGGTCTGTCTCTGAGCAAGCTGAGGGGACAGAACAAAAGCCTGGTTGCTGATTGCTTCCAGTTTTTCGTGAATTTGGAGCTGAGGGGAACTTTGCTCGTGGCTAAGTGCAGCGGAGAGTGAGTATGAGAGTCGTTGTGCCGTTTCCTCTGAGCTCTCAGCTCAACCTGAAGGGATTTCCCAGTCCTGCTTGCCAGGACCTGCAAAAGCATGGGAACTTGCCACAGATGCATGGGACAACGCTGCCTTGTGTTCGGGTTGCAAGCAGAAGGCTTGTGGCCGTTCTTGGAGGTGGAAATCATTAGTTCTTAGAGGCCGTAGGAAGTGGGTTTTGCAGAGCTTTGGTCAGGGCTGTTCGTACGGGTGTTGGGCGAAGGCTTTGCTTAGAGAAACATTGGCTTTGCTTTAATGTACATATGTGAGCAGGCTGCGGCTGCAGAGCTTCACCTGGTTTTGGCGACTGGTATTTGAATTGCTGAGGTTGAGGATTACTTTCCACACTTACATGTTATGATGCTGTTTACTGACTGTTCTGCCAAAGGGTCGCGTTCATCTCTTGAACAACGTGCCTCTTCCTTGAATTTGAGGAAGCATTTTCCCTCTGTCCCGCAAGCTTGCACATTGTTCTGTCCCAGGGTATCAAAAGAGCTGGCTCTTAATTTGACTCATGGCTTGTTGAGCAGTTTATTCCCAAGTGGAAAAAAACTTACTCTGCAAATGAAGTTGGTTGAGCAGTTCTTGATGCACCCTCTTCTCTGAAAGCACAAGCCTGCCTTTGTGGAAGATGTCAAAGCTGAAGCTAAAGCTCCTTGTAGCTGAGGGTGTATCTGCATGGCAGGCAGATATTGTTGAGCAGTACTTGGCGGGGGGGGGGGGGTGGCTGCTGACTGCTCTCTGTGCTGTAGTGTCAGTGGTGGCAGAAGTGAAATGCCTTCCCTGCTTCTTCGGGCATCCCAGATTGCTTTGACCAGGGAGTTTTGAGTTCTTTCAGCGTTTTGAGGCTATAAAAGGGACGCCTTCCCTGGGTCTGGCAAACTGTGTCGCAGTGCTGGTCATAAATGCTGCCTGCAGAGAGGGTATGAGAGCTGGGATTGAGGAAGAGCCTTCTATCCAGGGGTCCATGCCTGCTGCACATGGGGAGAACGGTCCTGTTTGTTGGCCTCTTGATTGAGATCAGGCTTCAGCGCTGCAGTACCGAATTTCTTTTAAATTCCTTGTGGGCGCTGCTTGCTGGGGCTGTGGGGAGTGTGAGAACCGCTGGGGAGATTTGTGGCTTCCCCGTAAAGCATGTCAGAGCACTGAAACCAGGAATCAGGGCTAGGACAGGCGCTCCCAGGGAATCAGCTGTTAACAGGTCCAACCTGTGTTCATGCAAGCAGTCAGCAGCGCAAACAGGGACTGCACCTCCAGCGTAGCTCATCCTTGGCTTCCCGTGCCTCTCAGATAGGTACAGCATTTCTGCTTTTAAAGCATCGCGTTGTAATTGCAGCTGCTTGAGCACTGTAATTTATCGGCCACATATGTTCTGCAACACTCCCAGCTATGTGACTGGAGCACTGGCTTTCGCAACAGAGTTCTAATTGCTGGTGTCTGACTGGGGAGTGTGGCGGAGTCCGTACACCTGCCAGAGAGCCTCTCTTGGCTGTGCGAGCACTCCTCCGGATCCCTTTTTTCCAACTGAGCCTCTCTGAAGTGGAGGAGGCATGGACTATGTCCTCCGGCACAGTATGGTATTCCTGTGGTTTTCAGGAGGTCTTGGCAAATGGTGAGAGTTCATGAGGGTGGGAAATGAGCCTTTTCCGCAGGCTGATGAGCTCTGTATACAGTTTTCTCTGGAGTATGTGGATGATGGAACTTTCAGTGGGCCTCAGGAGAAAAATTGGGTCTGGACCCTGGGAAGAAGAATCACAGCCTGCAACAATTATGGGTTTTTTTCCCTAAATCTTTGAGATGAAACCAATGCTTCCACTCGTGGGACTTGCGCGGTGTTCAAACTAATTCAGCCCAGGATACCTGACGCTTTTCTGACTGATCTGTATTTCTGAGAGCTCCTGGGAGGCTTCCTTCATGCAACGTGTTCCTCATAGCACCAAGAATCATTCGACTGTAAAAGCAGCCAGGGAGGAAGGAGCCAATCCTCCAGATACTTACCGTTGCAGGGCTGTTGTCATAGCATAAGCTGCGCCAATTTACATGGATATAACTTCTTCAAGTAGTCAGGGGCTGAAAGTTGACAGAACGACGCTGTGCGTGGAGACAAAGCTTCTCCTTGTCGTAACTCTTTGTGTATTACCGGGTTGCCAAATGAATTAGGAGCTTTAAAAGCTTTACATTTCCATGCTTTTGGCATTGTCTCTTTGGAACGAACACATCCCCATAGTGAAGCTTTGGAAAGGAAATGGTGCTTGAACGGGTAGTCCCAGACTAGTTTATTCTAATTTCACTTGCAGTCGAGTGATGGAGAGGGAGAGACAGATGCTGCAGCTGCGTGATTACAGAAGATGCAGCTGTTAACACACTTGCTTATTTTCCTGCTAATGAGGCATCAACTCTCTTCTGATTTTGCTCTTTGGGTAGTGGTTTTATTCTACCAGGAAACTGGAGTGATGTGGCTTTCTCTTGTTTTTCTTCTTTATCCTGATGCAGTTTGGGTTTGACAGGTGTCAAGATGGTTTTACAGAACTAGTCCAGCTTGAGGAAGGAGGCAGCAGTTCCAGCTAGCTCTACGATGCTCGGTGGGCTCTGGATGCAGCTGGTTGGGCAAAGCTGCTTTGTTGAACTTGTTTTGTTTCCGATAGTTAGACCTTAAAGTCTTCTCGCTGCTAATCTGGTTTCTCAGCTGCAAGCAGTAAATGGGCAATTCTGGTTTAAGTATCTTTGCTTTCGGTTCTTTGGATTATCCTGTGATTTCTTGAAGGCTTCTGGGCGCATCTGGTTTTTCTTCTTCACTTTGTGAAGCGATGCAGAGGTGGAAGGTGGGTGAAGAGCCTGACACTCTCCCTTTCTAGCTGACATGAGTGCAGTATTTGCTATATGTAAACTTGGCACAGTTCCGACTTCAAGGCGTGATACCCTTGTCTGTCAGATGGCTTAGTTTTGAGTAGCATTCCAAAACTCTGTGTCTGTTGGGGGTTGGACCCGATGATCTCTCGAGGTCCCTTCCAACCCCTACAATTCTATGATTCTGTGCCCTGCTGAGGGAAGAAGACGGATTGCTAGATTGCAGGTAAGCCACTTGTCTGAGCCACTCTCTGCTTTTTGCGGAGAAGTGAACAGAATGGGTGGGAGCATCCCCGCAGAGCGGTCCATGCATTGTAGGTGCCTTTGTAGGCACAGAAAGGCTCCTCAGTACTCCAGCGTGCTAAGGATGACTGTTGTTCCCTAGGGCCATCTCATAAGGCTTTGTGGTGCCTGTTGTGGGATGTGTGTTTGCCAGGTGGCTGGATTACAGGTTTTGTAAGCTTTTTGTGGCACCTCTTCAAAACTGGCGGTGGCATCAGTAGAGCAGTCCTGTAGCCAGCCCTCATTAGCATGAGGCTTGGGGTGGCCCTTTCTGCAATCATGGAGAACAGAAGAACCAGATTAAATTCTTCAGGCTGAGTGACTTCTGTGGAGAGGCATCTCCAAAAGAGATGCCGAGGAACCCATCTAAATGATGCATTTGGGTTTTGTGGGATAAGGAGCCAAATATTGGCATCTCCCCCCATGCATCAGCCACAATGGTGGTGGTTTGCGTATGGATCTGGAGCGGCATGGTTTATTACAGCTGTTAACTCAGTCATTCCCACCTCCCTTGAAGTATTATGTCAGAAAAAAGACTTGAGTGATAAACAACACTCCAGCTTCTACCAACCGCTCTGCAGGTTGTGGTGGTTGTTTTATCATGGGGAACGTCCCAGTGTAGAAACTGAACCTTTTTAACCATGCTTTGCAACCATGTGGCTCAAAATGGGTTTGTTTCTACCGACAGCAGTGAGCCAGTGTAGGGCACGTGCCATTCAGTCATGTATTTGAAGGCATAGTTCACCTGATTTCAGACAAGAGGTGTTAGTGACTTTTGGTCCCCAAGCCTACTTGGCTTGGGGGAAACTTGGCTGATCACTTGGGGGTTGGTCTGGGTTTTCTGGTGACTTTTTAATTAAACCCAAAGAATCCACCGTGGAAACTTTTGAGAGTAACACTGCTTTCTGCATTTGCTGAAGTTACTTGGGCTGTATTTCTGCGTGTGGTCCCATGTTTCTGCTGTAAAGCTGAGTTTCAGTGGGTTTGCAGCCAGGGGGAAGCGATGCTGCATGGCGCTGGTCCTTTTCTTGCTGGCACTTAAAGGATATGCTTGACTGCAGTGCCAAAACACACAGAGTTGGCCTATTCTGTCTTCCCACAAATGTCCAGATATTGTTTTTCATCTGTAGCCTAGTGCTTTGTAGTATTAATGCAGCTGACCTCTGTGTGCAGGGGAGAGAACACGGAGACCAGATGCCACAGATGAGATCTCTGCAGATAGACCGTCCTTTTTTACAAGATAATAAATAACTCCCCAGATGCCTTGATTACTCCTGCGCCTAGGAACTTGTGTCAAAGGACTTATGCATTGAGAGCCCTAAAATGGATTGTGCTGAGTCTTGGTGCTCTTCCCGCATTAATGCAGCTTTGACTCGGTATTGCTGTTGTCATCCCAGCAAGTTCAGAGTGTTTCTCTTGACGTTCCTGGTTGCAGCCTGTCAGTGATGAGAGCTGGGCTGGAGCATTAGCTGTGAATGCGTTACAGCATGGCAAGATGCTGCTCCCTGTTCTGCACCAGATGGGGTCTAGCTTGGACTTCGGAGTGGGAGGTGGATTTTTTGCAGTTCTAGGAAATGTATGAATTAAAGAGGAACTAAAACCAATTTTTTTAAAGAATCTGTTTCGATTTTGGGTGCTGGTATTTAATCGTTCCTGTGCTTGGGTTCTAGAAATTTTATTTAAGGTGGTGTTTTGGCATTACTTACAGAATCAACCAGGGTAGAAGGTCGATGTGCTGTTGCTGACTCTGCTTCCCTGTTGGGAAAATCCCCTTCAATCCCTAACAGCCGTCTTCTAGCTTGAGAGCCAATGCAGCATGAACAGAGTCACATCTGGCACCCAATTTTTGATAGATCCCTCGAGTCACTTGGACACTACCAGGCTCTAAAGCCCCAGCAAGCGAAGGGTGTATGGAGAGTGGACGCAGGGTCAGGCTGCTGCTTGCAAAACCTCCAGGAGAAAGAGGGGCTGCTGCTGGCTTTGAGGGAAGCCGCAGCTGGTTGTTCTGGGGTTTGTCCCTCTGCCTCAGGCTCTCCAGAGGTACGACAGAAAATAGGATGAGAGTTGCATGGAAACTACTAGTATGTTTAGCGGGGAAAAGTCCCCTGCGTCCTCATCCAGGGTGATTCTGTAGGATGCCAGGTCTGCTGCTGCCAACCCTGCCTTGCCTGACTTAGTCGTCCTGTGAGCTGCAGAGGTTGGATGTGGTCAGTTCAGCCTCTTGTGCAAGAGCAGTTCCAGTTCTGCAGGAAACTGTCTAACATGATAACCATCTTTCTCCTAACTTCCAGAACTCTTTCCTATCAGAAATGTACATAAATGGATGTATTATGGATGTACATAAATGCTCGCTCCCTGCAGAGCACTCCCGCTCGGGCACCAGCCCTGGGGATACCCTGTGTGTTGTGGGGTGCAAGAGGATGGTGACCCCAAAACATGTTGGGAAGAGTCTGACGGCCAGAAGAGCATTGTGCAAACCACAGTGGGTTTCAATTCCTTAGTTTCTTTTAGTTAATGCATATATAAGCAAGTCAGTTAAAACACATTTAGCTTATTTCAAATAAATAATCTAATTATCAGCTTGATTAAACTATATCAAATGAACAGTTCTTGTTGTTTGGTAGCTTTGGTGTAATCACTGCAAAAGCAGTAGTAGCTTTAATTAAGAGCCTCAGAAGTGGCAGACCAGTGTCGGCTGGTGTCAGTTGAGAAGTGCTCCAGCACTTCCCTGACTGCAGGGGGGGATTGAACTGCTCCTGGGTAGATGGTAATATGAAAACTGACCCTTTGGTGCCCATAGAGGGTCTCTGCCTATATATTGAATACCAGAGCATGCAAGCGATGGTCCTCTCTGGCTGTTTCCAGTGCTCAGACGGAGGCTTTGTCAAATCTAATCCAGTATCACTCAATTAGGCTGACCTTTTTTAACGTTTGTAGGTCAGTATCACCTCCCTGTAAACTTAGCACAAGACCTACAGCTGCTAGTGTGACCGTGGGCTCCTTCAGACTGCAAAACTGCTTAATTCCTCCAGTGCCTGGCACGAGCCTGTGCTGCAGGTTGCTTGCTGGAGTTGAAAGAATGGAATATGGAGATGCTGTAACCCTTCTGCTCAAAGTGGAACAGGAAAACCAACAGTGGGATTTAGTTTGCTGGATAACCCAGGAAGCTAGTACATGGCAGAAGCAGCTCTCGTGATGGCACTGTTTCCTCTCGTAACACTTGCTCGCTAAATACTGAGGTTGGTGAGCAGTCAGGTACTACTCGTGGTCAGGAATTGCGGGATGCTCGTGGCATGACCATGGGTAAGTAGCTAGCCTCCACTACTGATGCTTTTGGAAAAGGCAGTTGGCAGTCATTTCCCTTTCTTCCAGGTTGGATGTTTCCTCCTCGTCTTGTGATGTATCATGTGGAGGGAGCCTTCCCCCTGCGCCAACGCTGGCACAACTCATGCGGTCACAACTAAAGCTCCCTCTATCATGCTCTGCCCAGATGTGCTGCAGCTGCCCACTCTGACAGCAGCTTCCTTAGGGTGCTGGGTGCTGGTTTGCCTGGCCATGCCTTCAGCAAGGCTGTTCTGTTCCAGCTGCAGATCCTTATCTCTGGTTTATACACCAGTAATTTGTGTTGGTTTTGAACAGTGACTTGCATGGCATCTAGATGGAAAGTCAGAAATAATCTACAGACGACAAATGCTTCTTTCCTCCCATAAATACATTTTTAGGGCCTCTCTGCTGAGTGGGATGCTTAGGTTGTTTAATGTCCACAGCATTTATGAAAGGTAAATAGGGAAGGATGGCAGCAGCGGGCAGCCAGGTTCTAACCTGCATCAGGATTTGCATGTGTTTAGTTTATTAATGCTGACAGATCTCTGCTTAGCAAATTGAGTTTGCTTTTCACACGAGTAGGTGGACTTTCTGTTTTTCTTGTGTCTGATTGTTTCAGAAAACAACAGGGAAGCAGCTGGCCTGTGTCGACATGCAGGCAGTCAGATGCCTGGGGTTTGTTTCTGCTGAATGCCCTGGATCAGCATTCGGAGTAGCTTTAGATTCGATGAGAATTCCTAATGTGTTGGAAACAGCATCATGTAACATGGGCCATGCTTTGGCGGGGAGCTGAGTGAAGCAGCTCTCTGGCTATACCTTGGTTTTCCCAGCTGCTGTGGCATTCGTTGTCACCACCTCACTTCTAATTACTGTCATGTTCTGTGGCTTAATATTAAACCCCATCTCACTGCATCCTGTCTCTTAATTGGCTTAACTGGCCATCACCCAAAAAGACTCTACTGTGTATAGAAACAAGCTTCCCCAAATATTTCCTAATTGGCAGTTGATGCTTTGTGAGGAGATGGATCCCTCTCAGCGATATTAATAGATGTTTTCTTCTATTCATTCCCAGGATTGGACATTGATCCTATGACGCATGCCCGGAAGAAACAACTTTTCCTTTTGAAACATCCAGCTGGTTCTGCTGGCCAGGCTTCATCACCAACAGGCAGCAGGAGGATGGACAAGACCAAGGCAGAGTGTGGTGAGCAGAGGGATGGAGATGCCACTGAGGCTCCGCCGAACTGTCCAAGTGGGTTTGTAGGGATGAACAAAAGCAAGAATTTGCATGAAGTGCGAAAGACATACCCGCTTCGGAGACGTCTGCACCCCTCAGTGAACAAAAAGACCTGCAAAGTGCTCCTCACCAGGCTGGAGGATGTGGCTGAATCACTGTCAAAACAGACGCAGAGCTGTAAAAAAAAGGACCTTCACAGCTGGGTGGAGGGTTGGGGAGCTGCTTTGCTCTCTGAGCAAAAGCCTGCGGGAGCAGGGAAGAGTGAGTCACCTGGGGAAAAGTGCACTGGAACCTCTTCAGGGACAGAGCAAGACCTTGATGCTGCTCCTTCAGAGCCCAGGAAACGCAGGCTGGCATCGTTGAACGCAGAGGCAGTGAACAATCTGCTTTTCGAACGGGATGATGGCTTGCTATCTGGCAGGCGTATTCGGAGAGACTCCGTTAAAGCTGGTGGCGACTGTACTGTTAAGAGCTTGCATTGCAAAGCTGGTGACAACTGGCCTGCGTTGGAAAAAACAGTGGTGAAAGCAGGTAAAGGAAAAAACCGGCATGAGCCCAGTCAGAAATGTAATAGCTGTGACCATTCGCTAGATGAGGTCTTTGCTGATGGGACAAAGAGGGAGGACTGTGCCATCTCCTATCATCCCACCCCAAAGAGACTGGCCAGCCTGAATGCCGTGGCCTTTCTGAAGCTGACCCATGAGAAAGACCAACCCCTGAAGCAGAGGAGTAAATTGGATGGAGAGGGCAAGTCTGAGAACCACTGTTCAAAATCTACGCTCAAGTGGGCCAAAGCCGGTAGGAAGAATTGTGTCAAATCCAAGAAAGAAGTGGCTAGCTTAAAAACAGAAGGTCAGCATGGCTGGCAAGGACTTACTCTAGGTGCTTTTGGGAAGGGAGAGCAGTGGGACTCGTCCCGGCTGTACGGGAAAGCAGAACCAGTTCCTTACGAGTCGCTGTCTGGCTCCTATGCTAGCACAGAAGGTTTCTGCCGCAGACTGCCTTTGCTTATGGGTGGGCAAGCTTCCATGAAGCCAGAGTATGGAAGACCCGGAGAGAAATCCCCAACGCCTAAACAGGAATTCCATCAGCCTTCCTTTCCCGTGCAGCAGTTCCCTCCCTTGCCTGTGCCCGGCAATCACACAGATTGTGGATGTCTTTACAAGTCCTCGGATCTGACTCCGTTGAACAGGTTTTATGTTTATTATGGCCAAAGCGGGTACAATGGCTACTCTCACTGCTCCGTTTACCCCAAGGACGAGCTTTCCCAATCTGCTACCTGTGAGGGGCTCTTGGTATCACCCGGTTCCTTGCCATCAGGTGCTCGTTTCCCGCCGCTTCACTGGTGTGACTCCCCGTACTGTTGTGGAGAAGGAACCACGATCAACACTTACAGCGTCTGTAGCATCATGCGCGTGCCAGAGGGCAGGATTAGCAGTGTGCTTGCCGGACAGAACAGCTACCCCTACAAAATGCCTTTTGCAGCAGGTAAGGTGTGAAGTGCAAGCAAATCTTGTTCAGCGTTCCTAGAAGAGAGCCAGTTCAGTACCACGGCTAAAGAAGGTATCTCCTTGCCAGGAGGCAGGCTCCCTCTGCACATGGTGCAGCTTGGCTTTGACAGCCCAACTGCAGCTCAAAGAATCCGCATTTCACCTCCCCTTCCACTGGTTTTAGCCCTGAGGGCTTTTCCCCACTGAAAGTTCTTACTGGTGTAGAAAGCGTGGAATCTGTGAAAGGATTTGGGTAGTGAGAAAGGTAACTTAGGACTTGTCATGTTGGAGCTAACCGCTTAGCTTTGATTTGTGTAAAGCAAGCAGGTTTTAGTTCCTACATGCTCTGTGAGGCTTCTTGGTGTCCCGCCCCACCTCTCGAGCACATTGGGCTGAGTTCCTCCTCCGTTCCCAAAAGCTCACTCGCGGGACCAAAGCATCTTTGCAGAGCAGAGTGGTGCGAAGAAGCGGGCATTGCCTTGGTTGTGGGGCTCTCACCCCTGCAAGGCATATGGGGGGATGCAGTCTTTTCAGGTTTTATAGAGCGGATTGAGGCCGGGGGGCTCTGTAGCGGTTCAGTTTGAGTTTCAACAGATGCTTGAATTTCACTGTGGTGACAGAAGTGCCGGGTATGCCATCAGTTTGGTGAGCAGTGATCCCATCTTTCCCCTGATTGTCTAGAAACGAGAACATGCAACGGTGTAAGAGGTGATGTTGATATTTGCCTGGTGCTTTTCCGCCTGTGTTACAAACTTTATTCTTTGGTGTGCTTTATCTTGGGGCTTCGCCTTTGCTGTTGAAAAATACAGTATGAAACATTTAGAACTGGATCGTTGCGGGGGTTTACCAGGCACTGGGACCTTGTACAAAAGCCACACTGCTAGCCAGCGCTGTGCTCCAAATGGTGCAGTCTAGAGCCCCAACTGCAGATGTTGGGAGGGTATATGTCTGGCTGCCAGTCGTCCGCGTGCTCGAGTCAAAAAGAGCCATGGTTTAGCCACTTGGAGCAGCTTTTAGGTAGGTGGCTCAAGTTTTGGTTCAGCGCTGGGTTTGAGCGAAGCTTTGCCTTGCCTTGTAGGAAGCTGCTGAAACTTGGAGCGTTCAGTCGAAGTTTAACTGGTGTTTTCCCTAAATATCCGTGCTGTTGTGGTGCTGCTTCCTACAGTAGCAGCCAGACAGTCTTCGCGGGTGGCTTTGGTGCTCTTTAACGTTGAACGTTTGCAAGACAACTTGTTTGGCAATGTGTTCTTGTCTGGCAGTTGTCTGTGGAGGGCCCCGAGGTCATGGCAGTCTGGTGTGTTCTTGAAACTGCTTGCCGGTGCCTCAGGCTTGGTGCAGCCAGAAGTGTGTGCAAATGGTATTTTTTGGAGTTCAGCTCTCCCTGCAAACTCAGTGGCTTCTTGCAACACTGGCAGGGACAGGAATGGTTCCAAGGATGTGGATTTACTGGCAGTGTGTCACCCTACAGCTTAGGTCCCTCTCAGGACAGGGTTTGAAGTGGCAAGAGTGTTTCTTGTTCTCGCACATCTTGCATGTGTAGCGCTCTGGGTTAAAGCTGATTGTCAGTGTGAATGCTTCACCAACTCCCATCTCCTTCCTGTGAGCCGCTTTGATTTAAAAGCCTACAACACTGGAATAATTTAGACTTTGTTTTGCAGATTGAAGCATGCAAGGAGACTATCAACAGGGACTCGGGCTTAGGATTTGATTTCTATATAAGTGTGCACCTCTGAAATCACATCCTCCCCAGAGGGGGTTATTTTACCAAATTAAAGGGACTTCAGCTGGAAGCAGCAGGCTCCCATCCGAGAGCACGGGTATGAGGGGATCCAGCTGGATGTGTCGCTTGCCTTGTGTTTTATCTGCTGTACTCGGTGTTTGGGGGATGCTGGTATGGAAATACAGGTGTGTGCTTGGTGTGACTCGAGGGATCGGGCTGTGATGTCAGGCAGAGGCGTGATCTGCCCTGCGTAACGGAGAGGCATCGCTTTCCCTGTCCCACAGATGGCTTGCAGCATGCGGTAGGGTGGGAGCAGATGGGCTACGAGAGATGCTTTAGCACCCACAGACTGGAGCTTGCGCACCCAAGGGGGCAGTCCCAGGGGTGCCAGCAAGGGCAGGTCTGTGGTGTTGTCCTGAAATTTAGTAGATGCTTTTGTGAGCTTCCTCCTGCTTTACTCCAAGCTTGAAAACTGCTGGTATAAGCAAAATACTTCCAAGGCCATGCACGAGACTATGGGTCCTGCGTGTGCCAAGACCAGGCAGGGTCCCTGAACTTGCATCCCAATGTCTTAGCTCGCTGCGGGAATCGCTGCGATTTGCTGCTCAGCAAAGCCCATGATGGTCTGTAGCAGCCCTCATGATGGTGGTTCAGCAGCAGCTTCATCGCATCTCTTCTGGGGAAGCTTAAGTGGGAGAAAGGAGGCAGTGATTTCCTGGTATTGTGAGGGGATCTCAGCAGTTATGCAGCTGGAGCTGGGTGACTTCAGATGTTTTCTCTCTTTCAGAGTATTTCTTTGCAGCTCTGCAGTCCCACAGATCTGCTGGGGCATGCAGCTGCCTGGAGGCATCTCCCAGATGTTGCCTGAAGCTGTCATCCCAAAAAGCCCACTTTCTGACATAGGGAATAGGGGGGCAGAGTGTGTGTGTGCATATATATGTGGCATTGCCACATTGCCAGGGAGGGGATTATCCCACTCGGCATTGCACTGGTACAGCCTCACCTTGAGTCCTGGGGACAGTTTTGGGTGCCACAGGACAAGAGTTCTTGGAGAGTGTCCAGAGGAGGGCAGCGAGGATGGGGAAGGCTCTGGAGGGGAAGGCTTATGAGGAGAGGCCGAAGGCCCTGGGGTTGTTCAACCTGGAGAAGAGGAGGCTGAGGGGAGAACTCACAGTGGGCTGTGGCTTCTTGCTGAGGGGAGTGACAGGGCAGCATTGATCTCTCCCCTCTCTTTGGGGACCAGGGATAGACCCTGAGGGAACAGTATGAAGCTGCACCAGGGGAGGTTTAGGATAGGTGTCAGGAAGAGGTTCTGTGCTCAGAGGGGGGTTGGGTGCTGGCACAGGCTCCCCAGGGAAGGGGAGGGAAGGGGTTACAGCCCTTTGCTGGGCTGAGGCCAAGAAGTGCCTGGACGATGCCCTCAGTGCCATGCTTTGACTGGGCTGGGCTGTGTGGAGCCAGCGGTTGGACTCCATGATCCTTACAGGTCCCTCCCAGCTCAGGAGAGTCTGTGATTCTCTGGGAGTTTGCTTCCTGCTGACGGTACATCATTCAAATCCCACTTGCCTTTATCAAGCATGTTGGCCAGGTCTGAAGGGCTTGGTCTGTGACTCCTGAGCGGTGCGAGATGTTCTGGGATGCTTTAGGGTCGCAGTGTTGGCTGGTTTACTAACCCGTCATGGTTAATACAGCTGATCTAGGGACACAGTTTTGCTGGAGGCAGTGCTGTGCAGCACCTTGCATGCTGCTGTTCCATGTAGCTGCCTATTTCTGGAGTTAATTTGGAGAATCTTCTCAGTTTTTCCTGATTAGTAGAATTTGGCTTTTTGAAAGAAGCTGACTGCTTCTGCTAGCATGGTTTAATCCTTCCCATCATTTTGATAAGCCTTTTATTTCTTTTATCCATATTGACAGGCTAGAGCTGCTTTGGACACTGGCCAGCCCTTATGTGTATTAGTGGCCAGCGTTACTTCAGGGGATTTCGGATGGGTTCACTGTGGTGCAGTGTCATTGGCTGCGAGTATCAGAGTATCACAGGCTTACAGGTATCTTTGCTGTTAGAATTGAGTGACGGTGCAAAACGAAATTACAATGTGAGGGGTCTTTACTGCTCTAATGTAGTAAAGGGAATTTGGGGAGAAAGTGGTGGTAGTTTGGGATGTTCTTGATGGTGTAGTAGTCTTGTATTTCAAACGAGATACATGCTTCTCTTCTCTCCTTCTGTTAGAAGGCTGCAAGTCTCTGGACCAGCTGAACCTCACAATACCTGTGGCAGGGCACCCGGCGTCGCCTGCCCACCCGCTCTCAGGATGTCCTGTACCCAGCGTGCCACCGGCTGCAGAACCTGTTCCTCACCTGCAGACCCCCAACTCTGACCCTCAGACCATGGCCCGCGAATGTCCACAGAGCTCAAAACCTCCCAGCGGCTCCAAGTCCGGTCTCAGAAATACTACGGGTTGCCTCCACGCCTCTGACAGCAAAGCAGCCGGAGGGCATTCCCATCCAAAGCAGCAACGCATTAGCAGGCGGAGAGCCACCAACGGCTGGATCCCCGTCGGCACAGCCTGCGAGAAGGCTGTCTATGTTGTGGTAGGTGTCTGTGGAGTGAGGGTGTTCATGCGTGTATGTCCATACCCCTTTGGGCATCTTCAGGGGACTGAGATCATGACGGTTGAGAGGATTTAGGGTCTTGGTAACGCCGGAGGTTGTCACTAGATGCCATCTAGGACCTCTTGGACAAGCAGGTAATTCCTTTTGGCTGGGCTTTTGAGGCCAAGCTGCTGTTGGCTTTGTTTAGTCGTGCACCTTGACATTACCTTGTGCAGGTCAGGAAAACCTGCTGCTCCTATGCTAGCATCAGCTGGAATGCCTCGATGACGAATGCTTCTGGCTTTGGAATTTGCAAGGGTGACACCTGCTGCACCCGGGAGTTGGTCCTACACAGAGATCATCCTCCTGCTGAGTTAGGGCAAACCTGTTGGAGAAAATGAGGGAGGTTGAGCCCTATTGTTAAGGAGTGGCTGTCTGAAGGTGGCTCTTGTAAGGTGGTGGTTCTCACTGACAGCAGTGGTTCTGTAGCCCAGCCAGGATCTCACAGGAAGTACAGAGGACTGAAGCAGTATCCTGGCTCCCACATGGAATCTTCCTAGCAGCCAGTATCCCCCTTATTACCAAGCGGCAAGGCCAGGCAGTCCTTCAAGGATTGCTCGTCTGTACTTTCCCATTTGTTGTGTTTGGGGGCAGAGGCTGGCTCCTGCAAGATGGGAGATTTCCTGCCAGGAGACTTAATTAACTGCACTAAAGTCCACTTCAATTGAGAGAGAAGGCAATATCCTTCACGTTATTAAAACATTAGAGCTGTGGACTTTGAATTCTGAACCCACATGCTATCTGGGAAGGTGGGACAAGGTGTTGGACTGAGTTCAGTAAATGTAAGCAGCAAGGGGAATGGTGGTCCCAGTGGTCTCATCCGCATCACTGCAGTGGTGTAACCTTGAGCTGCTGAGAGCATCATCCAGGACAAGTTTTGTAGCTCCAGCTCTTGGGGCTGTGTCCAGGTACCAAGGGCTTTGTGAGGACAATGCCGGGAAAAGCAGGAGACGAGCCTCTTGTACCTGCCGCTTGGTCTTTGACACTTTGAAAGGAGCAGCATGCCGTTTATCTCCTTAAGTCACGGCGCATAATGCTTCTGACTTTGCCTGGGTGATCTGGCAGGACATTAAACCCAGCCTGCTCAGGCACTCTGAAACGAGTTTTCAGAGCAAAAATAAACCACAATAACCCCCCCACTCATAGTCCAAAAAGTTATAATTTTATAGAGTTAGAGGGCACAGAGGAAGTGGAAGGCTTTATTTCATGGCTTCCCTGCCCTATTCATCTGAAATATTCCATGGTTCAGTTGTTTCCTTACAATGTTTTCTGCTGGAGAAACACATAATGTTCAAACCGTGCTGTGTTTTCTGGACGCGAAGGAGCTGCACGCCTACAGGTAGGCTGACAGAGGGTGATTTTTCTGAAGGTGTGGGGTTTATGACATTCAGGATCGAAAGAGAAATTCTTTTTCAATTGGAAGTAAGGGTATTAATTTCAGAAACACACGCTTTTTGTGAGATTTGCTGTCCAGCTGGTGAGCTGGTTCTTATTGCCAGCACCACATAGAAGTAGTTGCGTCTTCCTCTGAAAACGATGGCTGCATGTGACCTGTGAGTGCTTAGAGATCCTGTTCCTCGGTGAACTTCCTTTGCCTTTGAACACGCTCCCCATAGAAAAGTAACTTGTTTGACCTGATCTTTGCAGTTAGAAACTAACCGGGGGGGACTAGAGATGCCATGAGTGCTGTTAGGCTGTATGGCTTCCCTTGGAGATCTCTTGGAGCGGAAACACTGTGCTCTAGGTAGTTTCAGGCAAGTTTTCAGACTGCAGCAGTACTGGAGTCATCTTGGGTGGGGGTAACCAAAGCTAATCCTTTGCCTGCGTGCTCAGGTTGCTTTGTTTTTCATGTGTTTTAACAGAATGAACCGGAGCCAGCTGTTCGCAAGAGCTATCAGGCTGTGGAGAGAGATGGGGAGATTATCCGGGTACGAGATACTGTCCTCTTGAAATCAGGACCCCGGAAGAAATCTATGCCCTACGTTGCAAAGATATCGGCGCTGTGGGAAGACCCCAAAACAGGTACCGTGCCAAAAGAGTGTGTCTGGCCTCTGCGCTTGACAGATGAGTGTGAGCTGGAACTGGGGAAGTGATGGATCTCAGGAGAGCTGCAGGCTTGTCAGGGTACTCTGTTGCTGCCAGACTGGGTGATGAAGAGATTAACTCCAGGGCTTTCATTCAGATTGTTCCAGGAACTGAAGTGCTCTTTAATCACTAGCCTGGGACTGGTAATCAAAATCTTCCTGGTCCTGAACACAGATAATATCTGCCAAGTGCCCATCTTAGCAACGATCGCCTTTATTATTTCACTGCAACAGACATCTCAGGAGCTGCTGTTTACTCAGATGCTCTATCCAACATCTGGGCTTGGGAGTTGGTGTGGAGCATGGGCTTGTGTGTGGAAGCTCTTGGTGGAACCCTTTGATCTGTGGGTACCTGAGCACTGCCCAGAGAGGCTGGGGAGTCTCCTTCCCTGGGGACATCCCAAACATGTGATCCTGCATGTCATCCTGTGCATCCTGCTCGAGGCCGCGTTGCCTTAGCAGGGGCTTAGACTGGGCAATCCCCAGAGGTCCATCTAACCCCTGCCCTTCTGGGAATCTGTGACCTGAGTAGAGGCAGTGAGTGGAGTAGCGTGGTTTTATGTTAAAGGTCCCATGTCTGACCAGCGATACCCAAGCTGAGGGAGCTGTGCTAGACATTCTAAAGTACAGGTCATGCTTAAAAGAACAAAAATTTATGTGTAAAAAGTGAGCATCATGTGGTGATGCCCATCTTGGCCATGTCCTGCGACAGCACTTCTGCCTGTAACTGGGAAGTTAATGCTTAGCATGGGTATCTTCCCCAGCTTGCTGACCAAATGGTGACTTCCCACAGGCAGAAACATTTGATGTTTGTGTTTCGATTTATTTTGTGCCTACCTGACCCCTTTGTGCCTCTGCGACACAAGTAGAGGGAGGTGAAGGTGTAACAGAATAGCAGCATGACTGACTCTGCGCAGCTTCTTGCCGTGACAAAAGGACACTTCGTTCAGCATGAAATATTTATGGCGGCACAGCTGCCTCTACATGCGCGCTGTGGGAATGGAAGGGGTGAAGCAGGAGGGGGGACCTGGATGGTAGTGGGAAAAGACTGTGAGAAAACTTGACATGTTTTAATCAACCTTCTTGCAGGGGAGCTGATGATGAGCCTCCTGTGGTATTACAGACCCGAGCACACTCAGGGAGGCCGCAATCCCAGTATGCACCAGGTGAGCCATCTGAACTCGGGGAGAGGGGATCCTGGCACATCTGCATTCTGTGGGAGGAGGGCATTAGCCCGAGGAGTTCCCTGCGTGCCTGGATGGCCTCAAACTCTGGAGCTGAGCTTCTAGTTTGAGTCTCTTGGCTGTGGTGCAGCTGGTGCCAGATGTGTTGAGTGGCAGTGTCTGATCCCTGGGGCTTTCTCACATTTATTGCCATGTGTGGAAACTCTGGGCTGGAACAGAACAGAAGCTGCTGCTTTTTTACGTGGCCTCCTCTGTTAAGTTTTAACGTTCCTCCCTTTAACCTGAGAAAATCCCACACGTGAAGCGAAGGAGGGGTTGAGTGGTGCCTTGGGGTAGTGGTGGGGGAGTTCATACCGAATCAAGGTGGGAAACCTTCCCAAAAAGGGTATTCTGATTTGTCCAGAAACATGGAGCTCCATGCAAAAGCTCCTGCTGCAGTTCCACAGGACCTCGGAGTACCCTAAATCCCTTCATCTGCTGCTTAAACTCAAAAAACCTGTTTTGTGTGGACACATGGGGGCATCATCCTTCCCCCATATAGATTCATGATGAGGATGAACAACTGACTCCAGGGTGTTGGGCCAGTATAAGAAGAGTTTGCTTTTCAAGAGGAGAACCATGTGAATTGTTACGATTTTGCGTCTTGTTCTGCTTCCCATGGGCTTGCGCTGGGTGACAGAACAAGCTGGTGTCAGACTGGGAATGGAGAACTTCCTGCTGGTTTCAACCCAGCAAAATTCTTGGTGGCTTTTTCCTTCCCCCCCCCCCCCCCCCCCCCCCCGTGCCCCCACATGTTTTTTAAAGTGTGTTGGAGACAGCTGTGGGGATTGTACCTGACTCATGAGGCGCAGATGAGTTTCTAACCCAGAATGTGGTGCCTTAGAGTTCCTGGCCCGTCAAGGAGGCGGGACGGTCTCTGGTTGCAGGTTGGTAGAGAGCATGCACAGCATCCTGGCCAAGAGGAACCAAGCCAGCTTTTTTGCACACCTGCTTAATTACACCAGACCTCAAACTGGGAGAGTGCCATTTGGGCTGAGCACTGGGCTGCGCTTGCCAAAGATGACTCAGGTAGTTTCTGACGGAAGGAGCAGACCAAAACCCCAAGGTGCAGAAGCAAGGTGCAGTGTTTGCAGTTTCTGTGATGGAGCATGTCCCCCAGTGGTGACCCTTGGGGAGTCTGTCCTTCCAGCTTCCTTCCTCGGGGCTGTGAGCAGAGACACAGCCTGTAAGTAACACTTCCGGACTCATGCAGAGCATCTTTATTCCCAGCGATCGTCTTTGCTGATCTAACCACATCTGAAATTCTTTCAAATGGCTCTGCCTGGGTTGCCCCATAGCTTACCGATCCTGCTGCTGCAGAGCCAAGGTTCCTAAATTACCCTAGCTGTTGCTACTTCTCGTGCTGAACCAGCCTTTGTCATGGGATTGGGATGGGGAAAGGGATGGAAAAGAAGGGATTCCTTTACCTTTTGATACAGAGATGGTTTGGAAAGACTGGTCGCCTGTTGAGGGGTAAAGGCAGCAAAGTGCTGTTCAACCTCTGTGTCAGTTCTTAGCTGCACAAATGAACCAGAAGGGATCCAGCACAAGAAAGGGAAAATGAATGAAGGACACCCCTGGGAGTCAGGACAAATGTGTGGGTGGGGAGCACCCCGACGACCTGCCTGCAGGAGCATCGCTCACTGGCTTTTCTGGATAAGGTCTGAAGGCTTCTTCCACATGGAGTCTGTGCACAGTCAGATTTTGGATAAGCTGGAGCAAAAGCACTTGCAGGTCTTTTTCTCTTTTGGAGCCTCTGTGGTACCTCCCCAGTGGACTTGGCCTTCCTGCCTCTTACCTGTCTCCTTGTCATTCCCAGGTGTTGCAATAGTACTTTCAAAATGCTGCTTTTCCTCCAGCACAGCATTATGAAATCTCATCTCCTCAGATGGTTCTCAGCGGTGGCCAGAAGCTCACTGTCCCCCACCTCCCCAGGAGGAAGAAGAGGCTGAGGGGGGCAGCTGGTAGCACCTTTCAGCTGAAGCGCCGTTGGCAGCATTAGTGGGGATTTGGATACTTGAGCTCCCATGTGTGCTGGGCAGCATTCAGTGATGGTTAGGGCTCCTATGAGGTTTTGCTCACCTGTTGCTGGATAAAATCCTGATGCACTCTATAAGTAGGCCCCAAAACACCAGGAAAGTGTCTGGATCATGTGAAATATCAACTCAGAGTATCTGCTTCAGTATGCTTGGAGAGGTTGCTCTTCATTAAGGTGATGGGTGAAGGCATGGAGCTGGTCTCACCTCCTTGGGCTCCTGTGAGCTGGATGACCTCTTTCTTTCTTCCTTCTCTTGCAGAATGAGATCTTCGCATCCCGGCATCAGGATGAAAACAGTGTTGCTTGCATAGAGGAGAAATGCTACGTGCTGACCTTTGCAGAGTACTGCAGGTAGGTGGTGCTCTTAACTCGCTGCTGTTGCGCAGACCTGCCTCTGTCTCCAGCTCTTGTCACTCTTCCCAGTGCCAACCATCACCCAGCAGAGCTGTCACAGCCCTACGCACTCCGTTAGAGGGAGCTGAAAACAAAGGAGGCAGGAAATCCTCGTGTGTGTCCCTGTGGTACCCAGGTGTCATAGTGAGCCAGAAAGCCTGCAGCCTACTTCTGTCAGTGCTGCTGCTCACAGATCTGGGTGTTGGGGCAGCAGCAACCAGAACTCTTCCTGTGAAGCTCTTGCTGTTAGAATTGAAGCTCTGTCAGGAGAAACTTCTGAGTGTATGTATTCAAGACTGCCATCCTTGGCAGGATGGATGCGCAAGGCAGGATGAGATTCCTTGGAGACACAAGTCTGTAATGCCATGTGGTGCTTTAAACAGCTGTAGCTTTGCTGGGTGCATCTCGTTGGCACTGCAGCCTTACAGCCACAGGGATGTTTAAGCTCCAGTGAGCCATTCCTACTCCTGCTCCCACCTTAGGGCTCTGCTCTTCAAATTTCTAAACCCAAACTGGTTTACAGGCTCTTCATAAGTTGATTATCACTCCTTCTGTTGAAAATGCTTTTAAAAAAACAAACACGTCCCCATATCTCCCTCCCAACTGACCAAAAATCCCTGAGCTTCGGTTCCACACAGCTTGTTTCCTTTCTAACAGCCCTTTCTCTGGAGTAGCTATCAGCAGGAATTTGTGCTGTTGTGGGTAAATTCTCTCTCTGAGAGAGATTCCCTGAAAGCATCCCAGAATCTTCCTTTGTGTAAACAACAGCCTGATGCATGAGCTTTTTCTGGGGCTAATTGACAAAAAGGAGGTAAAAGCAAGGTGAATTAATCACAGTCATCTCTTGTACTGTTCATTATCCGTCAGTATAAAAGAGATCCCATCTTGCTGCTTCCTGTGGTTCAGGGTGGAATCAAAAGCAACAGCTGCTGCAAGGAGCAAGTTTAATTCCCCTCCGCGCTCCTCTCCTTGCCCTTTGCCCCCTCATCCTTGGGCAACCGTGTCTGTGGCTTCCAGCAAGACAGACAGACAGAGACGGTGGCAGCTGAAAGGAGTTCCTGCTAACTCCTGTAATGTAATTGCTTTGCAGATTTTGTGCCTTGGCAAAGCGTCGAGTTGAAGGGATCCCAGGCAGGAAAACCATGATGGTTCCTCCCTCAGAAGAGTACTCCACACCCCTACACCGCAAGGTGCCCGAGGACACTGATCCCGAGCTTGTTTTCCTCTGTCGTCACGTCTACGACTTCAGACACGGGCGCATCTTGAAGAACCCTCAGTAGCAGTGTTCTTTGGTCACATGGCGTGGGGATGAGCGGCATCGGAGAGCCGGCGGCACGCTAACAGCCTGGGAATTCTGTGCGCTCTTGACTTCACCTTGTGCTGCTTGCAGGCAAGAGCGCCCAGTGCTCTTCCCTCAGACTGAAAAAGCAACCGCGGGAGCAGATCCCCGTGCAGGAAGGCAGCGGTTGAAAGCACAGCACTTCGTTAAAAGCATAAATGAAAATATATACCTATAAAATAAATATATGTATATAGATATAGGTACTTGCATATGTAAATCTATATCTATATATGTATCTAGAGATGCATATATTGGGAGGGGTTTGCAGGGGATAAAAGCCAGTAAACCGAATCCAGAGCCATCACTAGTGGGGATGGTAGAAGGTGCCGGAGGGATGCTTTGGTGTGGTGTTTGAGTCAAGCTGTGACAGTTGTTTGGTTTCTGTGCCCTGGCGTGAAGTGTGAGGACTGAGGTGAGATCCTAGGCAGGGCATGGGAGTCTCCTTGGTCCTGCGGGATGGACTGTGAGGATTCCTGGTGGGCAAGAGCTTTTTCAGAGCTCAACCATTGCTCTGGAAACTGCCTGGATGCAGAGTGGCCTTGTGTCATTCTCGAATAGGTTTTGTTCTGTCCGGGAAAGAGGTGACCCACATTCTCATCTTTCTCTTCCCCTCGCCTTGTTGTTCTGTGATTCACTGCCCGGACTGGGGCTTGGCAGCCTGCTTTGCTGTGTAGCAGAGCAGGAGCTGGCAGGATACTGGGCATCAACCCCCAGGCACAGCATTACGGAGAGCTCTGCCATGTAATACGCAGCGCTGGTGGTGTGTGGGGCAGTGAACCTGGGGGCACACACAGAAAACCAGGTTCTCTCTTCTGAGGATTGCTCTTCCCCTAATGACGTCAGGGGCCGTAGTAGTAGAAGTGGGTTTACTCTTTCTTTCTCTTTTTTCCCTGTGATGTCATTTACAGTCCCTCTTGACCCCATCCATCTTCAGGGTGACGAAGCTCAAAGCTGGAGGGTGAACTGGTGAACCCTTTTCTACAGTGTGTTTGGCTTTTCTAAAATGCGAAGCCCCCTGCCCGTATGTGACTCTCCTGACCCTGGGCGTACTGTGAAGCCATCAGCAGCACCATTGGTGCTGCCTTGCAGCCCTCCTCCCCCTCCAGACTCATCCTGGCATCCAAGTGAGCTCACCAAAGTGGCTTTGTAGCTCCTGAAAGGATCTGAGCCTGGTAAAGGTTCGCATCAGCAAACGCGACCCGAGCCCCACAGCTATTGCCTCTTGCCTTACGTGTATAGATCCTAGATAGACACTAGTTTATCTTAACGCAAACTGTTTGAGTTCATTCTAAAGCAAACCAAAGGACAGCGTAACAGTCCATCGAGCTGCTCACACCAGGCTGGGAGCCCATTTTGAGATTGCACTACCAGAAGGAAGGAGAACCCTGGTCATCTCAGCCACCTGCTGAAACTGGGCAGCTGCATCTTCTCGCTCTGTCAGGGCTTCTGGACTGGTGTTGGATGGTGGAAGTGTTCATCATGCTCCAATGTTGTCCTGTCAGTGGAAGCAGCACTACCCATGCTCCCCACAGATGCTGTCACGGTGGGAACAGAGGGCTTGATGGCTTGTTCTGACAGCTGCATGCCTGCCTGACCTGGAGAGGAAACTGCACAACATGGACTCCATTATGTGGAAGTAGTCTAATGTGGGAGTTCTCCAGAGATTTGCTCTACATACCAAAGAGGGGAACATGTCTAGAAGATGATGACTTGACAGGAGATGAGGCGATCGGGCACCCACCACGAGCAGGGTGAGCAGGGCACACATCTTCCTGCTGTCAGTGGACAGTTCCCGCTTGGTGTTGCAGAGGATGCTGTCCCGTCTGTTCTTGCCTGCATAGCCTGGGGAAACACCAAGCTCCAGGAGCTGTCATCCTAGTGTGCAATCAAGAATTTGTGAGGGAAGCATCTCATCTCCTTTAACCATGAAATTCTGTTAGTGTCAAAGGGATTCCCAGATTTCTCCTTACCAGTTAACTTGGGTGCTGGCAGTCTCTTGGAAGGACGCGGTTGGGGGTTGTTGATCCAGTGGTGCTCTATCTGGATGGGAGTCAGGAGTGATTCCAGGGTGTTCAGGTGACAGTGCCATGGGGATGCAAGGAGGTGCTGGAGAAAGAGGCTGTTGGTGAGCAGCTCCCCTCAGCAGAGGGTGCTGGAGAAGCAGAGCTGCTCCTGCCTGGTGTGAAAATGGGGTCTGGTGGCTGCCCAGTGCAGGAGGAAAGGGGGCAGCTGCCCCCTGCCCAGGGCTGTAGTGTGGCAGGTGGCAGGAAGCCCTCAACGCAGGCACTTGACTCAGCAGGGACTCCTGACACCCTACCTGCAGTGGGCAAACTGCCTGCAACCACCTTCCACAAGCAAAAGCATCACCAGGATGCTCCAACCCCACCAGGCAAACCCCCAGCACTGCTGCAGGCAGGGGAAGGTTTGAAACCCAGCCCTGGAAACCACAGTAACTCACTGAAACTCCTTCTAACCCCTCTCCCCCTGTGTTTGCCTCCCTCCCAACTCCGCTCCAGGTAGAAAAGAAATTGTACTTGCCCTGGATCTGGGATGGGCTTTGGCTCATGTCTGCAGAGGACGAATCCTGACTCTTCTTGTGTTCAAATCTGCTTCAGGCCAAGAACATCATTTGAGATTCATGTGGTTGCTTATGCTGTTGTGCAGACAGCATGTAAATGAAATGTCTTATCCATAATGAAAATATTTCATGCTTTTCTAATCTATTAGATATGGAAATATTTTTTGAAACTGAAAATACAGTCGGTAGAATTTAAATTGAAACGTAATACATGTAAAATATATTTTAGTTGATAATTTTGTAAAATGCACTTTTTTGTGTCTCTTCCCTGGTTTCCCAGATCTGTATTTCGGTGTTTACAGATGGAATGAGAACATTTCCTATACCCTCCTTCTGTGAGAAAGATATATTAGAAGTAATTCTTAAAAAATAAATTTGAAAAATGTTACTGATTTAGAAAACAAACCAGTGCTGCCCTGTTCTTCCCTTCCTTGTCTCAGCCTTCCACGTGGGCCTGCTGGGGTGCAAGAGCTGAAGTGCTCAGGAGGTGCCAGTGTGGGAGCAGGGTGAGTGATCAGGGTGTGAAAACGGAGCAAGGAGAAGGAGGATTGGATGAGGGCTGACTTATTTCTTTTTTTAGTTCCCAACCTGGTCTTGAGGTGCTGCTGTAAAAATACTTCAGTCTGTCTTGCAGGCGGGGAAGGTGGTGGTGGCAAAGCTCGGCTCTGCAAGGCTTGGTGTGTCCTGTCTGCCCGTGCTTTGGGAGCCTTGGAAGCGTTTGGAAATGTTGCTTTTGGAAAAAAGCATCTTGCTTAGAGCACTGTCTGGAAGCCAGCTGGCAGCTTGGCATCACTGGCAGCTTTGAGGATGGGGCCCAGTAGCCATGTGCTCTACAGGGATGGCCCAGAAAGGCTCGTAAGTGGAAGCGAGAGCAGAGAGGAGGAAAACTACTGAATTGTAACAGCACAGCAGACCCAGCACCTCTGAGGAATGGGATCTGGTTGCCCATGGAAGTGTCTGGATTTAAACATGGCTGTGAGGTCAATAGGTGCTGCGCCACTCTCTTGGAGTGAGTGGCAGGTCTTGGGGTGCAAGGCCAAAGCTGCGCAGGAGGCGTGTGAAAGGATTACAAGTGCTCTTGCACACTCCTCCTCAGTGAGAATCGCTTACATGGTGTGTGGGTGGGGGCAGAGCCCTTTCCCACGGAGCCCCTCACAGCTCCATGCTGAGAGAAAGGCTTTCCCAAGGTTTCTGTAGTGGTGCTGAGAGGTGGTGGGGAGTTCACCACCCGCAAGGGAGTGTCACCTTTTAACAATAAAACAAGTCCTGTAAGCTCCTGTGTGTCAGCACCAGCTGGTGCAGCCTTGCTCCCTTGGCTGAAGTTAACGCTGAGTTTTGGCTGCCTGGTCTGGTTTTGGCAGCACTAACTGACCACCTAATGATCTCTAGGTGCTTCACAGCTCCAGGGAAAGGCTCCTCTTGGACTGTCATGACTTTCACTCCCTGCTCAGGTGATGTTTGTCCTGAGGCTGTGGCCGCTTTTCTCCTGGTGTTGCCTCTGCTTGTGCAGGGCAAGGGCAGGGAAGGGTCCCACTGCAGGCTGCTCTCTGGGGCTTCAGGGAATTCTGGCCCCCAAATCATGGTGACCTTGGTATGGGCTGTGCCTGGGTGTGGGGAGGTGATGTGGTTTTGTTCTGGGCTGGGTGCTGGCCCTGGGAATGGGAGAATTCTGTAAGCAATGCCATGTGTTAACTGGAGTGGGGC
This sequence comes from Laterallus jamaicensis coturniculus, assembly GCA_022605575.1. NCBI lineage: Eukaryota > Metazoa > Chordata > Aves > Gruiformes > Rallidae > Laterallus > Laterallus jamaicensis. Next base: position 2,727,445 of record JAKCOX010000060.1, on the reverse strand, counting down.
CCTTGCACGCCTGGGGAGGGAGAGGGTGAGTTCTGGAAGCAAAAAGAGCAGGAAGAAAAAGCGATGTGTGTTGCTGACGCTGAATTAGCTGCTAATTATAGAGGGGACCCAGTGGCAGACATGGTTTGTGGGAGGGATGCAGAGGGCTGGGTACTGTAACCACATCTTCTGTGCACTCTAAATAGGAGAGATGTGGATTTGGTGGATGGACACTCTGTAGGCCTGTGTGACCAAGGGGCCACCGGAAGTCCTGCCTCTGTGGTAGCCCTGCACTGGGCACAGTGCCCTTGCCAAGCGGGTTGTTGTTTTGGAGAGGGTGTTTCCCCCCTCCCCAGCTCCTTGTGTCTGCTGGGTGTGGTCCCCAAAAGCCTCATGATGCAATCATAGAATCCTAGCATCTCCTGAGTTGGAAGGGACCTGTAAGGATCATCGAGTCCAGTTCCTGAATCCACATAGGCCCAGCCAATCAGAGCACACGACTGAGTGCATCGTCAAAACCTCTGTGACATCATCCCTTTATTCCCTTTATAAGTGGGGACAGCCCTGCGAGGGCTCAGTGCTGTCCTTGTGCACGGCGAGTGAGGGTCTGCAGGTGAGGGGGTACAGAGGACCCCCATCTCGCAGGCTCCCTGCCAAGAGTGGAGAGAGGATCTGTCAGACGGGGACACCAGCAGGCCCGGGACACCGGACCCGACCTGCTGCGCCCCAACATCTGTGCTGCCCCTGACGAGAGGCCAGGAACCACATTCCTGCCTTCCCAATCGCTGCCTGTGCCTGTCAAGTCGGAGAGGTGAGTTCCCATCCTGCCTGGAGAGCTGGACCACACACAGACGGCCCTGGTGTCACCCAGGTGTCTGCCCCAGGACGCTCCCCAACATTTGTGGCAGCACAAGCACAGCCCCAGGGCCAAGCTCTTGCCTCTTCAGCAGCTTTGCTGCTTCCTCAGGTCACATCTCCAGGACAGGTCATCAGCTTTGTGTCTCTTGGCTTTGCAGCTCAAGATGGCATCAGAGGAGGACATGCCGGGATGCAGCAACCCTTCCCCTGCTGCCAGCCCCAGCCAGGAGGTCCAGGCCATGCTGCCGGCTTCCTCGCAGAGCCCAACCTGCCCCATTTGCCAGGAGACCATCACTGACGAGGCCTGTGTGAGCTGGTGCAGGCACGTTTTCTGTTTTGCCTGCATAATGGAGGAGGCCGATGTGAAGAGTGTGTGCCCAGTCTGCCAGGGGTCTTTCCAGTACGTCTTCCACAAGGTGGGAGTCAATGAATATGAGGTGCACAGGGTCATCCCAGACAGCAGGAGGAGGAGGCAGCGACCTCTAAGCTCCATTCCAGAACTGAGTGAGCATGCTTCCTCCGACTCTCTGCAAGATGAGTCTTCTAACAATGAGGAAAGCAGAAATGAAGCTGGCACCTCAGAGCAGGATGAGAGGGGGACCCTGGTGCAGGACCAGAGTGGCACCTCCGAGCAGAACGAGAGTGACATCCTGGAGCAGAACCAGAGTGGGGCCCCGGAGCAAGACCAGAGCAACATCCTGGAGCAGGACCAGAACAGGGTCCCGGAGCAAGAGCAACAAGGTGGCCACAGCGGGGATCAGCAGGCGCCACGATACAACACCAGGAGAAGCTGGAGGCAGCCACAGCCTGGATCTCCAAGGCCCCCAAGGGCCATCCCGGCAGCCTCGGCAGGGAGGCAGCAGCAACAACGGGCAGGCTGGGATTTCTCCACCGACCAGCATGAAACCAGGAGCCGCTCCCGACGGAGGTCACGCAGCAGGCGTGGCCAAGCTGGACAGGAGCACTCAGGGGGCCAGCGCAGCGGCCAGCGGGGTGGGGCCAGGGAGCCTCGCAATGCTCTAGACACGTATCGGAGCAGGTCCCGCAGGCGAGGCCGGGAGGAGCCCAGAGTAAGCTCAGGCACAGCGAGGCACCAGCGGCAGAGTAGGAGGGGTGGTGCTGAGAGCCCAGCTCCAAGGGCCCAGCGGCACGTCCCGGCCTCCTCGGAGCAAGCTCCCAGACGGCAACGGCATGCCCCAGCTAGTTCTGGGAGAAGGGAACGCCGCAATCCCTCCAGGCAAGGCCCTGCGGCAAGAAGCCGATCCCGACTCCGGTCCCGCAGCCCTGCCAGGCGCAGGGCCCGGTAGCACCGCCTGCCAGCCACCGAACCAGTACAGGCCACCTGTTCCAGGGCTTGACCTCTTTCTAAATAAATGCACTTTGTTCTCTCATGGGGTAGAACTTGTGGTATTTCAGTTTGTGGCCGCTGTGACTTGTGCTGTTGCTGTGTGGATGTGTGCGCCTTTCAGGTTCCCAGAGGCCTTCTCTCCTGTGGTAAACGCCATCAAAGTAATTCCCATCTGGCTCGGGGAAGGGAGCTGGCCTGAAGACCAGCCAGGACCACACTATTCCTTGGAGCCCAGGCTGGCTGTCATCCCCCTGAGCCAGGGAGTGACTTGGTGTCAGATAATGGCCTTGGCAGCATCTCTCGCATCCACATGGTCTTGAACAGGAGATTGAGTCTGTCCCAGTAGGGGAGCAGGCAGCACTGCTCTGACCCCTTTAATTGCTGTCCCCTCACAGCCCTGCTTCTAATGTCCTGCTCGGACTTCTTCAGGGGATACAGGCTTGTGCCAGAGGATCCTGCCTTTGAGAAGTGAGGACAGTTTGACTGATTTTCTGCTGTGGTTTCCTGCAGCCTCAGGGATGCTGGTGCAGCTCTTCGCTGCATGGTTGGATGCTTCGATTTGCAGCAGCTCCTTGTGCTCAGGAAGCTGCCAGCTGGGCCCCGGGCACACGCTGCCACAGGGACTTTCTGGGGGGCTTCTCCCCCTCACTCCACACATCTCCCAGCCAAGCAAACCCAAAACGCCATTCCGGACTTGCTCTGGTTGCCGAAGAGTCTTCCCACCTTCAGCAAAACCCACGAGCTCCTGGTTACATTTAACTGCTGCTTTAATGTCACTAATTGAAATTGACTGTAATTGTGCCAAAATTCATCCCAGCCAAGAGACGGGAGCAATTTGGGCTGTCGTATCGGCGTGACGGAGCACCTTTCGGGTTCCCAGAGGCCTTCTCTCCTGTGGTAAACGCCATCAAAGTAATTCCCATCTGGCCCCGGGGAAGGGAGCTGGCCTGAGGACCAGCCAGGACCACACCATTCCTTCAAATCCCAGAAATTCATCTGACCCTTTATATGTGAACTCTCCCAATGTTTTGTGATTGCATTGCATGTTTTTGTCAGCAGGTTGTGTTTACCTCCAGGAGGGTGTTTAACCACAGGTTTTAAGCTCGTTTCTTCCAAAGAGCTGCCTGAAACGTAGGTGGGTTCCTCAGCAGCGCCCTTGCTTTAGCCATGGAGAGCTCTGGGGACAGCCACTAGCAATGGCAAGTTCAAGGACTGTTGCATCACAATAGGAGCAGTGGCTGGCCTGCGTGTATAAATTGTGGGCAGCTGTGAAGAAAAAGGAAATCCACAAGCTTAAAATAACAGGGAGGCAGGAGAAATAAGGTAAGTGTCATCCACCTTCTGGTAAATGCATACATCTCCCATCTGCATTTTCAACAAGGGACGGGACCACATGAGGTTTTCCAAAGGCCCCACAGTGTGGTATGAAGTTGTGGTAATTAGTAGCAGAAACGCAGTAACGGTGATAGCTGAAACGGGACGTCTCAGTGGATCTCACAAAGCTGAGTAAGTTGCACGGAAGCCAGGGGTGCGTTTGTGGGACTTGTTGCTATAGAGATGCAATGGCTTTTCTGTTGGATCCTCCAGCAAGAGCAGTTAATCCATTTTTAAGAGGAAAGGATAGTTAATAAAGGAAACAATTTAAACTGGATTTGCAAGATATGCTGAATGGAAGCACCGTTTATTCTGTGGTTTCCTATTTAATTTTAATATCTCTGTAAACCCCCCCAGAGTCTTCTGCAAAAACAAGCTGGAGTTGGATTTGGTTTGACCACCCCTTAATTCTTAAAAGCAAATCAATTTGACAGTGCTGGAATAAAAGCCCGCATCACAATGGGTATTTTTCAGCTCTCCATAGCAGCAGGAGCGCTGGAATAAGTGTATTAGAAAATGGACAAACTGTTCTATTGGCAAGGGGATTTTGAAAGGGTGTTGAGCAAAAACTTCTGCAAAGCGGAGTCAGGAGTGCCTGGTTTCATTGGCAGCTTCTGCCTACATCCCTGCAAGCTTCAGCCTCTGTTAATTCAGCAAGATTTTAGGGGAGGTTTACTATGAAGCAAGAAGAGTGATGATGCTGTGCACACAGTGGCCAGGATGATCTCTGCAAATTCCAACCCTGGGCACCGGCATCCCCCAGAAAAAGGGCTGCCAGCACCTCCCCTGCAGTGGCTGCCTGGTTTCTGGCATGGCACTGAGAACACAGCGTAAGCCCATCAAAAAGCTTTTCGAGTGCAAAGTGAGGAGGGATTTTTTTTCCATGCTCTTTCTTTGCTGATTTGCATCTACCCATCAGGGGAAGCACATGCACACAGAACTGAATGACAGAGCCAAGAACCCTGGGATGAAACAGATGTTATCTTGTGTAAAATTAATTCAGTTTTTTGGTCATCAGAGAGGTGTGTGTCCTAAACCCCAGCGCAGGTGATGCTGCGCTTCTCTGCATAGTCTTCCCAGCAAGCTGGTAGAGCAAAGCCGCAAAGAAACTGGCCTCTCTGCAAACATCTTTTAAACTGCAGCCAGCATGTCAGAAGGAGTTTTCCTTGTTGCCCCGAGCTTTCTCTGTACCCGTAAATAATATGTTTCACAGTATCATAATTTCATCAATATTCCACTGGTACCCTGCAGGATGAGGGCAGAGAAGCCTGTTGGAAGGCCAGGAGGTGGCACCTGGCGTAGTTTTGCATCTGGTAAATGGAAAGGTCATAGGAACGTTGTAGGATTTCCTGCTAGGAAGTGGTTTGTGCCTCTTCCCAGATTGATTCTGCATCATGCGCTGGGAATGCTGCAGTTTGGGAAGCACTGAGTACTCTGGAAAGAAACTTCCTTCCCTCTCCAGAAGGTAAATTCTACCCCCTCCTTAACGCTGGGACTCAGGAGCAAATTCTCTGGGTTTTCCTGTCCCTTGAACATTTTGGGGTTTATTTCCTTTTTAATTTGTAAAGATTGAACTGTACAAAGCCAGCCACAGTTTTTCCTCTGTTCGAAGCACAAGATGTCTTTTGGATGGTCCTTGAACCCTGATTTAGAAAGTGTCATAGAACCATAGAATGGTCTGGGTTGGAAGGATCATACAGTTCCAAATCCCTGCCACAGGCAGGGACACCAACCTCAGGCCTGGAGCTACACAATGTTGCCCAGGGCCCCATTCAACCTGTTCTTGAACACCTCCAGGGATGGGGCATCCACCACATCTCTGGGCAGCCCATTTCAGCACCTCACCACTCTCTGTAAAGAACTTGCCCCTAATAACTAACTAGGACACCTAATGGTGTCCGTCATCATTTCATGCCAGTCAGCAAGAGCAGCAACGAGATCTGTATGGAGCAGCGGTTTGTGCTTCCAGATGGCCTTTGCTTCAGAGGGTTTTTTCCTCCTTTTTCCACACACATACATGCATGACCTGGGGAGGGGAACCAGCCTCCCTCTGCTAGCCACAGGGCTGAGGAAATGAGTTTCTGGAGGAAGGGACTCTAAACCTCTCCACGTGAAGGTGACTGAGCAACTAAATGTTCTTCCTCTGTGCCAAGCTGGAGGATGTTCCTCTGTTACCAGGCATGGCCCACTTCTGTACCGCAGCCAAAGTGCAGGGAATAAGCAGGGCTGAATTCATGCCACGTCGTATAATTACAGGCTATAAAAAGGGAATTATATGGCATATTAGTGCCATTTATTTTCCTGTATCAGACGTTTTCATGCACGCAAATGAGCACAGTTGGGTTTTGTTCTCTCCTCCCTGTGAGATGAAAGCTGGGATACCCTGCAGGAACAGATTTCCCAAGGGATCTCTGTGTCTCGGGTATACTGGGCATTGCTTTACCACCCAGGGGCAGTGACCCTGCAGACAGATGTGTCTCCTGGGTACATGTCTGGAACTGGCACCCATGAGAGCAGCAGAGCTTGCCTGCATACCCACCCCCATTCTGCGGACTCCACCCAACTACCATCTGTCCCCAAATGATTTCAGTGTTTTTCCCAATATTTCCAAAAGTTTTAGTGTAACTTTACTTCCCTCCTTTGTGAGGACTTTCATTAGAGATTATGATCTAAGGAGGGGGATGACTGTGGATCTGGCTGGCAAATAAATAAACCACTTTGGCGGTGAGGACCACCAAAGCAGCTGTGGGGTTATGTGGGAAGCTGGCTTCGCCCTGGCTGTCCCAAGCAGGGCATCCCCACCAGACACAGTCCCTGGGAGGATCACTGCCACTGGGAAGGTGCAGGCAGTGTCATAGGGAAGGGGATTCCCTTGTCCCAGGGTGACAACCACTGTCCTTCATCATCCAGTGTGAGAAGTGCAACACCTGGCTCAGCTTCCTAACTGGTTCTTCTCTAAAATCTGGAAAGGATGCAGTATTATGTATAGATGAAGGGGGAAAAACACCCTTTCTGGTCCTTTTCTGGAGAAAGACCTGTTCCTCCATGGTAAGGAAGCAAGTGGAGGCAGATGTACTTATTTATTTTACTCCTCTTGATGTTTAAATTAATCCTGTTGGGACAGATGCTAGATTGGAATTGTTGCTTGAGTTGCTTTCTTTAGTTGATCTAATCAATGACAGTGTGTGTTTTAGAATAATTCACTTCCCATTTTCTGTCTCTGTTTACTGAGTTTCCTCCCTAATTTTGTTCTCTTTGATGCTCAGTTTCAAACCCACCTTTCCACTGATGTACTTAAGGCTGCCAAACACTGCAAACAGCTTTCCAAATAGGCTGCAGTTCTAGAAACGCTAAGAGTATCCATACGTGTTTATTCATTTCAAAGCAATGCTCACAAAAACAACCTTTGCTTGCAGCATCTTGGTTTGGACCTCAATTTGCCCACTCCCTCTTATCAGGGCAGCTGTTTGGGTCTGACCCTGCAGTGACAACAACATGACTCTTCCCAGCACACCAAAGATGTAACTGGGATGCTGCAACCCTGGACAGCTCACAGTTTACTCTGTCCTCTAGCCTGGCCATAAGGCTCACCACAGAGGAGACAAAGATCTGTACTCCAGATGTGGCTGCTATCTGGTGCTGGTTTTCTTCCTCTCCCCAATGCACCAACTCTCCTTATCACCCACAATGCTATCTGTAATGCATCTCAGGGTATGTTTCAGCAAGCGCACTTCTGGCCTCGCTGATGCTGATCGTCATCCAAGCACTTAGTAAAAGCATCCGTTTACTCAGCAGCGTGAGGCTGCAGGGAGACAACCAAAGCATGCAGACTCCTGCACGGCACCGGAGCAGTGCAGTGCACTTCTAGTCAGCTTCACTGCAAGACTAAGGACCTCCCAACCATTCTGTGGCAGGTTACTGACGGCAAATTGCCCAGACTGCTTCCTCCCTGCCAGTCCCAGGTGATCTCCTGAGTGCTCAGAGGGAAAGATCAGTTTATCTCCTGGATCCCAAAGAAACGCGCCTGAGAGGTGAGCAAGGTGCTGTTTGCCATCACGAGTGCAGCCTGAGGCAACAGGCACCTGAGCAGGGGATTACCTTGGGTGGGACCCATGGAGCAGAAGAAAATGTGAGTTACAGGCATTAAGAAACCTTGCGTTGAACAGGAACAAAGGAAATAGCTGGGCTGGGGGCTTGGCTGGGTTTTCCCTTTGCTTTCCAGACAGCCGAATAGGTTCCTGCAAGGACAGCATTCTTCCCGCTGTGCTCAGACACGCTGTCCAGACACTGGGCTTACTTCAGGAGCCCTTCCTTAACAGATAGGTCTGCTTCCCAGTTGAGGCTTGGGAGGAATACTGGTGATGAAGGAGGTGTTATTTTGAACCATCACTTGCATCAGTGAGAACAACATGTTTCTGTGAGATCATCAACCCTTCTGCAGTTATTTTCCTGCTAGAAATAGTGTTGTGCCGACATCACTTGCAAGGAATTGCTAATCCAGTCCAGCCGACTACTCGAGGGATGGCAGCGTGTAAACCCTCCAGCAATTTCCATTTTCATGGATCAGCCCTGGCACTGCAGCATCCCCACCACGTGTGGGAGAGTGGTTACTGCCACCACTCATGCCCATTGCTGCGACTACCCTGAACTTTCAGCTTTATTTTAATGTGTGAGGAGGCAACGAGGCTTGGTAGTGATCCCCAGAAAGGACCTGCAGGACTCACAACTTCATTAAGTTCTTTACAGAGAGTGGTGAGGTGCTGGAACAGGCTACCCAGAGAGGTAGTGGATGCCCCATCCTTGGAGGTGTTCAAGCACAGGTTTGATAGGGCCCTGGGAAACCTTGTGTAGCTCCCGGCCTGAAGGTTGGTGTCCCTGCCTGTGGCAGGGGGTTTGGAGCTCTGTGATCCTTGGGGTCCCTTCCAACCCAGACCAGTCTGTGATTCTATGATTACACCCCTGCTAGAGCTGTTTGGGAGCCTCGGGCAGCTGCCTGTTTTACGGAGCAGCACATAGAGCTAGAAAGAGTTAAAAGTCTGTGCAGCTCTCTCAAAACAGAGGTTTCATAGCTGCATTGGAGCTAATATGTGTCAGTATTGAAAACTGTCAGTAAAACCACAGTGGGGATGTTTATGTGCAAATCTGGTAGCCAGAGGTAGCTCTGGCTTGAAAGGGTTCAAGGGGATTAGAGGTTGGTCAGTGGGTTTGTGGAGAATAAAGGGTAGAAAAAAAGAGAGCTGTGGTTGTTACTGACTTTTCCACTATGCCTGGGACTGGTTTCTGTGCATCAGCCCAGTCTTTTGGGGAAGAACTGGGAGCAGACGCCCATAGCAGTACCAGGAAAGCTCTGACTCATGGCGACGGTTACCCAAACGCCATCCCTGTTCCGCCAGCGCCTGTGGTATTTCTGAACTTCCTCTGACTCCTACCCAGCTGAAGAGTATTTGTTGCAGCATTGGCTCCTATATGGTGTGTGCAGCCCTCAGTGGGAATATATAGCCATGCAGCTTCTGCCAGGCGTGCTAGCTGCCTTCCCCGCGCGTTCCTTCCTGGCCACCTCCATGTCTTGTCCTGCAGCCTGGCTTTCCTTGCAATCCCCAGGGACCTGGATGTGCTCTCTGTCTCCTCCAGCATGTCAGCATCCCAGCCCTGCGCTGGGGAGGTGGGCAAAGCCCAGGTGGAACAAGCTGCTGCTGACCACGGTTTTACCTGCATGAAGGAGCTAAAAGTCCTGAAACGGCTGAGTTTGAAAGCAATTTCATAGTTATGCACCACGGAGCAGGGAAAGCCGACACCAAGCTCAGTGTAAGGTCAGCCAGCTGCACGTCAATTAATTTGCAGTTTCAAGATAAGGAGATCCTTCAGCACTGTTTTCCTTGAAGGAGATAGACTGAGCCTATCAGTCTCCTCTGAATTTTTCATCATATTCATCCAGCATGTTTAACTTTGCTTTTAAAAGAATATTTTTTTTCCTAGAGATAAGAAACTGCCTCACATAGGGAGGCAGTGAAATGGCTTCTATGCTTATCCACTTGGTTAAGAGGCTTTATTATTCTAAATTACCAGATAATCTCTGGATGTGCAGCCACAACATCAGATTTCTTCTTCCTTTGCTTGTTTTGCGTTTTGATCTGGAGCTGCTCAGGTTCATCCTTGGGGTCTCCTTTGCCTATGTCAGGAGTCACTGTCCCACCACTTGTTTGGAAAGCTGGCATCAGCTCATACTGTTGCTCTCCACAGAAACCCTCTTTTCTCTTGCTAAGCTTTTCAAGAGGCCTCATGTGTTCTCCCTTTTTGCAGTTTCGCAGAGCAAAATAAATAATCTGGTCTTACCCAAATGACCACTTTCCTTTTCAGACCACCATTTCTGCTAGCCCAGCCTGCTTTAAATCCAAGGGTGCCCAACAGAAATGATGCTGGGAGAGTAGCTTAGTGTCATGCAGGTGATACTGTAACGCATGTAACAGTAATGCATTTTAACACTGCTTCTCCACCCATGTGAGTTTGCAGTGAGGAGAAGGCCCAGGGGATCGTTCAGCACCAGCTGGTGGTTATTTGGGGGTGAAAGGCTGCTGCTACAGTGCTCTTAAGGCAAGTGTTGGGGTTTGAAAGCATCTTGAAAAGTGCCGTGAGTTACAAAACCCCTCCCTGCACATCTGTAAGATGTAACTGTGGGGAAGAGGCCACTGCCTCTAAGCCCAGGTAGATGAGGATTGGTCTGAGATGTGGCAAGGCACCTTCGTGGGCAGCGCTCTGCAGGTTTCCCTTGTGCCACAGAGCTGCGTATCCTAATGGGATGCAATTTACTGTGTCTTGGGGCTGGCCAATGAGTCTCGTTTCTGCACCTTTCATAGGGAGTCTAGGCATCCTATAGATGAAATATAGACCCATATGTATGGGCATGTGCATGCCTGTTTTCCTGGGCACTTGCAGAGGACTGGACAGAGAACATCACTCTGTGCAGTGTCACATGTGCTCCTAGGGCAGAGGGCAAACAGCAGTGTGCAGTGCCAGCACTGTCTGAGTCACAGAAGACACAGGTTTTACAGCTGTCACCTTACAGGGGGAACAGCAAAGGGACAGATCCATAGCTTCTACGTTTGAGTAAATTGGTTCATTTTACCTCAGACCGTGTCAAAGGTAGTTTCTTAAGACAATGCTCTACATGCTCTGGCAAGCTCACAGTTTGCTGTGGCTAGTCATGATGTGCTAGTCAGGGCTAGGCAGCTGGATGATATACTGCAGAAATACCTTCCTGCAGTAGGGAAACAAGGACCCAAGTTTGTCCAGACTGCAGCAGCACCATGAACTTATCCACTCAGTTTGGTGAAAGAGCACATCTGGAAGCCTCTTCCTTCCCAAGCTCAGCAGTTTCTTATCAGGATCAGCGGACGCTCACAGATGCTGTCATCACCGGGCTTTATGTTCCCACATGCATCTCCTGCACAGTTCCTGTAACTGGGACGGAGCCAGAACGCGTATTTACTAGGCCAAAACAAGGACGATTTGCCCTTAGCACCTTGGAATGAAGTGACCAAGGTAAGTGCTGGGTGTTGAAAGCACTTTGGAAAGGGCTGTGAATTATAAAAGTCCTCCTGGTAAATCTGTGAGAAAAACTGAACACTTCCATCCACTCATGCTTTGCAGTATGAACTCAGAGGCAAAACACAGTAGGCTTTCCTCTGTGGCATCTTATTTTTAAATGTACCTTTGCTAAAAGTACAGGCTTGTGCCCTTGTACTCGGCATTGGTGAGGCTGCACCTCGAGTACTGAGTCCAGTTCTGGGCCCCTCACCATAAGAAGGACATCGAGGTCCTTGAACGAGGTACAGAGAAGGGCAACCAGACTGGTAAAGGGGGTGGAGGGCAAATCATATGAGGAACGGCTGAGGGAGCTGGGGATGTTTAGTCTGGAGAAGAGGAAACTGAGGGGAGACCTTATCAACGCCTACAACAACCTGAAGGGAGGTTGTAGAGAGGAGGGCAATGGTCTCTTCAGCTAGGTGACAGGTGATAAGACAACAGGAAATGGCAAGAAGATGCACCAGGGCCCGTTTAGATTGGACACTGTGGTGGTTTATCCCTGGCTGGAGGCCAGACGCCCACCAAAGCCAGTCTATTACTCCCCTTCTAAGTTGGACAGGGGAGAAAATATATATTAAGAGGCTTAGGAGTCAAGATAATGACAAGGAAAGATCATTTTATCAGCAATGATATGGGCAAAAACAGACACAACACAGTGCAGGAAAGAACTATTCTAATTTATTACACTACACTGAAAAGAACAGAGAAAACCGGAGTCAGGAGTGTGACCAAATCTTAAAACAAAATGCAACCAGATCTTAAAACACGTTCCCCCCACCGCTCCCTTCTTAGCAGACTTTAATCCGAATCTTGCTCCCTTCTTCCCTCCCAGAATAGAAGTCCTGGGAAGCGCAGACTTGCGAAAGAAAAGTTTTGAATATTCTGCCCTTCCCCACAACCTTTTATAGTGCCTTCGACAATTGCTTTGCTGTTCTTTCCTGGGACCTTTGTGGGTCCGACGGCAATGCCAGAGCCCTGCTGTCTTGGCAAATCTTTCCCGCTATTATTACCAGTGAAAGGGCTCCAAAAGCCTCTGCGATGTTTTCACTCCTTTAATGTATTTCTTTCCCCCCTTCCATGACTCAGGCGGTTGCTGGGGTGTGTGTGTACACTGATCCACAAGGAAACCCCAGCTCTGGCACAGAGGCTCTTGCACTTGCGTCAGCTCCAGCTGATTTTTCAAATCTGTCTCCAGCTTGCTTTCTTTTTCTCCTAAGCATCCCAGCCCCAGCAAAACAGGAAAGACGTCCAGTCTCTGAGACAACGGCAGCCTGGCTTCAGAGTGCCATCCCAGCCCCTGTTTTCCCCCTCAACTTTTTTATCTGTAGCTGCTTTGCTACCCTTTGGTCTCGCACTGTAAGGCAGCAGGGCAGGGCAGGCTCTGAATGAGCTAACCAAAAAACAGGCAGGGGAGTTTACCTCCTTCCCTCCTGTTCGCAGTACAGGTGGGGCAGGGACTGGGGAAAAATGGGGTTCTCAGTAGCATCTTCCCCCCACCCCTCCATTCTAAGCAGACTTCCCTTTAGCCGTGATTTTACTCCCTTCACCCCCCCCCCCCCCCACTCGCAGTACAGGGTGGGGTGTTATACTGACACCTGCTACGGGCGTTGAGGCCTGTGCCTGCCTGACAGCCGGACTGACACGGCCTGGCGGCTCTGGAGCCCTCGGGGCTGGAGCGCTGACTGGAAGCCCGGCTGCCGCGGGCGGCTTTGGGCTCCGCTGCCCCGCACGAAGCCGCCGGAGAGGCGCGGGCTCCTCGGCGAGGCATGGAAACCCCAGCTCCGTCCCTTCATCGCTCCCCGCTTCTCAACCCCTTCCCCTCGTGGAAGGCCATCGGCCGATCAGACCCGCCGAGCTTCCCGCAGGCCTCGCCCCACCCCCCATGACCGTCACTGCCGGCCGCCGCTCCGCCCCGCTCCGTCCCTGCACAGCCACCCCCTCCCGCCAACGGCGCCGGCAGCCGGGCCGGGAGCCGCCGGCCTCTTCCCACCATCACTCCCCCCTTTCCATCCCCGGCATGCGGTACGGCGGCTGAGGCGGCGGCGGCGGCCGGACCCTTCCGAGGCCATGTTCCCCCGGCCCTCCTTCCCCGGTGAGGTGAGGCGAGCGGCCGCCTCGGGCCGCAGCCGGTCCCGCCCACGGGGCGCCGGCGGCGGCACCGTGCTGCTGCCCTCCATGCTGATGTTCGGCGTGATCCTGGCCTCCAGCGGGCTGCTCCTGATGATCGAAAAGGGCATCCTGGCCGAGGTGAAACCGCCGCCGCTGCACCCGGCGGCGGGGGAACTCTCCCGGCGCGCAGGAGGCGGTGGGGAGGCCCCGGGCGACCTGGACTACGAGGTGCTGCGAGACATTCGCAACCGCACCATTCGCGCCGTCTGCGGGCAGCGGGCCATGCCCCGCAGCGTCTGGGAGCTGCCGGCCGGGCAGCGGCGGACAGTCCTCCGACACCTCCTGGTCAGCGACAAGTACCGCTTCTTGTACTGCTACGTGCCCAAGGTGGCCTGCTCCAACTGGAAACGCATCCTGAAGGTGCTGGACGGGGCACTGGAGAGTGTTGACATCAAGCTGAAGATGGACCACAAGAGCGACCTGGTGTTCCTGGGGGACATGAAGCCGGATGAGATCAGCTACCGCCTGAAAAACTACTACAAGTTCATCTTTGTGCGCAACCCCATGGAGAGGCTGCTGTCGGCCTACAGGAATAAATTTGGGGAGATCAAGGAGTACCAGCAGAAGTATGGGGTGGAGATTGTCAGGCGGTACCGGAAGAATGGGGGGAATTCGGCAGGCGATGACGTGACCTTCTCTGAGTTTCTCCGGTACCTGCTGGACGAGGAGGTAGAGAGGATGAACGAGCACTGGATGCCCATCTACAACCTGTGCCAACCCTGTGCCGTGAGGTACGACTTCATTGGCTCCTATGAGCGGTTGAACACAGATGCCGACTACGTCCTCGAGCAAATCCAGTCGCCCTCTTTCATCCGCTTCCCCGAACGACAGTCGTGGTACAAGCCTGTGACAGCAGAAACCCTCCATTACTACCTGTGCAACACCCAACGCCGGCTCATAAAAGAGTTGTTACCAAAATACATCCTGGATTTCTCCCTCTTTGCCTACCCCCTTCCCAACATAACCAGCGAATTCTGCAGGCAGTGAGTTGTACCTTTCAGGATCTGGTGTAAATTCTACCTTCGCTGTGAGGATTTGCTCATGCAGCCATTGCTGCAAAGCACATGTTGCCACAGAGCCTATGAAACAGCTCTTCTATGCATTATTTCCTACCTGCCTACTTTTTGAACACTCTTTCTATAAAATATGTATTGCTTTTGTTACTAGGTTAGTTTTTGTATTGTTCTGAACTTTTAACATGTATATATGCCGCTGACTCGAGCACAGCAGCTTTTGTATATCTATTTTGCTTTGAATTCTTTTTTATGGCACAACATGGAAAACATCTGTATGGAAATTGATAAATGGGTATATTTTAAGTAAGTTTTTTCCTCCTTTTTTGTGTTTTATACTAAATAGTATGTGGCTGGATTGCAATCATAATACAGCGGTTGATGCGCTAACAACAATATCGTGGTTGATGTGCTGAAAATTAGCGCTGTTAAAACTGGTCCTGGCTTGGAGTATGAGTAGAAGAAAAGGCTTTTATGAACTAGGCCCTGTCTATCCTTTATTTCTTCATCTGTAGATGGTGGTTAAATGAGGCTGGTCTTTTATAATGATTTTCTCCTCTCTCTCCCTTTGAATTAAAGCAATACAAACTTCTGATAAGCTTGGAAAACATCCTGGTCCCTAGGACAGAAAGCAGCAAACACTCCCACCCCTTCCTCCCCTCGCCCCCGGCCACAGCATGCCAGCTCACAGCCTTGGTGGGTGCCTGTGTGCCCACATGCATGGCAACCACCATGGAAAAGTACTTTCTCTGGCCCTGTTTGAAATAGTGGCGATTTGAGGATGACTTTTCCCTCTTTTTGTATATGTGCACACTGCTTTTGTAGCTACTGGTATTTAATTATGACCGTCAAATTGTAAAAGTTTGGGAGATAACGCAGAATGTTGTTCCCAGGAGGCCATGTCCTTGTTTCTAATAAAGTTTTTATAGAAATTGCTCTGTGGCTGAGTGTTTTTCCTTCGATATTGGTGTTTATTTGCATTGTTGGAGAGGCCTTCTGCCCCTCCTGCTAACCCACGGAGTTGAAGTATGATGGAATAGCCAGTTCCTGCCTTGATTAATTTGTGGTTTTAAGTACCAGAGCAGAGGTAACAAGTGGAGAAAGAAACACATCCGAGACAATCATGCGACACGGACAATTGGATGAAAAGCAGCAGTCAGCGGCAAAATAGCCGCCTAATTGCTGTGGAGTTGATACAAAGAGGTAGGATTGGATTATAGATGCTGCGGGAGCTGGTGGTTTCCTGGGATTAATCTCTCAAAAAGGGGGAAGGAAAATTAAGGTGTTTTCTTTAGGATTTGTGAAATTGCCTGAAAGAAGGGCATGGAAGCATGTCTAAGCAAACTCAAAGCGGTGGGCTTGTGCTGGATGGGGGTTTTTTACCTTGGCTAACAGGACTGTGGCTGGGTATGATAGCCCTGGCAGCTGCACTGGAGGGTTTCACCTCCTGGCTGCATCCTCGCCGCTACAGCCACCTGCCCCGTACAAAAAAAAAAAAGGGGTAGAAATTGGTTCCTGGTCTGAAACCTGGAAAATCTCTGTCTGTCCCCAGCAATTCTGGTGACAACGTGGGAATATTTGGTGTCTGGTGCTGGAAGAGCTGGAGATCTGTCTTGTTCCCCAGCCAAAGGCACCAGATACCAGCTGGGAATCTGATTTTATTTTGCAGAACAGATGCCAATGGTGGGGTGGTCTGAGTTTTAATTAAGCCTGACCTTCAGGTCTCTAACTAGGAATAAGCTGGCTAGACATTACTATCTTTGTCTGCTTCTGTGAAGCCAAGGGAACATTTCCTGCTTGTTTAGCAATTGGGTTTTTAATTAAATGTTTATTTCTCAGTAGTTTTAAAGGTTTGTGCCACTTATTTGTTTATCTGCTGCAGCTTCTGTTCTCTTTATTAATCTTTTTGTCTCTTGTCCCCTTAGTCTGATTTATTGCACGCAGAAGGGTTTTGCTTTTCTTTGGCTGTCCCTTGCTCCTTTACTGGATATCATTGATCCCCTTTTTCTATTTAAATAAAATCAAATGGCCTCCTACCTCCTCATACCCTCCCATAAGGAGGGGTTTAAGGCAGCAAAATCTTGTAGCTTGGGCCAAAGTTTGTCCCATTCCTGGTAAACATGTGTGGGGTGTGGCAAAGTCCCCCAAAAGTCACATACCTCTAAACCTTATTTCTCTCGGTCAGGGTTACGGGCTGTCTTTGATTTTTCTATCTCTTGTCTGCAAGTCGGCCAGTACAAAAAATCAATCAGGGTTCCATTAGTGACACTTCATTTTACCCAGGGCCGATAATACTGTTTGCCGAGAAAGCATTTGGCCAAGTAGGAAAGAAAAAAGTCATCTCCCTCAGCGGTTGTGTTGTTTCTTTCTTTTGTCAGGTGTTTTTCTGGTGTGGAGTAAACAAAAGAGCAAATCTCCACAGCTGGCAGGGATGGCTGGAGGTGAAAGATGCTGAGCAGGATTCAGCCCTCCTCTGTGAGGACGCAGAGTGTGAGGAAGGGGACGTGTCTATGGGAGCAGAGAGAAGGGGATTTCGTAGCAGCTCAAGTACCAATGGGGAGGAAACCATGAAGTTATCTGCTGCTTTGGTTTAATCAAACTCCTTTAACATTTTCACTTTCTGATCTGTTCCAGTTTAGCAGCTGTGTTTTCCACCTTTTCTGCCTCCATGCTTGTGGTCACCCAGCAGGAAAAAAAGGTGATCTCTATTATTTCCAATTAGTAGATTTTATTCAGCCTCAACACTGTGCTGAATGCCCCAAAGTCCCCAAGTAAACAACTTGAGGTTTTGGTGTTGGGGGGTCGTCACTGCATTTCCCTCACTTGCTTTTTCAATGTCATGTCATTTAAATCCAAGCCCTGACCCTGCCGTTCCTGTATTTTCCCCGTAGAAGTGTGCCTGGGTATGTGGAGACATGCCAGCAGTTAAATTCTACCTTGTTATCTAGAGAACTTCTGATTCCCTCAAAATTACCATGCTGCTGTTTTATTAATTTGCATTAGTCCCTCCTTAGCCCACTTACCTAGAAACAGGCAAACAAAAAGAAACAGTTTGCGTGCTCAGTAATTTTGCTGCTTAAGGTGCCTGTGTTTATTCCTCCTTCCCTGGTAACTTGTGGACTCATTTCCTCCAAAGCTGAGAGGAGAATTTATTTTACGGTATCCTCTTGTTCCTCCCAGCTCTTCTGATTTTAACGCAGCAGAAAGGAGCGGAGGGCTTCGCTGCTCTTGTGTGAGTGCCAGTAAACGGGGACCTAATGATTTTTCTTTCCCTTCAATTGGTGCCTGTGCAGCATCCAGAGCTGTGTGCACTTGCCACTCTGAGGTGGAGTGATGGTTTTTGCACCGAGGTCCCTTTAGCCCCACAGATGCTGAATCCTCTGCTAATGTTTTTCTGTCGGAGCAGAAATCAGCTCTTTCCACCCAATTGCCATTGCAATCCCCTCAGGTGACTCCGGCACCGTAACAGTTGACGTTACCCTGGCACTGGGCTGCTAACTGCAAGGTGACCTTTGAGGTGTTTTTATAGGTGCTTTATTCGCTTGTTCAGGAAGTGCAGCTATCAGAGAAGGTGACATTTGAAGAGTTTGCAAGCGAAAAGGCCTCTCTGGTAAGGTTGAGTTCTCCAAGTTTGCGTGGCCTCATGCCTGGCTCGTGATGTGGTTCGTTTGCAGTAGAGTCATGCTTGGTGCACATCCAGCCCCGGGCTGCTTGCTGGCAGCCATTTGTGCCTAACTCCCAGCAGGAATACATTTCTGTTGCTGCAGGTATTGTGAAGAATATATAAAGATTTATCAACGTGAGGTTTTGTGCTGGAGAGAGGACAGGAGCGTAAAATCCTTTTTCTCAGGGATTTAATGATCCAGCATCAGAAGATAATGCTCTGTCACCGCACGGTGGATTGTCTTCCACCCTATCCTGCATGTCCCTGTCTGTCCACATTGCTGCCATCAATTTCTGCTGAAAGGAAAAACAACCCAACAGCAGCAAGCAAGCAACATTTACCAGAGATGATTACCAGCTTCCTAAATTGTAGCTCACCATTATAGGATAAAATTGCAAAAAAAACCCAATAAATCCTTATATATACAGGCAAGTGTTTGCGCCATGCTAATTTCTATCCCTCTTTGCTTTGGAAGTTCATTCCACTCAAGGTGTTTTATCTACATACAAACATAAACCAGCGTATTCCTGCCCTGCACAAAAACCTAAAAATCAGCAATTGCTGTTTCTTTGGTTGGGTTTTATTTGTTTCCTGGGTTATTTCTTGTAGTTCATCTGTTATATCCGAGCCTGATTGTCTTGCTCCTGGCAAAGTCTGATTAAGGTGCTCCTCCTCTGAAATGAGACTCATGAGTTCAGTGCCTTAATGACAAATGAGGAAAAAACCCCTTGACTTCTGTAGTGCTGGGAGAACTGAAGCTCCGAGGACTTCCATCAGGAATGGCCACTGGCATGTGGGACAACTCTGCGTGTGCAAGGGGAGGTCCCAGTTCCCCGGTGATTAACCAGGGTGCAGGTGCTTTCTGGGAGGCGTGGGAAATCGATCCCTGCTTGGTCTTCATGTTGTTTAAATAATCTCAGCAAATGTGTTTAATATCTTCAGCATCATGCTTTATTCCATGCTGAGTCTGTTCTGCCTGTGACACTGATTGTGGAATGATCTCTCCCTGCCTTCATCTCCACTCCTGAACCTCTCAATATCAATTTTCTCCCCTGTTCAGCTGAAAAGGGGAGTGATAGACTGACTTTGTTGGGTGTCTGGCCTCCAACCAGGGTCAAACCACCACAAGCACACAGAACAAATTACTTTAACCTGGATGATTCAGGATGGCATGTCAGTCACCAGCAGCAGAGCCAGCACTGGTGATGAGGAGTGCTCACTGAGGTAAAATTTGGCATCCACAGCCTGGCACCTCTGAATTTCTAAACCAGCATCATTGCAGCCAGCCACTTGCAGAAAGAAAAGGATTCAGATCACATTCCCTCTGGTCTCTGCACTGAGCTCTGGTGCATATGTCAGATTTTTTCCTCTTTCCTGTGGATTTTTTCCTATTGCTTTTGCAGAAAGAACTCGCTTCCTTGCCAGGCTGGTGCTGAAGTAAATACATGAACGCTGCCAGTCACCTCACTGGCTGGTAGCCATGACCCCCCATCTAATGGGGAATAAAGCTTTCTGAAACATGGCTGGAGCAAGCAGTGCCATTGACAGCTGCTTTAATGGCTGCACAAGGCGTGAAACCAGCTTTGCTTCTGCCCCTCTTTGCTTTCAGCTTCCTTCGCAGCAGAGGAGAATCGCCTCCGGTCGTGTCTCTCTTGGCTGCATTTCTTTTCCACACAGAACCACAAGCCTCCTTGGGCCATTTCTTTCAGCCCAGGTGGGATTTTGAAAGACCCAGAAGAAAATATCTCTAATGGATCTGTTGTGTAGATCAAGGCAGAGATATTTTGGGAGGGTTGGTACTCCATGTGTTCCTGCTCAGGGCTTGTCATTCGTGTATTATTACTGAGGGCCTGGGCTGAATGGAGAGAGCTCTGGATAATCTGGGTGTCCCATGTTGTTTTGGTGGACCCACAGCTATACTCTGGGTGGGGGTTGCCTCTGGATTTAGAGGTGCTTGTTCAGCTGCACACGCTGTTTGAGAGCAGGGACTGGAGCTCCAGTCGAACTGAGCAGGGTGCTTTTCCCAAAATTCTGGCTCCAGATGGAGACATCATGGTATGTGTTTTCAGTGAGGTTTTCTGCCTTTGGGGTGCTTCTGAGATGAGCAAGGAAATGGTTCATGGGTGAAAGCCGAGCCAAATCTCCATGGCCAAGGACTGAGAGGTGGATAGAGTTTATTAAATCTTTTGAAAGCCTTGAGCTACGGCACTATACAAATGCAACGAGCTATTAAAACGAAACTGTGGCTTCCCCATTATCTGATTCCCACAGATAAATGTCTTAGCCCTCTGCAGAACATGATTGCATGAGCAGTGTGCTTCTTTTTTTGGACAAGAAAGCTCATCTTGGTTTTTTGGGCAGGGTTTATTTGTAGATGAAGCCATATCAATACCAGCTTGCTAAGAACTTTTTTTAAAAGACCGAAAGAAACAGTGGCATGAACTTCTGCATTAATGTTAATCAGTGCTAGAGCTCAGCCCTACCACAAGGAGTTGTCTCTTGGGATGGGCAGGATGAAGGTCCCGTTTGTCCTCAGGGCTGGACATATCCCTTTCAGACACATCTAGGTCTAGTTTCCCCTCCCATAGCTCCCAGGCAGAGGCTGAGTGGTCCTGGATCCCTCTGGCTGGTGCAGGAGTCAGGGTCTCAAAGGGCTGGATAGCGCTCGGAGATGCCCCACTGGATGAGCAGAGGGTTTTGGGGTAGATCCACATCCCCTCTCCTTGTTCACAGCCTGCTAATTTCTTCAGCATTTTTTGCAGATGAACCTTGTCACACAGCCCAAGATGAAGTCCTGACCTACCTGGTCTCAAGCAAGGGGGGCAGGGTGTTGGTATGAATCCTGTCGGGACATTTGGATTATCCAGGGTGTATCTACCTTTTCTACCCTCTTCATTCTGCAGGTGGATATACAAATTCTCTTGCCGATCTGCTTTTATGCGCAGGGCTTAGATAGTGCCTGCACCCAACAGCAAGATGAAAATCTGGTGAAAACCACAGTATTTTTTATTTGGTTGTTCTTTAACAGAGCTGCTTCCTGCACTGTTAGTGAAAATGCACCCAACAAGGTTGGTCCTGCAACTGGGAGAGGTGTGGAACACCCCTGAAAGGAGGTAAACTCCCCTGCCAGTTTTTTGGTTAGCTCATTCAGAGCCTGCCCTGCCCTGCTGCCTTACAGTGCGAGACCAAAGGGTAGCAAAGCAGCTACAGATAAAAAAGTTGTGGGGGAAAACAGGGGCTGGGATGGCACTCTGAAGCCAGGCTGCCGTTGTCTCAGAGACTGGACGTCTTTCCTGTTTTGCTGGGGCTGGGATGCTTAGGAGAAAAAGAAAGCAAGCTGGAGACAGATTTGAAAAATCAGCTGGAGCTGACGCAAGTGCAAAAGCCTCTGTGCCAGAGCTGGGGTTTCCTTGTGGATCAGTGTACACACACACCCCAGCAACCGCCTGAGTCATGGAAGGGGGGAAAGAAATACATTAAAGGAGTGAAAACATCGCAGAGGCTTTTGGAGCCCTTTCACTGGTAATAATAGCGGGAAAGATTTGCCAAGACAGCAGGGCTCTGGCATTGCCGTCGGACCCACAAAGGTCCCAGGAAAGAACAGCAAAGCAATTGTCGAAGGCACTATAAAAGGTTGTGGGGAAGGGCAGAATATTCAAAACTTTTCTTTTGCAAGTCTGCGCTTCCCAGGACTTCAATTCTGGGAGGGAAGAAGGGAGCAAGATTCGGATTAAAGTCTGCTAAGAAGGGAGCGGTGGGGGGAACGTGTTTTAAGATCTGGTTGCATTTTGTTTTAAGATTTGGTCGCACTCCTGACTCTGGTTTTCTCTGTTCTTTTCAGTGTAGTGTAATAAATTAGAATAGTTCTTTCCTGCACTGTGTTGAGTCTGGTTTTGCCCATATCGTTGCTGATAAAATGATCTTCCCTTGTCATTATCTTGACTCCTAAGCCTCTTAATATATATTTTCTCCCCTGTCCAACTTAGAAGGGGAGTAATAGACTGGCTTTGGTGGGCGTCTTGCCTCCAGACAGGGCTAAACCTCCACACAGCTCTAGGCTGCCACAGAAGTCAGCATTAACAAAGAAGAGGGATGCACTCACATGAAATGCGTCTTAGTTTGCTGCTTTTTCTAGTGAACAGCCAAATTATTTGTCAGGACATTGATTTTGAAATTAGTTGTCTTCTGGTAGCAGTACCAATCTTGCTCTAGGAAGGAGAGCAAAGCTGTTTTGATTGAGACCTCTGGGGCAAAAATTGGGAATGAGGGCAGTGGATCCTTTAGACTGAGATTTTGGGCGGCTTATAAGACTTCCGTGGCTCCAATTAGCAAATAGGCCAGGTATGAGCCAGTGTCCCTAAATCCCAGCAAAGAGTGAGGGAAGGGATGGACAGGAACAGGATGGCAAACTTGCACAAAACATTTCTCATTTCTCAGCCCTGGTAGGTTGGAAGCAGCGATGAGCCCTGAGGGGACAGGGTTTTGGCTGCAGCAAGTGCTCAGCAGCAGCACTGGTGTCTTGGGCATCTTTTCCTGGTGTGATGATGCACAAGTCTGTTTGTAGAACATTTTGGACGTTGATTTTAGACTCATCAAGAGCGTGATGGAAGCTGATGCATCCTGCCAGAAGGGGACAGAGGGCCAAGGACCTCATTGGCCTAGGAAGGGGCTGAGGAGGGCATGAGGAGACCCCAGGGTGGTTTTGAAAGTATTGGATCAAAGCTCCCAATGATGCAAGGAAATATCTTTTTGTTAAGGAGAAGGAAGTCTCCTTCAGGGACCAGCCAGCTGGGCTTGGCATTGTCCCAGTGGAAGCCCATGACACACATCATGGCTTCCAGGGTCAGAAGTGTCACCGGATGAGGCTCTGTCACATGTTGTAATCCAAGCAAAGGAGGAATGGATGGATGAAACGTGCTCAAGCAATGGGCTACATCTTCCCCCACCCCAGCACCCCTCAGCTATTATTGCAGCTATTTTGCATTTGAATGAGAACTTTCTCCTTTCACAGCCCACTTCCTTCTGGGGCTTGAATTGGAAAATAGGCTTGTTAAAAATCTCCAGCCTTGAGTCCTGACAAAAGATGGTTGCTATGGAAACAATGGAAGTTGCATCATGAGTAAAATATCTTCAGGCCCAAAGCCAGTGGGAAGGAGGACACCTTGTCAGTCATGCAACTTCTGCGGGAGCTCACCTGCCTGTAACATGATTTTCTTCAGATACCCATAATCTTGGTAACTTGTCCTTTGGCTCAGAAGAGCCACAAATAGAGAAATAGGAAACATCAAGTGAACAGAAAAGACTTGTACGAACCTCACCTGCTTTTTCTCCAGCACTGGTGACACCAAATTTAGCAGAGTTGCCCTAGGTACAGATGTATTCCTCTGTGTAGGGTTTGAATCAGTTGATTTACTCAAAAGCAGTCCTCTTCACATCAGTGAAAAACTGTCTAGCAACACTCCCATTCTTGGAGAAATTATAGGAAGACATTGGAAAATGAGGACAAATTCATTGCCAAAGGTCTTGTATGCCATTGTTCAGTGTCTGACCATTGCCATTTGGCAGTAGACCACGGCACAAGGTGTTGACCTTGCTTTCTCATTGCATCAGTGCAATGCTTAAAATTATGTGGAGAGTTCAACAGAGGAAACCAAAGTATATATCTTGGCCCTGGGAGTGACTATCCAAGAAAATCACACATGCTAGAATCAGTGCAAGCACTGGGATTTCCAAGAGCAGCCGCTAGAAAACCAAATCATAGACCAAGGGTGGCAGATATGGGCTTCCCATTCACACTAGCATTTACCTGCATATTTGTAGGGATTTGGAGTCAAGGTGAGAGAGTTTTGGATTTTAGGACTGAGCTCAGTCATTGCTGCCTTGGCATTGGATAAGAATGATAATCCTGGTTTCCAGCAAGGTGTAAGTTTGGGATTAGATGGTGACGTGCAACTCTGGGACCAAATCTCAGAGACCTGCATTTTAACCTGAAGAATTTTGTCATTCAGAACCAGCACGTTTGCTTCAAGGCTGAATTAACATCAGCCATCAGGTTATGGCTGCTTGGGAAACTGGGAATGTGCCACTGCCAAAAGGCAAAGAGAGGGCTTGGGTGACTCTGGAGTTAGTGGTGTGTTTATGGATCATTTTACTACACTAGCTCCCACCTGAGTGATATTAAGGAGGAAAAAAAACACTACATGGTGCCCCTGATCCCTCATAACCCCCTGCACAAGGAATTAGAGGGTTTGGCTCTGGGCATGTGACTTTGAGGGACGTGATGTTTAGTTGCAGGGCTCACATCTTTCCCTGGCCTTGTGGGATCAAGGGTGGAACCAGGCTGCTTTATCCCCCAGGATGTCTTTTGTGGAGGCGGAGGGAGAACAGATATCAGGGCACTGGCTACAATGAAAACCATGGGGTGGCACAAAGCCATGTGTTGCCTTGACGCCAGAAGAAAGAGATTAACAGCATACCTGTGAAGATGCTAAAGGAAAGGAGAGGTGCTGAGGTTCAGGAGAGAGAAACCTGTCCCAAAAAAGTCACACAGAAGAGAGGGAGTCTGTATTGCACACATGCTTCCTACATACCCCAAGGCAGCCACATTAAACTCTACATTTTTGGGCCATCTGTTAGAGGAACAGCCAATTTGCAGCAAGAAAGAGAGGGTGGGTTTGTTTTAAAAATTAAAAGAAATATCCCACTGGTTAAAATCAGGCCTCCTGCTCCTTGCAGCTGGCTTTGAATGGCTTGCTGGCTATCAGCAATTAGGGACCAATTATCAATGTTCACATGAGGCAATTAAGGAAGACCAGGAGTGTTAAAGCTTCAGCTTTCTCCCCCCTAAGAGGCAAAGCTAGAGCCTTTTGGGGGCGGGGGGATGGGGCTGGGGCTGGGGCTGGATTTATGCATGAGGCTGGCTGGGAACATTGGCTACTGACTGTGATCACCTGGGAACAGTGTCAGCCTGCTGACAGGCACACGTCCTGTTTCCTGGTAAGCAGAGAATGAGGTAGTTGCTGTAATTATCTCCTTGCTCCCAGCAGGAGAGATCAGTGTGGCCCCATGTGAGATGCTTGTTGCTCCCAGTCCTGTGTGAGGTCTGTTGGTAAGTCCTTGGCAAGGGTCTGTTACTGATGCTGGAAAGGGATGTTGGGGAGCTGGCATAGAACAGATCAGGCTTGGCACATCCCAGGGGTCTGGTCCAGCTCTTCAAGTCAGATGGGGGTTTTTCAAATTCTTCAAGCAATGGCTAAGCCATAGAAGTGGGTTTTAAGCGACCAAACTTCTGATTGGACTCTTGAAATGAAGCTGGACTAAGAGAATTTCTGCAGGAGAGAACCTTCTCAGCTGTCTGGCTGCTTCCCCAGCACCATATGCTGGGGACCTGCTCCTGCAGACAGCCTGGCTGCATCACTCCAGGGTGGATTTTGGGCACAAGCTCCACTGATGAATAAGCAGAGAAGCCCATGGCTCAGTCAGTCAGGCCGGTTTGCTGGATTCAGCTGTAGAAAAAAGACCAACCTTTCTTCATTTCAGCAGATACCACCCTGGCATGGACATGGATGAGATTTGCGAGCAAAGATCTCATTTTTCAGACCTGAATGGAGTCCTGGTTTTGCAGAACAAAATGATTGTTGCATGGGTATCTCCAGGCACAGCTACAACCCAAAGCATGGGGTCTGCTCTCCCACAATGGGAATTACAGCTGCCCTGTGCTTCCCTGCTGGTCTTATCACCCAGGGTGAAGCAGGACACATTGTTACAGCTTCTCCTCAAAGGCAGACTAGTAAAGCAGCTAAAGGAAAGAAAATATCCCTTGGTAACCAGGGGGAGGAGAAGAACAGCATCATGTTGAAAATAGGCTGGCCTGTGCTTTTCCACTGGCAGCTGGCCAGCTGATCCCAGTTCTTCTCGACATAATGCGTGAACAAAGCAAATGGGACCCTTGGGGGACAGTAGCATTGTGCCCCTGGTACCCAGGGATGCCAAGCATTCCTGCCCCAGGGTATTTAATAGTGCCTTGGGAAGCATTTTGTAGGGGCAATCCCATGCAAAGGGTGCGAGTGGCTCTGTGCCGACCTCCCTGACTCCTGGATTTCCCCATCTCCTTAATGCACGTTGAACAGATAGGCAGGAGGGTGAGTTCCTCCAGGCTTCCTTCACGCTGCCGGTCAATGCTTTGCATTAGAGCCCTGTTCAGCAAGTGACTTCATTGTGCACCAATGGCATCAAGGGCTACTAAAAAGAATAATGCAGACATAACCCATGGGAGAAGAGCTGCAATACTTCCAAGGCTCCTGGTGAGATTATAGCTGAGGGTGAGTGCCCACAGTGGTGTTTCAGTGCACCAAACACCTCTTACTTATTTTTTCCCTTTCTTATTGCAAGGGGGCAGGAACTGCAGAGCCCCCAAGTCACTTGGTGGCAGCTCTGCTTGGTAAAGATGCTTCAGGGCTGCAGGCCAGGGTTGCAACACAGGGACACCCATCCCCAGTGTGAACAGCTGCAGGATAACTCCTGCCAGGAGCCCGGCTGAGCCAGCCAGAGAGCTCCTTGTGGGTTCGCAGGCCCTGCCTTTCTCCTGAAAGTAAAGCCCATAAATCACTCCAGTTTGATCCCAGCTTGCCCACCCATTGCTGTTGTCTTTTTATGCCTCATCATCAGCCGCTGGCAAGAGCTGCCCTGTGCCATCAAATTGGTGATGCACGAGCCAAAAAAAAAAATCTGCTTGCCCTTAAACTGCAAGTGGGGTCTGCAGAGTTCAGGGGTTGGCTGTGCAAAAAGCTCTGGTTGGAAGCATCCAAATGGCATTTTTTGCTCCAAGTTGGTGCAGATGGCCGTGGCCTTTCAAAACTCCCAGGGACTGTGCTGGTGCCATTCTGGTTGGGTATGGGTTTGTCATAGGTGTATTTGGCACAAAGTTGTCTGTCTGTGCACTTTTGCAGCCAAAAAGCACAGCTCACACTGGATATCACATGAGGAATGAGCTCTGGAGCAATCTTTGAGTCGTTCCATCAGCATCTGAACCTCTCATGCAAGTCCTGTGTAATGGTTGGATGGACTGAGATACACTGGATGTTTGGGGTCTCCAAGGATGTTGTTAGCAGAAATCTCATCTCCAGTAACAGGCAGGAGTCCTCTGCCTCTGTTACATCTGACATCCTCTCCGTGTCAGAATTTTTCAGGTCTGTTTTCCACTTGCCTTTGAAGACATGACGAAGCTTTCTTTTCTCCTGGGGGATGGGATGGGATGGGATGGGATGGGATGGGATGGGATGGGATGGGATGGGATGGGATGGGATGGGACAATCAACGCAACACCTTTGTTTTTTAAAACTCACCAAAAGCCTTTTTGCAGATCCAAGCCACAGAACTGCACATCGCATCTTCTCTTTGCTTTTAGCACAGTGGGATGTGATGTCGAGCCAGGCAGCCTGCTGAATTTGCTTTATGCCTCCCCAAAGTGCCAGCAAGAGCTGCAGAAGCCTTGCTGTGCTACAGGAGAGACTAAAATCAGAGCATCGGTGGGATTGATCCATGAGCCACAGAGCTCTTTGGCGAGGATCAGTGTAGGGAACCACACCTTTCAGTGGCTCTTGGGAGCCATGAGGCATCATGGCTGCGCTGGACCGCTTGGGGGAGTGGTATTTGCTGATGGGAGCTTGGACAATGAACAAAATGGGAACCAGCTGGACACTTTGGTGCTTAAATCACAGAATCACAAGGTTGGAAAAGACCTTTAAGGTCCAATCGTTCCCATCCTATGCTACCCTTTGTTTAAACACATGAATGCATCCTTCTGCTCTCCTAAAATCACCAGGGGTGAATTTTCCCTGCCCTGACCAACACTCATGAGTCATCACCTTGGAAATATAACCACAGCAACCAGCAAAATTGTGTTTACTGCTGTATCTCTGCTGGGACATTGAGTGAAGGGGAAAATAGGGACACTAAAACCAGCAGGACCCCAGGTGCGTGATGCCAACCCTGCCGAAGTTGTGCTTTTTTATTACACTTCTAAGACACCCGAATAATAGTGAGGAGAAAAGGATACATAGCTAACTAGTGTGACTGGGTATGGGCTCCTTCCTTCCAACCACAGCGGAGCAGAATTGAGGCAGTTCAGGCTCAGCTGTGAAGCAGCAGCTGAGCCAGGGAAAGGGACAGGCAGGTGGAAAATGGCAAAAACTTTAAATGTAAAACTCGCTTGTCCCACTTCCCAGTGCTCATTAGCAAGTTCAAGTGGGATTTAAGCCGATTGGGGTTCTGTCAGCAGCAAGCCTGACCTTTGGGGAGAATGAAGCTGTTCTGTGTGATGTGGGGACTCAGAGGCATTTTGCATCCAGGAGGTGTTTAGTGAAGCTTGTGCTGCATCGAGTGGCAGCCGTTAACAGCGAGGAGGTGGGACCAGGTCTGGCAGCAAATTCTTGGTGTGCAGTACCACGCTGCAAGCTGCCCCAAAGCAGCATTTTGGGAACCTACCATGATCTTGGCAACTTCAGACAAAGTCTTTTTTTTTTTTATAGAAAATAATCCCTCTTGCAATAGCGAGAGCGAACCCTGCAACTGATTTCATGGGGTCTTTGAGTAGTTGCGAGCAGCTTAAGCAACTTTTGGAGTGGTTCATCATCTCCGTAGGGATGCAGTGTGGTTCCCCTGAAACCACAGATGTCCCCCTTTCCCTTCCTTGTGTGTTTGTCGCAACCCACAAAAGCCACATTGCTGGAGGTCAAACCTCCCCTCCTGCTTCACAATCCAAATTTCTCCACTTTGAATTAATTTTGCTTTCCCCT
Source organism: Laterallus jamaicensis coturniculus (assembly GCA_022605575.1). Classification (NCBI taxonomy): domain Eukaryota; kingdom Metazoa; phylum Chordata; class Aves; order Gruiformes; family Rallidae; genus Laterallus; species Laterallus jamaicensis. Next base: position 2,698,660 of record JAKCOX010000060.1, on the reverse strand, counting down.
TTTCCCCCTTTCCATGTGTTGGGGAGTTGACCGGCTTGGGGGGTTGCTTTGTGCCCTATTTAAGCTCACATTTCTCCGATATTACACTTTCCATGGGCCTGGGTCTCTCCACAGGATTTCACCTTCCTCCATCCCATCTCCTTTCCCCTCTGCCCAGCATGATGGTTGATGGTGTTTGGACATAGTTGGAGGCAGAGGGGGCTGATGGGAGGTTGGGACGTGGGAGAGGGAGAGAGGCTGCTGCTAGTTTGATGTGGTCCTTGCATGCCTCACCAGGGCCACCACGTGTTTTACTAGGTCATGGCAAGTGCTGCCACATGTTTTCCCAAGTCACCACATGCTTCACCAAGGTCATGGTGTGTTTTTCTGGGGCTGCTGCCCGTTTTTCCAGCTTGCTGCGTGTTTTCCTGGGGCTGCTGCATGTTTTATCAGGGTTAGCACGTACCTTGCTGGATCTCCTGTGTGTTTTGCCATGTTGGTGTGTGTTTTTGCAGGGCTGCTGCGTGTTTCCCTGGGATTGCTGCGTGTTTTACCAGCTTGCTGCATGCTCAGCTGGCATCGCTGCATATTTCTGATGGGGCTGCCACATGTTTTGTCAGTTACCCTGTGTTTTGCAAATCATGGCGTGTTTTACCAAGCTGCTGTATATTCTGCTGGGACCAGTGTCGGGGAAGACAGCAGGTCTGCTAGCGGCCTAGCTCTCTTCTCCCAAGATTTAGGCCCTGACAATATTCTTCTGTTCCCATGAGAAAGGAAAAGTTCCTCATGCTGAGAAGATCCTAATAAACACATTCTCAAAACACAACAGCCTTGCTGATAGGGGTACAGGCTGCCCTAAACCAAGAAGCAGTTATGGGAAGGTATTTGGGAGTAATGGAACATGTTTGGAACCAACCATAACAAGAGGGTCAAAACCAGCAGGTGTGCGGATGCTTTTAGGTATTAAAGGTAAACTATAAGATAGGTTTATCAGAACTTGTTATAATTACTAACCAATCAATATGGTGTGAACAGTGTGTGTAACCAATTAGCAGGTTTTTAGCTTGCCACGTTTGCAGTAAGGAAGGTATATAATCTGTGTGATTTCACCTAATAAAATGGCTTCATGGCTTCACCTAAAATTCATATATTGAATTGCGTGTTGCTCTCTGCTGGATGCCACGGACCAGGGCATTTTTTTTGCTGGGGTTGCTGGATATTTTACCCAGGGTTGTTGCACGTCTTGCCAGAGCCACAGTGCATTCACTGCCCAGCGCCAGGCTTCACAAGGTTCATCATGTGTTTTAGCAGGACCACTCTGGATTTTTCCTAAGGTCTCCCCACATTTTACCAGATCACTGCTGCTTTTTTTGTTTGGTTGGTTTTTAACCTTCCCACTGCAGGTTTTTCCCAAATTACAGCATCTTTTCCCCAGGTCAGTTATTCTCCCTAGGCTGTTTTCCCACGGATGTTGCACACACCATCCCTTCAACCTCTCTGATCTTCCAGGGCTCAGATGTACTGAGCCACAAAATGTGTTTAAAGTAAACATGAGCCCCTCCTGTGGGCTTGGAATTGCTGAACGTGAGCCTGTGTTATAGTGTTATTTTTTTCCCAATGGAAAAGGCCACAGCGGCCTTGGAGGGGGTGAGGTGGTGGGAGGACTCTGCCAGCTGCTCCCTCTGATACACACACAGCCCCAGAGTGCTCAACAAAATTTCCCAGCCCACAGGGACTGCTGGCAGGAAGCAATCTGGCAGACAGCATGTTTGGAGGAGACTAATGTCTTGGAGCCACTGAACCATTTAATTGCCAATAAATACAGCCCACATGTAAATAATTAGGGAGACCCAGAAACTGTGTCATCCTCAGTGGAAGGAAGGAGCTGGCAGCCTGAAAACTCCCCGAGGCAAGTGTATAAATGAAGATTTCCCATTGGAACGGGAGGAAGGAGCATCAATAACCCTTCCCAGGTACCACCCCTTGGGTTTGGGGAGGATGATCGTCCCTGCCAGTGTGAGAAGCACCGGGCTGTGTCCTTGGCTGAGTTTGAGGGTAAATCTTAAAATCCATCATTTTTCCAGGCCGAGATTTGTCTTCTTGCAACCCAGCGTGGTTATTGCAATGCCTTTCTTGGCTGTGTGCTGTGAGATAAAGAGTCTGCAGGGTTCCGAGTACAAAATTTTGGACTGGTATCAGCATCATGTACACCCTGGCAGCAGAAGCAGGCTGGGCTTGCTGATGAATCCATCCCTCCATCACATCACATCACATCCACCATCCAGGTTTTAGTTTAAATTTATCAAGTTTTGTGGGTTGGATGCTTTTTTTTTTTTTCCTTTTTTCTTTTTCCTTTTTTCTTTCCCCATGTTTCTGTGTGTTTCGGGACAGGCCCATGGGTGTTGCCTCCCGTTTGTGCCAGGACCAGGGAGTGTGCTACCAGCATTGTGCACCCCATGGGTATCTCAGTCTGGAGGGGGGTCTTCATCAGACCCTCGTATCCCAAAACTGCCCCAGGACTGTGGGCTGCGTACGGGCACCTCGTCTGGTTTGTAATATCTCATTGGGGTGATGATGATCTGAGGGCTGGAGCACCTCTCTTACAAAGACAAGCTGGGAGAGTTGGGCTGCTTCAGCTTGGAGAAGAGAAAGCTTCAGGGAGACCTCTGAGCCCTTTCCAGTCCCTGAGGGACCTACAAGAAAGCTGGGCATGGAGCCCTTACAGAGACGTGGTGGAGGCCCCATCCCTGGAGACATTCAGGGTCTGGATGGATGAAGCTCTGAGCACCCTGCTCTAGTTCAGGGTGTCCCTGCTCACTGCAGGGGTGGGACTGGATGGCTTTGAAGGTCCCTGCTAACCCAACGCATCCTAGGATTTGATGAGGCTCAGATCTGCTCAAGTCCCTGTGTCCAGTAGCCGTTATTAAGTGCATCCCTCCAGCCCACAGATGGGAGAAGTGCAAGCACCTCCAGAACCTGTCGGCATGGCTTTAGAGCTGGAGCCACTCCAACCAAGCACAGCGATGCTCAGAGCCATTCACCTATGCCAGAGAGGCTGGATTTTGGAGAGGGGTGTCTACGGCTGTGTCAGCATGGGTCTGCAGTGCCGTGATTCCTGTGTGACGACAGTGGGGCTCTGAGCAGTGCCAGAACACCTCCGTGCTGCTGCAGGCTGCCTCCTGAACCTGCCCTGGCTCCGCTCTTGGGCAAGGAGGGGTGTCACCAGGAAGGCCTCCCCCTCCCACCACCTCCGAAGGAGCCGCATGGGCCCAGCAATTCAGCTTTTCCCCCAGGTCGATGGGTTCCTATAGCAACAGAGAAGCCGCTCGCTGCAGCTTTTACCTTTATGACAATAAAAGAGTGCTCGCACTCATTTCCTGAAATTAGTGCCAGTCGTCCAGCATGCTGCGGTGCTGCTGGCATGTCATCAACATGATTATACTAATCAGCAGCCAGTGCTTCTGGGGGCTGAAGCAAACCAGAGGCTGAAGTGATGACCCCCTGCCTGGGTGCCCGTGGTGGCAGGACCCCACGGAGGGGTGTCTGCCGGCTTCTTTAGGATCACCCTGAGTTCTTCTCTGCCAGAGACAGCTAACCAGGGGCTGCAGGACAGCCCCGTCCTGCTGCAGGAAATGCCTGGGTCTTATTTATCATCCCTGAAAAGGTGGATATTAAAGTGTAGTGAAAGTGATGCTTTGGCTGTGGGACTTGGGGGGATTGTGGGGTATCTCCCTGTGCTGCTCCATCTTTGGCTTGTGGGAGAGGTGGTGGTACTGCACCAGAGAAGGGGTGGGAGATGCGGCCATAGGTTTTTTTGGGACTGGCACAAGGCACCCCCATCTCTCATCACCGGTTTGCGGAAGAACATCGATTGAAGTATGGCAAATGCCAGATTTTTCTCTGTGAGAGGATGTGGTGACCATGGAGTGTTATTAAGGAGTTTCTTGCCATCTGCCACAGGAGCTGAATGAAGGGTAAACTGACTGCGTGAAAAGTAAACTGGCGTTTAAGAAGTCTTCATTAATTTGTGGCAGCAAGAGCTTGCTATGCTTAAGGAAATTAAAGTGTGAGCTCTCAAATCATCTTGCAGTAGGTGAAGGAGAAGGAGGTACTGAGGGAATATGTAATGAGACAGAAACGGCTGCGCTCAGAAGTCAGACCTGGCGCTTCCAAAAATTCACCACTGCCGAAGGCTCTGGCAGTTCACAGAGAGGTAACATCCATGCAGAGAGCTTCAGTTTGCCTGGCCCAAGGAAATCCAGGGCATTTCCCCACTGCCCTCTCTGTGTTGTGGAGGGAAAGCAGGATTCAGCTGGCCTGAGTAAAGTAGAGGGTACAGATGCCTGATACCGGGTACGGACTATGTGCCCTCTGGAAACTGTCACCTCCAGTGATTTTTAGTTTCAGCCCTCAGAGGGTTTGTCATAGCTTTGTGTCTAACAACAGGATTTGTTTGAGTGAGGCAAAATAGTTTTCCCAGCTCTTTGGAAATCAGGCTTTTAATCGTTGGTAGAGGCAGCAGGGGTGGGGAGAAGCACGGGCTGAAGTCCATTTGGAAGGCAGCAGCAGAAGCTCAAGGGATAAAAATAGGTTGTTCTACATATAATTTAGTAGGTTATAATCCAAGGTGAGTATTTGGATGCTGTGAGGCTGGGCAGGTGTTTTGTTTGCAAATGGCAGGCTGAGTTTTGGAGGTGACTGAACACAAACCCCACATGAGCCCTGCCAAGGGCTGTGGTCCTGCTCTCTGTGCCCTGCCTTCACCAGGCAAAACAATGAGGGAAGAGAAGGGGGATGTGGGGCATTACTTCTTGCATGTCACAGCTTTTGTCCTCCTTAAGGTGTCAGAGACACTGCGTGCAGTTTGCACAAGCTGCATTTGTGGTGTTGGTAGAACAAATCCCCCCTCTCTCCTCCTGCCATCCCACCTGCTACTGTCAGAAAGAAAGGGTGGGAGAATGATGCTCAGATAAGGAACCCCCTGGAAAAAAAAAACACCCATTAGGAATGAAGATGAGTCAGGGCTTGGGAGCAGCCACCCGAAATGGTGCTGAAAGGATTCATATCTAATATGAATAGACTTACAAAGCTAAAACTCCTTGCACTCCCCTGTCTGGGGATGCCCGTGTGGTTTTACCAACCACAGCAACCTCCTGCTGCCAGCCCTGGCCAACATTTCCTCCACGGAGCGAATGCCTTGGCTGCATCAGGTAATAAATAATGAAGTGAGGAGCCCATCATAGCTGTTTGTTTTGCTCGGTCCTGGGAGTACAATAGAAAACTCTTAGCAGTAAATGAAAAGAGAGGTGCTTAACAAGCGGAGCTCGGCATTCTTGCTCCTTGGCCACCAAACCACACGCTGTCATTGCAGCCTGTGCTCTCAGGGTTGTTACCTTGTGCCTAAAATAGGCTTGCAGATGGTTTCCATTAGGTCCTCTGGACAGAAAAAGGCAAGAGGTGGTGTCCTTACAGTGAAAACATTTCCCTGCTATTCTGCTCTATTGTCTGTTTGACTTCCATATGGTTTAGTGGGGGGGGGTGCGGGGGGAAGTCCCAGTAAACTCCTAGGTTGCTCAGGTAAGAAATGGGAGATTCCTTGCTCGGAATTCCTTTCCTTGGGAAGATGTCCGATTGGTTTCAGAATCATGAATTGAGGCAAGCCAGCAAATACCCCCCTCGTTTTTCACCTCTCTCTGGTGGATGCTTTGACCAAACTCTTCTTCCTTCAGTGGCATCATGCTGGAGAGCCCTGTGTACCACCTCTCCCAGCTCCATCCAAGCAGCCTTGCCTCTTCAGGAAGATAAACGAGGCAATAACTGCTTCTCTGGAGTACAAATATTTAGAGCTGGCCTTTCTGATTCCTCACCAAGGCAATTATCCTCTAGTGCCTCCCCAAGGCCAACACCTCTCCCACCTGAGCACTGTAAGTCACCACCCACCGGTACCCACCAGCAGTGCCATCCATCACCGAGAGTACCCAGAGCACGCAGGAAGACACACAGCTTTTTTTGCCCACAAACAGGTGCCTTCTAAAACATTTGGAATATTTTAAGCTCTTATTTTTGCAGCCCAAGGCCATGTGGGATGATCTTCCTGCTGCAGGGAGATGCACCCTCGCCTTTCAGCTGTTCCACAGCCAGCCTTTTTACAGATCTTCTGTTTTATGAAGCTGACCCGTGATTTAGTCAAATTTCTCCTCTTTTCCGTGTATCTCTGTTTCCCTTATTCTGGAGGCGTTTGACTTTCTCCTCCAGAATTCTTAGAAATCTGACATCCCTTCAGCAGAGCCCCAGCAGGTTTCTTTTCTCTGCAGCTGAGCCATTAGTGCATTATTAACCCAGGGATGGATAAAATACTTAACTCAGTATAGGTTCAGCGTGAAGCCTTTTTTGTCTGTTGAAGGGTACAAACCACATGGAAACACAGGAAGTGATAACCTTATTTCTTCCTACGAAGCTCAACATGAGAGGAGTAATCTGGTTCCTCACTAGCTCTTGATGGAGATTGGATTGATAGGGTATGAACTGCCCTGGGTGATGCATGGATGTGATGGCAGCTGGTTTCAGAGCACCTCTGGGAGGTGCCTCTGGGTTAGAAAAGCAGAATTAGCTGGGAGTTAACATTTGTCTGTGATGGCAGTTGGTCATCCCTGAATTGCTTGACATGTTGATGTGGAAGGTGCTGCCTACGCCATTTTTTTCCCAGTCCCCTTTCCTCCCCGGCCTTAAGCTCTGAAATCCCCATTGCTTCCGAAGCCTTTGTTGGCTCACAGGGTACCAGTGGGAGATGCTGTCGTGGCTTAGTTTATTAGGATTTCAGAGGCACTGACCCTTTCACAGCTCATCCTGTCAATGCAAGATACTGGCTTGCCTCTGAGAAGATGACACTGATAATATTGATGGGGAAAATGAGGCGTGAGAGAGGGAACGAAGATGTGTTAGCATCGATTTGCAAAGTGCATTGCTTGGTCTGTGACTCTTGTCACCCTGACCTAGGGACTATGGAGCTGGTTTGTGCTGTAATAGCCCTGACATTTAACAGGCATCTTGAGAATACCTACACTGGAGAGTCCCAGCAGACAAGCTGTGACTCCGAAATGCTCCAGGGCAGCTAGAGATGATGGGAGCAATCACTGAGCTACTGCCTGTTGAGCATGTTCTTCCCTCTGCATCCGTGTCCTGCAGCCATACACTGCATATTGCTCAAAGGCTTTCTGATTCCAGTAATGGAGAGCTCACGCCTGGAGGCTACAAACCAGAGGACCAGGGCTGGTAAGTGTGGGGGCACCAACCCCACTGCATGTATTTTGGGGAGGGCAGTGAGCTCAGCCACTTGCCCAGCAACTTTCTCCAGGCAGAAGGTGTGTGATGCTGTGCACTTGGAAGCCAGCTGGACCTGGCGGTGGTGGGTGAGGCCCTCTGCATGCAGCATGACCCAGCCAGCATCCTCCACCAGAAAGAATGACTCATTTCTCCCCAAGGTAAATTACTTCTTATTTCTGCAGAAGTGGGAGCGCTCTGGTCTGCCAAGCCCCAGGGGCTCTGGCAGGGAGCAAATTGCTGGAAGAGGAGCTTGACAGCATGAGATAGTTCAAAGCCCATTTGGGTGATGCTGCCAGATAGGCAGAAATGGGGCCAAGTGGCATTTTCAGGGCAATCTCCTGGAATCTCGGACCCTTTTATTGCCTGAGCCTCCTGCTGAGGCAACCCTTAGAAACTGGGGACTGTAAAGAGAAGCAAAGTGTTTTTGTTTATATATGACCCTTCTCTCTTCACCTGTACTAGATGGGGAGAAATTACTCCAAGAAGCAGGTGCTGGTGGCCAAGGAATGAGCAGCCTGGCTGGCACTGTGGGACCTGAAGCTGTGACCTGCCAGAGTTAAGACACACAAGGACACAGAAATTTGTTTCTGGCAGAGCAAAAATGACACACACATGCCTGAATGATGAGGCAACAGCCCTTCTTGTCTGGTGGAGCCCTGGCGAGAAGCCATTGCAGTGATGGACCTTTTCCTGGACTTCTCCCACCTCAAGGCTCGCCATGGCCCTGTTCCTATCCTGAAGGGGACACTATCTTGAAATTAATGTGTATGGACCCCTGTGGCTCTGTCAAAACGGTCCCAAAAAGGGGGAGAAGAGGGGACTGTCACTGAACCTGTGGACTGTACTGGGGAAGACCAGCAAGGGAGTAGGACCAGACCACTGCCTACTCAGGCCAACTGTATGCATGCCTCTCTGTCCTGCACACACAGAAGGTGATCCACCTTTAGAAAGAAGCCATCGTTTCTTATTCCTGCAGAAACTGCTCATCTCAGCTCTTCCCAGGGGCTACAGGAGTGAGCAAACCTCTGGGATGCTGACAGCACTGTGCTCATCTGAGTGATGATATGTGCCAGGACAACCAGCTCATGTCTGTGGTGAGGGTCTAGTCAAAGCTCTTTGCTTCTATCATATGACTGTCTCACAGCAATTCCCATCTCTATAATAACTTAATGGAGCAGGGACAGGTTTATTTTTATTTCTCTGCAATAGTTGTAATAGAAGCAAAAGTGATGGGACACCTCGTTAGCTCTCACATCACTCTCCCACCACCAACTGCATCTCCTTCAAGCTGAACCTTGTCCCCAAGAAATTTTGTCCATCAGAGTTTTCCATTTACTTCTGCTGAGCCCCGAGGGCATTAGCATTACTGGGAAGTGGGCTGTATTCGCTTCTGGGGTCGACTGGGCTTTGGGCTTCAGCCTGCACAGAAGAGACAGGAGGTGGAGTTGTGTTTTTCTGCATGCAGACGGATCTTCACCAGCACCTCCCACCGAGGGACTCTATTAGGGCAGCTCCATGACTCAAAAGTAGGCACCCCCTGCTTCAGCAGACCCATTGCTTTCCCTTCTTGGCATCCCAGGGAGCATCGCTGTGTCTGTGGACACGGCCGGCTCAGTGTCCCACTGCTGTAATGGACAACAGGCCACGGCAAACACAAGGAAGAGCGTCATCAAGGAGAGTGATCATAGAATCATAGAAACATAGAATGGCAAGGGTTGGAAGGGACCCCGAGGATCATAAAGCTCCAACCCCCCTGCCACAGGCAGGGCCATCAACCTCAGGCCTGGATCTACACAAGGTTGCCCAGGGCCACATCCAACCTGGCCTTGAACACTTCCAGGGATGGGGCATCCACCACCTCTCTGGGCAGCCTGTTCCGGCACCTCACCACTCTTTCTGTAAAAAAAAAGTGATGTTAAATAAATGTTTAAACCTGCTGCCTGGCAGAGAGCTAGGGAAGCCTGGCCGTGTGCCCTGGAGCTCCTCGGGGACTTGGAGCCTTTGCCTCTCCCCTCGCAGCCCAGAGCAGATCATGGCAGCTATTTATTCTGCAGCACTCGGCGCTCCTCGTTAATAAGAAAGTCAAATTGGAGATCAGAGCTAGGATGAGTCTTTAATAAAAGGCAACAGCTAAGCAAACAGCCACCGGCAGAGAAGGGTGAGGCAGGAGAGGGAAGGATCAGTGTGTCTATCTGCCAACATGCCTGGGTGACCGCTGGTGTTGTACCAGACTCCTTGGCAAGGAGAGAGCAGGTATTTCAACCCAGGCTTTGAAGCATCCACATGCCCCCAGCTGCCCCTCTGTGCTCCAGACTGGCTCCTGGGTTTCTTAATTCCCATGTTCTTTATTTCCCCTGGCTGTGGCCAGGTGCTCTCCGTAGAGGTGTGTATATATACATCTATATATTTTCCTCCTGCTTCTCCTCATCTTAGCTGTCCTTTTTATTTCAAAATAGTTAAGCTTGTGAATAAAGAAGTATCCAGGGAGAAGAGCTGCCTTTCTGAGGGGAAAGAAAAAATCATGATGTGGGGGCTGAGCCATAGTAATTGTGGTTTTAGCCAAAAGAAGTGGAGACAAGGCAAGTCTATTCACAAATGTGTTGCAAACCTACCTCTTTGGCTTGAACCAAGACCTGAGAAGGAAGAGATGGGCACAGTTTGCACAGCCTAGGAAATCTCTGCTGAGAGAGAAATGCAAAAACTGTTTTGCAAGACCTGTCCAGGAAATCAGAAAAGAAGGGATCCCTGGCTAGAGGCAGAATATTATTCTTAATAAACCAGGAAACGATAATAAAATAAAATAAATCAACATTTCCCAAGCATTTTCCAGCCTACTTCCCCCAGGACCAACGTTTGTCGAATGACCCCGGTTCAGCAGAGGAGGATCCCTTTTATTGGCTGCTTTGTCAACTGCAATTGCATTCATCACTGATTACATCATGACGGGACAAACATAGCCGGGGGGGGGGGGGGGGGGGGGGGGGGGGGGCAGCTAAAACCAGTGGAAAATTACCAAGCTAATATTGTTTGCTGTGCCTGATTGGAAGACAAAGGAGGAAATTTCCATGAGGCGACTCAGTACGCATGAAAAAAAAATCCCAGTGATACTTCATGTACATTTATAGCTAATGCTACATCTCGATTTATTCTGAAAGGCCAGACAAAGGATTTCATCATCTGCAGCTGTGGGAGAAGCCTGAATGGCAATCAAATACCAGTAATAATACCTTGCATGTATGTAAGCTCTTTAAAATTATAATCTCTCGAGTGCTTTCTAAAGAACAGCACGGTAATAAATAATATTATCTTCCACTTAGAGCTATAGACATCTAAACAGGCAAAGGCTGAATAGCCTTGGCCTCGCTGTGTGTCTCCAAATTCCCCTTTTTGGAGTTCTCTGAGAAGAACCACCCTGTTGGCAGTGCCCTTCCACTTGAGAACGTTTTCCAACTTTCTTATCAGCTCAAGGCCAAGAGAGATGAGAAATGAGCTGGTCTGGGAGGCTGTGGGGCACGTGTGGCTGCTCTTCCATCCCAGACGCACAGACATCCCCATCAAAGATGCACTGGAGGAAAAGGGTTGTGATTCAGAGGGTGGTCCTTGGAGGTGCCCTCAAACAGCACAGTCTGGGAAATGCTGCCATCCTGGGTACTAGAGGGTAAGTAAAATGCCACCAAGTCACCAAGGTATCAGGAGGATGTTGCAAGGTGGGCATAGAGGACAAAACAATGGACAAGCTCAAGGCAGGATGGCTGAAATCGTATGCCTGGACTATTAAAATCACCAATTATAAACAATTTAAAGAAGATCACTTGAGCAAAAAGAAGATGGCAATCCACCTTGTGCAGTGTTACCAGTTTCCACGTCAATGACAAGCGATCTTGAATGCTCCTGGGACATTTTCTACCAGATGGGCGAGCTACAAGCCGCCAAATCTCATGGGAGAAGAGGATCACAAGACTTTTAAATACCTGTTTAAAGTATGTTGGGAAAGATCTACACAGCTGTGATGGTTTTGCTCTGAGGAGTACCTGTTGGAGGTCTCATGCCACCAGTGTTGAAATATCTTGGGTATCATAGAAAATTATTTCATCAATCAAAAATTCTGTTCTCAGCTAGGAAGTGGATCGTCTTGTACCTCACCTTAGGGGTTAAGAAGTGATTAGCCTCAGCATTAGAAATTAACTGAGACTCACTCAATTGAGACTTGATTGGACATTTGCAATGCGCAAAGACCCACCCCCCCAACCCAGAGGTCTGCATCAGATTTACCAAATGAAGTGATAAAACATTTAAGCAGGACATGAATTGCAGAGAGCTGCTTACAGAGGTCATACCTTGCATCCAAGACTCTTATGCTAATTTTAAAAAGCCCCTCTTTAGATGTCTAACTTTTGGCTAATTAGTACCTCTTCAGCTCCTGGCAACAGGCTGTCAGAAGGCTATTTGCAGGTTGTTGATGAGACCAAGAGTGATACCACCTTGGCAAGGGCCCTGGGTTATCAACCATTTTTCATCTCACCAGAGTTTGCAAGGGGGAAATGTGGCTAGGCAGAATATTCGGCAGAAGTCCTAATAACAGACAGTGATTCAACAAAATCCCCCCTTTTCTGCCCTCCAGTTTCTGGTAACCAGAGCTAACAATATCTTCCCGAGGAAAACTCTTCAGAACCAGCCTTTAAACATGTTTTTGTCACCCATTTATCCAATTTACTTTCATTAAGTAAACAAATTATGTTGCCTTGATGTATCCAGTTTCTTTGAATCAGAGACCGTGGCTGGATTTCTGGAGTGGTTCTGAGTTTATTCTCAGAAGGTGCTTGGGTTTTAGTTCACCCTCACAAAACAGTATTTTCCCATTTCCTGAATGCAAATTGGGGAGATGAGCAAAACATCTCAACAGGGAACCTGGGGGTGGGGGGTGTTATTTTCCTGGTGGTCAATAACTGCAAATTCTAGTCTAATCTGGAAACATGGAAGAGGAAACCTCGTCCTCTTTGTAGCTCAGGTCTCCAGGATATTTTTAAATGAAACATGTACGTTGTTTCAGATTATGGGAGTGAATGGATGATGGGTGTCCTCTTTCAAAGCCGCTCAGATCATCCCATTAGTGCCTCTAAGCCGGAGTGAGAAGAAAATGAAAGAAAAAAAAAGGCAAGAAGAGCTATTTAGGGCAATTTAAGGGGTTTTAATTAAGAGTGAAGTAATAGAGCTTGTGATGGGAGGAAATTAAGAGAGAAAGAATAGACACTGGATAACAGTCCGTGATTTCCATCCTGCCCTTGTTTCGAAGGACTAATAGGCGAAGGCAGATGGTGCAAACACCATCCTTTTAGGTCAATTAACATAAGTGGGAGGAAATTACAGGAAGCTTGGAGAAATCCAGCAGGAGGGAAGGGCTGGCTCCTGCCCCTATTCCTTCCATTTTCGAGATTCAGCTGTCTGGTTTTAGTTATACGTTTTATATAACACAGAATCTGCAAACTCCGCTGGTTCGGTAAATGCCTCTCGTACAAGCTTGAGTTTAGAAAAGACTCAAGTCGATGTTGAAACTACAGGGATTTTTATCAGTCGGAGAAATTAATAAGAAAAGGAACCTGCCAAAGTGGGACCTGTGCTTTTAATTTTATTTGCCTCATCTTGAACAGTGAATGTTATTTTCCTGGAAGAAACATGCTGGGAATTAGCCTGCATTTCTCAGCAGCCTTTCAGGAGGAGTAAGTTTGCACCTCTGTCCATGTCCTTGTCCCCTAAAGTTGAAGGCAAAGAGCAAACTTGGAATGGTTTCCAAAATGCGTTGACCTTTCGGTATTCTCAAGCATGCCAGCGTAGCCACGGCTGTCGTGCCAGCCAGTATCAGGGTAAAAGGACACAACTGCATGCGTTTTGTGCTCTGATTCTTTTATTTGGTTTGTTGACTCCATCACAGTCATGAAGGGACAAGACATCCCTGGAGGTATCTAAAAGCAGTGCAGATGTTGTGCTCCAGGATGTGGTTTGGTGGTGACTTGGCAGTGCTGCGTTAATGGTTGGACTTGATCATCTTAAAGGTCTTTTTCAACCTTTTTCTATGATCCCATGGGCCATGACTGCTTTATAAACCCCCAGGTCTTAAAGGAGAGCTTGAGCAGACCAGGTTTGGTCCACAGACCTGCACATGGCTAAAAAAAGCATCATTCCCCACCCCCACAACCCCCACTCTGCATGAAATCCCCCTCCCCAACGGATTTTGCACGTCTTTCCCCACCACAACCAGAACCTGCATCTTCTGTCATCACTGCTCCTGTCCCTTTTTGTGTGTCTTCTGTTTCACCTTCAAAGAAAAAATAACTGAAGCCAGTGGGGACAGCCGCTGTCCCAGCCTTTCCCAGCTGCATCACTCTTTCTTTCCAGCTGCGTAGCAGTTAAAGAGGGAGAAATCCCTGCATGTGTTCCCTGGGGCACTAAGGTAAGGAAATAAGAGCTGTTGCTGGAGTGAATTCCTCTATTTAAGACTTTACAGAACAAATGCTCAGGCTCTGGTTTGTCTTCTCTGCATCTTTAGCCAAAGGTCAAAAAGCTTTTGGTTTGGCTCTCGTTTGCCCTGGGATGCTGAAGGAGATCCTGGCTCGTAAAGCCCTGAGTGGTCTTAAATGCTGCACACTGTGATGTTCTCCAGACAAGTTAATCCCATGGGGTGGAAGCAATCCATATCAAGTCTGGAAAAGCTTCCTCCTGCCTCAAAGCAGTGGCCAGAGCAGGATAGCATCCATCTGGCCACATGCGCCAACCTCCAAAGGCGACTTTGACTTGGATGGTATGTTAGTGCTTTGGCGTGTGGGTCTCACAGCCCCAGCAGGACCCAAAACTTGTCCCCAGCTCCTTCACTTGCTCATTTTGAAAGCTGAAAAATAAAGATCCCCTATCAGAGGCATGTCCCAGCTTTGCTGCCAAGATGTTGGCACCAGGAGGAGGAGCAGCAGAGTGTACTGCAAGCCTGGCTGCGTGGAGTGAGTTTTGGTGGGAAGCAGAGCCCTGTGCCACCCTTCCCTCTCCTCTGGGCACAGAAAATCCTTCCTACTGAGGATAAATCCATATTTATTGTATTATTTATTTTTGAGCTCAACCTCAGCCGAGGAAAATGTCCTGGAGATGAGGATGCTTTTAGTTCCCTCTGGGGCAGGGATGGATTTGTCCCGGACAGAGAGGAGGTCCCAGGAGGCCTGTAGGCACCTGGAGCAGATTAGGAGTGCTCCAAACCTCCAATTTGGGCAGCAAAATGCTGAACTAGTGAAGGGGAAGGGAAAGGGCGCCCTGGTCCTCTACCCAAAGGAGCTTCCCAGGGCACCCAAGGCCACCCTGCCTCCCGAGCATGCATTCACACCAGGAACACCTCCTCTGATCACTCCACAAGTGACCCACACCTTTGTGATACTGAAAGGCTTGGATATTTCAACTCCGAACCCCGTGCAAGCCACATAACACCCTAGTATGAATAGCCATTGCCAGGCTGGATTGATACGCCCCGGGACGCTTCAGCTCCTTTTATAAGCACTGACTTTTATGCAGTAGTTATTTACTTTTCTGTGTTTTGAAGGATTTGTTGGGGGGGGGGGGGGTTCCCTCCTAGGCTTTGAGCCTGATTTTTCTGGATGTAGCAGAAAGCTTTCAAGCCATGAGGCAAAATAAGATAAGCCACGTGGTTGAAAAACAAGGATGCGAGGAGCTCCATGCTCCTGGTTGAAACAGGAGTCGGAAAACCCGAAGGTGAAAGGGCATGTTTGCATTCTTATTGTTGCTGTTTGGGTCCTGAATACAACTGGAACAAGCTCTGTTTTAAGTAACCCAGGAGAAATAACTTATTTGGGCTTTATTTTCTGCATTTGATTCCTAGGCAGCAGTTGCGCTTGGCAGAGAAACTGAGGTTGCTGTGTCCCTAAAAGCTCGGCTTCGCAAAGCAGCAAGAAACAGCCTAGAAAACGTGAGCTGGGCAGATAATCCGTCTGTCCATCCTCTTCCCAGCACTGGCTGCGTGCTGCCTCTCTCACGAGGAAACGCTGCCCACGGAACTGCAATCGGAGCTGCTGGCCAAGCAGGCGGCTTCATCCCAGCCACGTGGCTCAAGAGTCAAAAATCCCAGAGAAGAAACCTGTTTAGTTTGAAATACATTCATTTTGGTATTTATTTAATTATTTGTAAGGCTAATTTGACGCTTTGCTGGTTCCTGCCTGGTTCACGCTCGCTGGAGATTTCCTCTGTGTCAAACAGCGCGATCACAGCTCCGCTGGGAAACATGAGCCCCATGTAATGGAAAAGGGCTGAGCAGGTTCATCAGTTTTGCCTATCAGTTTCCCAAGCTAATTAAAGGTAGGAATTAGCGTTTCCAGGAAGAGTGGCCGGGTACCAGTCATCAGCAGCTTGTGCCGGCCATGTCCAGCCCTCATTCAAGAAATTCCATCTGGATTTTTTGCAGGCAGGGTGCCTTTGGCAGCACCTAGTTCCAGGTTAGGGGGACTTATCCCCCAGGTCCGTTTGCCTGCTGAAGCTGCAGAAGATGCTTTTAGTACGTCCAGGCTATCGCCTGCCTTCCCAGGGACACTATTAAAATGCTAACAGGAGAAAAAGGCTCCATTTTGGCCCAGGCTTGCAGAAGATGGAGCATCATTTCCCATCCTCAGACTCTCAGAACTCCTCTGGATGCTGCAGAGCACCGGAGACTTTAACGTGATGCTGGCTGCAGAGAAACCATCTGGTCTTTGTCCTATTGTATCGAAAACCCCCATAGCTCAACCCTGAAACATTCCAGCTTGCACCTATGAGTACTAAAAAAATGGCTTTTACACTTCATTACCATTTTCTTTGCTAGGTTTCTGTGCTGCCTGCTGATGGTTAGGTTTTTATCTCATTAACAGGCAAGGTTATTGCAGGGGAATAAGCCCTGAAATTTTGGGTCGTGCTGTTTTCTGCAGCCCTGGCACATCTCACCCCTCCTTGCAGCTTGTGTAAGTGGTTCTGGCTTGCTGCCAGTGGCAGCAATACCCCAACCTCGTGTCTGAATATTGCTTTTCTGATGGGGAAAGTGGACATTAGTGTCATCCCCTCGGGCTTTGCAAGCCAAGGCAGTGACGGTGAAGCAGCTGCTTCTGGCAGCTTTGGGAACGGAGCCCTGAGCTGGCACTGGGCAGTGCAGTAGCAAGCAAAGCTGGGGGATGATCCCAAATCCCAGAAGGCAATCAAGATATCCCAATTTTCCCTTCCATCTGCAGATGGCTGGGGGAGCCCACTACCCCAAGAGTAGTGGAGTGATACCCAAGGCCAAATTAAGGCTGAAAAAGATACCACCACGGTTTGACCAGCCATGCCCACTTGGGCCCTTTGGCTCCATCCTGAGCTTCACCTGAAGAAGAAACAATTTGGTTTGGGGGGTTTCTGGTTCAGGTGGGGGTGCGACCACCTCTCAAAAGCGAGAAGCAGAATTGCCCACAGTATTAGGGGGACCAAGAGGCACATGGCTGGAGGGGGAGCAATGAAGCCACATTTGCCAGAGCACATATAGTGCTGCCAGAGGAAGAGGCCACCAATGCAATGTCATAGTCCAACGCAACATCCCCCAGCTCTCGGATCAAAGCCTTCAGCTGGGGCAGGGCTGAACGGCAGCAAGATGGCAGTGGTTCAGAGGCTGCCCTCACCCCAGAGACCAATTATTTGCCATTTCAAGTTTCAGATACCTGAAGAAGGAAGGTATCTGGAGAGAAATCAAGGTCAATGAAAGGATGTCCTGAGTCATTACCTCATTTGGAAAAAAACAAGCTATGTGTCCAACATTTTCTTTCCAGCCAGAGCTGTTTTGTTGCAGAGCACTCCCCAAACCCCAGCCAGCCTCCTTTCTCCAGCCCTGATCTCAGACTGACCCCCCAAGGATCTGCCACCACTGCCAGTGACGGAGACAGAGATGAACATATCCAGATTGATTGGCTCCCTGGGATGTGATTAAGCTCCAGTCAAGGATAGCTTCTTTTTGCTAAACGCGCATCAATACGAAGACACCACCTGAGCTTTTCAAGCCTTTATTACAGGGAAGGACAAGCAGTGCACCTTCTGGTTTGCTTTGCTCCTCCAGGACAAGCAATCCAGTCTCTGCCCTGAGCACAATCCTTGTGTGGCCATGAGAAAGCTGGGAGAAGCAGAGTTAGCCGCTTTGCAGGTACACAACAGAGGTCACAAGCATCCACATCACCTTGCATTTGTTGGGTGCCCATCTCCTTGCACCACAGAAGGAGATGTCCTTCTAAGAGCACTGCAAAGGTCTCAGCAGAAAGGCGAGTGGGCACCAGTTCATGTCTGGGCATAATGAGAATGGCTTAGGGATCCTGGTAGGGTCCAACCAGTTGCCTCTGCACCAGAAGTGGTCAAGCTGCTCTCCAAAAGCATGAATGATGGCCAACAACCATGAGTGATGGCCAACACCACAGACAGCTTTCACATAACAGTGAGGACATGACATCTGGGGGCTTTGAAGTCCTGTCCCCGGGCACAAAGAGAGGTGGGAGATACATGGCTCGACCCCACGGAACACAGGAGCAGAGGGTGAACCAAAGCTGTGGCCTTGGGTGGTCAGAAGCTGTTGTGACTCTGAGATTTGATGTTTATGGTGACACTGGTGCTGCAAACTATCTCCAAAGGCTTCCTCCTGGGAAATCAAGAGGTTAAAACCAAGTTGGGCATCTGGGTACAAGGAGATGCTACCTTCTCAGTCCGCTGCTTCAATGGACCTGGCTGATGGGCTGCAGATGCACCAAGCATCTGGAGACACCAAGCAGCACCTGAGAAGCAAACCCACCCTTTATCCAGCAGCTCCTGCGTTAGAGTAGCCCATCACTGGGACTCCCACTTCCACCCAAGGAGCCTAAACGTGTCATGTATGATCTTAAAGTACCCTGAGAGTGGAGGGTGAGACATGTCCCCCATCAAACATGTCACCTGAGATCTTTCTGTCTGCCCCATCCCCTAGAGCCCAGCTCGGCTACAAAGAACAGCAATAATATCACCAATGTGCCCAGCTTCATTTACCTTGTTGGCTGAAAACGGGGACCCTCCAGTCTGCTCATGGAGGTGGCTCCTCCAGAAAGCCACGCAGGTTATGAAAGTCACCCCCATTCCAAACAAGGCATTTGCTTTCGGTGGCCACATGCTCCCACGTGGTCTCTGGCTGAAGACCGCACACTTCCCAATGTATATTGTCCTTTCACCAATCAGCAGCAATTTAGAAAGAAAAAACACACAGCGGTTGAACTGTTGCCCATGAGAGCCGGTTCTTGACAAGGCAGCAAGTGCTATCTGTTGCTTAGGAACAATCTTTATCCTACAAAATAAAGCCGTGCACTCTTCAAAGAGTGTTTTAAACATACACAATGTGTGTTCAGCTTGCTTACATGCTGGCCCACCTCCTAAATAAACCACGGGGAGATGTCTTGGTGCTCCAAGTATGGTGCTGCCTGTCTACCACACCCAAACGTGTTTTGAGATGTAGAGTGCAGACCCCACACCCAGACAAGTGTTGCACACAGGGTATCTACACCTACCAATGCTCCAGCAGGTCAGTATGTGGGACAGCAGGCAGGTTCATCCCGCTCGGGATTGCTCTGCCCTGGCCTGACAGGATGTCCTCAAGCTGCCCAGAAGAGCTGATTGTTGAGGACACAAATCCCATTGGATTGTTCCCACCTGCTCACTCTCCTTGCCAGGCACAAGAGACTTCTGAGAACAGCAACATACTGCCGTGACCAAGCCACCAGATCCTCTGCCCAGTCTAAAGCGAAGTGCACACCAAGTCCAAAAACAAAACGGATCTCTTGGGGTCCTTCAGCTAAGGGAATCTTGTTTGCAAAGCTATCTTGTCCAAGACCCCTGTAGGAGCATCAGCCAGAGTGGAGCAGGTATTGAATCGAGAAGCCTTGCAGGACATAACGCTGGAGCTCTTCTTCTTCCGGTAGAAGTAGCTGCTGAGGTGGAACCAGAACTTGTCGTGGAGGGACGCATAGATGAAAGGGTTGTAGCAGGCAGAGCTCATGGCAATCAGGTGACACGAGACCTGGATGACATTGACATACCTCTTGTCCAGGATAGTGAACTCCTCGTCGATGTCTCTGATGAAGTTCACGACCTGGAGGGGCAGCCAACAGATAGCAAAGCACACCACTGAGACCGTGAGCACCCGGAAGGTCTTCTGCTTTGTTTTGGTCCATTTGTCTCGGCAGGGATAGGCAGCACCTGGCACGTTCCTCCTCCGCAGGTGGTAGGTGATGGCACAGAAGGAAACTGACACTGCCAAAAGTGGGAGCATGTAGGACAGGAGTAGCATCAAACACGAGTACAGCAGACGCTCCTTCTCCTCATGCTTCCAAAATTCTTCGCAGATGATCATGTCATGGCCAATGGTGTTGAGATCCAGGTAGTGGGTGTGCAGTGATGTGGGAACAGAGGCCATGATGGAGAGCAACCAAATGCAAGCCACAAGGCAGATGCAGGACCTGCAGCTTATCCTCCTGCGAATGGGGTATGCCACCACAACGTACCGGTCAATGGCAATGGCGGTGAGAGACAGCACTGAGACGAAGACAGTGGCAGCCTGCATCAGAGTGACAAAGTAGCACATGAACATCCCGAAAAGCCAGCCCCGCACTTCAAAGGCATAGGAGACAGTGAGGGGGACGCAGGCAAGGCACATAATGAAGTCGGCTGCTGCCAGGTTCCCAATGAGGAAATTGGTGGTGCAGTGCAGCTTCTTGGTAAGAACAATGATGAGGATGAGGAAGAGGTTCCCCATGCATGCCACTGCCACCAGTGTGGCATAGAGTGGGATGAAGAGGGGCTTCAGCTCCAGGAGGAGGTCCAGGCCGGTGAAGAGCGGGGCTGAGCCATTCTGCCAGGAGTCATTGTGCAGCTGACTGTGAGCCATGCTATGTCTCTCCTGTGGCAGATGCTGCTTCTCCATGCCTTGAAGTCAAACCGGGACAGGACGGGTAGCCCTGGAGAAGAAAGAAGAAAGTGCTTTGATCGCACTGGGCAGAGGAGCCAGTGGGTCAGGGTCCTCTTCCACAGCCCCGCAGTGATGCACTGACTGTCCAGAAAGATGCTGTGACTTTTCTGGAGTGAACACACCCTGTGACAGACACCACACAGCTTCAGGCTGGAGAAAGCAGGGAACCTGGCTGCGAAATGGTTAACCGGCCAGGCACAGATCTGCTGAGTGCTAGGGGAAGCAGCTGGGGATTCCTCATGGAAAGTGACCTGGGAGCTCTGCTGACATCAAGCAGAAATAAAAGGCACTTTTGCTTTTTATTTTATCCCTGCCACCTCCCTTCCCACTCACCAGCCCTGCCACTGCCCTCCAGCCACCTGGCTTTGCAGCAGGTCCTCTCCATCTCGCTCCCGTCCCTCTCCATCCCAGCCCACCTCACCATCCCCTCATCCCATGATGCTATTTTACCCCCTTGGGTATTTCTCCAAACCCGTCCGAGCTTGGGCTTCTCCTGCCCTGGTTGGTTTTCCTCTGCCTTCCCTTGCAGCCACCGTGACAGGAGCGCATGTCTCCCTGGGCACGACCACGAAAACTCTTGACAGCAGCACACAGGGACGATGTCAGATATATTCTAGCAGAAAGTGGAAGGGAGCGCAGAATTCCCCTTCCCAGGACCTTCCTCTTGGACCTCACACAACCAAAGACAGTCTCCCCCTCCGGAGAGTCCTCTGTTCCCCGATGAAGAGTCAAAGCAGCACTAATTAAGTAGCCCTCCCCTAATTAACCAAGAGATATGATGATTTCCGACTTTACGGCTGCACATGCTGCGCGTATCGCGCTGCCCAGACAGGGGGTACAAAATCCAACTCCCAACTTGGCAGCCGAGAAATCGATGCGATCGATAAAGGACAAAATATTCAGCTTCGTTCCCCGCCGAGGGCGGCGAAGGTCCTGCACCCCACACCCCACCCCGTTAACCCAGCGGCTCCGGCTGCGTGTCCGGGGGTCCCGCGGGGAACACTCCCCCCTCCCCACACCCCCCCTCCCTCCCCGTGTCCCAGCCGGCGGCGGCCCTGGCGTGCCCTTACCTGGGCGGGGATGGGCTGAGTCCCCCCGGCCTCGCCACTCTTCCCGTGAAGATGCCGGAGAGCGCTTCGTTCGCCGGGTGTTAATCGCCTGGGGCCGTCTGGCAGCCGCAATTCTGCGCTTTCGCTCGGGGGTGGGAGGATGGGGGGTGAGGTGGTCGTTTTCTGTTGGGTTTCGGGGGGGTTTCACCGATGCTTGAGCTTTTAAGCCATGGAGAACCGGTCGTTCCCACCCGCGGTGCTTGGTATTGCCGGTACCGGCGGGGACGCGCACAGCCCACCCTGCCGCTCCGTGGCTAGAGCCGCGTTCCCCCTCCCCGCTGCTCCGCCGCCCAGCCCGGCCGGGAACCCCGGTGGCTCCCGGAGGCGGCAGTGCTGCGCACGGCGGGGCTGCTTCGGGAGCCGTAGCCCACCCTCGGGGCCGGCTCCAGGTGACCCCCCCGCCACGCACGGGGAGGGAGGGGACGGGGCGGGCTGGTGCAAGGACCGCGCGGAGCTCCCGGGAGTCCCGACGGGACCGCCCCGGTCCAGGGAGCGGGCGGGGGATGGGGGGGCGAGGGCAGCCCAGCCATGGGGTGCAGGCAGCATGGGACAGGGGTGCCTGCAGACACCCGTGGGACAGGGGTGTCCCAGCTGTAGGATGATGGGGACACAACTGCGGGGGGCTCACGGCACCCCATGGGGCAGGGGCAGGTTGAGGCTGCTCCAGCCATGGGTGGTGGGCCCAACTGTGGGATGAGGTGGCCCAGCTGTTGGAACCACTGGTCAGCTGTGGCATGGGGCACAGTGTGCACCCATGGGGCTGAGCCCCCTGCGCACACCAGAATCAGCCTCTCCCCAAAACCAGGTGGCTTCAGCCAACAGCAGCAGCTGGGGTGGAGGCAGCAATGGCTGGATTACACCCAGCCCCCAGATGTGGCGAGCAGGGAAATAAAATAACCTGGTTTGCATCTTATTTCTGGGTGGAGAAGAAAAATCCAAGGCAGGCTAGGATACTGGTGGGCTGGAGCAGTGCTGGCACCACCGACCCAAAAGGTGCTGGGAGCTCCCCACCTCCATCCAATCACCCAGCCCAGCATTCCACCACCCAGAAATTAAGCAGAATCGCCCCAAATGTGACTGGATCCAACACATGGCTGTTTCTCTCCTCACCAGACCACCAGCTTTTCCCTTTTTCCCAGAAATACCTAGGATGCCTTTTGATCACAGATGTGCTCAAGAACCTCAGTGCTCGCAGGATCAGCGCAGAGGCGCAGCAGAAATATGTGACCTTTCACATCAACAGGCTTTTACCTTCAAGGGAACTTCAATATTGACATTTTTAAGAGCTTGGGGAAAAAGCTTCGTCACTAAAATGCTTTTTGCACAGGCACTTGAAAAAGATTCTGCAGCGTCTGCCAAGCATTTAGGGACGTGCAGGAGTCAGGGTTAGATTTTTATTTCTTGGCTATTCTCTGCTCTCTGTGTTGACAAATGATGTAAATGTCCTTAAAGCCACTAAAAGCTCAATCTCTCTGTGTGCTGGTCACTCTTCGATGGAGCTCTGAGGATGTCAAGCCTCAAACATGTGTTTCTTTTATTGATTTCCACCCATGTTCACTTCTCTTTGGGTTGAAAGTTTCAGGTCTGGAGAGAGCTGGGTGTACCGGCACAGGACATCAGGCACAACAGTGTCCAGCCATGACATCATCCAGCCACAACATTGTCCAGCCACGACACTCCAATCACGACACTCCAATCACGACATAATTCAGCCTTGACATCATTCAGCCACGACATCATCCAGCCACCATCAAAGAGTGATTTTGCCCCAAAATTAAAAAAAAAAGAGTAGTTGGTGATTTTGATGTGCTCCATGTGGTTAATGTCATTAAAACTATTTATCTCTGAAATTCAGTGCATGTGGCATACCCAGCTCAGCCCACATTAGCTGTGTGCCTGACATTGTCTTAACGAGCTTTCTCCTTTCCATCAGACATTTCACACACAGCCAGGGCCAGAGCAGCAGGGATTTAAACCAGGTTTAATGTCAGGCAGCTCCAACAACCCCCATGGGGAGCCTGGGCTCTGGCTCTGTGATTAATCCCAGCCCAGCTGCTGGGCTGGGGTAGGTGAGGCTGTGTCGTAGGCAGCCAAAGGTGCTTCAAGGGGTGAAGCTAATTCCCCAATTAGATATAAAAGATCACAGTGGGGCTTTCCCAGGAGGGTTTGTTTGTGTTTTGCTGTTCTTTTCCCTCTGCTGAGTTCAGTGAACTGATAGAGCTGAAGTGATCTGCTAAATTTAGAAATAGAGATTTAAATGCTGTACAGAATGTGTGTGTGTGTTCAGGGGGGGATAGCATTTATATATAATGGTGGAAAAATAACCATACCAGGATATTTCTTCTAGTTGGGAGAGGGAAGAGCTGCCTGTGGCCATGAGGGGGTTTCCATCTCCTTGGTGTCCTGGCAGAAAAGTGCTTTTGTTCCTGTGGAAGAGCTTGACTGCACCATGTATGGGGCAGAGGAGTGAGGAGGGCCTGCCAAAAATATGGGTGCAAGCACTAGAAATGCTGATGTGCCTGTCCTTCTGGGAGCACTCACCTGAAGGTGAGCTGGGGAGTGTGGGGGGGAAGCCATGATGTGTTATCCCTGAAACCTCCTTAGCTGCTCTGCAGCCATGTGAGTGTGGTTGTGGCATTGCACACGTGCGCACCCAGGTGGAGGGTCTTCCCTGAGGCTGAAACCCTCAGATAAGAGAGGGAATAAACTGAAAATGTGGCTGGGGGTCAGCTTTGTGCCTAGGAGTGACAAGCACAGAGCTCCTGGCATCTGTGAGCTCTCCCGGCTTTGCTGGAGAGGCAGCCAGTTGCTGGCTGGGTACCATCGGGGAGGAGCAGCGACAGCCGTGTTGAGCAGGCTGGGGGTGAGTGGACAAGAGGCAGCTCACCCAGGAGCTGAGCAGTCCATTCCCTGCTTGCAAAGACCCAGCTTCACTGTGCCGGAAATCTGTTTATTGTCTGCTGAAATCAGGAGTTTTTAGTTAATAGAGCAGGTGGTGTTGCATAAGGAAATTTCAGGGAATTCCTGTTTGTTTGAGTGGGTTTTTTTGCTTGAAGGTGCTTGGGGTCCTTCCCTGCACCCAGAAATGCACATCTCTGATGTCCGCTCTCCTGTAGCGCAGCTCAAGGTGACCACGGGCTTTTCTGAGGTGTTGAGGGTTGCAATCTATAAAGCATACAGAGATAAGATGGCAAGCAGCGTCGCTCCAGCTGGCATGATCAACAGCCTTGGCAAAGCAGAAACAAAGAGCTTGTGGATTAGTGCATGGTGGTGGCATTTGGGAAACATGGTGAGAAGTCACAAAATGTTATTCATGTGTCAACAGTGATACGTCAAGGTGAGTGGTGTGAGTGCTGCTGTGGCAGGTGGTATCTCTCAGCCGTGGTGCCTGCTCAGAGTGTGAGTTGTGGTTTCTCTTCCATCCTCTCCAGCTGCTGCTTCTGATTGGCTTTTTCCATGCCAATTTTTTTAAATTCCTTTCAGTGAGGGTTTCCAGCTTATTTCAAGTTAGTGACCATGTGATCAATTGATACGTGGATAAAAACTTTGGAAAATGGGCTTGGGAGAAACTTGCCTTAACTGGGTGTTTATTACCATAACACAGTTGTATCATGTGATTAAAAAGAGGAACCAAGTATTACTTTGGTATCGATTTTGGTAGGAAGATGAAGGCTCCTAACGAGCTTTGAGTGGTAAACCCCTGTATCGGTGTCCGGTCACTACAGCAATTACTTCATTTGCATTGTGTTACACAGGAGTGTTATGACAAGCTTGGTGGTAATGAGCGCCACAATTAGAGGCAAGGATAATTACCCTGTTGACCTGTGTGATAAGGCAGATCGCTGTTGGTTAAAGGCTTTGCACCCTTGGCTTGTTTTTCAGCATGGAGGGAGCCCACAACAATTGAGCTATGGAAAACCCTCTCTTTCTTGGGCTGCAAATGCTCAGAAATATCTGATCATAGGGTGTTCATAGAGCATCTGTGGGCCCTCTTGTTCCCAGCGCTGACCTGGAGTGATTCTGTGGTTCACACTCTTGGACTCAGCGCTGGTGTGTCCTTTTTCGAGTTGTGATGTTGTTTTCGTGACCTCACCAGAGTCAAATGCCTTTGGTTTGCCAGGAGGACTTGGCTGGGGACTTGTGCTTGTGGTTCCCAGGGGGGTAGGACTGGGTCCTGGTCCCAGTTGGACTGGGAAGGGATTGATATCTGAGACCCCAAAGCAGATAAAGAGTATAAACAAAGCTGAAAAGGTTTGGAAGTGTGGGGGTATAACACCTAGCCCCCTCCCGCCAGCCCGTGTGGCTGAATTCCCTGCAGACCCTAAAGGTCTTTGGTCATTCTCCATAGGGCAGCGGGTTACAAAGGGCACTGGGAGGGTGATGAGCATCCAGAAATCCACCATGGGTTTGCAAAGCTTGGCCTGAAAAAACTACATAGCTGGTCTCCCCCACCCACAAACACCATCTTCATGCCAAAGTACTGCTATGAAGGTTTTATGGAGGTGTCAGGACAAAGATGAAGCTATGGGCCACTCAGAAATACACAGCCGTGAAACTGCTCTGGAGTCATTGTTGTCCCTCGTGAAGAGATTGGGGGGGGGAGGCGGGGCGCCACTTTTGTCTTCCTGCCCCCCTCCTGTGGAAGGAAAATGGAATCCTTGCTTTTCCATGGGCATTGCTTTGGCATCAGATGTATTAATTACCGTATTCCCCATAATAAAGGAGTGCAAGCTTGCCAGTTATTTAACCTGGCTGCTGGATCCAAAGTGGGTCATTTCCCATCAGCTCCACTTTCCTTGGAAGCCTCTGATTCCTTGTGCTGGGCCTTTTCTTTCATAACATAAGAGAAAATTTATCATCATCAACTGGAATTTTTTGGGGGTAAAAGGAATGGGAGTTGTCAAGCCAGAGCTAGGAGAAGCTCTGCAGAATCATGCCTTGTAGCGGGAGAAAGCTGTTAACTTGTCTGATGGATGTGGCTCGGTGTTGCTCTGACTTCAGAGGTGAGTGCTTGTCCCTGCCAAATAATCATTGGGGAGAAAATCATCTTTGTCTCTGTATCGCAGTCCAGCTGGGAGCTGCTGTTCATTTTAAACAGCAGAACAATCTGATAAGGGGAGAAGAAGGCTCTTAAAAGATCACTTGAGATGAGAGATGGAGGTTGAATATGCCAGCAGAATAATAATTGCTGACGGGCTGTGACAGTGTGTCAGCCCGAGGCTTGGTCTGGGTCCACCACGGCTGGGTGATCCAGCAACAATGCTGGGAGCTTTTCCTCCTGCTTGTCCTGGAAAAGCCTTTTCTGACCTGAACTTTTGGGTGTCCAGAAATCCTGAGAGGTAAGTCACTCTTACTCTGAAGCCTGTGCTGTCCTGCAGCAGGAGTTTCTATCTCCAAATGCTTTGGGTGACAGATCTGAAAGCTGCAACCTTGCAGATCCGAGCCATGCGCTGGCGAGGCTTCAGTGCTTGAGGCACCTGCTGTGGCATCCCAGCACCTCCTCACTGTCTGTCCCAGGAGCAAGTGGAGTGGGACCACCCAAAGTCACTTCCCAAGCTGTCAGTCTTGGCTGCCAGCTTTGCAGGGCAGCCACCCCAGCCAGACCTCCCCCTGCAGCAGGCTGCACTTTTCCTTACCCTGACATCCTAGAGACCCTGGCAATTAAAACCCAGGATGGAATATTCTCAGCACCATTACACGTCACTGCTGGCTCATGCATCAATCACTTCAATCAGCTTGATTTCCTCAGTTCAAGTACACAGTGAACCACCACCTCTTCCCCACCCCCTGTACAGGTGGGTGGCAGTTTGTGCGAAGGTGCAGGGAGGATCGGGCTGCTGGGTGCGCGTTGTTCAGTGTATGCCAAGCACAGACAACCGAAGCCAACCTTGAGGTGCCTGGTTGTGCTGCTGGAAGCAGCTGCCATGCTTGTTTTCCCACGGATATGTGCAAATCCTGGTGGTGTGCAAATTTGTGCATTGGCTTGTGCTTGACAGGTGCACCTAATGAGTGTTAGTGGCTGATTGTATTCCAGAGACAACAATCAGCCTCAGCCATCTCCTGATTATTTTTTCCCTTAGTAGCTCACTGGCTTAGGTGCTGCTTTCCAGCAAAAGGTGCTTTGAGTGAGCTGTTCTGCCTCTCTTCCCCCTCCCCAGTCTTTCCTTGCTGCCAGCGGAGCTCTGTTAGTCCAGCTGTCACTTGGGCTGCTACAGCCACGGCCCTCGCATCATTCTGACTGGACAGTGGTCAGATTGTATTAAATTCCCCTTTATTGTATCACATCCTGAAAACAAACCCCAGGCAGCCTGGTCATGGTGGTGTGTTACACCACTGATGATACTGGCTCTTGAAAAGTTTTAGGGTTGCAGAGAAATGCTGCTTTATGCAAAGAAAAGGGTAAAGTGTTGTCTTAAAATGTACAGACTGGAGGGGGCTAATGTTGCTTTGTGATGAGTTTCTCATGCTTAGAAAATAATCTCCTGTATTTGCCGGCGAGTCTTTGTGTGCACGTAGCAGCCTGGAGAGGATGCTTGAGGACGCTGCTGCTGTGGAGCCCTCAGTGGCTCCTCATTATTTGCTTTTTTTCTCTCACAATGCTGTTATCCATGGCTTGTCTCTTTGTTTAGATTGGTGTATCTCCCAGCCTGCGAATTATTTCCTTGTATAGGAAAGCTGATGTTGTATAAGCAAAAATCAAAATCCCTAGTGCAAGTGCTGCTTGTACCAGGAACAGTTTGTTTGCTCAATAGGAGCTAAGCAGCTTGTTCTTCCTAGGATAAACCTGAATAGCTTGAAGCCAAGCCCTTGCAAGTCAAACCACACAGAGCATTGCCTTCAAGTGCAACACTACCGCCCAGGCGCATCACGCTTCTTCTCCTACTCACCTCACATGATCTTGTAAAGTTAAGGGCCTTAACAGAGGAGCTCTCCCTCTGCTCCTGGGGAGTCTGACCGACACAGCCCAAACCTGATGTCAGCTGGGTCAGCATCCAAAGGGCAAAGGACCTGAGAGCACCCAGCTTATTCTTCTGAGCTCCTCTGCTGTGGTGCTGTCATGTGGAATGTTACCCCTTTCCTTGAGCAGCTCCTCTGCAGTGCAAGTGTGGTTAGGTTAAAAGTGAATAAAAGGGTTTGTGTGCATACAAACCAGCTTTATTTTTTTTTAATCTTTTGCTTGTTCTTAAGCAGTTAAGTTGGACCTTTAGGTCCTGCTGTGTGTGTCCTGGCTGGGGTTGGCTGAGCCAGCCAGTAAGACAGGCAGGCAGGGCCAGAGCTACAGCTTGGTCCAAAGGCAGAGTCCAATTAAATGCCAATCTCTAAGCACTTTGGCAGGTTTAATTCTCCGCTGAGATGATGGTGCAGTGCTTTGGGGCATCACTTACTGTCTTGTGCTGACATTACCGATCAACAGTCACAAACAGTGAGCTGCTTGCTGCTTCCTTTTCAATTTCATCCCTGGACATGATCAACAGCTCTGCAGCGGGACTTAACCTGCTGTCCTGGCAGGGTGCTTGTCAAATGGTGAGGCAAAAGAGGTGCTCCTTCCTGCTCCGTTCACACGGACCCTCCTACACGTGAAGCAGCTCAGAGTCACTGGTGGTTTGGACAAATCAAGGCAAATGACCACCTTGTTCTCCAGTTGGTATGTGGTCTGCTGTACAGAGCTAACCTGCATGTGTCTTGCTTGTTCTGTATTTGGACAGAAATTCTTCCCCAGGCCCTTTCCTTGGGCTTCTGAACTATTTTTAAGTGGAATGTCAAGAGCTGCCCTCGGAGGCCCTTTCCAATGTGACGGGAACCTGGGCCTGCAGGGGTTTCCATACAACTACTCTGCATGTTTCTATCTCTGCTTTACCATGAAGAGACAAAATATAAATAATATAAAGCATCTTCATGGTCATTTCTAGTCACAAGAAGGAAATTGACTGCAAAATTGCCTGGGTACAGAGAGACAAGTTCCATCTTTCTCTCTTTGTGTGTATCACTTCTGGTAAGTACGCAGAAGCATCTTAGTTACAGCTTGACATCACAGGCAAAAGGCTCTGCATGTGTGAGGAAAGCAGATTTATTTTTAGAAATAAATTAAAAGGGATGTGTAAAAGGTGACAAAACTCACCCTCCACCAGTGATATGAGATGTGCGAGTCTCCTATCGCTGACATGCAGGTGATTCACTCTATTTCTCAAGTCTTGGAAATAAAAACCAAAGGAAGTGTGTGGGTTTTTTTTTTCTTATGAAGACCTGTGACTGGTGAGCCTAGGTGGGTGGTCAGACTGATAAACCTTGTTGTGGAAACAAACACTGAGTCATGACACTGAAGGAGAAGCGCCACTGGAATAAGATAACAGCACCGTTTATGATTATATAAATTACAGAGATGGGAAACAAGGAGGGTTGATCAAGGCGCTCCTTTTAACAATGTATTTTCGTGCAGATATGCAAGGAACACGGTATGAATCCAGTGTGCATAGAAGACTACAGCTATGCCTACAATTTGTGTCTGAAGGAGCTTTCTCTGCCAGAAAACGTACGCTGCTTCCCTCTACCGACCTGTAGCAACAATGCCAAGCCAGAAAGCACATGTTAAAGCATCAGTCTTCTACAAGTATGGATAGAGATTCTTCAATTAGTCACGGGAAATAACCCTCCAGAGAGTTAAAGAGGATGCAAAATCATGAAACACTAAAACATACTTAAAGTCAGGTAATTCTATGCAAGTCTGTGTTGAAAACAAGTTATTTGTAGCCTCCCTGGTTACTGTTCTCAGTTCCCTGATACAGAATCTCACCTGGCCCCCATTTGGAAAAGGCTGAAGGAGAATGGGTAAAAAGTGACCAGCAAGGGGAAAAAACCCAACCCTCCAATCCATTGCATAACAGTTTGGCCAATGAAGTGAGCTGTCGTACGAGAGTATGTTACACAGCGAGGAATATTAAATAGTTATAGCATCAGTGGTATTACTGCAATTGTTAAACAGACAGTAGCTTCCTTC
This sequence comes from Laterallus jamaicensis coturniculus, assembly GCA_022605575.1. Taxonomy (NCBI): domain Eukaryota; kingdom Metazoa; phylum Chordata; class Aves; order Gruiformes; family Rallidae; genus Laterallus; species Laterallus jamaicensis. Next base: position 2,668,236 of record JAKCOX010000060.1, on the reverse strand, counting down.
AGGGTTCTAAAATCAGAGAAGTGAGAGAGATCTGTCCTCCTCCAGCCACAGCACGGGACCAGCCCAGACTTAAACACTGAGGATCAACAGAAAACACCACGGCAGACTTGAAAGAAAAAAAAAATGCCCAACTGAGTACTAGAAATGGTATGGGACAGGAAAGAAAACTGATCCAGTGTCTTTACCTGTCCTGTTCTAGACCATTGTTTCCTGATGGCTTTGAACAACTAGGGTTTTTTGTTTAATATGTCTCCTGATGCATGATGGCCCATTCACATTTGGACTGGAATGATTAGGCTGCTGCAGGCTGGGATAAGATCAGAGTAAGAGTTTGGTTCAGTGCGTGCTGTCGCAGGTGCCCTGCTCTCGTCCATAACCAGAGCCAGGCAACATCTCCAGGGGTCCAGAGCTGGGGTGTCTCTGTGGTGTGGGGTTTTGTTTTTTCTCGTTTAAATGACTGATAATTGGCACTTTTTGCTCCCTCTCCCCCCTCCCCATTATTACTGTTGCTGGACACAAGTTCAGGAGGCTTTGGACAGATGGCAGCTCTGTTGCACAGGTGGTGTGTATCTCACTGCTCTGCAGCTGGCGGCTCTTCCTCAGTCTCCTGCATCTCTGGCTGAGACTCCGGAGGGATGAGGTACTGCACCTCCTCAGTGCTGATCGCCACTTTGTCAGGCTGCAGCCATCGCTTTAGATGCTCCAGTGTGCTGAGGGAAAGCAAAGGCACAAAGTGAAAGAAAAGTGCAGCAAAGCATGAAAAAAGCCTGAGGAAAATCCTCCACGTGCCTGCCTTTTGCCTCTGCAGGTGTTCCTCTTGCCACAGTTAGGGTCTACCACAAGAGCGAGCCATGTGCCAGGGCAGCAAGCTGAAACCACAGAGACTTTCTGCTGCAGTTGGGCTGTTTTCATCTACGGCTGGAGAAGTTTTTACACTCAGATTTTTCTCGATTAAAAGAATCCTGAGCAGGCATGTCAACCTTTACATTCTTCAAGTATGCTATACTGTCTCCACAGGCAAAGATGACAACTCCACTTCCAGCTTTCTGGGCTGGAAGGAAACTAGTGTTGAAATAAACCAACCAACCCCACAACTGCTTCACTCTGACAATTAGGAGATGCAGGCGAGGAGGGAGGGGAACAAAGTGAAACCAGGAAGCACTTAAAACAACGTGTGACCGTTCAGAGATCCAAAGGATTAAAGAGAAGGCTGTACAGGTACAAATGCTAACCCCACTATGGGTTCTAGAGATGTTTAGAAATATATAGCAGCATTATTACTGTCTTACAGCCTGTCTTACGATAACTGGTCCAACTACAAGGGATCTAGCTATGTCTTAGTTGAAATGCTGGCTGTAACCCTAAAATTTAATATTAAAGTCTTAAATGTGTGTATGCCCATCTTCCAGAAGGGTGATTCAAATCATTCAATACCCACACAGCAAAATTAACTTGCTCTCACATGAGCAAAATTTCACTGGGTAATGTCCTTGAAGTTATCTGTGTGCTTAAAAGTTAAGGTTTGTTTAATTACGTTGCTGGGGGGTTGGAATCAAATACTTTAGCACTGTTCAGGAGTGACATCTAACTTCATAGTCAAATTGTAGGGAGGAAAATTCTTCCACGGATAATATCCCCAGCCGATAAAAACAGAGCAGAAAGAGCACATACTCCTACAAAATCTTGGTTTTAAATATAAATCACATTGAAAATAGCTGTGGATTATTTTTCATACGTAAAGGTCCAAACTGGTTTACACAGATTTTCTTTAAGGGAGGAAAATAATCTTCTGCCCAGCTAGAAGCAATCGTGAAAAATGCCAGCTCATAAAGGAGAAATATGGAGAGCACTGTAAGTGATTGGGAATAAGAGATGGCGAAAGCAAAGGACGCTCGTCTTAATTCATACCTCCTCTGTGAAGAGGTAAAGAGAGAGAAATACGGAAGGGAGAGCCTCTTGGGACTGGAACCAACCCTGTTAAAGCCCACTCATGCCTCAAGTTGTGCTTAACGGGGCCCTTACAAAGACACAGGGAGGTCCTGAGCTTCCCTTTTAAAGTTAACCTTAAAAAAACCCCAAAAAGGTGATCTGAGGTACACTAGACATCCCCTTCTCTTCCTTCCCAACCCCTAACGTGACAAGGGAAATTACCAAGTAGGTTCCAGTTCTTTCCCCATGGAATTGCCCCAGTCTGAGGGATGCAAAACAGCTCAAACCCTGCATGTTTCCCCCCCTAGTACAATGCAAATGGCCATTAAATCATTTCAGGAAGGCTGTGACAGCCTTCCCATGTTGTGATGAGATGCAATTTTGTCATAATGCCCTGTCATAATGCCCTACCACAAGCCCATACAAAACCTTATTTCATTTTTTAAGAAATAAAGTTTGTTTGCCAACAGGGGAAGCAGTAATAATCCCTTCTTGTTACCTCTCAGAATCATGTTCCTCTACATAAAGTTCAGACTCAAACTTCTCTTGCAGGAACCTGTCCCAGCATTCCTTCTTGGCCTGGGACAGAGTGCGCAGCATGTCCTTGGAGGTCACCTCTTGAGACAGCCCTTTAATTCTCATCAGTCTTCTCTCTGTCGAGGGGCAAAGCAAGGGGGTTTATTATGTTTTTCTGAAAGGGAAGCAAAGAAGCATCCAGACTTCTCTAACAAAAGTTCAATTTACTTTTCAAGACAAAGTCATAGTTAAAAAGTCACTTTCCCCCAGGGTTTCAAGTCTGTGTGACTTTATTTCTCATATGCATACAAGATGATGCTTTTTCAAGTGATGCTTCTGGAGGAAGTGAGGTTTGTGTAATCAGTCAGCTTTTTGGAGTTTTGCCAACTTTCACGCTTCCATGCAACCATACAGGAGAGTACAGATTGAAGAGGTATTAAGTGCCCACAATTTCCTCGCAAATTGGCACAGAGAATAAACCACACGTGCTGTAGTGTGAATCCAAATAACGCCTGAACTGAGGGAGAAGAACGTGAGAGCAGCAGTAGTGTTAGTTGGATATCTCACGACTGAATGTGATATGCTCACATGTGTCACATTATGGAACATTTCTCAGCCCCAAGAGATGATGAAATGCACCTCCTTACCAGGCACAGGGTAATCAGACTACAACAGGCCAAGCAAGAAAGCAAACTTCATTAATTCCTCTGGCCACAAAAGCCCATCATGATCACTTTCTCCTTAAATTGGGTCAGGTATTGCCTTGAAGTCACACCTCTCCCTGAAAAGCCTATGTTTGTTTGTTGCATGGGGTTAGCTCACAACGCTGCGGCCCGCGTGTTCAGCTTTCCAGGAGTTGTCTTGTGTCACAGAACCGGACTGTCGCTGCGAGTCTCTGGTGCTAGCAGTTCAGATGATCTGAATTATCGGCACTTAGAACGGCTTTGTGTTTCCGTTGACTGAGCCAGAATGGACAAGAGAGGCTTTGTGCTGGTGTTATGCTTTTGTCCTGGCTGTGAGAAAACAGAGGCAGCTCTAGTGCGAGGCCACCTTGTATAAATGAATACACTGGTCACCTGAAGAGCAATTTCTGTATTGCTGCTGTTGCACCCTTGATCTGATACTACATGTCCTACTTAGTGTACTGTGAAATAATAGTCTAAACCAACAACTAAGACAAGATAGAAGCTCTAGCAGAAGTAAAAGCTTAAAAAGCTTCTCCTGCCACCTGTTCCTCCTGGCCTGTTTCTGCATGCAGCCTCCTACACAGGCCAAGACAATTCTGTGCAGCTGCACAGCAAACCAGGTTACAAACTAACCCAAGATAAAAATAACTCCACTGGAGGGAAGTGTGTGTGTGTGTTTAGGGGGAAGAGCAAGAAAAATGGACTATTTTGCCACAAGGGAAGATAATAGCAGGGCAACCCCAAAGCTCCCTCCTAGCAGGCAAGAGCAGCATCCATCCTGAGGCTGAACGCTGTTGTACAACATATGCTGAAGAGAGTAGCAGACATAAACAGCATGACCAATTCTATGGCCTCAGAGCTAGAGATTGCAGCACTGAACTAGGATGTTAGCTCCAGTGCTGGTAACCTTATCATCCCTCGTACCAACTGTTTCTACCAGCTCTTATGCTGTCCACAACCAATTTATGGCATTACGAGAAACAACAGCGCAAAGACAATCTCCATGATCTTCAAGCATGGATTCTAGCCAGCATGATTTGGGAAAGCATCAGAGCATTCCTTCCCATACCTGATCCCCTCCTCTCCAACCAGAACACAGGTCACAGAAAGAAATGTCTCTTCTTCCACTCAGAAGCGTCTCCCAACAGTACGTAAAAACAATGAGACAAACATCGGTAACACAAAACCACACTGGCTCTATGATGACTTCAGAATGCACTTCCCCTTGCCAAGTCCACTACAGTGAAACTGTGTGCTCTTCAGAGAAAAAGCAGCAGTGTCCCTACCCTGCTTATTTTTTTGGGGAAAAAAAACCCCAAATTCTTTGGTTTGTGCTTGATTAAAAGTTCCTTTCTGTGGCACAGCTGAAGAAGTAATGATTTTGCCTCTCATTTCTACTAACATACTTTCAGTCAGAAGTTCTATCAAATACATGCAAGACATCTTTCCAAATGGAGCTGTAAGCACCATCACCTCAGCCACACAAACTGAGTCATCACTGCTTAGGCACCTAAGCAAATGGAGAAACCAAAGCCTTACCAGACACTCACCTAGGGATGCTAAATACACCTCTGAATCATTCAGGGGTGCCCAGGGCTTCAGATTTGTTTGGGTAGAGTTGTCTGATCTGCTGCCCTGGCATCCTCCATCAGCATAGGAATCCATGAAGGAGTCTGTGAAAGCACTGCCAGCGTCTTTCTGGTCGGGACATGGCAGACACGAACAGATTTCAGCCCAGAGGTCTTCACTGGACCTGGTGACCACGGAGTCCACGCTCTCGATCATTCTCATCGCGAAGTCCTGAGGTGGGGGGAATTAAATTATGAACACCGAGCAGGGCCTCTCCCGCCCCTACGGCCTCCCAACACCACAAGTCACGTCACCAGGCGTTTCGGGGATCTCTCACCGTCCTCCGGGGAACCGTGGGCTCCCTCCAGAGAGCGAGGATACGCTCTGGACCGCCGCGTTTGTGGCGAGGACCCAGCGAGCCCCTCCGGGCCCCAGGGCCCCCGCAGGGAGGCAGGCCGCGCTGCCCCGCCGGCCCCTCCCCCAGAGGCCCCTGTCGCCACCACTTCCCGGGACGGCCCGAGCCTTGGCTCAGCCGCCTTCTTCCCCAGAGCCACGGAGAAGCCGCTACAGCTGCCGCCCAGGTACCCCTACCCTCCTCAGCCGCCACCAGCACCGTACACACGGGAAACGAGGACAGCTTCTCACCGCCCGTCGATTAGCACCGCAATCTGGCCAATCGCCACGCTAGGCCGGCGGCGAGAGGGAGTCTATTAGTCCGCCGCCCAGGAAAGGGCGGGGAATCAGCGGGATGTGGGAGGGAGATTGAATCCGGTTTGGCGCCATCTTGGTAAAGGGCGGAAGATCTCCTGCGCGGAGGAGGTGAGCGAGCTGTTCTATCTGGTAACGGGACGGGGGGCCGAGTGCGGCTGCGCCCCGAGGACTGGGACTGAAGGGGCTGGGGTGGCCGTGGGCCTGTCGTGGGTCGGTGGCTCCCTGGGGCCTCCTCCGGGCTGGCGGCCGTAGCCTCTCGGCCCCGCTTTCCCTAGGAAGACGGCGGCCGCCTGGTACCGGCTGAGCCTCGGAGGAAGCCGCTCTCGCGGTGAGGGTTCCTGTGGCTCCGGGGCTCGGGTTGCGCTCCCGCCGGCGGTGGCTTTGCGAGCTCCAGCTCTGCCGCGGCCTTTCCGAGGAGGTGGCTTCCTTCTCCCCGTCCCCGGGCTCTCCGCCGGGCCGCGGGCTTCATCCCTTCTGCGCGGCTTGGCCGGTATCACCCCGGCCCACACGGCAGCCGCCAGAAGCGGCCTAACCCGGCCGCAGGGCGCTGCTTTGCGGCCCAGCCCGGCCCGGGTTCGCGGGCTCGGCGTGGGGCGGCAGCGGCTTTAGGCGCGGTTTATGGTGGGAGTGCTGCGGCCAGCCGGTAATTCGTTCTTCCCTCCCCTGCCTGTCAGGGTAGCGGTGCCGCGGCTCGGACAGCCTGGCCGGGTAGCGTGCAGGCTCTGTCCGGTTTGGACAGCATAATGAGCGTGAGGCTGCGTTAGCGAGGAAAGGTTTGGTTCCCGGGGGCCTGTCGAACAGCTGGGTCTGATCTCCCCTCTTCAAGCAGGCCGCTGCCCGTCTCTGTGGGATGAGCCGGCGGCTGCCCTGCACCGTACTTCCACTCATGGGACTGCTCTTCGGTAGAACGATGGCCTGGACTTCGAGCGGGAAGACGCACCCTGAGCTAGTCAACAACCTCTACAGTGAGTACCGGCTCCTCGCAGGAGCACATCCTGATGCCGCTAGCAGAGCCTGCTGGCGCTTAGTGTGAGGATGTTTGTGTTTTATGGTGGTAGGGTGTGATGCTGTTTGCTCTGAACTGTGGGAGCTAATGTCGCCTGAAATTGGGCATTTGTCCCAGCCTGAACTTAAATTATGAACACCGAGCCTGAACTTATATTTATATAACAGAGCCTGAGCTTATATTTATATAACAGACCCTGAACACCTATATGTCCCAGCCTGAACTTCTATTTATAGTTGGAAACAAGGTGTTATGCCAGAAGGGTCAGGAAAAGCTGTTCAGGTCCTGCCTTCTGCTCCTGGAGCGGTAAATGCACGACACATTTTAAGGTGCTGTGCAAGGTAAAGTTGAGCCTGGGATTGTGGAGCTTTAGGACAGCTTAAAATCAGCATTGAGTTTCCTCTACTGCTAAAACTGGTTTCCCTCCTCTGTGTGTTCACTCAGAGATGAGTTGTGAAGGGATGCTGAATGTTTCTGCAGTCCTTGCTCTGAGCTTTTCTTTAGTCACTGTGCCAGTGCTCCTGGAACCCAAATCAGAGCCTGTGCTTTTAGGAGTGAAAGTGTGACGCTATCTCTCCTTGTGCTGGACAGCCTCAGAAGCATTTTGGGTGTAAGTCACCATCGTCTGGACTGATGGTTGGGACCATAATGTAGCTTCATTCGGCATAGCAGAAGTCAGAAAGGTTGTATTTCCACCTGCGGTTTTGTATTCTGTCCCTGCTCCAATCCCCTGATTGAGCTGAGCTCTCCCAGTTCCATTGCTGACTCCCTTAGCTGTACTCTTCCCTTCCACATCCCCTCCTGCTACTGAGGATTTAAGTCCTTTCTGTCTGTTTTTCTTGTTCTCCCAGAAAAAGGGATAATTAAATCCCAGCGAGTCTTTGATGTGCTCTTAGCTACTGACAGAGGTCACTACATCAAATACTTCCCGTACATGGATTCTCCTCAGTCTATTGGTGAGTAACTTAAGGCAAAGTATCACTGCTTTTATGGCACGCACAGCAACCATGTTGTCCCAAGAAAGACTCCGCTACCTGGTATGTAACTAACCAGTTCTCACACACAGGAGAGAGGTTGCTTTTATTCAGGCCTGAGCACTCAGTGTGTTCTCCACAGATAAAACACACCTAGTGCCGACTCCTTTTGTCAAATTTATACAAAGTCATTACAAAAGAGTGCAAAAAGTACAGTCCCAGTTACAATGACTGGTTAAAATAACCTTTTTCCTCTTATGGAAACCAGTGCGCATGCCTACTCGTTCATACTTTTGAGTCAGTGGTGGTCCATGGGTCAGTGCTCACTATCTCCCCTCGTTGGAAGAAACTTTTCACCAGTTCCCCCCTCCTTGGGCAACCCTCAGCAGTTCCTCAGGGTCTGTTGTTTGGAGTAACAACATCGCAGTTGCGCTTCTGCCTTTTGTAGGTCACGTACATTGTTTAGATAACCATTAACCAGCATGGGTAAGGTTGTGCAGTGGACCTCTCTAGCAGCAGTAGTTGGGATTTAAGTTACAAGCTACATTTAAAGCGTTTTCCTGCTTTTAGGGGGAAGTGGAGGTTTAATTGTAATGACTTTAACCTATAAGCATTATCACTCATTTCCTTTTAGGATACAAGGCTACGATCAGCGCACCACACATGGTAAGATGAAACTTTTCACCTTTAACTGAAGTGGAGGAGATTGTTTGTCAGATGCTATTTTATTTTTTTTAAGGACTAGAGTAGGAAGGTGAAATGGATCCCATGGACATGATTGTTTCATGCTTGTTTCTTTAGGCTCTAGGTATGTGAGGCTTGTTTCTTTTTAAGAAGAGCTTGCCCTGTACTCTTTAAGTTGCTTTAAAAGCTTGCTGAGGGAGGAATTCTGCGCAACCAAGGCTAACCATTAATGTTGAGCATTTTTTCTGTGAGACCTTTTTTCCTGCTGCTTCACATCTTATTACTGAACCTCTTCCTAAATGCTGTTCTGTAAAACAGCTGTCCCAGATCAGAGCCTTGAATTCCAACTGTCAGACAAAATGCCAGGTGTGCTGTGTGGGTTATGCTCAGAATACGAGCAGGTTTTAGGAGAGGAAATGAAACTGGGATGTTTTATGCCTCTGCCTATTCCTTGTGCCTGACAGCATGCCCATGCACTGGAATTGCTGAAGGATCGGCTTGTGGAAGGTGCAAAAGCGCTGGATGTTGGATCGGGAAGCGGATACCTGACAGCCTGCTTTGCCAGAATGGTGAGCTCACCTGACTCTGTTTCTAGTGCATGCCTTTTGCAGGGAGAGAAGGGAGTGGGGGACAGGGCTGAACTCTTCCCAGTCCAACTCGTAGCAAACCCAAATACTGATACTTTTGGAATCTAAGCAGATGCTGTTTCTGCCATGAGACATTCTGTATGTTCACCCAGCTCAGGTCCAGAGGTGTGTGTTAATTTATGGTATGAGTCCGTCGTGGGTTCTTTTAATTTGCTTCCAAGTAGTCATAGTCCCTTTCTCTGTTTTCTAAACTCCTAAAAGTATTTTTCTGTGATGTGTTAGAAACCTGTCAGGTTACTCGGGAGGTTGGTTAGTCAAGAACTGGCCTGCCATGGGAGCTGCTAATTTTACCAGGTAATTACTTCTTTGGGAATGAAGGATCACTGGGAATCCTGTAGGCAGTGTCTGTGTCCCTCAGGTAGCTAATACAGCTGGGTCTACTCGGCTCTCAAGCCAAGTGGGCAGGTTCTGAAACTCTGTCCTGACATTTCTTCCTGGAAGTTCTCCAATCCCCCAGTAACTTGCCCTATAAAAAACACATCTCTCTACCATGCTGGTGTTTGTCCTCTGTCTTTCAGATGGGCCCAACAGGGAAAGCTGTGGGTGTAGAGCACATTAAAGAGCTGGTACATGAATCCATCAGAAATGTCCAAGAAGATGATCCAGCCTTGCTGACCTCTGGCCGTGTAAAGCTTGTGGGTGAGCTGATGCTTGTTCCCCTCTGTGAATGTGCCTGAGCTCTGGCTGCCTGTGGAGCTCTGCTGGTTGAAGCAGTTGTTTGGGTTTGTGTTTGTGCTTGCCATGGTGTTGCCAGAAGGCACTGGCTAAGTGCGTGCTGTGCCACGCTGACCTGAATTCTATGGTGTAAGCAAGTAGTACTTCAGACAGCCCTACACCATAGCGAGTAGTGCATGTCTTGACTCAGCAAGGGAGCAGTGGTGCCACGCCTGGGTTTTGGTTTATTTGCATGGGTGCACGCACACTGTTGTGTGGTTTTTGGGAGGATACCTGGAGTTAGCTCTTCCTGTACCTTCTCAAGGCTGCACAAAGCCACTGTGTTGTTGCAAGGCCCTCCTGGCTTTGACTGTTCCTCCTTCTAGCACAGCTCCATTCCAGAAATCTCTCCCCCTTAAAAAGTAATTTTTGAGCAGATGGGTGCATTTTTTTGAGCATTGATGTGGAAATTCAAATTTTGCCACCACAGTCTCATTATAAAGTTTTCATCATGTCTGTTACAGGATACAGGAAGAATTATTTTTGTGTGGAGTTGTTATCAGAACAAAAGTATTTTCTGTGTATTTTTTCTCCTGTAGTTGGAGATGGCAGGCAGGGATACCCTGAAGAGGCTCCTTATGATGCCATTCATGTTGGAGCAGCAGCAGCAACTGTACCAAAGGAGGTGAGAGCAGTCATGCTGGGTGTCTGCTGCTGTGGGCTGCCTGTGTCAGTAACTGTGAAGAAAACGAGTAATTGTGGAACCGCCAGAAGCTTTTTTTTCTGTCTGGTGTTTAGAGAGCTGGCACCCCTGTACTTTTTGAGATGTCATGACCCTCACAGTGTGGCTTACTTCTGCTTATCAGTTCTGGGGTTGTGGGTTTGTTTTGGTTTTTTACCTCTGCTGATTCTGATTTCTCTGCTTGCCAGTTGCTGAATGAACTGAAGCCTGGAGGTCGGTTAATATTGCCTGTCGGTCCTGAAGGCGCAAACCAAGTTCTAATGCAGTATGACAAAACCAGCGATGGGCAGATCATTGAAACGCAGCTGATGGGTGTGATCTATGTTCCTCTGACAGATAAGGAAAAGCAGTGGCCTCGGTAAAAAATTCCTCTCCCTTGAGGAACACTTCTTCCTCACTGCTGTCCCTGTGAGCTTGCTCTCTTTGACTTTATTGGCAGAGTCCTGGATTCCTAGCAGCTGCTATTTGTTAAAAAAAGAAAGGCTTGGCTGTGGTAAAGCACAGCAGGAGAGTGGGAGGTATTTTCTGTGAGAGAGGGCTTGCAGACTGCAGACTTGAGCTTTTCTTCTCATCCTTCTTTGGAGCCTGTGAGCTTTCATAAACATGGTAGCCATGTTGATTCTGGCACTGCATTGAAGGCCAAGAACAGTAACTGTTGGGTGTTTTTTTTTGCCTCAGGGATGAATTCTGACGGATGGATGGATATCCCTAATGTGACATCAGAAAGCTCAGGACTTGGGACTGTAGATGGTCGGTACAGTTTCGCTTTATCAGCGGATGTGCTTGCAAAGGCGAGTTCTGCTTTAGCAGGGCTTGTTACGAGGGAAGGAGAGAAGTAAAGGGCATTCCTCCAGCAGCAGAGCAGGGGGAGGCTCTCCAGGGCCTGTGCTTGCCTCAGCGCCTGGTTCCAGATAACTCCAGCTACTCGATAAGCTGTAGTAACGCCTGATCACCGAGACTTCCCAACCCAGACGGGAATACTTAAACCTTCACTAAAAACGCTCTTTAATATGGACTACTCTGCCTAACGCTTGAGAGAAATAAGATACAGTTACTCGTTCGGAGGCGCCGGCCACCCGGGTTTGTCAAAGCTTAATCACGAGAGCGCGGTCTCCTCCTGTCTCGCCTCGATTGGTTAATCTCTGGGAGCGACGCGGAGGGTGCTGGGGGTAAGAAAAAGGCCGGGTTCTCGGCTTTTTCCTCGACCGGCGAGGGCGGGCTGAGGCCGGCCCCGGAGCGGGCTGAGGCCGGCCCCGGAGCGGGCTGAGGCCGGCCCCGGAGCGGGCTGAGGCCGGCCCCGGAGCGGGCTGAGGCCGGCCCCGGAGCGGGCTGAGGCCGGCCCCGGAGCGGGCTGAGGCCGGCCCCGGAGCGGGCTGAGGCCGGCCCCGGAGCGGGCTGAGGCCGGCCCCGGAGCGGGCTGAGGCCGGCCCCGGACTGTCGTACTGGCGCTGTCCCCCTGGGGGCGGTCGCTCCCGTCGGCGCCGCCGCCTGAGGCGGTGGGCAGCGGGGAGAGGCGGCGGGATAGGACTGAGCGGTGATTGGCTACGCCGGGGCTACGTCACTCCATGCGCCGCGTCGCGCCATTCGCCGGCGAGCCGTGGACGGCGGGGTTGCGTTCGGCGGCGCGGAGCTGGGCACGGGCGCCCTTTCGCGGCGGTGGCATGGCGGAGCCGGTCCTCGGCCCGAGCGGGGAGCGGGAGGAGGCGGTAGCGGCGCCGGCCGCGAAGAAGCGGCGGCTGGGGGCTGGGGAGCGCTACGTGCCGCCGCCGCGGAAGCTGAGCACCGGGGTGAGCTTCGGCGCCGAGCACTTCGCCGAGACCTCCTACTACTTCGAGGGAGGGCTGCGCAAGGTGCGGCCCTACTACTTTGACTTCCGCACCTACTGCAAGGGCCGCTGGGTGGGCCGCAGCCTCAGGCACGTCTTCAGCACCGAGTTCCGCGCCCAGCCCCTCGCCTACTACCGCGCCGCCGCCCGCGCCGGCCGCCTCCGCCTCAACGAGGAGCCTGTGAGCGACCTGGACGTTGTGCTCAAGGTGGGGAGCGGCTGGGGTGTCCCTAGGTGTCCCGGGAGGCCGCGCCTCGGCTCCAACCCCCCCACCTCAGGGAAGTAGCCCCGTGGTGGCGTTAAAACTTGCGGTGTCAAGTTGACATCGGTCCCCGAGGGATCAGGGGAGGGGCAGGGAATGTGCAGGTGCTGTAGCCCCGCACAGAGCCAGCCTGCCTGCATCTCCCTGCTCACCCCTAGAGACAGCATGAGGCACGGAGATGCCACCTCAGACGTGGCTTTGAATTTAAACGTTGATGAGTGGAGTTTTTTTGCTTATATCCTGGGCTCTAGGACAAAGTTGTTTTAATTCTTCCCCCCCAACATCAAGCCCCTGTTGCAGATGGGGTGGTTACGCAGGCTGGAGTCATGCTAGTTGTCTGTCTGTCTTGCAGAATAATGATTTTCTCAGGAATACGGTACATCGCCACGAGCCGCCAGTCACTGCTCAGCCTATCCAGATCCTGGTGGAGAATGATGAGGTGGTGGTCGTGGACAAACCCTCCTCTTTGCCGGTACATCCCTGTGGCAGGTTTCGACACAACACAGTAATCTTCATCCTAGGCAAAGAGCATGACCTGAAGGAGTTGCATACCATTCACCGACTCGATCGCATGACCTCAGGAGTACTTATGTTTGCCAAGACAGTAGAGGTATCCAAGAGGATTGATGAGCAGGTTCGGGAGAGACAGGTGAGAGTTGAAGGGCTGCAGTAAGCTTTGGACTGTGTGTTTTCGTGAAACAGGCTAGTTCTGAAGTTGGACAAATTTCTGGTGTAAACAGGCACAAATTCCTAAAAGGGCTCATGGTCACCCTACCGTTCTGATTGTATTGGGTGTGGGAGGCATTCAGAGAAAACAAATCAAGTGAAAATGTAATTAATTTGGGGAATGTTAGGTTGAAACGGAACCCCTTCTGTAAGGGACTGCAAACCAGCTGGGGTTGTGCAGACAAATCAGAGAGGAGTTTTACTTACTAGGAGAAGTGTCAGTCACCCTAGACCACCTCAGTTTTAGAAGGTGTTCTCATTTTTTTTCCAATGGTGCTCAGCCCAAACAGAACTGTAGCTGTAGGGTGCTGGCTTCCAGGGTTTGTGTCAAGGCAACACAAAGCTCTGAGAGATGGCTTAAATTTTAGTATGAGGAAGACAGGCCAGACCCTTATCTTCTTGATTTCCCAGCTAGTTGGAGAAAGCGTGACACAAACTTGACTTTCAGTAGCTGATTTTCTAAAATTATTTTTCTGGTCTTGTTCAGTTGTTAAAAAATTTTGGGAGTATATTGCCTAGAGACTGATGATTAAGGGCCTGGAGCATCTCCTCTGGGAGGAAAGGGTGAACGAACTGGGGCTGTTCAGCCTGGAGAAAAGAAGCCTGAGAGGGGATCCGATCAATGGTTATCAATATCTGAAGGGTGGGACACAGGGGGAAATGGCCAGCCTCTCAGTGGTCTGTGGGGACAAGACAAGGGGCGATGGTCTCAAGCTGGAGCACAGGGACTTCCTCACCAACATGCAGAAGAACTTCTTCCCAGTGAGGGTGATGGAGCCGTGGGACAGGCTGCCCAGAGGGGTGTTCAGTCTCCTTCTCTGCAGATACTCAAGCCCTATCTGGACACTGACATGCGCGACCTGTCCTAGGGACCCTGCTTTGGCAGGGGGGTTGGACTTGATGAGCTCTGGAGGTCCCTTCCAACCCTGACAATTCTGTGTGATTCTGTGAAATGCGTTTCAGTGAAGGTAGAGGAGCAGCAGGGGTGAGACTTGGGTATAATTAGGACAGAGACAGTTTTCTGAGAGTTACTCTTGTCTCCCCACAGCTGGAAAAGGAGTACATCTGTCGTGTGGTGGGGGAGTTCCCAGAGCATGAAGTGATCTGTGAAGAACCCATACTGGTTGTTTCTTACAAAGTGGGAGTGTGTCGTGTGGACCCCAAAGGGAAATTCTGTAAAACCATCTTCCAGAGAGTGAGTTACAATGGCCAGACCAGCGTAGTGAAGTGTCTTCCACGTACTGGCCGCACACACCAGATCCGGGTCCATTTGCAGTATTTGGGACATCCTATTGTCAACGATCCCATCTATAACATGGAAGCCTGGGGACCCAGCAGGGGGAAGGGAGGCAAAATCAATAAAACAGATGAAGAACTCCTCAAGGCACTTGTGGAGGAGCATCGCTCCAAACAGAGCCTGGATATCTTGGGGGTTTCAGAGCAGGATTTGAACTCAGACAATGAGAGTAAAGAGTGTGGTAACTCAAGTGACTGTGTGAAGTCTGAACAGGCTGATCCCATAAATGAGAACTGCCCTACTGAGGACAGCAAGGATTCCAAGAGCGATGCCAAGGACCCTGAAAGGAATGATATGACAGCTTGTCTGCTGAGCTCTGACACCAACTTGGAAACACCTGAAAAAAGTAAAGAACTTGGTTCATGTGAGAATCAGGATGGGCAGATGGGAGAAAAGAGCTCAGAAGAGAAGGACCCTTTGTGCATCGAGTGTAAAATGAGGAGGCGGGACCCATCTCCCAAGGAGCTGGTGATGTACCTACATGCACTGCGCTACAAGGGAGCAGAGTTTGAGTATTGCTCCAAGATGCCTGAGTGGGCCATGGAAGACTGGGAGGAATGACAGAGGATGGCTGACATCTGTGGTTGTTTGCTGGTTGTGGGAAAACCTGAGATTGACTGTATCACTGTGGTTGAGGAGAGCAAACTAGTAATGGCTTGAGATGGGGCAGGAGGGATTTGCCTTTTGCCTCAACCTCTTGCAGATAATGGAGTGTGTGCACAGAAGTTGGCAGCTGTTCATTCCTCCTGCCTCCTGTGTTCCTGTATCTTGCCATAAGAGCTGCTGGAATGTCATTTGATATGCCGGATGCCATGTCATACACAAAGTGGTATTTTACTGCCTGACTGTTTTTAAAACTCACACATCAGCTCTGAGAGCAACGTGAGGTAAAACTGGTGTGCTGGGAAGAGGGTTGCTTTTTTGCTGGCTGCTTGCCTGTGAGGCAGACTTGGCTTTGAAATTGTTCTTCAGCATATGTTCAAATGGCTGCTTCCAAGTTAGTAAGTCCAGGGACCTCTTTTATGTGGGGCCTACGTTTGGAGGTACTAATCCCAGAATTTGTCGTTACAAAGTTTGAGGAGACTGATTTCCTAGATTTTCTTTGTCCTGATTTTCTTTCCTGATTTTCTTTGTCCTTTCTGCTCTGCGCTTTCCCCTGTGACATACCACCTGCCTGCCCAGAAGCATCTGGCTTCTGTGAGAGCCTGTCAGCGTCCACCCCTTATGCCTCCTTGGGGACATCTTCACACTTAAGGAAAAATCCAAACCAGAGGTCAGTCTGCCAACTTCTGGTTGTTTTTTTTTTAATGAACGGCCAGGCTGTTTTAGACCAATGTGGAGTTGTTGGAGTTGTCACTTCATTGTGACAATCGGCTTTAATAATAAAAAAATGCTGTTTTATGAACCAGAGCACTTTTTTTTAATATATTAATATGTTGCCAGGATGATAAGATTTCTGTAGTCACTTCTTGGCCTTTGGGAAAGTTATTGTAATAATTTTGCTGTCTCAGGTTCTTTTTTACGTTTTTTTTTCTTTTTTTCTCTTTTCCATAAGTGCACCAGAAGTAATGAGCAGCTCTAGGGGCTGCTGCAGGCAATCAAAATGGTTACTTAGGAAGAGCCGTGCTGTTCTAGGGCTCTTGCAGACATTGGTTCAGAGCCCTGTTGCTCTGTAGCACTCACCAATATTAATTGACCCTGGTGTGAGCTTGGCTGTGCCTTACCCACTTGTTGTGGAGGCCTGATGGGGAATTCACCCCATGATGCATGCAGGGTGCCCATCCTCCTCACTATCATGCTTTTCCAGCTGTGTTGTAGCCACTCCATTGCGAGTGCCACGTAAGAGGCTGTGAAGTTATGATCTGGCCACTTTCTGCACAGGATTTAGTATGATCTGATGTCAAGGAGGCTTTAAGCATTGTTAAAGCCACCACAGCAAGTGATGTGTGCAGTGATGTGTTAACCCATGGAGCACGTCACTCTCCTGGGAGTGCTGTGTTTTATTAACTTATACCTCCAGGCTTTTTAAGTCTTAACTGCTGCTGTATTGCATGGAGAGGAAAGGCTTTCCTGCACCTCCACTTTCATGAGCAGCAAAGCAGGCTCCAGGAATCAGGCTCCCCCAGCAGCCAGCCATGAGCTTCCCTTTAGTTGGTGCTCCCTCAGCCCTTTGCCTTGCCTTGCCTGGTCCTACACAAAGCCCCGCTAGGACCCCGGGGGTCAAGAAGAGATTTCCGTGCTGTCCCCGGGCCGCTGTCCCCGGGCCGCTGCCTCCCGTCGGAAGAACTGGCCCGGGGACCGAGGGGAAGCCCCAAGCCACTCAGCCCCCAGCGTCCCTAGGCTGGAGCTGAGGCCACTCCTGAAGGGCGGCCCCCCAGCCTTCCCTGCGTTCCCCGCACCGCGGAACGGGGCTGCCGCGAAGGGGCGGGCTGGAGCCCGACAGCCCGAGCCCCCAGCAGGGCCTGAGCCAGAGGCAACGAGCGGTTCGGACCCCTCGCAGGCAAGAAGGGGAAAAAAAGCACAAAAAGGTAAACCGTCTCGACGAGGATGGGATTCGAACCCACGCGTGCAGAGCACAATGGATTAGCAGTCCATCGCCTTAACCACTCGGCCACCTCGTCACGGGAGCTTGTATGCTCGCCCAGCCTATAAGGAAGTGGACCGCCCGCTGCCGGCATTTCCTGCCCGCCGTTCTCCTGGCGGGATGGCACCGGCCGCGCAGCCCGTCTTTGGCAGGAAGCAGAGAGAGGCCGCTGCACGAGAATTAAGCAACCACTTGCAGTGTAGTGGCTGCCGCGCCGGCCTCATCGCTGCGGTTGCGGGGCGCGCTGGCGAGGAGAACTGCTGAAACAGCAGGCAGCCGGCTGCGCCCTCCGAGGTCGCCATGTTGTACGGACCGCTGGGGCGCGCCACGCTGTACGGCAACTGCCGTCGAGCGCTACTCTGCTGCCGTCACGACGGCGATTTGGCGCGGGGCGTAGGCGCGTGAGGCGGTGCTTAGGTTTGAATAGCGAAGCGGCGGCGGCGCAACCCTAAGGGAGCTGGGGGCCGCGGCGGAGCCGAGCGGGGGCTGCTCTGGGGGTGGCCCCAGGGGTCGCGGGAGTGAGGCGGGAGGACCCCGTCCGGAGCGGGAGGTAAGATCGGCCAAGGACGGGTCTCGGCGGGGAAAAAGGGCCGGGCCGGGGGAGCGCGGGAGCGCCTGAGGCGGCGGCAGTTCTCCTGTCGCTGGGCGGATCCCGCGGGGTAACGATCGGGGAGGGCGGACAAAGGGCGGGAGGAGAAGGCCGGTCCCGCCGGCTGTGAGCCCGGGCCTGAGGAGGTTTCTCTGGAGGGGGCGGGGGGTGAAGTGAGGCCGGCACGGCCTGGAAGCGTGACAGGAATCGCCCGGCAAACTGACCGATAAACGCGGCCAAGATTAATGTTTCAGGAGACGCCGATCTAAAGGCTAACGAGGCTTAGCGTTTGTCTGTCGTTGCTGCCAGCCCTGTCAGGGCGGTAAAGCAAGCGCCACGGGGGATGGCGAGGGAAAGGAAGGAGGCTGTAGGACAGAAAGGAGTCTTTGAGACTAAACAGAGCCTCGCTCTGAAAGGGGGAAGACTGAGGAGGGCTCGGGTAGGCGCCTGTGGGGTCATGGATGATCCAAAACAAATTCATGGCCTGATTCGTCTCGTTGGAGCTGTGGGATTGGGAGGTGCTTAATCCTGAGGGGAAGAATGAAAAGCTTCTTCACGAGCAGAACAGGAAAGCATTACGCCGTATGCTTGTAGGTCAAATGTATGTAAATAAACTCAAAGGACTGCAGAATGACTGCTGAGGCATGGATTGGGATTGGACTTCCAGACCAGAGAGCTCCTCATGCTGGATCCCAGCAGACTAAATAGGGCTTTCGGTAGACATGCTCTGTTCTTTCACTTCTCTAGACACCTGTACACATGGCTGGCTGGCTCATCTGGTGGTGTTTAGTCTGACTCGGTGCTGCAGCTCTTATGTCCAGAGTATTCCAGCAGCCTGCCCAAACACAGCGTCTCGGTTGTTGCCTCAGAGCTGCAGGCCCTGAACGCCCAGGCCTCCTCAGATGCCTTTTTGACTGATACTAACCTAAACCTGCTCCGGTTTTGCTGAGAGGAGTTACTCTGCAAAAAATAAACCAGCAAATCATAACGTTTGCTTTAGCAGATCACCCTTCCTGTACAAGTACTATGTCAGTCTGGAAAACTCCTCTGGCTTTTATTTGTTATGCTTTCACATGTGGTGATGTCTTTAATATAGTGGTTGTTTACTGTGTAAGCAAACAGAAATTTACTGTTAAGCTAAACTTTCTCATCATGCTTTCTTGCTCTGCCTGAACATCGTCTTTGAGCAAACTGATTGTTCCTTTTCCCTTCCCTCACAGTTCAAATTCAGCTCTGCCTGGTGACCGCTATCCCAATAATATGCAATAGCATTTTATGCAGTTCAGCATTTGGCTAAATCTGGAGCTCTTTTTTTCTTGCATAAGGCTTAGTTTTTGATTCGGAAATAGTTAAATTGTGGTTTAAATCACTAACAATGAGGTATCTGGCATGGTGGAGATTGTAGAGCAGCAAACATTGCTTATCAGAGGGAAATAATCAATGTATATGAATACCTGATGGGAGCGCTTAAAGAAGATGAAGCCACGCTCTTCTCCATTTACCTAGTGAAAGAGCAAGGACTGGCCACAAATTGAAATACAAGGAATTCCATTTTAACATAAAGGGGAAAACTAATTCAGTGGAGGTGGAACAGATTGTTCGGGGAGGCTGTGGGCTTTCCTCTTTGGAGGTACTCAGCCCCTTGGACAGACCATGTCCTGAGTAACCTGCTGTGACTCCAAGCAGGGGATGGACTGTGTGATGTCCAGAGGTCCCTGCTGACTTCAGAGAGCCTGTGATCCTGTCAAAGGCAAAAGCTGAGCAGTTCTGTGCAGGTCTTGCTATTTCTAATTGTAAGGGGTCATTGTAAGCTTCACAGATCACCAAATCCTTGCTTAGGCAAGCGTTTCTCTTACAGCATTGCTTGCTGAGGTTTAGCAAGGGGAGAATAAAGTAGCACGATGCATGCTGTCAGGTTGCTTGCAGCTCTCCTGTAAGTGTGCTTTGCATGGTTATTGATAGAAGAATGTTTGTAGATAAAGATTGTCTTGAAAATGCCACGGAAAACTGCATGTATTGATCTTTTAGTGTTGGTTCTGTCGTGCTCTTTTTTGGTGGTCTTTGTTGGGTCCATGTGAGACTGAAATTATGACAAATATTAATCTGGTATTTAAAGCCCTGAATTTTGTTGTGGTTTACGAGAAATGTTAGGCAATATTAAGTCTGCTTAAGTCTGTTAGCACTAGCATCCTGGGTGGATTTATTAATTAATTAAGTATGGGTTAATTAATTTTATCCCTTCTGCAACTTTTGATAAACGTTGTAGTTTCCTGTGCTTTTGGGAGCTATTGGCATTGACATAAGATTTCCTTGACTGGGAGAAGAATTTGTGATTGAAAAATTGTTTTGTGTGTCAGAGCAAGCTTTGTGTTGTAAAGGGTTTGAGCGCATTTAACTCCAACAGTTACTGGAATCTTAACTTTAAATAAAAGGACACCCAACCAACAAGACTCAAACTGTTAGCGCAGTCGGTTTATAGTACGATATGTAATGGAAAACGTGGGCTGGAGAGGTGTAAAGGCATGTATGCTTCAGTGTGTTTCTGGGACTACAGGAAGATGGAGAGAAAAATTATAGCATCTGAGGCTTGTGTCTAGTTGTGGTTGAGTGCAGTTTCCTTACTGTGGCTCATTAATATTTTTGGGTTTCAGTACTGTATTTTATAGGAAAAGCACATCCTTCAGAAATGGACAAGATTCACACAGACTGTAACATGGAAAAGTAAGTTGAAACCTCAGAATTCTATTGGTGTATAAATATTATTATTCAGAGGCAAAACTTTACTTAATTGCTGCAAGTACTTCAGCATCTCTTGAATGAAATGTGTTTTCCATGATGAAGAACAGGCAGTTTCTTTGGTGGTGTGTAGGAGAGGAAATCTCATGACAGTGGATTGTCTGGAGTCTGACTGACTGTGGGGGTTGGACGGCAGTCTGATGCATTTTCCAAAGCGTCTTTTGGGTACTAGTGCTGGAATGAGCCATCTATTTCAAGCAAGATTGTTTATTATTTTTTTAATTTCATACTTGTAAAAATAATAGAAAAATCAATTTATTAACCTCAAAAAAGTAGCAGTACTGTTCAAGAAATACATTTTGGGTCGAGTTTATGCCCTAATACCTATTTTTCTTTTTTCCACTCCAGTGACAACACAGAGCACATCAGAGGGAAGCGACTGTCCTCTGTGAGTAACTTAAAGCATTAATCTTAAGAAAACTATGTGAGTGAGGGAAGGAAGAGAAGGGGAGCTGTAAAGAGGAGGTTGTTTTCTCATCACAGTTACAGAAAAGCATTCCAGAAGCAAAGAACAAGCCTATTAGATCGATATGATTGACTGGAGGACCTGTGGCTCTTGCAAGCTCAGCCCGGCCAAGTAATCAGTTCTTGTAGTTGGAGCTGATCTTTTCAATTATTATATTTTCTTTTAGATTTTAAAGGCTCCACGAAATCCTCTTGCTGATCTGGGAAACGGGAATGAATTAACCCAGGTAGGTCTATTAAGTCCTTTCTTGCCAATGCTCTTAACATCTTCAGTTGCTCATCAACTCTTGGCTGATGAAATTGTCACTAGAATAATGCAGGTATAAAAGCTCTTATAATAAATGCTTGGGAGGATAATGTTTGGAATACTGATTAAGAAATCCACAAGTTTTTTCTTATACTTCTATTTTACATCGGAATATTTAATCTATCAAGAAAAAAGGATACATAAGAGACTAAGAGGCACAACTTGCTTCTGCTGTAGTCCGTAAAGTTCAAGTCACCACCATACAAATTGGTATAGTCAGCATGATGGTTTTACAGCTGACAAAAAAACCTAAACCAACCAACCTGTCAACTTATTTAAAATAAAAGCTAAAAAGAGAAACATTTCCTTCCAGAAATGCATGCAGAATGTATTTCATGTTTAGAGTATCTGTTGTTTCTTAGAGATTGTAACTACAAGCATGTTCAGATTGGTTTTCTTTTTAAATGCCATTTCTACCTAGGGTGTGTTCTATGGACTATAATGTCCTGGTCATATTGCATATTTATGTAATTTATCTGTTGCTGATTCCAGAAATGGAAAACTAATTTTTAGCATATAAGGCTTTCAGTGAACAAACCTCTAAAAATTTCTTTAGTATAAGCCTGAAATATTTATGCACAACTCTATTTCAAAAGCAAGTTGAATATGAAGAGTGGCTAGCAGCCTTCATTTAAACTTTAATACCTGTTAATTACTGTCCAAAGATGAACAGTACTGCTAATGAGCAATGCGAGGCTATCATATGCGGTAGTTGCACGACATTCACAACTGCTTGCATTGCTGGCATGACATTCTTTTAAAAATGAAGTATTTTTCAGGATTTGTTAGTCTTGTGCATGTAAAGGGTAGTGCCTGGCATGTTAAGACTTTGTGTTTTCTTAAAGGAGCGTTCCACTGTCCTGAGACTGAGCCATTTAGTTAGGAGAGCTTATTGCTGATACTTGCCCAGTTCATGGAACACCATGTTGTTACATTCCTTGTAACATTGCATTAGTGTGATTGTGTAGTGTGCAACACCATTTACATGTTTCAATACAAAAATGGTGACTTTGATACCTTCACAAATCCTTCCCTTTCTCCCATCAATACAAACCATTATTTTTTTTTTTCCAGCCCTGAAGTTGCAAAACTAAAGAAAAAAAAATGCTGCAACTCTCTTGCCAAGCAGCTACTTATATTTTTCCCTAGTACACCAGACAATACTCCAGAGAAAAATCCTTAGAACTGGTTATTCTGCTTATGTTTGAAACCAGGCAGTTCCCATGAAGACATCTTTACATCCCATTTCTTGTGAGATGGGTGCCTTTCAAGCTTTCCAACTTCTCACATAAAGTAACCTTAGGGGGTTGGTAAATACCCATTTTACTTGTTGGACTCACCAATTATTATTTTGGAGTTTTTTGTGGTTTTTTCCTTAGTTTTGTTTCATGAAAGGCTTTGTTTATTGTGGCTTATGGGGTAACAACAGATCTCTGTATGTCTAAGCCTTGTGCTCTGTTGCCAGGATATCAATACAGAAAAGCGCAGGAAAAACTCTCGCCGTGTCAGCTTTGCGAACACCATAAAGTAAGTTTTATCTGAAGGAGGCAGATCTCTCTCTTTTATGTAAGCATAAAATGCAAGCTGATGGCAATAATCTGGTACCTTCCTAAAACTGCTGTTCGCCTACGTTTGAGTCTCCCGTGAAGGTAAAATGGTGACTGTTACGCTGAGTTGATTTTTGAGCCCTGAGAGCTCCCAGCTAGCAAAAACTCCCCAAGACCCTATCCAGTTTCAGTGAATATAATACAATTAGGAGTTTTGGTTTCCTGTTAAATCTTTTGTTCATTTCCATCTTAAGTCTGATAATGATATTTTCCTGCTGAAAAATACAGGTTTAGTAAGATTCTGACTTTTGGTATCTCATTTCAGAACACACCATGTAGAAAAGATTGGAAAGGAGGTTGTGGTGGTTTAGCCCTGGCTGGAGGCCAAACGCCCACCAAAGTTGGTCTATCACTCTCCTTTTCAGCTGGACAGGGGAGAAGATATATATTAAGAGGCTCAGGGGTGGGGATAAGGACAGGAAGAGATCATTCTAAAATCAGTGTCACGGGCAGAACAGACTCAGCATGGAATAAAGGAAACTCTCTAAT
This sequence comes from Laterallus jamaicensis coturniculus, assembly GCA_022605575.1. Classification (NCBI taxonomy): domain Eukaryota; kingdom Metazoa; phylum Chordata; class Aves; order Gruiformes; family Rallidae; genus Laterallus; species Laterallus jamaicensis. The sequence continues at coordinate 2,645,171 of JAKCOX010000060.1, read as the reverse complement.
TGATGGCACTGCCCTGCACCCCCAGTGACACCAGAGTCAGGTGATGAGAAATGTGGTCACTGCTATGGGTGCAGTCAAATCAAAGAATGTCTCTCAGGCCCAGACTGCTCCAGCCTGGTCCCCCATGAGGTCACAAGCAAACCTGCTCCGGTGTGGGTCTCTCTCCCTCGCTCATCTGTGTGGGGGGACACCCTCTCCACCATGGGCTTCTCCAGGGGCTGCAGGGGCATCTTTCTCTCCAGCACCTGGAGCATCTCTTCCCCATCTTCCCTGCCCTTGGTGCCTGCATAGCTCCTCACATCTTCTCACTCCCTTCTCTGGGGGCACAAAGTGGCTGATTTCAGGGTTTTTTTCTCCTCACTGTGATTCCCAGAGGTGCTGTGACCATCGCTGATGGGCTCAGCCTTGGTCAGCAGCAACTGTGGCCTTGAATCAGCTGATGTTTACTCTCTGGGGCCTGCAGATAGCCTCCAGCTGCTTCTTACAGCAGCCATCCTCTGCATCCCCCCCTTCTCTACCAGCACCCAGCTGTGCCAAACTGCGACAGGGGTTAAGCTTTTTTTTTAATTTTCTTTGCTTCAAAACGGATGGCCTTATGTTTTTCAAAAACTGATTTGGTTTTGTGTGTGTTTTCTTAGCTGCAGAGTCTTCCAGAGTGATCTTAAAAATAACACAACAGAGGGAGAAAGTACAGGTAAAAGTCCTTTCTATTCTGATATTCAGACTATTATGAACAAGATTTTTTGCCCCAATTTAAGAAATCAGGCCTGTCAGCCACAGGTAAGGAACAGTATGGTTTATCATGGACTGTCTGGAAACTTGGTAGTTTGGGGTCTGGCATTGTGGCTCTTGTAGCTCAGAAAGGAAATTATTCTCTTGGACAAAATGCACCTAGCACAAAATCTGTCTTGGAGATTTAGAAGAAAAGAAGGCTGAGCAGAATGCCTTATTCTCTCTGTCAAAGATTACATCAGAAGAATCTGAAAAGCTAACACATTTCCAAGTACTTCTTGTGGGTTTTGCTGTGATAAGGCAGCACGGCAAGACTCGGGACATTCTTTTCTGTGCAGTTGACTCTTGTCTCTGAATGGTTTGATCATGCTTCTCACATTGTAATGTCTAATTTCTGTACCATTTTAGAGTGTGCAGCAGACACGAGGGATGATGTCATGTTTAATCAGTAAGTTTGAAAACAATTCCCATGACTGTAGAGGTCTGTCCTGGAAATCCATTTCTTCACACAGTGTGCAGCCACCGAAATACCACTCCTCAAAATAAATACGTATGCCAGATTTCTTAGATGTAAAACTGCTCAGTGCTTTTGATAGGTGAAAGGGCCAAAGGTGTTGGTCACTCACAAAAACAAATAGTGTTTTGTGGAAAATTGAAAAATTATGGCTTGAAACTGCTTTCTTCTGAAAAGAATGCTTGCCTGGGAATGCTTGCCCAGTGTCCTAGTTTTTGGCTGGGGTAGAGTTACTTTTCGCAAGGAGTGGACAGGGCCAGGCCAATGGACCCAAACCAGCCAAAGAGACATTCCATACCATACAGCATCATGCTTAATATATAAAGGGGCTGGCTGGGGACTGGGGTGGGGTGTGTCACTGCCTTGAATTGGCTGATGTTTACGCTCTAGGGCCTGCAGAGAGCTTCTGGCTGCTGCTTGCAGAAGCCGCCCCTACAGCCCCCCTTCTCCATCAGAACCCAGTGACACTACAACACACACAAACTGGATATTGGACATTTTGTTTTACAAAGAAACTATTTCAGGCTTTAGGACCACAGCTTCAGTTTCCCAAATAGAAAGGAATGGCTGAAAGGGGAAGGTCTGAATTAAAACTTCCTCTTTTTTTTTTTTTTTCCCCACTTGTCACCAAGGAATTGCAATGCCATCTGTATGTTGAACTATGGCTTTGTGGCATGCTAAAATGAGTGAATATCATGGAAAAATAAGATTGCAACTCAGAATATACTGAAAACATATACATAGTGTCTGGTGCCTGGTATCCCATAAGAGCCATGCAACAGAATTCTCTGCCTTTTCGGTATGTTGCTGAAGCCTTCTGTTTTGATATCTTTTAACAAACTGTTAACATAACTCGCCTTTTGTAGGTATGAAGAACCTGAAGCTGTTCCTTGTGAGATCACTGGTGAGTTTGGAAACAGATTTAATAACAAAGTTACTCTCTTTACTCAAGCTGTTCATTCTCTTTGAATAATTTTAATGTGCCTAGATCAACCTCCCTGACCAAGACCACTATCGCGTCAAGGGGCTTTGTCCCATAAAGCTGTTGACAAGTGTTGTACTGTGGAAATAAGGGTAGCTCTCCCACATGCTGAAGGGAATGCTGAAAATATTTTTCAGGACATTTGGTTTTAATGGTGGTATTTTTAGAAGAAGGGCCTAGATCTACAGCTCAGGATAAAATAAGAAGAGAATAGCACAACAAATGGAGGATTTCCTTTTCTTTCAACAGGGATGAACACTTTGCTTCACGCCCCTATCCAGGCATTAGTGCAGCAGGCTGAGGTATGTGAAGGCTTTTGGTTTTTTTGGTGCTGAAAATATCAGTGTCCAAATTTACATTAAAATAACCTGTGTGATAAAGATAAAAAATGTTACTCAACTGCCTTAAAATATAAATCCTTGTATTCACATCGAATTCTCCTAAAAGCTAATCTTCTGTATTGAACTCTGGTAGGCATTATACCTGCAGTATTGATACCGCTGACTTCTAAAATTGCTTGCTAGTTTTTCAGTATCTGAGCTAGCTCCTCCATTCTTTTCAATTCTTATCTGAGAACATGCTATGGAGCTTATGCTTCCAATAGGTCTGGGTATATATTTTTCCTCATATATTACTCTCTGCTTGTTTATTTTTCCTTCTGTGGGTGGAATGGATATGCACAAACATGCTCTCTGTTCCTGCTGTTAAAAAGCTTTAGACAATTTGCCAGGGTTAGCATGAAAGTGTGACTGAAATTAGTTAAAATCTAGTGAGGCTGGGAAGATGTATGCCATGAGGCTGTCAAGGTCAGATTGAAACTGTCTCTCCTTGGTTTGGGTGAAGTATAGGGTTGTGCTGCTTCTAGTGTATTTTATTTCTTGCGTTTATAAAATAGCATATGTAATTTTAAAAAAACCATGAAGCTGTTCTTAATACATTTATAACACTGTTTTATCCAGAATGATGTCTTGTTACTGGCCAGTTTTTACCTCACAGCTTTAAAACTGTAAATCCTCTCTATTAGAGAGACATAAAATATCACTAACCAGTGCTAGAAAAGTCTTTTAAAATTTCCAGCTTAGCTGTGAGTCTCTTAATTGTTTCACGCTTGCTAAGGTATGTCTAAGTGACAACTCTTTGCCTGACATTAAAACTGAGACATACTCTTTCAAAGAAATCCATTTAAGTACAGTATGCTTTAATGTTAAGTTGTTGTGCTTTCTTTGAATGTGTTATTGCTTATGGAGGAGAACGCAGGACTTTTTTGTTAATATTTAAAAATAAAACCGTAAAGATAGAGCTATAACCCTATAACTGTTTTCACTGACTTTTGTTTTAAATAGAAAAAACCATCATATCATTTAAGTGTCAGTAACTGTAAGTTCCTGCCTTTTTGATATTTTTTTCAGTGGCATGATGCAGACAATGATACTCAAAGAACGAAGAGGCATGACACCACTCTCATCTTTTCAGACAATAATGAAATGGATATGACTGCTAGTCACACTGCAGTGATTAAGCGTAACTTGAAAAGCAATCAAGCTGACCAAACTGAGAAAATAGACATCACGGCCTTTTTGGCTGAGTTAAACTCCAACAATGAAAAGGCAGGAATGAGCAAAGACTTTAATTTCTTCTCTGACCCTACAAACCGTTCATGCCCGTCTTTTGAACAGAAGGAAGATGCTACTCCTGTAAAAAAAATAAATTTCAATGAATTTTTGATGAGCTTGAAGTCAAATGAAAAGGCATACAATCTTATGGAAGGGCCTGAAAAGGAGAATGTTTTTATTATCCCTTCCCAAGTCTCAGAAGACATGGCACAATCTCCCATGGAATCAGTATGTTCCCCTGAACTGCTGGACACCTGCAATGTAACAAAAGTCTTTCAAGGGCAAGGTGATGGAATGGAAATGACAAAATGCCAGGCATCCGACATTAAAGCTATGTTTTCTGGCATTTGTGAAGCTCCACCTGAGCAGTTACGGCATGTGGATGTTACTGAGGCATTCGTAGACGATGGAATGGATATGACAACTAGTCACACTGCAAAAGTGTCTCTTCCCTTCACCAGTGTTGGGAATCAAAGCCTAAACTTCAAAAAGGATTTCCCATCCACAGAGTTAGATAATTCTGTATTAAAGCGAGCAACTAATCATCACTTAATTGAACAGCAGGACTCACAACCTTGCATAGAGAAAAAAGTAGTAAATACTGAAGACAGACAAGATCCTACGGTGGTGCGAACTGTTAAACAAGAGGCCAGAACAATGTCTGCCATCCCAGGATCTGTTTCTTCTGAGACTGTCTTTCGAGGTGAAAAACCTGCTTTTTCTAAATGTGATGACATGGAAATTACTGGGAATTATACAGATGTAATCTATAATGGCAGTGCCAAAGAAATGGACAGTTCATGTCATAAAACTTCTGGAAAGCCAGTTAATACAAACTCTTTCCTAGCAGAAAAGACAAGTCCAGCACATGGTGATAGGGACATTACAAAGAGCCCAATGCCTTTAGATAATCGACCTTCTGTGTCATATAAGCATAGTACACTTGAACTATCTTTGTGTTCAGATGAACGAACTGAAAAACTGACTCAGGATCATGGGACTGTTTCAGTCAATGTTGGCTTTGATTCCTCTACAAATCCAGTCCCTGCTGGTGTTTTGAAGGGTAGACTTCAGCACAAGCAGGCAAACTCCCAACTTGTTTCTTTGCCAGGTGAGAAGACGGTAATGTTCTCAGGAGAAGATATGGAGTTGACTAAAACCTGTGTTGTCAGGGATGATGGAAATAATGTTGAAAATGAATCTCCCACTGGAGTGTTCACCTCTGTCACCTGCAAACCTAATTTTCTGGATAACAAATGTACATATCTCAGTGTAAATGAACAGGAAGAAATGGAAATAACTAGATGCCATGCTGTTGTCATTGATGATCAAAACAATGGAATAACTGCAGAAGCAAAACAAATGTATTGTAAAATAATTCCAAGAGAGAATCAAAACAAAAGCGTCAATGAAGGTGCGAATCCTTTGCATATGGACAAGGAAAATCTTGAGGCATTCAGTATTGATGAGAATATGAAAAGAAGCCAGGCTATAGAAATGAATACTAAAGATCTTGAGATAAGGGTTGATAAGAAGCTTGGAAAACCAAACTTTCAGGCAAGTGGCCCAAGTCCCTGTGCAAAGAGCGTGTGCTCATTACAAGAGCAAAAGAGAGAAGTCCCTGAGAATATTGTCACCGACACCAAGTCTTTGCAGAGTCAAAAAGTTGTTATATCTCACCCTTTGGGGAAAAACCTTCAAAATGCTTCAGTTTCCTGCACAAATGAAAAAACAATCATGTTATCAGATAATGAAAGCATGGACATAACCAAAACACATCCTGCTGCCTTTGATGTTGCTCCTATTAATACAGTACAAGAATACAAGAATAACCATAATCAAAATAATGTAGGACCCAAGCAGCTGCAAACCCAGACCTTGCAGTTTTTTGGTAGTTCTGGTGTAGATATTGTAAGTCAGGCTGCAGTGATAGAATGTGAGGATTTGAAAATAAGCGTAAATAAGCAAACTGTTACTCCTCTAGTTCCAAATGGTTCCTCAATTTCCAGTAATGAGCCTGCTTCCTCTGGAATGAAAGAAAATGAACAACTTGGAATAACATTAGGAATAAATACAGATTGCCAAAATGCTGATAGGCAAGAGAAAACCCATCCCTTGAAGTTAGTAAACAGAGTACTGCCAACTCAAGTAGATTCTGAGAGAGATTTTTCAATTGGTAAAAGAGTTTCTTCAGAAGAGGGCTTAAAAAATCCTCACTCGATTGATGGCCTGCATTCAGTGGGTGCTCATAAGCTGTTACAAGCCAGTACATCTGAACCATGTCAGGGAAATTCCCAGTTGCCTTCAATTTTAGGAAAGTCAGTTGTGTTTCCCTCTGGTGAAAACATGGACTTGACTGGAAACTGTGCAGTAATGGTTCCTGGTCAGAATGTCAGTTCTGTCTTACCAGAAAGAAAAGCGTTTCCTGGATACATTGTTCAAGACAAAAATAAGCCAATGCCCTTCAAAAAAAGGGTCATGACGACAATAAATAGTCAGGAGCAGCCTGCATGCGGTGTGTACTCCTTCGTCTCTGGCAGGAAAACATTACCTGTGGCTGGTTTAACACAGCATCCTTTTGCAGGTGAGAAAACAACCATATTTTCAGAAGATGTTGATATGGACATCACCAGAAGTCATACAGTTTCAGCGGACAAAATCATTTTGCAGTGTAAACATTCAAATGATGACATATCCTTGATTTCTGGAGATAAAACTCGTATTTTTACCTACGGTGATGACATGGAAATAAGTGGATGTGATACTATTGCACTTAACAGATCTATGGAAAGGGCTGCATCTCAAGAGATGCTTAACACGGCCAGAAGGACTAGAAGGAAAAGCATGAAGGGAGCAGTAGGGGAAAAGACTGTTTTATTTTCATTGAACGATGAGAATAACGACATGGACATCACACAGAGCCATACAGCTGCAATAGGCCATGAAATTGCCTCGCAGAATGCTGGAGGGCTTCATTCTGTCCCTTCAGCTCATCCTGTTAAAACTGCTCAGCTCACAAGCAGCCAGGCTGACATGGACATTACTTGCTCTGTTGATAAAATGACTGTAACAGTATATGATGATAAACCAAATGTAGGTAAGGAGGTTGGACAGCACAAACTTTCAAATGGCAATGCTACTGTGTTTGCTATGGATGATATGGAAATCACTAGAATCCATAATGTAGCTTTGGAAGAAAATTCTCTGCAATGTAGGCAAGCCAATCAGTCTGCTCTGTTAACCTCCACAGTAATGTTTACAAGTTACCAGGCTGACATGGAAATGACCGAGTCTCATTCTGTTGATGGAAGTATTGCAAGAGGCTTTTGTGAGGACAGATCAAACATGTCTCAGCAGCCTGAGCAGGAGGCTGTTTCAGATAGCAAAACAGTAATTTTTACCTTACCTGAGGATATGGAGATGACTAAAATTCCTTCAGCTGGGTTCAGGGCTGAAATCAATGTACAGAACAGAGTGTCCATTCCAGCCATTTCTGCAGCTCCTTTTGATAAAACAGTCATGTTTTCCCACAACCAAGATGATATGGAAATAACTGCCTCTCATACTAACACTGTTAATGACAACGTTAATGGATTTGACAGCCAAGAAGTGTCACATAAAAGCTCTCAGCAACCAGACCTGTGTAGTGTGTTGTTGCCTTGCAGAGATGCAATAGATGCCCCGCATACAGAAGACCTGACTGATGAGTATCATATGAAATGTAGGGGTAAGACCAGCATTCTCTTTTATGATTCATCAGCCTCCACATTTCCTTGTGAGGAAGGAGCTGTCAAAGTCCACAGTGACGCAACACCACGTTCCATTTATTCTGCCTCACTTCCAGAAGAGACTAGGGGTGTGCAGGCACCACAGGATCTTGACATTCCCATGAATAGTCCTGTCCCTATAAACAGTGAGCAAGATCTCAGATCACCAGAAAACACCAAGAGAGTATCTTTCAAGCTTCCAAGTAACAGGCCCACAGATTGCAGTGAAGAATGTGGTGATTTGGAATCCCCTGTTTCCCTTCCCGTCCAGCAAGCAGATTCTTTGATGGGTTCTCCAGGTGCACGGAGAAACCAAGTGTTGCAAGCTGAGTCACCTAGACATGAAGATTTCAACACAGATTTAGGCTTGACTGGAGCAAGCCTTGTTACAGCTTCTAATAAGGAATCAAAGGAAAATGAGGGGCTGTCAGCTGAAGGGGAGATGCCACCAAAAGAGTTTCGAGAAAACTCTGAACAAACCAAGCAACATCTGGTTAGTGACAGTCCAAGAGGCCAAATGGAACCTTCTCTTGCACCTGAATTTTCAGGTATCTTAAATGTTTGTTCAAAATTGAATAATATTAGAAGGAAATCTACAGCTCACTCCAGTTCTGAAACTGCTTTTTCTGACCAGTTGCCCAGATCATCAGCTCAGCCAGAGAATACCTCGAGTTTAGGAAAAAGTACTGTAAATGAACCAAGTAATTCGCTTTACCCCAAAGAGCAGGAGAACGTGTGTCTTGAATCTAGAGCTGCTCCCATAGATGCAGATTTGGGCATGGCACTTAGGAGTAAGTATCAAGGAATAAATGTCCCTCTAGGCATCTTCCAGCCTAAATTACCTTCCAGAAGAACTACTTCTGTTTCTAGTGTACAAGATATAAATGCAAAATCCTCAGACAGAGGAGAAGCACCAGCTTTAGAAATAAGTGCAAATGCTGGTGAAACCCCAGGTGACAAGAAGTCTAGTAGGCAGCATTTCAGTCCTTCTCAGTTTATAGCAGAAGAATTTCTTCCTGTCTGCCTAGAAGAAATGGATTCAAATGAATCTGCAAGCTCCGAATTTGTGGAAAATGCTGGCAATGAGATAAATAAAGCCCAAATTGTCTACAATAAAAATAATCAATGTGAAGAGACAAAAACATGCAACAGCCCAAAAAGAGCTTTGGAACAAGTTGAGGAGGATCTTCAAAGACCAAGGAAGCTCAAGAGGGATGAAAACATGGGTGGTGAGGCCTCCCAAGCCTTGCAGGTGAGCCAGATTGCTCGTTATAGGGTCATGGTGAACACTAACAGGATTTCTATTCAGATTTTGGGGTGTAAGCAGAGCTGTTGGTAGGTTTTCTTGTTTCTCCTAACCACCAGCTTGCTGTCATTTTGCTATGTCATCCCCTGGTTTGCCAAAACAGAAGGATTGGGTTGATATGTGTGACTTTCCTGACCAGTGCAAGCCAGACAGGCTTAAGTAATTCTCCCCATAGTGTCTTTTTAATCCTTTCTTGACTTGTTAGTTCTAGTCCTCTGAATGAAACTATGGGCTAGTTGTTGCTCTTGGTTAGGTGTGATAATAGAGTCAGGCCAGAAGCAATTATTTAAAATCCAAGCAGGGATGTTTAGTGCAATTAGCTTTTTTTTTTATAGACAGCACAAATTGCTGCTGAATGACAAAAATCTGTGCAAGTGTGGAACTTTTATCTGACCTAAAAAATAAGTTTGTGTGTCATCAGTAGGAGCTTTCTAGTTCCAAAAGCTGGAAGGGTGTGCTGTGGTGGCAACTGGTCTGAGAAATTAAGGAATTTGCAGTTCTACTTCTTACGTATCATCGTAGGAAAGCACTTGACTAGCCATATGCTGGTTTGTCAGTCTGACTGGATATAAAATATGGTGATGTTAAACCCAAAACAACTCTGAATGTCAAGAAACAGCTACAGTAAGCTACTGATCAACTTACTCTTGTATTGCTTCATGCAACTTTTTTCTTTTAAACTTGTTAATACTAGGTTACTTCTGGTGCTGTGTCTCAAAGCCAAGTTGATGAAGGTGAAGATCCTCCAGATCTATCTGCTAAAAGCCATGATGGTACTCATGCCAGCACCAGCTGCTCTCAGGATTCTGTTAAGGCTGACACAGAATTAACCAGTAAGGTTTCTGTTGTGGTCACCTCTCAAATGCTTGTGTTCTTTACGCTTAACCAAGAAGGAGCCTCACCTGTTTCATTTGGGAAGAGGCTTGAATGCCTGTTGTCATAACTTCCCGTGGAACATAAGGTTCCGGCTAAGAGTCCAAAACTGTTCAAGGAAGCCTGAGATGGGAAGACAAAGGAGCAAAATATCGGTACAGCTTTGTTTCCAGGGGCAGGTTGGGCTGATGGGGCAGTTCAGTTATCTCAGCACAGAACAAAGCCCCAGCTCAAATTCTGCTAGCCTGAAGATTCATTTAATTCATTAATTTAATTAATTTAATGGTTTCATGCAGACTGAGTCTGCGTGTCTCAGCACCATACTCTTGGAAGAAGACTCCTTGGGGTCAGGCTCTAAGCAGGTTCAGCCCCTGGGTTTAATTAACTCTTTCTAATTAGCTGCTACCTAACAACAAGGCAGAAAGTGGCCAGTCATCTGATAGGTGATATCTTACCTTGCCTCTGTTAACACAACCAATTCCAATTTTGGCCTCCTGCAACAAAGAAAACATATGCCTTATCGAGTAGAAGTTGGGATCTTTCCTTTGAGTGAGAAGCAAACCCTTGTTGGCTCAGAATTGGATGCCTTATTTTCACCTTGAAAGCTTGGCCTCTGTCACCCTCTGTGATCTGGTTGAAGTCTCTTTCTTGGTTTATTACTTTTTAGTATGTTACGTGTGGCTTTCCTCCCATAGAAAAGCAAACTCTGTCATTGCCTTGCCACTCTGACACAGCTTTTATTTTACATTGGATTCTTAATCTAGTCCTCATTTGTCCTGACTAGCTGATCCTCAGTTACTTCATTGAGCATCAGATGCACACAGAAAGGTCAAGCTCTACATTAAAATTGCTGGTTTTTTCTAGAGGTAATGAGCTTAAGCTCACATTCCCATGAGAACATTGTTAACCCCAGCAATATCCCTTTGTGTATTTTTATTTTCTGTCTAGTTCAGCGAAGCAGTCAGATGGAGTCACAGCTTCTCGCAGATAGTATTTGTGAAGATAACTTACGGGAGGTATGTAAATAGCTGTAAGATGCTAACTTCTTGTCCTAACCAGAAAAGGACTTCTGTGTGTATATACAAAGAAGCATTCTTGCTGGAAAAATGTACTGATCTTTACGTTTTCCTGATTTCTACAGAAGTTTCAGAATGGGGTTATCACGGTTGGGGAGTTTTTTACGCTTCTTCAAGTTCATGTTCCAATTCAGAAACCCCGGCATAGCCATCTTCCAGCCAGTGTGAGTATCTGTCCTTTCATATGCGTAATAGAATTGACCTTAAGTTATATTCCTTTGTCTTTTTTTTATTTTTTTTTTTAAAACAACTAACGAGCCTGGTAATAAATGCTTTAACATATGTTAAGCCAGTCCCACCTTGAAAAGTGTTAGACACCATGTGCTTCCTCTTTGATTGTTCACCTCTGAAAAGCCTAATACTTTATTATTTTATTACTGAAAACTAGGATAGATTTCAGTCTCTTCATGAAATATTCAGGGTTATCTGTTCCTGGGTAACTGTGGTAATTCTTGCTCTTTTTAACTTGTTTTAAGGATTATAAGTTTGAAAGTACAATTAGAAGCTCAGTATAACCTTTTACCACTTCTTACTATGGTCACCAGCCACTGAAATCAAACTCCTGAAATGCTGCTCTGCCTCCTACCACCTGCTCCACTCTCTTTGTCAGAAGTGCTTCATGGAATTACTACTCTTTATTTATTCCCCTTAAGTCTGTTCTGCCTGAACCTGGTTTCTATATCCTCACCCTGAAATGCTTCTCTTGAACTCACAGATATGGGAACTTCTTTTTTTCCTGTAGACAAGTACCACTCACTGGTAGGAACTTGATGCTGAATGAGGCAAGAAATTCACTGCCCAATTGTCCTGAAAACAGGGCTTTGTTTTTTATTTTCAGTGAAGGCACCTTATTTTCATAGATAAGCTTTCTTAAGAAGTGTTTCAGCTTATTTGCATGCATTTGCCTAGCCAACTGAATTTCTAACTGTAGGCTGGGGCTGGTCTCTGTTATTTCACAAATCATCTTTATAAGCAATGGTACTTAGGTCATGAAGTCATGCGAATGAGCTGCTTAGTTCTCTGTCCGTAGGTATAATACCAACACAAAAAAGTTTCAAGTTTCATCGAGTTTGTTTGTAAGATGGCAATGCTCAGCATTTATTTAATAAAGAATATGGGGAATTAGTTCAAATGGTTCAGCAAACATTTCAGTGGGGCAATGGAAAATCCATCCTGGAAAGTGGAAAACTTTAATAGTGTCTGCATAATTTTGACATTGGTTGGGGAGTTTCTTTTATGCCAGCACTTATGGCATAAGTACTGGAGAGGTTTTCAGTAGCATGTTCAATGTTAAGGAAGTTCCAATGAGACTTTTTTCTCCCTTCTTTCAAATGGGTAGCAGGATACTTAAGAGTGGTGAGGGGCTAGAACAGGCTGTTCAGAGAGGTGGTGGATGCCCCATCCCTGGGGGTGTTCAAGGCCAGGTTGGATGAGGCCCTGGGCAACCTTGTGTAGGTCCAGGCCTGGAGGTTGGTGGCCCTGCAGGGGGTTGGAGCTCTGTGATCCTTGGGGTCCCTTTCAACCCAGACCAGCTTGTGATTCTATGATTCTATACTTGTTTTGGTAGGAATTTTTAATATGTCTTTACAATTATAAGTGTAGGAGTGAAGTAGTTGCTCTTTATGAAAAGGTACAGTCACGATCGTATTCTTGACATGGTAGGTGGTGTATCTGTGAAAGTTCTTTACTTGTGAAATTCATTATAGTACTTCAGATTAGTTGAAAAACGGCTCCTGTGCAACCAGGCCTTACTGCTGTATGATGTCCCATTGTCATAGCCAGTAGAATATTCTCATTAGAAACTTAGATATCTTCCTGGAAATAAGGACTGCAGCTTCAGACCTTGTTTTGTTTGTTTGCAGAAAGCCAGTGCCTACGGCTGGTTGGATATACCTGTGGGCACTTATGGTGGAGGGTTCATGTGCCTGGCTTCATTGCTGACTGAACAAAATGTTTGCGTGCCAGCTCAGTGCAAGTGAATAAAAAGTCTGACTCTTGTAACAGTTTAAAGAACTTTAAGATAAAAAATGACAACTGCTTAAAAAGAATCACAGCTAAATTGATATAATTTGGATTGATTAAATCTTTTCCTTTATGACTTATGATTCTCTTCTGTTTCTATTTAAAATGCTCTTAGTTACAGTTTTGTTTACACTTGCAGTTTGCAAATTTATTCCTCCTGAGCTTTCCCTTCAGATTCATCAGGCTTCCAGCACTCTTGGTGCCATTAATTAGCACCTGATCTCTGATAAAAAGCAAACATCACCCCCAGAAAGCCTCTGAAAGCTTTTTCTGAAGGGATGGAATTCATGGGTTTTTTTAAGCTCTAGTGCTAGGGCATGTCTCCCAAAAGGAAGTCTGTGCTCAAAACTGAAGAGGCATTGGGGCACAGAAGTGGAGTGAGGACTAACATGGAACAAAACAGGACAAGTCTGGAATGAAAACAATCAAGTAGGTCAGGCTGCTTCCATTAGGGGGGGGGGTGGTGTTTTTTTCTTTCCATTCTGCAAAAATAACGGTTCAGGGCCGTTTCCTAGCTTATCTACACTAACTGATTGGAAGTTACTGTTTCTGAAAAAAATGCATTTTTCTTTTTCCTCACCATTTTCCCCTCTGTTTTTCCCCAGTGTGCTGTCAGTGCACTGCCTACTCCAGAAGACCTCATTTACAGCCAGTATGTTTATCGCCCCAAGCTGCAGATTTATGAAGAAGATTGCAAGGCCCTTTCTCGGATGATAGATGAGTAAGTGTGGTTTCAGTCACTGAGTATATTAATGATTTTATTTTTCAGCTCTGGTGGCATGCAAAGCAGCCTGAAGAAAGTTAATACATTGCATGTGGGAAAAATAAAACCCACTCTATCCCAGTAGCCAGTTTATTACAGGGTCTGGCACTACCGGGCTAACTCTTGGGGAAGAGTTGTGGTTATGGGCATAATTCAGCTTTGATTTTCCTCAAGTCATTTATCTTTTATAATAGAATGTTTCAGTTGCACATGAGTAGAGTTAGAACAAAACTTTTAAATTGTGTCCAAAATTATCAAACATAAAAAGCAGAATCATAACAGGCTACGATCAGTTTGTTCTCATTTTTGAAATACAGTTATGAATTATTTTCTTATGTGAAGGAGGCTTCTGGTCTGATTCATTATGCCTTTTGCAATTTGTATGCAAAATAAGGTTTTATGATAAAATTCAACATCAGTAGTAAGATTTTCCCAGCCTTGTTAGCACCATTTCCTATTTCTTTGGCTCTCTAGCTCTCCACCTCCTGTCCAGACTTGCCCTCCACAAAAAGTACAGGAAATAAGCTCTAGTACATAATAATGAAGTTTAACAAAGGTGGCTCCCCAATTAATCACGGCTTTAGAGGGTCTCACCGAGACGTAAGACCTGGCTAAATTAAGATATTTACATTTCCGTGTTTTAATTAACAAAAGGGGAATGAATTGTAAAAATATCTATGTGTTGGTGCAGTTGCAATGATGTTTCTCTCAACTTCTCCCCTCCCCATTTCAGGTTAAAACAGTACGCAAATGTCCAGGATCAGCTCCTGGTAAATGTGAATAAGAGTTTGTGGGAAGTAATGAGAACCTGCTCTGATGAAGAGGTAATATGGCATGAAGAGATAACGTTGTTTCTTACATAATGAAGAAATGAGGTTAATTTATGTATTCAAATAAAACAAGGACCCAGAAAGAATAAGAGTAGGCAGGTAGGCAATACAAGGCAAAATATTTTCTGAATGGGAAATTGCTATGATATGTATGTTAGAGGAATGCAAGGGTATGTGCCCTGTAAAATACATTAAAGGTAGATCAAGATGTTTTGTTTTCTGTGGTCCTATTTGATAAAAGGCGGTATTTTCTGTTGTTCACAACTAGATTGATAGAGGACATCCCTGAGGCTAGGGTTACTAACTAGATTCAGGAAGAATTACACTTACCAACAGTGAAAGCACTAGAACCCTCAGCTAGTAACAAATTTGAAAGCTTATTAAGCAGGTCTCTGTGTGCTGCAGTTAGAAGGATACTAGCAAATAGGCAGATGGCACACATTGTAGAAAAAAGCTTTTTGTACCTTCCTCTGGGGCTTGTGGATTGACAGCTGCCAGCAAAAACATGGAACTGCATGATCTGTAGCTATGTTCTGTTACAACTGAGTTTAGGTTCACTACTTATGCTTTGGGTTCTGCCTGGGATTCCATGAGTGTTTCAGTTAGGCTCCTTAACACCAGCAGGAAAGTGTTCACACACGACTCCTTGACCAACTGGGGTGAGAGATGACTGAAGGGGATCTGGGCTTTGGTAAAAGCATCTGCTTAGTTCCTTGTGCGGCTCCTATTTGAGTAAAGCTCCTGTTAGATCTTTGCAAAGAAAATCAGTAACTTTAGCAGGCAACTGAGCTTGAATTAACAGGGATTGTCCCGTCTTAAAAGTGATTGAATTTGCCAACCTTATGCAGTGCTGCTAGTAGAGAAAACAGGGTATTGGAAAGAGCAGAGGAGGAAAGAATCTAAAGGGTCGATGAACAATTGTTTGTGGCACGTTCCCATTCACTTTCTCTTCTGTATTTTCCATTCTTGGCAGCTGAAGAGCTTTGGAGCAGAACTGAACAAAATGAAGTCCTATTTCACCAAGGAGAGTAAGATCTTGGCTCACAATGAGAAGGTGACATTGTACAGCAAACTGTTGCAGAGCGCACAGGTAATGTGCCACAAGGCTGCAGAGGTTGAGCTTAAAAAGTAAAAAAAGACACTTTTGCCATAGATTGCTGTCTTTGTCACGTTTAGGAGCCTAATTACTGTATGTCAGTGTGCATTCTTTGCAAAGTTTTCTTCTTATTAGATGCACTTCCCTTTATTTATAGGCAAATGTAAAACATCCTGGCACAGTGACTTCCTGGCTTCCACTTCCACTCTAGGAACCTTCTGCCTGCGGATTTTGGCCATTAAAGGCACAGAGTGAAAACGGGAATACTGAAGGAGATGCCATTAGAAATTAGCTCTTTATGCTGCAGTAATGTCAGCAGGAAATGCAGAAGCAATGCATTGTGATAGCAGAAATTTGCATGTGTTAAAAGCTCTAGGAATTTATTCCTTTCCCTGTCCGCTCTCATCCCTTTATAAGAGAAGTCATTAGGAAGACACATTGTTATGTATCTAGTACTTTCTTACGTGTGGCTACTGTTGGTCAGTCTGCCTCTTCATTCTAATGCCAGATTATATCAGCTTCTTTAACTCCTTTCTTAGCAAGCACGGATCCATGTGGTGGTCCCAGACAACAATTCAGCTTTTTGAAAGATGTCATTAACTCGAGTACAATTTTCTCATCTTAGGAACAACATGGGAAGCTACTGTCAAGAATAGAAGATGTGGATGAACTGATGAAGAAGGCAGAGAGCTGTCTTGTTGCTCTGGAGACAGGTAGGTCTTTCCAAGGCAGTGACCGGTATGCTGATTTCTGTGTTTTCCTGCAGACCCGCTGTTTAAGTGGTCAGTGCTTGGTGCTCGCTTGGAATTGTGCACACCTTTGTCACACATTAGGCCTAACCACCTTCATTTCTATCTGCAAACTGGGCTTGTGCAAATCACTTGCACTCCTAAGTCCTCATCTGATACATGCCAATCTGTGGAATAACTTCTTCCCAGTGAGGATGACAGAGCCCTGGGACAGGCTGCCCAGGAGTGTGTGGAGTCTCCTTCTCTGAAGATATTCAAGCCCTGTTTGGACACTGACCTGTGTGACCTGTCCTAGGGACCCTGCTCTGGCAGTTCTGTGAATCTGTGATACTTGCTCTGAAGCATAGAATTATGCATGCAGCCTGTCAACGTGTCAGAAGCTGGCTTAGGCCACGTGCAGTTCGAAACAGCTGCAAACCCTGCCAGCAGTCCTGCGGGCAGGCAAGACTCAGCTTTGTGCTCCAGCTTCTCCTGTTTGCAGCATCACGGCTGGACAGCCTAAAACTTGTTGGGTTTTGTTTGCATAAGCTGCAGTTGGCACTTGGCATTGCTGCATAATGATGCTCTGTGTGTTTTCACTTCTTCCAGTTGAATTTTCTTCCACTGCCTTAAGTAGAAATCAAACTCCACATTAGCAGCTTTGAAACAATGCAATAAAAGGAGTTTTCCTTGTTTTCTGTTACTTTGTGAGGTTTTTGGTAGACATCTTCCCAGCTTTTTGTACGTTTTTCTCAGCTTTGAAATAGATTTATAGTTTTATAGCTTTACAGTTTTATAGCTTTGAAATAGATTTATAGAACCCATGGACAAATAAAATGGAACTTAAGTACTGAATCTGGGCATTCTGTAGAGACCTGATAGATCTTTTCCGTAGATTCTGATGGAGAGCGGGAAGCAGACTGTGGCTGTGAAATGGCAGAAGAGAAGACCTTAGAGCAAGGTAATGCTACCAGCTGAATGGCACTCTTGTTTTATGTTTTAAATGCTGGAGAGGGTGATACTTCACCCCCACCCTGATGTATTAATTCTGCTATGGATGCAAACACTACTGTACTCTTTTTCACACTGGGTACAGCTAGTTTCATACATGTTAAAGTACAAAAAGGACAGGTTCCCCCACGAGGAAAAATGGAATTTAGAACTCGGTACAGTGTGACTCGAAGAGTGTGTGCTGGTTATTGTGTTCAGCACTTTATTGTTTGATAACTGCTAACTGTTGTTGACCGCACATCTGTATCCATGTAGGAGTTACAGCCATCAGGTTGAGATCTTTCATATGGTTAAGAGCAGTGACCACAGGGCACATTAGGGCTTGCTGTGTTGTTCTCTCACAGCCTTTTCCCCCCCCCTCTCTCTTAGAATTGGAAAGCCTCAAAGCTGAAGAACAACAACTGCAAAGGTAAGATCTAAGAGTATCTACAGACCTTAACTAACAGGTGCACATTCAGGTTTTAGGGGGTTGGTGGCATTTTAACCAGGTGGCTGCTTTATCTCTGCAGAGAACTGTCAGATCTGGAGGCAGAGAATGAGCAAATGCTTGCTGAGATAAACCACCTCAAGGAAAAAGAAAAAAGCTGCCGGGAGCTCCTGGAGACATACAAGTAAGGAAAAGACCTTAAGGGTTTATTTCTATCTGCTTGTTCCAGGGCCTCACCTCATTTTGGTTTCTCTTGTTGTTTGATGTGGGAAACCTTTGGGTGCCGATCTGCGCACAGCCTAGGATACATAGCACAGGCTCGGCAAACTTCCCTGTGCGATGCGTTGAGTTTTTTCTTTGCAGCGATATGCTGCATCCAGTCTTTCTAGATCCAACTCTCCTCTGATTCCACAGTGAAAATTTATGCAAAACAAATAGTGTTATCCTTACGTTCTGTTGGAAACTGAAAGTTGTGTGTGTTATGTGGTAATAGCTGCAAGTGCACTTAATGCCCTGATCTTAGTCCTTCCCGCAATGGTTTTGGTTGGTGTTGCTTGAAACTTAGAGTGATGGTGGGTTGGTTTTTTTCCCTGCCCCTTTTTAGTTTCACCGAGTGGGAGATTACTGAATGGAGCCAACAGCAGGCGGTCTTTAATTTTCTTTACGATTCCATTGAACTCACGGTCGTGTTTGGACCCCCAATAGGTAAGTCGCAAAATTGGTAGGTTTCTGGTTTATGAATTTGAAAGGTTAAATTTGTGAACATCTCCTAAAAGGAAATAGAAAATATACCACAGCAGGAATGTGTAAGCAGAGAGTGGTAGCTTTGAATATGTTTATCGGTGCTTTCTATAAAAATTCAGAAAAGTCTGTAATGAATGGCTGTTTCCAAAGAGCTCTAACTACAGAACTGAGTAGGGAAATAACTCCTATTTGGTTTTCTTCCTTTCCTTCTCAGATGGTGATGTGTTCGGTGAAAATCCTTCCAGAAAGATAGTTAGTCTGAACTTTGAATCTCTCTTGGATGGTAAGATTTTTTCAAATAGCTTGAAAGCAGCTGCCCCGGTTATATAGGCTTGAGGGAGACTGGCTGGAGGGCTGTAATTCAGAGAAGGACCTGAGAATGTTTGGTGACTGCCAAGTGAACAGGAGCCAGCAGTGTGCCCAGGAAGGCCAATGGCATCCTGGCTTCTGTCAGAAATACTGTGGCCAGCAGATCTGGGGAGGGGATTGTGCCCCTAAACATTAGTGAGGCCGCACCTCGAGTGCTGGGTCCAGTTCTGGGCTCCTCAGTATAAGAAGGACATCAAGATCCTGGAGCGTGTCCAGAGAAGGGCAACCAGACTGGGGAAGGGGCTGGAAAGAGGTGGGCAGTGGTCTCTTCAGCCATGTGACAGGAGATGGGACAAGGGGAAATGGCCTCAAGCTGTGCCAGGCAGGGTCAGATCAGATGTTAGGGAAAAGTTCTTCCCTGAAAGAGTTGTCAGGGCCTGAAACATGCTGCCCAGGGAAGGGGTTGAGTCGCCATGTCTGGGTGTGTTTAACAGATGGGTAGATGAGGTGCTCAGGGATATGGTTTAGCATAGAACAGGAACGGTTGGACTTGATGATCTTAAAGGTCTTTTCCAACCTTGTGATTCTGTGATCTCTTTTTGGGAAGACATCTGTAAATTTGTGGGTTCATGCTAATGCATTACTCCGTGGCTTTTAAAATATTGCTGGCAACATGGTTTTCTTTCATGTTACAGAGGAAAAAGCTCCACCCTCTTCATGTTTAGTCCAAAGGCTCATCTTCCAGTTTATTGGAAGTCAGGGATGCTGGGAGCAAAGATGTCCCATGCTGTACTACTTACCCCAGGTAATATCCCAGGAAAGCCTGTAAGTGTCTGGAAAAACATTAAATCTTTCCTGTCAAAGAGAACAGGGATGATGCTGAAAACAAAAGTATCTTAATGAACGCTTCAACAAAGCAAATCAAAATCTGATTCAGGACTATTCTGAGGTACAGGGAAGGTACCTGTCCCTGAAAATGAGAGTCCTAAAAGCTGTAGTTTTGCCAGTGAATACTGCATTAATGTCTGCCTGCCTCAATCATTTCTGAAATACCTTTTGTTATTTTTCTGCTAATAGAAATTAAAGGATCAAGATGATTATCATTCTGCTTCGTAAAGAATGAATGATTTAAATTGCCACACCTTCAAACATGGTGTTCCCATGTGTCTCTCTACCCATTTACAATGCTTAGGGCAAAGAACCTATTTGTTGTTATGTTACGCTTGTACAATGTCGTTTTCACATCCAAACTGAGACACCACTTAAGGGACGATTTTTTGGTAGACTTTCTAGCCTAAACTGTGTTCTCAAGTGTCATGTAGTTTACCACCCTGAGTGCCAACTGGATTGTTTTTCTGTTGCCCCCATAGGTTCTTCGTGATGTCTCTTTGGTGGTGAGTCATTGCAAGATCTTGGGAGAGGAGATAGAATTTCTGGAGAGATGGGGTGGAAAATATAATCTTCTGAAGATAGATATCAGTGACACAGCGTGAGTAGCTTCGGGTGGTGTTTACACCAGTCCTTCAGAGAGGGTGTCCAGATAATCAGAAACATGGAAATCTTTTCAGTTTGGTTTTCTTGGAATTGAGATTTTATGAACTAATTTCTAATGACAATCTAGTTTATTTAATATATTCCTCTGTAATATCCAAATGTGTGGAAATTAATCTGGTTTTGGATTCAGCCACTTCCTTACCATTGTGTAATATCTCCTTCCTTGCTAATGCCCTGTTTGACTTGACTCTCCCTTGAAACCAGAGTGTAGCAATGCAAAGGAAATAGAGCCAGTTTACCTGTAGTTTAGTGTTTTCTTTCTTTTACCTTTCTCTTTGCTTCAGCCAAGCACAATTGGTTGTTGAGGGATGAATGCACTTAAACTAGAGTTTATTTTCTTTAGTTTTCCTTTTCTTGTCCTACTACCGGGTGTGGTGGCATGTCGCAGTGGAAGCAGATAAACACAACTGCACCATATCCTTCTGTTGTTGGTTGTAGATCCTTAACTGCAAAGTGCCCAGCTAAGCTTGCTTTGCATGCCTTCACGCTCTTCCCATAGGTTATTCTAATGTTGCAGTGCCCTTTGCAAGAGTGGTGGTCTACCATATGCCAAAAAAGGGCTATCCTTGGTTACGTCAGCAATCCAGGTACGGGGACAGCCGTGCTCAGAAAGCTGCAAACTGGGAGATTTACCAGGAAAAGACTGGAATTGTGCTTTTTCTAGTTATGCTATCACAGAGCATCTGCTTCCTGGTCCTTGGTGATGGTCCTACCCCTACTTACAGTAACATTCCAGCCTTCCTGCACATGGCCACAGACAGGAGTCCTGTGCTAGGTAGAAGTTTGGACTGATTTAAATAGGACTGGGTTCATTGAACACTTAGAATTTGGAAACTGGAGGTAAATCAGCCCTACTTAAAACTTGAGCTACCTTGGAATGTTTTATGTTAACTAGAAAACATTTTCTCTTATTACTCTATATTCTTCTGTAATTTTTAAAAGTTTCTATCGAATTCTGTGCGTATTAAGCATTTTTCTGATGGAAGGTGGGCTTTTGTGTTCTAACTCAGTGCTGACAGGATTAGAGCGAGAAGGTTCATTTCAACCTCACAAGGTTACTGTTAGTATGTGCAGCAACTTTTTAGATGTTATTGAGCTTGTTGCATCAATGACAACAGGGGTTTTTTAACTTCTGAAACCTAATTGAAAGGTGGCAGCAGGACATCAGAATCTCTGGTATTGATCCTTTTGTTTGTGTTTATTTCACATGCAGAGTGAAGCTTTTGTTCTCCGCTTCCGCAGCTTTTGCCAAGTTTGAGTTGGTTCTGTCTCTCTCTGCCAACTACCCATCGGTTTTACTGCCTTTTACTGTCCACCAACAAATTGGGAATATTGGGTGAGTTGATCAGAAAGAACCATTCTAAGTGACCCTCGTTGCAAAGCTTGGGACAGGGAATTAAATGTTCCATATCCTCTGAAACACCTGTGATAATTTTATCTTTCCCAGGGAGGAGGAAATTTCTGCTCTTCTCTCCAGTGTGCCAGTCGGTCACCACTATCTGCGGAGAATAGTCAGCTTGATTCATCAAAACTTGCTCCAGAATCCCAAATGAGTCACTAGATCCACACGTGGGACTGAAGAAACTGGACTTGAATAGTCTTTGGGTTTAGTCTTGTAAGAATTCAGGCTGACTCTTACCAGAGTGGGGGTGCTGTCAGGTGCTCAGCTCTTTTGTAGTCTTGTCTAACGACTGGTTGAAAGCCAGGGTGATTGGTGTAGGCCATGAGTTTTTATAAAAGCAGAGCACTCTCATGAGGAGAGGGAAGAACTACATACATCCTTGACAAATCTAATCTGCCTCTTATCCTCTGTCAGCCACTGGTGGTCTGGGCCTCCTGTCTTTCCTAGTATGAATATTCTTCTGACTCAGCCAGTTAATTTTGTTTTGGGTTGATTTTCAGCGCTCTTGTATAAAGCAATGATGTGTGTTTTCTAAATTAGCATGACTGGAATTTACTTTCACTATCATTACTTCACTCCTGCATGGCATTTTAACGTATCACATCACGTTTGATTTTTATCGGTTTCCTGCAACCCCTCCCAAAACACAAACACTATAGTCCTGTTTCTGATTAAGCAAATAACCTCTAATAATCAACCAGGTGGCTGAAATCAGACACATTTATGTTGTGAAGACTACAGATCCCTATGTTTGACATAGGCTCTGCGGTGCAACAGGCTCAAAGCTACCAGGTTCCATCTGTGTGATCCTACCCAACCACGGGTTCAATCTGATGCATGGTTTCTTTGTCCAGTGCAAACCCATCTGTCTCTTGGTTCTGGCATATTATCTGAGTTTGGAATGCATTCAAATTTTAGCAAGGAGACCGAGCTGTTCAGAAGTAGAAGCTCTCCTAGTATCGTTGGTGTGGTCCAGATTGCTTTCGTATTTATTCTCTGTATTATGTAGGTTGAGGTGCTGGAGCTGATCTAACCCCGACTGAGCCCATCGTGTAGAAGTGCTGACCGTTTCCCAGCTGTCCCACTCTTTAGGCAGACGCAAGTTTCTGCGTCTCTGTAAAATATGTTGAATCTTAAAAAGTGTTGGTATCTTTCTATGTTTTTGTCCTTTTGCAGTTTGTCCTATTTGGAAGGTTGAAGTTCATTAAACATTTGAATTATTGCTCTTCTTTCTTCAAGTTGTGATTATTTGCTGCTCTGTTTAAACTGATTGAAAATTTGCCTGTTGCTATTGCAGTAACTTTCCTAGCTATTTCATAGCACAAACTTGGGTTTTGGTGGGTTCCCCCTGCCCTTGCGTTTTCTACTGTCAGCTTTCTGTGGCCTGGCTTTCACCAAAAACTTTTCTCAGGGTTGTTTTTTTTAATTATGGAAATAATGCCCACGTTGCAAATGACTTGAGTATTCTGCCTGGAATGGGTTTTAGATATCCAGAGGTCGTGTATCAGCGTTGTTAACCAGATGAGGGTGCTGCAGCAGTGTGACACAAGTGTTGCCAGCTTGGGCTTTTTTGTCTGGCTTGGTTTCCTTTCAGCGTGTTTACAAGCTAAAGAATCTGATCGTTCTGAGGACCAAAGTGAGTTTTTGGTAGAGTTTATTATATTGAATATAATAAACTGAGCTACCTTGGAATGTTTTATGTTTTATATTTAATATTATATTGAATATAATAAACTGGATATTGAATCAAGGCAGGAGATGAAACAAAGCAAAACAGAACAGTAGAACAGGGGGATTAGGCAGCAGTTAAGCAGTTTTGGTTTGTGTTTAATTTGTTGT
The DNA here is from genome assembly GCA_022605575.1 of Laterallus jamaicensis coturniculus. Lineage (NCBI taxonomy): Eukaryota > Metazoa > Chordata > Aves > Gruiformes > Rallidae > Laterallus > Laterallus jamaicensis. The sequence continues at coordinate 2,621,583 of JAKCOX010000060.1, read as the reverse complement.
ACCTGTCACTCATGATGCCCTGAGAGGAGTTTAAATACCATCCCTCATCTATAGGACTTGATGTCTTGCTGTGAAAATCTTCATTGTGCATTTACAAAAGCTGTATTGTTTTGTAAGCCAAATCTGGATGAGAGTGCCAGTACTGAAGGTTCTGGCTCGTGGCGCTCCCTGTAACTGCAGCTCAGGTGTAAGGCCGCCTGAATGGCGGTAGAGAACTTTCCGTGGAAGTGAAGCTCCGATTCGCTCTCAAGTCACAGTTGTATCGCTCAAGGATGGGAGGAACAACATGTCTATAGGCAGTGATTCTTATTTCATACTTGGTAACATGACACGAGCTGGGAAAGGATGAACACTGTCGTGTTCTCACCCTAATGCAGCAGGAATGCTGCCGTGTCCATGGCTTTCTGTGTAAGCATTACATGTGTGGGTATCTAGGTAGTGCCCGATGGTTTACTGCACTTAATGTCATTAAATTTGGAGATCATCTGCAGGCACAAGGCTGGATCCCCAGGTAGCATCAGCCAGAGTCAAGGGAAGCTCACACAAGACATCAGGGGTACATGCTCAGCATCAGAGGCTCCAGCCTTGCCCAGCAAGGCTGCAAGGCTTCCTTCCCCAAAGTCATTTGTGGGGCTGCAGAGGTAGCAGCTGGGAGCTGCGCCAGGTTGGTCTCTGCCGCCTTCCCCCCCACTCCATCCTCTGTTCCTCGCTCATGCATGGAGTGGGCGTCTTGACACGGGCCTGCCTGCTGGTGACCAGCTGGGTCTGGTGAGCTCCAAGGGATGGGGAGGGGAAGTTAAGGAGTAGTAATGAACCAAGGGAAGGTGAGAGCACTGAGCACGGGAGAGACAAGGGAGCTGAGAAACATGGTACATCAGGGTGCTGGTGAAGGCCTGATGAGCCGTCGGCCATGGGCTTGGTGCCCTCTGCTAAGGGAAGCTGCGGGGCTAAGCCAGCGGGCCCCCCTCCTTCACACTCAAGAGAAGCTTTTGTCTGGGCAGTGCTGGGAACGATGGCGCTTCCCTAGAGCTTGCAAACTGCCGTGGCTTCTCTGGTTCCTCAGTTCATGGTCCTGCCATGCTCCTCCACTCAGCATGCACAATGGCACTGCAGGCATGCGGTGCGTCCAAAGGGTCCTGATAAGGCTCCAAAGCCCCTTTCCGACTCCTGCCAGGCACTACTGTTTGCAGTTGGCACAAGAGGGGGCTCTCGGGCACAACCAAGGCAGAACATCAAGTGCAGGTCTCAAAGACATCTCCTAATATGACCACGTAACTTCTTGCAAAGTGAAATTATTTCAAATTAATGAGTGCAAATTAATTTTGTTAATTGTCCTAAATACCAAGGAGTTGTCTGTTTGGTCTCTTCTTATTCCTTACCAGGTAACTCAAGAGTTATTTGGGGTTTTTTCGGGTTTTAATGTTCCATACTATATAAGAAAGCACACAAAAGATATTTCTTACAGTACTCGTGTGCCATGGGCTCAGAGATAATGGGGGAGGGCGGTTTGGAGAAAACCATCTCACACTCCTCAGGATGATCTGTTAAGATGTTTTGAACGACTTTGGACGTGTACCTTGTTGGAATGGTGTATGTCACATCACAGAGTTGTTTGGCTTTCTTCCAGTGGAGCTGTGCTGTATCCCTGATGCAATGGCTATGTAGGTGCAGTTTGAGGCGAACATAGATATGCCAGCAGAGTATAAGAGCTTTGGCCCACAGCTCTTATCCAGGTTAGAGGTAGGCGAGGAGTCAGCGTTACAGCAAGTTTTCAAGAAATCTGCTAGTCTTTTTCCTTTAACACAAGGTGTACCTGGAAAGTGTGTTGCTAAATTTGTACTGGTGTTTTGTCAAAAAAACCCAGCCCAACATGTTAACAGTTGTGGTTTGTATCCTGTTGCTGTGCTGCGTGACCTTTCCTAGAGTCTATGAGTCACCTCCAGCATCTGCTGAACCAGAGAATGGTATCTTCTGCCTGTTCTACAGCGTCTCTGTAGTTAAGAGATTACACAAACACCGTGGGGGTAGAAGGATTTTATCTTTTGCGGTTCTTTGTGTATAAGTGTGTGGGCAGGTATCATTCCTTACGCTGCCTGGTAATAACAGGGTTTGATCCAAAGCTGCTGAAGCCAGTTGAAGGTGTTCAGTGGATGTTAAAGTGTTTGTGTCTCAGTGTGTCTTTTTCTTCCTCCACTCCCTTTCAAATACAAACACAAGTGATGTGAAGCTGGATTTCACACAGTTGAGGCTGTTGCTTATGCACCAAAGAAGAAGCTAATAAATATTAACGGCATCAGTGAAGCTGAAGCTGGCAAAATCTTGGTTAAGGGTGTTATGGAAAAGCTTTAATCCGCAGTATTAGAGAAGTTTTATTTTTTTCTGGCTTAAAGTGGTGTGGTGATCTGGGAAGGTCTCCAGTGATGATTCACTGAGAGGGGCAGTAGGGGCGATTGGAGGTACGACACAGTTTTTTATGTGCAGGGACAAAACCAACTAGGACCATCTCCAAGCAGAAGAGAAGAGAGCAGCTATTAGAAAGGTCTGTAAGAACTGTGGAAGGTACAAGGATTACATCTTGTACTATTAATAATTAGTAATAATTGTACTGTTATTACTAACTCGGTATTTCTCGTGATAAGAAGGCTTGTGATGAGCCTAACACAAAGTACATACTTTGTTGTGCAGGTCATAACTAAGGAATGGAACTCCTTGTCCTGAGGCGCAGTGGCCATCTGTGGCATAAGTCAGTTTTAAAAAGGGCTAAGCACAGTGTTTGTAGTGTTATGTTCAGGTCAAGCAGCTCACTAACTGAACTCAGAGGGACTATCAGATGGAGGGTCAGTCCCTTGTTCCAACTGATTGCACTCTTTCCCTAAGCATCCACTGTATTAATTACCGGGGGGGGGGGGGGGATGGGGAGGGAGTAAATGAGTGGGATGAACATTTGAACATTTCTTGCACTGCTTAGCTTGGTTTTCTTTAGTCTGAAGCAGCTAAACTGGTTCCAATGGGTTTCATCACAATAAATGGAATTCCACCAGTGAAGGTCATAGGTCATCCAGATCACCACTGAGCTCGAAGAACTCAATAAACTACTTCAAGGTAATAATTTTATTTCTCTTTATTAATCAGTCATCATTGTTTGTGTTTGAAGTGTGTGACCTTTCTAAAATCACTACATTACTATTTTCCCTTCAGGAGGAATAGAAAGAGGGTCCATAACAGAGTTATTTAGGGAGTTTTGTACTGGAAAAACACAGTTGTGTCATACCCTGGGAGTAGTCTGCTTCATTAAAATCAAGTATTCAGGCAACACAGCTTTGGGATGTTTGCTGCTCTGTGCCCTTTTCTCAACCAAGAACAAACGCGCTGTATGTGGCCGGCTGCAAAGAGCCTGAGTATCTGCAGCATCCTTGGCTGTATGTGCAGCTTTTGAGGATCCTTTGTTTTGAGCTTAATCTGCCTACTAGGGTGTCTTTAGCAGCAATTAAGTTGTGATGGGTTTTGCCTGTTTGACATTTTCTGTGGCTTTTTTTTCCCCCTCCTTATTTTTTTTCTCCTCAGTGTTCAGACAACAAAATTTTCGCCTGTTGGTGTTGTAGCATCATTCTAAATCTTAAATGCAGAGAAGTACTTGATTTTACCTGGGGTGCTCTAGACTCCAGAGAACCTGTTGAAAAGAGAGAAGAAACTATGTTGGGTTCAGCGAGTTTCTCTGACCAGCTTCTTTTTGCCCTAACATGTCCTAAGCGTACTTGACTTTACTTTTGTAAGAGCCTTCAGCTGGATCTTTCTATCAAAGAGTAGATCAGTTTGGAGTGACCTTTTCTTGACTCTTAGTTTAAACAAATAGTGTGCATTACTTTCCAGAGGTTGCTATTTCATGAAACACAGAGTCTTTGGGCTTAGTTTTATCATGTAGTTGACTCCTTTACACACCTAAGCTTACCAGATTGAGGTCAAGGACCTGTCCCCTTGTGTAGGTATGGGACACTGAAAACAGGAATCTCAAATGCTCTGTGTGTTATTTATTGTATGGTACCAATTGAAGGCACCAGGCAATAACTGGATTGTTTGTTGATACTCAATTTGATGTTCATTCGTTTGCCCTTCCTTTAGTTTCCTACTGACCAAGGCAGTGGCAAAGGAAGAGCTATGTATATAGACACCAAAGAGACCTTCCATCCAGAATGTATTCTGGCTGTGGCTGAAAGTTCTGTACTGAGGAAGGTACTGTCTGTATTTGAGAAGTAAACTGGCATTAGTTGAAGAAAGGAATGCATTTACTGTGGGACAACCTAATTAATATGGATCACTGGATAGATCAACCTGACTCCTTAAATTCATGGAACTCTTGCAGTAGGACCTGTCCCTGGGGCTCGATTCTGTGCCCCTGCAGGCGGTCCTACCATTCCTTTTGCCCCACGGTGTTGGCGTTGGGTGAGTGTTGGGTTGAAGCAAGTAGTGCTTACACCCACACCTGTGTGCAGCCTTGTGATGCACTGGGCTCTCTCACCCTCTTCCAGAGCCATTGTTCGTCCTGGAAATGTTGAAACCTTACCCTTCTTTTCTCCAGGTACACACTGCCGACAGCGGACAGTGCCACAGCCCTTTACCAGACAGATTACTCAGGAAGAGGCGAGCTATCAGCCAGACAGATCCATCTGGCCAGATTTCTGTGCTTGCTGCTCTGACTTGCAGATGAGGTGAGCTGGGAGCTTCGCTTTGTTCTTCAAAGGACCAGTGACCGCTTTTCTCTCTTGTAGAGCTTAGCGGTTTTTACAATGCCCATTCAGCATCTGCTTCCACTTTGTTTTGAGAGAGGTGATAGAGTGGTTGTGGAGAGCAGAGGGGACAGCAGAAGGGCTTGTGTCGGGGTTTTTTCCTTTTTTTACCTTGTTTCAGACTGTGAAAACAAACGCAGTTCAACACGTTGCTTTTCTCCTCAGTTTGGTGTGGTGGCTGTGATCATGGACCAAGTGGTAGCACAAATGGGTGGAGCAGCTGTTTGCTGCAGAATGCAAAAAACCTACTGGAGGAAATACAATAGTGCATGCTTCCACCACAAGGTGATAGAACAGATGATCATCATCTTCCATTAGCTTTATTTCAGAAGGTTTTATGAAACTAGCTAAATCCCTTTACACCCTGGAGTTCCACATGGTCTGTCCGTGGCAAGTCCAGCCTGCTTTCACAAATGTGCCTCTCTGAGCACTCAGTAACCCACTGTAAAGCCAACACGGCGCTTTCAGGGGTTCTTGCAGCTCTGCGGTGTACTGCACTCGTCTACTCGTCTGCCGTGTTTCAATGGTAGTGATTGACTAAGTGCAGGCTGTACAGCCTTACCTGTTTGTTTTCCTTCTCCCCATCAGACTGTGTCTGCAGAAAGAATGAGGTGAAACCAGAATATGTAAAATCTATGACTCTCCTTGCTTTCTGGAGGCCAAAGCAATGTTTGCTATCAACACTGACAGGAGATACTAAAGACTGAAGACTGATTTGCTTCCTGCGTATCCCAAGACCAGGTGTTGGTAAAAGACTCCTTCTGTTGAGGCATCTTGCAGATGGGCAGCTGCTGGCCAAATGCTGGCAGAAGAATAGCTGTATTCCAGCACAGAAGTGTATCAAGTGAATACATTTTGAGACATGTCTGGGAGGACACACACCCTTTTGGGCTTTAGTCGCATCTTAGATTTACATTGTTTCTTGAGAACGTTTTGCGAGTGCTGTAACCTTTGTGTTTTCCTCATGGCTGTGGCTGCAGCTGGACTCTACCAGTGGGTGTAGCGCGGCAATCCAAGAGTATGTGGCCATAGTTCATAACTTGCTGAATTTGAGATTGCATTGATGGGCTTGTCATAAGTAAAGTGGCAACTTAATTACAGTAAGTATTTATAGAGTAAAAGCAGGAAGGAATTCTACAATTAGAATTTCAGAATATTGCTGGGATTGATGCCAATCACAATCCATCACCTTTATGTTAATTTTGTTATGGGTGTTGCGACATGCTGGGGTGTTTTTTTTTTGGGGGGGGGGTGGCTGTTAATTCCCATTTCAGTTAAATTCTTTTTGCATTGAATTAATTCTCTGTGGAGATCTGCTTTTTATAAAAAGGACTGTGAAAATATGGATGACATCACAGGTTTCTGGGATTCAGCCCAGTGTTAATTCAGACCCAGGCATTTTTTTATTTGCAGGTGGGAAGACAATGCATGAATCTTGGATTTCTTTTTTTGCCACTAATGCTAACAGAGTGCATCTCCTCCTCCTCAATTAGCAATGTGCAGCAAAGCTGTGTGCCAGGAGCCCTGTAGATGTCCTTTAAGAGTTTCTGAGCTTAAAAATGTTCTTTTCTATTCTGCAGTATTTTTATATGAGCTATGCTATTGCAAACTGCTCTGAACTTGATTAAAGAAAATAATCTCCTAGTGGTGGTTGGCAGCAAAACACCACATTTTCCTCATTCTTTTTCTCTGGGACAAATCATGAAGAATGTGTACAGTGGGGTCCAACTGTCTCTTGCAGGCTGGTGTGTGCAGGCTGCATTTCTTCAGGGACATAAATACTTGTGCTGTATCGACTCCTAAATCTCACAAGGTGGCGTGATGTCTGTCTTGTGTATAGCTGAAGGCCTTTGTTTTTAACTTCTACAAAGCCCCAGAGTGTCTGCAGGTTTTTGGGCCTTCCCTTGCTGCCACCGCTGCCTGCTGCTGAGTTTCAAGAACCAAACCTCCCACTAAAATGTTAACTAGGGATTTAGTTGGGTTGGAGTGATCGGGAAGGAATGGAGATTTTCAGCCTTTTTCACACCAGAGGTTCAGCATGTGTTACTAGTAGCATGCTGTTTCTGGCTGCTGATGCTTGACGTGACCAGTTAGGAGATACCATTCTTGCCTGAAGCGTGCTCGATGTTAATGGTGTTGGCCTCCTCCCCCGCTTCCCTGCCCTTGGTGCCTGCACAGCTCCTCACATCTTCTCACTCCCTTCTCTGGGGGCAAAAAGCAGCTGCCTGTGGGTTTTTTCTCCTAAATGTGATTCTCAGAGGTGCTGTGACTGTCACTGATGGGCTTGGCCTTGGTCAGCAGCGACTCCGGCCTTGAGCCAGATGGTGTTTGCTCTGTGGGGCCTGCGGAGAGCTTCTGGCTGCTTCTTGCAGCAGCCACCCCTACAGTGTCCCCCTTCTCCACCAGAACCCAGCCACACAAAACTACAACAGGGTGACTTTGCCTTCTGTCCTCATCCGCTCAGCAGCTTGGGAGAGCTTTGCTGTTCTCCTTTTTGGGTGTGCCCCAGTAAAGAAGAGTTGGGTTGTAAAAGCAGTGCCGGGCTTACGAGAGATGGGGCTGTGGTGGTGTTCCCAACAAGCGCTTGGTTGGGAAGCATGAGGGGAAAACCACTGGGAGATTCCCCCCAGAATCCTTCATCAAGAGAAAACTGGGAGTGAGTAAACAGGTCGAGGAGTAAGGAGAGAGGAAAACAAGTATGGGGAGGGGATGCGGGACTTGTCGGGTAAATGGGCTGTCACAGGGAGCATGGGGAAGGTGAGCCAAGAGCTGTGAAGGGAATGGGATGCAGCTGAAAGACACTGTAGCTCATACCCAGGGAGATGTGAACTCCTGTGCAGGCTTGTGCTGTGGTTCATTTAACCTGCCCCCCCATAGAAAGTTCTCTGTTCCTCCTGAGAGAAAGCGGAACATTCGAATTGCACCTCAGATTGCAGATGGGGTTTAAATGACCTGAATATGAAGTTTTTAATATCCTTCAACATTCCACGAGAACCCTCGGCACAACAGTACCCTGGGAGTACTGAACACTGCTGGGCAGGACAGCTGACTGTTCCTCCAAAGTTTCACAAATATGATCAGCTATTTAACAGGAAGGCTTGAAGCACACAGCTTGCAGCTTTGGTGTGATGTCCAGCAAGCGACCATGCTGAGGGGGTTGTTTTGGCTTTTAAGCTCTGCTTTGTAAAGATGCCCATATCATGTGGTATCATTTAGTTGTAAATGACACTGTGGGGAATGCAGGAACAGTTTGTTTTATTGCTTTTGGCTATGCTGAAATTAAAGATGTCATGTTTATGTTCTGCTCTGGTGCATCTCTTCAGTGTGCATCACGGAGTGGGAGTTGTGCCATGCCTGTGTCATAGCTCCCTGCTGCTTGGATCTACTGTTACCACACAATCTAACAGAATATTCTGTTTTCTTTTCCCCTCTCCTTTTTAAAGTCTGCTTACGACTTCAAACAACTCCCACCGCATCTGAGGTGGTCTCTGTCCATGAAAGCTCAGCATGGAAACCAATTTTTCCGACAGCCTGCAGTGGTTCTCTCGGCTAGCTGGAAGGTTTGTTGTTCCAACTGGGAGAGCCAAGGGGAAGAAACGAGGAAATATTTGTTCCTCCTCTCTCAGCTGTTACAGGGCTTATGTTCCCGCCGGAGATCTTTTACCATGGAGGTTTTCCCACTTAATAATTATTGTCTCTGGGCGAGGCGTGGCGACCTGGTTCAGTAACGGCACGGTGACTCACCCTGGTCACATGATCCATCGGCACGCAGACACCAATGTGGTGGACAGCAAATGGAGTTTATTGCAGTTCAATAGCGTTATATAGCTTAGGTTTACAACGTAACATCCATCTGCTAGCTTCGTCACCTTTGTCTGCTTACTTCATAGGCTAAACACTATTGGCTATTAAGAGAGGGGTCCTACCTTCCCGTACAACGCGGTATCTTCCAACCGCCAGGCCCTAGCTGGCAACAGCTTAGGCTTGGGACTGAGGGGGATTTTGGGGGTTTTGGTTTGGGTTTTTTTAACACAAGAACCTTTTTTGAAAAATCTTTCTGGAGTGATCTCACAACGGCCTGGCAGCAGCTGCACAGGCCAGTATTTCTGTAGAGGGTTTAAGCTGCATATGACACAAGGCTATGAAACTAATTAAATACGCTTCTTGTCAACATTGCTTTAACCTCAAGGAGGCATAATTAATATTCCTTTAGTAAACATCTTTCTTGCTGCCTCCTTGAAATGCTTCTCTCAATGTTTCCCCAAAAGTTCCTCTCAAGGCTGTAGAATAGGATCAGAAACCATATTCACTTTTCAGTGCCAAAGTGTGTGTATGTGTGTGTTTGTGCAATTGCCTAGCTCACGTTCATCCAGCCAATCTCTGCTGGGCTTGAACCCACATCTAGAGGTGAAGGGCAAACTGGGACAGGGCTGAGATGGGTACAGAACTACATGTGTTACTCCAAGCTACTAACGCTCTCGTTAGAGCACAGCGGCAAGTGGTGTGGTTAATTGAAATGACATTGGAGTCCGCGATGTTTAGTTGCCACAAGAGTTGCCTTCCTCTCCTTACTGCTGTCTGCTTTGCTGCCGGCATCGGCTACTGCCACCTCAGCACCAGTGGGTTGCCAGTCACACAGGTTCTGCCCATCCCCACTGCATCCAGCAGAGCCAGCGATGCCGTGAGCTGTGTGGCTTGCAGGTTATGCACAAATTAAAACCCCTCCTGGTGCAAATGCCAAGCACAGAGACTTCAAGGAGTGAAGGACACGAGTGTAGAGTCATGTTGAGAAATTCTCCTGCGTTTTCGTCTGAGCAGCTACTCCTTGTAGCTCAGTGTGTGTCTCTCTGTGGGCAGCTGGCTGGCTGGCCCTGCGGCAGCGTGTGTGGTCAGTGAAGTTTTCCCAGCTGCCCAGCTTTAGAAGCAAGCTCTAAATTTTTCCAGATGCAGCTGCACCCATGTGAATTGCTGCTCCGTGGCTCTGGCTCTGCCTTTTTGTTTGCTTGGTGAATACACCACCCCGACAGGTGACAGTCACACTTCCCCAGGCAGTGGTTTGACTTATGGGGAAGAATCTTGGTTGACAGTCACAACCCAGACAGAAAGCAATCGGGTCTTTGCATGCATGTTATCTCATGTTCAGTGTGCCCAGTGCCTCAGTTTCGCCACCGAGCTGTGAGGTCATGGCTGTGACCTCATATAAACCCATGTTACTCTGGCCAGTGAGAAGAAAAACAACCAAAGGTGCGAGTGCCCGAAGTCTAAGGTAACAATTATCTTCACTGCATAACTGAAGATAATTAAACACATGAACTTGGACTTGAGTTTAGCGACCTTGGCTGACAGCATGCATATTAGCCTTTGCGGCAGTCGGCCTCTACGATTGCTGTGCATTTGTGCTGTGGGGTTTAATGCTCTGGCCTTCCCGGCACAGACCTGCTTGTTGGCGCTCCCAAGACCTGGAAGGACAAAATGTAGACCACCTGTGATTGCCCGTTTCCCTTTCCCATGGGATTTTTTCCCTTTGTTTTGGGGTAAGCTTAACCACAAATTTGCCTCTCTGTGCTGCAGAGCTCTGAGTGCTCGTGTGGGCTGCGTTCTCTTCCAGGAATGGTGTGAAGTGTCTGCACAGCCCAGCTTCTTCACAAGCTTCACACCAACTTGGAGCGCTCACCCTTTATCCTGCCATTATGACAGAGGCTTTAATAACTGCGACCTTGAGGCTTCAAACCACGAGGAAGAAAAGGGAGGGAACACCACAGCTTACACTGACACCCAGAACACCTGGGGCATCTTACCAGTCACACAAAGGGAAAGGGTTTGTTCTTCCTGTGTGGCTGCTGAGGGCACTGGCTGCTGTTAGGGTATGTGGCAGCGCTGTGAGTGTGGGATGGGCTTTGGGGAGGGCAAGGTGCAGAAAAGAAACCTTAAGGCTTCAAATTTCAGATAAAATAATTCATCTTTATTAACTAGCCATATTCTACTGCTTAAATTTATCCTGTGGAATTCTTAATCTTCTTTAGCAGAAGGGTATTAGTAGGTTTCTTTGTTCCTAGTTTATATAAAATGTGAACCTTTAATTGCTGATGATCCATCATACATTTAAAAACATGCACATTTGCTGGAAAAGGAGAGAAGGGCAGTTGTGTGTGGGGGAAGCAGACTCACTGCCGGTCAGGGTGAGTGAGCTCCCACACTTCTCTGGCTGAAGGCCATCACATTCAGCCTGCAGCGCCGGGGTCCCATCCTGCGTGATGCCTGGGACACAGAAGTGGAACTGATGCCGTGGCAATTTGGCTAAACCAGCATGAGGCTAGAAAGCAGAGCCTAAGGCCCTCCTGTGCACTTGGCTCCAGAACAATGGGTGCAAGCTGGAGCACAGGAGGTTCCACGTGAACATGAGGAAAAACTTCCTCACTGTGAGGGTGGCATAGCTCTGGGACAGGCTGCCCAGAGAGGTTGTGAAGCCTCTATCACTAGAGACATTCAAACCTGCCTGGACGCATTCCTGTGTGACCTAACCCAGGAGATCCTGCTCTGGCAGGGGGGTTGGACTAGATGATCTCCACTGGTCCTTTCTGACCCCTGACATTCTGTGATTCTGTGAATAGAAACCCAAGTTGGGCACAGCAGCAGAGGACGTGCATGTACATGGGGGCAAAGGTGCCATAGGTGGGGGCACGCTGTAGGTCCGGGGTGGTTGTGTGTCTGTCAGGGCCAGCAAGCAAAGCTGCCCATGGACCAAAGCCCGCCTGGGGCAGTTTTGTTTTACTTGTGGTCCCAGGTTTCCTCTCATGCCGCACATCTCCAGCCTCGCATATGCTCCCCATCCCTCTGCGGACAGGAACAGGTTAAAGGCACCCTTCCCAAGGAGGAGAGGGGGAAGTCACAGAATCGCAGAATTATAGGGGTTGGAAGGGACCTCCAGAGCTCATCGAGTCCAACCCCCCTGGCAAAGCAGGCTCCCTAGACCAGGTCACACATGTCAGCATCCAGACGGGGCTTGAATATCTCTAGAGAAGACAACTCCACATCCCCCTGGGCAGCCTGTTCCAGTGGATCCCTCCCATCATGCAATGAAAACCATGCTGGCTCACAGACCCAGCTTCTTTCACATTGCCAAGTGACCCTGCATCCCTCTCGGCATGGCCAGCCCTCCCAGCAGTGTTACTCCATGGTTATGGGGGATTAAACTCTTCTCCCTTCCAGGGACAAGATGATGGTGGGGGAAGCTGGTCCCTTGCCAGCAGCCTCCCCCCGCCCTGTCTTGCTCACCCAGGACCAGCAGCCAGCTGATGGGGTTATTTCCCTGTGCCAGAGGGGACTTTCCCACTGTTTCCCCCTTCCTGCTGGTGGGACACCCTCCCCTCAAGTTACGGGAAAGGAGAGGCCATCAGCCCCTGCATCACAGCCCTGGGCACACCAGTGTTGTCGTCCCTGATTGGGACTTTTAGGACCTGTTTGTGAAGGATAGAGAAGCAAGTTGCTTCCCCTGGGATCTTAGGGGTGCAGATGCACTGGGCTGGGCAGGAGACGTGCGGACCATTTCAGGACCATTTCCAGTCTGAACCTGCTGGTTTGTCAAAGCCTGGCTTCAAGGAATGAGCGCTCTCCAGCCCTCACACAGTTACTCCCTTATCGCAGACCTCTTGGGACCAGAACTAAGTTTCCAGCTCTGCCTAAGCTTTGTTTTTCCTCCCAGACAGAGCCTTTGTTTCACTGTAACCCAAACCCAACTTGAACTCCTGCTGGCAACGAGGGTGAGACTTGGCCTTCCTGCCTGCGGACCTGGCCTTTAAGCAGTTGTGCAGTTTGTGTATCACCTCTTATCTGGAAGATCTCTGCCTGCATCCATGGGGCATGAGCACCTGCAGAGTCATGTGTGCCCTGGTACCACATCACTCTTGTGTCATGCTGACATTACAGCTGTGCAAACCTGGCTGTTGTAGACTTCCAGCCATGCTGCTGGCCAGCTGCTCCTTGAAACTGCTCCCCCCCAGTTTCTCATGAGACCCCATGTAATGGGCTCACCCCATGAATGCGAAGCCCTGGGCAGCTCTGAACACAGCACGGGCAATGTAATTCTGAGCTGGGCCACAGCTTGTTAGCTTGCATGTGATAGTCTGAATAGTGTAATGAACTCCAAGGTGTCATCATCTGCTGCAGGACAGACCCTTCCCTTCCCTCAGCCTGTGCCTGTGGGCTTCACAAGTTTCTGCAGTGTGTCATCAGCTCTTCCCTCGCCAGCTCCCAACTGCCCTAAGCCTCCCTAGGCTATGACTTTATCATGTCTTCAAGAAGACCTCAGAGGTCCCCAGAAGACACCTTGGGGCAGTCCCCAGCACAATCCTCTGCCAGATCTGAGATGCTGCCTCGGCTTCACATGGGAAACAAACCTCCAGCAACAGAAGGACCCAAACCCACCCTCCGTATGGGCAAGGCGCTTGCATGGATTGATGAGGACAGTGCAGTGATGTCTCAGAGAGAGCTGGGGCTTAAAATATGGCCAGGGTGCTGCCCTGGGTTCCTAGGTGATGCTTGTCGGCTGTGCCCGTGACTTCTGCATCCTCTGCATCCTCCTTGGATGAGGTTTTGGCTGTCTCAGGAACAACAAAGGAGCCTCCCCTTGCCTTTGGCAAAAAAAGCCCCACATTGCTTCTTTAATGGATGCGTCAGGGCCAAAGTGGCTTGAGTCCAGCCAGAGGGTAACAGACTGCTTTCACTCCTCGCTGCTCCAGCGTGAACCCAAGCTGCCTGGAAACAGCGTGTTGGTGTCTCGGCATCCAAGTGCTCCTTCCAGGAAACATCAGCTGGTGGGGAGGGATGCGGCACCTTGGCATCCGCTTCCCTCGCTCCTCCGCCTTCCCCAGGAGAGAGGCCAGCATGGGGTTAGGCCAGCCATCAGGACCACAGCTGGAAGCAGGGTCAGTAACCTGTGGGCTTGTGGGGTTGCAAAAGACCAGATTTAAAGGGGGGTAGAGCTCAGCCCTGTCCAAACAGCAGCAGAGGAGCCAGTGCCTCCCTGCCCACCCCTCTGGGCCTTGTACTACCTCCAGAAAATCTCAACCCTTCCTGCAGCAGGACGATGCTTGGGCTTGCAAAGCGTTGGCAGTATGAGCTCAGCCCATCTCAACCAGCTGCTGGAGGATGCATGGACACATCTGTACAGCTGTGGAGCTCGCTTTCCTCCCCCGGGGACATTAAATTTAAATCTCTGTGGGCACTGGAGCTGGTGTGAGGGGATGGGATGCAGCCCTGGGCTCCCTCCAACCCTCCATTAATGTCTTGGTGTGTTGCTGCCCATGGTGCCCCCTCACCACCCTCGTTATCCCCCTCACCCCCACCCTGCCTCCAATCCGAGCCTTGGGCTAATCCCACCCAATTTTCAGTTAGTAAACCCAAGGCCAGTTCATTGCTGAGATTTAGGTTGGGGAAGCAGAAATGTGAGCTGAGTCTAAGGGAGAAAATGGGGGGGTTGGGGTGGGGTGCAGAAAAGCTTTTCTGGGCTGTTTTACAGCCCGGCTGAGAAACCCCTTAGCAGGATGCCAAGCAGTGTACTCTTGGTTTGAAATAAAATTTCCTAAAAAAGTGGTTAAAGCAAATTATTCTGGTTTCGGGTCCCAGCATCCCATCCCATCCCCCCCCCAGAAAAATACTCTCAGTTAAAGAGTATGGGGGGAGGTAGCTGGATGTGGCTAGTGAGGGGCTGTGCCTCAGGGCCCCTGAAACCAGCCAGAGATGCTCCCCAATATCAGGTCCTGCTGAGGAGTGGCCAAACCAAGGGTGTTCTCCCTGTTCTCCCTCCAGCTGTGCTCAGGCACCAGTGGGTGCTTTGTAATCATGTCCGTGCAAACCCTCCCTCCACCGAGCAATGTGCAGCCGGCCTGAGTAACGAGTAAGCCTGTCAAGGAGACGAAATGAGGTGTTAGACCGGATTTATTCTTCCCAATGTGTTTCCAATTTAAAGAAGAAACCCTCTCCTCCCATGTGAGGCTCATTTTTTCCAGGCATTTAATTCCTGTGCATTCTTCTGGCCAGGGCTTGTAGGTGGCCATCACTCTCTGGCTGGGGGTGGGACTGATTTGGGTTGTTGGGGTTTTTTTGTCTTCTTTGATTGATTTTTTGACCCGAGGTATTTGGCAACATCTGTCCTGCTGCAACAAAAAAAAAATAGCCTGCGGGTTTAATGCTTTTGCTTACGTTCCTGGTTTCCTCTGACTGCTGCAATCTAAATTCCAAGTAGCTTTAAAGTTATGTGGGACCCTCAGGATGAGTTTGGCACTTGGATCCCTTTGGAAATAATACCTCACCTCTCATGCCCACTAAAACCTTAAAAAAAAACCCCAACAAATTAAGAAAATAATAACATGATATTTAAAACATTTTAAATGAGGTCATGATGATTATTATTGATCTATCGATAATTAATGACAATATTATCCTGATTCTCTTGCTTCTAACATCACTGGCTGGTCCAAGCGACAATGGTTTCCATCCCAGTCCAGCTGCTCGCCCATCCCTGTTTCCCTCCTCCTTCAGCCTTGCAGCTGTTCCCCTTCTCCCCACCCCAGCTTTCCTTGGGGGGAGGTTTTGTTGAAGGTGGAAACCCCCCCTACACAAACCATTCCAACCCCCTGAGATGATCCTTCCATTTCAGTGCAGAAGTTTAAAGGACTAATTGCAGGGCGTGCTGCCACCCTGACCCCAGCTCCATCAGACCCAAACCTGAAGCTTTCAGTGCCGGAACAGCAGCTGTGCCACCTCCCCCCTGGCCCCCAGTCACCCCCCAGGAGCAGCAGCACCCAGCATAAGTTCTGCTGACCCCCCCGCAAAACTCCCCTATCTCTTTTTAAATTGACACCACTGTGTTTAAATATGGTATGTCTCTGTGTATGTTTATGTAATTTTATGCATATTTATTCACGTTTTTTGCAGGGTGGGCAGGTGTCCTGCCCCAGACCTGGCTGCATGAAGGGTCCATTCCCCATTTTCCCTTGATGTGGGACTTTTGGTCCTAATCTTCTTGTCTACCTGCTCAGTGATGCTTTATACCCCCAACCCCCAGTATGGGCCAGTCCAATGTCAGCCCCCAGAGACACAAATCCCCACCCAGTGACATCATTTCCCCCCCCCTTTCTCCCCCCATCTGCCCTCCCTCAGAAAAATAAACCCCATCCAAGTGCCCTGGCTAAGCCTTCAGACCATGGCACTGAAACCTATTTGGTTTTATCCTCTTGGGACCTTTGAGGTAAATAAAGCAAAACTTTTAAAAACAACAAAAATAATTTTAAAACCCCCAAACACACCCCACACCCCCCAAATAACCAAACTGCTGAATTGCCCTGAGAAAAGGCTGTCTAGGGAGAGATGGGCCAAAAAATGGTCACTGGGACAGCAGCGTTAGCCTGCCTGGTGAAAGCTCCACATACCTGTCTGTTGTTGCTGTTGTGGTTTTTATAAGAGTAAGAATAATTTAAAAATTTGTTTTACAATTATTTCCCATTCCTGGCCCAGCACTAGTGTTGATTTCCAAACCTGGCTCCGTCCCCCTGCTGCCCCATCCCCTCCCTGCTCAGCATTGCTACTCCGCACAAGCGACCTTGGGATCTGGGTGGCTGGCGCCCATACCAAGGAGCCTGGTGGGAGCTGCAAACAACGCTGAGACTCCAGATTTTGGGGTGAGCAGCATGGGAAATGGCCAAGAAAGTGTCCTGCTTCTCCCTGTTCCTGCAGAACTCAAGCAAACGGGATTTGCTGTGCTGCTGCCAGGACCCCTTGACCATCCCCGGAGCATCCGTCCAAAAGCATCCCAAAGCCACCACACACATGCACCAGGCAGGTCACAAAAGTCACCGACTTCAGTGTCTTGCTTAAAAGAAAAGCCAAGGGCAATGACAGCCCGACCTTGTGCAGCACTGTATGCTGGCAGGCAAAGGTCAGCGCTACAGGAGCCACAAAACTGCCGAAACACAATCAAGTGCTTGTCACCCCTAGAACTGTGAGGAAATAAATGATGGTTTTATTTCCTGGGAAATCATTTTTTAACCCTTGCAGTCAGTGCTGGGTTTACTCAGCCTGGCAGAAGCCTGACGTGACGTGAAGTTTAATTCCTGAGAAAATGAGGCTGGAAAACAGAGGCGATGGTGGCTGTAACACTATGATGTGTAAAACTACATGGGACCTCTGCAGCCGAGACATAAATCTGGAGGTGGTGGGAAAGCTGTTGGAGGGAAGGAGGGGACATGCTCCGCTCTGTGTTCCATTCCCCAACTTGGGATGCTCTGCCCTGCACCAATGCATTTCAGCTTGCCCGTGCCTGGGGTTTGGGTTTCTTTTATGTTGCTGCTCCCTTGGGATCCGGCAAGAAAATGCCGATTCCCCAGCGCTGAGTTCTCAGCCCACTGTAATCCTGATTGCCAGAGGAAAACATGGTGATGACAAAAAAAAATCCCTCCAGGAATGACAGACCTCTGCCCAACGAATGGCGCAGTAAATACCCAAAAAACAAATTAAGCCTCCTGCCATGAGGAGATGCGGGCATCACTCCCAGCCCCACTCCCTGAGGCTCCGTCCCCCTCTTCTCCCCACTCCACCACCACCCCCCCATCCCCTCACCTCCCAAGCATTGGGCTTTTCAGCTCCATGGGTCCCTGGGAACATGCACACATCACAGCTAAAACTGCACATGACCCACCACATGAGGACAGCAATGCCACCAGCACATGCCAGGAAGCCCTGTTGGCATCAAACCCAGGAAAGCTCCTCTCCAGCCCCCACAGGCTCTAATTCAGCTGGGGAGCAGCATGTCTGTCCTGCCAAACGTCCACATAAACACTTCGGCTGCTGTACTAGACCGTGTTTGCTCTGCTCACCCTTTCTATTGTGTTTTTCCCATTCCCACTGCTGCCAACATCCCTTTTCTTAGAGGAAACACAGTTTCTTCCTTCAGGAACATTCCCAGTGCCCAGCTTGAGTCCGTCCTACATTCTGTGAGCGGATGTGATGGGAGGTTGTCCCACTGCTCCATGCCGAAAGATGACCTGGCTGAAGCCGGAGCAGCTTGTGGAGGTGGGAGGCAGGGGATAGATGCTCAGTGGGATAGATGCTCCGTGGGAAGGCAACACGTGCCCTGTGTGACAAGCACCGCAACCCTGCCACAGCATCTTGATTCCCATTCAGATCGGCTGGACCATCCTCTCCCGCACTACACGGGCCATTGCTGAGCAGCATCGCACGCGAAAAATGCCACCACTCCTGTTCCCCATCGCTTCGCTGAGCAGCAGCAGGCAGCTCTGGCTACTTCACGGATGGGTGCCAGGAGAAGAGCAAGAGGTTTCGGCTGCCCCGTAACGCAGCAGACTCGAAATGTGGGCACGCATTCCCACATCCCATCGCGGCCGGTACCCACAGCTTCACCTCTGATGCCCACAGCCTCACCTCTGTGCTCTGGACAAAGGGACCATCGGGCTCAGTCACCATCCAGCGCCGGGTGCACCAAAACCCCTTCCTGGAGCCCCAATTCCTGCAAAAGGCCGCAGCGTGGGGCTGGGCTCTGGAAACCGCCAGTGCCTCCGCAGCCCTGAACAGGGCCGGGAGGGGAAGAAGCTGCAGGGGGACCGGCAGTGGGGATCGCTTTGGGGGGGCGGGGGCGGGAACAGCTCCCTGTACAGACCTCCTAGGGCCGTTACTCAGGCTGCCGGAGCCACAGGGTCCGCAGCGGATCTGCAGCAAGCCCAGCACCCCCTCCCCGCCCCCCCCCCCCCGTCAGCTCTGCTCGGCTCCGTGCGCCCCGTCGGGGCCCGCCCCATCCCCATCCCCAGCCACCAGCTTCGGAGGGGGACGGGCAAAGCCCGCCCGGGGCCGGGGCCGCTCCGGGGGCGGGCGGAGGCTCGTCCTCCCGCGGAGGCGGCTATAAAGCGGCTCCGAGCCACGGCCGCAGGCAGAGCAGCCATGAGTGCAGCGGCGAGTCCCGACGGGGCGGCCACAGGGCCGGTGCTACCGATACCGCCGGTGCTGCTCCTGCTGGCCGCCGCCATCCTGCTGCTGGCCGGGGCCCGCCGCCGTGCCGGAACCGAGCGAGGGGGGTCGTTCAGGCGGAGCCCCCCAGGACCCTTCGCTTGGCCCTTGGTGGGCAATGCGCTGCAGCTGGGCCGCCTGCCCCACTTGGCGTTCGGGCAGATGGCACGCCGCTATGGCAGCATCTTCCAGCTGCGGCTGGGCTGCCGGCGCGTCGTGGTGCTCAACGGGGAGGCGGCCATCCGACAGGCACTGGTAGGCTCGGGTGTGCATTTTGCTGGCCGCCCTGATTTTCCATCCTTTGAGCTGGTGTCTGGAGGGCACAGCGTGGCTTTTGGGTCCTGCTCGCCCTGTTGGCGGGCTCGCCGGCGCCTGGCCCACACTGCCCTACGCACCTGCTCGACGGCGGCTGAGGTAGAACAGCACGTGGTGGCTGAGGCAAGGGACCTCGTCAAGCTCTTCCTGCAGCGCAGCCGAGGCAGCGCCTACTTCGAGCCCTCCCCGCTCTTGGTGGTGGCCAACGCCAACGTCCTCTGTGCCCTCTGCTTTGGCCGCCGCTACGACCATGCCGACAGTGAGTTCACAGCACTGCTGGGCCGTAATGACCGCTTTGGGCAGACGGTGGGGGCAGGCAGCATGGTGGATGTGCTGCCCTGGCTCCTGCGCTTCCCCAACCCCGTGCGCCGTGTCTTCCGTGACTTCCAAGCCCTCAACCGGGAGCTGCACAGCTTTGTGTGTGCCAAGGTGGCACAGCACCGCCAGACCTTTGACCCGCACACCCTCCGCGATGTCAGCGATGTCATGATCGCTGCCGTGGAGCATGGAGGCAGGCCCCCTGAGGGACTGGGACCCAAGGATGTGGAGGGTGCTATGACGGACATCTTTGGCGCGGGGCAGGACACCACATCCACAGCGCTCTCCTGGGTCCTCCTGCTGCTGCTGAAGCACCCGCAGCTCCAGCGGGATCTCCAGGCCCAGTTGGACCAGGTGGTGGGACGCTCCCGCTTGCCTACAGCTGAAGACCGGCCCCACCTGCCCCTCCTGGAGGCCTTCATCTATGAGACACTGCGCTACAGCAGCTTCGTGCCCATCACCATCCCACATGCCACCACAGAAGACGTGGAGCTTGAGGGCTTCCACATCCCCAAGGGAACTGTCATCTTCATCAACCAATGGTCAGTCAACCATGACTGCAGCAAGTGGCCCAACCCGCAATGCTTTGACCCCATGCGCTTCTTGGACACGCAGCAGCGCCTGGACCGCGACCAGGCTGGCAGTGTCATGATCTTCTCGGCCGGACAGCGGCGCTGCATTGGCGACCAGCTCTCCAAGCTCCAGCTCTTCCTCTTCACAGCCATCCTCCTCCACCAATGCTCCTTCCATGCCAACCCAGCCGAGCTCCTCACCATGGACTGCATCCATGGGTTGGCACTGAGGCCACGGCCCTTCACTGTCACCGTGCAGCAGAGACACCCTGCACTCATCCAGCCCTGAGCATCTGCTGGGACTGGGGGCTGGGTCCCGCCTGTGCTGCACTCCCTCACTTTGGAGCTGGGGCAATAAACACCTTTGACATGGGACCTGGCTCTGTTTGTTTTCTCCTGGGGGGTGGTGGCTGGAAGCATCATTCATGCCCAAGCCCCCATCTCACATTCTCCACCCCAAGAGAGGCCAAACCCACCTTGCCACAGGGACATCCCTACCCCTTAGCCCCAGGGTGGTGCAGCAAGCAATTTGCTTCATCCATCATAGCATAAGGCTGGACCCAGGGTATTTGGGTGGGGACTGCACTTCCCAACATCAAGGAAAGCCATGTGGGAACTCAGGGATGCCGGGGGTTCTTACTGACAGAGCTTAAGAAGCCTTTCAGATGCCGGGGAGGCAGGAAGGTGGCTCCGTCAGTTTGAAGCCATAACCAAAGTCTGCCTGCTCTACTTTCGGTGTGAAAGGAGTTTTGGGAAGGGTTTGAGGGTTTCTCACTGCCCCTCAGATTCCAGGGGAGAGGCTTGTGGTGTGGGGTGAAAGTGTTCCATCCATGGGGATGGAAGAATACTTCTGCAGGGATGGAGCAACCCAGGGGAAGGTGTTTCTCTTCTATGATGCCTCAGGCACCCAAACATAGGCTCTGAAAGGGTACTGAGCCCCCTGCTAAAACAGGCTATGTCCTGTCTCTAAAGTCAACCTTTTCCTTCCAAAGTCAGCTCCTGGATGACATCTGGCAGTGGCACCTGCAGCTGTAAGGAAATCCTCATTGCTTGGGCACAAGCGCTGGCAGCCCACAGCAAATCCGTCACTGAGCAATTTTTTTCAGGCTTAGGTGAAACTAAGGGTACTTGCTTTCCATCAGGGTGTCTTCAGCTTCACGTGGTCCCCAAGAGAGGACAGCAGCAGTTACACAAGCTAAAGCTGAGCTCATCTCCGTGCCAACCCTGGGGAGGGGGCACAAATCCCCTCCCACCACCAGTAACTTACCCACAGCCCATTTATCTCCTTCAGAGATCCCACTGATGGGAAAGGCTGGATGCATGGAGTTCTGGGGAGCAGGGGCCTGTGCTCCTGTTTGCTCTCAGCAGGAAGATGCTGGTCCTAAAAAAATCAGGTTGGGATTTCCCAACTGTCCCAGTCACAAATTCCTTTCTCCTTCTGACTTCATGGTCATTTGCCCCACTGAAATATGGCCCCAGCAACATTCGGTGTTATGGGATGTTTTCATACCCACGCGCCAGCTCTTCACATGTCATGACTGGCGCAAACACACACCATAATTCCTCCCCCACTCCATGAATATCACAATGGGGATTTGAAACCCCTCTGACGTCCATGCTCTGCTGAGCATCAAGGCTGGGGTCTCCCTGCTGAGCATGAATAAACCCACGGTTAGCAACAGCGCTGGGGTAGCGGGGTTTGACAGCACATCCAAGTTTCTCCTCCTCTTTAGACACACATCTGTGAAAATATCCCTGGAGACCTCATAAGACAGAAGTGGGTAATTATCCTGGTGTCATACACCACCTGCTCTGAGTTTTGCCACCAACCATCACGTCCAGCTCTTAGGGTGCAGCCAGGCGCCCTCTGCCCCTCAGCAGCATCATCAGGACATGCCAACAACACAGGCTCCAGCCCTCCTTGAGCTGGGGCCAGACTTCCTGCCCGGGACCACAGCCTGATTATTTATGGGTTGAGTAACACCAGAGGGAGTTTTATGGGTTGAATAAAACCAGAGGAACAATCGTGGGAACAGCCCCAAGGATGTGCTCCAGGCTGTCTTGCACCCCAGTTGCCCCAGGGACTCAGCACCAAGTGAAGGCAGTGGCAGCAGGGTGAGGTGGAAGCTCAGGACCAGGTTCACATCCTCTGGGCTCCCTTTATGACAAACTCCCCAGGGTTTTTCCTCACCTTGTTCACCACTCACTAGCAGCTGATGTGGTGCTTGTGGCAGAAACCCCTCTGCCCAAGGCAGCTTGGCCTTCACATGTCCCACCCTGCCACGAGGTATTTACACTCAAGGCATTTCATGCTCCAGTGGTGAAGGTTTAGGCACAGGCCTTTGCCATGGCACTGAAGCGCAGCCACATGGGAGGTCAGGGCAGCGGCGTGCCAAGCCTATGACCACAGCTCTTCTCTCCACAGCAGGGGGAGGAATCTGCTTCCAGCACTTACTCGAATGATTTTGCAATCCTTTGACCACCTCATTTCTCACACTGCCAGGAAACATGATTTTTTCGTTGTTGTTGTTGTTGAAGATGGAAGCGGGATGCTGGGAAACACGGCGGGAATTCACGCTCCCCAGTGTCCAAGCTGGTTTCTACTCCTCATCTGCGGCGACAGCCATCTTCGCACGCAGGCGGGTACTGCGCTGCTCTGGACAGAGCTATTTGGCCACTGAAATGCCAGAACACAGTCTCCACTGCTAAAGCAAAAGACACGTGAGAGATGTGGCTGCAGAATGGAGCCCTTAGTGAGGAAGAAAAGCAACTGCCGGTTGTTAATCCTGCCTTCCAAACAACTTGCTGCAGGTACAGAAGCAATGCAGTGCAGGGAGCCCAAGCAAATCTCAGAGGCTCTTCTGCTTTTCATAAACAACTTAATTATTAAAACCCAATCCAAAAGGCCTTCAACGTCTACGTTGTGCTCAGGCTGACAATGGGCCAGCAAAGGAGAAGCTGATGCTTGCTTCAGGGTACGGTTTTAACAATGGGGCTCTTGGAAGGACAGTCCTGTGTTATTGTCTTCAAGGCCTTTGGCCCTGAGAAGGTTTTTACTTTGGGGAAGGCAGAAGTTAAAGACATCTCAACTCAATCACTGGCTACTGAGGTTCCCGGGATCACACTTTCATGCCCAATAGAGCCAGGGCTGCCCACACACACGAACACCAAAGCAGGGAAGGGCTGCAGCAAGCTATTGTCTGTGTTCAACCTTACTCCCTCTTCCCCCCCCATTTTCTTCTCAATTTCCCTTCACAGTGAAACCATTCCTCAGAGATCTGCTGCTTCTCTATCCCATTCTGCATACAGTACTCAGAACATGAGCCAAGTCAACTTACGCAAACGTTAATTCTGTCTGGGTTTTCTGCTGAGAAGAAAAACCCAACCATTTATTTTTTATAATGAGATGGGCTCAGGCTGAGTAATGCAGACTAAACCCACAACTGCTCATTCACCCCAACCTGAAGGCCAATCCCATAGCAGGATAATTGCTGGGAGAAGCCTTCGCCCTTGCAGTCCTTCCACTTCAGGTTCTCCCTTAAACCAAGCTGGCTCTGTGCAGGTTGGATTGTGCCAGGGAATTTCCTAGGAATTATCAATGTCACTGAACCAACAGAATCTGGGTTTAGCAGAAATAAGCCAGGGTGGGAGCCAGAATGCCTGTCTCCTTCCTAGGAGGAAGCAATGTTGACATTTCTAGTCCAATACTGAGTCAGAAGCTTCCCGGCACACGGGAGAGGTGGTCACAGCTCTGGTATGCTCTTTTTATTGGAAACCAGCTCTGTAACTCAATTTGCGCTTAAATCCCTCTTTCTGCACAGGCTGCCCTGGTCCAAGCCATAGGGTCAACGCCCCTCTCTCCTCCGAGAGCTCCAAGGCTCTCAAAACCCTCTTCCCAACTGCACTCAAGCCCCACTTCCCGGCTCACCAAGTTAACACTGAGGTCCCTGTCCAAAGTCATTCCCATACTTCTGGTGGTGGTGGTGATCCAGGCATCGAAGATTCATGTTAATTAAACCCAGGGCACATCCATCCCCAACTGAGTGTCCTTGGCATACCACACCATGGCTGAGCTTGTGCCACAGGTCCCATCTGGCATCTGCTTCTGGTGTCCCCTTCTCACCCCAGCAGCACATCTCGGCAGGATACCCCTTGTATTGACTCTGGCTCCTCCTCTTGGGTAATGAAAACTCTCTATGAGGTGATGTCCTGGTTTCAGCTAAGATGGAGTAAATTTACTTTTTAGCAGTGGATGAAATGTCATGTTTGGGAGTTAGGATGAGAGCAGTGCTGATAGCACCCTGATGTTTCTAATTGTTGCCAAGCAATCAAGGACTTTTTCAGTTCTTCATATTTCCCTACTAACGAGAAAGGAGGGGACACAGCCAGGACAGGTGACCTCAACTGTCCAAAGAGGATATTCCATGCCAATTACATCATGCACAGTATAAAGGGGAGACTGGGAGGAGAAGGAAAAAAACCCTCCAGGATGTGCGGTTTTTGGGGACGGTCGGGTTCCGGGACGGCTCTGGGCTGTATGGCCTGAGTTGTGTGGTTCAGTGAGAGACTGCATTGTGTATCACCAGTTTCTTGTATTTTGTGCTCTACAGTCGTGTTATCATTGTTGTATGTTTTTTATCTTTTTCTGCTATTTTAGTAAACTGTCCTTATCCCAACCCATGGGGTTTTGGTTTTCTAAGTTTTGCTTTGGTTTTTTTTCCCTCTTTACATTTTCCTTTCCTTCCCACACTCCCCCCTCAACTGTCCCCCCCCCATCCTTTTGTTAAAAAAACAAGCAACTGTGTGGGGCTCAGCTCCCGGCTGGGGCTAAACCACCACAGGTGGCCCAGCACACCAGAGGACACTGTGGTTCTACCTCAGGGAGGAAGTAAAAGGGAAGGGATTGCAGAGTCGTCACATGCCATACCCAGCCCCAGTCCCGCTCCAGGGCGGGACAAAGGCAAGCACTGCGCCTGAGCAAGGGCATCTTCCATCCCAGCAGCTCCCACCTATATCACCCAAGGACAGGGATGTCAGGTCTGCAATGCGCTGGCACACAAGTGATCCTGCTCAGCCATGGGCTTCCCTCAGGGAGCCCAAACCTCCATTCCCACTTCACGACTGTATTTCACCCTAAGCAGACACCACTGGCAGCCCCTGGAAGCCCTCCACAGGGCTCTGAGCCCGGGGAAGCTGACACCAGCTGTAAGGATAAAGAAGGTCGCAGAATACTTGCACCGAAGCACAACGGATTAGCCACCTTTATTGAAAACCAGGGTCATTACATCAGACGCCAGGCAGATCCCCAACTGGCTGCCAGGCTTCTTCACCCACATGTGCATCGGCAGAAAAAGCAGGAGAGCGGCACAGGTAACAAAGCAGGATCATCCCTCCCACCACCCCATCCCACTTTATTTCAAACAAAATGGCACAGAGAAATGAAATTAAAGAGCCTCAGTTCTTCAGTATCATGGTTTAACCAAGGGTAGGGACGTTGTAAATTAAGACAAGAGTCACTCAAGGAAATGGTTCCCCCCTCACCCTGGTAAAATGTCTTGATTTCCACGTTGTCCCAGAGTTCCCAAAGAAGGAACAGCTTTCCCCTCCCCGCGGGCGGCATGGCAAGAGCCTAAGGCAGACGACACGGTTTATTGCTAAAGACAATAAATGAACGCTAAGCATCGTTCATATGGATGTGCTTTAGTGCCTGACCTCCACATCAACCTGTAAGCTACCCTATTGGAGTTAATTATGCTAATCAGTCGTGTTCTTCCAGGAAAAGGAAAAACCAAAAGGTTCTTTGATCATTATGTTATAACTCACAGATGAGACTGCAAATGCCAAAACATGGCTTTTGTCTGCGCTCAAAAGGATCTGCACATCCTGGCATCGCCTTTCCTTTTCTGAGACATGTTAATTAGGTTCCAGCAGATACAGCAGACTAGAAAAAACACCATGATGGACAGAAACCTCCACCCAGCTGTCAACAGAAAGCAGCAGTCTTTCTGCCTCTGCAGGAAATCCTCCCTGTAGGAAAACTGGTGTAATGGACTTCTCGGCTCTGGATCCCCCAGGAAAGAACCAGACCTCACACACAACGGGTACACAGGAGCCAGGTGCCAGACCCCGCTCCAAAGCCAAAACTCAAGTCTAATAAAGAAAAAAAAACAACCCCACAACACCCCTCCCCCAACCCAACACACAAGCACAATCACATGGGAAGCTTAAAGCGTTCACTGAAGGGCTGAAACAGAACGAAAGGCTGCACCACGTGAAACAACCGAGGATGAAGAGTGGGATGAAGCACCATCCTCAGCAGCCATCCTCATCCCTTGCCCCCAGGAAAGCATGTCCCTTCACTCCAAGGTAGGAGAAGTTCTGGTCGCAGCCCAACGCCCCCCACCCCTGCCGAAGAAAATGAGCCCAGCTTCAAGTGAGAAACCTGTATCTGAACACACTGCAGCCCGTAACAGGGAGCTGCATCCCTCCAGCAGCACTCCTACAAGGAGTTGGGATGGAGACTGCTCCTCTGGAAAGATGCAGCCAGCCCACATGGCATCACTGGCTACTAAGAGACAAGTGAAACACTTTCCTCAGGCATCAGCCTCCTGAAGTTCAGAGGGCTGAACCAACACCCATGGGCCGAGACACTCAAACTTAATGCGGGGCAGACTCTGAAGCACCAGAGGAAAGGAATGGCAATGCAGCATCTCTCCAGCCCCTTGCTGCTTTGAAAAGGGGAGTCCCGAAACACCAGAGGAGAGTTTCAGCCCGCGGAAGTGGATTGAAAGCTGTCTCCGGAAAAGCCATGACCTTAAGTCTCCTCAGCACAGTTCATGCTTTTACAAGTCACCACAGGTGAAGCCCTGAAGGAGCTGTAGGTATAAAAGCTGCAGGCTCTGGGGAGCATGAATATTTCCTTTTCCCCGAAACCATCTCCTTTTGGAAGGCAGCAAGGTTTAAGCAACACACAGAGCAGCCAACATCACTAATTAATACATCACTCTGGGACTTGCTGTCAGGGAAAGGCAATACAAGCATGGTGAGCTATGTGACTGCTTTGAGAGCTATTACCATTTTTCTGCAGAAAAAACCCAACCAACCCAAAACACAACAACAAACCCTGCAAATGTTCCCTGAAAGAATCAAGTTGCTGGTCATCATCTTTGGGATATCACTGCAACGGACTTCCCAGCCCGGCGTAAGCAATCAGAAAGAAAACAGCTGAAAAAAACCCTGGTGCAAATATTTAAGGAGTGGACATTCAAAAGAAAAAGAAAATAAATGCAGAGCAAGGGAGATTCACAGGAAGGATAAAGGCAGCTTCACCATCACAGCGAAGAACTCAAGGAAGAACACAGAAATAGAGACAGGTGCCGGGTTACCCATCGTGTTCTCTAGGATGCGAGGCTCAACCCCAGCCTATCAGCATCCTGTTCTCCATCACCAAGCATCCTGTTTTAGCATGACAAGCAAACAAAGCTAATTGCATGCTTGCCTGGACCTCACATTTGTTCAGCACCAACATCTTAAAGTTTAATTTGGATGATCAAATAAAATAAAGCTAAAGAGCGTCAAGCCCGTGACACAGGGAGTTGTTAAGCTGGAGTTTCCTACACGCTTCCCCTTCGGTGTTACTGTCGCGAAGTAAAAACCCAGATGTTTAACGCACTGGTGCGAGGGGTTGTAAAGGGTGATGGGGAGTGTTTTATTCGGGCACTTCTTCACTCCACGCTTCACAAGCATGGCGGCAGGACGTAACCAAGCGTTACAAACCCAGCGCCCAGTTAGCTGCCAGCTGGAAGGGGAAGGCTGTCAGGAAAGCCTTGCTGGGCATTTGGGATGCTTCAGAGTGCAGTTTGTGCCTCACCACCTACATGCAGCGTAGCTTCCGCCAGTACCCGGGAGCCATCGGAGCAAACATCAGTTGGCAGCAGCACCTGCGTGGTGCTTTGCTGCAGGATATCCCACTGCTGTGACAGTGTTGACTGGTAAATGGCCACTTCTCAAAGGAAGGTATCGCACCCAAGCCACAGCAGCCAAGTTGAGAGGGATGTGAGAACTTTTCAATGGGAGGGAAGGGAGTAATGCCAGTGGGACCAAGTCCTGAAGTTTAGAAACTTGGTGCTCCCCTCTCTGACAGCAGCAATGCCCCACATAGGAGTAATGGTTTGTATTGTGGAGGAAATCATGTTGGTCCCCTGGCAGTAACGCTCTAGGACGAGCATCACTGGTTTTCCCAGTAGAAAACCAGTAAAGTAGCTTAGGCAGAGCTGGGAGGGACTGGAAGGGGATGCTTTGGACATCATCACCAATTTTTTCTCAGCAATGAAGAACCACTGAACCCCAGGCCGGTTTGGGTGGGGAGGGCCCTCAAAGCCCCCCAGTCATTGACAAGGACACCCTCCACTAGTCCAGGGCACCCCACAACTCACTCTTGTAAGCCACTGTGGTCATCTTTTTCTGATGTTGCCCTAAGTGAGAGCGGCAGCACGCTGCACCAGCAGGCTGAGGCTGTGAGAATGTCCCACTGCCTGTGGTGTGTCATGCTGGTGACAATCAGTGGCAGCCTGAGCACCCGGCTCAATGCCATGTGTCACCAGAGTATCTGTGGAAGGCATGCCATCGGGCATTGCAACCAGTGACACATGGCAGTGAGGAAAAGAGGAAACACTTAATGGGGGAAAAAACATCAGCCGAAGACTTCTCAGGCATCGGCTGAGGCTCAAAAGCAGGCACACCTGAAGTTCCATCATCAGGCTGGTAGTTTGTGATATAAAATACATGTGTGTATCTATAAATACATATACATTGTGTATCTATTTTATATCACAAAGTATCTCTCATATATATCTATGATTATATATATATATATATAAAGAAAAAAAATAATCACAAAGACCTTTACATCACAAACTGTACCTACCAACACCCCACCTGGTTTTAGGAATGGGACATTTTTTTTGAACATTAAAATCAACCACATGCAGTGCTGTAAGGAGGAAAACAACACATTTTATCTGACCAAACCCCTCTAAGGTCTTTTCCTGAATGTGCTGATGAGACTGCGGCATGTTTTTTCCTGTAAACTCTTGTGGCTTATCCACGAAGTGCAACTGAAGTTGTCAGGATCATGAAACCCCCTGAATGAGAATGTTATTGTCTGTGTAGTATCAAGTGGAACGAGCCTCTATTCCTGCCAGACCAAGCGCATCTCTTCAAGTTCCCTCTCGCTTTCTGTGTCCTGAAATGCAAGAAAAGCAGAGATAAGCACAAAGCCCATCTGAAGCTGTTAGAATTTCCCTCTGCTTCTCCAGCCCCAAATCAGGCTTGAAGTAAACCCCCCAGCTTACGCTTTCCCTCCTAATGCTTCTCCCCACTCCCCATACTTCCCTCTCGACACTACCGCCTTTGAAGCCCATTTAAGTTCTCCAAGTACCAAAGAGTTTCTCTCATGTTTCCTTTTGCGAGATGAGAACCAACAGCCAGACCGGCAGAATGCAAACCTTTGCTCCCTCACCGAATTTCAGTCTGGACAGATGCTTGTTTTTCCTTAACACCATGGAACTCATTTGATTGACGATGAGAACTAACATTTGCCAAGACTTAACAAAACCACTTAAACATTGGCTTCCTCACTTGACTCCCACTTTTCATTTCAGAGCAGGACAGAGAATTAACTGTTCATGTCTTTTCTGCCTGCAGCTCTCCTGGGCTTACCCAAACTCCATGCTTTTCTGATCAAACTCTTACGCCTTCAACAGATTTCTTGGTCTTTTGGGGGGAAAAAACCCTCATTTTATTTGTCAGATGCCCCACACATGAACTTTTCCAACCAGCAAGAAAGCTCCTCACCAGGGAGAGCTGGGCTGTTCCCTCAGCTCCTTCAAATTTTTCATTATTTTGCTGGACTGTTTTAGGCATTGGGATAAGAAAAGGAAAGAGTCCAGCAAAGGAACAGAATACTTTAAAACCTGGGCTTACAAGCTGGAACATCTTTTAGAAAACAAAGTTATCTCCATAACTGTTTTATCTCCGCTCGAGTGCTTGCTGAGACTGCTACCTCTTTTGTATTAGCCGGCAGCTCTGAAGCGAGATTTATCCAGAGGACAGCTGCAGAGTTGTTCCCAAGGTCCCTGTAACACTACGAATGAAAAACGACAACAAGAGAAAAGTTAAATTGGAAAGAGCAGGCAGCAAATGTAGCTGAGCAATTATGGACCCTGGCAGCCAATAAAAAGAGCAATTTCTGCCTCTTAACCATTTGCACTGCAGTGTTTCAGGGTTCTGACATTCCCTGCGGCACCCTTCAGTCCCAAAGCATTATAATCACCCTCAAATTAGGGAATACTGGGTTCCCTTTTTCGCTTGGGCAAGGAAACTGGTTTCTGGTTGGAGATTTTAATATTTCACTGGGTTTTTTACCATTTTCCAAGCTCTGGTTTTATTTCCATTTACACAGGCACTATTCCTCACACCACCCCTAACCCAAGGGCACATCATTGCAAAAAGCTTATGTTCCCTAGGCTGCTAAAAATGAGGTTCAACTGCAAGCACCATAACATCAGATATTCACAGGTCCCTCAGGTCTCCCAATAGGTGTGAAATATTCATGGGGAACTCTTCTCCTACAGCAAAGACACAGTTGCCCCTCTGGGTTTCAGTGCCTAGAGTCACGGAGGCATTTGGGGATGGCAAAATAAGCATGGTAAAAGTGGCTGCTAAAAAAACCACTACCCCAACCCACAGCAGTGTAGTCTATCACCTCAAGGCTCCTCAAGGCCCACGTCCCTGTGATGGGGCAAAAATGTCAGGAGATGACTATAAAACACGATTCTTTTCTTTGATGTTTGACCCACCAGAGCACTATCCCCTTTAAAACAAGGAGATACCAATTGCACTTTTTAAATTTTGTGATTAAGGATGTGACCCAGAGTGACAGAGCCTGGGATGAGATGGGGGGAACTTCATATAGGGTTTGGTCTGCTAAAAACCAAGAAGGGTGCTCCACTGGACGAGAGCAAACCAAAATCCTCCCAGAACTGAAACACACTGACCAGATGGCTTTTTCTAGAAGTGTTAGTCTTAGAAGATCTCGCGCTGCCATGGTGTCACATCCATGCACCCCACAGCCAAATACAATGTTTTAATACAAGTATTTCTGATCTCAGAAGCACATGGTTAAAGAAAGTAGTGAGTGCTGGCTACCTTGGCAATGTATACTCTCCCAGCTTTGGAAAATCCTGGGCTCAGCTCCTCAACCTACAAAGAATAGAGGGTGGTAGAGACAGAGAGAAGAAGACATTAGGACATGCAAAGGACACAGTTAACACATTTATCAGCCTTATGGCATCACTTTAAAAAGAAAAAAAATTAAAGTTTTAAAACCCCAAAGGTGACTAAACCCTACTTCTGTAAACAGATGGGTCAGCGTACAGGCTTCCTGTAGGCTTGCTTGGCTGGGTTAGCAAAGTCCTCAGGAACTCACAAAGTGCCTGTGACTCAGCATCCAGACTCTCACCTAATCCAAGTGCCATGGCAGAACAGTGATGCGGTGATGTTGGGCACTCAGAAGCCAAGGGGAGCTCAGCACCCACGTCCCTGACCTGATTTTCAACCTCTCCTCCCCAACATTGCAATGCCAAACCTTGACAATCTTCCCCCAGTTCTCACTATCTCCTTCCTGGCTATTAATTCCCAATTTCCCACGTATATCCCCCTTGGTTACAGTCACCACTCTCTGAGCACCTCTTTCCAGGATGTTCCTGTTCCAAACCCTTGGCTTGACCCATATCCCAGCTGCGTTCAACCTCTACCAAGGCAGCATGGAGAGCACACCACAGACACTGCCCCTCTGCTTAATCCTGTCGCCTGGCCTTAGAGCTAGTTTGGTTTGTGACTAACCACAGCAGAAAGCTGACGTGGAGCGTGCTGAGCGCAGGGAGTGCACTTGTTCAGGAGTAACTACCTTCCAGAGGGATGCTCACATGTCCTTTCCAACACCTCTCCACATCCAAACAAAGAACACAAGTTCCTGTTTTGAACCCTAGCACCACTCTAACTTACTCAAGCAACACACAAAGAAACAAATGCTTTTCCTCACACTTATCTCTGAAATGATTTAACCACTTTGGCTGCAGTATATTGCCCAGGGCTAATACTGATCATGCACTTCCTCCTCAAATGACCACATTTTGGCAGGATGGTAGGAAATGGAAGTAAGTGCGATACTCCCTGACATTCTGCAGAACTGCTGGCCTAGCTGATGTGTTATAGAGTGGGAGGGCAATTTGTTTCTGTGACACTTTATCAGAGGCACTTAAGAGTAGTTCTCATGGGCAGAGCCAAAGACAGTCTGTTTAACTCAATCAGCTCTGGAAGAGCCTCGCAACAGGAGCCCAAAGATGCGACTCAGGCCGTGTCCTGAGCACAGCTTCATCAGTGGGAGAACAAAAGAAAAGAGCCATGCAGAGGGGAGGATTTTTACATCCTAGGAAGCACTCCTAGGAGCATCTCTCTAGAAATACCTACACAACATGCCCCTGAAACCTTAAAGCAGTTATCTTCAGAAGCGCAAAATGGATAAGGCTGACCTAATCAGAGAGGCTTTTAATAAAGAAATCAGAATGACTAAGTGTATCTACCCAAGCATTCCCAGGGATGAGCTCAAACCGATCTTACAGAACCCGACAGAGACCAGACAATATGTGTTTGGCATCAAGCAATGAATTGCTCCACTTCTAAAAGGAAAAGTAAAGCCCTTAGAACCAATTCTGAACACTCTGGGTCTAGTTCTGATATCTCCAACATCACGTTTTTCTGTCTGGCTACTCTATAACAGAGGCTCCACATTTCTTTTTGCTTTCATCAACTTTTCCTCTAGAGACTATCATCCATGGAGCTGCACTACAGAGCACTGGGGGAGAGAGGGGTTTAAGCAGAGTACAAAGCACTCCATATCCACACTTGTGATTGCATTTGTCAAGCCAGTGATTCCCTGGCTTATCAGATTTCATTACCCGTAAGAAGTTCTGCAGTGCATCCTGCACGGTGGCTGTAGGGGGGGCTTCAAACAAAGCAGCAGCAGTCCTTTTTTCAAGCCATCCCAGGTGGGAAACCTGCCAAGACAGTTGAGATGCAACTGTGAAAGCCAGCAGAGACACATCATAAGCAGGAGTACACATACAAGGAACTATGTGGTTTCTTGTAGCTGGCTCACACACTGGGAGAATGCTGAAAACCTTGGTAGCATTGCCAGATTCACCTGTCCCTGTCCCGAGCCAGCTCTTGCAGTCCCGTACACCAGCTGCCACACAGACAGCGCTCAAAGCAAGCTCCATCTCTACACCTCACCATTAGAGCCATGCAACAGCACGGGTGGTCCAAAACCCCAAGCACACCAGTTGCGCAGCTCCCGATTCCACACGGGAGCAACGCAGACATGGAGCCTTCCCAACTTGCCCAAGAACATGTCACAGATTCACAGAATTGTAGGGGTTGGAAGGGACCTCAAGAGCTCATTGGGTCCAACCCCCCTGCCAAAGCAGGCTCCCTAGCTCATATTGCACAGATAGGCGCCCAGACAGGTCTTGAATATCTCCAGAGAAGGAGACTCCACCACCTCCCTGGGCAGCCTATTCCAGTGCTCTGTCACCCTCACTGTGAAAAAGCTTTTCCCCATGTTGGTGAGGAACTTCCTGTGTTCTAACTTGCAGCCATTGCCCCTTGTCCGGCCCCCACAGACCACTGAAAAGGGGCTGGCTAATTTGCCCTGCATCCCATGCTTAAGATAATTATAAACACCAATTAGGTCCCCTCTTAGTCTTCTTTTCTCTAGACTGAACAGTCCCAGCGTATTCCTCATTCCTCATTCCTCCCTTATTATCCTCATAGGGGAGATGCTCCAGGCCCTTAAATCATCTTCATAGCCCTTCTTTGGACTCTCTCCAGGAGATCCCTGTCCTTTTTACACCAGGGAGCCCAGAACTGGACACAATACTCCAGGTGGGGCCTGACCAGGGCAGAGCAGAGGGGGAGGATCACCTCCTTCGACCTGCTGGCCACACTCCTCCTGATGCACCCCAGGATCGCATTGGCTCTCTTAGCCACCAGGGCACACTGCAGGCTCATAGCCAACCTGGACCCCCAGGTCCCTTTCCATAGTGCTCTTCTCCAGCAGGTCATCCCCCAGCCTGTACTGATACATGTGGTTGTTCCTCCCCAGATGCAAGACTTTACACTTGCTTTTGTTGAACTTCATTAGGTTTCTCCCTGCCCAGCTTTCCAGCCTGTCCAGGTCTTGCTGGATGGCAGCGCAGTGTTCCTGCGTGTCAGCCACTCCTCCCAGTTTTGTATCATCAGGTACTTGCTGAGGGTGGACGTTATTCCCTCATCAGGGTCGTCAATGAAGATACTGAACAGGACCGGACCCAACACCGAGCCCTGGGGAACACCGCTAGTCACAGGCCTCCAGTCCAACTCTGCTCCACCGATCACAACCCTTTGGGCTCGGTCCGACAGCCAGTTCTCAACCCACCTCACTGTCCACTCATCTATCCCATGCTTTCTCAGCTTTGTTATCAGGATGTCATGGAAGACAGTATCAAAAGCCTTGCTGAAGTCAAGGTAGGTGACATCCACTGCTCTCCCTCCATCTACCCAGTTGGTGATGACATCATGGAAGGCTATGAGATTGGTCGAGCACGATCTCCCCTTGGTGAATCCATGCTGGCTACTCCTCATGACCTTCTTCTCTTCCAGTTGCTTGGAGATGGCCTCCAGAACAAGCTGTTCCATCACCTTTCCAGGGACAGAAGTGAGGCTGGCTGGCCTACAGTTGCTAGGATCCTCCTTCTTGCCCTTTTTGAAGACTGGAGTGTCACTGGCTACCCTCCAGTCCTCAGGCACTTCTCCTGTTCTCCAAGGCTCAGCTTCCGCCAGCTCCCTCAACAAACATGGGTGCATCCCATCCGGGCCCATGGATTTGTGTGCATTAATCCCTTTGAGATGCTCCTGGACCTCCCTCACCTCAACCAGAGGGAAGCTCTTCATTCCCCAAACATTACTACTTTCATCCAGTGTCTGTGGGTATCGGGGGGCCTTTGAAGTGAAGAAGGCATTCAGTATCTCCACCTTCTCGTCATCCCCCGTTACCAGGACACCCGCCTCGTTCAGTAAGGGGCCTACATTATCCCTGGTCATCCTCTTACTATTCACGTATCTAAAAAAACCCTTTTTATTATCCTTTATGTCCCTTGCCAACTGCAATTCCAAGTGGTGTCCTCACCATACAAAGATCCCTCAAGAGAGGCAGGCTAAACCTTCCCAACAGCAGACACTCAGGTTTTGAGAAAGAGTTAGCTATTCTAATTCTTCTGTGAAACCTTACTCACCTGCTCCTGGTTCCTCCCTCTCTAATAAGAAATACCCTGAAATTTCATTGGGGAAAGGACGCAGAGGACTGTAACTTCTGATAGCATCTTCTTTTGTTAACATTGTGTGATTTTTATAATGCAGAACAGCAGCACCACTACGTTTCTACATCCATCTGGTTTTGGTTCAGAGTGTCAGCAGCTCCAGGAGCACTAAGGGTGAGCAGAAAGCCCACAGCAGAATCAAGAGCTCTGAGCTTCCACTAGTTTAGCTCATGGCTCCTCTGTAATTACTGGTGTCAATTATACCAGCTACAATCTCTGCAGCACGACTTCATTCTTGACAGGAGCGAAGCACTCTCAAGTCATATAAACCAAGAAGTAGATAGGTATTGCAAACTCTTATTTCTTTTTATAGGCACTAAATCTGATTTATGGTATTTGACTCCAAGCTATTCCCTGTCAAGAAATACAACGTAGCCGGCACACTTCTTCTAATACCTCCAATACTTTGTGCAGTAAGGGCAGAGAAAACACATGCGAAGGATTATACAGACATACTGTGTGCAGAAACTCTTGCCATCCCTAAAATGTCCTTGATCACATCCATATGTACTTAAAGGATTGAAGGCAGCTTGTTTTTATCGAGTAAAGCATGAGAAATGGTAAGCTAGTTCACACTAGTGACCTTCCTAATCCGCCCTTTGCCATTTCACCTCCCGTGCCGTCTGCAGGGACGGAAAAATTTTGTCTGGAGCCCCGAACCCTTCAGAGCTCCAACTCAGAGCAGTTCAGAAGTAACACCGGGAGCAAACAGCTTCCCTCTGGGAAAAAGACAGAAACCAGGAAGAACGAAGAGCAGAAGAGTGCCAATAATAAATGAAACAGCAAAACCCAGCAGCTTTTACTGCTGTGCTGAGGTGTGCCAAGCACCCCTAAAGCCTTGTGCCGATTCGGGGACAAAAGCGTTACAATAGCAAGTGACGGGGCCAGTACAGAATGGCGCTCTCCATGCTTTGCAAAGCATCACTGTGCCCACAGTGCCATCAAGCTCTCACCACTTGCTTATTAAAAACCCACACCATGTAAAATCTAGTGCTTTGAGGTCACTGTGGTGTGAGGGTATGCATCTGAGGTGTAAGAGGCAGCAAGACAGAGAGAAAGACAGCCCAAAGCTTCTCAATTACAGGTAATAACAGGGCTTAGAGGAAAGTGGAGAGGCTCTGCATGGCACCATGTCCCAGCACATATCAGTACTGTGCTAAAAGCACCAAGGTGCTACATGTATGGGAACAGGAGCTTTGACATCACAGCAGGTTTTGGAATTCAATGCATTTGTAGTATTCATTCTTCTCAGCACTGTTTCAGGGCTGGAGCATTCCTAGATGCCACCCAAGTGGAACTTTCGAGCTCCTCCTTCAAGCAACAAGGATGTCTCCATTCCTCTACCTTCCCACAGAGCACCCAAGTTCAGCAGCTGAAGAGAACACTCTCAGTCTTTGCGGCTGGAACCCACCTATCCTTCATTCAAACAGGGATTAAATCTCAAGGAGGAAGAAAACAGCAACGAGTAGCAATAAGCTATTTTACCTGGTAACACCACCGGCCCAAAAGATAGTAAGACTTTGGATCCTCCGGTTTCAGTTCAATCGCTTTGTCAATGTGTTTCTGTGGAAAATCATCACCAGCACACATACGTTTTTGTTATAAGCAAATGCAATGTCCACAGCAGCAGGGGAACACATGTGGGAAAAGGAAAGGAAGAAATTGACAATTTCAGTGTCAGTGATCAATAAAATTCCAGCTACAAAGAGATCCTGAATTTTCTTAAAACTGTTTCAGTCACAAAGAAAACTGGTGTTTTATCAGCCTCAGAGACAAGAACTGCAACGCACAAAAAGTGAAAACACAGAATCAGAGACAGGTTTGGGTGGGAGGGGCCCTCAGAACCCCCCAGTGCTCCCCCCTGTCAGAACAGGGACACCCCCACCAGCCCAGGGTGCCCAAAGCCCCATCAAACCAAGCCTTGAACCCTGCCAGGGATCCAGGGCAGCCCCAGCTTCTCTGAGCACCCTGTGCCAGGGCCTCCTCACTCCCTGGGAAGGATTCTTGCCTCCCAGCTCTTCTCCAGCTGCCCTCCTGCAGCTTAAACCCATTTTAATGCCTCAGAGCTGATGGTCTGACCCAGTAAATGCTGATCAGCTAAAAACTGTCACTGTTGTGACAGTTGTGTCTGGAAATAATTTTACTAAAAGCAGCAGATATCAGGTTCTGAACATCACAGTCTAAACCTCAGAGAGGGAAATGGTGTAAGCTACATTTTAGACCACACCTTCCCATTCAAAAATATTTCAGAAGAGAGAAGTAAACTGGCAAAAAGGAGCAAGGTTTTTAAAAGAGCTGCCCTGTACTTCATTCCACCCTTTTTCAGAGCTTTGCCACAGCCAAATTCCTGGTGCTACCAGGGAGGCAATGGCTACATGCGGCCTGTTCTGCAGTAACCCATCCAGTTGCATCCTTCTACTACAAAAACATCCCTGCTTGGGATAAAGGGTGGGCTAGGGGATCTGAAGCAGAGTAACTCCTGCTCTGTGTTTCTGGGAGGGTGCAAGCACACTCACAGGCAGCGACTGAAGAAGAGTGACAGCATCAGTAGATAAAGGGAAGACGACCAATGTCATCTACCTGGACTTGTGCAAGGCCTTTGACACAGTCCCCCACCACATCCTTATCTCTAAACTGGAGAGATGTGGATTTGATGGGTGGACCAACTAGTGGATAAGAAACTGGTTAACAGACCGTAGAAAAAGGGTGGTGGTCAATGGGTCTATGTCCAGGTGGAGGCCGGTGACAAGCGGTGTCCTCCAGGGGTCTGTCTTGGGACCAGTTCTCTTTAACATCTTTATCAATGACATTGATGATGGAATTGAGGGCACCCTCAGCAAGTTTGCGGATGACACCAAGCTGAGTGGTGTGGTCGACACACTAGAAGGAAAGGAGCCATCCAGAGGGATCTTGACAGGCTGGAAAAATGGGCCCAGGTGAACCTTATGAGGTTCGACACTGCCAAGTGTAAGGTGTTGCACTTGGGCTGGAAGAATCCCAGACATAGATACAGACTGGGAGAAGAGCTCCTGGAGAGCAGCCCTGTGAGAAGGACCTGGGTGTCACAGTGGATGAGAAACTTAACATGAGCCAGCAGTGTGCTCTTGCAGCTTGCAAGGCCAATGGTATCCTGGGCTCCATTAGAAGAGGGGTGGCCAGCAGGGACAGGGAGGTGATTGTCCCTCTCTACTCTGCCCTCGTGAGGCCCCACCTGGAGTACTGTGTCCAGATCTGGGGCCCCCAATACAAGAAAGATGTAGAACTGTTGGAGAGGGTTCAGAGGAGGGCCACAAAGATGATTAGAGGGTTGGAGCACCTGCCCTACAAAGAGAGGTTGAGGGAGCTGGGCTTGTTCAGCCTGGAGAAGAGAAGGCTGCGGGGGGACCTCATTGCAGCCTTCCAGTACCTGAAGGGAGCATACAAACAGGAGGGGAATCAACTTTTTAAAAGGGCAGATAATGGCAGGACAAGGGGGAATGGATTAAAGCTAAAGGAGGGAAGGTTTAGATTGGATATTAGGGGGAAGTATTTTACAGAAAGAGTGGTGAGATCCTGGAACAGGCTGCCCAGAGAGGATGCCCCATCCCTGGAAGTGTTCAAGGCCAGGTTGGATGGGGCCCTGGGCAACCTTGTATAGATCCAGGCCTGAGGTTGGTGGCCCTGCCTGTGGCAGGGGGGTTGGAGCTTTATGATCCCTGGGGTCCCTTCCAACCCTTGCCATTCTATGATTCTATGATACTATGATTCTATGATTCTATGATAAGAGGTGGTGCTGTGCCTTGTTCATACAAGGAAATTCCATGCTTCAAGTTCTTGGTCTCATCACGTCCATACATTTTATTTGCCAGACTTCTCCCCTTTTTTTTCCTGAGATTACAGCACGCAAGAGTGCAGAGCCAGACCAACCATGCTCAGCAGGCATTTTTGGGACTGCCTTCCTCAGCCTGACCACCCACTTGCAGCATCTCTTCGGGACCTACCGCTTCCCTAATAAGAGCTGGAGCCCGTTTTCCTACCTTACTACTACAGAAATAAGTATTGCACAATACTTACACCAGAACCAGCATGTCCTTTCTACTCACCTTAAAAACGTAGCCAGTCTGAATGCGCTTCTGAATACTCTCATGTTCTGATAACTGCCCGCAAAGAACAGCGTACCTATGGAGGAGATGTTTGCATGAAACCAAACCTTTTGGATCACAGACTCACTGGCTGTTGATGGCTGCCCAAGGAAGACGTCTATGGGCATCAAAGCTTCGCAGCGTGCTGGGGAAGGCAAGGAATGCTGTGTGGGCGCCTGGCTAGCTGGTCCAGGCAAGAGTTATATCTCGCTGTTGCTTGCAAAACAGTCAGGGGAAAGCTTTGCTTCTAGCTGAACACTGAGACAAAGTAAATCACTGATAAAGAGTTAAAGCAATTGTAACAAGCTCCTGGTTCTGAGAAATTCCGCTGTGGTGATACAAACCTGCAGATGGTCTTTCCCCCCCACCTTTTCTCATGCTCAGCTAATTGGGGAGCAATTTCGAAACTTCCCTTGAAAGTATGTAAGCGGCAACTGTCTTGAATAAAGCGAATTGATTGCTCTTAACCGCATCGGTGTGCGACCTCTTCCAAGTGCTGTCCCGCTCTTCCACAAGACCATGACTCTAAAACATTCCCCGCAAGGCAAAGGGAAAACTATGACAATGCTGTACAACTTTTATAGGGAAGGGATGTACACAGAAAAAATCTGGTGCGGGAGGAGGTGTTAGCTGGGGACACTGGCAAGTCAACAGGAGGGACTCAAGGGGGTGCGTTGGGGTACATTGCTCCAACAGCCACAAAGCCTGCCTTCTACATAAACGCTTCCACACCCCCAATTTCTTCACCCAGCAACAAAACAGAGCAAGAATAAACGCTACTGCAGAGACAGACGGGGCTGTGAGCAGCTCTAATACACTACGGTGCATAGTGGTCTTCCATAGGCAATGCCCAATCTATAGCACAGGGGGTCACCTGCTTTGAGGGGAAATCTTGGGAGCACCTCTGTCCTGCATCCCAATACAGCCCACAAACTTGGGAAATAAAATCACAGGGTTTCAGTGTTGCAAGTGCAAAGGCATTTCATTCTGTCTAACAGGGGGTGGCAAGTTGTGACACCAAGAAGCATGCTACATAGCAAAATTAGTTCTCCCGTGAGCTGCAAAAGTTAAGGAAGGTTCCTTACCCGTGGATTCCCACCACCCCCGTCTCACCTCCCCACTCCGCCATGGTTCAAACCCCCTCCCTGCATCGCCTCCCATCATAGGGGTGTGCAAGGGTACTGCTGCTGAACAGGACGCACAAAACCAAGCTTGAGCCGCACGGGTCCAGCCCACCCAGACCAGAGATGTGAGTGTCTCCCTCTTTCCCAAGTGTGGCTCAAAACATACGAGGTGGGACAGATGAACAGCCTGTCTCAGCCACTCAAAGAAATAAAGCTGAAAAGAAGAAAGGAGTAAGACTCCCTTTGAGAATTCTTTTACAACTCCCACATCCCAGCATTGCTGGATGCGCTGTCTGATTTCACTCCCTGACATCCCAAAGCATCCCCGTGCTTAACTGCAACACATGGACCTGCAGGGATTTGTCAGAGGACTTTTCAATCTCCAAGGATGCTTTCCTCAATGTCAGGAGAAGCCCACAAACCGTCTAATACCTCATGGCTCTTACCCAGACTAAACTTCCAGTCTGTGAGTTGTGATACAAAGAAGTTGCATCTCTCCTGAGTACTTCCAATGTTGCCATTAAATCTCATTCCTTTAAAGTGTCAATTGTGTTGGGGTGGGGAAAAAAAGTGCAACTCTGCTTCAGTTCTGAAATACTTATTTTTCATGGTAATGGAACTGATTACCAGATCGATGTCTTAACTGGGTACAGGCTTTTCTCCCCACAGAAAAGGTCTGCAGCTGCCCTGCCAGCACCCGTCCCTCACAGAGGATGAGACAGGCTTATGAGCTTTGTTTAACAAACATGAGCTTTGTTTTACAAACATCCCCAACCACAACTTGAACGGGGCTTAGAGATACAAGCCAACAGAAGGCTTATTTTCTAAGATCATGAGATGAAGTATTCCTACATGATATCACATGGTCTGCAGCCCTGACATTAGGAATTACCAGAACAAAGCTCTTACAACCAAACTGTTTAGGTGTCCAAATCCATGGGCAGGTGTTAAATATGGTCAGGGCAGGTTTAAGGATTCACAACAGAACGGGCAAACAGCATGCCCTGAGAAATGGGAGCTGACATGGCATGTACCCTCCCTTTCCAGCACCCCATCCTTCCCTGGGAAAGCCTCAGGAGCCCTGCACAGCAGCATTACCCGACAGGATGCTTGGCTAGCTCGCTCCAATCCCTCCACCATCAGCAGGGGCCATACACAGCTGCCAAGGAATACAAATACCAGGGTTTTTAACAGCCTGGTGAAACTTTACATTAAATAAGCAGTAAAGAGCAGTGCTATCTTTGTGTCATGGCAAACAAACAAAACAAACAAACAAAACCCCCAAACCAAACACCCAAAAGCCCCAACTGGTATGAGATGTCTGAACTGGTGTTTTTTCACTGCAGCTGTGCCTTGAGGTCCAGAGTCACCCGTGACCTTACACACAAAACTTTGTAGTGCTGAGATTTCGGGTCCTGGAGGTCTCCAGATTCCAACTTCCCTTCTTCATGCTAACGTGGTTGTCTGCTTTTGTCTCTTCTGCTTGTTTAGCTTGGCTCACTGTAGGTATTTGTTCTGGTTCATTTTGCAAATCACCCTGGGACGTGAGGCACTCCTGACCTGGGAGGACTGACTGGCAGCCCTGCCCCAGGCTGAGGGTCCTGAGCTGGGGATGGGGATTTTTGTCTTCTAGAGACACTCTGAGCAGTGCTTATGAAGTTACATACCGACATCTCGGCAGTCACCAAAACTGTATGTTATGATACCACTTGAGTAATGATTAACCAGAACTGCTCATTAAGCTGCTGACACCAGTCAAACCACAAGTTCCCATGGGAATCTTGGCTCAGTGAGGATTTCCCCATTTATTAGAAAATAAACTCTGTAGAAGCAGATACTACCAGATGAGACACTGTCTGATCTTCTGGCTTAAACCCCCAAGCTCAGAGCACGCAGCTCTGCAGAGCCATCAGTTCCAACACTGCACTCTGGCTGACTCCATGGAAGC
This sequence comes from Laterallus jamaicensis coturniculus, assembly GCA_022605575.1. Taxonomy (NCBI): domain Eukaryota; kingdom Metazoa; phylum Chordata; class Aves; order Gruiformes; family Rallidae; genus Laterallus; species Laterallus jamaicensis. Next base: position 2,578,909 of record JAKCOX010000060.1, on the reverse strand, counting down.
GGGGTTCCTGGCCCCGCACACGAAACATACAGCTCTTGCAGCCCAACACCTCCAGCTCCATGGCCAGGCTGGTCTACCAACCCAAATCCATCTCGTAGCTCTCTTAACCATTTCAAAGACTCATGAGCTGAGCATGCCAGTGCTCCGTTTTGCAGGAGGTAATCAGTATAGGAAAGAAGGGTGAGGCAAAGGGGAAGAAAAGGAGGGGAAAGATGGAAAAAGCAGCTGTCTCACAGCACTGAAACAGAGTGTTTTCTATCACCCAAGATGAGCCAAAGAGGAAAGTCTGGCCACTGACAACAGCACCAAGAGATAAAGTCCTATTTATTTTCCTGATTGCCTTTAATTTTTTTATTTGCTTCAGAAGCATTTAACTAATTTTTCATCAGAACGCCCCACACATCAATGAGTTAGAATATATACCCAGATAACCCTGGATATATTCCCATCAATCCTGAATATATTCCCAGTCAACCAGCATTAGCTCTGAACCCAATACACGCAGGCTAGACCTGGAATAATCATTTCATGCCATTTCAGCAGCATTGCTAGTAAATCAAGAGGGAGGTTTTATCACTCACAGACAAGAGGATAAAAATCCTTGGTAGAGCTCAACTTTCAGTGGCCAGTCAGGTAAACGCTGGAGGAATAAAACCCTTTCTAATCAAGTAAATGCTCTGGAGAAAACAGAGCTCCAAAATACACATTTTGAGTAAGAATTTAGTTTTCCCAATTTTTTAAGAGTACATTACCAGTTATTTACCTTCCTGCACACTGAGTAGATCTATGTTAGACTCTTCACTGGAGCCAGGGAAGGAGGTAGGTAAGTAGTGTGTAGGCATTTAGACTGCAGTGAAACACACCAAAAAGGAAAATAATCATTCATTTAGAGATTAGTACCTTGAGGCACAGCAGAATTCTGTGCTACTCACCTTTATCTTCGCTTTTTCTTTTTTTGTTGAGGCCAAATAAAGCGAAGATGCAGGCAGAGACAGCATGGAGCAAACTCGGTTTTCTCCAGAAAACTGGCAGATAAGAACATGAGAAAGGGCAAGCGCATATCAACCCCTCCTCAGAATATTCTTCCAGCCTCCAATAGGTCAGGTATTGTCTGATTTTTATTTCTTTCCATACCCACTTCCTTTTAGAAGCCAGTTTGGTTTGAACCCAACACCCTGCAACTTTATTTAACACTGTCACAGTCTTGATTTGGAAGAAAGCATTCCCACTTCCCCCTCTCTGCCGACTGATGTATAGATAAGTTGCCAGGCTGGAGGAAAGCTGATGGAGAGGGACACAAGTCCTAAACCTATTCACCAAGTCCATGTATGAAAGCCAGTCTGTGCTTCTGATGTCCCTTGTCACGCACCTCAGAGCGCTGCAGTTCCGCAGTACCTGCTTTGAGAAGGCGAGGACAGACCTGCAGAGCTTTTAGAGATACTAATCATCCCGTGTCACACAAGGCTAAGTCCCATTTTCAAGTGAAAAATTACCCTTCAGAGGCCTCTGCAAGCTGTAGGTACCTAGAGTTGTAAGACTGAACAGCCCAGATACTTAACGTAAACAAATTTTTATCCCCTGAGCATGATGCTGAGACTATTTAAGCCCTCGCTGGGTTAGTCACAGACTGCAGCTCTGGTGTAACAACTGACCTGAACTGCCTACCTGTCAATCCCCCTCAGCCATAGCAAGTCAGTTGACTGGTATACAGCTTGAGACACAGACACACATACTCCTTTCCTAAGCTACATACTTTTTTATGCCCGTTGTTGGGTTTTTTGCTTTGCTGGGTTCAGGTTTTTTGACTAATATATTTTACTTGCATGTGTGAACCTCAATACATCATAATTAAACTGTGTATCTCCTGATCTAGAGGCTGGTAAATTGATTTTAAATGCATGGCCATAGCCAGGGATACCCACCTAAGTGAATCTGCTCCATGACTAAACATTTAACTACACACACTCTGAAACAGAACCGTTTATTTCCCACATAAACACACTCAGCAGAGAGAAAACCAGGTATTTATGGCATACGACTGAGCAGAAAGATGCATGTGATTTACTAAGCCCTGCGGTAGTATGTTTGTAGGTACGTGCATGTGTGTGGTGGGAAAGTGAGGAAAAACACTCCTCTCATTTCTTTAATTCCCACAGACCCGCTCCAAACCATTCACCTTTCAGCAGCTGTCCCACCATTGCACGCCGGAGGGAATAATGGAATACACAGCCTAGCTGGAACCATACAGTACTGGGAGCAAAACTAGGCAGAAAGCTCGCTGGGGGCTCTTTGTGCCTGCTCTGAACGACAGCCTGAGAATGGCTGCAGCAATCCTTACACATCTGTAGGAGACCTCATTTGAGTTGGACTCACCAGTAGAATCCACAAGAGCCACAGTTATAGCAGGATGAACGTTGTCCCATTGCCAAGCTGTAAAATTTCCCAGATATTTGCATGAAGGTCTCTGCTATTTTATAGGAAAAACAATTTTAACCTTTTAAAATTGAGACAACACTGTTTTTAGCTTTGCTACACATGCACAGTCAATGCAGATCATGGCTTATGTCTGCCAAGTAACAAACTTCGTCACTTTGCTGTGGCAGAACCAACGAGAACACAACTACTGAACCAATTCACAATGACTCTTGTTCCTCCACAAAAGCCTTATCCATGCCAGGGCCACTGGCCGCTCTGGCTACTTCATTTCACCCAGATGCACTACGACAAAAGCAAGAGCTCAACAGACAGATGAGTAATTCCTGTATAACCTGAAGGCCATAAGGCCGTGCATCCCCTAAAACAGCATCACACTCAACCTGGAGGACAGAGGAGCCCAGCCCCAGAGTGAGTTCAGACAATCACATGGAATCAACTCCAGGCAGAGACAAAAAAGTCTACTCAGGAGCTTGGGGGTGTCTTTGTTTCACTTGTATCAATGAATTATTCTCGGTTAACACAGAAGCACTGTCTTAGCAACAAGCTCTAAAAGAGACCCCAACAAGCACCCAAAACAGCAAATCTCAGCCGTATTACATGTGGGATGCCAACATTTCTAGCAATTTGAATGCCCAGTCTCACTGATAAGAGAGACAAGAGCAAAAGTGATCTATGTCTCCCCCTTAGAAATTACTGAGGACCACTGAGCAATGCACAGTAAATTTTGGGACAGGTAGCATTGCTTCTGTGAATTCCTGTGTGCAAACAGAGGGAATGCAGCACGGCTGGATGGGGTGAAAAGCTGACCTGCAGCTCACTGCAGGCTGAATGGGACAGGGGGTTCGTTGCTGGAGGTCTGTCTGATCTGCCTCAAGAAGCACTGTCAGAAAGAACATGAATTTGCTTTGGAGTGACCAAATTACCTGAGTCTCCTTCACCCCCATTTTTCCACCCTTAACCATTCTTTGAAAATTGCTGTGAATGAATGGACATTGGAGTGGCAAAAAAAATCCCCTGACTACAACACTAAATAACTCCTGAAGCCAGGTAATATAGCAGAGATCCAATCTGAGTAGGCTTCAGACAAGCACACATTACAGAACTCATCAGCTGACAGGAAGTTCTCTGGCTGCAGAGAATCAAATTTAAAGGGCAGGGTAGATCAGAAGTAGCCCAAGGCAATTATCTGATGCTGTACCAGCAATTCCTGGCTTAAGCACGATATATATATATATAATTTCTGAATAATAAACTGAAAAAGAACAAGCAGAAGCCTATTCTATTTTACATGCTGTCAGTCCTTCAAAGAAACTGCAGATAAACGCTGCTCATCAAGGACCTTGCCAGAATACCAGAAAAGCCTATTCCCTTACCTCTATAATTACCTGTGCCATTCTACAAACCTGTTGGGTGCATTTCTGCAGGAGAGGTATCCTTCCCATCCCAGACACGAGCCACAACCACCACCTGCTCACTCAGGTACTATCCTTTTTGTCAACCTCCTTCCTGAAATCCCAACCCGCTGCAGCATTCATACAAACACAGAACACCTCGCTCAGCTAACTGCAGATCATCTAATGTTTTGTCATAAAAAGAAACAGAAAATATCTTTGTAAAACAAAAAAAGGCACCATGTGCCACTGTCTTGATTCATTTCAAAGCCAGAGCACTTTGCAGAGCGACAAGCAGCATCCATGAGCAGAACACAGCAGCGCCAGGCCAATGATGATGTTTGTACTCCAGAATTAAGGTGAACAGAAGGACACTGGCACAGCTCTGAGCCCACGCTCACAGGCCTGGCTGCTGAGGCCTCCTGACATAAAGTGAGCATCACCGCACAGTGGAGTGCTTCTGAGATGTCAGCAACAGAGTGAAAACCAATGCTTAATGTAAGAACGCTGGGGGAACGCAAAGGAAAAGACTCCTCGCACGTAATGCGGAAGCCTGCAGTTTGCCCTCACAGCCATGCAGCTGGCTGGGAGCAAGGGGGTGACAGATTCACATGTTCCTCTGCGTGGTCTGAGAGGGGCTTGGGAGGAAACACGGAGCCTCACCACACTGAGTGCTCAAACCCAGGAGCTAGCTGCCTGCAAGCTCCCTGCACTAAAGACGCTCTCAGGCAGCCCACCTATGACCAGCGCAGAGTGTGACACACCGATACATGTTTAACCAGGGTCTGTGCAGCCCCAAGCACTGCTGATGGTGGTCAGTGCCAAGACCCTGAAAGCATCTTGCCCAGGCAAGCACACCTTCCCTCCCAGAAGAAAGCTGCAGTTCCCAGAAAGCTCCTCAACATACTTCCCTTCCCCTTTGCAAACTACACACCCTTAAGCTACGAGTAGCCCACAGAGTACGCAGTTTCATCTGCTACACGCAGCACAGAATGAAGCCCATCATACATATCCATCTCAAACTCCTTTCTCCGAGACGCTTCTGGAAGTTCATCCTTCACTATTGCCACTAAAGTCCATCATGAGGTGCAGACTCACAAAAGCCCTGACACAATCTGTTCTTAGTATCCAAAGAAGTTCTTGCTTCTATTCGGGAGCTTTTGCTCGAGAACTCTTCTGACCATCTCATCTCAGGGAGAAACTCTTAATTAAATTGGCATAAGCAAAGTTTATCATTATCATTACAACCTAAACTGCCGCCTGCCAAGCCATCGCTCATGCAGATCACAGATTCACAGAATTGTTGGGGTTGGAAGGGACCTCCAGAGCTCATCGAGTCCAACCCCCCTGCCAAAGCAGGTCGCTAGGACAGCTCACACAGGTCGGCATCCAGACAGGGCTTGAATATCTCCAGAGGAGACTTCACGCAACTCTGGGCAGCCTGTCCCAGGGCTCTGTCACCCTCACCATGAAGATCTTAAACATACTGGTGCGGAACATCCTATGCTCCAATTTGAGGCCACCACCCCTTGTCCTGTCTCCACAGACTACCAAGAAGAGGCTGGCCATTTCCCCCTGTATCCCCCTCTTAAGATATTTATAAACATTTAGTAAGATCCCCTCTCAGTCTTCTTTTCTTAAGGCAGAACTGTTACAAACAGCTTCTTACAGACAATATCAATGCTGTATCCTCCAAGTAAAGCAAGTAAGGGTTTTTTTCCATTTTTAAGTGCACCTCGTCTCAGTCCAAATCCTTTTCCTACATGGCTTAAAAACAAGAAGAGGTTACATACCACTGATGGCACTCAGCACTCTGATCCCATTTCTGTAAGACAACTTCCAGCTCTTCTTTCCCTGCAAGTAAATGGTCAGAGGTAAGAAATCCATCCACTTTCTCTCTCAACTTCTTTTCCTGAGGCTGTTGGAGTACAATGACAGAATGGCACAGAAGTCATATTTGTTAACTTTATAATCCATTTGCCTTGGAAACATAATTAATTTCATACTCTTGCTGTGACATGGACAGCCAAGACCACACAAAGAGATCAGACCGCTGACCTCTCACTGTGGTTCCACCCCATTTTGTGGGACAGGTGCCCATCACAAAACCTCTTCCACCCCTCTTTAAGAGAAGGTCATCAGAATCCACAGTGGCTTTGTTCCAACATGTCTCACAGCCCTAGATCCAGGACCTGTCTCACTTCCCCCCCATTCCTCTCAAGACCCTGCAGTTTCAAAAAGCTGACAACTAAATGCCTACTGAAGGCTAAAAGGACTACTAAAATTTAACTTAAAATCTCATGGTTTAAAATGGCTACACCAATTTCCAGAAAAGAATAATTATAGTAGATAGTTCCAGTATTAACTAACTCGATTTATTCATTTGCATAACAAAGGGACCAGAAACAATTTAGAACAGTATCTGCTGTTCTGCTGCACATCCTAACCGTAACAGAGGGTTTTGTTGTTTCATTCTGACCCACTGACAATCTTGCAAACAATCCACGTCCGAGTAAGCGAAGACAAAGGAGGGAACAAAACCAAACCAATCCCTCAAGCACGCATTTGAAAATATATTTCTTTTTTTTTACATCTCTATGGGTTAGCAACACAAAAAATTAAACACATTATAACAAACACACAAGATACAGGCAATTGGTTTGAGAACCAAACCTTTACACCTTGCACCTGGCAAGAAATTACAAGGCAAAAAAACCCCCACCTCACATTTTGACAGCGTAGGGTCTATAAACACAAAGTGTTAATGTCAGCTCTGAAGAGCTAGGCTCTGACACTGCCTAGCTTCAAGCACACAGGTTCTTACCATCGGACGCATATGACCTCTTCTCATCTATGTCTTCTGCGATTTCACACATATCGCTGTGTGCTCGGGCCAGGCGCCAGACAAAGTCCTTCTGGTCTGCATACTGTGGTGGAAAGAGAAGCCATGTGTATCAAGAGCCATTCTGCCATCGACAGAGAGCATGAGAAAGAAAAACCAAGCAGAGGCATATACTGGGAGTTGCATGGATGCTTCCTGAAACCTTTAAAGGCCAAGGCTCTATGAGAGCTGAACCACAGAAGAGCAACCTTGGTAGCAAAGTTTCTAAATAAGCTTATAGCGCTATACAACTGGGACAGGTCTCAATTGTTGATGCCTTCAAACAGGGAACCCCTCTGCTCCAAAGACTGCACTGGGGGCAGCTCTTCAGCAGTCTCTGCTGACCTCAAAGAGCCAAGGGAAAAAATAAACCACCCTAAATCTCATCGCTTCATTAAACTTCACAAACTGAGTTTTGCTCGGTCTGCATTCAAACAGTTCCACAGCCAGCCTTGTTCTTAACCCCAGGGCGGTATGGGAGGTGTACTGCTACAGCTGAAGCAGAGATGGACTGAGAAACTCAGTCTTACTTAAAATAAGTGGAAAATAAACCACAACCACCTGACAGCTTAGTCTCTTCTGCAATAGTACTGTAAATAAAGGAAAGCGGGAGAATCACCAGAGAGAAGCACACGAGAGTTCCGAAGCCAACAGGTCTGTCATTTCTTCCTGGTGGGAAGAAAATAAAACCCAACTCCAACTGAAAGGGTTTTACATGGCTGAGCTGATATAAAAAGACACATTCTTTAACACCTGCACCATCCAGGGTTTTCATCTCATGACTAGCACAAACTGAAGCGTTGCCTCTCCCTCCTCTCTCCTGGAGAGCTGTCAGACAGAGAAGGACCTGGGGGTGTTGTTTGACTTTAGGCTGAATATGAGCCAGCAGTGTGCCCAGGCAGCCAAGAAGGCCAATGGCTTGTATCAAAAACAGTGTGGCCAGTAGGTCTAGGGAAGTGATTGTGCCCCTGTACTCTGGCATTGGTGAGGCCGCACATCGAGTACTGTGTCCAGTTCTGGGCTCCTCACCTTAAGAAGGACATTGAGGTCCTCGAGTGAGTCCAGAGAAGGGCAACCAGGCTGGTGAAGGGGCTGGAGAGCAAATCCTATGAGGAATGGCTCAAGGAGCTGGGGCTGTTTAGCTTGGAGAAGAGGAGGCTGAGGGGAGACCTTATCACCACCTACAACTACCTGAAGGGAGGTTGTAGAGAGGTGGGCAATGGTCTCTTCAGCCAGGTGACAGGAGATAGGACAAAGGGAATTGGCACAAAGCTGTGCCAGGGCAGGCTTAGATTGGACATCAGAAAAAAACTTTTTACTGAAAGAGTTGCCAGGGCCTGGAACAGGCTGTCCAAGGATGTGGTTGAGTCACCTTCCCTGGATGTGTTCAAAAAAAGGGTAGATGAGGTACTTAGGGATATGATTTAGCTTAGGATGGGAATGGCTGGACTTGATGATCTTCAAAGGTCTTTTCCAACCTTGTGATTCTGTGAACCTGTCCCTGTGGTCATGAAGGACCTGGAGCCCGATAAGATTTGCAATTTCCTCATTCCCAGTTACTTAGCTGAAAGCACAAATCACTGCTGGAAAACAGAAAAAGGCAACTTTTACCGCCAATTTGTTGTTGAGCAGCAGCTGGTATCCCTCTCTCTTCTCCTGCTCATCTCCAGTATGCAAGTGGTCAGCCTGCTGCAGTAGCTGATCCAGTCCTTCCTCCAGCAAGGAATCCAAGATAAAATGTGTTTCATCCTTACTGACAAGATCCAGGGAATCCCGTCGTGCCATTCGCACAGTTTCACAGCTCACTTCATCTTCCCCTTCTTCACTCTCTCTCTCGGACTCACGGTCGTAATCAGACTCAGCGTTGGCTGTCGTGTACCTGTGGGGGAAAAAATAAGCCCACACAATGCAAAGTTGACTCAATGAGATGTGGTGCAGCCTACAAGACTTCTATATATATGGCACAGAGAAAACAGAGGAAGAGGAGTTTTTATTCTGGAATACACGGTACAATCCAAGGATCTCAAATAACACACAGTGGGTATTTCTCATGTCACATACGTAACCTGTGAAAGCTGAAGAAAGAAGCCTCCCGACCCCCCCACCAAAGTTAAGTAGACCTCAGTCACAAGCACCCCCATCTCACCTGCCCACCCCAACAGCTTCTCTTCAGCTTTCCAACTTCAACCTAAGAGAATTAAACAACATAAAACAGAGCCAGGATAATCCAGTTAAATCAGTATGGATGACAGAAGTTCAACCGAAAATCCAACACACTCATCCACATGGGAAATGTAACCTGAGGCTTTTAGCCTGCTTCAGAAAACTTCAGACACAGGAGCTGATTTGGCAGCACCTAGTAGCTCTGTCTGAGCTTGAAATACAAAACAGCTTGTTCACATTGACACGTGAAAAGATGCAAAACAGTAGGAGAGCGATCAAAACTACTTTGCCTGAGCAAGAGGTCCAGCAAGGAGACAGCAGATGAGCCAGAAAAAGACACTGCATGTACAAAAACCCAGATCATGATTAGCTCCTACATCAGTCAAATGAACCAGGATAAAGCTCAGATCAAAGTTTCTGAAAATGGCTGACAAATTAAGTTCCCCCCAAACCATACAGAAATTTAAACCAGCATTACACCCGATAGCACTGCAGGGAGGTGCCCACTTAGAGCTACATTATTTTTAAAAGAGACTTTCCACTTGTCCCCCACTCTGCTTAGTTGCAAGCTCTTCACTGAAGGCCAAGCGCAAACCAGCCTGTGCTTTAAGAACACGCCCATTTATGTTCAGATGCTGATCATTTATCTGATTAGCAACCTCCCTTCCCCAAGGAAGCAACTTCAAATCCCAAGAATGCTTCGTTCCAGGGGATGTTCATCATTGTTACCTAACTGAACCATGCCCAAGCCAACTTTTTCTGCCTAATTAAAAGTCATTGCAGCAGCAGTGGGTAACTACAGCGGTGCTCCCTTTTCTCCCTCCCAAGGGAGAGCCAAGCGCTCTGCGTGCAAAGCTGCTTTGTCTGCGGACAAAGATACGTGGTCCAAGTCCTATCTGAAGAAAGCAGTTACTACTTTGGCTCCATGCAGATAACAAGACATGGTTGGTTATGGAAGCTTCAGTTTCCTGAGACCTGACAATGATGCTCAAGCATTTCCCCCTTGGGTGGAGGGTAATTAAATACCGCCACTTGCCAGGGCCCTTAGCTCTCATCCATACCTTCAGGGGATGCAGCGCTTCCTACGGGAAAACTTTAAGGGAAGAAACACAATGAGAGCAGCCTTATCACAAAGGCAGCACTAAACTAACGAATAATGTAGCAGCATGGTGGTAGGTGACACTGGCATGGGCTCCGATTCAGTTTAAAAGCTTCATTTCTCTTTTTTTTTTTCTTAAGATCAATGATACTATGAGTTCTCCAGACTACCTCATTTTTGGTAATTAAACACAAACTCTTCAAATTCTCTTATTTCCCATCCTAACCCGCTATCAGCACAGCCATGGGCTGCGCAGCTGTGGACCTGTCTCACTGCAGCATGTTACTGGCAGTTGCCAAGAGCTCAGTACTTCATCTGGAAACCGCTTTCCATGCTGAAGGCTCCTGAAACATGACACCGTGTTTAAAAACAGGTAGCAACAGATTACTGATACGCTTCTTTCCTCCACCATAAAAATGTGTTTTCTCCAAGACAAGATGCTACCAGTTTAAAAAAAAACAGACCACATAATACCACATATAACTTCATAAACTCCTGAGTTTTCAGAAAGATCAAAGGAATCAGATGCTATCAGCATGTTTTCCTGACAATGATGGAAAGTTCTTAAATGTTTTCGTACATCGAGCCTCTGGCTAGTGCACGTCCTGAAGGAACATGAAAACACAGTATCTGGAACCAAACAGCATGTGGGAAGAGAAGGCAAAGAAGCCCCCAAGAGAAACACAGCACCAAAGCCATACAAAGAAATGAAGCAGCCCGAGACCTCTGGGCTCCTGAAACCTCGTGTTGATTCTTGGGAATTGTATAAGAAATCGGAGAAGACATGGCCAACATGGCTTAAAAAATAAAGCCAAAATATGATTTTTCTTTCTGAATTTCATTAAAAGAACAGAACTGCCAGAAATGAATACATGGCTGATATTTATCCAACAAGAAGAATCTCATCCCTCCTCCCAGCGGCTGCTGAAAAGCTGAAACCGTCTTTTCTAAAATTTACAATTCCTACCCTGACTTTCTGCTAGAAAACAGTGGCACTTACATCTCTAAAAGACAATGCTGCATATGACAGGCAGTGGGTCCTGATTGGACCAATACTGTACCTGCCAGTACAGGACAAAGACCAGAGCGACACACAATATACTAACACAGGTGAGAGCTCTTACCCACTAATTCTCCACACTGGTCATTAAATCAAATTACAGAATTTAAATAAGATGTGAGAACTCCCCCAACTGGCACTAGGATCCCAATAATGCAGTGAGGTGATGCTGTACAATACATCCCTGCTCCACAGCTCTCAAGGCCCCTGAGGACAATGTCTTCACTGAACTTTGGGATCACTGTCAGCCTCTATCATGACTTAAGTTTTCTAGTGATCAGATGACACCTAGAGCTGGTACCCACTGACAAACACAGTTCCTTGTGGCACCCAGCACTACCAAGGGTCACATTGCATTGCCTGCCCAGCCAGTCAGGTGCCACCAAACAGCACATCATATCCCAACTCCACTTGCCTTGTTCTCCGTGCTATAATTAACTTCAAATCATGGAATCATTTAAGTTGGGAAAGACCTTTCAGATCACTGAGTCCAAACTTCTGTCTTTAAATTACATTTCATCTCAACTTCCCTTGGAAAACACACATATTTGGCATGTGTTTCAGCACACACTCCTGTACCTCCGAAGCTAGAGGTTTCCCCTGAGTAAGGCACAGAGGAGAACTGCTACATCAGAAAGGCAGCAGCCACACAGACATAAGCAGCAGACCTCCTGTTTTCTATCTAATATCACAATACTTCCGTCTAGTCATTTTTACCATTGTTCTTAGAGTACCCTGTAGCTTTCATCTGGTTTGAAGAATTCAAGCAACACAACTGATCAGTGTGACACACTGAGAAAGATCTGCAAGGAACGCCCTAGCCAAAGACATTTCAGTTAACTGGAATGTATTTTTTATTTTGTCAAGTTTTCTAGACATGCTAAAATATATTACTGTACCAAAATTTTACTTATAAACTCTTGTACTTGAGTCCCTGGCTGGATTTCTAATTCCCCTCCTCCTGCAAAGTTCCTTAATCAAATCACTGCTCAAAAAACTGCACAAAAAAGGCTTTTTTCTTTTTTTTTTAAGTTTCCCTCCTTTCTCTGTAAGTCAGAATCACTGCACTTCTACTGCCAGGTTCAGATTGAGAGATCTACTGTAATAAAAGCAAGTAAAACCACCATGACAGGCATAAAGCAGGGGAAAAAAATCCCTTCCTTTACATTACAAACCGCTCAGACATAAGCAACCAGGCACCAAAGCCTGTGAGAGCTGCTTCTAACCCCATGCTCTCCTTACCCTCCCTCGCTTTCTCCATCGTCCGTGTTGGTGGCTCCCGAGCAGGCGGTGAAATAGATTGAACTGGAGCCCGTGGAATCGCTTCTTTCTCGAGAAAAGGGGAACCGCCTCCGGCGAGTTACTTTCTGGGTTTCTTCCAGATAGGACCTTTGAGGAAGGCAAAGAGAGAAACAAATAAACATTTGATAGTGCAACATCCATGATTCCACTCCTCTCTGGCGGATTCTATCCAATTCGCTTTATATCCAAGGAATTCACAAGGTGACCTGCTCTTGCTTATACAAAGATGCAGTCCACATTCAAAGGGGCACTGACATTGCACGCACACCTCCAACTCCCTCAACCAACAAGCTAAGGGACGCCTGGAGCACCTTGCAGGATACAGGACCTTTTATTCTGTTGTACCAAAAGTCACCTGTAGCCGGCAGCAGCGAGAAAGAGGCAGCAGCGAGAGACAAAGGCTTAGAGCACAACCAACCTTTCCAGCCTCCAATATGTACCGAGTGTCACTACTTCATACTCCACAAGAAAAAAAGAACAACCACCCCGACTAAATATACAATTTCTTTTTTCATCTCATTTTTAATCTCACTGCAGGTCAAGACATAATGCTGGTGGAAACAAGAGAGAGACTTTTTCCACTTGGGAGGTTTAGATTTTACACATACCAGGAGCCAGGAATGATGTGCGACAGGAGACAAGGATAGAAAAGGGCAGGGGCAATACCTGACTTCACCAACAATTTCAGCAGCTAAGTGCTGCAGGCTGTTTCGTAGCTCCTCCACTTCTCTTCTTAGCTCCGAAATGTTTCTCAACACGAAGTCAAGGCGCTCCAGCACCTGTTCATCCTGTGTCAGCGGAGACATGCCCATCACAGCATCTCCTGCTGCCCCAGGGACCGGCACTCTGGGTACTGCTTAAACAAGACAGGAGGAGAAAAAGTTGATGAGGTTCAAATGGGAAAGGATTCTCTGTGGAAATATTTGTCCAGTGTTGGCTTTGGAAGACAAGGTTTGCTTGCGAGCAAAGCCTGGCCTAAGGTCTGGGGGGTCTTCAACTGGCTGACCACTCCCTCTTCCAGCACTGGTACATAGCCATGAGGAACCGTTCACAGCAGCAACTGGGGTGGATCAGAGCTCTTTTCCCCACACTTCCACAAAAATCCCCTCGTTAAGTTTTCCTCTGAAAGAGCAAAATCTGTACTGAACATTACAAAGACCTCTGCAGAGGAGGAAAATGCTACGTTGTGGAGTTCGGTTTTGGTTTTTAATCCTTACTGCAAATGAACTTAACTCCTTTTCTCTTAACAACATGCTGAAAAACTACACTTCACTTTTCTCCTGAACTGTGACCAGCCAGGAAAGCAACCTGTTCACAAGCCAACATGGAACAATGAAAGCCAATTTTGGCCAAAAAAAAAAACCCCTGTTCGTTAATAAAAAATCCCCAAACCAACAAACCAAAACCCAACCTCTACACTTACTCAAGGGAAAAAAGAAAATCAGAAACCCAAATTGGAGACATCAGACTTTAAGTAGCAGTTTAGTTTCTAAAATGTGTCACTGCCTTCTAGTGAGCATCTGGAGCCTCTGTCTGTCTGTCCCGTCCTTAATCTTCTCACCAATACAGTCAGATCAACCAGTGTGCACAGATGACATTGGTGAATTTTAAAGTCTTTCCTGAAAGTTCATACATATTACAGACAAATACACCACCAGTTAAGGCAGTTACTGAGAAAAGAACACTCTTTTTTTCTATTAGCACCACCCTAAAGAGAACCACTCTCAGAAAAGGGGTCACAAAGGGCTTGTCTTCCAGAGTGCTGTGTGCTAACACACAGAAACACAGAGACAATAATCTACATTCCCTTAAACAAAGTGGCACCGTGATCTTCTCCCTGCTCTTCCTTTGCTTCACAGGAATGACGCTTGCTTTGCTGTTTCCTCAAGAAGAGGCTGTACAGAACCCACCTGCTCTCCTCTGGCAGCACTTCCCACCACCCTCCTTATTCCATCGGTAGGCTCCAGGGCTCCCCAGTCCTGCTCAGGACCTGCTGCTTCAGGGCAGAGTCCCAGGAAAACCAAAGGAGCTGATTCCTTCCAAGAGTGGAAGTCAGCAACCAGGGCAGACTTCGACTGCAGCAACAGTTACCAGCCCATCAAAGCCGTATGGGCATATTGGCTCTCCTGTTACCGCCCATATGGTACGCGGATGTGCAGGAAGCAAGAAATCATTATAGTACAAGGGTCTAAACTCTGGCTCTGCAACACCACAGATTAAAAGGTGGTTCACAAACTACTCCCACCCCAGTGCAGCATGGGAGTGAAGCCTGTGGATAACCCAGGAAAGACACCTGAGTTAAAGTCTTCCCTGTAACTCTGGTTATTTTGAAGCCTGCAGAGCTAAGACACATAACTACAGGGCAACACGGGCGCTCGCTCAGCCCTCCGTGCTACGCGTCTCCGTTTAAAGCCTGAGCAACGGCGATGGCCCAGCGCCCCTGCCATTTCACACACGCTTGGATAACCAAGGGCAAGCTGAGGTTTCTGAAGCAGCACCTCTAAAAGCGCCGAACTTCAGCCCCACCGGTGCTGGGTGGCGAGCGAGCAGATCTACAACAGCTTTACCACAGCTCTTGGCAGGGCTGCTGGTGCCGAGCAGGGCAGCCGCAGCGCCAGCCACGGCAGGGAAGCGTGAGGACCACGGGCACTGCTCGCTGGCCTGGCCGTGCGGGACGACCACGAGACCCACGACGGGCACGGGAAGGCGGGGGGCGGGTGGGGGAGCACCTTGCCCGGGGTTGAGCGGAGACCGCCCGGGAGCGGACAGGAAGGGTCGAGAGCGGAACGGCAGGGCGGGACAGCAGAGGGGCACGACGGGGAGGGCACGGCGGGGGACTGCGGGGGCACTGCAGGGGAGGAGCGGCAGGGAATGGGACAGGAATGGACGCAGCACCTGCCACCGCGGCCCCGCGCTGCCCTCCTACCCTGGCTCCGGCACGCCTCCGCCTCCCGGCTGCTGTCCCGCCGCGACCGCAGCACCCAGAGCAAGCCCAGGCCCAAGCCCAGGCCCAGGCCGGCTCCCGCCACTGCCAGCCCCAGCCGAGCGGGCCCAGGCCGTGCCATCGGCGCCCTGAGCAGGGCCGCTCTGCGTGCGGCACGGAACTGGCGTAACACGCAGGCTCTCAGCAACGACGCGACACGTCATCACTGCGCGCCCCAGGAGAGAGGGGCGGGCACGGCGATGGGGCGGGCTTTGGATGACGTCACCGGAGCCGCTACCGCCAGAGGCGGGTTTGTTACGCCTCAGGGGACTGGAGTGGCCCCAGCCTCTGAGCGGGCAACTGCTCCTGCATGGAGACCTACACGTGCCCCTGTGCCTACATATACACCTGCGAGTATATCTACACCTGCACCTGTCCCTACATTTGCCCCTGCACATAGACCTACACCTGCTCCTGCCCCTGAATGGACACCTACACCTGCATGGACACCTACACATGCACCTGCATGTACACCTACACATGCACCTGCATCTGCATGTACACCTGCATTTACATCTGCACCTGCATGGACATCTGCATGAACACCTATACATACACGTGCATGTACACCTGCACCTACACCTATGGACACCTACACCTGCATCTACATTTACACCTACCCCCATGTACACCTACCCCCACCCCTACCCTGTACCTACTGGAGTCATTCAGGGTCTGGGCGGGTAAAGCTCTGAGTACCCTTCTCTAGTTCAGGGTGTCCCTGCTCACTGCAGGGGTGGGACTGGATGGCTTTGAAGGTACCTGCCAACCCAACGCAGCCTGTGGTTCCTTCCATGATTCTACACCCACACTTCCACCCTGACCTGACTATGGACCTACACTTGTACTTGCCTCACTCTCCCCCAGCCCCTACAGCTCCACCCCAGCACCCCAACACAACTGTGAGCACTGCTTCATGGCCTCACAGCCCGCCTGTGTCACCACCGTCCCAAGAAACTGCCACACCTCACCACACAGTATCTTGGCTGTCACCCCAGCACAGCTGCGGCATTGATGTTCTGCCCAGCACTCTGAGGTGTTGGGTTTTCATTCTAGGGGTGCTAGGACAAGTGCCGCAACCGCTGCTGGCTCTGTGCCCGCCGTCACCTTGTGGCAGGTCCCCCAACTCTCTGACAGATATGACAGCCACAGGGCCATGGTGACAAACCCCATGGGGAGGGAGCAGGCTGAAGTTCTTTGTGAGGCGATGACGTACAGCCCCCAAGCTCCCGGTGGTGCAAACGCCCGCTCCCACGGATATTAAAGATGGTATCTGAGTGACCCTGTGCCCCAGCCGTGCTTCTTTGGGAATGAGGAAATGAAAGTAATAAAGCCAAAGAAATAATTTCCTGAAGGAAGAGACGCTTTGTTCTTTCCCTTTTAACCCCTCCATGTCGGGCAGTGGACCTGAAATCCCAGTTGTTTTGAGGTCTGGGTGCAAAAACACGAAGAGAGGCTGACCAAAAGCATTTTCTCAATTCTAAATGCTTTGCGTTTCCCAAAATACCTCAGGGGTTTGGTTTTACGAGGCCACCTTGGGCTGCTGTGAGTCTCTGAAAGCAGATGCAGCAGTGGGATGCTGGGACCAGGAATGCACAGCCTCGGCTGGGGCATGACCCAAGAGGCAAAAGGAGGTTTGTGATCTTCAGCTTTATGGGGGGAAAGTCTTTGTTTCTCCCACGCGGGATCAGAGCAGGGTACAAAAATCATAGTTCCCTTGAGGACACAAGCCCACAGCTTCACCCCCGCAGCAGGGCCAAAGCCAATGGGTTGCAAAGACCCAAAGCTGCGGCTCCATGATGACTTGGGGATTGGGAATTGGAAAAGCCCAGAGCCACCAAGTGATGTAGCAGGAGTGGAAAGCAGTGATTTTAGTGAGCAAACTGTCTGTCAGACTTGTCACGGTGCGGGGGATGGGAAGAACGGCCAGTCCTTGGGTGGAGAGCACAGAGATTTAGGTGGAAATAGAAGGTGGGAATGGCTGGAGAATCATCTGAGACTTTTGAGTTCAACCGTCTCCATCCCACAGTGAATGCAACAAATGCGGGGGGCAGTTCTGCCTCTGGTGTGACCCCCCCCCAAAGCCAGCAGTTTGTGAGAACTTGTTTATACCAGGATTGCTGAACCCAGAAATGTCTTTCTCTGGAGGAGCCAAAGGGAAACTAGTGATCCCAGTAGCCCCTTCTGCAGCATATTCCCTACAGGCTGAAAAGATGGAGGAACCATATTCCGTTATCCCTGTGCCCAGCTGCAGCCTCAGGTAATGAACAGCACCATTTAATCAGCTCCATAACGCGACCTCATGGGTGTTTCTCCCTGCTGTTGGACACGGTGACCAGCAGCTCGCTCATCTTCCACAGTGCGATTCACCTCCAAGAAGCAAACCCCACACTTCTGGTTCATGTTGCCCTTCATCCAATTAGGACTGTTCCGGGCAAGGGAAATGGGTGCTGCAGGAGGAGGAGGGTGTTCGTTAGAAGGGGGAAAATAAAGTTCATCCCATGCCACATGCCTCTTGTAAGCATAGGTAACAGGGTGGCAACTTTTGGCAGAGCCAAACAACCTTTTGCTTTCCTTTTCTCTGAATTATTTGGGAGAGGAGATTCAAGGTCAGCAGCTCCCTCCAGCCCCCATTTCTCTCCATGTCCAACAAGGGCTGGTCAGAGCCAGTGCCAAAGGGTAATAACTTGCTTTCGGATGATGAATGGCACCGCAGAGATGCATTGCGCTGTACTTCATAGCTCATTCTTACATCACCGCAGGACTGAGCACTCAGGCTACCTCCCAGATTTCAGTATCTCAGCAGGAAATTCAATACTGAAATCTTATGTGCAGGCTCTGTTTTCATTTCCACCCACCCCCCCAGACAGAGAGCCGCATGAGCCAGTCAGGCAGGTGAGAGAGAGAGCTGGCCAGGCAGCCATGCCACCAGACCCCCAGCTGTCTGTGGATAGACTGATGGGACTGGATTTCACATCCCCATGATTTTCTGTGGCCGGCAGGAGGGTAATGGTGGGACTCCACTCACCGTGAGACTGCCCAGTTGAGGTCCAGGCGAGCTGATGTTTAACCCACATACAGCTCAAAATGAAAACATTGGGGTATTTGGGACACATTTTAGGAAGACTACACCATCAGCCTTCATTAGTTATTTCCTTTTATAGTGCCAAACCTAACCAACATGTGAATACTAACGTTAATGGTAACAGTTAGCAATTGGCCTTGTCAGCACGTTTCCTTCCACCCAGCAAACAGAAATGGAAACTTTCTCCCTTGCTCCCTGTTGGGTTAATCACTAACCTAATCACGGCAGTGCAGAGAAACCGTCCCCAAGTCATGCAGGAAGGACACCTCACAGCTCAGGCTCTTTGACACAGGACCATCCTCCTGCCGCCTCCTGCAGTCATTTATTTTTGAAGACTATTAGAAAAATTAGGAATTGATCGTGCCCTGTTAATGGTTTCTGACGAGCTGCGTTGAGAGGTTTCTAAGAAACTAGTCCTTGCTGCTCATTGCTTTAAGTGTGGTTTGCACACTGCTAGGCTGGGACTTGAGGAGGGAGTTACTCCACCAGCACCTACAGATGAAGCACCTCAGGTCTCAGGAAATGAGCTGCTCCTCAAATTTTGAAGGGATTTAAGCCACTGTGTTTCCAGAGTATAGCTCAACAGCCCATAGAAAAAGGAACTTTTTTCCCTGAGATGCTGGTCATGCAGGGGATGTTTGGGAAAGGCCCCGGGCGGTGCCTGGGGTGCTCTGCAGGGCCCGGGGCTCTCCACCTGCCCGGCTCCTGGTCCTTCAGCTCCCAGCCCTCACTTCCTTGTCTATTTCCTGGTCCTTGGTCTTCCTGTCCTGCATTTCCCTGTTCACTATCTCCTGACCGTTTATCTCCCAGCCTATCATCTCCCTCTCCGTGTTCATCTCCTCCCTGTCCATTGCCTCCCTGTCTGTTGCCTCCTGTCCATTGCCTCCTGTTCATCATCTCCTTGTCCATCATCTCCTGGTCCATCACCTCCCTGTCAATTGTCTCCTGCCCTGTCTCCATCTCCCTTTCCATCCCCTCCTTGTCCATCCCTCCCTCTCCATCCCCTCCCTGCCCATCACTCCCTGCTCATCATTACCTCTCCACCCCCTCTCTGCCCATCCCCGCCTCCAGCCTGCTCACCCTTGCCGGGAGTGCCGAGCCCAGACCCCTGCGGGAGAGCCCCGGCCGGGGGTGCCCGACGGGGCCGCCTCCCTCCGCGGTCCCAGGCGCAGCGCTACCACCGCTGGGGTTTATTCCCGCCCTTCCCAAGTCCCCGGGACCTTCCAGTAGCCCACCCGGGCCCCGGACCCCTCCGCAGACGGGCCGGGCGGGACCCCGCTGCCCGGGGGCGGTGGCGCGGCGGGGCGGGACAGGACGCGACGCTCGGGGCCGCCCCCGGGCACGTTCCCCCGGAGCAGCGGCGGCGGCAGCGGGAGCGGGGCTATGCCGTATCTCCTCATCAGCACGCAGATCCGCATGGTGAGTCCGCCCCGCCGCTGCCCCCTGCCCCGAGCGGGCACTGGGACCTCCCGGGGCTGGGGGGGCACGGGACGGCGGGGGAGCGCACCCGCCGGCGGGACGGGACGGCTGGGAGCAGCGGGACACGCTCAGCCTTCGGTTGCACCGCCAGCTCCGGCCGCCTTTGCGGCTGTCCTGGGCTGGGCAGCGCCTGTAGCTGAGGATGGGGAGACTGCCCCGCAGTTCTGGGGGACCCCCGGGACCCGGCATGGACACGTCGTGCACAGCTTCCTCCCCTTGCCCAGGGCAGCAAGTGTCGGGCAGGAGGAGAGCTCCAGCGTTGCCTGTCCCCTGCCCCTTTCCCCCAGCCCCCCCACAGGACAGCAAGGACAGAACCAGGGAAACTTGTCGTAGGACCCTGTCACTGTCAGAGAAACTCATCTCTGGCCGCTGGCCCGGTTTTCCCACACCCAACAGCCGTGTCCAAGTGGGAAACACAGCCGCAGCGGGGTTTGCAGCCCAAGCAGTGGCACGGATGTCTGTCTGAGACCCGGGCTGGGAGCGCAGCCCATTATCCTCACACAAAGACTAAAGGAAACGGTATTTCCTAACGGTTGCAGCACCCACAGACCACAGAGCAGTTGCTGCTGGTGGGGCCACAGGAGTGGATAGACGCGTCTGGGGGTGGTTTTTCTTTTCCCAACGCAAAGGGAGCAGCACTGCTGGAAGCCAAGCTAAGAACCGTGTGGGTTTGCAGTACGAAGGGGGCAATGGTGAAAAAGGCAGATCAACAAGCTGTCAGGAGTTTGGTGAAAGGTGCCATCACTGGAGACATCCCAGTACAGGAGCATCTCAAACCAAACGAGCAATGAATCAAGAATGGGGATCCATGGAGAGCCTGTGGCGCCGGAGCATCTGGGGGCAGTGGTACTCAGCATCCTGCGAGTTGATTTAAGGGATTACAGACTGAGACACGGCAAGTGCCACATTGTTGGGGTCTGTGGCACTTTTGGGCAAGGCATGCGGCAGGGCAGGCTGAGTTGTTGGAGCTTGGCCCATTCCCCCTCAGGGGACTTTGGTAACTCTGCTCTTTAGCAGGGCAAAGCAAACATACCCAACCTGAAACCTGGCACTGAGCCACGGCTGGAAACGGCCCATCCTGGGCTGGTTGGTGTTGCTGCTTTTTCCCAGCTGCTGGGACTGTGACAAGGATGGGCAGGGATGGGTCTGTCCCTGCAGATACATCCGAACGGGGTAGGGGGTGCTGCAGGGGAGTGGCAAGCAGAGGTGGCTCGTGCTCCCCTTCGGTGTCTGTCTTTGCCAGGGCTGCAGGCAGCAGAGCGTGCTGCGTGTTTGCGCAGCTCATCACTGAACTATTTCATTAGTGGTGCTGAGCAAGTGCTTCTAGTTGGGATCTCATTGAGGCTCCCGATTTACACGGCATTTGCCAGCGCTGGTTTGTGGGGGGATGCTGTCAGGGAAGGATCCCAGAATCACAAGGTTGGAAAAGATCATTGAGTCCAACCGTTCCCGTCCTAAGCTAACCCATATCCCTGAGCACCCCATCTACCTGGGTCTGTTAAACACACCCAGAGGTGGTGACTCAGTCCCCTCCCCGGGCAGTCTGTTCCACATCCCCACAACTTTTTCAGGAAAAAACTTTTCTTTAACATCTGATCTGACCCTGCCCTGGCACAGCTTGAGGCCATTCCCCCTGTCCCATCTCCTGTCACATGGCTGAAGAGACCTCTCTGCACCCTCCTGTCAGGTCAGTGTAGGTGGGGAGAAGGTCTCCCCTCAGCCTCCTCTTCTCCAGGCTGAACACCCACAGCTCAGGCAGCTGCTCCGTATAGGATTTGCCCTCCAGCCCCTTCCCCAGCCTGGTTGCCCTTCTCTGGACGTGCTCCAGGACCTCGATGTCCTTCTTATGGTGAGGAGCCCAGAACTGGACCCAGCACTTGAAGTGTAGCCTCACCAATGCCGAATACAGGGGCACAATCCCCTCGCCAGATCTGCTGGCCATGCTGTGTCTGACACAAGACAGGATGCCGTTGGCCCTCCTGGCCACCGGGGCACACTGCTGGCTCATGTTCAATTGCCAGTAACTCAACACCCCCAGGTCCTTCTTCGCCTGACAACTCTCCAGCCAGTCTCCCTCAAGCCTGTAGTGCTGCTCAGGGTTGTTATGTCCCATGTGCAGGACTGCCCCTGGAGTTATTAAGCCTCATACTGTTGGTCTCAGCCCATCAGTCCAGCCTGTTCAGATCCCTCTGAAGAGCCTCCCTACCCTCAGGCAGATCTACATGTCCTCCCAGGTCAGTGTCATCTGCAAACTTCCTGAGGGAACATTCCATCCCTTCATTGATAAAGATGTTGAACAAAACTGGACCCGGGACTGTGCCCTGGGGGACACCACTGGTGACCAGCCTCCAGCTGGATTTTGTACCATTTATCACCACCCTTTGGGCCCGTCCAGCCAGCCAGTTTTTAACCCAGCAGAGGGTCCACCTGTCCAGGGCAGTGGCAGTCAGTTTCTCAATCAGAACGCTGTAAGAAACAGTGTCAAAGGCTTTACTGAAATCCAAGTAGACTACAGAGATGTCACCCTCTGCCACACCCCATCCTCACCCAGCCATCCCAGCTCTCCCAGCCAGGTAGAAATTCTCCAATTTCACTGCCATTGGACTGTCCAGCCGCTTTGCTGCTAAACTCACCGCTGGGTCAAGGTGTGCAGCTTCCCCTCCTGCTGCACTGGCTCCTGGGACTGAGGGCTCTGCACCACACCGGTGGAGTGTTCAGGCTGCAAACCTCCACGTGCCACCTCTATTTGCAGCTCAGGTCCCTTGTCCTGCCTGTCCCAAGGGGTGACAGAAAAGAGAGGGATCCAACAGAGTCTGGGTGATACTTGAAATGTTTCTGAGGTTATTTAGGGCCAATTGTCCCTTTGCATGCTGTGAAGTATGAGGTGGGCTTGCCTGTGGGTGGGGAACAACCCTCAGAAGAACAGTTTTACCTTGCAAGCTTTTCGTAACTAGTGTGGAGGAGATCTAAACTGAAAGGATCACTCCACCTCTTAAAATCAATTTAAACCTCCTGTTTGCAGAGGTAGCCCGGAGGGCACGGGGATGGGCTTTGGAGCACCGAAGGTCTTGGCACCCCTATCAGTGCTGAGCAAGGGGGTTGTGGCTCCCATGATGTGTGGAAAGCCTCTCCCACCCCCCGGTCCTGGATACAGACAGCGTTCCAGGCTGCATTCCCTGGCTCTTGCAGCCTGGGTGCTGCAGGGTGCTGCCCTCCCCAACCATGCCCCAGCTGGGCCAGGGGGGGTTGTGGGATGGGTGACTGTTGTGGAGGGTGGATGTCACATCAGCACTGTTGTTACCTGTCGTGCCCTGACACTCAGGTCTGGGTAACCTCCAGCCCATGGCTGTCTCATAAAACACTTTGGGGTGCTGTGCAGGACTGTCCCTCAACCCTTGTATGCCGCACGGGAAGCCGTGCGGGGGAGGACACAGCTCCTGTCCCTGACTGCATCCCCCAGGTCATCTGGTCGCCCATGGGCGATCGTCTGCCTGGCACCATGAGGCACCTTCCCACCCCCATCTTCTCACCCTTCCCCGTTAGCAGAACCATTCCCACAGCTGCTCTGACAGGACAGGCCTGGGCTGCTCATGCCATGGGAAGCGTGCAGATCTGCTGGTTGTGCAGGACCAGGCCATGGGTGGCACCTGGTTGCTGTCACACAGATTTCCTGTGGTGGATCCCAGGGGACCAGGGCCACCCACCAGCAGATGGCCCTCCAGGAGCAAAGCTACCATGGTCCTCTCCTGGGACAGGCAGGTGGCTCACCATCATCCCCTTCCAAACAAAGCTCTTACTGGAGCTGTGCTGGGGAGCAGGGAGGGGATGCAGTCGCACTCACCGGCTCTGCTGCCTTTCCCCACAGGAGGTCGGCCCCACCATGGTGGGAGATGAGCACTCAGATCCCAGCCTGATGAGCTTCCTGGGTGCCACGAAGAGGAACATGCTGGGGAACCACTTGTAAGTCCTCCTCTGCCAAGCTTCTGTCTCTCCCCTTTCCTCACTTTCCCAAGGAAATGGTTGCAGGCGATGGGAATTTCCCAAGGGACCGAGGAGTGTTTTCACTCCTTTTATTCACCATGACCCTTCTGGCTGCATGTTTAATCCCAGGACTAGTTTGATGCCGACAGGGCATGCACAGGTCCAGGCCCCTGCCCTGAGGAAATGCTGCCCAATACCACATTCAGTCCTTTCTCCTTCCTTGCTCTGACCCCATGTCAGCACCTGGCCACCTCCCCCTCACACACTGGGGATGCTCCTGCTGCGATCCCATGCCTGGCCTGGCCAGAATAAACCTGGAGCATTTGAATCTTTCTGCATTGCTTCATCTGCCTCCATCCCACCCTTAGTCAGGGGAGAAAGACCTCCTCCACCCTATCACCATGTCCAGCCCTGAGATGCTCATCCCAGTCTTAATCTGCTGTGGTTGTTTCTGGTGCCCAGCCACTGACAGTTTACCTGCTGTCTATCCCACCCTGTCACACTCTCTGTTGCAGTTTCTGGTTCCTCCCTGTTACTGAGCACCAGAGTCAGCTTCTTTCCATGGCTCCTGCGGCTTTTCCTCAGGTTGCCAAGCCCCAGTGCTGGAGCTGCTTCCCATCTTATACCTCCCATCCCCAACTCCAACCCATAGGTCCATGTTCCCAAGCCATATATATTTGACGCTCCTCCACATCCCCATCCCTCTGCCCACGCTGAGTGAGACTCCAGCCTCCATAGAAGTGTACTTTGACGACGTTACCAGCATGTTCTTTGCATCTTGGGCCACTTTTTTTCCTTTCCTTTTTTCTCCACCTGCTCTCTTGCTTCTTGGTTTTT
Source organism: Laterallus jamaicensis coturniculus (assembly GCA_022605575.1). Classification (NCBI taxonomy): domain Eukaryota; kingdom Metazoa; phylum Chordata; class Aves; order Gruiformes; family Rallidae; genus Laterallus; species Laterallus jamaicensis. The sequence continues at coordinate 2,554,212 of JAKCOX010000060.1, read as the reverse complement.
TTACTTTGGGAAAAATAAAAACCACCAAGCAAACCAGAACCTCAAATGCAAATTGAGACAGCGGAGAGGAGCCATTAGCTTTCTGCTCGAGCTTGCCTGCTCGCACTGTGGTGCAGAGGAGGAGAACTGGGCCTCTCCATGCCAGTATATTCTCGAACTTCCATGGGCAGAGCTGGGAAACCCCCCTTCTCAGTACCAGCCTGGCATGCATTGAGGTCCTCAAAAACCTGGGCAGGGTGAGACGTCATAAAGAAAGAGTGATCAAACCTCCAAATACCGAAGGCTGCCCACTAGAGAACCCCCCTCCAAACCCAGCCTTGCGTTGCTCCTGCTCCCTGCAGGGGCAGAAGGACCGATGGCAGAGCCCTCCCCTTGCTGTCCCCCCACCACATAGTCCTGGCAGGGCAGGGGTGGGGAGTCAGAGCTTCATCCCCCTGATGGGCAGCCCTAGGGGGTTGGAGACTGAGCTGTCTCCATGCAGCTCTTGCCAAGGCTGTGGGTGGCCAGGAGATCAGCAACAGTGCCAGTTCCACACCCAGGAGCAAGCAGCAAGGTAGGCAATGGGCACAGGCAGACTGGGAAGGCTTCGCAAAAGAAGTGCTGCTGGTTCCCGAGATGGGGGCACAGATCCCTAGGGATCGGTGGAACAGAAAGGCAAAGGAAGGCTAAACATCTGCATGGTGTCTGCCCCGGGTTAGAAGGAATCAGAGTGCTGCATTGCACTTGCTTGGGAGAAGGGACCTAAGCTGGGGATCTCCCCGTGGATTCACAGCCTCTCTTCCTTCCCCCCAGCCTGGAGCATTTTGAGTTCCCTCACACCCCACCTGCTCCTCGGTGCGGCTTGTGTTGTCCCCAGAGTAACTCCGCTGTGTTCCCACAGCACGTCTTCCCCGTTGGCACTTGAGCAACAGGGGTGGAGAAAATAACCTGCCTGAAATGGGGCTGCTGACAGCCTGAGGGGCTCGGTGGCGTGCCAACAGGGTCAGCTCCGTCCACCTCTGCTGTAAATCCTGACCAGGGATGAAAGCTTCTGTGTTGGTATCACCACAGAGCAGGACCCACCTGACCACGGCTTCCCCAGCCGTGGAGCTTGCCCTTTCCATAGGCTTCAGAACCTTAAAGGCAACCTTGGAAGGAGCTGGCTAGAAAAGGTCTGGGGCCCGGGAAGGTACGGCTGAGGTGCTTAATTACCTCTAATAAGGGAGAGCACTGATCCTGTTGGGCAGCTCCATCACTCCCCTGATGTGCAGTGGCAGAACCCTGGGGGCATCTGAGCTTTAGTAGGGGGGAGCTGGGCTTTGCCCCCACCTGCGCCTTCCTGGCAGCCCTGGCAGGGCCGAGGATGAAAAGCCTGGTCCTTGGCCACTGCAGAAGAGGGGGTTCTTTGGGGCCCACCCAGGGAAAAGAGGCACACATGGGTGGCTGCTGGGCACCAGCATCCCCTCACCGCCCCAGTTACAAAAGGGAGCAGTGGTTTGCTCCAGTGCAAACCAGTGCGCCTCTGCCAGGCTTCAGGAGTTGAGGTTAGAGGCACCTGCTAGTTCTTTAGCCCTTCCCCAGTGCACAGCCAAACCCCTGCCCAAGCTAAAAGGCCGGTGGGGCAGATGGCACCAGGAGGGGGTCTGTCCCACCCCTGAGTGGGGGAGGGTCCTGCTTCAGCCCAGATGGGCTCTATGGCTGGGGCTCCTGGGGTGCACGTAACCGTGTGCGAGTGCCCAGGTCCTCTCTGCTTTCAGGCAATTTTTCTGGTCCCCGCTGGCATTTCTCCACAGCAAAGGCTTTGCAAACGCTCCCAGCTGCTGCATCCCGATCCAGACCAGCTGCATGTGGAGATGACTGCATAGCTGCCATGTGGCGCATGCAATCTTTTGTTCCACTCAGTAGGGAGTCACGTTTAGAGCCCTGGGCAGCTCAGCTTTCCTTTGGCTTTTAGCTCAGCCACTCAGATTTTCAGGTTCCAACAAATAATAAACACTCCCCGCCTCAGCTCCTTCCTCTGCATCATGGGAATAATATTTACCAACTCCAACACGTGAATCTGAAGGGTATGTGGCAAGCCTCTTGGAGAAAGCAGTAAGTTCAAAGGCACCTACAATAATACATATTATCTTTACACCACATCTATAATTACAGCAAAGTACAGCCTGGTCTAAGAAACTGAAAAAACAGCTTTCACATGTTGGTGTTCTTTCATGCTTTAAAAGCACTCAGCACTCCGTTAATGTTTTGCAACCTTGGCAAGAGCAACTTTGGAAGAGCTTTTGGGTCCCTTTTTATTGTCCCTAGCAGGAAAACCAGGAGAGGCTTTGTTAAGTTGCCCAAACAGGATCACCAGTGATGCTGCAGCCCATCATTAGCAGCTTATCTGGCACAGTGAGTCATCCAAGAGCTGAACTATTATGAAGCTTATCCCATCTGCTTGAATAAATGCTGCATCCAGAAGGAACACGTTAAAGGAACAGAAAGGCTGCCAAATCCAGCACCCAAGGTTACACTCACCCTTTCAGCTCTGCTACCTCCCCACCTGATTCAGCCCGGTTTGCCTCCATATCGTGCTCGCTTCCACCCGGCAGGCACTGTCTGCTGCTTTCTGTGGGAGCCCGTCCCACAGCCCTCGAGGCTTCTAGAGCAGCAGGGGTGGGACAGAGGGAAGGAGAGCTTCTGTCCCACACCATGGAGCCAGTAGAAACCAGAGAGGGATCAAGGCTGGACCCAGGTCCCAAGGGTCAAGCCCCAGCCAGCCACAGCATGGAACTGCTCTGAGCTGGGGGGGTAGAGGAGCCTGTGCTTCGCCCTATGGTCCAGCTCCAGCCAGGGCTGACAGCTTCTCAATTCCCAAAGGTTTAGTGCTTGGCTAAAGGCACCATTGGTTTTTTTTTTAATTCCCAATCCCCAAATTTCAAGCACAGGCTTCAAAAAGCACCGAACTTACATACACAGAACATGGGGGTTTTGTTCCTGAGAAAACACCCAAATCGTCCTGCCCTGCTTTGCATGGATCATTCTCCTCTTCTGTGGCTGCCCACTGCAAATGCTCAGGCACCCTCTCTGCTACTGTGTTGGTACCCGAGCAGCACCTGGCTTTGGACAGCCAGGCCCTGAATCACATCCTTGTTTAACATGACCCCTCAGTTTTGGCCAGGCTTCCTCTTTGGTTCGGTGGCTGTGGGTTTTTGCCTTCCCCATCCAGTTAACCATTGCAACACTCGACACACCAGATACCTTGCTGCAGTGCCTTATATACATTTAGGGAATTCTTGTCACCTTCTCCACCTCATATTTATTTCTTCTCCTCTTTCCTGCTCACAGCTGGGAGTACTACGTGAACGACGCGCCACGGGTAGTCTTGAACAAGCTGGAGAGCTGCGGTTACCGGGTGGTGAGCATGACAGGCGTGGGCCAGACGCTGGTCTGGTGCCTCCACAAGGAATAGCGAGGAAGACCTCTGCATTCCTCCTGGACAAGGCCCTTCAGGGGAATCATTTCACACAGGACTGACAGCAAACTTTTCCCCTTAATTCCTTTCTGTCCCAGGCTCCAGGCACTCGGGGGTGTGTGTGGGGTGTAGTATAGAGGCACAGGATGACCCCAGAGAGACATGCCCAGCCTACCTGTTCCAAAGCCGGCAAGGAAGGCAGGCCCTGGCCCAGAGGAACCAGCACAGGGAACAGGTGGCTGCTCTCTGCCTCCCTCCAAGGGGCAGGCTGGCAAATATCAGCTTTTGACATTTTAATCATCACTTATTTCACATGCATTGGGGAAGCTCAAATCACAGCCCCATCCATATGCCTATCCCTCAGGGCTGCCCTGAGGCTAGTTTCTATCCCACCCTGTGCAGCCACTGCCTTTCAGCCCCAAGAACACCTGACACAGGGCTCCCAACAGAGCCTTAGAGCAGCACAGAAGTGTCCTGTGACCAGTTCAGTTATGATCTCTGTAACCTCAGCACCTGCAACGTTGGATTGTTCAGGGCCGTGTATTAATCCTGCTGTAGGGAGGGTAATGCAAATAAAATGTCCCTAAAGACACCCGTGTCTTTCTGTGGGTTCTTTTCAACAGTTGCTGCCAAAGCTGCCTAGATGCACAGCTCCTGAAGAAGCTTTCAGGTATTAAAGGCAGGGCCAAGGTTTGGTGTCTGATCACGCCTCTCATACCCCAACTCCATGTGAGCGGGCAGCTGTTCTGAGCACACAGTGACATGCTCACTCTGATGCTTCTGCGGCCATTGCTCCTCCCTTGCTCTGGAAAGGGCTACAGGCCCCAGTCCCCAAGAGCTCATGGTCCTACAACAATTTTACAAAAGGAGTTTTATTGACTTAATTTAAGAAACAGCTTTAGAAAGGAAGTAGGGTGGGGTGGGGAGAATCATACGCTCACACTAGGTATGAGACTCTTCCTCATCTTCCCGCTGGAGCTGTTCAATCAGCTGCTGCCTCTCTGCTGCTTGGCGCATCCGCATCATCACCAGGCTCTCGTAATCCCGCTCTGACACCACCGATGCCTAGGAGTGGAAAACAAATGCAATCTGTCCAGGAGAGTACCTGCCCCAGCCCCACTCTCCATAAACCACACTCCCAGCATGCAGGAAGGTGGTTCATGGCAGCAAGACCCCAGAGAAATCAAGTAAGGTGTGAAAGCCTCTGGCCTGCAGGAACCACACAGCTTCCTACCAGCACTGCTGATGGGACAGACAGGGAGCCCAAGTTACCCTCTTGCTACCAGAGCTATTCCCTGCTTGCAAGGTTCAACAGGGAAGCACAGCTTCCCTTGCTGGGGCTGCTTATCAAAATAACGAGCTTGCTCTGCAAGTACAACACTGCTGCACAAAGTCCAGCGTCCACTTCACCCGTTACAAAGGCTAAAGCCATTTTAAAAAAAATTAAAACCAAAAAATGCCAACCTCTCTGTGGTTTAGTGGCTGCAGAAAGAAAACCACCAGGTATGGTCCCAAACCTGACACAAGGGTGTTTCAGTTCTCCAAAGCTCTTGGAGCTTCCCTGCTATGTGTGGCTGCAACTGTCACGTCAACCAAGTGATGATTGCAGACTCTACCTAATAAATGTAGGCAGCAGATGACAGCTGCTATCGCAGAACACAGTGGTGGTTTTGGCACTCCGCTTTCAACAGCCATTTAACATTAGTAGGTGGCCTTCCTATTTCAGATGTATTCAGAGCACTGCGCTGCCTGGAAACATCCACCTCATTTGCTTGACAGATCAGGTGGAAATAAAAGCATCTTGACAAAAGGTGAATAATAAAAAAGAATCTCTCACATCCAGTTCTTTAGGAACTAGACTTAGTGGTGATTTAAGGACATCTTAAATAGAAAATATCAGGGATGAACAGGCAATAGAATAGCTAAGTAAGATTCTGCATGAAAATGGGGCAAGTGCTCATTTGTTATCATGTGCCCAGCAAAGTGGCTCCTCCAGCTGCAGCGTCTTCCTCTGAGGTCAAGAGAGAAGCCCATAGAGAAGGAACTTAGACTAGCAAATTAAGAGACTAATATGCCATAATTGGTACATTAGGAGCTGCATGAATGAAAACCTGCCAGTGCTGCACAGCACTGACATGCAGTGTCTAAGAAGGCACTAGACTGTATTAGCCTTCAGCGGCAGAGCTACGTTCTTCAAAGTTCCTGTCCACTAACCACAGATACTTAGATTCTCATTTGCTTGGCTGAATGAAATAGCCTACGTGAGACTCATGCAGATGAATCATCTACAAACCTGAATGACTACCTCATGCTCTGGGCTTAAACTTAAAAAAGACGAGAGAGAATTTCCGGCCTCATTTGAAAGCCCTGCCCATACAAGAAGCCGTCGGAAGTGGAACAGGGGAGAGCACCAAGAGAAGAAACAGCCTGACTCAAGATGGGCTCCAAGGTGGCATTCGCATCGCCAGCTCTCAGGCAAGGCAGGTGCCTCTGAGGGAGCCTGCTTTCTCCCCAGGCAGTGTGTGGGCTGATGCTTCGCTGCTCCACACACCTCCTTCCTGCAATCCTGGCAATTACCAATAGTGTAAAACCCAGTTTCTGATGTGGCTGACTCAGCAAGGGCTTGGCTCAAAACAAATACATACGCACAGGGAACTGCAGCCTAGGAAGCAGCGACGGGAGGCACATGAAGAGAAGGAGGCACTGGGGATTTCTGGTGTCCCGAGTCCAACCTGGAGGAATTGTCCCTGGACTTGTTTTTTCCAACATCCCACCACACCAGTGAATGTGGCCACGGTTCTTTGAGCACTTCAGCAGTTTCTCCTTGTCAACCATTACGACTCTGCTGTGGCTCCGACACACCGTAAGTCTGATTTGCATTCGATTTTCCTAACGTTTGTTTTTCACATCTGCATTTTGTTGCTTTTTCAATTTCCAAATGACTATTTCTTCGGTTTCCTTCAGAGCGACTGAGTCACCATCTCCCTTCCTACCCACCCACCGAGATTTTTATACTGTGCCCCTCACCATGAAGGTGGCTGGTTACCATGGTACCAAAGTGCCCTTCTGTTCTAGATGCTAGATTAAATCTGTTCTCATGGTGACTGTCTGCCTTTGCTATTCTTCACCAGCTTGTTTCTGCAGCACAGATTTAACAAGCTCAGACAGCGCCATTCCTTCTCCACTGAAGGAGACAACTCCTTAATACCTGAGACAGTCCAATTGCTCCCTAACGCAGGGACATAGCGTGAAGTTTGCATTTCCTGCAATACCAGCCTCTCTGTTTTCCTTCCAGCTACAGGAACAGGGAAGGAAGAGGTTGTTCCTGTTGTACAGCTTGCTGCTGATCCTGCGACTTAAGTCCAACACCTGATCACGAAGCGTCAGCAGCTTTCTTCTCCTCATCACCTTCCGTCAGCATGGATACTTGGCGGAGAGGGTCCATTAAGTCTACAACATTCTTCAGACGTTTCTCACTCAGGAGACACAAAAAGCTGGGCAACCAGGTCATCATCTTGAACCAGAACAGCCACACTCTGGACAGCGATGGGCAGTGCCAGAAGAGGGAATGCTTGAGGGATCTGAAGGACAAGTCTGATTACCTGTCGTGTCAGAGTGAGCAGAATCTAGCCAAGGCACAAGCACCTCCCAAGCCTCCCCGGCTGTACCTGGACAGTTCTAGCTGCCCTAACATCATTGATCACACCGATTCTCATTCTGACATCTCTTTTTCTGATGCTTCTCATCAATACCACAAATCCACTCAAACTCAATTCCACAAGGACCAGGCTACAGACTGCGGGACATCAGAGACAGGCTCCCAGAATGGCACCACTCTTTCTGACCTGTCCGATCCCTTCCTGTCCTTCAAAGTGGATTTGGGGCTATCACTTCTCGAGGATGTTCTGCAGACCCTCAGGAAACAGAATCCAAGAGATTACGCCATTTGAAGGTATTTATCATTGAACATACCACACTTACTCACTGCTGCTGCCACTGTCTCTAGTCATAGCAGGAAGAAGGATACTGCAGCACTCCTGTTGTGCGTGGCCGTTTTGTTGTTCTCACCTGACCCACTGCAGACTGTCCCTGCCCTTGCCACGGAGTCCTTTGGAGCAGAGCTCGCAGGCTCTGTGTTCAGATGAGAACTGTCTGTTGGAACCTCATGGGCAAGTTTCCCTTCTCCACATTGGGAATTTCCTACTCTTGACTGTATGTCTCCTCATTGTGGAAGAACAGCATTGTTTGGCAAAAGACTTGCTATTTTGGGGATGTAGCTGTGACACTGCGGAACGTGGACAGAAAGGGATCTGGCATACATCACTGATGGGAAAGCAGGCAGCCTGCAAGGAGACAACAGCATCGCATCTGTAAGCCATAGCAGTGGCAAGGGTCAAGAGATAGAAACTGGCGGTTTCTCTCCCACTATGTCTGGATGTGAAAAATCAAAGCCGTTCCTTTTTTTTTTCTTGTGGGTTTCTTTTCCCCTAACTCAAGTGCAGTCAGCACTCCCAGCCTGGAAACAGGTAAGCATCCATGTAGTCTCATGAAACAGTAGCAGCAGTTCATCTATCCTACAAGGAGGAGAAGAAATTTCTCTAGATACTGCTGCTTGAAGCATGCACTGATCTATCAGCTGTACAGATATGGAAGAATAAATGTATCTGTGACTGGAAGCTTCTTGTTGCCTCATTTCATTGGTAGCAAGCCAGAAAAGGCTTGTACCAAAAGCGCAGGTCCTTTACCTGTGGTGACCAAGATCTATCTTCTGGGGCCCTTCAGGCTGTTATGAGGGTGGGGAAGCAGCGTGGCTCTGCTTTTCTGGGCTGGGAGGTTAGAGCTGCCAGTACTTTATCTTCCCCCAAGGAGGAAGCTCAGGTCAAGACCCATCCGTGAAATGAGCAGTTCTTTACTCTGTGAGCTGGACAGTGGGAGGGGCTCTGCCAGGCTGAGAATGTTTTAGGAAGTAAAGGTCACTACAGAAACTACTGGGTCACCAAGTCTTACCTTTTTCAGAGCTTGATGAAAAGAAAAACTTCTGTGCACTCAGGTAACCCTAAGCTCTGGAAGCTGGCTACAGCAAAGCACACAGACACATTTTAGAGAAGGCACAGATGGCTCTTTATCTTTACAGCCTGATGTGAATCCAGCAGGTTAAGAGTTTATCTTATAATCTAACCCAAACTTTACGGAACTTCAAAGTAGCTTAGAAAAGATGCAAGAGTGCCAGACAGGCTTTCCTCAGAACTTAAAAAAGGTTGAGCAAATTAGCCCAAAATGAGTGAGGAGCACTGGCAGGGAGATCCCACTATTCAAGGGCAAGGAAGACCTTCCCAGCAGTGAGCGCTTCACACTCTTGTGGTGGCAAAACACACTCCTCACAATGTGGCACAGCTGGTGTGTGCTTTGAACCACACAGAGCTGCAGCAATCAAGCAGTCATTGCCCTCAAACAGCCTGCACTAATGCTGGCCAGTCCTCAGCTTCTGTAATTCAGGCCTAACTTGCCTGTTTGGCTCTGGCAGTTCTCTAGAAACTGCTGGAAAACATGTACCCAATGCCGGAGAAGAAAACAAACTAACCAAGACCAGGGAGGGCAAGTATCTTGCACCTCACTGCCTCCTCACAGTGTGACTTCTCAACAGTCAGCCTTGCTTACACCCAGGCACTGCTTCCAAAGCTTCCCAGTGCTGTCTTTTACCTGAAGGCTTTGGTGCAGGCTCCTGGCTGGCCAGCCCAGGCAGGAAGCAGACATGGCTCTGAAGCAGATGAGTAGCAAGTGTGTTGCCATGAGAACGCTGCAAGTCTTGGGCTGTTCTCTGAAGCACAGCAGGGAAGGAGCTGCGTTTGCACAGAGTGGGAGCAAACACAGGGGTGGATCCAGACAAAAACAGGAGCAACCCAGAGGGAGCAGCAAATGGGAAGTGAGGGCATCTTAAATCAGAATGAGATTAGCATGGCTTGAAAGCAAGAATGTGGACCCTGATGGCTGGGAAGCCAGACTGAAAGGATGAGGCAAGAAGTAGGCCAAGGCAGCAGCAAAAGATATCTGATAGAGCTTATTTTGGGTAGTCTAGAGTTGAAGAGCTGAGGAGAAAGAACAAATCATCTGGAAGCAGTACAGCCAAGAGAAGTCATTAGCACATTACAGATTTTGGAAGCATCCAGGTGGAAGTAACAGGATTCACAGAGGGTCTGGAGAGGAACTAGGAAATGCAGGAACCAGAACAGCTTGGAGATCTTAGTCCAGACAGTGAGACCTCGATGTCATCAAAGACATTGCAGCTGCTTACAGGTAAAAGCAGTAGAAAAGTCAGACAGGCATGAGCAGTACAATTCTTGGGAGGGGATGCAAGTCACTGGCCCTACTTCCTCACCATTTTGGGAGCTAATACGGGACCGAGAAGGCTGCGCTGGGCAGAAGCGAGTCACCACCTCCACACAGCACGAGCACGATTTGTTGCTTTAGCCTGCTCTCCCTCGTAGCTCCACCAAACTAATCCTTTGCAGCAGGCAGACACTGCAGTTCCACAAGCTCTGGCCATGGAAACAAGCCAAGGCAAACTTGGTCAAAAGTTAGGGCTTTTGAACTCACAGGGGCAAGAACCCAGCACCCTGCTCCACCTGCACCAGCAATCTCTCAGGTAGGAGTGAGCTTTTCAGAGCCAGAGAGAGAGAAACTGGGTTTGGTTCATGCTTCCCCCAACTCCCCAGTCTGCCTTCCAATGCTCAGGCCACCTTCATGAACCTGTGGCATCTGCAGGACTCTGGCTGGTTCTACACTGTGCATAAAGCCTTAGCTGCTTTTGCTTGGGAAGCCGTGTTGCTCAGACCAGGCTCTTCACACAAAAACTTGCATCCCAAGTGAAAACACACCACCTTGAACAAAACTAGGATAGCAGTGAGGCATTCCGATGTGTAAATGCATCCACTATAAATAAAGTCCTTAAGAAAAAGTTGGGAGAGTGAATGTACCGAACCCCACAAGCTGCTAAAACACGTAGGTAGTGAACACACACAAGGCTGACGAGACACACACAGGCTCAGGGCGCCTACAGAGCACAAGGCAAGAGCAGCCACATCTTTATACCACAGGAAAGAAGGAGAACAAGTGTCACGTGAAGCTTGAACTGGAACCAGCAAAGGATCTTAGGTCCCTTCACAGCCAAGGAATTATAACTAGATCAGAAGATGTGCAGACCAACTCTGTGCTATGCTTCAAATGAAGCACCTGCATCTCCCACTCCAGAGAACCCACGGTGCACTGCCTTCATGTGCTTTGTGAGCGGGATGCTCTGGAATAGCAAGCGTAACAGCTTCAGAGGGATTATTATCTGGTGAAATAAAGGGGAGTAAAACAAATGCCTTGCACTGAGAGTAACCACACTGGTGAAGAGGACCCAAACCAGACAGTAAGGTCTCTACAAGGATATTTAATTTGATATTGCTTTTTCTTCTCTCCTGCAGACCCTAAGAATATGAGTTTCCCATTAGCACTGAGAATTTCATTGCTGTGTTAATGCAGTAACCAAGCCTCACTCAAGAAACCTTCCAGGAGACCCATTTCAAACAGTTATCAGTCAGAGGATTCTCGCAGTCAAGCTGTATTAGAATAAGAAAGTTCCAGCAGAATGGCACAAGAGGCTTTGGGCTGAGCCAGGGACCCCCTTGAAGGGGTGAGATTATGCAAAGGTCCAGTCACCCAAAGAGCTTCTGTCCTCAGTGTGCTGCTACTCAGGCAGAAGGTCCTTTAAAAAAGCCAGTGCTTCAGCACAAAAAGGCTCATCAGAAAGCCAGGCTTTCATTAAGAGCTGCTTCTTGGCTCTGCCGGGAATCTATGTAAGCACAAAGCACACTCTTAAATTGAGCTTGCCTTAGGAACAGGTTTGTGTAACATCAGCCCGTGTCTCCTTACCTGCGACATCCTCGGCTGACTGGCGCTGTCAGAAAGGACAGGGCTGGGATTGTGCCGGGGCTGCCCCTCCAGCCAGGAAATCTTTAGAGGATTATTTATCAGGCCAACTTCATTCTTCATAGCCATTTCCTAACAAGGAAAATAGTGTGCCATCGCCATCTGCATTTCAGACCCCACTCCCTCATCAGAGTTCTTCCACCTCAGCCTGACATCAGTGCCAAGGAGGGCACAAACAATGAAGATGGCAGAGCTGCCCTACACAAGAAGCACCCTTTAGGGTCCATATTGGCATCAAGAGATTATATCACCACCAGGGCTTTTGATAAACAGGTCAGTTCTGGGGGGTTTGATTATTTGGATGCAGGAGGGAAACAACAGTTGTCACAAAACAGACAGTTGTTCACCATAAGTTGATGGAAGTACTAAAATTAAGGGTAACTGATTATTTCTATGGTCACATTATTTATTATTCATAGAAAGTCAAGGCTTTTTGATTTCTTTTAAGCTTCAAAGGCTGTATCAGGTGTGTACAACTCACCGAACCCATCTCCACAACCTGCAGTTCACCTTCAGTGAGGGCTGAATAAATGGCTTAAAGCCTGCTTTTCAAAGCAGTGACTCTTCCCTCAACCTCTTCCACACATGGCCTGTTTGGTGTCGTGCAAGATCTGCTCTGGGCTTATGCCTCCAGCTTTGCCACTCCCTTGGTGCATCTGTACCTTCAGACACTCATTACCCTTCTCCACTGCCTTAATGACAGGGCAGCGTACCCAGGCCATCAGGCTGCTAACCCTGCCCTCCCACAACGCCCCTTCTTGCCCACTCTCCGCCCCACATGACTGTGGTCTCTGCCCAACTTACAGCAGCCTTAACCGTAGCAAATTCCACAACCGCACTCCCAGTCTTCCTACTCGAGATCAGCAAATTGAGCACATCGCCATACTGTTAAGACAAAGAAAGAAAAGGTTAATTACAGACACAGAGGTCAAGTTCATCTATGGAAGGCAGGCAGAGAAAACATGTGTTTTCACAGACATGAAGTCTGAGCTATCATCCAGTCTTGCACGATGCTTCCACTGAGCCCAACCTGTCATAAATTCTGCCCCTCCAGGAAATAATTCTGGGGAGGCATGGAGCCACACAATTTGCTTCTAGCAAATCCTGGCGCAAAAGGATGCTCGGCTCAGTCAGAGCCATGAAAGATACTTGCATGAAGGGAACACAAAGGCTGGGATTAATCAGATCAAAGGCTTGTCCATTCCTGTCTCTGAACTCGCCACAGTAGCTAACAAATAGTGCTTTAAGTGAAGGAAATAGCACACCAGAACCACAGAGCCAGTCTGACTATGTGGGGCACAAGCCATTCAGAGGGAAGGGTTTGCAGGTGCTCTGCTGCAGCGGGAGTTACTCCTGGGCATGACACAGAGGCACTAGCTGGGGAGCAACTCACAGCTAACAGGTCATGCTGCTGGTCTCTGAAAATGGCACAAGCAAGAGAGCTGGACTACAGAGAAGAAGAAGGAGTCACTCTGGTTTGTAAGCAGCTTCCCACAATTTACTACCCTTTCTTATATCACTGAGAGCAGAGGAAGATCAAGAAGTAGGAAAGTGTCAGACAGGACCTTTTGTAGGATCCGCAGCAGAACATCTTTCGAGTATCCCCCTCCCGTCTCATCATCTTTCCTGCATTTCCATTTTAGCTGGAAATAAACACAAGAAGTTAATTTTGTCCATCTGAACACATGTTGCCACATTCAGTGCAGCACCCGCCACCTGCACAATAATCAAGTTTGCTATTTACAGCAACGCTCCCACAATTGCCAAGATAACGATTTCACCATCAGAACGTGCAAAGGGACCATGTTATTTGGGGAACAGGAAGAAACACTGCTCACTGAAATGAGAGAGAATCCTTCAAAGCATACTAATGGCTGTATCAGGGTCATAAGCAGATGCTTCCCTGTGCCTAAAACAGAGACAACTCATTTTCAGACTCAAAAATCTAGACAAGACAGTACAGAAAAGGGTAATGGCAGTGACAGGAGCTGTTTGCATGCATGATGCACATTCAACAGAGGAACTTCCCCTCCATTGCTTTAAGAGATACCTGTTTTCCAAAGCTGCATAATGTTCTATCAGTTTTGACAAGCATCTGGTTTTATAAAGATGTTTTACCTTGAGTTTGGGAGTTATTTTGCCTTCTGCTCCATTTCTTTCTTGATGGCCTGAAAAGGAGAAAGAAAAAACAAAACACATGGGAAGGAGATGGGGGAAAACTCCTTTGCTAACAAGCTTTTAGCACAGAATTTGCCCTGACAATGTCTGTATGGCAATAGCAAGCACTTTAAGATTTCCAATAGAAGATTACAGGTCTTCTGCACCAGTATCACCAGGAGCTGCAGTACAGACTAAATATCGCATGTCAGCACTTCCCCTTTCTATGATGCCCAGATGTGCCACGATCAAGACCAAAAACAGCCAAGTGAAAGTACAAGCATGAGACCTGTTAGCTTCTGCAATGATTTTCCCTGCAAGAGGGTTGTGCTGGTGGGAACATGTGGGAAAAAATTGAAGGTAGACAAAAAAAAAAAAAAAAAGATAGCACAGCCCAAGAATTTTATCCGGCCTTGCAACTAAATACTTTGTAATGATGTGCTCTCATTGCAAAGTGTTTTACACTAAAGAACTGCTCAACATCCCCCCCAGTTCCCAACACATGAAATGACATTAAGAAAGGCTAGGGTGGGCTAAATGACTTGCTACAGTTGTACCGGAAAACCCTGGTGATCAAAAAGAGTTTCTGCACCTGATCTCTAGTGGGGTTTTTTGTTTCAGCTCATTAGATCAATATTTTTCCCCCATAAGAAAGCAACAGATCTTATCCTCTGCCAGAACAAAAGGGATAGGAAGCAAGAGATCTCCCCACTGAGCTGAAAACAACACCCTAATTAGTTTTGAAAAGAACAGAACTTTCAGACACATAAAACTGTACCATAAACCCACAGATACAGATTATTAGAAAAGACAATCCAATATAGCAATGTGCAGATGGGAGCGAAGTTCAGGAACACCCAAGGATGAGGTTCTGGACTTTTGGAAAAATCTCAATCCCTCTTCTACAAAGGGGATGAACTACAGCTACTAAGCAGCCCATGAGAATTTGAGGGAGACAATGTCAAATATGGCAGAGCAGAATGCAGGCGTTTTCCAGTTCAGTATGTTGCGCTTTGCCTGACATGATTGTCGCTGGTCTTTGTATTCACCTGGGATGAAGGCCGTATATACCCGAAGAACAGCAGAGAATCAAGTTCTCAGCATCCATAAACTAATCAAAACATTTTTCTCTATGTTGGGTCTCTCTTGGGTGACAAGTACTGAGAGCTTTCAGGGCAAAACAGAAGTAGTAACCCAATGACAACTATTGTTTCTTCCAAACTTGCCCCATTCCCTATCATTGGTCTGCCACACTGCTTTAATTGTGACAGACAAGCAGGATTTCAGCCTTCCTTCAGCATAACCGTGGTGCTCCACAGACCATCTTGACTAAAGCTGTAGAATATTTATTGAAAAGAAGTAGCAACAAGGTGTTGAAGAGCAGCATGCTGCATGTAAGGAAGCAACCCCACAAATACTATTCTTTTAACTTGTCCCTGCAAAAGGTGCTAAGCAGGATCCTACATATGGCCCTGTGCCCAAGTGAGAAGGCTGCATCTGCACAGGAGCTCTGCCTACAGAAGAGCCGGAGTCCCACATGCATGTAGTTTGGCTGAGGGCACCAACCTCATCTGTTCTCACCTCGGACATGCTGCTCTCTTTCAAGCCGGATCTGTTCTTGAATGAGCCTCTGCTGCTCCTCAAGCTGACAGGAGCCTTCTTCACGCAGGCGTATTATCTACAGCAGAGGTAAGATAGCACAGGTAACTGAGGGCACAGTTCTACAGCTGGTTCACATCAGCTAAAGACTGACAAGGAGTAATACCCACCTCCTGGAGCAACCCTCCTGCTAGGCTCCCCGTGACAGCTCCATCACTCATAAAATCCAACCCCTTCTGTTCCTAGTGACAGAGCCCTTACCAGCCAGCATATAACCAGTTAGCTGCTGGTATTGTCCGCTGGATGAGAGGGCAGACAAAAAAATATCCCCACCCCCAACACTGACATATCTGTGAGACTTCTACAAGATCCTTTCCATGTGCCTTTTTCCCAGAGCCCATTCATCCAAAAGGATCACTATACATGATTTTCCACATCTCATCACGTGGTTTTCATGACAGCTGTGAAGACTTTCAGCAATGCTTCTGAAAGGCAGCAGAGGAATTTAAGAATTTATTATTACCTCTTGTTCTAATGATCTCGTTATCCTGATCTTCTCCTCTTCACTCTCACAGGTCTGGGCTTCTCGTTCTCTGGCTTCAAGATCTACAGAGAAAGAAATACAACAATACAAAGAGCATTATCACTGCTGAACAGAGGTGGATGGAAGGATCACAAACTTGGCTACACCTACAACAATTTCAAAGCACAGTCCTGACAGCTCTGATGTATCTCCCTTGCCCAGGCACATCAACGTATCAGCATTCTTAACAGTCATCAAACTCCCTGACTCCTTCCCAGAGAAGAACCATCCCCAGCTGCGATGGTGGGAGGAGATTTCAGATGGCTGCTGCAGTGCACTGGGCATAGAGAAACCAGAGCCATCACAAATGCCCAGCAGATTGATCAACGGTGAATTCCAGTGAAGTGCAAGCATCCAGCTAACAAAGACTTCAAGCCAAGAGACACAGAGTTTTCCTTTCATTACCAAGCTTTACTTTCTTTCGCTTCTCGTCAAGTTTCCGCGTCCTTTCTGCAGCTTGCTTCTTTGCCTTTCTCACTTTGTCATACGCTGCCTGCCACAGAACCAAGAAAATAGTGTGAAACTACATAAAGCAGAAGAGATAAAATGGAAAGCACTGATTAAAGGCAAGATCAAATATTCACTCTAAACAGAGGTGAAACATTTTATACTTCTTGCTAGCATTCCTCCTAAAAAATGTTGGAAGTTAACATAAGTATCCTGAAAATATGAGAAGATGCCCAAGGATCTCTAGACGGAGCCTGAAGGCTGAGGAAGTCCAGGAATAAATGCCAAGTGTACTGGAGAGAGAGTCTGACCCATTTTCAGAGGTGGGAAGAATGTTTTGGTGCCCTGAACATGCCTGAAGTAGCTTATGGAGCACTGGTAACAGATCAGGTTTGGCATGGAGCAAAGTTTTACAATTCAAAAAGGTCAATTTTCTATGAAAGATACAGTCACAAGTCTGACATTTGACTCACAGGAATGTAATTGATCGAAGAGCACCCAAACAATACATCAACATGTTCACTGAGCACTACAGAGACTTTAGAACTGGGGCACACTGGCAGCATTGCTGGTGTGTCGTTAAACCAGTTGGTAGGCTCCATGTAGGCTAATGAACGGACCTTCTGTAGTCATTAAAGCACAGACTGGCACATACACCCGAATATTCCTTGTGGAATATTTGCATGGGAAGGCAAAGCTCTTGTTCCATAAGCTAGCAGAGCTGGCATTTTTCCTTCCTGCACGGGGAGGGTTTGCTAAACACTTTTTCCTTTTTAAAATGTAGAAGGCAAAAAGTTCTTGGATGCCAAAAGGATAACTGCCCCTCAGAGGGGAGACAGTAAGCTTTGCCAGTGTTTGGAAAGAGGAGTTATTTCAACTTTTTGTATCACATAATCTGAAATTTTACTATCCCTTCTCTCATGAGTATCTGGATAGAATTGCTTGCTCATTTTTATTTTGTTTTTATTTTTTCCATTCACACATCCAGACTACTTTCAGGTTTTGAGCAGCAGGCACTTGGCTGCTTCCTCACAGCAAAAGCAGGGTCCAAACTACATCTGGCAGCCTGCAAAGCTCCTGCAGTGAACCGACAGAGAGCGTGACTATGATTCAGCTTTTCTGTTTACAAGCATCTTGTGCCCCATGGAAAGAAAGGCTTTGAGCCTTAGCAATCATATCCAGATATTATTAATTTGTCAGGCCTTGACTTCAAGGGAACCACAAATGCATCATTGTCGTGGGAATTTAACGTGTCCTCGGTCAGTGGTGTTTGTCATTTATTTTTTTTAATAGGATATGCTCCCATCTAGCACCTTATTAAAGATGGTATCTCACCCTTGCAGCAGATGGACAGAGCTACTCCAGCACACCAAACCAGAAACAGAACATTTGTCCAGGTTCTTATCTGGCACCTACTATGTGATCTCATGGAGGACTAAACATTCAGGGAGCAACAGATGAGACTTGCATTCATGAGGTCACAATCGGACAAGAGAGCAGGACAGACAGGAAGAGAGCTTCCAAAACTTCCCCAGCATGCTTGCAGAGAGTAGCACCACCCAACCCCAGCATCACCCAGGGAGGGACATCCTTACCCTCGCTGCTGCATCTGTTAGCACAGCCAAGGCCTGAGACAGTTGGTGGAAGACTTCCGCTGAGGATTAGAAGAAAAACAGGTGAAATGCAGAAAGTCATTCTATGGGCCTGGAGGTGAACCAGGAAACACAATCCCTTATGGAAGAGACCTGCAGAACATCACAAAGAAGAAGAATCTTTCCAAAACATTTGTAAGCCAACCTAGAGCCAGGATCACCTCAACTCCAAGGACAATATTTGTCATATAGGTCAGGGTAAACAGAAAGAAAAACTGGGAGTGTTTAATTTTAACAAACCCTTGAAAACACCCATTCAGCAGAAGCCACCTACAGAAATGTTTTACTTGACTTGCAGTCAGTCTGAAACACACTGTTACAAACAGACCCTCCCTTTCATACCAGTAGTTTTTCAGCTTTGCATTTTGCATCAATATCCCCAACCTTCTTCCTGAAGAGTTACGCCTACAAGCCGGAGGACTCCCCACACACTTCAAATCACTTCTCAACCTCCTGCAGACACCAACACCCTCAGCTTTCCTCTCACTGCTGCTAATTTTCTCTATGAACCTGTTATAAACATTCAATCCATAAGATGTATCAAACTGGAAAAGTGCAAGACACAGAGCCGTGTTCATTTTGAGGCATCTTGATGAACAGCATCCTTGTACTTAGCACTGCTGTTCACTGTTACCTGTAGCTACAAAACCTAAACGGAGTAACTGCAGAAGCCAGCCCTCACTGGTCAGGTACACTCAGTCCCTGAGAGTCGGGGTCTCGCTTCTAATTGACAAAAATGGGCATTACAGGATTTCTAAGCTGGCGACTGAAGTTACAACTGAGAGGCGTCTGAAGTAAAATAGCAACCAGACAGTAATCATTGTGGATGGTAAGGCCAACGGTCTGGGATGTGAGTACCATGTGGGATGACTGTGAGAGATGCAAACAAAATTTCAGCAGTGACTTAACAACAATGTTTCCAAAACCAACTTGTATTCATCGCTAATCACAGAAAATGCTGAAAATAATGCTTCGCCCCCTGCATGTGTATACTTCACATGATATATACCCAGGCATTCCCTTAATTATATGCAAGGACAGGCCTGAAGTTAAGCAGAGCCACTTCCAGGAGTCTGCACACATGAAAACCAAGTCAAAGAGCTGCTTGGGTCTGCACAGCCCTGTCCTACCTGCTTGGGGATTGTCCGGGTTTTTATCTGGGTGACAAGTCAGGGCCTTCTGCCGGTACGCTTTCTTAACCTGCAAGAGCCAGAATAGAGATGGGCTCAGTTTGGTTCATATTTAAGCTGTGCTGATAAAAGCAGCCTGGGGAAAACAAACATCCCAAAACTCAACCACTGCAGAAGAAAAAAAACTAGTAGTTGTTGGGTTTGCTCAATTTAAACCACATCCCGATCACACAAAGGGGACTGAGGTTGAACCAACAATCATTTGCACAACTGGATGCCTCCCAGGCCCGACAGAAAACAAGAGAGCCTTTCCGGAGCACCATTACCTCCGTTACCCTCTCACACTGAAAGGCAGAGCAGGCTGTTTGAACAGCAGGAAACCTCTGAACAGCTTCATTCTCAACCTCAAGGCAGCACCCCATCTTTTAAACACACTACACCACAGAGATAAGCATCTCAGCCCCAGACACTTAGTATGCAGGCAGACAGCCATGCTTTGCTCGAGTCTGAGCTTCTCAAATCCCAAACTTTTACCTCCAGATGGACTGTCTTACAGCAGTCCAATCTCACCATCACCCAAGCCAAGTGTGGCAGGTTTCTAGCCAGAGGGATACAGTGTTTCTCGCAGCTGTAGCTTTGGGACAGAGAAAGTACCATTTACTGTGCAACAACTGAGTTTGGCAAGGCGAGGACATTGTGACCAAAGACCATTTAATCTCTTCCATGCTTCAAACAAAGACTGACAACTGACTGAGTAGAGTCACGTTCAACAACCTGAGCTCCCCTTGTCAGGGAAGCATATGCACGCAGGGAAGGGAAGGAAAAGCTGCTGCTGGGCTCCAACTGCTGAGCTGTCCTTTGCTCAAGCGAGGGACAAGCGGTGGCCCGGCACCACCTACTGGTCACAGCTCTGGGACAGAGAGAGCTCAGCTAAGGGTGCATCTCCGGCTCCAGCAGGACTCCAGCCAAGACACTGGGGCAGGTCTGCTCCCTGCGCAGGAGCCACAGCTACTGGATTATCTACTCCATGCGACAAATTCAGGTGAGGCTCCTGTAAACAGCGAGATTCTATTACTTCAGCAGTCTTGCTCCCCTTTGCTCGGGCCTTTGGACCATGCTGCTCTGCATACAAAGGGTCTGTGGGTCGCTGTGAGGATTTTACATCGAGGATCAGCACTGCAAATTCTTACATTTAACCCTAACGTCCAGCCTGTAACTTTCTCCTCATTTTCCCCCAGTGACGAGCTGAGCAGCAGGGCCGAAGACATCCAAAGTCTTCCACCTCTTCTAATCCCCTGCATTACGTCCAAGCTCGTTCCCCTGTTCTGCACTTCACACAGGTGGAACACCCAGGCAGCCTCAGCCTCACCTGGCAGCTGGGCCCAGGCTGCACCTTCCAAGTCTTACCCTCCCTACTGCTAAAGGGCAAACCACGAAACCAAAGAGGAAGCCTAAGAAGAAAAGTCAAAGCTTTCCCGTCAAGCTTAAAGTTGCTCAGCTGCCAATAGTTTTTCTGGGAGCCTTAGAAAAGTCGCTTTCCAGCCCAGACCCTCGCGTCTTGCCTTCGGCATTCACTTGCCAATTAAATGAAATTAAAACACGGAAACCTGGAATTCCAACCCCCCCCCCCCCCGAACTAACAAGCTGGGAAACCTACGGCACCTAAACCAAGCACCAGCTCTCTGCTTTCGGCAAATGCAGGAGGCCCCTTCCTTCCGAGCCCGAGGCAAATAACGCCCGGGGATAATTTGGCCGCCCCGTCCAAGCGGCGCCGTCGTCCTCTTATGAAGTCAGGCCGCGCCCCACAGGCTTAGGGGGAGAAAAGGGGGTGAGGTGGGGGAGGCGAGCCCCCAGAGCTAACATCAGAACAGAAGGGCCTTTCCTGCTTGCTAACAGTCACCGCAACAGCGCTGGGAGCGAGCACCCGGGGAGCGAGAAACGCGAGCCCGGGGCTGAGGCAAAGGCGGTCCAAGAGCCGGGCCGGAGACGGAAGGGAAGGGGCGGGGCCCCGGTCCAAACCTCCCCGCGGCCCCTTCAGGGCTCCGGGACGCGGTCCGAACCTCTTTCTCCGACGCCTTCTCGCCGACCCCCAGCAGGCCGTAGAGGTCCAGCTGCAGCAGGTCTTTCTCAACCGCCATCTCACCGCTGACCCGCTTCCTCCCTCCCTCCGTCCCTTCCGCCCGTCCTCCCGCCGGGCCGGGCCTGCCCCGCCCCGGAGGAAGGCGGAGAGAGCCCGACTCCATATCCCAGTACACCCCGCAATTGCAGCGCCGCTGCCGGCGGACACAGCGGCTCCGCCGGGTAATGCAGTTCCGGCGGCGGGGCGGCCCAGGGACTGGAAGAGCCGGCGAGCTTTGCGCGGCCGGGCGGGCGGGCAGCTGGTTTCCTTCGCCGTTGTTACGGCGGGTTTGTGTGAGGTTTTGCCTCGGAGAAGGAAGGGCGAGGTTGGGAACGGCCCCAAGATCACCGCGTCAACGGAGCCTTGTCCCAGAGCGCCCCGTCTGTGGGATTTGAACCCCTCCGGGCTTAGAACGTTTCTCACCCCTCCAGGACCTGCCATCTCTCTGCACAGCCTGGTTCAAGGCCTGACCGCTCGTTTAGTGAAGAAATTATCCCTAATGCCCAATATAAACCTCACGTGACGCAACCTGGGACCATTTCTTCTCATTCCATTGCTGGTTACTTTGGAGAAGAGAACAACCCTCACCTTACTTCACCTGCCTGCCAGGGAGGTATAGGGAGCGATCAGGTCTGCCCTTAGCCTCTTTCCTCTTCCCCAGGCTAAACAGCCCCAGGTACCCCAACTGCTCCCCCTCAGACACGTGCTCCAGCCCCTTCCCCACTTTGTTGCTGTCCTCTGCACCTGCTCCAGCTCTGCAATGTTCTTGTAGTGAGGGTCCCAAACCTAAACCAAGCAGCCACACCAGTGCCCAGGACAGGGGGAAGGTCACTGTCATGGCCCTGGTGGCCATGGCCATTGGCCTTCTTGGCCACCCGGGCACACTGCTAGCTCAGTGTCAACTGTCAACCAACACACCCAGGTACTTTTCAGCCAAGCAGCTTTCCAGCCACTGTCCCAAACCTGTAGAACTGCCTGGGGTTGTTGTGACCCAAGTGCAGGACCTGGTTGGGATCCTTGCTGAACCTCCCACAGTTGCCTCAGTCCATGAATCCAACCATTCCAGATCCCTCATTAGAGCCATCATGTCCTCAAGCAGATCAACACTCCAAAAGAGACTGAGAGGACTCTTGCTGCCCTTGTCCAGATAGCTGAACAAGAAAGGAAAGAGAGCTGGCCCCAGTAGCAAGCCCTAGGGAAAACTGCTTGTGACTGGCCAGCAACTGGATTTCACCCAAGTCACCCCAATTCTTTGGGCTTGGCCATACTGGCAGTTCTTTCTGCAGCAAAGCCTAGGCCCAACCAAACCTTGAGAAGCCAATTTCTCCAGGACAGCGCTGTGGGAAATAGTGTAAAAGGCTTTATTGAAGTCCAGGAAAAGCCCATAGGCTCTGGCAAGCCGGGGCAGGAGGCCACCCCAGCAGGGGACACCCCAGCAGCCAGCACCGCCCTGCCCTGGGGACACCCTGTCCCTGGCTGCCCCCTGGCCTGCAGGCACCTCCCACCCTGAGTTGGTCATCCCTTCACGGACAAGGAGTGACTCCTGTGGTGCAGCAGAACCAGAGGGTAACAGGAGTGTGGGAGAAACCCATTGCATCCCTCTTCTCCCTGCTGTCCCCACAGCTGTATCCCTCTCTGAGCCTCTTCAATGCCTCCTCTCAGTGGTGCTTCTTGTTGGGCACCACTCCGAGAGCCTCATCATGCCAAGGGTCTTCTGCTGCTGTTTCTCACACAAACGTAGCCATGGGGCTGTAGCAGTTCATGGGAGGAGAAGGACAGGGAAGTCTTGCCCGTGGTAGCCTCCCATCGGGGAGAAGGACACTGTCACGGACGATCATCCCCTGCACTGGTGGTTGGCAGTAGGAGTATACGTTGGTGTTACCACCCAGTGAAGCATCCAGCTGCTGGTTGCTTGCAGAGAGGTCTGGGACAGATGTCTGCATGGTGGTCGTCCTCATGCACACGGGTGCAGGAGTAAATGTAGCCTCCTGAGAGCTGTGCTGGCTGCGAGGCTCCTGCTGTCCCTTGGCAAGGTGCCACGCTGTGCTGGCCTTGCCCACAGCCTGGAGGCCCCGTGCCCTGTGCCCCTGGGGAAGCTGCAGGTCCAGAGGATTGGGCAGTGCTGGGGGGCACGGCATCAGCAGAGCCAGGGACTCCTCGGTGGGGCTGGGTTCGTTCCACAGCCTTCGGGTTTCCTTAGCTCTGATGACACCTACAATAGCGTCTGCCTTCCTGTGCATCGAGGGGCACAGTGTGCGCCGTGGCAAGGGCTGTCTCTCTCCTGGCTGAATGAGTTTCGGCAGGACACGGCAGCCCTGCTGCTGCGCTGCTTGTTCCTGGGACAGCTGCACTGGCATGGGAAGTGCCCCCAGCTGCACTTCCAGTCTTTTCCTTGCCACATGCATCTTGAGAGCTGACCAGGCTGCGCCAGCACGAACGGGTCCGAGGGAGCAGACAGATTCCAGCTCCTCCAGAGCTCCTCTGTCCAGGATTGGGTCGATGTTTTCCAGGCTCTCAGTGGTGCTGAGGCTCTCAGATGAAATGGAGTTGCAGGTGTGGAAGGAGAGGCAGCCCCGCTTCTCCCGATCCTGCCGTGGCAGCTGCTGGATGTGAGGATCCAGTGTAGCCAAGGAGCCTGAGCCTAGTGAAATCCATGACCTGAGCCATGCCAACAGCATCAGTTGCTGCCGCTCCTGGGCAGCTGCACCACAGTGGGGGCAGTGGTGGTCTGCCTGCACTTTGCCATCTGAAAGACAGGGAGGGGTGCCCGAGCTATGGAGCTGGGGACACTGATGTCCCCCAGAGACTGTCCCCCTGGCTGCTCCAGAGGCCAAGCCCTGTCCTGGGGACATTCCCAGGTACACCCAGGGCGCAGAGTGGACCTGCAGGGACTTACCAGGCTTCAGTGCTGCCGCTCGCTGCCACCACCTCCAGCATCGCTGGCTCAATCTGTCAACCTACGGGCAGAGGAGCAGAGTATAGCATGCACCCAGCAAGGGCCAGCCCCTGTCCCCACCAGCCTCGAGTGGTCCCCTTGGCCCCAGGTGGCCCTGTACCTGTGGGTGTAGAGTGGTGGCGATTAGGAACGCCCCAGCAATCAAGAGCAGGATGTTGAGGAAGTAGAAGAAAGTGCTGTTGCTCATGGTGCAGAGACTGTCAGTGATACACATGATGCAGATGGGCTGGCAGTGCCAGGGGGAAACCAGGAGGTCACAGAAGTCCTGCCTCTGGTCGCCCTGTGCTGAGCACTGTACCTTTGCCAAGTGGGTTCTGGGTTTTGTTCCCCAGAGACAGGGGTTTTGTCTGCTGGATGTGAAGAACTGTGATGTCACCAGAGAGTCACAGAGACCTCTGTGACATCACCCCTTTATAACTGGGGACAGCTCTGCCAGGGCTCAGTGCTGTGCGCGGTGGGCAAGGGTCTGCAGTTGAGGGCTCCCTGATGAGAGCGGAGACAGGCTCTGTCTGGCCTGGGACACTGGACCCACCCTGATATGCCCGAACATCTGTGCTGCCCCTGACAAGGGGCCAGGAACTGCGTTCCTGTCTTCCCAATCGCTGCCTGTGCCTGTCGTGTTGGAGAGGTGAGTTCCCATCCTGCCCTGGATGAGAGCCAGAGCACACACAGACGGCCCTGGTGTCACCTGGGTGTCTGCCCCAGGACGCTCCCCAACGTTTGTGGCAGCACAAGCACAGCCCCAGGGCTGAGCACTCCCTCTTCAGCAGCTTTGCTGCTTCCTCAGGTCACATCTCCAGGGCAGGTCATCAGCTTTGTGCCTCTTGGCTTTGCAGCTCTAGATGGCATGGGAGGAGAATGAGCCAGAACGGAGCACCTCTTCTGCCAACGACACCAGCCAGGAGCCCCAGGCCACAGCACTGGCCTCTGAGAGCTCAACCTGCCCAAATTCTCAGGGCCATACCAACACCAGGACCTGCACAAGCCAGTGCAGGCACTGTTTCTGCATTTCCTGCATAGAGGAGTGGGCCCACAATGAATACGTGTGCCCACACTGCTGGCGGTCTTTCCAGCACATTTTCCCAGAGCTGGTAGCCCAGCACCATGCATCGTCCAACATCAGGCGCTGTGATGACAGGAGGAGATCTCAAAGCAGGAGGCGGCATCATTCCTCAAGCCATCAGCATGGTGGCCCTTCCAGAAGAGCCCTCGGCAGTGGCCAGACCAGGGCGCTGAAGAGGGACCAGAGCAGGTCACTGAGGTGGCAACAAGGCAGCTGCACCAGGGTTCAGCAAGGCTGGGGATACAACTCCAGGAGAAGCAGGCGGCAGCCACAGACCAGGGCTCGGGACGCTGGTCACAATGTGAGCCAAGCTCCAAGGCCCCAAAGGGACATCCCAGCAGCCACATGGAGGAATGAGCGCCACTGGCAGGCAGGCTGGCATTTCTCCAGGGACCATCCTGCAAGAAGGAGGCAACCCCGGCAGAGGCTACGCAGCAGGCAAGGCCCAGCTGGGTGGGAGCACTCATGGGGCCAGCACAGCGGCCAACAGGGTGGTGCTGAGAGCCCAGCTTCAAGGGCCCAGCGGTACATCCCAGCCTCCTCAGCAAGGTACCAACCTTGGTGGAGGTCCCACAGCTCTGGGGGCCGAGCACGACCATGGCGGGAGCGGCAGAGGAGGAAGGACTGGGATAAAGAGCAATCTCTCAGCCGGGAACGGGATATCCCAGCTTCCTCCTGGAGAAGGGGGCATCGCCAGTGGGGAGGCTGCAATCCCTCCAGACAAGGGTATGGAGCAAGGAGACAATCCCGGCGCCAGTCCCACAGCCGTGCCAGGCGCAAGGCTTGGTAGCCGAGCCTAGGTTGGGGGTTCTGGGGCGTTGGCCTCCAGAACTGCTCCGGGCCACCTGTTCCAGGGCCAGACCTCCTCCTAAATAAACATCATGGGGTAGAACTTCTGGTATGTCAGTCCGAGATGTTTCTTAGGAACCTTCCCATTTTTTAAATGACTTCGTCTCCCTGGGCTGCCTTGGTTTCCCCATCTATCCCCAACCCTTTTGTCTGCGTGCTCTCCATGGCGCACCATCTCCCTCCTGGCCAGGAGCTGCAGGGCTCCCCATGTCTCTACGCCAGCTCTGCACCTCTCATTTCCTTTGACATGAGGAGACAAAGTCCTTTTGGTGGTCTCTGGTGTAGACAGTTTTGAGCCCTGACAGTGAGGGAACTTACAGCTCAAGCTCTCAGGCAGCATTACACCCTGCAGTCCTGCTGCTCCTTTGCCATGCACAGCAGAACCAACTTGGTTTTTTTTTCCCTCTGATGTAAAGAGAAAAAAAGAGAGGGGGGAAGAAGAAAAAAATACCATGAGTGAAACAAAAAGAGAGAAAGGAAGAAAACGAAAGAGAGAGGAAGAGGAAAAAAAGGCATGAAGATGGACTTCAAAACACTGAGATTTCAAACAACTCTGCACCTGTCAGGCATTTTTGCCACCCCCATTCATGCAGACATGCCAAAGGTATGTAAACCCAGCTGTCAGCTACCTAAATACTTAAAAATATACGTATATATGCAATAAGCATGCATCATCCATCAATGTTGGAGCAATCTCTTCCTTACAAGAAAATCCACTCAAACCACTGATTTCTGCTCCACCAACCTGGGAGATGTAGAAATACACCTGGAAAACATGCAGACATACACCTGTTGCATAGTAAAAGGAAATGGCACAGGGAGTAGATAAAAGTAATGCACATAAATTAAAAAAAACAGAAGAGTTTGTGCTGATTAGAGTTGTTTTGATAAGGTTTTGTTTTGTTTTTCTATGATGTTATCATAGTTTGTCAAAATTGCAAGCACTTACGAGTTCATAGCCATGGAGCTCCCATTTCAGGGCACGTGTTGAAATCCCACCTGCATGTGTAGATCTCAAACTCACACATAAGTCATTTTGCTCACCTCAAAACCAATAATGATGATTAGCTTAAAATAATGGGGAAAAAAGTTACAAGCAAGGTTCTTAACCACTTTTTCCTGGCAACTCAAACAAACCAGCTCTAATTATTCAGTTCCCAGTGCTGCTTTAACAAGGGAACACTTTTATGGCTCTTCCACGGGGGTGTCAAGGAAGCAAGGAAAGCACATCAACTTTGCACACACTGACACTGACAAAGGGCCAATTCTTGAAATCAAGCATTGTAGTTTTGTGTGGTGGGGTTCTGATGAAGAAGGGGCCGCTGCACAGGTGGCTGCTGCAAGAAGCAGCCAGAAGCTCTCTGCAGGCCCCACAGAGCAACCACCAGCCGGCTCAAGGCAGGAGTCATTGCTGACCAAGGCCAAGCCCATCAGCGATGGTCACAGCACCTCTGGGAATCAGAGTGAGGAGGAAAAAATCCTCAAGCAGCCACTTTGTGCGCCCAGAGAAGGGAGTGAGAAGATGTGAAGAGCTGTGCAGGCATCAAGGACAGGGAAGGGGGAGGAGGAGGCGCCTCAGGTGTCTGAGAGAGTGCTGCCCCAGCAGCCCCTGGGGAAACCTGTGGTGGAGCGGATATCCCCCACAGCCCATGGAAAAGGCTGAGGCCCCACGCTGGAGCAGGGGGAGACAGACAGGAGATGCTGTGACCCACGTCAGAGCAAGCCCTTACCAGCACCTGTAGCCCCTGGAGAGAGACGGAGACACAGAGATGAGTGAAGGAGAGAGCCATGCTGGAGCAGGTTTGCTGCAGGGGGAGGGGGGCGGGGGGGCTTGTGACCCCATGGGGGACTAGGCTGGAGCAGTCTGGGCCTGAGAGACATTCTATGATGTATGACTGCACCCACAGCAGTGACCCATGTTGGGGCAGCTGGTGAGGAGCTGAAACCCAGTGGGAAAGGACTCTCCTTGGAGAAGTTCGTGGAGGACTGTCTGCTGTGGGTGGGACCATATGGTGCAGCAGGGGAAGGGGGTGAGGAATTAACCCCCGCCCCCCACCCCAGCTAAGAAGGAAACCAACTTGTGAGGAACTGACTTAAGCCCTCATTTCACCAGTCCTTTCCCTCCCCGTGCCACACTGGGGGGAAGAAGGGAGTGAACTCCTCACTAAAGTGCAGTCTGCTAAGAAGGGAGGGGTGGGGGAAGGTGCTTTAACGTCTGGTCACACTTCTCATCACCCGAATCTGGTGTCACTAGGGGTTCAGGGCAGTGTCATCAATTAGTTTTCTTTCCTTTATTCTGTGCTGAGTCTGTCCTGCTCGTGATGCTGACTGCTGAATGATCTCTCCCTGTCCTTATCTCCACTCCTGAGCCTCGCAATATCTATTTTCTCCCCTGTCCAGCTGAAAAAGG
This sequence comes from Laterallus jamaicensis coturniculus, assembly GCA_022605575.1. Lineage (NCBI taxonomy): Eukaryota > Metazoa > Chordata > Aves > Gruiformes > Rallidae > Laterallus > Laterallus jamaicensis. The sequence continues at coordinate 2,525,840 of JAKCOX010000060.1, read as the reverse complement.
GTGACTGAGCAGCTTTGGTGGGTGTCTGGCCTCCAACCAGGGCCAAACCACCACATCAAGTCTACATTAGCAGACACTTCATTAACATTTTGATGACTACAAAGTCTTTAAGCTCCAACTGTGCCCATGCTCAAAAACTATTACCAGCATGGTTTAACTGGCAGCAAGGCGACAGTGCCTGGTGGAAACCAGAAAAAGCTTAATGACACTGACACGAACCGCACTGCAGAAAGAAACCCAAAGCAAGTTTACTGTAAAAATTGGGTGTATCCTATGAACAGGCACAGAAGGAAGTTGCTAGGTTTTTTTTACATTGTAGCGATAATTTTTTTTTTCACACTATGAATGGACTGAATGGACAAAGACTTTTTTTCCTTTTAAATCTTCACTAAATCTGGGTTAAAGGTAGTGTCTTTTCTGGAGGCAAAGTTTAGAAAAACATCATCCTGTCATCAGTTTGACTTCACGGAGGATCTGGAGACAATTACCAGCACCGTCTGAGATTTGGAGTGATTTCATCTCTTCAGGCAATCACATGCTCCATCTCCTCTGCATCCAGCCAAAGATAGCAGGGTTTGGGGGTTTACTCTAAAGCAAGATCCAGCTCATTGGGATCTGTTTCAGGCCAAAGGAGTGAATCAAAGCAGAGCCCTCTGGCTCCCCAAGGAGCGTGATTTATCCACTAAGACAAATCTGAAGTGCTACTAGCCTCCAGGATCACACCTTAATGCCCCATTAATCCCTAACCTGGGTTATCCGAGTCACTAATATAACTTCCCTAAACATGTATTCCACATGCAGGACACCTGCATCGCCCATGGGTGCAGTTTTGGCTGGATGGCAGAAGAACAGTCACACTGGAGCCCACTTGCACTGCAAGAAATAATTTGGAAGGGATATATCCAAGAAATGGTGAAAAGCCGTGGCTGGGGCACGCTAGCATTTGGGTAGGGGATGCTGAGCAATATTTTTATTCCAAGGTGGGCAATCATCAGGCTCCATTAGAGCTAGTCCTTTGCTTGATCATGGAGGTGTTCTACAGAAACACATTTCCAACAGACGCAGAAGTCACCCAGTTTTCCACTTATCCTCAAAGTCAGCGTCTTGCCACCAAAGACTCTCATGGGGAGCATATACACAGCATCAGAGGAAAGAAGCAGGTAGCACTTAGAACACTTAGTGATGTCCATGCACATGAACAGAGATATCATATTTAGGTTTCCCTCCACAGATTTTTCTCCTTTAAATGCCTAATATCCCATCATAGCAGAAACTGATGTTCCTTTATCTCCTAATCTGGAAAAGCTGCTCTCTGAACATGGCCACGTCTGAGTGGCGTGTCAGGGCCCTGGAGATGCTGGATGTGCTACCTAAGCATTTCACTGGGAAAACCCTGGAAAGATGGAGGTTGATATTCTGCATGGGTGTTTGCTTGTACCAAAGCTGTATTTCCTCTATTTTAGAATGACAGCAAATGATAAAAAGAGTCAGTTTCTTCTGAAATAACAATAATAAAAAATGTTCTTGGAAAAGTGCAAATAGGCTGAAACCATCTCAAGGAAGAGCAAGCGCATTTGGCCAGCGCTGAAGGACGTCAACTGTCCAAAAATTGCAGCAGTCTGTAAATTTAGGAGGTTTTTATAAAAACCGGCACCTCTGCAAGGCTGGCGGAGTAATTCCTAAGGGTGGTGCCTCCATCAAAGACGTGGGCAGTGTTGGTGTCCATCCATAGGTGCCCTTCTCCAGGCAGGTAGATATCTCTCCATGTTTGTCCTTTTTCTGTTATTGGGGCAACCAGGACCTGCAGCGACAAAAAGAGGAGAAAAAAAAGAGATTTTGCAGATGGAGGCTTAGCAGTGAGAAAAGATGATTCATGGATTCATAGCTGTTGGAAGGAACTTCTGGAGATCACCTAGATGCAGTGTCCCCTTCTTTTGGCTGGGATCACCCCCGCCTGCAGGAGTCCCTAGAGTCCATCCAGCTCATATTTCAGAAGACCTGAACAAGAGAGAACCATCAGAAATCTGAGTTTCCTGCAAACCAGATCTCGTGCTTGGAGGCTGAGTGGGATAGAGTAGCAGCATGAGCTGGCCAGTAAATCCCAGGCACTGGAGGTGAGTTCAGGCTCACACAAAACAGCTTATGAGGGGGTTTTATGGGATTGTAGTGGGAATAGGTGGCACAGAGTTAGGGTGAGAGACAACCCCGTGAAACACAGGGAAGTTCTGTCAGAGGTGGAATTCCCTTTCCTCCCATGACCACATGCTTGGGGAGATCTCCTTTAGACAAATTCCTTGATATAACTTAAACAATGAAGTCCAATATAATCTAGCATGAAACATTGCAGCTGCTTACAGGTAAGAGCAGTAGAAAAGTCAGACAGGCATGAGCAGTACAATTCTTGGGAGGGGATGCAAGTCGCTGGCCCTACTTCCTCACCATTTTGGGAGCTAATACGGGACCGAGAAGGCTGCGCTGGGCAGAAGCGAGTCACCACCTCCACGCAGCACGAGCATGATTTGTTGCTTTAGCCTGCTCTCCCTCGTAGCTCCACCAAACTAATCCTTTGCAGCAGGCAGACACTGCAGTTCCACAAGCTCTGGCCATGGAAACAAGCCAAGGCAAACTTGGTCAAAAGTTAGGGCTTTTGAACTCACAGGGGCAAGAACCCAGCACCCTGCTCCACCTGCACCAGCAATCTCTCAGGTAGGAGTGAGCTTTTCAGAGCCAGAGAGAGAAAAACTGGGTTTGGTTCATGCTTCCCCCAACTCCCCAGTCTGCCTTCCAACGCTCAGGCCACCTTCATGAACCTGTGGCATCTGCAGGACTCTGGCTGGTTCTACACTGTGCATAAAGCCCTAGCTGCTTTTGCTTGGGAAGCCGTGTTGCTCAGACCAGGCTCTTCACACAAAAACAGAAGTTTCTTGCAGAAGCCACCCCTGCAGCACATCCTTCTCCACCGCAGGTAGCTTTTGCAAGAAGCAGCTAGAAGCTTCCAGAGAAAGATGCCCCTGAGGAAACCCATGGTGGAGCAGGTGTCCCCTCACAGCCCATGGAAAAGGTCAAGACCCCACCTACAGCCTGGGGAGAGGCCCTACGCTGGAGCACAGGGAGACAGACAGGAGATGCTGTGACCCATGCTTGAGCAAGCCCCTGCCAGCACTTGCAGCCCATGGAGAGAAACAGAGACACAGAGGTGAGTGAAGGAGAGATCCATGCTGGAGCAGGTTTGCTGGGGGAGGGGTCTTGTGACCCCCTGGGGGACCAGGCTGGAGCAGTCTGGCCCTGAGAGATGGAGAGACATTCTATGATGCATGACTGCACCCATAGCAGTGACCCACGCTGGGGCAGCTGGTGAGGAGCTGAAGCCCCATGGGAAAGGACTCCTGCTGGAGAAGTTCATGGAGGACTGTCTGCCATGGGTGAGACCACATGGTGCAGCAGGGGAAAGGGTTGAGGAATGAATCCCTCCTGGCTAAGAGGGAAAACAAGTCATGAGGAACTGACCAAAACCCCCATTCCCCCAATCCCTGCCCTTCCCCATGCCACACTGGGGGAAAGAAGGGAGCAAAATCCTGACTAAATCTGGCCACACTTCTCATCACCCAACTCTGGTTTCACTGTGTGTGTAGTGTGATAAATTAGAGTTTTCTTTCCTTTATTCTGTGCTGAGCCTGCTCTGCCTGTGACACTGACTGTGGAATGATCTCTCCCTGGCCCTATCTCCACTCCTGAGCCTCTCAATATCTGTTTTCTCCCCTGTCCAGCTGAAAAGGGGAGTGACAGAGCAGGTTTGATGGGTGTCTGGCCTCCAGCCAGGGTCAAACCACCACACCAATACAATATAAACTCCCTCGAGCAACAACCACTTTTGTTTAAACTTGAGTCCCTTGAGATTCAAGGGATTTATCTGCCCAACACCCTCAATGAGTGTAATTGCCTTTTAAAAAGCATATTAAAAAATGAAAACATTTTAAAATATTTGCTTTTGGGTCACAAAACTGTCCCATTTGGACCTGAGGAATAAAGAACATGCTCTTTTCTCCTTGCTTTATGGGAAAAGCAGTTTCCAACATTTGGAGAATATTAATTCCTGACAAATTATTTCAATTCAGAACCTGAAAGAGGTTTCCAGCACTGTAAATAAGAGTTTTGCAAGAAAAGCAAAGCTTTTTTTTGAGAAGAAAAATTCAATTTAATTCTGTTTAAATCTGTTTAAAAACCGATGCTTTGATTTGTATTTGTGCACAACTGGGTTCACTTGATGATAAAAAAGAGGAGGTGATAGAAGAGAATTAAAAACTCTAGAAAGGCCATTAAAGGAAGAAAAAAATCCCAGATAAATAGCAAAAACTGGATATGAAATTTATGGATTGTTCCTCCTTAAACCCCATTTTCAAAGGTCCCAGTCAACAGCAAAGATCAAGTGCTGGGGATTCATCCTGCACCTCTTGTGATGCCCCTTTGAGCTGCACAGCTGTGGCAGCCCACAAAGACTTCGTGGTGGTTGGCACACATGGAGTGACACTTGCAGACCTTCATGGACTTCCCAGCCTCTTGCAGTAGCCACTTTTGTCAAATAGCTCTGACAAGCAGTGTTGCTGTGTCACAGCTACAAACCAGCACACAGCAACACTATTTTTGGTCAAATCAGTGCAACTGCTCTCTGCTATGATATTTCAGCATGCTTTGCACACCAGGACAGCTCTGTGCTCCCCACTGTTTCAGGGTTGCATACGATTAGGACCAATAGACCTCAAAACATGGCTGGAGGAGCTTCCCAAGAGAACTAGGGAGCTGCACACTGTGTGACTCCTTGCTTATTGCAGGCTGCAGCACCAAGTAATGGGATTCACAGCCTGAGAAGAGGGGGAAAATGAGAAGTGCTGCTTATCAGGAGGGGCCTTCCATCAGAAAGAACTGAAGCCCTGATATTAAAAAACAAAAGAAGAAACAGTCTCCTTGACTCTTCATTTTGAGTAAATTGCAAACCCAAAGGAGCCAACAAGGCCCTATCACCCCTTTGGTTTTGTGCAGTCTGTGCACAAGTGCTGTATTCAGGTAGGATGTAAAGAGGCAGATGGACAAGCACGGGAGCACCTCACTTCCCCTTTGAGGACATTCAGCCCCCCACGCTTCTTACCTCGTCTCCAATGAGGAACTCATCCTCTATGGTAAAAGCGGTTGGATCTGTGGGACTGAGCCACCACACCGGGCGGAAAATGGGGTACCCCAAACGAAGCCATTCCTCACTGTATTTTATGATGAGTGGCACAACAAAGTCCCGGTGCCTCTGTATGCATTGCCAGGTAAGATTCAGCACCTTCAGAGTGGGGGAAAGAAAAAGAAACTAATTAATAGCAAAGAAAGCATTAAAAAATAAAAAAAAAATTGCCTTATGAAGAGAAATTACCAAATTGCAATGGGCTGACAGAGTTACAGCAGCTAACAAATTGCACACAGGGATGCTACAGGGGATTTATTCCCATTTGGATGGGAAAGCTGAGGCCAAGGGCTGGCAGGTGATATCTGCGGGGTGCTGGCATCTTTAACCAATGCAATGAAGTCTTTTGCTGCTGGCAAAGAGGTCTAATGCCATTTCCCCCATGGCCCTGATTTGAAGAGTCACTCTCTCCCCTTTTATTGCCCAAAGGTGACATCCCTGGGAAAATGCTTTCGACCATTTAAAGAGATCTTGAATGTGAACCTGCAGGCTTTGCTTTACAGTAGATATTAACTATTTGATCAAACTGTAATGAAACAACTGCAGCAGCAGAAGGGACAGAGAGAGGCACATGACAATTGGTGTTGGTGCTGCTGATACCATCCCCATGGTTGCATGTAGCCATGAAATACAGAGCCACAAACCCTGACTTTAATCATGCTTTAATTTGGCATGGGGGTACATACCCAGGCGTCGCAGCAGAGCCAGGGCGGCATGCTGAACGTCATCGCAGGGAGAAATGTCACAATCTGCAGCCACCGCACGTACAGCTCCGGGTCCCCAGGGGTGTCACCAGCCAGGCTTCCTCCTGCCAGGGACGAGGAGCTGAGTGTCACTGCTCAGGGGCATTGCATCGCGGGGCAAGTCCCAAGCGACTGTTCTCTGTGTGGGCAGGACTTGTTACCCCACTGCAAAAGGAGACAATGTTTCCCCATCCATGTTTTGCTTCCTCCATCACCATCAGCAAATACTAGACATCCATCTCCAGCCAGTTTAGGCCCAGACATGCTGGGGATTAGGTTTTGGGAGTTTCTTCATTTCAGCAGAACGCTGTAAAAAGATTTCCCTCCTGCAGAGAAAAGCATTGGGAAGATACTGGGCTTTCCTGCCGATTTGTGCAAAAATGGGAAAATTACTCCTGTAATTTGGATCCTTTTGAATACATAGTGAAAAGCAGTAGAGAAGCAGAGCATTGTTAACTAATTAATCAAAAACATATAGTGGAAGGGCATCCCAGTTGCCCTCTGAAACACCAGAGAGGGGCTTGGGAAGAGCAGGAGGGGATGGGACAGGGAACTGAAGCCCATGGGGCTGAAGCCCATGGGAACTGAAGCCCATGGCCCAGGAGCTGTTGCTCCAAAAACCTGGCAGAGCATCCCTAGAAATTGCATAAAACACCCCAAAGCCCCATTTTCCCATCCTGAGTGGACACCGGGTTGTTGTAAAGCAACCCTGGGACCACACACCCCAGCAGTGAACACCACCTGCCCTGACCTCCCCTGTACAAGGGGGGAAATGTGCTCTGGTCCAGCTTGGCTGAAACAAGCCAACGGGTTCAACATCTCTTTGGGGAGGGAACGGGCAGGCTGTGATTATCCAAGCTTTGTTTTTTAAGGAAAACTGACTAAAAATAGAGGCCAAATTGAAAAATTGCCCAAAGCAACCCTTTTTCAGGGCTGTCAGCAGCTCTGCGCTCTGGGTCTGACACTTCCCATGCGGCCTCTGCATGTTTGGGGCACGTTTCATACACAAATAACCCAGACACCTCCAAAAAGAGGGGGAAAAAAAACCCCTGAGCTGCTTGGCCCCGATTAAAGGATTGTTTTATAATGTCTTAATTTAAGGATTTCTCAAGCCATTGTGGTCTGGAGCAGAAACACAAACTTGGAGCAGTGCTGCTGGTGTTTTAGGAACATCTGTTTCCCAGCCAGGAGCCTGGGCAGGCAGTTTCCTGGCTGCAGGCTCCCTCCTTGCTTTTGCTGGGTGGGTTTTAGCGCAAGCAAAGCTACAAGCGGCAGCAGGCAGCTCTGCAGTCGGGAGCTCTGCAAAGGGTACTCCAGGGACCTGACTGCTTTTGGGGCCACCTATTAAAATTCATGGCATTGGGCTTTTTTTGTTTTCAATTCCTCAGTCGATTCCCTAGTAACGTTCAGCCCAGCCAAGTCAACACGGTGGAAAGCTGGGTGCCAGGAACAAAGTACTTCAAGCCTTCATGTAGCACACCCAAGCCAGACAGTATAGACATACGTCCAGTGATCCTCTCACCTGAACAACTGCTGCAACACACCCCCCCAATAACTGTAGAAAAGGCGGAAAGTGGGGGGGGAGTTAAGGGGGAGAAGCAAAGAAGAAATCATTACCAACTGCATCGGGGATGAAGAAGTTATAGCCCAAGAGGCTGTAGTGCAGCACAGAGGGAACTACCCCCTTCAGACCAGCGTGGCTCCAGTCCGAGCGCAGTGGGCTCATCTGGATGAAGAGTGGCAGATGGCTGGACCTAGGGAGACAAGTGCAAACCCAACAGTTTTGGATGGATGGCTTGCTGGAGCAAAAACTCTCCGATGCTTGGCTGATACAGGTTTCTCCAACTTGGCGACCCCAATGCTCCTCCTTCTCCCCACATCACCTATTCACAGCTTTCCTTCTCTGGGTTCAGGCTCATGAGGACCACAGTTTGGTGGCCCACCTTGACAGCAGCACAATTCCAGGTTGTGGCCATCACCTTCCTGCTTCTCAAACGTCAGCATCAACCCTGGTGGGAAGATGCCCAGAAAAAACATTCCCATGACACCGGCTGGGACACCCCAACAGCACCCACAGCCCTTGGCCTGTGCAGTTCCCCAGATCCCCAACCCTCCTGCAACACAGATTGCCTGGGGGAGGGCATATGCTGCAGGGACGATTTCTCCTCCTGCCTTTCATTTGTGCTCATCTGTTTCACATGGGGTGGCTGTCGTTCCTGCCAGCAGTTTTGTCTGTCTGCTGAAGGAAAATATTTTCCCCACTTCATCCTCCCCTGCCCCCCAGTAGCATTTCTATGCCTGGGGCTTTACTTGGCAAGGTGGAGGGTCACATCATCAAGCAGCCCATCGCAGGAGACAGCATTTCTGATGGCCAAAAAGGGTCAGGTCTAAATCTTTGTGATGAATTTGAAAAATAGATTGAAAAATGGTCTAGAGCTAATCTAACCAAGGGGTGTTTTGGCCGGAGTCTGCCTGATCCTAGCACTTGGTTTCCTCCTTGACTCTACCCATTTGCTGACTCCCCAAAAGTCCCCAATGTCCCCAAGAGACATTTTTTCCATCTTAGGATGTGGTAAGGCTGATGTGATGGTTCCTGAAACCTTTTTGGTATGGGAACTCCCCACCAGGAAAGGTACAGTCCTTACCAGGCTGAAAAATGGTTAGAAAAGGGGCTGTTCCCAACACTCAGGTTTGGCAGACAAGCAAGAGCCATCCCCATCAGTTGCCAGATCCTCACCACCTCAGCGTAGGAAACTTGCCTTTTTATTTGAAAACAAACTATTTTGAAGCTGCCTTCCCAGGCAATTTACTATCAATGCCTCCTCCCAAACATGGAATCAGTAATTCTGCAAGCACCCTGTGTACCTCATCCCATTTGCCAAACATAAAAATGACAGAGAAAGAGAAAATAGCTTCTAGAGCTTTAACTAAAGGGTCCATGAGGCACATTACAACTGCTGATTAATAAATTAACCCTGCTGAGGACTTGGCAGGCACAAAAGGTTGTCAAACTGCAGTGGTTTGACACCACAAGTGTCGCCACTGGCAGAGGGATGTGGCTGAGAAGCCAGGGTTCAGCCTCCCCCTCCTGCTGCAGTCTGGAAGCTTGAATAGCCATAAATGACAAGATGCATTTTCACTGCATCTGGCATTAATGTTTCTAAGCACTTTTATGGTCAGAGAGGTTAAGAAGAATTATTAACACACTCCAAAAAGAGAGCGGAAGAGGATAGACAAGAATCAAGCCTCCATACATGTTTCCCTGGGTGCTGAGCGCTGCCTCGGCATTCCAAGGGTGTCACCTTGATCACCTCCCAAGCAGCTCCAGCAAAGCATTTCTTTGGTACCCACCTGGCGCCTGCACTGATGACAGTGCTATTTCCCAGTGTCGCCAGCGCCTCTGCCAGCACCCCAATGTATTGGTCGCACACCAGCTCAGCAGGAGGTGGGACAGCTTGTTCCAGGAAGGCATTGCCCTCGGCACCCTCAAAGACCATGTATGTGGCCCCCAGTGCCTGCCGCAGACCTCGGGCACGTGCCAGGTACCAGGTCAGTGCTGCCTCGCTGGTGACATTCAGGCGGGCACAAAGCTGTCCCCTCCATGTGGTCAGCAGTGGGACCTGCAGCAGAGGGCAAAAATATCCATCGAACTCTGAGAACACCCTGCAGACCTGGGGTGCCAAGCTGCAGGATGCCTGCTCCATCCTCATCCTGCCCTTCCACAATTTGCACCGTCGCAGTGCAACGCAGAAGGGTGTCAAACCCCTCTCACACACAACCCCCTAAAAATGCCCCAGAGTTGATGGCAAATTGGCATATCATTAAAATGACTGCAAAAAGAGAACAGGGGGCAGGGATTAGCTGAATACTGTCAGCTTTTAAAACTGTCTTTTGGAAGTGGAAATTTTGCTTCCCCTGGCATCAGCAGAGCAGCTGCTCCCCTCAGCACTGCTTCACATCCACAGGGGTTGTCCCCAGCCTGGGAGGATTGGGTTGTTCCCCTCTGTGGCTGCTTATTCAGCCTTAATTTTCATTTTCAGTGGAGCAGCAAGTACAGGGATTGGAGGAAGGTCTCATACCGAGCAGCCCCCAAATCGGGGCTGCAGGCTCAGCCAGTAGCTTGCCGCTTCACCATCCTGCAGCGAGCGCAGGAAGAGCGGGGAGGCGATGCTGGCGTACGGGGACAGCGTGATGGAGAGACGCAGCGGTGAAATCAGGGAAGGGTCCCAGGCATGGGCCGAGTCACGCTTCCTCCTCTGCTCCACAGGCACATGGTACTGAGGGGATGAAAGGCAGAAAAAGGTGTTTTGCAGGAGCAGCAGAGCCACCAAACACCGGCTGTGCGATGCCACTGCCTGCATGGGGTGACACTGCAAACCAAGCATCCCTTTTGGGGGAGGGGAGGCTGGCAGCCCCCACCCCAGGGAAGGCTGTATTTGATTTTATATGTAGGAATTTACGAGTGCTGAGCACAAGGCTGATGGCAGCTCTCTGCTTCCCTTTCAAGCCCAAAGGTTGATGGGGTAGGACATACCGCCGCAGCAAGGGTTGCGGTGCAGTGCTCCCCCAGAGCCAGGATCCCTTCCTGAAGATGATGCCGCTTCAATCTCCTGGCCAGCGCCCTTAAACCTCGCTTTATTTTGGCAGCTGAACCTGCGGGACCGTAATATCGCCAGATGGGAGACCTGAGAGAAGCAGAGAGCCAGGGAGTGGCACTTTGTGCTGGCACAAGATCTTTGGGGCGGTGACCAGCACAAGGGCTTGGACAGTGGCCCCAGCACAGGGAGGGGGGAAGGAGTGCTTACCCCAGGAGGGCCATATTCGGCAGTGCCCGTGTCGGCCCCGCAAGCTGGCTGCCCACATGCCGGTGGGCAGCTGCAACATCTGGACTGACGCAGAGGAGGTAGCGCAGGGATGTCACGGCTCTCCCCGCCGGCGTTCCTAGGCAGAAGTGCCTGTCGCTCTCCAGTGAGACAAAGAGGGGCACATCGGGTGCCACTGTAACCGTCACTCCTTTAGGGAGGAAGAGTAAGATGGTGCCTTGGCAAGCGCCTGGCCCTTCTCGGTCCCCACACCAGTGGCCGCAGGGACAGGGATGCAGAGGGATGCACAGGGCAGAGACTAACTGGTACTGGGACCTCTTGGACCAATCCCAGCCACAGATCTAGCCACACAAACAAATCCTGACCCTCTGCTTCAGCTATTCCTTTTGCACCTGCAAAACACTTTTCAAGGCCTGGGTTTGCTCCATTTCTTGTCTTTTTGCTCTGCATTCAGCAGCTTCATCAATGCAGGGCAGTTGCAAAGCAATTGATTAATCTGGGGGAATATCTGAAGTTTGATGTTCTGAAGAATAATCCAAATATCCACCCAAAAATGACAACAACAGCTAAACTCATGTCTACATCCTACAGCAGTGTCAGGGACCCAGGAGGTCAAGGCGAAGCCACTCGAGCGGAGGCAGAGGATGTGGCAATGAACACAGATCTCAAAAACCCCAAAACAACCCAAAACCAACCAACCCCCACCCCCCCAAAAAAAAAAGCCATGTACCAAGAGCATAGGACTTCCTTGGGGTGACTCAGGTCACCCCATCCTCTCAGGCACTGATGTGTGAAGGCAGCTTAGCCACTAAGGCTTAATATCATGGCCTTTTCTGGGGAAGAAGGCAGCACAGGATGCGTTCCCTTGTGTCCCTTATATCCTGCTGCCAGGCGCCATTACATTTGCAGAGTGCTTTAACCTCAGGGACACCTGCCCTGCTCGTAAGAGTTGCTTTAGAGATGAGGGGAAGGATGGAGCAACATGGTGATTAAAGCAGAAGGACATTGGAAGACATGCTTTACCTGTCGAGGCTAAGAAGTATCTCTCCACCACAGGCCCGTAGCCAGCAGGGTTTTTGCTGAAGTCACCGCTAACAAAGGGCTGTGCGTGGCTCTCGGCACTGTTGAGCGGCCAGCGCTGGCTGTGGATACTTGCCCCTCCGTACCAGGAGATGTTGGCCATGGAGAAGCAGTCCTGCAGCCAAGAGAGCATCATCAGCTGGTGAGACATGCCTTGGGTGAGGATGTACAAGCAAATGGTCACGTTCGGAGAGGCGAAAGCTCTGTGAACTATTCCAGTGCTGTTGGAGCACTCACAGGACAGGGCTTTTCCCTGAAATAAAAATCCCTACCCCATGAGATTTGGGGGTTGAGGCAAAAATCAGGGGGTGGGTATGTGTGGCGCTCCACATCTGAGCCAGGAGGAGATGCTCGCGTTTCAGATTCCCCTACAGAAGCACAAGAGCTGGGTGCCAGGTACAAAACCAATGCTGAAATTCTGTCAGGTCACTAGGACTTCTCAGCCCACGATTCACTGAAGTTATCAAAGGTTGTAAGAGCAGGAAAAGAAAAAAAATAGTTGCAAGCATCCACCATGCAGGTTACATGCTTCTTTCTTCACCTTCAGGAACAGAAGAAGTCTTAATTTGCTAATTAATGTGAAAGAAAACAATTTTTCTTCCTTTTCCCTTTACCCAGCTGCCCTCCACATGCAGCCCGGTGAGGGAGGGTGAAAATCCCCCCATGGGAATAAACACTCCATGCCTTAAAAGTTATGCTTTCCTTTAAAATAATTCTTCCAAGCTAGGTCTCTGAAAACAGTGATGGGTTTTTGGTTTGGTTTTTATTAAGAAATAAATCTTTCCTAGCTACTGGCATGTTTCCAGGGTGAATTTACAAGGTGGATGTCAGGTCTCAGTGCACACAGGGAGATGTTTAATCCTGCCCGAGGGCTCATCTCATCAGCACCACAGTGTCCCCATGGTAACTTATGTTCTTTTCACTCTCTCCCAAGGCAAAGCCCCCTCTGTGCTCTGAGGGCAGGTAAGAAGTACTTCCCTTGGTGGGACTGGACCCCTTTGGGTCTCTGGAGCACTTCTCACAGGGCCACAGGGCAATGACACGGCTCCAAAGCTGCTGGTCCTGAGCATCCCTGTCCCACCTCCTTTCAGAAACCATCAGGTTTTTTTGCTCCAAATCCTCTAAAACTTTGTGCCAAAGCTGGGGATCAGCAGGACTAATCCTCCCGCATGACTTCCCAAGTGCAGACAGACTTCCCTGAAAACCTGGGGATTTGGGGTTGCGGAGGGAGACTGGGATGGACAGAGAGGGACCCAAGGATCCCCCCAAACTCAACCCAACACCCTTTGATTCACCCAATGCAGTGCAAAGGCTGCATCAGTGCCCCCAGAGCCCCATGCTTGCTTCTGCCGTGGGGGCAGGGAGAGGTTAAGTCTCTCTAAGGGTGGGGAGCAGGGATGTGAATTATTAAAGTGGAAACCCTGAAGGCTCAGAATAGCTTTACTGGTGTCAGCTGAACTAGTTACACCCTGGGGGAGGGGGGCAGAAAAACACTGTTCTTAACTCTTAAATTGCACTGAAGCATGTTTTCCAATAACTGGGGGAGGGGGGGTGGTGGGAGGTGTAGTGGTTTTCCAAAGCTGGGCAGGGGGAGGCAGGGAATCCACTCTGCCTTGCTCATCCTCTCAGGCACTCCAAACTGACTCCACAAGCAGCAGATGTGTGTCCAGGGAACACCTTCACTGGCCTGGAACTATGTCAGCAGGTGATTTACAGCCAAAGGAGGAAGATGCCCATCCCTGCCAGACCCCATCCCACTCCCTCACCTGTCCCGAGTGTTCCCCCCCAAACAGGACACTGCTCTGATGGGGTTCTCCCTTCCCTTCCCTGAGGCTTGTTTTCAGAGCCTGCTTTTATTTAACTGATAGAGAAAACTGGGAAGGAAACTACACAAAGAAACAACCCCCCACAAGTTTCTACAGCAGCAGCCAGGGATGAATCCATCCCAAGGGAGCTGCCACATTGTGTCTGCAGCTGGAAAAGCCCTTTCCAAGCTCCTCACCAACATCATCTTCAGTGCTTATTTATTCAGTCTCCATATAAACAACATTCACCCACCCTCAGGTTACCAACATGGCACTGGGTGGAGGCAGCCACAGCCCCTTGGTGTTTGGGGCAGGGTTGGGGGGGGAGGGTGGCACGTCAGCATCAGGGCACAGGGCTTCCAAAGGCTTTCCCATGCGGGATCCTCCAGCTACTGAGGTGCTGGAAGAGGGGGTGCCCCCAACCATAGTGCAACCCCATAACCGTGCTGGGAAACCACGTTTGGGCCAGATCCTCCCTTCCTTGGCTCGCATTACCCCAGACACCACAGGTTAGAGAAGACCATGGGGTCTCTGTTACCTTCAGCATCACATCGGGGCGCAGCGGGGTCCAATGGACGCTGAAGCACTCTGTGCCAGGAGCTGGTGGGGGCTCAAGGGAGAGCCGGAGCTCAGCATCTTCCTCCCATGCATAGCAGAACTGCCCGCCGTCATGCCAGCAGCTGTCCCGTGGTGGAGGTGGCTCAGCAGCCGGCACGCCACCCACCATGATCGCCACCACTTTCCGCCCCGTCGGCAGCGCCCGCAGGAGCAGGGCACCCCGCTGGCGCTCCCACAGCATCCCACTGCTGCGGCCCCGCAGCACCCACTCCTCCGGCGACTGCTCCAGTGCCTGCCAGGAGATGATGCCTATGGTCATGGCAAAGAAGACAGCCACCCCAAGGCAGCCAACAGCACCTTTCAAGGGCTCCGTCATCTCCCTGAAGCCCGATGTCCAAGCAGCCTCAGAGATTTGACCGGTGGGGCGGGAGAGCGGCATGGTGCGATCTCAGGAGGATGCTCCGGCTCCTCTTTCTCTCCCCTCCTGCAGCAGCACAAGAAAGAAAACCCTCTTCTTGGATTGCTCCAAAACAACATTTAAAAAACCGCAAATTTTTAAAGAGATTAAGCTGCAACTCTCCTCCTTGCTGTGATCCAAAGGTGAGAAATCTCCTCCGCTGCCTCCTTCGCTCATCACTGCCCAGCAAATTCTGCTGCCAGGCTGGGGGCTGGCTGTGACGGCAGCTCAGCCACAAAACCCCATCCCGGTTGTCAGCTCAACCCCTTGGCACAGCCGCTGGCGCCGTCTGGGGACGCGGGGAAGTACACGCGCAGCCCAACGCCACGGGAGGAGAGAAGGGCAGCCGCCGGCAGGGAACGGGGCCGCGCTCCAGCCTCTGAGGGGTTTGCTTGGGGAAGCTGCGCAGCTTTGCTGCTCAGTTTGCAAAGTGGCAGTAAATAGCTGGGGACAGGGGTAGGGGGGAAGAGAAAAAGATATTGCAGCAGTGGATGGAGAAAGAGGGGGGAGCGCAACACCAGCTTTCCACCCCCCCCGGCCGTGTGAGTCTGTTGGGGGGATGCACGGGGAGAAGAGGTACCCCTGGCACAGTCCGGCAGCACCGTCTGAGCCCATGCTCGAGGGGACGGGCACCAGGGGCTCCAACCAGGCACAGGCCACTGCAGCACCGAATTCTCCTCACAATCCCACCCAGATGCCTTTCAGGGAGACAGTGCTACTGGGATGGGTGCTGCCTTTACCCTGCTCAGCACACCCACCCATCCCACTGCCACCCCCACTTTTTACCTAAATGCAGGATGCTTCAGCAGCCCCCAAAAGCAGCCATCGGTGTCAGCACACAAGCCCCAGTTGTTTTCCTACTGCCGGGAGAGGCAGCAGGCTTTTCTCATCTTTCCCCAGGGTAGTTTTTCCTCCTGGCCGTGTCAGAGACCTTTATAGCCAAGGCAACTTGATCCAAGCAAACCCAAGAGCGTTACCTAAGATGTGACACCGTGCTCCCTCCCACCCTGCTCCCTGGCAGGCTGCACATATCCTCAGGTAGCTGCATTCAAAACGGAAAATTAAATAAAAATAACTTATTTATACAGGGATGATTTAAAAGGGGCTTTTTGCAAAGCTGTCAATGTGGCTCAGGTTGAGCCCATGAATCCACACACAGGAAAACTGTGACACTGCGGTGCCTCCTCATTCATTCCACTGTTTTTGTTTTGTTTTTATTCCTATTATTATATTTTGGAGAATTCTCTCCCTGTTTCTCTCTTGCACAACCCAGGCTGCCAGGGCTCCCTACAGGTCAGCCCCAGGGGTGCTAGGAGGGGCACTGCCTGGACCCAAAAGCAGAGCACCCTCACAGAGGGTCCCTTGCAGTCCCCACCAGTGCAGAAGACTGGGAATCTGGGATTTCCTGTGTGTCCTGGTTTCAGCTAAGGAGGAGCTAATTTGCTTTTTAGCAGTGGGCCATGTTTGGCCAATGAGAATATTCCATACCAATTACGTCACGTTCTGTATAAAGAAGGAAAAGCGTGCCAAAAGTGTGGCCCCAAGAGGCACAGGTTCGTGGTGGCGGTCGGCGAGTCGGCTCTGCGCGGCATGGCCTAAGTCGCCTGGTGTGGTGAGAGGTTGCATTGTGTATCACCAGTTTCGTGTACCCTGTGTTCTAAAGTAGTGTTATCACTGTTGTCCTTTGTATCTTTGTCTGCTGTTTTAATAAACTATCCTTATCCCAACCTGTGGGGCTTTGGTTTGGTTTTTTTCCCCTTTCCCCCCCTGCAGCTTTCCGCTCCCCCCCCTCAGCCCCTCCCCCTCTCTCTCTTAAAACAGGTGACTGTGTGGGACCCAGTTCTCAGCTAAAGTTACACCATCACACTATGCATGCCATGCACTCATCCCACCATCATCATCCTCTCCAGGGGGGCAAAATGGGTTGGACATGCTGAGAAGCATCTCCTGCCACTGGCAATGCTTGAGCAGGAAGAAGAGGTCAGACCCAGGATAAGGGGAAAGGATGGAGCTGTCTGCAATGAAAGCTTGAACAATGCCCCTCCCCCCCTCCCCTAAAGGGGCTGGAGGGAGTGAAGTGCTGAAGAAAGAGGTCACAACTTTCACAGGACACCCCCAAAACAAAGCCATCAAGGTTATGGATCAAAAGCTACTGGCACAGGAGGAGTAACACAGCAGGGACACAGATTAAAGGCTCGTTAAGAGAGCAGCTCAAATCTCTTCCTTGCACTCCTGGGAAAAATCCTGCCAGAGGGTTCAGCAACTCAGTATTTTGCCCACTTAGGGCCATCCACCACCCTGCTGCCCAGCTCTGTAGTGGGCAGCTGTGCAGGGGACTTCAGGCTGAGCCCTCTCCCCGCAAGAGTAAATCTCTTGCTTTTTTTTGCGTGGAGGAACGGTTTTACCAAGTCTCCTGCCCATTGCAACTCACACAACCCAGCCCCCACAAACAGCTTGAAGCCTCACTTCGCCCCGGTGAGCCCTCCTCAAGCTGCCAAGGAAAACCACTTCTCCTTCACTGGTCGCAGAGGGGTGGAAAAAAACCCCACCACCCCAAAACAACCTCCCCCCCCCCCCAAAAAAAAATCCCCACCAAAACCATTTTAGGGCAGCTTGCCTTGTCTCCAGCAAGCCAGCCTGTCCCTCCTCTTGCAGAGGTTTTTTAGGGTTTGGTTGGGTGGGGTTTTTTTGGGGTGGGGTGTTGTTTGGGTTTTTTTTAATGTTTTAAGTCTTCTTGGCACAAAGGGGCATCTCTTCCCTTTTCTCCACCTTGCAGGTCTGAAGAGACCTCAAGTTTCCTGTTTTATACCTGTGGGGGCTCTCTAGGCCCCAGGATGTTGAGGCATCTTCCAAAGGGGCTTTGATTTACAACGCACCACCACCCCCCCCATAAGGGCAGGTGGGATACAGCTGGTATCTAGGGAAGGGATGTGGTGGGTGGCTGAGAATACATTTAACCCACCAGCATCAGTAAGCAGAGTTTGGGAGTCACAGCTTGGTGGTAGACCCCCCAAAACCAGGGACAAGGCTTTTTTCCCCCCACCCCCATCAGCACATGGGGTCAGCAGCCCTACAAGCAGCCCTGTACATCACACATGGCATCCTTTAAAAAAAAAAACAAAACCAAAACCAAACCATCCTGTTATATTTCAGATCAGCTTGAGCAACAGCCCAAACATCCCTGCGACTTCCCAATCGTGAGCAGAGCTGAGCACGCAGGGATGCACTCTAGAGGACCAGCCCTTCCCACCAATATTTTCCTACGGCCTCAAAGCACTGGTGTCTACTGCTGCAGCTCCCCACCAGCACGCCCAAGCCCAACTGGGGGATTTCTTTTATTTTTAAATAATAAAATTAAGAGAGAGTTGTGTGAGTTGGCCTAGAACAAAAGAAAACTGGTGGGAGAAGCAAAGTACATCCAGGACTTGGCATCTTTCCTTGATTCTTCCCACAGGGGAGCAGCCTCACCCCCAGGCTCTAGCCAAGCTCTCGCTGTGGGGGTCGATCCCATTAGCTTATACCCTAAAAAGCTACTTTTCCACCCTAGATGCAAACCAGAAGATCCAGGAATGTGCCAAGGCAGATTGCCCAAAGCCTGATAGATGTACCCATCCTTCTGCCCATGGTTTTTCCCCAGTCTATCTGCTCTTGCCTCACCTGGATGCAATGCCCCAAAAACTCAACTCAGGCCCAAGCCCGGAGATGCACTGCGGCGCGCATCTCCCTTCCCTCCCTGGTGCAGTTCCCAGCCTTTCCTTTCAGGGCCAGCAAAAGCCTTTGGCTGCACAGAAGCTCTCCAAACCCTGTGGAGTCTCACGCTCCTGATGAGAGCTACACTATCCAGTGCTTTGAAAGAGCTAAAAAATGGTGCTATAGCTGCTGAAAACGCCAAGCTTCATTCAATACATCCCCAGATTTTCCCCTGGAAAGCAATCCCGAATTGCCACGAGCTCCCAGGCAATTCCTCTGCTGCTTTTAAAGGCAGTAAAATGTGCAGCAAGGTGCGCATTGATAACCTGAGCTTATAAATAGGGACAGTCTTTGGGAATCACCAGGCAGAACTATTGCCCCCTGCACCCTGCCCCCTCCCCCCCCCGTCCATCTGAACCAGGAGCACCCAGATACAAGGCGCTGTTTGCATCCATCCCTAGCTGAGCTTCACACGTGGCCTCAGATCAAAGGGCAGTTTTTTGGAGAGAGGGTGGGTAGTGCAAAGCACCCCACGGGTATATAGCTCTCTAATGTTATCCACAGACATGTCACAGCTGGAGAGCTGTGGGCTCCAGCTGCCAACACTGGTTGTGCCCCAGGCAAGGGACACTTACAGAGCCGGGGACTGAGTCCATGCATCCAACACACAGCACGAGAGTCACCTAAAACTGCTAATTTGGGAGAGAAGAGCCCAGTGCCCCCAGGAAAACCACCTTTACTGGGTGCCCAAAAGCAGCACCTGCTTGGAAGATGCCACCAGCAGCTTCCCTGTTCCTATTTCCCTAAGAGCTGGTCTGGGGTTGTGGCAAGGCTGGATCCACACTCTGCTCCTCCAAGTAAAGCCTTCAGAAAGCCCAACACCCCATCATTAATTAAAACAAAAAACCAAAAAAAAAAACCCCAAACACAAAACAAAGTTGATGCTAGAGGCTGCAGTGTCAGAGACAAAGCAGCTTTTCCCCACACTGTGGTCCCCTCACTATGAGGCCATCACGCCTCCCCCAAAATCAGACAGGGTTAAGGAGAGACAACTCAGAGGCTCAGCATGCTGGCAGCTGCTGGTGGACACCAGCAGGCCAGGGAGCTTCTAGGATGGCCATTTCGGTTTCATCTGCCTCTTTCAAGCTTCCCAGAAGTCCAGTAAGCAGACTCGCAGCCTACATGCTCACCAAAATAAATCACCACTCTGGAGATGCCTTTTGGATGATGAGACCAAGACCCTCCAGCTTCTCTCCATGCCCTAGACCCAAGGTTCAAGGGACAGAGTGCCACACTACCCTCTGCACACCCCCATGCCCTTGCTCCTTGAGGAGTGGTTATATTTTCCAACAACTCACAGATATCCAGCTCCACCAGTATCTACCTTGTGTGGCTTAAGCAGCCCTCAAGTCTACCCCTCGGCAAGGATGGGGTTTTGGGGCAGTGTAGGTGTTTTTCTGAGGTCTCCAAGGCAAGGCAAACCAAACCCCAGCCTTCACTCTGCCCCAAAAATCTCCTAAAATGCTATTTTGATGGTATTGCCCCTCTCAACAAGCAAGAGGCTTCAGAACCAAGCACCTCCAAGGGGCTGCAACACACAGGTCTGGGCACTTCCTCCCCAGGGACCAGTTTGAAGCCACCGCCTCAAGCCTCCATACCTCCTTCTCCTCTGAGGAAGGCAGAGACCACAACCACTCCCTCCTCCACCTTCTTCTTCCTCTTGTCTGAGTTCTGCAGAGCCCCCACCCCAAAGAGACTTGAGATTTATGAGACATACCCACCCAACCTTGTCACCCCATGGTAGATGTAGCACCCTCAAGGCTTTGTACCTGGAAGATGAAACTCCCTCGGGTGAGGGGACCCTCTAAAGGCTTTGAGTAATTACTGATTAACAGCCCTGATGAGCTCCCCCTGGCCTCTCTGGAAGCAGCAGAGCCTGATATTAATGAGGTTTCTTGCTAATTATAGCAGGTGGGCAAGGCTAAGTTGCCTCCTGGTCTTGGTGAGGGGTCTGTGGCAGCTGCGGGCAGCAACTGCAGAGAGCTTTTGGCTGAAAACCTTTCTGGATTCCTCGCACTATAAAAAAGGCATCGGGGGCAGTTCAGGACAGCAATCCCTGCCGTGTTCCTCTGCTCCCAGAGACCAGGGGGATCTGATGGATGCTGTTCCCTGCAGCTGGATGAGCTCTCTGCTCTCAAGCTGGTTCCCAGCCATTCATCATCTTAAATAATTCAGGGAGAGTAACAGTGGGTTTCTGCTGTGCCTGGCATTGTGCCGGCCTGGGACTCAAGCCAGCAAGGAAATGGAGCAAGACAGGGCTCAGGGCCATCAGGGGTTCCAGTGGCATGCTTGAAGACACCCAAAACTTGGCCTAGTGAAAAGCTGGCGTGTGCTCTCAGCATCCTGATGGATAGTTATTCCCGCTTGAGCTGGGCTGTTAATGCAGCCCCAAGCAGTGCATGAGGCTGAAGGCGACAGCTGCGCGGTGCCTGGGCTCTTCTCTCCCTGTGCTGGGTCCCCACCCATGTCCCTGTGTGTGGCAGCCGCTCAGTGCCCCCTGAGAGCAGCTCTTTCCCAGCCAGCCCCTAGCAGCCCAGCAGCCAGCACCCACTCCGTGTGCCAGACCGCAAAACCCCAAGCCCAGCTCATGGCATTCAGCTCCCTTGGGAAGGCCATAAAACCCCCTAAAATGGAAACATAAGCCCCAGCTCTTGCTTCCCCTGGGCCAGACCCACAAGGCTTTAATGCCCCAAGTTCTGCTTTCGCCAGACGCAGACTGTGAGCAAGCCTGCAGCCCTTAGCAGCATTGCCAGCTGCTGGCACTCAGGGTTTTACTTGGGGTGCTGGAGAGGAGCAGTCCTGAGGTGCTGCCCAGGCCCCCTCAGCGGGCATCTTCACCCATGGGGGTGGGGAGCAGGGAGGGGGCTGGGAGCAGCCATTTCCCCAGGCTTTAATGCTCCAGAGGAAGGAAGCCCCACTAGTTGCAACCCCCGGGGCACACATCCCTGCCTGCACCTTCCCCGTTGTGGAGAGATGAGAGGAGCAAGGAGAAGATGTAGGGCTGGGGCAGGAGGTGAAGGAGATGCCAGCCCTGACATATGGGCTGTGCTCCTCACTGTGCACCCCTTTGTGTGTCTCCCTGAAAGGGAAACAGCATGGTACAGGAACCCCATCCTGCGCACACAGGCACGACAGCGTCATCACAGGTGGCTGCTAACTCGACTTTTATTGTCACAGAATGGGGCAGCAGAAGATGAGACAGGTCACACTGTGGGGGGATGCAGGGGTGTTACACCACAGGACTTCCAGCACATTCACCTCCAACAGCAACGTGGGGGACAGCAGTGATGCTGCAGGGAGATGCTGCCAGCTTTGAGCTCTCCTCCTGCTCCTGTCCCTGCCCCATCTCCATGTAAATGATGGATTCCCAGCTCACAGCAGTTTTCCCACTGGGGATGGGGCAGTCGGTGAGGAGACAAGGGAGCTGCTGCAAGAAGCATCATCTGCACCACCTGTTATCAGCTCCACTGCATCCTTTTCTTCAAAGTGCAACCCTGCAGTTCCACTCCCGCAATGCCCAGCTGAGGCGCAGGGCAAAGGCATTGACAGGAGGGGCTACTCCAGTAATACGATTCCTCTGGGATGCAGAAGTGTGAACTGAGCCCTAGGTTTCAAGGTGAGTGAGGAGTGCAGCCTGCTTGAGCAGCTTCCCCTTGGCACCAAGCTGCCCCGGGCAAGACAGAGACAGAAACTGAAGGGCAGACTCAGCACAGGCAGAAACCCTGGGAAAGCACTGAGCACATGGAATCTTCATCTCGCTGTGGAGCAGCAACATCTGCTGCCTTCACTGCCCTTTGCCCAGATCTTTATTTACAGTGTCATTAAAGCCAAGTGCACCAAGGAGCTCAAAAGGTTAAAAAATGGGTTTTAGAACAGACAGGGATTAATGAGCTTTTCCCCCACACAGTGTGTTTGCTGTTCAATGCGCCCTTGCTTCAGCCCCAGAGCAGCCAGGGAGGGTGAAGGGCTCTGGCAGAGCCGGGACCCTGTTGAGGGGGATGAGGAGGGTCTTCCCCTCCACAGCGGCTTCACTTCACAAACCCAGAGGAAAACTGGGATAGAAACACAGCTCTAGGGTTCCAACAGACGGATACCAGGGGCTGCGGATAGGCAAACCGGCTGGCCTGGCTTTTTGGGGAGGGCCACAGTGAAGGCAGAGCAGGATGCAGCTGCCCAGCACCCAGTACAGGGGGTGGGTCTGGGGGTGCCAAAGGATGGATGTGGGCAGCGCCCACCTGCCCAGTGCAGCTGGCCAGGCTAGAGAAGTTTCCAATAGCCTAGGGATTTCACCCACTGGCACCCGGAACAGCAAAAGCCATGCCCGTTGGGACAGGGATGGCTGCCCACAGCCCTGGAGCCGGAGGCATCTGTGTGGGCTCTGATCCCTGCCAACGTGCTTTGGAGCACGCGTGAATTGACCCAACACCACTGAAGTCACCACAAACCATCTTTGGTACTGCCTAGGGCCATGCAGGAGGAGGAAAGGGCAAGAAAGATGAAGGACATCTTCCCCACCGACACAAAGGCTGTTTGTAAAGGGTTGTTGGACCCAAATCCCACCCTCCCCACAGTCCCAGGAGCTACCCCCGATGCTGGGGCCGGAGCAGTGGGCACCCTGGCATGAGGATAAGCTGTCCCTCAGTCCCTGTGTGGCTGCCACTCCCACCTCTGCTCATTCAGGGATGTAGTCCCTGAAGGAGTTAAAGCTGAGGCTCCTGCCTGCTGAGTTCAGAGTGGAGCTGGCTTGAATCTTAGGGATCTTCTCCATCAGCTTCGACACTGTCCTCCTCTTGAAGGAGCCTGGGGAGAAATGTCCCTGTCGCATGAGCTCCTGGTAGAGGGTGTTGAACACCACCACGGTCTCTTCATAGCTGTCCCTGGTGGAGATCTCATAGAAAGGAAGCTTCAAGGCTTTGGAGAGGTTTTCACCATCCTCCGTGGACACCATCCTGTCAAACTGCAAGTCCTTCTTGTTGCCCACGATGACCACGGGCGGCTGGTCACTACCACTGCTCCGCCTGGGGCTTGAGTGGATGTGGTTGATGAGGAAACACAGTCGCATGACCTCGTCAAAGCTGCACCTGTCCGTCACCGAGTAGACCACCGCAAAGCCATCACCCCATTTGATCTTCTCCTCAATCTGCAGGGAATCCTCCTCCTGCCAGGGCAGACAAGCTCGGATTAATACCAGGAGCCCAAACATCTCCTGAGCCCTTCCCAGCCAAGGGGCTTCCCACCTCCCAAGGGGCTCATCAACACCTCTCTGAAATTGGACCTGGGCTTGCACACAGCAGTGACATGCAACAGAACACAGAGCAGGAATTTGATGGGCTGGGCAAAACAATGACTGGAGACAGCTATCCTGACGTGGACGGAGAGAGTTAGTGCCACTAAAGCAGGTGTGCAAAGGCAGGGCTGATGCTAGATGGGAAACCAGCACAGGGCTCGTCTCTGCTGGGACTGTTCAGCCTAGAGAAAAGAAGACTAAGGGGGGACCTTATTAATGTTTATAACTATCTTAAGTATGGAATGCAGGGGGAATTGGCCAGCCCCTTTTCAGTGTCTGTGGGGACAGGACAAGGGGCAATGGCTGCAATTTGGAGCACAGGAAGTTCCGCACCAACATGGGGAGGAACTTTTTCACAGTGAGGGTGACAGAGCACTGGAATAGGCTGCCCAGGGAGGTGGTGGAGTCTCCTTCTCTGGAGATATTCAAGACCCATCTGGATGCCTATCTGTGCAGTATGAGCTAGGGAGCCTGCTTTGGCAGGGGGGTTGGACTTGATGATCTCTGGAGGTCCCTTCCAACCCCTATGATTCTGTGATTCTGTGATCACCCACAGTCCCTGCACTTGGCAGATCCCACCAGCTCGAGCTGCCTCCCTGCCACCAGGATGCTCCACCGATGTGGGGAGCAGGACCAGGGAAAAGTTAGCTGAAGCCACACAGTGACTGAGAGATGTAAACTCTCCAAAACACCCTCTTCACGAGACAAATGCGTTTCAGATATAAGAGATTCCGGCTCGTAGAGGAGCAGGGGTTGCCTTTGCACTTCCCCAGGTGAGCCAGCTATGGAATGGCATCAGCTCACCTGTCCTGCTGTATCGAGGATCTCAAAGTGCACCATCTCCCCATCAATGACAGCCATGTGTCTGTAAATCATTTCTGGAGGAGGACAGATAGGAAAGCATGTGTGAGAAGAGTGCCCAGACACCCCAGGTTAGCCTCCATGCACGCTGTGATGGAGAAGTCAATTTTTCACCCGCTCCGTTTCTAGTCTACATCTTGAACTGGTCCTCAGGCTGTCTCCTCACACCTGGGAAGTGCAGCCCTGTGCGCATGGCATCCAGCACCTCAGCCAGCACCTGGCCAGCCTGGCGGCCTTCGCCTTGCTGGAAGTCCAAGGGCAACAGTGAGTGACGTGCTGGGAATAAAAGGGGTCATGGAGTGATGCTTCTGCAGAGGCAGAGCAGCTCAGCTGGAGGGTTTGAAAAGCTGGGATCCATTTTGAGACCCTGATCATGCTCTTAATCCAGCTGACCAGCAGATCAGGAGAGAGGATTGTCCCCTCTGCTCTGCTCTGGGGAGACCCCCTGCAGTGCTGCATCCAGCTCTGGAGCCCTCAGCACAAGGACATTGACCTCTTGGAATGGGTCCAGAGGAGGCCACAGAGATGATCCAAGGGCTGGAGCACCTCTTCTGCAAAGACAGGCTGAGAGAGTTGAGCTGTTTCAGCCTGGAGACGGAAAGGCTCTGGGGAGACCTCCGAGCCCCTTCCAGTCCCTGAGGATCCTAGAGGAAAGCTGGGCAGGGCTGTTTGTATGAGCAGGGAGCGATGGGACGACGGAAGATGGTTTAAACTAGAGCAGGACAGGGTTAGATGAGACATGAGGATGAAGTTCTTCACTCTGGGGGTGGTGAGACACTGGCACAGGTTGCCCAGAGAGGTGGTGAAGGCCCCATCCCTGGAGACATTCAGGGTCTGGGTGGATGAAACTCTGAGCACCCTGTTCTGGTTCGAGGTGTCCCTGCCCACTGCAGGGGTGGGACTGAACGGCTTTGGAGGTCCCTACAAACCCAACAGTCTGATTCAATGATACTATGAATAAGGGGAACCAGGAGTAGCGTCAGCTCTGCTGGGAGCAGCACTGGGTGCACCAGAGTCTCCAGGCTGAACAGAAAGCAACAAGAAAATGGACTTTACCTACCAAGGGTTGGGTCGTAGTCTCCAATGAATCTTCTGGTGATGAATCTGACAGTCAATGCTGTAAAAAACCCACAAATGCAGTTACAGTTGTCAGATCAAATGGCAGAGGAACATTGGCTGGCTGAGGCATGCAGTACACGGGCAGGCAGGAGCCCCCTGGACTGAGATGGGTCTCACACCTCACCTCTCCTATGCAGCCTAAAGCATGTCCAGGGCTCACAGACATTGAGCATCTCAAAACAACCCTGCTGCAGCCCTGGGAAAAGGCTGGGTGGGTTTTGCACGTCCTTTGCACGTTTCCATCAAGGACAGAGACCCACCAGGCAATGGGATGCGCAGGGCAGAGGAAGAGGTCTGTGCCCAACTCCTCGAGCAACACACCAGCACCTCTACCCAAGGCCACCTGCTTGCTATCAGCAGCAAATCACCCATCACATCAACACGAGGCAGCACAATGCCAGGGGAAACACCACCCAGGCTGGCAGCAGCCCCCCCAGGCTGGCAGACCCAATGTCTTGCCTTCCCGGGTGCTTGACGACAGCAGCAGGCAAAGCACCTGGCGAAGTCCAGGCAGAGCCGCATGCCGGGGACACGGCCAGACGTGTGGGTGAGCGGCAGCTCCACACACCCATACACCATTCCCTTCCCTGCACGGTTCAGATCAATAAAACTGCATTTTCCAGCCTTGATCCTGCAAAGATTTACACATGGGCTTAGGTTTTATGCCAGGTGAGCCATCCCCTCCAACCGACCACTTTCCATCAGTGAGCTCAACGTGGGGTGAGTCAGGGCCAGGCTGGGCACCCCCATATCACCAGCGCTGAAGGTGTAACTGCCTGGATGGGTTCTGTGTATTTTGTTGCTGTTTGTTTAGCCTGGCCTGGGTGCCCACACGGATGAAGGGAAGCTGTCAGCACCTGATCTCATGAAACTCATCAAAAGGCAAAGGGAGGAACCCCTGGCACAGCAAAACAGGAGGCTCTCCTTACCCCCAGTCCTGGGGGCATGTGCTCAGCCCTCGCCCCCCAGCCTGGAAAGCGCCAGGCAGCATCAGGAGCTGGGAGAGCGAGGGCTGAGCACGTGCCCTCAGGATCAGCCCACCCTTGAGCAGACACACTGCCCTCCAGCCATGCCTGTGCCCAGGAATTCACATCCCTGGGTGCAAGCGGCAGCTGCTGACTCTGCTCCGTCCTTGCGAGGAGCCCTGCTTGCCGGCAGCACACAGGAGGATGAAGCAACACCCCCCCCCCCAAAACCACCCCTGCTCCTTCTGCCTGCTAGCACAGCATCAACACGGAGATGGAGTCATTTGGCCCAATATTTCCTCCTTGCAAGGGCAAGGAAAGGCAGGAACAGCCGCAGTACAGAGTGCGGGCCATTAAACTCTTATCTGATTAGCACAGCTCCCCGCACCAGAGACTGGGAGATGCGGAGCCCAAATTACACTCTAATGCCAGTCTGGGGAGAGGTCTGCTGACGCTGGAGCCTGGCCTGATAGCTTCATCAAATACAGCAAGGGCTCTCTCCTCGCCGGAGAGAAGTTTTGCCTCTCATCACGCCCCCATCCAGCCAGACTGAAGGAGATCAAGCTCGGCTCCAGAGCAAGGGGCTGCTCGAGGTGGGCTCTTGGGAGACTGCAAAAAAAAAGCAAAACCGAATCCAGACATTCATTATTTTTTCCTGTAAGGGGAGGCAAAAGCTTTGCCGGGTCTCTAGCCGAGTGTTCCAGCAATGGGGAGAGCAGATGGGTCTGAGGCTCAGCTGGAAAATGTCCAGGAATGGGGGGCAGGGGGCAAAGCAAAGGCTTTCTATGTAACAAAGCAATTTGGAGGTGCCGGAAAACCTGCCGCTCTGAACAGGTTGCCCTGCCACTCCTGCTGACAGAGCATCAAACTTGGCTGATGTCCCTGATGTGGCCAGCAGGCCATGAAAATGCCTCTGTCCCTGCCCTGGTGAGAGCCAGGTTTTATCCCCTCCCCTGCTCCAGAGCCGGCACAGAGAGAAGCCTCTCCTGGAACTGCCGAGCCCCCAGGGCCACGGCAGGAGCATTATGGTCCCTACGATGGCATGGGGAGGTGGCACAAGGACACTGGTGCTTGTGGAAATGAGCAGAAGCAGAGAGATACCACCAAGCCTACTTTTCAAGGAGGGTGTGATGAGGTGAGCAGCATCCCAAGAGCAGACGCAGAACACAGTGCTGGCTGGAGATATGATTTTGCTTTGAAGCGAAGCCAACACGCTTTTTACTTGACTTCTCACACCTGTGGTCTGAAGCACCCCATAAAAACACTCCAGGAGAGCTGCAAGGAGACCTCAGTGCTCGAGCCGAAGGGGAGATGCTAGGAATGCAAGAAGGAGTGGGCGCTGCTTGGCTGCCATCCACTTATTTACCAGCTGCTGAGAACTCACCAGCAAGGCGATGGCAGGGGCTCATGGCAAGAGGAGCCCTTTGCCTGGCAAGGAACCCATGGCTTGGAGGCTGGGGCTGCAGGAGTGAGTGTCGCCCTGGAGAAGAGCAACAAAGCCATGGTGCTGTTTGGTACAGAGCCATACAGACCCTGTGGTGAAACGGGTCGCTTGACCGGGATGGGATAATTACTGGTCAGCAGCGATTTGGCAGAGACCTGTGGCCACGCAGAGGAGGTGGGTGGGTATATGTCTGCATATCGGGTCTCAGACTGAGGAGAAACTCTGCAACTCCAGACGGGAGGATTCAGGATTGCCTTGTAAGGGAAGCACTATGAAAACCCGGCTCTGGGTCTTGCAGGTGAAAAAGGGACACAGCAAGTGTAATGGGAGGTTCAAAGGTCACACCTCTACTCAGAAAACATCGAGTAAGTGGCACACGATCCCATGAAACCCCCTGGCACCAGAGGGTCTTTCACATCAGGAGCAGAAGTGACTGGCCTTGGAAGGAGATCACCGCGGGTGACCGACTGCACCTCCTGCAATCCCTTCTGCGGCGAAGGTCCTGTGGGCCAAGCCTATCTCCATCCCCACCAGTGGGACACCCCACTGCAGGGACCTGCAGGGACCAGTCTAAGCTGACCCAAACAACCTCCCCGGCTGCCTTGGAGCCCAGGAGCTGATCTGCACCCCTGATGCTGCAAAGACACCGGTGCAAAGCAAAACCCTCTACATGGCCTTTTGTACGTAACAAGGCAGCTGCTTTGAGAGTGTGCCATCAAAACCTGGGTGGGACTTTCTGGTGTAGACAGAGGCCCTTGGTTTGGCAACTGAAGAGAGGACCATGGCTAACAGAAGCGATGCTTAAGCCTATCAACGTGTTAATGAAGGTGATGGGTATGGAGAGGCTGTGTGGGGACAGGAGTGAAAGGCAGCAGAGAGCTGAGAGCTGGCTTGGAAAGGCAACAGGAGCAGAAAGTGAAATTGGTGGGGAATGAGTGGGAATGGAGGAAGAAAAAAAAGTCCCTGCAAGAGCAAGGCAGGAGGTGCAGAGCCTGGGAAGGACAGGAGGAAGAAGCTGGGCAACAGGTGCCAGCACAGTTGGAGGAAGCAAACAGAGCGAAAGAACAGCAGACCTCACTGACACCAGAACATGGTGTTAAACCCCTTCAAAATGTCCCAACGCTGATGAGAAGGGACCAAGTGGGACCCACATGTTGAGCTCGCTTTCCCCATGCAAAATTGGGGGCAGTTTGTCATTTCACCATTGGGGAACGTCCCCCACATCTTCCTCCTGCACACCCAGAACCACTCTGGATCAGTGTGTTCAGCCCGGAACATGGCTTCCCACCCATGTCAGGCTTTGTGCTTCTTCACCCCAGCTCCTCTGCCCCAAGCAGCTTCTCCTGCCCTGCTACACCTGCCCAGCTCTCTGTGGGGCATCCGTCACCCTCTCATCTTCCAAGCCACCGCTGAGTTTCAAACCCTGCTTGTCAGAGAAGAGAGTTGATGGAACAAACATGTAATGTAGCAAAAACTGCTCTGCACAGATAGCAGAAGACCCCGCAGAAGGCACATATCAGCATCTTCAAAGAGGAGACCAAATTATCAGACAGAACATGAGACAAGCCAGGCTCGATTTCTAGAAAGCACCTGATTCTGTGTCACATGTTAGGCAGCCACCCAAAGCCGGAGCGCATGGTGTTGGATGGAGGGCCAATTAAATTGATTAAAAATTGGCCGGAGCGCAAGAGCACAAGCGAAGCTGCCAATCGGAAGGAGTGGATGCAGGCGAAAGGCGTCAGCACATCCACACAGCCTTATAAGGAATTTTATTTTCTTTTTTTCCCCATCTTGAACATAAGTAACCTCCGAAAGGGCTCCCCTTGGACAGCCCCGAAGCCAGAAGGGTTAATTTTACACTCAATTCAGTCTCAAGGAATGACTATGGGATGGTTCGATGAGCGATTAACCTGCTGGTGCGAGGACTGGATGGTTACGCCTGGGGTTGCATCAAGCCCTGCATGCCCATGTGCTGCTCTGTTTATGCTGCTGCATAACCCATCTCTCTTGTGAGCATTGCAGCTCACAGCACCAATCCATCTTCCGTTTTGTAAGCAGAGCTTTTCTCTGAAGTATGGCTAAGTTTACACTGGCTAGCATCAACAGCAGGAGACAGAAGATCATGCAAGCTCTGGCCAGGCTGGATTTACAGCCTCCCGCAGGTGATTTACACAATCCCCACCAATTCTTTAAACTACCAGTGGGGTTCAGCTATGGGTCTGCACCCAAACTGTCCCAGCTTGGAGAAGCCAGGACCCCGGCTCAGCAGATCATAAAGATTTCCAAACTCTTTCACCGAGAATTGGGGTTATTTTCTCTTTCACAGCTGCCCTCCACATCGTTCAGATGCTCAGCTCCTCCCAGCTCTCCTGAACCCACTGCTGCTCCCCAGCAAGGGTGGATGCCAAGCAGCTCACCAGTGCAATGCTCTGGCATGGGGTCTGCTCGCAGCCTTCCCCTCCACCACGGCCAGGAACCTGAAAGCTCAGGGATAGGTTTGGATTAAATTTGCCTTCACCCTCCCCCAGCTTCCCCTCCCCAAAACAGGGGATCCCCATGCACTATTTCCCTTCCTCTCCCAGCCAGCTTGGGCAACACAGGTTCTCCCCTGCCTTGGGGACCAGCACCCCACCGCCTCCTGCAGCACACCCTCCCCAGCCCCACGGGACCTCAAGCAATGATGCCAGCACTCTTCCCTCCTTCCATGCTCACAGTCTATTACCCAGTGTGTTAATGGCCCTGCTAGGCAGGGAAAAGCACCTTGAGGTTTCCTCACCCCCTTCTCCATCTGGTGTGAGGACTTGCAGGCAGCAGGATCCGGCAGCTTGGGCACAGCACCCAGTGAAGACAGTTGTCCCTTGGCAGGAGAGGACATGCAGGACAGCACCCAAGGGGACAGGAACAGGACAACTCTGCATCAGGGCAGCTGCCAGCCATGGGGCATTGCATGCCTGACATTCCCAGGACAGCTCCTGGTTCCTGGCATGCTTTCCTCTGCACAAGCCAGGTATCAATTACCCCTCTTTGCCCCGGTTCCATGGCCTGTGTTTTCAACACAGCCCGGGAGGACGGAAAAGCATCCCCACTGCAGGCACCCATGGAGCCGAGGCATGAGGCTCGCACACTGGCACCCAGCCGTGCTGCAGCAGCCACCAAGGAGGGTGCCTAGGCTGAACCCACTGGAAGAAGCTTTAAAGACCCTCAGCTTGTAGGAAGGGCCTAAAGCTCCCAGGAACCCGCTCCATGCCGGATGGGATGAACGCCGGCGGGGGAAGCACATATGTTCAGGCCAGGGTGGGGGGGGGGGGGGGGGGGCGAGCCAAAGTGCTTCGTACGCTGTGTACAACTTGTGGCTCCATCTGCTCACAGAGACTTGGAGGCCAAGCACCACACATGGACCCCCCTGGTGCTCTGGGTACACCCAGTACTGAGCCCCATTCCTGTGCTCCCGCTTTCTGGTGCTGGGCTGCTGAGAGCTGGCAGTCATTTCCCTTAATTTCATCAGGGAAATCATGGTTTCTCCCTAACGCTGGAAGAAAGGATCCCACGGCTGGCGAGGCAAAGAGCCTCACCAGTTACTGTATATGGAAACGCAACTTGAACGGCACTAGCAGCCGAAGCTGCTGGCCGGGAGCCAAGCAGAGGTGCCACTGCTGCAGCAGGGTCCGTAAAGGTTGTCTCTTTTCAGGAGCGCCAAACCAGTGGGACGCTGTGGGGATCACTGCTCCCCTGTCCCCCCTTCGGACACGCACCTTTCCTTGGCAGTGACTGGCGCCTCTCGACTCCATTCCTGGCACAATGCAGAAACCGAGCCCCTGTGCCCCCGGGTGCTCACACAGCCCGGGATGGAGGAGTAGGAAGGGGTGGAAGGGTGATCCCAGGAAGGAGCGGCCTGAAGGAGAGAGCGGGGGTGCCCCCTCAGCTTCCCATCCCCACCCCATCCCGTCCCCATCCCGTCCCATCCCCACCCGGCAGCCGCGATGGCGAGCGCCGAGCGGAGCACAGGGAAGGAGTTTTCCTGCCAGGAAACACGAGGCTCTGGCGAATCCCGCTCCGCTGCTGGACCCGAGCGCCGAACTCCGTGTATCCGGTAAAGCGCAAACCGGAGCTCGGCTCTCGGTCCCGAGGGTTTCCCCGGGCAGACCCGACCCGCCGTCCCGGGCACTGACCCTTGGGGCGGGGGGGCACAGAAACCCCCTCGGAACGAGCCCGGGCTGCAAAGGCGGCGGGGGAGGGGGGAGAGGGGGTGGGGAGGGACACCCGGTGCCCTTACACGTACGGGGCTGGGGGCGAGCAACGCCGCAGCCCCCAGAAGCTCGTTCCCCATCCCGGCTTTCTGAGACAGCCCCCGGCTACTGCCCGGCACGGCTGGAACCCGAGCCCCCTTCCTGGGCGGGAGACCCGGGGGCGCGGGGACAGGTGCCGGCGGCGGGGAGCCCCGTCCTACCTGTCTTGCCCACGGCGCTCTGCCCCAGCACGACGAGGCGCAGGGTACGGGCCGGGCTGAGGCTCACGGAGCGGCGCAGGGGCCGCGGAAAGCTCATACCGGGACCGGGGCTCGGGGCCGGAGCTCCGCCGCGCTCCACGCTCTGCCGGGCGCTGCACCGCCGGCTCCGCCCCGAGGGCCGGGCTCAGCCCCCGGGCTCGCTGCGGGCGGGCCTCGGCTGGTGCCCACCCCCCCCTCCTCCTCCTCCTCCTCCTCCTCCTCCTCCTCGTTCTCCTTCTCCTCCCACGAGGTGCTGTCCTTCGAGGTCAGACCCCGGCACCCGGTCCCGAGGAGCCGGGAGTGGGGGGCTCCGGACACCAGCCCCAGTGGCTCTGGCTGGGACCCTTCCGAAGCAAAAGGCACCTTCGGGACCAGAGAGCTCTCACCCCGACGGGGACAAGGCCTGGGAAGAGCAGAGCAGAGGGCAACATACCCTGGACAGGGAATCACAGGCGGGGTGCTGCTCCCCACTCTGATCCTGGCACGAAATCATGCTGTCACTTTCAGCCACTTCTCCGCTCAAGATGAGTTAATAGAAGTTGGCTTGGCCACCAGCCCCAGTGCTGTCCCTCAGGGCAGCGTGGCCCTCACCACACACAGCTGTGGCAGCACCAGCACCCAGCCCCTGCCTCGTTCATGAGCAAGGCGTGGAGTGAATCCTGGCCCCACACAAAGCAAGGACTCAATTGCCATCGACCTCAAAGAGTTGAGACTTCACATCAGGCCTGGAAACAAACTTTGTACGTGCTTTAGTGCAGCGGCATCACCAAGCTGCTAAATAACAGCATAAGGGTGTACCTGAGAGCAAGGGATTACTGCATCTGGCTGTATAAACAAGTGTGGGCTTGGGAAACTGTCTGGAGCAGCAGCGGGAAGGGGCGTGGATATGTGTTGTGGGTGCACAGAGTGCTGGGAAGAAGGGAAAAGACCTGCAACATCTCAACTACCTTCAGCAAACTGCAGGACGCAGCTTGCTCATGTGGCACAGATGGACAGATGATAACACCAACTCCAGCAGAAGAGACCTGACCCAGGGTACAGAGCAGCCAAGCACCTATGTCGGGGCTTCAGTCTCATTTCCAAAGGCTTTAGTCAACCCTCTGACATGGGCATCTCTGTGCCTGGCCATCTCGGGTGACTTTGCTTGCAGCAGAGGGCAGACCATCCGTGCCACCTTGGATGGTGCTCAAGGTAACATGAAACCCGCCTGATATTTATAGACCATATCATGTGTTGAAAGGAAACATCGTTGATGCCTATAGAAGGCATTGGCACACACCCAGCACCTAAGCAGCTGTCTCACCTTGAATGGGGAGAGGCGTCACCTGCATTGCTGTGGAGGCAGGAGAGCTCTAGCTGGTAACGTTGCCAGGGCAAAGCCCTGTTCCCACAACACGTTCACAGCTTCACTACATCTGGAGCCCAGAAGGCAAGAGCAATAAACCTCAGATTTCAGGACAAAAGCAGATCCCCAGCTGGGGAAGGAGGGGGGCGTCTCAAGAAAAAGAAGCCTCTGCTATGTTCCTTTCCTATTTTTAGCCCAATTTCCTAAGGAAATGAAACGTCTGCAATCAAGTCCTCTGTCTTGCCCGTCCCTCATCAATACCGGTTCTGAATGCGTTGCCCAATTTCAGCCAAATCTGACAGCAAGACAGAAGCCACAAACAATTTTTTATCCCCTGCAAGTTTTGTGACCAAATAAAAGGGTCAAATTTCATGTGAATCAGCCCTTGCACTTCATCAGGCAGGGTCCTGGGTTGGGGGAGACCCACAGGAACTATTCCCACTGCTGCCGGGGCTGCTGCAGCTCCTTGTGCAGAGAGCCCTCGCAGCCGAGCTGCCTGTGCCACTCGTGTGGTAGTTTGGCCCTGGCTGGAGGCCAGACACCCACCAAAGCCGCTCTGTCACTCCCTTTTTCAGCTGACAGGGGAGAAAATAGATGTTGAGAGCTTCAGGAGTGGAGATAAGGACAGGGAGAGATCATTCAGCAGCCAGTGTCACAGGCAGAACAGACTCAATATGGAATAAAGGAAAGAAAACTCTCTAATTTATGACACTGCCCTGCACCTCCAGTGACACCAGAGTTGGGTGATGAGAAATGTGACCGGATCTTAAAGCACCTTCCTCCACCCCTCCCTTCTTAGCAGACTGCACTTTAGTCAGGATTTCACTTCCTTCCCCCCATTGTGGCATGGGGAGGGACAGGGACTGGGGGAATGGGGGCTTCAGCCAGTTCCTCACAAGTTGGTTGCCTTCTTGGCTGGGGGGGGCATTCATTACTCACCCCCTTTCCCTGCTGCACCATACAGTCCCACCCACAGTAGGCAGTCCTCCATGAACTTCTCCAGCGTGAGTCCTTTCCCATGGGGCTTCAGCTCCTCACCAGCTGCCCCAGCGTGGGTCACTGCTATGGGTGCAGTCATACATCATAGAATGTCTCTCCATCTCTCAGGGCCAGACTGCTCCAGCCTGGTCCCCCAGGGGGTCACAAGACCCCTCCCCCAGCAAACCTGCTCCAGCATGGATCTCTCCTTCACTCACCTCTGTGTCTCTGTCTCTCTCCATGGGCTGCAAGTGCTGGCAGGGGCTTGCTCAAACATGGGTCACAGCATCTCCTGTCTGTCTCCCTGTGCTCCAGCGTGGGGCCTCTCCATGGGCTGCAGGTGGGGCCTCAGCCTTTTCCATGGGCTGTGGGGGGACACCTGCTCCACCATGGGTTTCTCCAGGGGCTGCTGGGGCATCTTTCTCTCCAGCACCTGGGGTGCCTCCTCCCTGCCTTTCCTGCCCTTGGTGCCTGCACAGCTCTTCACATCTTCTCACTCCCTTCCCTGGGGGCACAAAGTGGCTGCTTGCGGGTTTTTTCTCCTCACTGTGATTCCCAGAGGTGCTGTGACCATCGCTGATGGGCTTGGCCTTGGTCAGCAATGACTCCTGCCTTGAGCCAGCTGGTGTTTGC
This sequence comes from Laterallus jamaicensis coturniculus, assembly GCA_022605575.1. Lineage (NCBI taxonomy): Eukaryota > Metazoa > Chordata > Aves > Gruiformes > Rallidae > Laterallus > Laterallus jamaicensis. The sequence continues at coordinate 2,490,282 of JAKCOX010000060.1, read as the reverse complement.
TCTGTGGGGCCTGCAGAGAGCTTCTGGCTGCTTCTTGCAGCAGCCATCCCTACAGTGCCCCCTTCTCCATCAGAACCCCACCACACAAAACCACAACAGCTTGGTGAAGCAATTGGCCAAGCAGCGACATTGTGCTGTGCTGGGAGCTGAGCAGTTCCCACCTCCATGTTCCTCCCTACTTTAATTTTGATCACATTATAGGGTATCCCTGGCACGGATGTGGGGACAAGCACCCAGGAAGGAAAGGCTAAAGAGTGAAGCCCAACAGCAGCAGTGCTGCAGTCGTGTGCCAGCCCTGCCTAGGACTTCCAGCATCTCCTTGGGAAAACCACTTCATCCCCTGCCCTGCTCTTCTGCAAAACCATTACCATGGTCACCCATCTGCTCCCAGACATCAGAATGGAGAGGGATGGACATGCCTCAGGCCACCATTGTTTCCAGTTGTAGGTATTGACATCACAGACCCCTGAGTCTTCTGCTCTGGGATGAAGAAGTGTTAGGGAAACAGAGTGCTGATTTGCAGCCTGCAGACAAGGCGAGGGAGAGGTAGGTCTCCTAGACCTCTTCAAGCCTTCAGGACAGAGTACAAGCATTCGGCAGTCCACCCGTGACTCTTCCCAGTGGTGTTTAAACCCAGCCAAGTGCAGAGCGAGGAATAGCTTAGACAGAGTGTTGGAGAAACCCCTCTGATCAGATTGCATCCAGCTTCCTTCCTCCCCTCCCTTCCTCCAAAACACTGTGTTGTTTCACTTATATCAGAACCAGGGACAGGGGTTGATGGAGCTTGGGTTAAACAAAGGAAGAAAGAAATTTAAGAAAGAAACCAAAGAAACAAATTTAAGTCAACAACTCTAAGGGTGCCACAATTCCCACTGTTAAGCTCCCCTCCGGCCCTGGGGATGCGGAGGTAACCATGTACTGCTGCAGACCCTCCTGTCAAGGTGAGGAACCAAAAGCAGTGCTTGGACAGAAAATGCTCCTAACCCTTCCATGCCACCTCCTGTGATGAGGAGATGGGACCCTCCAACCCAACACCAACTGCTTCAGAGAAAACACAGAAGAGTGTACCCTTAACTTCTTTGGGAAGAGGTTGGCTTAGGCGCTGGAGTCGGTGGGGCACATCTGGGAACCACACAGAGAAACTCCTGCTCGCCTCAGGCACGGTTCTCCTTGGCATGCTGGGAAGCCACATAGGCCTGCCCACATGTGCGTTCAGCACCAGTGTCTAATGTGGTCCGTTTGCTTGGGATCTTTCAGCTGGATGCTGATGGAACTGCAACTTCATTATCTGCAATCACTGAGTAAGCCACCCCCAGCATAAGGAAGCATCTGCGGCGGAGCCAGATGAAAGTAGGTGGAGCAGATATTGCTTTCTGCTGAAATATTTGTGGTCAGGCTATTTCAAACTTGCAGTTTTTTAAAGGTGCGGAGCCTGCACCGGGAAAGGGGCCAAAGGCACCTGTGAATCATGACCCTGCAAACAAAAATCCAGCAGAAATAAAAAGCTGTCCTAAAGCAAACAAAGAACCAAATCAGCTCAGGCTGTGGCCTTGAACCAGGCGAATCCCAGACCTGCCAGCTCATCAGCTGGTTTGGGACCTCCCAAACACTTTGAGCTTTGCTGCCTCCAAGAGAACAAGAAGTGGCATGTTTGGGGGCAGGAAGATAAAACGAAACAAGTCCCTTTTCTCTCCATCAGATTACCGGAAGGGACTGAAGATGGATGCAGAAGCCACCATGATCTTAAGCTTTGGAGCCTGCACCCTCTTTCCAACACCGACTGTGGTATTTCAAAGCGTCGGTCCCACAGAATTTAGCTTGTCCCCCAAGCGCTGGCTCAAAAGGTTCAAACCCCACGTTTCCAGCTCCTGTATCACATCTGTCACTCAACAGTGACAGTACAAGCACTGGTCCTACCGAGACACCAATCTCCGCTGCCTGCACACCTCAAGCATTCATGTTGGACAGGGCCGTCAGGGAATGCTCTCCAAGAATGTAATGAAAATCACACTGCCCTGTCAATGAAGAGATTTTTGGTTGCTACAGCAATGGCAGCATGCAAGTAAGAAGTGCTCTCAGACCTCTCCTTTCTCAGTGGCTTTGCAGACTTGCTCCGTTCCTACCAAAATCAAATGCTGGCTTCACTTCGGCCACGCTCATTAGTGGCCAGGCTGAGATGTGGCAGGAGCAGGGACATGGATGCCCATCACTTCTCTCATGTGCTATAAATAGGCAATGAGAAAATAGATGAAATACAGCAAGGCCCAGCGCTTGCTCGCACCCAAGCTGTCTGGCCACAGTCGGACTCCTCTGAATCAGCCTGGAGGCAGTGGCAAAGCATTCCCTTTCACATCTTAACAGAGGGTCTGGGTTACGGTCACGAGAGATGAGAAAACCTCTAGCCCAAGAGGAATCAAATCAGAGCAGTTTCCCAGCATCACATTCTGTCTGTCGCCCATTTCTAACCGCTAAATTGGATTTTGACACGGCGCCAAAACATGGCCAAATTGTATCAGAAAAATAAACGTGGCTTGAGGTGAGAGGTTCAACAGGCCCGTCACAAAGCTGGCAGGGAAAAAACCACAACAAAGGGGCACACAAAGAGCATTTCCCTCCCACCATGGGACCCCAAGCAACACATCCGAAGAACCTTTCAAGCGGCCTTGCCACAGGATAACGGCGACACAGCAGAACATGTGAGACAGATTCCAGCATCGTAATGCAGCTGCCAAAGCCCTTTTGCTGGTCCTTGGGTCCCAACAAGGGAGTTTGGTGCTCTCTGGGTTTTCCCCAGAAGCCGGCCATCGGGAAGGACAGGCGCTGATGATCACCCTCACCACAGAATCACAGAGTTGTAGGGGTTGGAAGGGACCTCCAGAGATCATCCGGTCCAACCCCCCTGCCAAAGCAGGCTCCCTAGCTCATACTGCACAGATAGGCGTCCAGATGAGTCTTGAATATCTCCAGAGAAGGAGACTCCACCACCTCCCTGGGCAGCCTGTCCCAGGGCTCTGTCACCCTCACTGTGAAAAAGTTCCTCTGCATGTTGGTGCAGAACTTCCTGTGCTCCAATTTGCAGCCATTGCCCCTTGTCCTGTCTCCACTGAGCAAAGAAAAGGGGCAGGCCAATTCCCCCTGCACACCATACTTAAGATATTTATAAATATTGATTAGATCCCCCCTCAGTCTTCTTTTCTCCAGGCTGAACAGCCCCAGCTCTCTCAGACTTTCCTCATAGGATAGATGTTCCAGGCCCTTCCTTTGTAGCCCTTCTCTGGACTCTCTCCAGGAGATCCCTGTCCTTTTTATACCAGGGAGCCCAGCACTGGACACAATACTCCAGGTGGGGCCTGACCAGGGCAGAGTAAAGGGGCAGGATCACCTCCTTCGACCTGCTGGCCACACTCCTCCTGATGCCCCCCAGGATCCCATTGTCTCTCTTAGCCACCAGTGCACACTGCTGACTCATGGCCAACCTGTCGTCAACCAAGACCCCCAGGTCCTTCTCCACAGAGCTCTTCTCCAGCAGGTCAACCCCCAGCCTGTACTGATCCATGTGGTTGTTCCTCCCTAGGTGCAAGACTTTGCACCCAGGTGCACCTCTATCACACTTTGTTAGGCTATCCACATGATGCTCACAACGGGAAGCCTTCATGCTGTGAGAAATGGCTTTGCTTGTGAAGCTTATTTTAGGGCACAGAACAACTTCCCGGGGGGAGGGGGCTGGTGGGGGAAGAGGAACCTCATCGTGTAGGTAATTGAAAACTCGCCCAGAGCAAGCTCTGGAGATTCACCACAGAAAGCAGCAGGATATCTGGTATGGGCTGTGCCTCCTTCCACCACATCCTTGGCATCTGGGATGCAAACCCCAAATCCAAGCACCTCAAAGCTGCTGACATTGTGTCCAAACAGCCTCATTGTGTCCGGTCAGAGGGCTCAGAACAACCTTGGCCTTTTTGATGACTACTACACTCCCTGGGCAGCGGACCCCTATTTACACAGACAGCCCTGAGGCGAGGTAATGGGCACAGTTAACGCCACAGTCCTGCTTCAGAGGGCTGATAGCAGCTCAAGCCTGGCTCTTGTCTGACCCACGTGGATGCTGCATCTGCAGAGGCTACGGGCAAAGCATCACTTGGATTCCACCCCAAGCTGATGTGCTGACCAACAAACTGTGTTGTCCTAACAGAAATTTCCACCATGAATCAGGACTTAGGGAAGGAGGTAAAAAAAAAAAAAAGAAGAAAGGAAAAAGCCTGCTTTGGCCAGACATCTCTGCTAGTACGCTACCAAACCCCAATCAGCTGCCAGGAAGAGGATCACAAGTGACACCCCTGACCCCAAAACGTTCTCCCCTGAAGAAAATGTCAAAACTGACACCCTTTTGACTCACTCTGAACACACCATTTCCATAATGTCTGAATACTTTGCTCAAATTTTTATAATATAAAGTTTTCAAAACAAACCCCAGGGCTTACTGAGATCGGATTTTCTCTTCTTGCATTTTTCTCCCCCAAAATGCTGTGAAGCCACCCTCATTTCATGTAGTACCTCCCTTGGACCAGAATTACATTTCTAAGAATCACAAGGTTGGAAAAGACCTTTGAAGATCAAGTCAACCAATCCCATCCTAAGCTAAATCGTATCCCTAAGTACCTCATCTACCCTTTTTTTAAACACATCCAGGGAAGATGACTCAACCACCTCCCTGGGCAGCCTGTTCCAGGGCCTGACAACTCTTTCAGTAAAAAGTTTTTTTATAATGTCCAATCTAAACCTGCCCTGGTACAGCTTCTTGCCATTTCCTTTTGTCCTATCTCCTGTCACCTGGCTGAAGAGACCATCACCCACCTCTCTACAACCTCCCTTCAGATAGTTGTAGGTGGTGATAAGGTCTCCCCTCAGCCTCCTCTTCTCCAAGCTAAACAGCCCCAGTTCCCTGAGCCTTTCCTCATAGGATTTGCGTCCAACCCCTTCACCAGCCTGGTTGCCCTTCTCTGGACTCACTCGAGGACCTCAATGTCCTTCTTACGGTGAGCAGCCCAGAACTGGACACAGTACTCGAGGTGTGGCCTCAACAGTGCTGAGTACAGGGGCACAATCACTTCCCTAGACCTACTGGCCACACTGTTTCTGATACAAGCCAGGACGCCATTGGCCTTCTTGGCTGCCTGGGCACACAGCTGGCTAATATTCAGCCTGCAGTCAAACAGCACCCCCAGGTCCTTCTCTGCCTGACAGCTCTCCAGCCCGTCTCCCCCAAGCCTGTACCACTGCATGGGGTTATGTCCCATATGCAGCACTCTATACTTGGCCTTGTTAAACTTGATAAAGTATCATTGATAAAGATCTTGAAAAAGACTGGACCCAGGACTGAGCTCCGCGGGATGCCACTGGTGACCAGCCTCCAGCTGGATTTTGTACCATTTACCACCACTCTTTGGGCCTGTCCAGCCAGCCAGTTTTTAACCCAGCAGAGGGTCCACCTGCCCAGGGTAGTGGCAGTCAGTTTCTCAATCAGAACGCTGTGAGAAACAGTGTCAAAGGCTTTACTGAAGTCCAGGTAGACCACATCCACAGCCTTCCCCTTGTCCATTAAGTGGGTCACCTTGTCATAGAAGGTGATCAGGTTAGTTTGACAGGATCTACCTTTTGTAAACCCATGTTGGCTAGGCCTGATCCCCTGGCCATCATGCGTGTGCTGCATGATAGCTCCCAAGGTGATCCTCTCCATGATCTTCCCTGGGACTGAGGCCAGACTGACAGGCCTGTAGTTCCCTAGATCCTCCTTCTGGCCCTTCTTATATATGGGTGTAACATCTGCCAGCCTCCAGTCGAGTGGAACTTCCCCAGTCTGCCAGGATTGCTGATAGATGATGGAAAGGGGTTTGGCAAGCACATCTGCCAGCTCTCTTAGCACCCTCAGGTGAATCCCATCTGGCCCCATTGACTTGTGGGTATCTAACTGGCCAAGTAGGTCACTAATAATTTCCTCCTGAACCATGGGCACTTAGTTATTCATCCCCTCCCTGTCAGCCAGTTTCTGAGGATGAGTACTCAGGGAATAGCCATCTTTACTATTAAAGACTGAGGTAAAGAAGGAATTAAGGACCTCAGCCTTGTCCTCATTCCTTGTCACTAGTGTTCCCTCTGCATCCCATAAGGGCTGGAGATTCTCCTTGACCCTCCTTTTACTGTTAATATACCTATAGAAGGACTTTTATTATCTTGTACAGGACTGGACAGTCTGAGTTCCAGATCAGCTTTAGCCCTTCTGACTTTCTCCCTACATGGTCTCACTACATTCCTATAGTCATCCCAAGACACCTACTCGTTTTTCTTTTGCTTTGCCAGGCTCTTCCTTCCACTTTTCTGAGCCCTGAAGTCTCTCTCGTTACTTTCAAGTGTTTCCTTCATTAATGGGCAGGACAGAGACCTCCCACTCCATCCCCCTGAAGCCAGGAGTGCACACTGTTTTTTATCCCCTGGGCTCCCATGCCTTAAGAAACACAGAGGAAGCATGAGGCTCCCAGGAAAGCCGCTTCAGCTGGCAATGCTGCTTCCGCCAGGCACTGGGAACACTCTGTAACAGAAAGGCAGTGGCTGAGACAGCCTTGGTGCCAGCCCACAACATACTGTGACTTGCTGCTATTTTCTGTGGTCCCAGCACAGAGGCAGGAGAGGACCTTTGGAAGAGAGGTCCCCCAGAAACAGGGTCTTGGGGGATCAAAGCTGGAGGCAGAAAGGTCCCCGCCTTCATGTTACCACCAGCTGTGTAAAGTCTAGGTGTGCAAGCACCTTATAGTGCCAGCAGAGAAGGAACAGCATCTCCCAGGGGCTGCTTGTGCCAGATGCGGCCAAAGCGGAAGAGATGAGTCAACCTCTGCAGAGACCATCGATGCAGCAACTCGAGAACTCACTTAACCCAGGAACGGCTGGATCTTGCTCCAGCTGAACTCAGGTAAGAAGAAAACGCAGCCTAAGCCATCACACTTGCCATGTATGGCACCTCAGGCTGTCTCCTGAAGGTTTACACAGACTCAGGAGATTCAACAGCCAGGACAAGCCCCTGCTACAGGTACATTCAAAGCCAGTATTTCCCCCAGGACAGGGCTGGAGGAACCCTGCACCTATGAGGGGTTCACAGGGTGCATAAGGACACTCACACACTGACTTTCCTCCCGACTCATTTGAAGCAAAGCATTCCCCAGTGCCCCAGTAAGCACACATCCCTTTGCACAGTAGCTGCAGGGAATCCGATAGCTACACCCAGAGCCTGCTGACAGTGCTAGGGAACTCGTCCTCGTTGTTATTACAGTCCAAACACATGCAGCCCACAGCTGAATAGGTCAAATCTGGCCTCCCACGTGCTGCTCAGCACCAGTGCTCGACTTGCAAAGAATAGTTCATTTTGGTTTTTTACAACAGAAATTACATACAGATTTTCTATTTATGGCAACAGTAAGAAGTCCAGAACATTCCAGTGACAAGGCAGTTTTATTTCTGTAATTGCCTAAAGCAGTAACAGAGCTCAGCCACGCAGCCCCAATCAATCAGTCATGACAAACAGGGGAAAATTTCAATGGTGTTTATCCGGAGGACAGTCTGTGGGTTCACAATGACTGAAAAAGAATGAAAAAAAAGATCAGCTGTTGGCACAGAACCGTTGTGTACCTCTGGAAGGCTCCTGCTGGCTTCACTACGTGAGCACAAGGCATGCCAAGGTGTGACAGTTTCAGGAAAGGTGTGTGGGCAGATGCCACTGCACTGGCAGGACAGCCGTGCACTATCAGTGTGCAACAGTGTCCTGGATCCATCGGGAACCAAGACACATGGACACAACACCCAGGCAGTGTTCCCATAGGATTGCATCAGGCTGGTCAAGGCTTTAGCATCCAGGCCACAAAAAAATGCTCCCTGTTTGTGTGTCTCAGTCAGACCTGAGATGGGGCTGTTATTTGATAATTGCAACGCCTGCCATGGGGCACTAGCAAGGCTTGTTAATACCTGTGATCACACATCCGACTGCAAAGGGTTTGGAAAGAGGAGGAGCTCACTTTTCGGCCCAGGGAATTTTTTTCAGTGAGATGTTTTGGAAGGCTACATAACAAAGGCACTGGGACAAGGGAGTAGTAAGTCACAGGGCTCTGAATACAGCAGGCAGTGGGCTGGGAGAGAGGTGGTGGGGAGACAGTGAATAAGCCTCCTTCCACCCAAGCGTCACGATACGCCCCTCGTGGTTCCATCAAATCACCATCAGGGGAGGAAGCTCTGCACACTTATCATCTTACTTCTCTTCCTTTGATAGTTATGCCTCTTCCAAAAGCGCATGTTAATCTTCGGCCACGACTCCGTCTTCTCGATCACAGTGGCCTCCACACGAACGAGTTCTTTCCTTAAAAACACAATTTCAAAGTATCACTTTTTAATTGTTTACATTCTCCTCCTCTTGGTGAGCAGGTTTGTGGCGAAAAGGGACATATGGGTAACAGCTCCTGCCTTACAGAGTCCAGAGCCACAGGAATGACAAAGTCCCCATGGAAGGAGGGAAATCTGTCAGGCTGTTCTGCAGAGGGAAACCGAAGCCCTGAAGGTGCAATACGTAGTTGAGAAAAGTGGTGTGATACTTGGCAGGGCAGCACCTTTCTGTCACAAGTGGGATAAGATCAGAAACAGATAAGGAGGCAGGAGTATGACCAACCTGCAGGAACTTGTAGGATTACAGCAAGGCACATTCACATGATCTCATGTGAACTACTTTTGCTTATAGTACAGGTTAAACACACCATGGCCCCTTCTCCTGTGTTGTGCCGGTCAATGCAGAGGTCCTTCCTCCTTCTTAAAACACCAGGGACAGCTGCAAAGAAGTCTTCTCCCTGAGCTCACCTAGGGAAGTTCTGACAAGGGCTCAGGAAAAGAGGTTTGGCCCACTGTTTCTAGCAGGAAGCACAGCTAGCAGACTACTGGAGCAAGTCACTTCTCCTCCCACGTGCCTCTTCTGCCTCCCACTCTGGGTCTGTCCTGTTTGTTTACCCAAAATTGGAAGGGAAGATGGGCACTCGATGAGGATTTCAAGTCTGCTGCCCACCACGCAGCTGGGGGAGCTCAGCTTGAGTAGTGAGACCACTCAGACTCAAATTATTTCTAGATCTCATTTCTACACATGGAAATTCTCAGCAAGTAAACATCCGCCCTCACCCAGGACAGAGATAAGAATATGGCCCACGCTTTGTTCACAGCTGAGTAAAATCACGGTGTGATTCCTTCCTCCACATTACCTTACTGACACGCATAAACACACATCCTGCCCACCCAGGGAGCTCTGTGGAGCTCTGGGAGAAGTCCCACTGAAGTTAGAAAAAGCGTGCTGGGATCTCTAGCTGCTACCTGACAAACACCAGAGCTAGAAAACAAAGCAGTCTGAAGCATGCGCCGGAGGACCGGCTACCTATCTGCACAACTCCTCCTCTCCAGGAAGATAAGTGCTGCCAGACAAGAGCCAGACTAAAGCTCTGGAAAGCATGGTTTTAATCAAGAGCCACAATGGAGGAGGAAGAGACACTCTTTCAGGCAGCATCACTGCAGAATACCATTAAAAACTCATTAGCATGCTCACTTCGCTGCCAGAAGACATTTAAAGAACATTTTCCTGACAAAGGACTCTCTCGGCACTCATGGTGGAGGGGGGAAGCCCATCCAGCCTGTTCCAGCAAGGTCACTGGGAGGCTGAAGGCTTGGAGACATTTCCCATCTCTCCTAACATGTACCCTGTGGGGTGTAACATACAGCAGAGATTGAACCCTTGAGGGAGGAGGGAAAAGACAGACAGAGGAGAAAATTGATATATCCGCAGTTAGTGTCTAGCCTAGAAGAAAACAGACGTCAGAGAACGGAGATTTGAAGAGACCACTGAGTGACCTTGACATCCCCACTAAAGATGTTCTCCAGACTCAGCCCAGTGACGGGACCCACAGCACGGCTGAGCTACATGGCGAGCTGCACAGCGCTAGGAAAGAAACCAAGGAATGAGCTGTTCTCCAGGGGCTGGCTGTGTTTTACCGCTATCATCAGGGAGTTATGCTTTCCAGGTCTGATTCCTGCCCGCTGAAGACAGACAGAGCTCTGCTCCTGCTGTGTTTGCACAGGCTTGGGCTGTAAAGGCACATCAGAAAGTCACTGATGACCATCACATGGCAAGACTGGACAGTGGCCAGAAGCCAGGGTTTGCTGTAGCACAGCCAAGCCAGCCCTGATACAGCTCTCGCACTGGTTGTGCCAGGCTTCGGGCAATACCCATCCGAAGCAAGAAGCATCCACTCCACCACTCGTAGATGTTGACCTGCTTTCAAGCAAATCTTTCAGGGGGCTGTTGAGGCAGTAATCAAGCATGGCTTCACTCTGCAATTCAAAGTTCAAGGCTAAGTGACCCAGGGACCCCTTCTTTGCCAGACAAAGCATTGGAACCTGATGGTTGAAAGGCTAAAGCACAGCAGAAAGAAACCAACTTGTTAGTGAAGTGTACATGAACAGAAAAGTTCTCAGCAAAATAGAGTTCAAGAGGAAAAAATTTTTAAAAAGAAAAGAAAAAAACCCCTTCATCGAGTGTTTTAGGTATGACTGGAATGTCCATAAAAATAAGAAGGGGGTCACAGGTTTCCCAGAGCCTGACACAGTCAGCCCTGCTGCTTTCAGCAGCAAAATGGTTTGTGACAAAGCACAGCTATCAGATTTTTGCAGGAGACGAGAGAAATTCACACTGAGATCTCATAGATCTAAGTTGGGCTGAAAGCTATTAAGTAGTAAAAAAGATTCAGGCAACCCACAACCCCAAAGGATCATAACTCTTCGAAGTAATAATTTCTGCTGACAAGCTCGTTTGCTCCCTACAGAAGGTAACTGAGTCCCAGCCTGGCTGGCCAGGAGAAGAACAGGTCCAAGGCCCTTTGTCACTGCCACTGCAGAAAGGGGCAGGTAGCAGGAGAAAAAACAGGGTTCATCTGGAGGGAAAAAATCCCCCTCAGCTGGACTTCATCTAGAAATAATCTAAACTTTCCAACAGAGGCACCATCAGTTTCACTCAGGTTTAAAATAGCTCAGGGCACTTAACCGATGGCCCGAAATGCAAACTTGTCCAAGGCTAGACTCACTTCTCACCACAGATTTCACAGTGCCCAACAATTTTGGTCTTATCCAGCTCAACAAAGTACAACCACCTACTGCCTGACACCCTGGTGCCAACCCACCAGACAGCAAGTTACTTGCACAAACACAAAACCCAACAGATTCCAGAGCAGAAGTCAGCTACAAGTTCCCAGAATAGCCTCTGCCACACAGATCTGTTTTGTTGCGCTGTTGTTTTTCAAGGCTTCAGAGCAGTGTCATCTTGGGAGGCATCCGACTGCTCCAGAAAATTAAAACATGACCATCTGTCCAAACCAGGACAAGTTCCTACCCGCCTCCGAGTCTGAACAGGGAGTGCAGCTGTAATGAACCATCTTACGCAGGGACTGCTGCAAGCACTCACGCAGGGGGTTATTTTTAAAACTGTAGAAAACCAAAACCCCCTTGTTTGTATCCCAGCTCTTATCTCCCCTCCAAAAGGTCTGTGGTTTAGGCACAACTGGGAAACTACATGAAGGAGCAGTGGTCCACATTACAGGAGGGGCATCAGAGAAGCTTCCCCACTACTCACCGGAAGGATGGCACCTTCCCTACTGGCCTTTCGTTCTGCCTGTTTGGTCAGTCACCTCCTCCTCTCCCAAAGCTGCTGGAGTTGAGGTGAACACCAGCAGATGCGCAGTTTGAGCTGGCAAGGCTTTCAGCACACTGAGTGCTTACAGGGCCCAGACAGATGGTTTTCTTCCTGTCCCAGAGGTTCTGGGTCTCGGGCCACATGCCAACTCCAGCACACAAACTGAGAGCTGCCAGGAACCACCTCAGGACCACCGGTCCATGGTGTCCTTCCTAAGCTGCCTGACATGGCATCGCCCTCTGCAGAACAGGGGCTCTTGGGATTTCAAGATGCCATTCCTAGTCCTGATAATAAGATTCCTCTTCCTAAGATCTTCCACAAGCACAATATCTGGCCATGATTCAGACACCCACAGATGTGCTATGGCAGGTTCCTTCGCAATTCTGTTAAAAGGACTGGCAGCCCACAAGCCCTGCTGTCCTACACAAGGAGCCAAGGCAGTTACCACCAGCCTTTCATCAACCCCACAAGCCCGTCACAACTCCCTGGTACCATGGAAGTGAGCTCCTCCTTACCTGAGCAGCCTCTGCCAAGGATGTTCTAGTTCAGGCTAACCTAAGTGTGTGGTTTAGCTGCCAGATACCTACAGCACTTGCAACCCACCTCATCTTGAGTTGATCTTTGCCACTAAAACCTCCTATCCCGGGGAAAATGCCAGTTCATGACTTTGCTTCTGGCCAGTACTGCAAAAGCTGAGCAATAAAACCTGGTCCAGACATCACTTCCTTTGGATACAGAAAAGGCTGAAGAACCAGGTGCAAGTCCTATGGCACAGGGATGGAGGCGGTGCCAAGGGGCTGAATGCCTCCTCCCCACTGCAGTGACTGTGGGACTATGTGACCAGAAGGAAGGGAAAGTTAGGGACTCTTAAAATTAAGGCTAAGGCCTGCTGGGTTAAGACAAGGGCAAAAGAGAACAGGTTAAAAACCCTAAATCAAATTAAGCGATGGGAAGGGATTTATGGGTTATTCCAAGAGGATGATCGATCTCTGAAATTGGGGTAAGGGAGAAAAGATATTGGAAGAGTAAGATTTATGTTAGCTTGTGCAAGGCTTATACCATGAGAAAAAGCTCCAGCCCAACAGAGGTGAATATTGGACCACTGCATTAGAAATGGGAACTACTGCTCTGTCCTGGCCTGGGGTAACGTCAGAGATGGCAGAGGCTGAGGAGCTCGTATTACTGACTATTCTTTCAAAAGTCACAGAGTTGGAAAGGACCTAGTGCTGAAAGACCCAGGTTTCTCTCCAGTTTCAGGGACTGTAGGAGCTCTGGAGCTAGAATTAATGACAAGAATTTTTGCCTCTTACCCCAGAAGCGGCCTTCCAATAAGCGTGAAGTTGTCAGCACCAACCAGCAAAACCTAGGGAAAATAAACCAGGCATATGTCACTGGCTCATTGTCCCAACAGAAACGCAAATGACATCTTCCAAATTCTACAAAGTAAAGGAGTAAAACTGCTTAAAAATAGGTCTTTACACATCCCAATCCTGACACTGTTCATTAAGCAGACAGACTGCCAGGAGAGCTTATCCCAAGAAGATGTACTTTAGAAGTATCTTCCCCGCTGATCAGAACACACTGAACCTTTCTGTTCTGGCTCACCAACGGTTATAAAAGATACAAAAAGCAACATGGGAAAGAAGAATAACGTCCCTTGTGTGGGATCTGAATGAATGGCAGCTCCTAAAACCACTGGGTTTTTATAGCAATCCCGCGTATCCTAGTAAACACATGCCTCGTTCTCCACCATGAGGCTGCAAGACGGGCAACAAAGGAATGAACATCAAGGCAGAAATCTCGCCACCCCAGGGACAAGCATCTTGTTTCAGGGCATTGCGCCTGCTTGTCTGTCTGAAGGCCCAGGCAGGACCAAGTGAGGTGATGGCGAGAGGAGGCAGCGTTTCTAACGCCTCCTTCCCCACAAGTTTGTGAGGCAGCAGCTAAAAGGGCCATGAGACATTCAGATCTTGGTTTCAGACAGAAACTTGCCAGTTAAATCCCAGAGGGTTATAGTGGTTCGGCAAGCTTTTCACCTTCTTCACTCCCACCCAGACCTTTGCATTCCTAGCTGGCTACTCTATGCAAACCACTCCTCTGCTGCATAGCAGCATGCAGGGGACAGCCTGCCTAAAACCCTGCCTCCAAACCGGGTTTCAAGGCCACGGATAAGAATGACTGCCTGGCTCTCCTTAACTGCTTGCTTGGTTCAGGTTAAGACAAGAGAATCCCCTTCCATAATCCTTCATTTAAGATTCAGATTAACAAGCCTCTACAAGTTCCTGCTAGTTAACCAAGGCTACAGATAAAGATAGTGTATTGCATCCTGGCAGTTCTACCCTATGGGCACCATCCCTCTCCCTCCACCCAACACACTGGGCATGATAAGGATCTTGGCAAAGCCCTGTGCAGTGACAGTCCCTCTGGGAGCACACAAGTATTTTGGGTGTTGGAGTCTCAAGGTAAACACAGCCTTTAGTTGCCACCTCTAGAAACAACAACAGTAATTTTCTTTTTTTGGATGAAGTCAGTACAACACAAATCAGGCGCCTAACAGAGCCTGGCATGACCCAGTCCAACACTGCTCCACAGAAATCATGGTAACAGCACTAACAGAATAACTGAAATTGGAACAAAACGAAGGCAAAGCAAATAGCTGGGGTGAGACCAGGAGATGTGACCGGAGCTCTTCTGGACTCATTTTTAAAAACTGGTTACAGGTTTTGCTCACAATTTTCTCCAGCCCCACAGACACCAGGGCATCACAGGCACTGTGGAAGGACAGCATGTCACCTTTTCCATCTGGATTCGGTCTCCGCATTCAGCCTCCAGTACATTGTCCATCATAATCAAATCTTCACTGGTTATCTTCCACTGCTTGCTGGCAAAGTGGACCACAGCAAAAAGCCTTCCATACTGCTCTGTTGCGATCATGTTGTTCACCTTCTGTACCACTTCTGTTGGCAAACAGGGAAGGAATCAGCGTAGGAAGCCCAGCAAGGCGTGAAGAGCTGTCCAAAACCAATTCAGCCACACCTCTCTCCCATCCAACCTTCTTTTCTGAGAATCTTTAAGCAAGGACCAACAGCAATGTTGTTGCCTACAGGGCATGAGCAGGCCTGTCATAAACTTAATGACTTATTTGTATTTCATTTGCTTGCAACACTGCATAAGTAAACACCTAACATAGATACACGGCAGCTGATCTAAGACTTGACTTCTCAGCCTGTTTCTCAGGCCTTGTAAAAGGTGCCGCAATCAGTTATAAAACACTCCAGAGAACAGCGCTCATCGCACCTCCTACACTGCAGGAGGGGGGAACTACTCTCAGTCTCCAAGTGAGATCAGAAAGCCCAGGGCTCTGATTCCAGTGTAATGCACATGGGAACATCAGGGAGTTTTGCAAAGCACATGGGGAACAGGGCTCCAGCGTACTAACAAAGCCTGTCTTCAGAACCTGTACCTGCAGCAAAGGGAAGAGACTTTTCCTCACTCTTTTCCATAAACTCTCTTCCCATGCACACATGCCCACAGAGCAGTTGCCAAGAGCAGCCCCAGGGACAAGGTCCTGCACACAAACAAACTCATTTTGCTGTGACCAGCTTCCTGAGCAGTGACACCAAACCCAATTTTCATGGGAACATCAGAAGGCACTGCTTAATGAGTGCCATTCCACCACCACACAGCAGCTTTCCAACCTCCTGAGCTGTTCAGGAAAAGAGAAACTTCGCTGTAACTGCAAAACCAGATTTTCTTCATTGTCCTCAAAAGTGCCCGAATCATATTCTCTTGGAATGTAAACAAAGCAACATCCATTTGGGACAGAGAAGAACTCAGCAGCCAGTCAAACCAAACCCAGCCCTTACAGGAACACTCTGAAAGCGTCCCAGTTTCAACCCAGCAGATGCAAACACCTCCATGGTAGGGGTAAGAAGAGAAATTATTTGAAAGGCAGTAGCTGCTACAGCTCTCACTACGATGATGAATTTAGCTTCTCTGTATTGGAACTACTACCCCAGAAGAAAAAAATCCCCTATGTGCTCTTTTCAGTGGCCCACTACAAAAAGCCCAGAGAAAAAAAAACAAAACACATGCCCCTTCACTTTGTTATGCCCTCAACGGCACAATGGGTACAAGGAATTTCTCCCAGCTCTGAACTGCTGACGGAGGTAACGTCACTAGTCCTGTGGCCAACATTTCAAAAGCAAAGCTTCAAAATGCTGGCTTACAGCTTTGTCTTAACAAAAACCACACAGAGTCACGCTCTAAATAGGGTCATTTCCTTGTCAAATTTCACCTCTTTACCTGGGCTTTCTCATCTTTTTGTAACCAAACCAGGTACTTTTCCTTCACTGTACTCGGGGGCTCTGAAGTTGTTGGTAACTACTCCAAACAGCTCTAGTGACAAGAAACATCAAGTGACGGCCCCATTTGATTGTAGCATGGCTCATATCTCAGCACCACGTGGCACAAGCCTTCCTGAAATATCCAAGGCTGTTTCTACAGCCAGCAGGAAAATAGAAGGCAGAACTCAAACTGCTCTTGCTGTTTGCTTTGGATAAGCACAGCCAGGAGATAATGATGCAAGCTCATAAACAGCAGGAGGTTAGAAGGCACGGAAAGCACAGCAGCCCCAGGATCCCATGGGAATCAAGCAGGGAACATGGGATGCTGCTCACCACAGGGCTTCAGCAAATCATGCCAGCACTCTATGGTTCACCACTTGGTCAAATCATGCTCAGGGACAGAACACTCATCTGTCACTTCAGCAATCCCAGGAGCGCAAAGGAGGTAAGAAGCAGCATGAAGCACAGCCAGAGACCTGAAGCAGCAGGCTCTCTCCACAGCTTATCGCTTGTACTGTTATTACACACTTCAGGCAGGGAACAGGGGACTATCTGCAAAAGGTGGACACAGCTCGCCTCTCTCCCCCAAAGCAGAGCAGTCAGGTGCCCTTCTTAGATGTCCCAGAGCCTAATGCCACAAGACTGCCTGTCAGCGAGGAGCTCACTGCCCGCGTAAAGCACACAACTGCTGACTGCCACTAACTCTAAGAGAACTGGGGCTCGTTGCTGCTGAGTTCTAGGAAGCATCCTGTGGGCTGGTCCCCGTTGCCATCCCTACCGGGGTCTGGCTGGCAACGGCCACAGCTGGCCAATGTGAAGATAGATGCCAGCCACTTCTCTGCACGTGATGTTCACATCCCCCTGCTAGGGCACCCTGTGTCTGGTGACAGACAGAAGCCTGACACGTTCTAGTGAGGCTATGCAAGGAGGATGGTTGAACACGTATGGGAACCTGTCTTCCTCTCCTTGAAGGCCAACCACTGCACAGCCCATGTGCTCCTTTTGGGAACACCACTGCCTGCATTCAACAGTCCTGACTACATGTGGGAACAGGAACATGTTCGCTGACATTACATTACTTCACAGTTGCTCCTTGCCTTATGTCATACCTCTGCAGCTCCGTCATGTGCCCACCATCCACCTGCTTATGCTGGCTCTCATGTTCTGGTTCATGAGCTAAAATACACCAGCTCTCTGATGTGCCCACCATCCAACTGCTTATGCTGGCTTTGGCTTTTCAATTGCTCCATTATAAGAAAAGTAATTGTTTTCTCCTCTCCAACAGGCTTGTTTTGTGCTTTAAGAAAGCAACACCCCACATCAGCCAAGATTCCTCTGGGAGTGTTACAGAATCACAAGGTTGGAAAAGAACTTTAAGATCAAGTCCAACCGTTCCTGTCCTATGCTAAACCATATCCCTAAGTACCTCATCTACCCTTTTTTTAAACACATCTGTGGAAGGTGACTCAGCACCCTCCCTGGGCAGCCTGTTCCAGGCCCTGACAACTTTTTCAGGGAAGAACTTTTCCCTAACATCTGATCTGACCCTGCCCTGGCACAGCTTGAGGCCATTTCCCCTTGTCCCATCTCCTGTCACATGGCTGAAGAGACCATGGCCCACCTCTCTACAACCTCCTTTCAGGTGGTGATAAAGTCAAGCTGTTATAAACTAAGGAGACCTCATTTTCTATCCAAATCTCCAATAACAGCAGCTGGGGCCAAAGTCCAGTGGCACCGGCACATGCAAGAAATGAGACAAAAGCGCCACAAGCAAAAACTGGCTCCCATCACTGAAGACATTTATGCTCAATCAGGCCACACAGGGCAATACCCGAGTGCTGGTCTCCACTTGGAGACTTGAGACCTTTACCTGCGTGATGCTTTGCTTCTTCCAGTGGGTCTGGAAGCTTCACTTCAGGCCACGGAGGAGAAGTCAGAGACGTTTTGGCAACAAGTCTGTGAATGATAAGGTAAGGTTTACTTGTGGCACGCAGGCACCGTCAAGAGATGTAAAGCACAGAGAGGAGTAACGGTAAAAGAAGCTGGAGATGGAGTGGATAGTGGGTTTCTGCTCAGGGAGCAGAAGTTGTGGAGGAGACATAATGATCTGTCAGTACGAAAGACACAACCTAAATCCCACTTGGGCCAGAAGGCAACTTTCCACCGACCACAGTTCACTTTGTAGTGGCTCACGAGCAAGGTGAGCTTTTCCCTTCCAGTCCACTACAGACAGAGGGCGGTAGGCATGGCAAAAGCCACATTAACTCCCCAGGACTTAATCCAACAGAGACCACCGATGTGGCAAAGTCCCCAGTCCTGGCAAAAGCTCTCCAGTAGGACAAGAAATGCTGCAGAAGTACTGCAGCCCATGTCAAAAGGCTGTTCAAAAACACCCAGAAAACACCTGGTCTTATTTCCGAAGTCAGCCTGCAAATACTCTACCAAACACAGTCTGGGCTTAACGTCATTTAGGTCCACCACATCCTGCAGTAAGCTTTAAGAAAAAGGGCTAAGTATCTCACTAGGTAATTTGCTTTCCTCCCATCCTCATGTAAAATTCAATACAGGGATGTGAAATTTTTTTTTTTTTCCTTCAGAATGTTTGAAACCAAGAAACAGATTGGGAATTAACTGCAAATTCACCCAGGGTAGGTTATCAATTGCTCATGACGCTGTGATCTGCAGCCGCGCTAATGGTGATCAAGCTCAGTAACCACCGGTGATTTTCCACTGCATTGTTTTTTATGGACTGGATATTTGTCACTGGCTCCAAAGGAAACAGACCTACCTGGAGCCTTGCTTGCACCCAAGTTTTAGAGGAAAGGCTCTTGTATGGCTTTTCTAGGTATAAACTCAGGTTACCTCCACCACAACTGAGCTGAGCCCATTGACGCTTCTCAACTGCCTTCAGCACCATGTACAAAGCCTGTTATCCAACAGCGGGCAGCATCCGGGAGGAAGCAGCGAGTCTTTGATGGAGAAGAAAGGCTAATGAGCATTTTTAAATAAGCCTCGAGCGCTACAAGGGAATGACTCACATGCATCCTTTTTCCCTCTACTTTTTGAAGCTCTTTTCTGTTAAATAGATAGTTTAGAGAGACCACAGCTGGGTTCTTTACAGGAGCATTCCAAGGCTGCTCTGCTTTTGTCACTTACAGCTGCATTCCCTGAATGGCAATAATAATGACCTCTCCCACCCCCAGCACGATTCAGAGCTCGCTATAGGAGTGTTTGGCCCAAAAGCCTCTCCTGAGCCATTACTGTCTCTGCCTGCAGTCAGCATTGACTGGCTGGGGTGGGACTGGAGGCATCCCACACGACCTCTGGGCTTGTTTCTCATGTGTGCCATCCCCACGCCTGTCTAGCCAATCACAAGCATCATTTCTCACCACAACTTTAAGCACCAAGTTTTTTTGCTAAAAGGTGCTAATTAAATCCTCCTTCTTCCTCAAGGGCAGCTTCCACTGTTGGGACTGAGACTCACCCTCATAACATCTGTCTTCGAACGCCCTGCAGCTGAGACAAGAGCCTCTCCCGTTTCAGGACCCAGGGGTCTCCCACACATCACAGGGATCCCTTTAGGATCCCTCAGCATAGATACAATCACAGGAGCAACCACAGCTCAAAACGCACCAGCACCCAAATGACAAAGACTGTGTAGACACCGTACCCAAAACCTGCACTACTTTCTGTGCTGCAATGCTGTTCTCATATCTGCTGAAAACGTGGCTGGCTCAAGACACGGCCCCTTCAGCTCAGTGAACACACGGCAGGCAAGCAGGCAAAGGCTGATGAAGCAGGACAGCAGCCAGCAACACATCCAATAGCTTTCCAGGTGGATTCTCCCCACTTTTCTCATGTCCATTGCTGGGAGGGATTCTCTGCCTCAAAAACCAAACGAGCTCCTGACAGCTGTGAGCCCCAGACACTCAGCACATGCTGCCCTTCTCAGCACCCCATCATGAGAACCTCGTTCAAAACATCAGAGCTGAACAACAATTAACACTGCTCAAATGTGCCACAGGGTGTTAATTCAAAAATGAAGCACGACGTGAAACTCAGCGTGAGCCTGAGCAGAAAAAAAGCAAATGGCACTTGCTTGTAATTAGGTAGCTTTCAGGATCTCTGTGACAAGGAGCAACAGCAAGGAGGGACAGAGGCCACAGAAGAGACAGTTATTCTGATTTGTTCCCAAAGAATTGGGGAGAGAAGCACCACTCTAGTAGTGCAGGACTTCACACACACACACACTGCTCGCCTCGCACACCTCAAGGGGCAGGGAAAGGAGGCTCAAATGCATCCTGCAGCATTAAGGGAGCATCCCAAGATGAGCCAGATGCCTTTACTCAGAGACACATGTCCAAAAGGCAACAGATTCCTTATTAGGTAGGAATCTACAATACCACAAAGACAATCTTAAGACCAAGAAGCGGGAGATCCCCCCTGGATCTGTTTCTGGAATCTGAGGAGAAAGGCACTGCTGGGTCAGTACCGTCTCCATCACAAATGGGAAGTTCAAAATCTCCCATGCTCCAAGATCCACATGTTCCATAAGTAACATAGGATGCACAAACCCCATAAAATATTCAGGAAGAAACATGAGATGCTAATGAAAGGCAGCAAAACAAACACACCAGCAGCCAGGATCAAGCAGTCCACTCTGCAGTGCCCAGCAATGCCTCTCCAAGGGCTTTAATTTCACAGAAGTTTCAAGCACTGGCAAGCAAGCCTGTAACCCCAAGCACCAAGGCTGCCCAGGTCTAGTGAGAATGTTGGGTGCTGTGCCACAGACGCAGAGACCCAAACTGTGTCCCCAGGTGCAGATGAAGCCTGTGGTTCCCCAGCCCATGTCCTGCAGCTCTTGGGCTGTCAGTCATGTTTTATGAAGACAGCAGAGTATGTGTATCAGAGAGCAAAGACAGACCTACAGACCTTGCTGAGGAGCAGACTGCCTGTACCTACACTGGGGGTCCAGCCCAGGAGGTATGGGGTCAGCTGAAGCCCCTTCAGCACTTGAGTAGTGTGCAACATCCTGACTCAGGTGGCTTCTCTGCTGCTTACTATAGGCTGAGCCCACATCACAGCTCTTTTCTCAGTGGAGAATCTAATAACAGAATCATTGAATCCCACTGTGTTGGGTTGGCAGGGACCTTTAAAACAATCCAATCCCACCCTTGCAGTGACAGGGACATCTTTACTAGATCAGGTCACCCAGAGCCCCATCAAGCCTGACCTTGAATGTCTCCAGGGATGGGGCCTCCACCCTATGCCAGTGACCCACCATGCTCAGAGTGAAGAACGTTTTCCTAATATCCAACCTAAATCTCCCCTTTTCTAGTTTAAACCCAAGGTGCTTTCTTACAGGCACCTTTCAGGGACTAGAAGGCCACTATAAGGTTCCCCTGGAGCCTTCTCTTCTCCAGGCTGAACAACCCAACTATGTCAGCCTGGCTTCACAGGAGAGGTGCTCCAGCTCTCAGATCATCCTCATGGCCTCCTCTGGACACACGCCAACTGGTCCATGTCCTGTTGTGCTGAGGGCTCCAGCGCTGGACACAGCACTCCAGGTGAGGTCTCACCAGAGCAGAGCAGAGGGGCAGAATTGGTGGCTCATGTCCAGCTTCTCATCCACCATCATGTCCAAGTCCTTTTCCTCATGGCTGCTTTGCAGCACATCATCTCCTAACTTGTATGGATAATGGGGACTGTCCTGACTCCAGTGCAGGAGGACCCTGCACTTGGCTTTGTTGAACCTCACGAGCTTCCCCTAGGCCTACTTCTCCAGCCTGTTCAGGTCCCTCTGGATAGCATCCCATCCCTCTAGCACGTTAACCTCACCCCCCAGCTTGGTGTCATCAACAAACTTGCTGAATTACCCATCTCCAGACTCGACTGCCTATTGCAGAAATCAGAAGTATCCTTCTGGCAACACTGGGAAGCAACAGATTGGCAAAGGGGTCAGACGAGGCTCCTTTCCACAGGAGGAACGAGCCGTCCTCCCCACCCCTGCTAAGGCATTTCAAGGGGCAGTAAGCAAAGCAGAAAGTAAGTTCATATTACCCTTGCTGCAGCGACGTGCTCTGGGAACTCCAGCGTCGAACCACAGGTGACAGTAAGACGACTTAAAAGAGGCAGAGGGAGAAAGAATTAAAAATAAGCGGCAACTACTGGGCTTCTAGTCCCTGGTGAGGTGTCATTACAGCAAGGCTGAAGTGTCATGGCACTGGTTGGCTTCATGGTTCTGTTTTTCCACCTGCCAAAGCTTTGTCACAACCAACAAAGATAGAGGGGGAAGCACAAGACACACACCATGAGAAGGTGCCCACCAGTTGTGCACAGCATTGCAAAGAGCACAAGAAACGCCTCCCACTGCACACACCCTTATTTTAAGCGATGCTCCCAGCTAAACACAGCAATTTAATATAGATAAACTTGATGCATCCCATGAACAACATGGCTGAAAGGTGGAGGGGACATCCAGCAGCAGAAGGATGTTGTACTGCACCCTCGTAACTCTGAGCACAACCAATGCTGCTCAAAGACTCCTTTCTAGCTCTGTGGGTTCCCCCAAAAGGAGAGGGGAGCCACTGTACATCTACGTGGTGACTCTCAGCTCATTCTACTAAGCCTTACAAGGTTTCCACCCAGAAAAATGGGAAGGAAGACACGGAACATTGCCGACATAGCTTCCAAGCTGACACCATGATGCTACATGAAACACAGGGAACCAGAAGAGCGGGGCAGGTTCAGCAGATCCAGGTTTACCACTCCTGCCTCTGGGATTTCACCGTCTCAGACACACCTCTTCCAAGCAGGAGGAGAGGAGGGGCTACGCAGCAAAACATGTAACAGCAGCAGGACACAGCAATTCGGAAAATCTATTGGCACTTTCCAGAGCTACATATACACTGGCTAACCTGTTACCAGAACAACGAGGCTGCATTACTGGTCTCCTGCAACTGAAATTACACATTAGGGTGGCTTCAGCCTCTTTCAAATTAATTAGCTGCTAATTAGCTGAGAGACGACGGCCTAGAAACACACCTCAGGCAAAACACACCTCGGTGATAACCACAGGCTTTCTGGAACAATTTGCTAGCTAAAAGACTGGCCATGTGCCGCTCCTGGGTGGGCAAATCATCCTTCCCACCACCCAGCCAGGCAGGGCCTCCACCAGGGACTGAGAAGAACCTCTTCAAACCACCTCACCGGCCGAGGCTCACCGAGGCCACACCATCGGGCCCAGAGAGCAAAGCCAAACGTACAGGCAGGGCCACCGAACCCAGAGCCCGGCGAGCTCCAGCCCGGGCAAGGGGCAGGCTGATGGGGGCCCCGCCGCGCTCTCCAGCTCCCAGGTCTCCTCTGCATTAACGGCTCTTCTCCCCTGCCCTTCTGCCGGCTCCAAGGCTGAACCGGCCCCAGGCCGCTCCGCCCAGCCCTGCGGCCGCTTCCCTCCCCGCACCCCCCTCCCAGGAGAGCTCCGCGGCGCAAATAAACCAGGCCCGGGAGCCAGATGGGCTGGCACACCCGCCTGGCGCTGGGAGGCCGGGCGGGCTCGCCGGGCCTGCGGAGGGGCTGAGCCCGGCCGGGTACACTGGAAACTTGACTCCGCCCGGCCTGGCCTGGCCTGGCCTGGCGCGTCCCACCTGCCGCCCGCCGCCTGACCGCCGCCGCCGCCATTGCGGAGCCGCCTGTGCCGTGACTCGGAAGCGGAAGGAACCCTGTGCCGCGGGAGGGCGGGGCGATGGCGGCGGAGGCGGTGGAGCGGCAGCTGGAGCTGCTGCGGGAGGAGCGGGAGGCTGAGCTCGCCGAGAGCAGGTACCGGGCCGGCTGCGTCGGGCAGCCCCGCCAGCTTGTCCCTACGGAGTCCCTGTCACCCGCAGCGGCCCCACGGGCCTGCTGGCCCCACCCAGGGCCTGTGGGACCCAGAGCCAGGCACAGCATTCGGCCTTGCTGTGCCTCCGGAGCCCCGCTGGCTCACGCCGGTATAACCGGCACGCCCCAACAGGAACCCCCCGCTGAGTCACCCCGGTGGGGCCAGGTCTAGGAACCCCGCTCAGACTCTCCCCCTGGGACTTATCACCTGAAGGACCCAAGCCACGCCGCCGGGCTCCCCTTCTCCCCGCCAGGCCCTAGAGGGTGCTGGACCCTGCAGCGCCCCCCCCCCCCTCCCCCCCCGCCCCGCCCCCAGCTCTGCTCTCCAGACTGGATCCGAAACCAAATCCCAGTGGACTCAGGAGTCAAAGTGACAGGGAGGGCAGGGGCGTCAATGGGTCCCCCCATTGTGTGGGGCCATTTCAGGGGTGCAGGCACCCCCACTTCTGGTGCCAGCCCCAAGGATGGAGAGTGCCAGGAGGCAGGACAGCACAGCCACCTGCTTCCCCATGCAGCCATCTGCAAAAGTTAGCATAACATCGAGGAAAAAACAATAAATCTTCCCTTTTAGTGCTTATATGTGATAGGAGAAAATGCCAGTTATTCTCTGAGGGGGTGGGTCCTTCCTTTTCACACCCAGACAGTAGAAGGGACAACACATATAGAGACGTTAGCTCTGCTCCAGGGTCTGTGGGTGTTGCCCTGTTTCTCAAGGTAAGCTGGTGGGACCCTATCTAGTTACATCACTACAAAACAATCACGTAAGCCAACACTCCAACAAGCTGATATGTCTTTTGCCACCATCCTTCCCCTTCTCTTCCATTTCCTCCCCTTGTCTCTTTCGGTTTTGTCATCTGACATTTTGAATCTCAGCTTCAGTCCAGCAAATGGTTTTTGTGTGTGCTTCCCAGGGCATGGCAGGAAAGCGTCTCCCTGAAGGAACTGCAGCGCAGAGGCGTCTGCTTGCTAAAGCTCCAAGCTGCCAATCAGAGAACGGGCCTCTATGGACGGCTGCTCGTGACATTTCAGCCAAGAAAACATGATTCAGACACTGAGCTGCCCTATAACAGTTTGGGGCCCGGTAAGTGATGTTCTTGTTGGTGTGAAGCAGGTGAAGTGAGAAATGACCAGCACCTTCCTAACAATATTTGTAAAGACTGAGTAATTAATGCAGAAGAAGAAGGGAGAAAATATTATGGCTACAGATTAGATGTAGAGCCTCTATGGACGTGTGTGTTGCACCAGGACGTAGTGCCAGTGATCAAAGAGCTGGCTTTCCTCTTGAATCCATGAAAGCAAAGCCTCAGTCTCTTGTCATTAAAGATTTCCTAGTACTCCTTGTACAAGCCAAAGTGTCTGTGCTTACGTCTTGCAGGTAAGGAGCTTTTGTCACACTTGCATTGTGAAATTGCTCCTTCCTGAGCTGCCGCATTTCTGCCCTTCCCTGTGTTATTTTTGTCAAGGAAGAGGTGAAATACGTACTGTTATTAGTTGACACCCCTGAATTTCTGTGGGAATAAAGACACCAGAGAAATGCAGCCTCACCCCACACCAGCTAGTGCCCTCTGCCAGCACTTTCATAGAAACACAACCAGGGGTGTCAGAGCTGAACTGTTACCTCTGTTGCTGGTACCCAAGGAGGGTGAGGACGCTGCCTGCCATGCTGTGATGTGAGTTTACCCCTCAGAAGAACTTGGTTTTGACTGTGAAGCAGTTCCAAACGAGTCGTCCCTCTCTTTCACCCATGCAGAGACCCTTCTTTTTTCCTTAGGCAGTGAGGGTTTTGCCTTGAGCTCTCCAAAACTGGTCCATGGGAGAGGAGCTGGCTGCACCACGTAATTTGTTGGGTTAGTTTAGTAATGCTCTTGGTTTCATTTGCTACATCATTAAGCTTGCTAAGCATCAGGGAACCAGACCATTTTGGACCCTGCTCACACGGCAGCGCTATTTCAGAGTGTGTTGGAGAGCAGTTTGTTGATGCATTCTCTGTCACACCTCTGAGCTGCTGTCCTTTGAAATGAAAATGATTTGTTATGGATTGGGGTCTCAGCCTTGAGAGCATCTGCTGGTGGCTCTTCAAAAAGAAATGACATTGCCGTAGCAGTTATTCCTGGGACACCAGGATTTTGATGTAAGAGCTTAAGGACCTTAGGGAGGAGAACTTCACATAGTTTGTGAACGCAGAATTTAATCTGCAATGAATGTGAGCCCCGGCTGAGCCACAGACTTAGTTGAACTTCCTGCTCAGAATCCCCATTTCAGCATTACACTGTGTAATTCTGCCCTTCCATAATCTCACAGTGACAGTGAAAAGCTGCAGCAAGTCCTTCAGAATCTCTGGTTGTTCTTAGTTCTGCCCTCTGGCAGATAGCAGTCACCCACCTATTGTCATGAAGAGTCCTTGGCTATTATTAAAAGGGAAAATGGATGTTAAATGGTTTGAGAGTTCAGAGAAGTCAGGTTCTCCTAAGGGCTGTGTGTAAGCACTTTCTGAGCAGCTCTGGCTATGGGGAGTGGCACTGCTCTCCACCCTGAGGTTGTTCTCCCTCCTGCCATGTGCTCTATCAGCTAAGAGAGGGATATTCTCCTTTGTTTATGGGCTTGACAGGAAACACGGTGCTAGAGCTGTGATTGGTGTAGGTGGTCGTGCTGTCTGCACGGGACCATGCCTGGTCTTCCCAGAAGAACTTCTTTTCTAAACGGTTGCCCTACTTCACACTCTCTCCAAACTTGTCTTGGCAGGGGACATCGTGGGCCTTTACGATTCAGCTGGCCAGGGTGATCCACTTTCCACTGGCATTGTCACACGTGTCACCTCCAAAGCAGTGACTGTTGCCTTTGAGGAGTCTCGAGATGGCATGCTGAGCTTGGACCGAGAGAGCTCTTACCGCCTGCTGAAGCTAGCTAATGACATCACCTACAAAAGGCTGAAAAAGTAAGGGCCACTGAGTTGCAGTTCACCGATGGTCGCTGCTCAGGAGTGCAAAAGCACCTTAGGCATTGCCAAATTTATTCTGGAAAGGCTCTTCTGAGTCCAATCTCAGTTTAGATCACTTGGCTTCATGTCTCTTTCCCTGTCTTATCCCTCTGTGTGAGTGACCAGGTGGAATAAATAGAGCTCTGCTTGGGAATGAGCAAGGAGCCACGGAGAGCTTATGGGTCAGGATTAAAGGGATGACAGGGGACACATATTGTCAAATTGCCACCCGAGCAGACAAAGCCCTTGATAAGCAGATGGAGTCTGGAAGTGAGGGCCAGTAGCTTGGTGGGAGTAGAGAAACTCTGAGCAGCCAGGGACCAGATTAGGAAAGGTAAAGCCCCAATAGAGTTAAATCTGGCCAGGGATGTCACAGACAATAAAAAAAGCTTCTCTGGGTATGTCAGAAAGAAAAGGAAGATGAGGTGGGCCCCCTCCAGAAGGGAATGTGAGACCTGGTTACTCAGGATATGGAGAAAGCTGAGGTACTTCGTGACTTTTTGCCTCAGTCTTCACCAGCCAGTGCTCCAGCCATGCAGCCTGAGCCTCAGAAGGCAGGACAGGGAGAACAAAGAACTGCCCACTGTGGGAGAAGATCAAGTTCGAGACTGTCTAAGAAACAAAGGTACATAGGGCAGGGAGGGCCAGGCTCAGGAGAATGGCCTTCAGCTGTAGGAGGGCAGCTGGGAGGCAGAAATCCTGGGGAGGGGGTAGGCCCTGGCACAGGGTGCCCAAAGGAGCTGGGGCTGCCCCTGGATCCCTGGCAGGGCTCAAGGCTAGGTTGGATGGGGCTTTGGGCACCCTGGGCTGGGGGGATGTCCTTGCCCATGGCTGGGGGAGGCCCTAAGGTGGTCTGAAGGCCCTTCCCAGCCAAACTAGTCTGGGATTTACTCTTGTAGCAGCCCCACTTAGGGGAGGCACTCACCCCTTGGATGTGCCCTCCTTTTTCTCTTTACTGCTGAGGGAACCCATACTGAGAGCATTCTGTTGGATACAATATGCTTCCATGTCACAGCAACCTAAATTTATCTCCCTGCTGGCTGGTCCAGCTCTTTCCTCTTCCTCTCCCACCTCTCAACCCCATGCTGAGCTACGTGTTTTGATCATGTGTTGCATCACCTCTGGTACTCACTGGATTCTGTGTAAAACCTTTTCCATCCCAGCAGGAGAAGCAAGGAGCTCATTGCTAAATTAATGTGCCAGAAAGGCTCGTCACAGTGTCTGACTCTATCAAACTAGAGCACTAGTAGGAAGTGGAAGTCTGGGCAGCATGAGGGGGGTGGTGAGGGCAGGGGTATGCAGTGGTGAGGTAGGATTAGTCTGTTGTGCCGTTTTTCAGCTTTGGAAGACTTGAACCCGTGCCCACAGTCTCATCACTGCCCCAGGGTGTGCAGGGACCTCTGAAGGAATTCATGCTGTGCACCTGACCTGGCTGTTTGCTTCTCTGACAGAGCTCTGCAGGCGCTAAAGCAGCATCACGGCGGTCCGGCCTCTGATCTGATCGATGTCCTCTTCTTTTCTTCTGATCCACGTGCATTCAGCGAGACAAGTAAGGATGCTTCTTTGTAAGACCTCTTACCAGACTGATGGCAGATGCTGGATTGATCTTTATAGAGAAATTTTCTCACCTTTGGGGTCAGATCTGTCACATGTGACAGAGGCAAAGAGCCGAGCCCTGAGGAACACCTGTGCTGCCATTGCTCCCCCGTCAGTCTGAGTCCCACCTCAGGGGCTGACCAGCCAAGGGGTGCTCCTGGTCTCTCAGCTTAAGACCTGCTCTTTGAAATTACCCATGGGAACACTAGTAGCTCACTTTTGGGAAGGTGTTGTCCAAACACACAGCTTGCTTTGCTGCAGGAAAGACCCAAGCCCTGAATATGAGCAGTAAGTGGTGTTGCAACTGGCAGCACTGAACGCTTCCTTTTGATGCTGGTGTATGGGTCACCAGACACTCTTTGCGCATGGAAAAGCCCTTCTCATCACTGGGAGAGAGGCTGTGCAGCAAGCTAGTGTTCACTTTTCCCAGAATGTACCAGGTAAAGCTGAATTCTGGCATAAAACAGGCAGGATTTGTGTTGGGGAAATTTGCACACATTTATGAGTTTGAAATTCAGTTGAGTTTGAGGCATTTCTTATTTGCTTCCTGCCCCAACCCCATCCATAAACTTCAAAGATTAGAAGGTGCCAGCGCTGCTTCTATACTGAAAATCCAGTAACTCTGTGGGAGTTAAGTGACTGTGGAACTACTGCAATTTAAAGCAGCATAGGAACACTTGTATTTTTACTTTTACAGCCCTCTGATTGTGTTTAGTCTTTAGTCAAGGTGGAGATGGGCAGGCTGCTTTGGTTTCATCAAATACTTAAAACCTCACAACTTGAGTTTACCAATAGCTGTCCAAAAATTGCATATAAGTAGAATTCCCCTTTATTTGGACCTTTTCTGATGTGAGTCTTTGGGGGAAAAAAATGAAAGATGAAATTACACGGCTTACCCCTTCAGAGAAACCATGGGGAAACCAGAGTTTCTGATCAGCAGCCTGTCCAAGTGCTAATGGATATTATCTCTTGGCAGAAGGGAAACATCATCTGAGCTGTGAACTGACAAATGAAGGTGAAGGGTTGAGTGAGGTCCCTAGGAGGGTGGGGAGGGCAGTCTGTACCTACTAAGCCCTGTAGAGGGCTCTGTCTCCTCTCTCATCCTGAGCAGCACGCCATGGGGCGACACCATCCATCCCTGCCTGGTTCCTTGCCAGCTGGGGCTCTGCTCCGTTTCCTCCCGCTGCAGCTCGGCGCACTCCGTGCTGGCTGTAGTGGCTTTTCTCTTGCTTTGCTCCCTGTAGTGGCCTGTCTGCCGTGCTCTCCTGTGCCCTCCTGTTCCCCATCAGTGTACCTTCAGGCGAGGATTCTGCTACTGTATTCCATGGAT
This sequence comes from Laterallus jamaicensis coturniculus, assembly GCA_022605575.1. Classification (NCBI taxonomy): domain Eukaryota; kingdom Metazoa; phylum Chordata; class Aves; order Gruiformes; family Rallidae; genus Laterallus; species Laterallus jamaicensis. Next base: position 2,460,406 of record JAKCOX010000060.1, on the reverse strand, counting down.
AAGGTGTCACTGCTAGTCAGAGTTAGATGGCCGTAGTTGTAAGCACCAAGCTTAGTCCAAGTCAAACCTCTTAGCCTCTTACCTACCTTGGTGTAGTCAGGTTTTTAATAGTAGATAAAATAAGTAAAATTTTTATGAGCTAACTTTCTTAGCAACTTCGACTCTGCTTTTCCCCTTGTGATAGCAGAACTGCCTCTCATGAAGAAAAACTGCCTTTCCACCAAGTTGCTCAGTTGTGCCACACTAAGCAGAGAGATGAATTCTACACCTCCCCAGCGCTGAGAATGTTGATCCATAGAAACATTCAGGCACCACAGGCAGGGGAGGTGCAATATGAGAAGGCAGCATATCACCTGGGAACAGCAAAATGCTCTGGCAGAGCAGAAAGCCCTTCCATTTACCTTCTTTCTCCTAACTGGAAAGATGTTACACTAGCCAGGAATTAAACAACAGCAGCTAACTTTAAATGGTGCTGCAAGGTGCCTTGAACTGCCAGCCTCCACAAGGTGGAGGGGAGGGCACTCAGCAGCTGGCTGCATAAATCCTGTCTGGTGGGTATATGACGGGACATGCAGTTCCCCAGCTGTCCCACACACCTTAGGACAGAGATGTACAGGAACTCACAGACACTTGGGCTGTCTGGAAAAGGCAGCAAGTGTTTCCCAGGCACATCTCCCAACATGTAAGGATGGAAAAACCTCACGGTACTTCGGAGTACTGCTCCTTCCAGGACATGGCATCTTTTAGCCTGGTTCTCAGGGAGATGTTTTTCTGTATCTGCCTCATCCCACCCACTACCCAATTTCAAACCAATCCCTCAGGGGTCTGAGTTAAGCATTGTACATCTCAAAACTGGATATCTAGACACATGTCTATATTAATGCCCTCCCAGGATGCAAGACAAGCCAGAAGCCCAGAAAGCCAGGCTAGGAATGAGGCCGTACAGAGAGAGCTAGTGCTGACACTTGTGCAGGAAGAGAGGAGGAAAGCCTGGGGCAGATGACATCCATACCTAAAGGGAGAGCATTTGTCACTTTTTTTCTGTACAAACCATGGGGAAAAACCAAATTAGAAGGAAATCAAGAAGGAAAGGGTCAGTGGAAATCGTAAGCACCAGCTCTATGCCTGGATGATCATGGATGTTCTCCCAAGGGCAAAGTAGGCTCCAGCAAGTGATGTGTGCAGAAACAGAATTTGAAACAGTATTTTTAAAGGATGGAGAACAAATTAGAAGCCTTATTTTTCATGCAGGGGAGTTTGGGGGGGTTTAGGCGGGTGCTGATACCACTGCATTTTCCTAAAGCATGCAGGGGCTTGTTACCAAATTGGTTAGAAACTGCTCAGCAGGTTCAAGTGTTACAGGGATACAATCTGAAAGGATCACAGGTATACCCTAAGGAGGAAGCGGGGTGGTAGTTACCTGGGCTGCAGTGTGCAACATGGAGCTGAAGCGCAGAACGCTCACCAGTTCCACCAACAGACACGAGACATGGCGGTTCTGTTTGGCAGCAAAGCCAGCAGAGTCTCGATGCCATTCTCTGCTCCATGGGTGCTTTCTGCTGGCAGCTCTCTCCCAGCACAGAGCCTCATAACCTAGTGGGAAAAGGGAAAAGCGTATGGGTTTTTTTCCCCTGGAAAAGCTGCTTGTATGGGCTCTCTGTAGGGCATCCCCAAATAGAGCCGAGTAGCCTCATGGCCTGTCTGGTAAATAGCTTTTTGTTATTTATTGTTTGCTGTGATGCATCGTGAGCTTCTCCTGAGTGGAGCACAGCTGCCTGGGTTACCTTGGGAGAGAGCTGGCTGCTGTGCCATGCCTGGAGGAGCCATGTTAAAGTCCATATTGTCCCAGGAGGGGACCTGGATCCAGTCGGCAGCTGATAAGGTTGAGGAGTCTGATAAGGCCAATAGAAGCATGGTTTTAAAGTGGTTAGTAGCTGCTGGTGTCCCACCAGCACATGAAAACTCAGTCAGTGTGCGTGGAAGGGTAACAGTGACAAAACCAGTTCAGCACCCTTTTACCCGACTCCCAATGATGGGCAGAGTTGCTGCTACAGTACTTTGCACACTGCCATTTCCCACAGTGTCAGGAAAATCCTGCTCACTACTCAGGGCCTGAATCCCTCCCAGTAGTAACACAGCCGTAATTCCAGACAGAACCATGTCCTGGGGCACATTTTTAGGAGTGGGCTTGTGTAAGATGGTTGTCAGTAACCATGGGGAAAAAAATCCCAGGCTTTTGCCTCCGAGAAGCCTGAAGTTAGTTTGTACCAGCCTGCTCATCCTGTGGTCTTCACAGGCAAAAGAAGATCACAGCTAGCAGGTTCTCACACCATTGCTCCTGCAAGATGCTCAGATTGCCTGTCTGGGTCTAGCCAGGAATGTGCCTGGGCTCAGGGCTGATAAATGCTTTGGGAGCTGAACTGCAAGGGCCAGCCAGGGCCTTTAGGTTGGATTCAGGGAGCTGGCAGCTCTATGTTGATCCAGGAGGAACAAGGGTATGCTGGAAGGTCTCTTACACAGGGGGCAGAGCTGAAATGCTGCTGGAGAGCAGGAAAAAGCCAGTGCACCCACACAAACCCACACACCTTACATGGCCAGGATGGTATTTGCTGAAGTCATGCTCTGAATCTCAGCTTTCCAGCTCTCCTCTTGAGCTGCTGGGATGGAACATAAGTTGAGGCGCTGCCTGTAACACCACACAAAGCCCAGATCCTGTCAAAACACAAGCACAGCTCAGAATGAACGTCCTTGGCGTGGCACGGGAACAGTAGATAGGCTACAGGAAGAGTAATCTATGGACATGTCAAAAGGAGCATACAAAGGTGTCACTGGTGGGTAGATGGGATCTGCAACTACAAGTGGGATTCAGGATATTTCTGACCCTTACCTTGCTGCCTCCAGAAAGTTCCAAGTGGGAGGATGAGCCTTCTAAAAGGCAAACCCCGAACTGCAGAGGATTCCTGATTGGCAGACTCTGGGAGGCAGACCCCAGCCACTCATCCATCAGCAATGCTGCGCTTGGCTCTTGCACCTGTGCTCACAGCCAGAAGCACAGGGCTAGAGCTGGGTGAAGGGACATCTTCTGTGAGCACCTGTGCAAGTTCTAGAACTGCCTGTAAGGAGCTCTTGGGCTAGCCTGGCCACCTGGGCGAGCTGCATTTCTGCAAGGGAGCCATGCAGAGCCCAGCTGGTGGCTCGAGCAGGCTTTACAGGAGACAGTGTCCCTCCTCCTCACCACCAGTGTGCCCAGCCCAGCCAGGCACATTTCCCAGCCTGCCCACACAACGACTTTTGGCAGTGTGCGATTAAAAGGGAAGAGGGTGTGCATGTGTTTGGAGAAGCCTGCTTCTGATCTCATTCCTTGAGCAAGGAAATATCAATGACTCCCACATCACGGCTGTTCCTCATCATGGGAAATGCCTCTCAGTTTTTAAGCTATTCTCTCCTTTCCCCAGCCCATGGGACACTTCCTAGCCTTCTCTTAGTCATTAGCACACTAACTCAAAGATGCTGTGTAAAGCACGAGGCAGGTTAACAGGTTAAAGCACCAGTAGTGCCATTTCACTCCTCCTGACCAAGCATCATTCAACAGATACCATTTAACCTGTCCACTCCATTTAGCTGTGCTGCTTCCAGGTCAGTGCTAGAGGTTACCTGGGAGTCACATGGAACTCAACCTACCCTAAACCAGAAGAAACTTCAGTGCTTCTAATCAAGCCCTTAATATAAATGTAGAGATAAACCACACGATGCCCAGCAAGGAACGATGCCCAGAGATTTGTCTTATGTAAGCTTTCATGGGAGCATTATTTTTGGTAAACCTCAGTGTAATAAGTCATCATCTCTGCTGTAATTAACTTCCATAATAAACAAGGAGATTAGCAGCAGAATTATGGGAGATGAGAATAAATACAGGTTTAAATTGGATAAATCCAGGAGGTAAAGAGCAGCTTGTGAGAATTTGGTCTTCAGCAGTGAAACCAATTTTCTGGTTGTGCAATTTGCGTATTCCTCTCCCCTTTCTGATCATTAAAGACCAAAGTAATTTTAGCTTTAATATTTATATTGCCAGTTTGTATCTTTTCCCTGCCAGGCTTTTTGGTCCTTGATGAGCACTACAGAGCTGCTTTTTTCTGACCACAGATGCTGTAGGATTTTCTGCTGCTTTTTTTTGCTAGTGCCAGGTTGGGTTTGTTAACTGCAATGGGGGTGATTTGTTTGCAAAATCAGCTGCTTTCTCCCCTCTTTTTATTGGGGGTTTACCAAGTCTGCTGGCTGGCCTTCAAAATAAGCCCAGAGCTCCCTCCACACCTAGGGGATCTGGCATGTTTGGTGCTAGAGCAGTGTCCTGGTTTCAGCTAAGATGGAGTTAATTTACTTTTTAGCAGTGGATGGAATGCTGTGTTTGGGTGTCAGGAATGAGAGCAGTGCTGATAGCACCCTGATGTTTCTAGTTGTTGCCAAGCAATCAAGGACTTTTTCAGTTCTTCATATTTCCCTACTAACAAGAAAGGAGGAGACACAGCCAGGACAGGTGACCTGAACTGGCCAAAGAGGATATTCCATGCCAATTACATCATGCTCAGTAGAAAGAGGGGACTGGGAGGAGAAAGAAAAAAAGCCTCCAGGATGTGCGGTTTTTGGGGACGGTCGGGTTCCGGGACGGCTCTGGGCTGTACGGCCTGAGTTGTGTGGTTCAGTGAGAGACTGCATTGTGTATCACCAGTTTCTTGGATTTTGTGCTCTACAGTCGTGTTATCATTGTTGTATGTTTTTTCTCTTTTTCTGCTATTTTAGTAAACTATCCTTATCCCAACCCACAGGGTTTTGGTTGTCTAGGTTTTGGTTTGGGTTTTTTTTTCCCCTCTTTACATTTTCCTTTCCTCCTCTCCCCTCCCCGCCCCCTCCCCCCACCCCCCCTTCTTTTTGGTAGAAGAACAAGCAACTGTGTGGGGCTCAGCCCCTGGCTGAGGCTAAACCACCACAAGCAAGTAAATGCCTCTTTAAATGCTGACAAGTTGGGTTCACAGCTGAATGCTTGCTCCTTCCACACAACAGTAGGAGAGGGAAGGCAGAGGACACAGCTGCAGGGTGGGCAGCTGGTTCATTTTGAAAGCATAACGAGCCTGCCTTTTACCAGTCTAGGCTCTTAGCCACTGTCGGGGTACACAGTGCACCTTCCTCCCCAGGTATGTTGTTCTCCGTATCAGATGGACTTGGACCAACTAATGAGAGCTTCTTTGTATTCATGGATTTGTGCTTCTCAGCAAGCACCCACATTAGGCCTGACCAAGTCACTCTCTGCTGTCTTCCCAGAGCCTCTCAAGTTTTACAATGACTCGCTGGATGCTTCACAGAGGGAAGCTGTCTCCTTCTCACTGGTGCAGAGGGAGCTTGCCATTGTCCATGGACCACCCGGCACAGGGAAGACTACAACTCTAGTGGAGATCATCTTGCAAGCTGTACAGCAAGGCCTGAAAGTGAGTGCCAGTGGCAGGACTGGAGTGACACCAATCACCTTGGCTTATTTTGCAAATTCACTGGACTTCAGGGTAGCTGGAGCAGATCCAGCAGCAGCTGTGCAGCACAGCAGTGTTTGGCTTGCCTTACTAGGACCAGGGAGCTTCTCCAGCCAGCTGAAGTTTGGTACTAGTAGAAGCTTCAAAGCCCAGATTTTGCATTTATTAAAGACCTTGCCCTGGCACTTCAGAGCAAGGCAAGAATTGCCTTTGGCATCTGGAGGTTGTAGAGATGTTGGTAGTTTCTTCCCAACAGATGGGTGTTGGTCTCCCTCTCTCTGCTGAGCATCTTCATGCTTGCACACTGTTGCTACAGTGTTGTGCTGTCCTCAGCAGTAACAGGTGCTTGGTTCCTCCCCATACAGGTCCTGTGCTGTGCCCCTTCCAACATTGCAGTGGATAACCTGGTGGAAAGGCTGGCTGGCTGCAAAGCTCGCATCCTGCGGCTCGGACATCCTGCTCGCCTTCTGGAGCCCATCCAGCAGCATTCCTTGGATGCCATCTTGGCCCATGGCAACAATGCCCAGATAGTGGCAGACATCAGGAAGGATATCGACCAGGCCTTTGTATGTGTCCCTGCCACATGTCCCGTATGAGTTACCCGAACAGCAGCTCTTTAGATTAGTGGTACCTGATCAAACCCAGCAAACCACTCTGGCTCCAAAGCTGAGGAAAGGCACTGACACTTCGTGCATGCTCTTAGAAGACAGGCAGGTGCCCTGGGTTGCCCCAGGATCAGCAGGTAGAGGCAAGTCACAGTGACTGGTCCTGACACAAGCTACAGGCAGTGTGCAGCCAGCCTGTACCCTGGTTGAACCTCATATTTGTGGGTCCAGGGTACTGTGAGCCCTCAGTGATAGTCCCAGTCTGGATCTTACTTACGTACAGGCAGAGGTGAAATATCGGTGGCATGAACAACAACAGTAGGACGTGTGTGGCCTGGGCTGATCCTGCTTACTCTGACTGGGAGACATTTAGCCTGGCCTCAGAGGAAAGGAACCAGGGTGCAGGCCTGTAGGCTTTAGAGCCCAGGAAGACTTCCAGGCTGAGGAGGTATCTCAGAGAGCCTCTCCCAGGGGCTGCCTGAGCCCCCTTAGTGACCTCCCATGAGTGCATGTCTTCATCTGCTGCAGGAGCTGAGGGCAGAATTCCTCCTAACCAAATGCCTCATTGGGGTGGCAGAATCAGTCACTACTGCTGCATAGGGGATGCTGCAGTGCCCTGCTCTCCAGATTATCTAGCTGGCGTTGTTGATACTGTCCTCTTTACCAGACATCCTAGCGAGATGTCTGGCTGTCCTGACACTCCCTCCCACTCTGAGCCACCCCAAGTAGAAAGCAGAGTATATGACAAAAATGCATCCTTAATTTCTTCTGTCACAGCCTAATTTCCCTCAACTTCCTTTACATAATATTACTTGAGATGGTAGGTTTCAATACTAACTAGATTTCTCCCTCCCCCTTTTGGTGGCAGCATTGTCCAAGAGCCTTTCTGCAGCTATATCAGCTCAGGAAAGATCCCCTCTAGATCAGAGAGGCAGCAGGGCACTGCCATACCCCTGCATGTGTGCTGCATCACAGGAAGCTGCAGCCACCACTATGGCAGTGGCTGTGGCTTCCCCAGACGGGGTCACACATTGCCCAGCGTTGGTTTCCAAGTGGTATGGGACATTTGGCACACAAGTTGTTCTTGCACATGGTGGAAGGGAAGGAGAGGGTACCTGTGGGCTGGGTAACGTCCTCCTAACCGAGTTCACAAAGGGGATGCTCTTGCATGCCTGGATGGAGGCCTGGCTGTAGCCACAGCTCTACACTGTCTTTTTTACTTCTAATTTAATTTTCCTTCTCTCACTACTGGTTAATTTTCCCTTTCCTCTCCTTGGGAGGCACCTTGAAAGGTGAGAGGAGGTTTGATTTCACTGTTGGTTTTCCATACCAGAAGGGAAGTTAAGAGAAAGCAGAGCTTCAGAACTGAGGTCTCCATCTGCTTCCTCCCTCAAGGAAAGGGTATGGAGCAACAGAAGGCAGGAACTGGCCACCAAGGCTCGTTCTGCCTTGCTATGTCAAACAGAAACCCAAGAGCTAACACACTGGTGCAGCTTAGCCTGTGTAGCAATGATCTGAGCTGCCCTGATCAGGTCTATTGCCAAAGATGCTCCTGAGCATCGCTTCCCCTCGCTGTGCAGCAGAGAGCTCACTTCTGAGGTCCTGGCCCATCTTACCCTCAGCCTGCCCCACTTTCTCCTCTGCACTGTCCCCTGCTTGGCCCGGTAATAGTTTCTTCCTTAGTTCACTCCGCATTCTGACTCCTCTCACACCTTTTCTTCATCACTCCCCCTACCCACAGCAGAGCTAGTAACACACATGAAAACCCACACTCCATTTGCACATTTTCCACCCCTGGTGTCTCCTTCCCTCACCTGTTCAGACCTCAGGCATTCCATGCCATTCCTCGGCATGCTCTCTGCACCAACAAGGGCACAGCAGGAAAGAGAACTTTGGTCCAGCAACGCAGAGCAGGATCAGTCAGCAGTCCAGAGCACTAAACAGGTCCAGAGCAAGGATGATGAGGCAGCCACCCCAGGGAGGAAGCCCAGCCCAGAACACAAAGCCCAAGGAAAGGGTAAGGTCTGGCCTTAAGTGCAGCTCCCAGACCAATGAGTGTGTAGGTGGGGCCCCAGACAAGGTAGGCCAGGGCAGTTGGAGCCTGCTGGCATCCCAGAGCCTCAAACAGGAGCTGGTGGACCCAGCTCACAGTGTGCCAAGTGCTGTCCGTGGGTCTGTTATCTCTGGACTGGGCTCTGCTCCCTCTGCTGCTCTCAGAGCCAGTCTGATGTTTGGTGCTTAATGTCACCAGCCAACACCAGAGAGCAGTTGCTGTTATTAGTTTATATCCAGATGGTTTTGGAGAACAGACATTAAACAGGGTCTCAGTGGCACCATCAGTTTTGCTTGCTGATCTCCCTCTGTTTCTCGGAGAGGAGGTGGATGCTAATCTTTTTTGTCCCTTCAGCTCAGTGAATCTCAGAACCCGTGCTGGCCGTTTGGTTCAAAGAAAGGAAAAGAAGCCTGCACGATGATGTTATCTGCCTGGGATCCCTCCCCTGTAATTTATGAGCCCATCATCCAAGTTTGACTACACTTGACAGATGTGTAGGGGTCTCACAGGTAGTAAATACCTACAGGTTTAACCACAACAGCCAGCTGAGCAGAGGAGCGAGACATGTGAATGTCTTTCCATGGGGAAAGGCTGCAATATGGACTGAACTAGTGGACACTGGAGAATCCACCTGTAGAGAGGCTGGTTATGGGAACCATCAGATCTTACTGGTTTGTTTGCTTATAAAAGGTTCTTTCTGCAGTTTTTTCAGCTTTCTCAAGTCATCAGCCTTGCTTCTGAGGAAACAGTCCAAATTCCCATCTCAAGGTGACTTGCAGTGAGTGATAGCTTGGTTGTCTCACAGCTGCTGGTCTGTAGCTGGGGAAGTGCTAGCAACCAGTGGCGATGATTGGAGGTGTTAGATATATTTAATAGGGATTGCTAAAAAAAAGCCATGAGCGTGACAAGTTATTGCTTGAAATCATTTGCAGCAACTCAGAGATGCCTCTTTAAAAATGCAAAGCTGCTGCTTTGGTTGGACATAGCATGGTCAACTTGGGGAACCGCCTCTGCTTCAATTTCACTTGGAGCCAAAGGGTCCCTGCTTCCCCTGAGCAACACAGCAGAGTGAGATAGGAAGTCCAGGTTCCTAACCCAGCAGAGGCACAAGACCTTCCTCCCACCAAGCCTAATCACCATTGTATGTTAGTCCTTGCTCTGTGCCCAGATGCTTTGACGGGTGTATGTTCTCATCCATGGGATGGACTGAAGCCTCTGACCTCCCTACTGGTCTTTGGGGTGTCGGGAAACCACAGGGAGAACAGGAAAGGCTGACCAGAGGGTTTGCAGACAGGAAGTTCCTCTTCAACACTTCATGCTTGCATTTCAAGACTATGAAAATGTGCAGCCAGAGGAGTTTAGGCGTAGACCAGCTAAGTCTGAGAAGGGAGTTGCTCTCTGGATCTCAAGTGATGGCTGGTGTTCCCTGCTGCTCCTGCACAGTCTGATGGGCGGCCATGTGCTCATTTTGCTGCTTCATGCTTAGAGCCTGGGGTTTCATTGATAACAGATCAGCTCTTGCACAGACAGAAACACTCTTCATGCTTCAAGCAACACTGGTTGGGGAAAAGGCATGATGAGATATTGTGTGACAGTGAACATAGAGAAGCCCCGCTGTATCCAGGTTCTCTATGTTATCAGAGAAGCTGAGCATATCCCCAGGACCAAAACCAGCTTGTTCCATCTTGATTTTTCTAATTTATAGGCAAAAACAAGAAAGTCTCAAGACAAGGGGGAGCGGAGCCATTTTCTCAGCGAGATTAAGGCACTGAGGAAGGAGCTGAAGGAACGAGAAGAAACCGCCATGGCTACAGCCCTTACCAATGCCAGTGTTATCCTTGCTACAAACACAGGTGCGAGATCCTCTTTTTCTTTGCACTATTTTACCACACTGGCCAGGACTAACATAAGCCCCGTGCCCTGCAGGGCAGCAACCTGCCAGGACAGGCAGGAGACTTAGCCTTTGTGATGATTCAGCCCGAAACAGTAGCTGAGCACCACACACCACTTACTCCCAGAGGAGAAAGAGACAGAGCCTTCTTTACTGACAAAAGCTCCGTGAAAGTAGAAAAATAACAGCCAATTACACTCACACCCAGTGATAACGCAGATTACAGAATCGTAGGGGTTGGAAGGGACCTCCAGAGATCATCAGGTCCAACCCCCCTGCCAAAGCAGGCTCCCTAGCTCATATTGCACAAATAGGTGTCCAGATGAGTTTTGACTATCTCCAGAGAAGGAGACTCCACCACCTCCCTGGGCAGCCTGGCCCAGGGTTCTGTCACCCTCACTGTGAAAAAGTTCCTCCGCATGTTGGTGCAGAACTCCCTGTGCTCCAATTTGCAGCCATTGCCCCTAGTCCTGTCCCCGCAGACCACTGAAAAGGGGCTGGCCAATTCCCCCTGCAACCCATACTTAAGATATTTATAAACATTGATTAGGTCCCCCCTCAGTCTTCTTTTCTCCAGGCTGAACAGTCCCAGCTCTCTCAGCCTTTCCTCACAGGGGAGATGTTCCAGGCCCTTCATCATCTTCGTAGCCCTTCTCTGGACTCTCTCCAGGAGATCCCTGGCTGTTTGATCCCAGGGAGCCCAGAACTGGACACAGTACTCCAGGTGGGGCCTGACCAGGGCAGAGTAGAGGGGGAGGATCACCTCCTTAGACCTGCTGGCCACACTCCTCCTGATGCACCCCAGGATCCCATTGGCTCTCTTAGCCACCAGTGCACACTGCTGACTCATAGCCAGCCTGTCGTCAACCAGGACCCCCAGGTCCTTCTCCACAGAGCTCTTCTCCAGCAGGTCATCCCCCAGCCTGTACTGATACATGTGGTTGTTCCTCCCCAGGTGCAAGACTTTACACTTGCACTTGTTGAACTTCATCATGTTTCTCCCTGCCCAGCTTTCCAGCCTGTCCAGGTCTCGCTGGATGGCAGCGCAGTGTTCCTGCATGTCAGCCCCCCCTCCCAGCTTTTTATCATCGGTGTACTTGCTGAGGGTGGATGCTATTCCCTCATGGCAGCGCAGTGTTCCTGCATGTCAGCCCCCCCTCCCAGCTTTTTATCATCGGTGTACTTGCTGAGGGTGGATGCTATTCCCTCATCAGGGTCGTCAGTGAAGATATTAAACAGGACTGGACCCAACATCGAGCCCTGAGGAACACTGCTAGTCACAGGCCTCCAGTCAGATTCTGCTCCACTGATCACGACTCTCTGAGCAAGGTCCAACAGCCAGTTCTCAACCCACCTCAGTGTCCACTCATCTATCCCATGCTTTCTCAGCTTTTCTATCAGGATGTCATGGGAGACAGTATCAAAAGCCTTGCTGAAGTCAAGGTAGATGACATCCACTGCTCTCCCTCCATCTACCCAGCCGGTGATGAGATCATAGAAGGCTATGAGATTGGTCGAGCACGATCTTCCCTTGGTGAATCCATGCTGACTACTCCTCATGACCTTCTTCTCTTCCAGTTGCTTGGTGATGGCATCCAGAACAAGCTGTTCCATAACTTTTCCAGGGACAGAAGTGAGGCTGACTGGCCTACAGTTGCTAGGATCCTCCTTCTTGCCCTTTTTAAAGACTGGAGTGATATTGGCTATCCTCCAATCCTCAGGCACTTCTCCTGTTCTCCAAGACCTGTCGAAGATGATAGAGAGCAGCTCCGCAATCACTTCCACCAGCTCCCTCAGCACACATGGATGCATCCCATCCGGGCCCATGGATTTGTGTGTATTAATCTCTTTGAGCTGCTCCTGGACCTTCCGTACCTCAACCAGAGGGAAGCTCTTCATTCCCCAAACACTCCTACTTTCATCCAGAATCTGTGGGTCCCAAGGGGCCTTTGGAGTGAAGACTGAGGCAAAGAAGGCATTTAGTATCTCCACCTTCTCATTATCCCCCGTTACCAGGACACCCACCTCATTCAGCCAGGGGCCTACATTATCCCTGGTCATCCTCTTACCATTCACATACCTGAAAAAACTCTTTTATTGCCCTTTATGTCCCTTGCCAGTTTCTCTTCCGGGTTGGCTTTAGCCCTCCTAGTCACATCACAACAGGTCTTGACAACATCCCTATATTCTTCCCAGGTGTACCTTACCACCCTGATGATTACAGAGCACTGCACCACACAAGGCCCTACCCAACACCCCAGCCACACTCAGATTACCCTGGAGACACCAAAACCAGTGACCCTCCCCACCCAGCCCCTTTAATGGGGGAGTGATGTCAGGTGGTATGGAAATAGCCCAGGCTAACTCAGCTCACCTGTGATGACTACTTGGGGAGGTTGACTCTGGCCTGGCCAGAACCAGGACAGTCTTCCTGCTCCAAGATCCTGGGAACTCAGTCAAGTTTGCTGCAAGGTCTTGAAGTCCTCCACAGTGAGATTCTCCCTGCTCAGCTTACGCTCTGGCTCATGAGGTTATTGTTTACCAAGGAGTGTGGGTCTGACAGGGCCTTTGGTGGGAGCCAGCCTGGCCCATCCTTGTTAGTTGTGAGGAGGCACCGAACTTTCAGTGAGTAAATAGGTGCTCTTGGAGGTGTGCAGTCTGCTTATTGATTTTGTCACAATTTCCGTGACTGATGGGATACAGCACACGTTTCTATAGCCTGGTTTCTGGCTGTATTTGGTTAGCTCTGTAAGTCACCCGAGTGATGTCAGCAGCTGGAGATTTAGAGAACAGATCCAGGAACTGGTCAGGCAGCATATGCAGGCACTTCCATGCCTACAGGTAGGACAGTAATGCCCTTGTGATCAAGGGGGGACACTGGTGCTTAAAGATTAACACATGCTCGAGTGCCTTTCCAGATGAGATGGATAAAACTCCAGGGCCTGCCTATCATCTTCTGATTTGGCTGCCCAGGGAGTATTTGCTGGAGGGAAACAGTAATTTCAGGTCATAAAAAGAAACCTCCTGGAGCATTCACAAGGTACCAGTGCAAAGATTAAAGGAATGAGAAATCCTTCTGGTGCATTACTTGCTGGGGATTGCCTCCTTGCTTCTTTTAGCATTGCCTGAAAAAACAGGGTGGGGTTTCCTTTTGTCAGTAAAGCTGGTATTTTGTGCTGAACCTTGCATCGATCCAATGTGATTTTCTCCCACAACTCAGGGGCTCTGCAGCCTGTGTGGAGGTCAGTGCAATTCTGCTTCAGCAAAAGGCAGTGGACAAACAAGGGGTGGGTTTTGTGTTTTTCACAGTTAGGCAGTCTCAGTGTTTGGCTGAAACCACATAGTTTGATGGGAATTATTACTTATGCAAGCAGAACTGCTCAGTTGCTAGGTTCAGCAGAGAGAATTTAATCATGGCAACACACAGGGACACCAGTGACCTTTAGTTAATGGGAGTTCAATAAACTCAAGTTGAGCTATGAGGCAGCAAGGGAGGAAAGCCATCCACACTGCTGCCTGCTATGTTGGTATCTTTTTTGGACAGAAATGGCAAAATTGCCAAAGTCAGGTTGAAGCTATGTGCCCCTCGTTCCCAGAGCTGATTCATATAGGCTGGAAAAATTTCTGGAGGAAAACGTGGTGTCTTGGTTGACAGACTGTAACATGTGAACAGAAGCAAAGCTGCAGAGGCAGCAAGATTTACGGAGTGGCAAAGCAAAGCAAAACCCCCCCAAGCATTGCTGCTTGCAGAGCTGCACTGCAATCACACAGGAGCTTTTGAAAAACATCTCTGTGAACACCACAAATAGAGATCTCCTGGCCTGACATGCTGGCTTCTTAATCCTCCTCTCCTTTTGCATCCCTTTTTCTGATGAATCACAAGGACATTTTTTATGCCTCTGAGATTGCCAGTTCTGATCAGTGTGTGGATCCAGGTGGATTCATGTCTTGATAGTAGCAGGACCTGTGTAAGGGTTTCTTGGCTGACATTACAAATGGACATCAGATGGGAAAAATCAGCCCTCATTGCAGCTGTCTGATTAGACTCTCCCATACTTTTTGTTCTCCTACTGCCATGAGAACGGAGAGAGCAGCACAGCCGGGTCAGCAGGCAGAGGAGTCTGGGCCACAACTGATCCCTCTCAGGATGTCCCTCGGTGGATCAGGCAAAGCAAATCTCACACCCATCATCCACAGATTCACAGGATTTTAGGACCTCCAGAGATCATCGGTTCCAACCCCCTGCCAAAGCAGGGTCCCTAGGACAGGTCGCACAGGTTGGCGTCCAGACAGGGTTTTAATATCTCCGGAGAAGGAGACTCCATAAACCCCTGTGCAGCCTATTCCAGTGTTCTGTCACCCTTACTGGGAAGAAGTTCTTCCGTATATTGTTGTGGAACTTCCTGTGCTCCAGCTTGAGGCTTTGTCCTGTCCCCACAGACCACTGAGAAGAGGTTGGCCAATTCCTCCCATGTCCCACACTTGAGATCACACACTGATCAATAACAATTCTTTTCTCCAGGCTGAATAGCCCCAGTTCATTCAGCCTTTCCTCATAAAGTCCTTTCCAGTTTGGTTGGTGAGAGGTTTGGTTTGTGTTTCAGGGCAGAAGGGAAGTGGGTGTTCATTAGCATTCTTGCTCTGCTCCTGCTCTGTGTGAAGTATTCGACCGTATTGTTCTGTTTGTCATCAGGGTTGCACTGTAGTTTTCAACTATGCTTGGAAGCTTTTAGGCCTGGATACCAGGGCAAAAAAACAACAAACAGAAATTGGCAAAACCAATTCTGACGTGTACATATAAAGCTGTAAGTGTTTAGCATGGTCTGTAGAGCTGACTTTCTAAATCTCTACAGACAAGCGTTACTTTACCTGCCTCCCTCAGTTGCCGTTAAAGCAACTTGCTCTTCTGTGCTTCCCTGCTAAGCTGCGCACTTCTGCTTTGATTAGGTGCCTCCTCTGATGGCCCACTGAAGCTGCTTCCTGAAAACCACTTTGATTTGGTGGTGATTGACGAGTGTGCTCAGGCCCTGGAAGCCAGCTGCTGGATACCTCTGCTGAAGGCTCCCAAGTGCATCCTGGCTGGGGATCACAAGCAGCTTCCCCCCACCATCATCTCTCACAAGTAAGGAGCCATTTTCTGTCCTGGGGCCTCCTGCTGTTTATGAAGCCAAGTGCCCTGCATGCTTCAAGTGTCAAGACATTTCATTAACATGGGTGATTTATTGGTGTCCCCCATGAGCTGGGTTTGCACATGGGACTGTGTCAGACCTGTTCTACCAGTAGCCTCCACTTAGAGTTTATGGCGGCTCAGTCTGAGCAAGCTTTCTCTCTCATGGCAGGTGGTCATCAATGGAAGCCTAGAGTGAAGCGAATGTCTGCATGCCTTGAGACTTCTTCTGTTAAACGAGAGAGAAGGGTAGTAGTGGTAGAGGATTACCTCCTCAGGGGGACAGAGGGCCCCATTTGTAGACCTGACCTTACACAAAGGGAGGTGTGCTGCCTTCCTGGAGCTCAGATCGGTGGTATTACCAGAAGGCTCCCAGGGCTGATAAGACCCTCTGATTACTGTCCACTATTGATTGTTCAAGCAGGCAGGGATGCAGTCATGAAGTGTAGCCTGAGTGCTATCAAAAGGGAATTTCGTGACCTAGGACGCTCTGTTGAGGTGGGGGGGAGCTCAAATAATATTCTCATCTATCCCTACTAGTGGGAAGAGGGGTTCGGAGCAGGTCAGTAGAACCCATATGTTGAACGAGTGGCTGAAAGACTGGTGTCGGCATAAAAACTTTGGGGTTTTTGACCAAGGGAAGCTGTACTCTGCTCCTGGCATGATTACTGCTGATGGGGCTCACCTGACCCAAAGGGGAAAGCGAATCCTTGCCCAGGAGATGGCAGGGCTTATTGATTGGGCTTTAAACTAGTTAGGAAGGGGGAAGAGGGCATTACGAAGGCTGCTGGGGTCAAGCAAGTGCTTCGGGAGACATGACGCGAATTGACGGTGGAAGAAGGTAAATGTCGACAGTACAGTGACAGACTTGGGGATGTTGTTCCATGTAACAGTAGGGAAAATTCTTTGGATTGCCCTGAGGACTCCTCAGTGGAGCCACTATTGCACTTCCCCTGTCAGAAATCTCGCTGCGGTCTGTTGAAGATACCTACATCTGCTGCCCCACTAAAATGCCTTTATACAAATGCACGTAGCATGGGAAACAAGCAGGAAGAATTAGAGATCTTCGTGCAGTCACGGAGACATGGTGGGACAGCTTGGATGACTGGCACACTGTCATGGATGGCTATGTGCTTTTCAGGAAAGATAGGCTAGGGAGGCGAGGTGGAGGAGTTGCTCTTTATGTTAGAAAACAGCTGGAATGTATTGAGCTCCACCTGGGGAAAGATGAACCATCAGTCGAGTGCTTGTGGGTAAGAATCAAGGGTCACGCTAGTATGAGTGACACTGTTGTGTACTATTGACCCCCTGATCAAGAGGAGCGGGCTGATTGTGCTTTCTATAAGCAACTAGAAGTAGCCTCGAGATCCCAGGCGCTTGTCCTTATGGAGGACTTCAATTACCCAGATATTTGCTGGGCAAGCAATACGGCCAGTCGTATGCAGTCCAGACAATATCTGCAGTATGTTGAAGACAATTTCCTGCTACAGATGGTGCAGGAACCTACAAGGGGTGGGTGGGTGCTGGACCTTGTCCTTACTAACAAGGATGAGCTTGTTAGGGAGGTGAAAGTCGGGGGCAGCTTAGGACAAAGCAACCACGAAATGATAGAGTTCAAAATCCTGGGTGGAAGAAGCAAGCCAAAAAGCAGGATAGCTACCCTGAATTTTGGAAGAGCTAACTTTGCTCTTCTCTGCAACCTATTAGGAGCTATCCTGTGGGCTATGCTGTT
Organism: Laterallus jamaicensis coturniculus; assembly: GCA_022605575.1. Lineage (NCBI taxonomy): Eukaryota > Metazoa > Chordata > Aves > Gruiformes > Rallidae > Laterallus > Laterallus jamaicensis. Next base: position 2,443,439 of record JAKCOX010000060.1, on the reverse strand, counting down.
AGAAGGCAAGGGAGCATGTGAGAGCTGGGTAACATTTAAACAGCACTTCTTCCAGGCACAGGACAGGTGCATCCCTTTGAGTAAGAAATTGGGAAAGAGAGGTAGAAGACCTGCATGGATGAGCAGGGAGCTCATGAGTAAACTCAAAGGGAAGCAAAATGTTTATGAACTGTGGAAACAGGGTCTGAGCACCCAGGAAGAATATAGGGATGTTGTCAGGGCCTGTAGGGATGTGACTAGGAAGGCTAAAGCCAACCTGGAAGAGAAACTGGCAAGGGACATAAAGGGCAATAAAAGAGTTTTTTCAGGTATGTGAATAGTAAGAGGATGACCAGGGATAATGAAGATCCCTTGCTGAATAAAGCGGGTGTCCTGGTAACGGGGGATGATGAGAAGGTGGAGATACTAAATGCCTTCTTTGCCTTAGTCTTCATTCCAAAGGCCCCTTGGGACCCACAGATCCTGGATGAAAGTAGGAGTGTTTGGGGAATGAAGAACTTCCCTATAGTTGAGGAAGGAGTCTCCTTCCCTGGAGATATTCAAGACCTTTCTGGGCGCCTATCTGTGCAATATGAGCTAGGGAGCCTGCTTTGGCAGGGGGGTTGGACCCGATGATCTCTCGAGGTCCCTTCCAACCCCTGCAATTCTGTGATTCTGTGATCTTACTGTCTGCTGACTGAGCCATGTAATAGCCAAGTGTGTGTAGCCAGCATGGCGCTGGAGTCACCTTCTGTGTTGCTGGGTGCTGCTGGGCAGCCTGCTCTGGGACTTGCAAGAGGTTTGAGTTTGCAGGCAGGGAGAGCCATGTGCCAGGCAGCCTCCAGCCCTGCTCTGGAGTTGCTGGAAATTCTCAAAGGCGCGTGCACCTTGCCTGCAAGGTTATTGTCTGTGCAGGAGCAGAGACGTGGCCTGGGCTTTGTAAATGAAGAGTGCAGGTAGAAGTCAGATCTTCTGGCTCTTCAACCTTAGCAGGTCACCAGTTGCACAGGGAAGTCGGGTGTTAGCTCAGCTCCCATCTCTGGTGGGGTAATCCCTTTTGGACAAGAAGCCTTAGGATGATTAAACCTGTGTCATTCTGTGCCCTTCCTATAGATCAACAGATTAAAAATAAAGCAGAGCAGCAGGGATGCGTGTCTGAATCAATAGTATTAACAGATTTATATCTTCGCCTGCCTTACTGGTCAATTATGAACCAAAAAACTTGCTGCATTAAAGAAAATTATTGCTCGAGGCACCACAATGTAAGTGCTGGTCAGACAAGGCACCAGTCAGCAGAGCCCAGCCTCACAGACAGATAACTGCCTGAAGATAAAGTTCAGGGAGCCAAGCTGACTTCAGCATACTTGGAAGGATTAGGGACTGTGCTTTCAAATGCATCTGCTTTCCAGGCAGGTCTCTGTGGGTTAAAAACACAGATGCTGCTGCCTGTGCCAAACCATCTCTCAGAACCTATTAGCTAACATGAAGCAAATCTGTCAAATTGTGGAAGTCTGGGATATCTTCAGCTCCATAAAAACAGGTAACGGAGTGAGACCTGAGTTTGATTCTGTGCACAGGGAAAAGCCAGCACACGAGCTCAGCCAGAGAAGCCATACAGAAGGAAACCAGAGGAACCAGCTCTCTGTATTTATTATTGAAGTCTGCTAGCAAAGCACTGGAAAACTGCAGCTTGTGGCCCTTTGTGCTAGGCATGGTGTATCTAACAAGAGACGGTCCCTGCTGTGAGGGTGCGTAAATAGCATGAAGGGGCAGGAAGGATTACTCTCCCCATTTCACCCCACATCATACAGGGAACCTGGGGGCGCTGAGCAGGATGTCTTGAACCCCAGCCTGGTGTTTGCATGGCAAGTCATCTTTCCTGTCTTTCTCCTCACTTCTAAAGGCTGACATCTCATTAAGAAAAATTACTCAAAACTGGGTCTTTTCAAACTCTGCCCCTTGCTCAGGTGGCCGAGTGTTGGAAGGCTGAGCATGCAGGAGAATGAGCAGAAAATCAAAATCAAGCTTTTTGAGCTACTTCTGGATCTACCTTTTATTAGCGGCCCCACAGGGTTAACTGCAGATGGACACACTGGTAGGTGCTGGTTGCACACACAGAAATTAGAGGGGCATCAGGTAGGCACTGATCTGGAGTCTTCCCAGGTACCAGCATGTCCGTCAGCTCTGCTGGCTTGTAGAGCAGAGGGCCCTCCGGCAGACCTCTTGAATAAGCAGCAGGGTTGAGGAGTGTGGTGCAGAGTATTCATCCTATAGCAACAACCTGGGACAGTATGTGTTATCCTGGTAGAGAGCAAAACTGCCTGATGCTGAAAGAGAAGATTTTCTTTCTTTCAGGCTGTTGTTGTCTAGTGAAACACCCAGCCAAGTGTGCGATGGAGATGTGCACTAAGCTCCAGCTGGAGCCTCCTAATGAAAACAAATTTTCATCAGTTAGAACAGCTTATTTTGAGAAATCAAATTACTGTTCAGATAAATGCTGTAAAAAAAATACTAGCTTTTTTCCCCTTAGAGATCTGAACTCTGGCCTTGTTTTCAATTGCTGTCCAAGTAAAAGCACTTGCTTTATCGAACGAGGCATCTAACAGAGCTTTCCTCTCTACAGCACCATCCCCCTGCATGATGTGAATACAGCAGATGCTGGGGAGCTCTGCTTCATTCTTTTCACAGTCCCTCATGCTGCGAGATGCAACACCAAGGAAGGTTCCTTCAACCTGCATCTTGTTAGGTATTTCCAGAGATGGAATGAAGGCACTGAATCTCCTGCCAGCTCCTCTGTGGCTAATGAAAAACATAAGCTATTTCCAGGGATGATTCATGCAGAGGACTCAAACCCTTCTACCCACTTTCCCCTTCTCCTCCATTGATGACAGCAGACCTGAAGTGGGTGGACTCCTATTTTGGGGGTCTCAGTGAAAGGTCTAAAGTTAGCTGGGATGATCTGTGCTGACAGAAGGCTCATCTGTTACTACTGTATGTGAAGTCAGTCCCGCCTCAGTAGGAAGCCTCTGTTAAATGGGAATTCTTTGGTCCTTTGCAGGAGCCATACTGCGAGTGCGATCAGACAGCTAGGCTTTCCCACAGCTCCTGTTCAGCTTGGGGAGCCCCTAGACCCCGGCTGGTGGGACTCCCTTCTTGGTATCTGCTTCTTCCTCCAGGGATTCAGTGTGTCTCAGTTACTACTCTCAAGGTTTTTCCCCTTGAGGCTAAGGGAGCTTTGCTGGGAAGGCTGAGGGATGCTGCTCTTTCTTGCTTTTTGACATAGCTGGAGTTCTCTCAGGGTGTAGAGGGCTTTTGCACAGGCACCATATGGAACCCATTCACCTTCCACTTGTTTCTGGGTGTGTTCCTTCTGAAAGACCTCACAGTGATGAGAAATGCCTGCTCCAAAGCCCACGGGCATCAGCTTTAAGCTTCCTGCTGGGTTTTGGCCTGTTCCAGGGGGCATCTCAATGCCAGGACACTTTCTGCTGTCTGACTGGAGCATTTCTTTCCCCTGTTTTCATTTTAGTCCTCATTCCATCCTTCTCTGACATCCAAATTTGTTTTTCTCCACATCACGAATTTGATTTATTAGTTTGGTTTTTCACTCTTCAAATACTTGTCAGACCTCTTGCTCTCCACTGATTTCTTAGACAAGCGCAGGAATATTTTGCCGTCTTGTTTGTTAGCAGTCAGGCTGGTCCTCTCCACCATCCCCAATCCACGTACTCATCCTCCGTGCTCAGTAGTTTGCTGATGTCATGTCCAAATGGATTTGCTTTCGCTTTATCACTGAGGAACAAGTGTTTGGGTCTCTTTGGCAGCCCCCACAGCTGCCCTCCTCCATTGTATTTGCAAGGATTAAAATTCACAGTAATCAGAGGAAGGGGGAGATCTCTGCGGCCTCAGGCTGTCAGCGCCCTCTCAGTTTGAGCCTGGAAGAAAGCCCATTCCTGACAACTGGAATGAGCTCCTCAGCCCTGCATCCTGCTCTTCCCCTCACCCCACTTAATCCCCTTCCCCTCCCCAAAAGCCAGGCCACTTCTGAGAGACTCCTGTTTCACCCATGCTTTGTTTTTCTCCCCTTTTGTCAGTTTGCAGGACCTCTGTATGCACAGCTTTGGGTTTTGATGGGAGGTTGGGGAGGTGTCTTCCCCCAGAGATTGTCAAGCCCAGGGAAGCGGTGCAGTCTCCGTCTCTGCAGGATGCAAAAGCCATGCAGACATGGTGTTTCAGGACATGGGTTAGTGGTGGGCTTGTCTGTGTTGGGGTAACAGTGGGACTTAGTGACCTTAAGGGTCCTTTCCAACCTAACCAGCTCTGTGATTCTGCCTCTGTGCCATGGCAGTAGCAGCGCTGGGGCCAGGGAGCTGTTGCCTTCATGGCCAAGGCAGTGCAGATCATGCTCAGCAGCACAATGTGTGCCACAGCTGGAAACCCCTGTGGTGTAAAAGCACAATAGCAACCCTACTGACCTTCACCTGGCCTCTGTGCCCGGGTGTGTTGTTCAGCGCTTGGTAACGTTACAACAGCCTTGGAAAAAGCAGTGCTGTCTCCCAAGTCCCACGGTTACGGTCATTCAGAGTTTATGACCCATTTTCTCCCCGTGTGCTGCATTCTGTGATTTAAGCAAGAAGGAAGGCTAATGAGACTTCTCAGAAAGATCTACCCTCAATTTTTGCTTCTGCAGCTTTAATGACTTTGCAGTCTCTGTTTATACTTACCTAACGCCCTGTTGTTACCGTCACAGGGCTGGCCAGCGCAGCAAACAAGGCGCTTGCTGTGGTGACATGTAGCAACGTAATGCTTCCCACAGCAGTAACTGGATGCGTGCTGTGCCACTTAGCCTTGACAGAAATAATGTTCCCAAGCTGTTTTCTATCATCACTGCGTCACCATTGTGCTCATTCATTGTGTTCTGGTAGTGACCAGATCCCCCCTCACCAGGAGCCACTGAAATGCTCAAAACCCAAAACTGAAGCACAGCCATTCTTGTCCTTCCTCCTCAGACAGGCCTGTTAGGTGATGCTTCCAACAGACCCCTTCTGTATGGCAAGGAGAAAGCATATAGGCCCCTGAAAGGTTTATATCATTAGAAGCTCTATTAATTTGTGTCACAGATACAAGCATGGAACCTTTGCCAGAAGTGATGGGGAATTGGTTTTCTTAATGGCTAATAAAGCAATAAGCACTGAAATGCATTAGTCTGAGGTGAGCAGCCAAGGATTAACAAGGATGCTTGAGCAGCATGTGTCTCGATAAAACATTAGCAAGGTCTGGCTGTGGTGACACCAAGCATTTCAACCTGGGGGTCGTGCTCCAAGACTAATGCATTAGGTGGTTGTGATGCTGTTGCTGAGCTTGAAGTAATGTGAGCGTAATTTTGCGCTGACAGATGCGATATCAAGAGCTCATTATGAGCAGCATGACTAAGGATGTTGGTGGGATGAGCTTGCAGGTTAGGAGGCTTCTGTTCCAGAGCTGTTTCCCCAGGCAGAGTTTTGGGCACCCCTGCTCATCGTTCTCCAACCATGCTGAGCAGACCTGGATCTGCGAAGTGGCTGCTGCAGGCAAGGGCAGCCAATATCACCCGCATCTCTTGCGTTACAGAGGGTACACCCCAGGGTACTTCCCTACAGGAAAGGGAAGCAGGCATCTCTCCACCCTGATGTGTTCAAGGTGGTCTAATCTCCATGCAAGGCAGAAGTTTGTCCCTGAGGGTCTTCACACTGTTGGGGAACCCGCAACCTTCTGCTCCCTTTCCACTGGTACCCAAGTGAAGCAGAGTGGGAAGGCCAGGGAGGTAACACCATCCCAGCAGAGTCACACAAGAGTGCTCAGCAAGGTCCAGGGCAGGTATCGGGGATGCTCCAATGGCATTGCAACTGAACTTCACTAGCACTGATCCACACCACTCAACTCCAGCTGCAGCACTGCTGGGGCTGTGTGTATAGTGTGGTGCTGGTTGATTCTTTGGTCCAAAGAGGGTTACATCCACACCTTGGGTCGTTGCTTCAGAGCAGACATCCAGACTCCTCTTCTGACTTGCTTTTCCCATGCAGGGCTGCTGCCAAGGGCCTTTCACTCAGCCTGATGGAGCGTCTCACCGAAAGGTACGGGGACAAGGTTGTGAAGATGTTGACGGTGCAGTACCGGATGCATCAGGCCATCATGCAGTGGGCTTCCTCGGAGATGTACAGTGGCCGGCTCACTGCTCACCCATCAGTAGCCCAGCATTTGCTCAAGTAAGTGACTTGCTCTTCATTGATGTATGAGCAGAGATGTCTTCTGCATCCCATCACACACAGAGCTTGTCCCTCCCCTGCAGTGGGGCTTTCTATTGCTCCTGGCCCTGGGATTGCGTTTCTGTTTCATCTGTTACTTCAGCAAGGAAACATTAGTTGTGGGGTGGGTTGTCCTTTTTCCCATGTAACAAGAAGCCATGCAGAGTTACCTTCTCTCTCCTCTTCGGCATGGTAAGTAGTGGAATAAAATCCCCTTGCACCTGGTGAGAACACCATGGACCTGATGCAGCAGGTGTACCCCAAGCCAAGTTTCTCTTATCTTGGCTTTCCTGAAGGGTCAGAACAGATGCCAGGTTTTCAGCATGCTCCCATGTGCCACGTGATTATGAAGGCCAGCTCGTGTCCCGTCTTTGGTCCCAACACTGACTTCAGAAAGATCAGAAAACAAGAATCCCTTTCCAGCTTGGGTAGTTTCACTGTCAGGACAGTAGCAAGGCAGGTCTGATGGGATTGGATCCATTCCTCATCTGCAGCCGTTTCCCCTTTTTTTTTGGTAATTTAAGGAAAGTGAGCAGTGTTTCATTTCCATCACGCTCTGGGACAGGCAGTTGTTTGCCAACATACGCTGTGACTGTCGATAATTGCAGCTTTTTTAAATTGCAGTCAGTGCGGTTCTGGGCGGTGGATGGGAAAACATTAATTCTCTCTGTTGGACTTGGAGAAGCATAAAAAAAAATCACAGTGCTTCTCTGCATGGTGCTCTTGTATTTTTAGAAATAGTTGTGTTTAAATGCAAATATTTAGGAGTCAAAAAAATTAATGCTCCCCTAGAAGGTCTCCATTTCATCATAGGTCCAGCCTTGCACAGAACAAGCTGGAGATGCCATATTATCCTACTTGTTTTAAAATTACCTGACTTATGAACAGAGAGAGCGATACTACCTGGGTGGGAAGAGCAAGCTGCATGTCAGAGCCAGCCCTGGCCACCCTCACCAACATCCAGCAGCCAGCACAGGGGTTTACCCCTGGGTCAGCACACTCAGTATTGAGGCTTCAGGACTGTCAGAGCTTCAGCTCAGCTTGCAGCAGCGAAGCTGTGCTGACCTTGGGCTTGGGTTAAACATGTTTATAGGTACGGATATGATGCTACGGAGGAGTGGGGTGGGTTCTGTTGGAAGGCGAGGCTGGATCCTTAGGGCCAGGAGGAGCTCAGCTAAGATGGATAGGACTTATTCAGCGATGTTTTAGCCACATGGATCTAATTTCTGTAAAGATCCCTCTTGATTGTTCTGGTTCTTTTCTTCCTTTTTAAATTTGCAAATTAAAAATAACTAGTGAAGAACCCCAGGCAAAATGCTTTGAAACTGTTAAAATATGAAATCCATCAAAAAGTTGAACTTAGGCCCCTTTGTTCCCCTGGTGAGCTGGTTTCTTTTTATAGCTGGTGAAGGAGGGATTGTTTTTCTTCCAGTCCACAGTGCAGCTTGGCCCCCTGCTCAGTGCCTTTTCCTGTAGACACTGGTGTCTAACCCTGTAACCGAATCTGCCAGTCCCCAGCCCTCCTGACACACCACACAAGCACAGCCATCCTCCGTCTAGGCAGTAGACTGTGTAAAGCTTCTGTGCCTCTAGAGAAGAGCCAGTAATGCAGGGGCGTAACAGTGGACTGGGATCAGCTTGTCTTTAGGTTGTGAGTACAAATTCCTAAATTAATTTCTTGATTGTCATTGGTTGGCTTCGGCCAAATGATTTGCTTAACTCTTTACCTGAGGAAGAAGTAAGTTTTACTCTCTGAGGGCTGCAGGACAAGATCTCTTACAGGAGAAGCAGCCCAGGGAAGTGGTCAGCTGGCGAGCACCCATAGGAGTTACCTGCTCATATTGGTGAGCAGCCAGAGCCTGGGCTGCAACTGCAGCAACAGCACTTGACAAATACCTGGTCTGCAGCGGTTCCTTACCTCCTTCCTAAGGGCTGATGGCAGATGGGCGAGAAACCTGAAGGGTCCTGGAGCACAGTGCAAGGAGGGGGATCGCATCTCTGCTGAAAGCCTTCTGCAGTCTTCCTTTGATCTGGCTGATCTGGACCACAGCCCCCACCACACCTCTGACACTGGCAAAGCCAGCCTGCAGGACTCTACTCCAGCCTTGGATTTACAGTGGCCTTGGTGAAGTGTGAAGAATCACGTCCCAGTCTCAAGATGTATGGCCAGGCACAAACACCTTGTGCTGCAGCCTGTGGCAGGGAGTTTCTGGGGTTGATGACCATGTAACACCTGATACCTGGGGGCTTTCTCCAGGACCACTCCCCCCCCAGGGTACAGTCTCCACCCACTCCCACCACAGCCTTTCCTTGAACACCATTGTCAGCAAAAGTCTCATCTCCATTACCTGGAGCATGAGATTGGTCCTTGGAAAACATGCAGGTCTGCTCCAGATGACTTCACATTTCTGTACCGACTTGTTCTGACACCGAAGGCCCTCGGGAACACTTGGGCTGTGGTCTGTTAGAGAGTTCTGCAGCACCGTCTTATCTCTAAAAAAGGAAACTTTAGTTTGCTGCGGTATCTTTTCAGGGGCAGAGTATTTCCAAGGGAGCAAAACCTTCTCCCAAAGGTATGTGACAAAGCACATCAGAAACCCTCACGCATCTCCTCTCCAAGGAGGCTGCAAGCTATATTTTTACATTCAAAATGTGACTCAGTGCATGAGAATCTGATTTGAAAATCACCAGCTGTTTCTGCTGTCAGTTTTTATCCAAGTAAAGTGTCAGGTGTCCCTTCCCTTGGCACATCTTTTTGGGCTAACACCCCCTCACTGAGGGAGAATATGGGGGAACATCTTCCTCCACCCCCAGCAGTGGGAGAACTGGAAGATCCTTGGAAGCCAGACTGAATTCTCCTTCTCTCACCTGAAAGATTCACATAGACGATCACTCCTCTGAAGCACATTCCTGGGGTTGAGCTTTTTCCTAGGGCTGAGAGATGCTGCAAGGACTTTCTGCGGCCACTGTGAGTTATCTACATGGAGAACCTGGCTTCTGCTCCAAGCCTTTGGTCTTCAGAGACACAGACAGTACTAGGATGTTGTGCAGGACTGGTGTAAAGGAGATGGGAAGCCTGTTAGGCTCGGTGTTACAGAGAGAGAGAGGTAAACCCGCAGTACCCTCCTCAAAGGAGGAATTGGGGAAGGCTCCATTCCAGAGGGGATGATGGAAAATAGAGTTGGTCGCTAGACCCTGTGGTCCATGGATCCTCAGGAGACAAATGAGTTCCAGTCAAGGGAGAAGACCTTTTTTGTCAATGGAGTGAGTAATGTCCAAAGTCCTGGGAAGTAAGGCTAGTCAGCGCCATCAGAGGATCTGCTGTGAAGTGCTGGGTGTTCAAGCTTGGGGCTCATCTTGCACTGGAAGCTGCCTTGACCCCCACTCCCCTGTCTGTTGTTTGGAAGTAATCCTCCTGTGTGATGGCTTGGACTGCCTGGTTTGTTTGCAGGCTCTCTGGAGTTACTGATCTCTGTCATGCTCTCATGGTTTAACCCCACCTGGCATTGAAACCCCACGCAGCTGCCACTTCGTCCCCCCAGGTGGGATGATGGGGGGAGAATCCAATGGGTAGAAGTGAGGAAACTCTGGGGTTGTGCTGCAGACAGTTGGATAGGTAAAACGCAAGCTGCACACACAAGGAATTCATCCCCACTCCCCACACAGGCTCATCCCAGGACAGCAGGCTCCATCCTGTCTACGGAGACTTGGCAGACAAACACCATTGCTCCCAATGTCCCCTCATTCCTTCCTTTTCTCCCAGCTGTATGTGCTGAGCAGACACCACATAGTCTGGGATGTCCCTTTGGTCAGGGGAGGTCAGCTGTTCCATCCATGTCCGCCCCCCACAACTCCCTGTGCACCCCCAGCTACTTGCAGATGGGGTGGGATGAGGAACAGAAAGGCCTCGGCTCTGAGTAGGCGCTGCTCGCCAGGACCAAAAACATTCCTGTGGTATCAGCACTTTTCCCAGCACAAGCCCAACCCTCAGCCCCACAGCAGCTACTTAGAAGCAAATTAACTCTCCTGCAGCCAGACCCAGCACAGCTATACAGTAACACCTTGTGTCTCAGAGCAATCCTGCCATTTCCAGGCTTTCCCTTCCTGCCTTCCATCACACAGCCTCTTCCTAGCCTGTGAATTCAGCTAGCAACTTCCTTGCCTGTTAAAGTATGATTTATTCATTTATTTTCTTTTAAATGCAGCAGCTTCAGATGTAGTAATTATGTGAAATTCCAGTTCCTCTGTGGCTCCTTGTGCTGCATTTTCTTCTCTTGCCCAACAGGACTACTGTCAAATCTCTGTGATATTTCAGGCACTCCTCCTCCCTCTGCACACCATGAAAACCAGAAAGCAGCTGCCACATCTCCCTAGATCTGCATATCTTTCCTGTTTGAAGCCCTTTAAACGAGACATTTGACACCCACGTCCTGTGCCCTTGCCTTGCAGTGCCTGAGTATTGCTGCTGGCGCAGTGAGAACATTCTCAGCTCTGCTAGCTGCTCCCTCTGAGATTCACCAGGGCCCCAAACTCCTCAGAAGCAATATCTGGCTTTGTTTTCCCTCTGTCCTTGCAGTGTTGTTAGGAGGAGTGAGCCACATCACAACCACTCATCTGTGCAGTGCCATTTCAGTGCTGCTAACTGGCCCTTTCTCAAATACCTTGTGCAGGGACCTACCAGGCGTCACCTCTACAGAAGAGACCACAATTCCCTTGCTGCTCATAGACACTGCCGGCTGTGGCCTGTTTGAGCTGGAAGTAGAAGATGAACAGTCCAAGGGGAATCCAGGTACCATTGTTTGGAAAATTTTGTTGGCCAGAACTGATGGTTGGAGGTCCTCAGGCTGCTGCAGGCTTGGTCACCACACCGGCTGAGCCACATCCCAGAGACATCCCCTCCAGAGCAGGTAGTGGGGCTGGGGGAGGTGGGGTCCCTAGGGAGCCTTGTCTGCTTGAGAGGTAATTTCTTCTGTAAATCCTCACACCCAAAGGACTCCAAGCCAGAGTGGGGTGGCCCCAGGGCCATGATGACAGCGTGCAGCTTGCAAGTGGTTGCCTGGTTCTTCGCATAGACATTTCTCCATGCTGTGCACTAGGGCAGGGTAGAGGATCCCTGCAATGCCCTGTGCACCTCAGCAGAGCAAACGATGCTGGGCAGACCACAAGCCTGTTTTAGAGGGGCTGTAGCCGTAGTTCAGAACTGCCTCCCAGTCCCCTGCTCCTTTCATCAAGCCTTGTGTGGCTCTGCTCCATGGCTTTTCCTAAGATAGTGAGTTTCTTCCCAGTTTTTAAACTTCAGAAACTAAAGTCAGGCGCCGCAGCCATTCCAGTCAAGTGGGAGAACCTAGAAAACAGTGATGCTGCCTCCTTTGTGTCCTGCTGCAGATGCCATGATGAGTAGTGGTTATTTGCTGTGCGAGGATGCTACTCGTGCTCCTCTAGATTTAGTCTGGCACCTCAGCACCAGCTAGCTGGCTCTTCACCAGGACGTGGGGCATACAGGCTTTCCAAAATCCAGTGCTTTCTCTGACAAGCCACATAATCCAAGCCTGTTACAGAGATAGCTCCGCTGAAAGTGTTATGGAGAGATTTTAACCCAGAAAGCAGTCAGCAAGAGGATTGCCAGGAGGGCTTGGTGAGCCTGGGCTTTGGGGAAGGGAAGGTTGTTTTTTTTTCAGGACAGCATCTCCCCAGACTGTAAATTCACTGCCCAGATTGGCTCTGCAGTGCCTGGAGGGTACCCATCTCAGTGAGCAATGTCTGCACCCTGCTATCTCCCCCATGGCCACCCCTGCCTCCCGCTGTCTGGGCTTTTCCTGGGAGCTGAGACGGTGTTTTCCCCTCTGCTCATCACTGCAGGTCTCATGCCAGCAACAGATTTTGGAGACATCCAATCCCTCTCTGGCAAGGCAGGGAAATCAGACTGTAAAACACAAGGATGTTTTATACCAGTTTCAGTATTTTTTGCCTGCTTTTGTTTGAAAACCCACTGGCATTTAAGCACCTCTTGTTTTAATGTGCACTGGTCCCAATGGCCCTGCTGAACAGAGGAAGGGCTCTTCTCCCCAAATGGGGAGCCTAAAAGGCTTCTTTGAGGTAACTTGGGGATCACATTGCCAGGTTGGGAATCATTGCCTTGTGTGACACTGGGCTGCAGACAGGACTTCCATTTGCCTTTCCATCCCATTGGAGGGGAGGTGGGCAAATTTCTCCAAGCTGCAGTCTGTCCAAGCTGGCAGCTTCGGCCTCTGCCCGCCTGTTCCAATCCCTGCCCCTTCTCTCTGCCCTAGGGGAAGTGGAGCTGGCCGGTTTGCATATCCAAGCCTTGGTGGGAGCTGGTGTGAAGGCCCGAGACATCGCTGTTGTAGCCCCCTACAACCTCCAGGTGAGATGACCCTCTCACAGCATCTCTCTCTCTGCATGCATGCAAAGCAAGAGCACAGAGGTGGATCAAGCCTTGACATCTTCAGGAGTGGTGCCATACCATCCTCAGAGGGATGAAGGAGGAAGTCAGCAGAGCCAAACTGCACAATCAGCAGTTGCAGCCAGCTACTCCACATTTGAGCAGCTTGAGGCCATGGAGGGAAGAGACGTTAGGCAGATATTTTCCACTCCCAGCTTCAGGGCTTGACCCATGGGAGATATGAGCGCTCATCCTTGGGAACTTTACGAAAACAGCACCATTTTAATCCTCTTCACCTTGTGCTTCTCTTTCCAAGGTCTCTTTTGCATCTTTTTCAGGTGGACATGCTAAGAGAGCACCTTTGCCACAGGTACCCAGAGCTGGAAATCAAATCAGTTGATGGTTTCCAAGGAAGAGAGAAAGAGGCAGTGATCCTGTCATTTGTGAGATCCAACAGGAGAGGTGAGAGCCTGCTGCTCCGGAGTTACTTCCTGGGGAATTGGGAAGTAGTGGGAGCTGTGTGACTCCTCCAAGGTCGTGCTCCAAGTGCTGTGGTTTAATTGCAGCTCTGACAGCCTCCAGCACTTTGCTCTGACTGAATTTACTGGCAGGAGCTTTCCTTTGTAGACTTTTTCTTAATGAAGGAATTCATTTGCTCCCATGGTCGGAGAGAAAGACTTTTGCGGAAGGCAGTGGGTAAAGCCAGGAGTGCTTAGTTTGAGGGTTCCTCTGAGGGCTCCTGAGGCCTCAGAAAGTATTTAAACCAGGGTCCTAAGAATGGCATTTGTTACGTTAGCACCACATTTACTGGAGTGCCAAGCACTTCCTGTAAAAGGTGAAAACTGGGAGGGGAGCTTATTTCTTGGGTTTGGAACCCATTTTGGGTCACTTCCCCTAGAAAGCAAGCTGGAGCTGGCATTCCAAGTTATGCACAGAAAATACTGCTTTTGGGAGCAAAATCTAGAGCAGAAAATTGACTTCTTTCCCATCGGCAGCTGCAGTGAAAGTTAATAGCTGGAAAAAAGCTGCTACCCTGGAGCGTGAGGCTCCTTTGGTGGAGCTGTTGCCTGTGCTGAAGGGTTTTGTACCAGCCAGCTTGAGCAGAGGGCACAAGTGGCAACTTCTCCCCAAGCCACCTTTCTCCTCGGCATGGATCACTGCCCCTTTCAAACCCACAGTGAGACACAGCCCTTGCTGCGCTCCCTTTGCTGCTGGCGCCCAAACACTGGGAATGTGCTGTGAGTGCTCATGTCTGGAAGGGAAAAAAATAGGGAAAGGATGCGTGGAAGGAGGAGGCTTAGAGCAAGAAAAGCAGCGTTGGGGAAAACAGAGGTGGGGGACAGCACTAAGAATAGACCTTATTCATGAGTGACTCACTTCACTGTTGCTCAGTGGGAGCTGGTGCCCCCTGTGAAAGCATGCAGCCCGTGTACCTGGCCCAGGCGCAGCTAGCAGCCAAAGCTCAGACATGGTGCAAGAGTCATTCGCTTTCCAGGATGAGCAGCTTCTCATGGTGTCTGGGCACAGCTCTGGTCTGCACAGGCACAGGAGGTGGTGTTAGTACCCTCTGAGACACGTGGGAGCAATCTGTACCCCTCTCAGAGCTGCATTTCTAGCTCTGAAGCTCTGACTGGCAGTGCCTGTCCCTCTGCAGCCATTCCCGATCCAGCAGCAAACTCTCTTGCCCAATCAGAGGAATTGGCTTACCCCTGCAGTCAGGAAAAAACACACCAGAGAAACTGGGAACTGTTCTCTAAGCTGCAGAGTGTGGAGGGAGCATCCCCCACCCCCTGTCCCTCAAAGGCAGCTCAAACCAGGCTGCTCAGCCACGGTGGGGGCAAGGTGGGCACAGAGTCAGGCTGGTCACTGCACTGCCGGAGACATTAGTTTCTTCCCGACTGGCCTTCTCTTTATCCAAGCTGGAAGCTCAAAAGCCACCCACGCTACCCTCCTTGCTAGCTGATCCTCACTGAGTCATGTTGGCATCGCTATCTCTTAGTGCTTTTCTTTGAGAAAACAGCCAGGGAGCAAAAGCAAACCTCGCAGCATTGCCCAGATGGCTGTCACTCTAACCCCGTTGAGTCTGGGGGCAGGTGGGGATGGGTCTGCAGGACAGGGTGCTCTGGATTGCATTTGGTTCCCAGGTCCCAGCCTGACCTTGTGTTGTGGGCCACTCAGGAGAATGTTTCTCCTCTCTGCATGCTGTCCATCCTCCTCCTGACCCCAGGAGCTAAGGGGGAAGCTGCCCTAGCTCTGCCTTACAGGTGGTGAAAGGGAACAGCTTGAGTCAGGGACCAGAGCCCAGTTAACACTGACTCCCACCCATCAGCCAAGCAACCTGTCAATTGTTTGTGCCAAATCTGCACCTGGAGCCAATGCTGCACCTACTGATGGTCCTAAGCCCCTTGGTTTCTTTCTCACAGGGGAGGTGGGCTTCCTTGCAGAAGACCGTCGGATAAATGTAGCAGTGACGCGTGCCCGGCGCCATGTGGCTGTCATCTGCGACACCCGCACCGTCAGCAACCAGGCCTTTCTCAAGCGGCTGGTGGAGTATTTCAGCAAGCACGGGGAGGTGCGCACAGCCTTCGAGTACCTCGACAATCTCGTGCCTGAAAACTACACTCAGGAGGGCCACAGCAAGCGACAAGATGCAAAGCTCCCCACAGCATCTGCCCCCAAACCGCAGCTGCCCCCAGGGAGGAAACTCAAAGCAGCAGCAACCAAACCACCACGTCAGAAGCCAGAAGCGCGTTTCTCCCCGAACACAAGCAGCCCTGGGGGAGAGATCCCAGGGACAAAAGACAGTGCCAACAGATTCAAGGCCATGCTGGTGGCCTTCCTGGAGAGCAGCGAGGTGCACTTGGATTTCCCCCCATCCCTCAGTTCTCACGATCGGATGCTGGTTCACCTCATGGCGGAGGAGTATGGGCTGCAGCATGTCAGCACTGGGGAAGGTAGGAACCGGTACATCAGCGTTCACAAGAGAGAGCCTGCTGAGCCTTCGCTACCCGCAGCCCCCACTCCTAGCAAGCAGCCCTCCCTCCCTCAGCCCCAACACCCAAGCAGGGAAACTCCCTTTCCCACTGAGCCAGGAGGAAGCAGCAAGGACACAGGGAAGGTGGACCTGAAAACCCTGCACCTAGAGAGAGTTCAGAGGGAGAAAGCCAGAAGGGAGGAGGCCAGAGCCACCCTTCAGGGCAGCGGCAGGAAGAAAGACAAAAGTAACACCAAAGGTAGGTCACTCTCTTCATAGCCAGCAACATTAATGGTCTGTCTTCATTGGACCATGCTGCTTAATCCCCGTGGTTTTGCCTCCAGGCCTTGGGGATTTGTCTGCGTGCGTGGAGCGTGGGTTGTGGCTCTTGGAAAGCTCGTCGGTGCTTGTCACCACAGAGATGAAAGAACTGGCAGGACTGTACAGCAGTTGGCTGCATCATCTGGGCAGAGGAGTTTGGGATGCCTTTCTTAAGTTGGGAATCCTTTCCCAGGAGGAGAGGCGTGGGAGTTAGATTGGAGGCTCCCTACTCCCAAGAGTAGGGAAAGGAGCTAAGAGGAATACCTGCCTGCACAAAAGGACATGGCCACTTCCTGAACACAGAGACGGGGGAAACAGGGCCAGTAGCTGCCATCTGCCCTGCCAGACATGGGACATGGTCCTTTCATCTTCCCCAGCTCCCTTTCAGCACCCAGGCGTGCTGAGGTGGTACCTTTGACACAGGCATGGCAGGTTGCGTGGGGCTGAAACCCCAGGCGCTGCTAGAGGTGACTCCCCAGACCTGTGCTGCTCCTCACTAGCCAGGGCCACGGCTGTGGGTCTCTCATTCTCGGGTTCTGAGTGGTGGTTAAATAGTCCCCTCCCCCCAGGAAAGCCAGCGGTTCTGAGCGCAACAAGCAGTACGGCAGAAGAAGATATCGATGCTCTGATTTCTGCTGCCATTAAAGCTGACACCACCTGCAGCTTCCCCTGCTGCAAAGCCAGTGTTACAACCCTGGGACAGCTTTGCCTCCATTGCAGCAGGCAGTACTGCCTCAGCCACCACATCCCAGAGGTACGTGTGGGGCTGGGCAGCCTGCCCAGGGCTTTGGGCACTCATGGGACTGGAGAGGAGTGGGATGTGCCAAGCAGCGTGGGTTTAATGTGGGAATTTTCCCTGTCGAGCTCCCCAGGCAGGATTTCCTAGAGCTGCAGGTAGAAAGGGGTGCCAGGCATTGACATGTAGGCTCTGCACACCTCCTCCCAAGAGCTTTTCCCCCCCGTCTTGCTTTGCGCTCTTCTTTTCTATTCTCTGTCATTTAAACTCCTAGATCATGCAGACAAAGCAAGGCAGAGAGGAGAAGCAGAGAGGCTTGGGCTGAAGGCACTGGACACTCAACACAGATTCCCTTTGCAACCCTGGGGATGAGCCAAGGCCTGAACCTGCATGGAGTAGCACTGCGTCCCTGGGAAGCCATTGGGCTTTTCCTTACATGCCTTGCATGGCATGTGGCTTGCTCCACACTGTGCAGCCTCAGCTTTGGCTCCCAACCATACCTACCTGACAGCAGTCCTTCAGCCATATCTCTCTGCTTCCTTGTGATGGAAGGACCCTTGAGCAGGCATCTCTGAAACCCTGCACCGTCTTACACCTTGTATCAGCTTCTCCCTCACTGCTTTTCTGTGGCTACTCAACAGCCCTTTCTCTCTCCCCAGATCTGGGAAGGAAGGAAACTAAGGTTAATCACAGAATCACAAGGTTGGAAAAGACCTTGTAAGACCATCAAGTCAACCAATCCTATCCTAAGCTAGACTGTATCCCTAAGTACCTCATCTACCCTTTTATTAAACACATCCAGGGAAGGTGACTCAACCACCTCCCTGGGCAGCCTGTTCCAGGCCCTGACAACTCTTTCAGTAAAAAGCTTTTTTATAATATCCAATCTAAACCTGCCCTGGCACAGCTTCTTGCCATTTCCCCTTGTCCTATCTCCTGTCACCTGGCTGAAGAGACCATCGCCCACCTCTCTACAACCTCCCTTCAGATAGTTGTAGGTGGTGATAAGGTCTCCCCTCAGCCTCCTCTTCTCCAAGCTAAACAGCCCCAGCTCCCTGAGCCTTTCCTCATAGGATTTGCTGTCCAGCCCCTTCACCAGCCTGGTTGCCCTTCTCTGAACTCACTCAAGGACCTCAATGTCCTTATGGTGAGGAGCCCAGAACTGGACACAGCACTCGAGGTGAGGCCTCACCAATGCCAGAGTACAGGGGCACAATCACTTCCCTAGACCTCCTGGCCACACTGTTTCTGATACAAGCCAAGATGCCATCGGCCTTCTTGGCCACCCACACACACTGCTGGCTCATATTCAGCCTGCAGTCAGCCAACACTCCCAGGTCCTTCTCTGCCTGACAACTGGTGTCAGGCTTTGTCATTCCTTATTTTTTTTCTCAGGTGCAGAGGTGGGCAGGGAAGTGTAAACCTCCAGGGCTGGCAGCAGAGTTTGGCATGCTTCATGGAGAGCTGGCCTTGCGGTTTGCATGCTGGGGGCAGAGCTGATGTGGCTGGGTGGTGGCTGTGATGAGAAGGCAGGATGAGGGGTGATAATGTTCCAGTTAGCCACAGCCTCCTGTGCCACTCATTCCCCAGGCACAGCTCTCTGCCATGCGGAGCCTCCCAGAGCTTAGCAATGTTTAGTGAGCTGACCTATAAATCCTCAGCATAGATTTTCCATTTCTCAAGTTGTCGCAGTTTTGACACAAGTGTTATCTGTTTCCATAGCAAAGAATGGTGGTATTTATGGTCATTCACAATCCAGTTGGGATATAAATTTATTTACTGCAGAATCGCCTCTCCCTGCTGAATTGTAATGATAAACAAGTGGAAGGGTAAAATCCACATCAAGGAGTTTTTCTTCCTCTTTAAAGCTGAGTCCTTGTTCAATATATTCTGGAATAGCCTGGGACCTCCTACCCTGCCTGACCCTGGGGCGAGTAGGGTAGCACATACCTGGAGCTCCTCAGGGGGACTGGAAACACCATTCAGGGGGAGCTCATGTCCCTGTTTAGCAGCCCTCATTGAATGATGGTCAGCCTGCACTCCTGGATCTGCTGGCGCAGAGCTTACTGCCTGTTTTGAAGTTGGTCCAGAGGGTCTGGTAGCCATGGCTGGTTCAGACTGGGCTCAGAAATCCCAGTCCTGGCTGGGAGCTGTGTGCCAGGTGCTGTGCATGGCTATTCCTGGCCATCAACAGCCTTCTCCAGCAGCACTAGCAGGGATAAGAGGACTTGGCACAACCCTGAAAGAATGGCTGAGGTCCTCAGCTCAGCTCACCTGCATGCAAACATCAGGTAACTTTTGGATGGACCAGGCAGAAGGGGGAAAATTGTAGGATCTTTAAGTTAGACCTGGTAGAAATGATTCAAGATGGTGTTGAATGCACCTGAAACACAGCATGGGCTTGAGCATAGATTGGCTTTGGAGAAGCCTGCACAGAATTAGCATTATGCAGCTTTCTTTTTGCTCTGAGGCAGAAGACAGCTCTGATGGCTCTGAAGAGGCAGAGATGTGGCTGAAAAGGTCTCGTTTCCCATGTCACCCTTCCTGTTCCACTCCTTTCCTCCCCTGGAGCCATGCTGTATTAGTGGAAACCATTAGGAACTGGGAGCTTGGGTTCATTTGTAGCTCTCCTATGAGAATGGTAAGAGATCCTGCTGGTCAGGTGGCGAGTGTGAGTTCCCCCAGATGTTTGGAGTTTGGGAATGAGACAGTTCAACCATCCAAAAGGATGATTGACGGGCTGTGCCAATTCCTAAAGGAGAGGCATTATCTTTTATTCCCTGAGAGAGGAGCTCTCAGCAAATGGGAGACGGTTTTAGGGTGGGTGCAAAGCAGGCAGACAAGGAATTCCAGGCTCTGGGAATAAAATCACCCAATTCCCATGTAGGTCAGTGTCCCACCTGCCACCATCGTCTGTTCTCTCTCCACCAGGTTCACGGCTGCGGGGAGAAGGCCAAGGCCTACGCGCGGCAGAGGATCAGCAGAGAAGGGGTTCTCTATCCTGGGAGTGGCTCCAAAACCAAGTCCCTGGACCCGGCCAGGAGGGCCCATCTCCAGCAGTGCCTGGACAAGAAGCTCAACAAACTGACCAACCAGAGGAAGAGCAAGAAGAAAGAGAAGGAGAAATGAAACCAAGTAACTTGTCCTTAATCCTGCAGTCGCAAGTCAGACTACCTAAACTAAGATGCTATTAAAGCTACAGGGCTGGGCTGTGCTCAGGGGGAAAGCGGAAGCTCTCACTTTGGGGGACAGACAGCACGGAGCCACTGTGTGTCAAGAACTCAGTGCTGAGTCTCCTGAGGCACAGGGCTCTGACAAGAAGGAGAGGAGCTTTATCTGTCCCAGATAATTTATCATATCGGTAACATAATGAGCGCGCACGGAGAGGCTGGAGAGCGCCCAGAAGGACACATATTAAAACACCTAAAGCAGTTGGCTGTCACTGTGATTTTTCTCCCTGCTGCAGCAGAAAGATAAATGTCTGTGAGCTGGTTTGTGGGAGGGACTGAGAGCCCTGGTGACCCTCTTTCCCAGGGAGGGCGGTGAGGAAAACAGATGCCTTTAGCAATGTTCTCGCAGTCTGGTGATCCCTGCAGCTCGGCTCCAGTCAGAGTGGACTGATGCGTCCATGCAGCAGCCAGCAAGACCCAAAGCCCCAAGCTGCAGTCTGGGTGGAGGCAGAGCTGAGCTGTGTCCCCTCCCCACCGTGCAGAGGGGCTCCAGGTGCAAGCTCTACACCACTGCAGGATACGGCCCACAAGACAGTGGGCACTTACCTTGCTGGCACCACAGCGAGTTGTTCCAAAACACCCGTCCCGCTGCTCTGGGAGAGCCACCATCCCCTGCCTTCACTGACTGTCCCTCTGGACAGCATGGTGAAGTCTGTCCCTCTCTGTTGTGTGCATCCCAGACCTGCCAAGGAGACACTTGGCTTTTCTCTGTACTGCCCTTCCCACACAGCTCCTTGGCAGCTGATAGCAGTTGGGAAAGGGGACAGCCCTGTGAGCTTCAGGCATCGCCCTTCGCTCCCAAACCCCTTCCCTGTTCCTGTGCCCCCCCACACTAATCTATTCCCCCGGCCTTCTGCCTGTTGAGTTTCAGCACCACAGCATCTCCATCCACCAACAGTCCGTCCCCTGTCCCCTCTCCATGGTGGGTCCGAGCAGGCACTAATGCATCCCACAGGTCCACCATCCTTCCCAGGAATAGCTCAGGCCACCACTCCTGGTCCCCAGGGTAGCACCTGCAGGCCCAGCATGAAGGAGAAAGTGCTGAGATGCCTCCACAGAGGAATGACTGGAGAGAGGCACAGAGAAAAACCAGACACGGCCCATCACTCTGGGGCTCAACATCACCTATCTTGCCCACCAGTGATTTCACCAGCAACAGAAGGCACTCGCCTCATCCTGGCCAAAGGCTCGTCAGTTTGCAGGGACCACGAGACAGCTGGACATTAGCCAAGCACTTCTGTGTCTCTCTTTGCCAGATGAAGCAGAGCAGCAAATTTGCCCCCAGATCTCAGTGCCTGTTCACATGGGCTGGGAAAACCCTCCAAAACCTCTTCTCATCCTCAGCCTTCAGAAAACACGCTCCATTTGCAGCTCCAGTCTGGGCAAACCCATCCTGCCCACACCTACCTCAGCGCTGAGCATCACCTTGGCTCATGTCTTGGTCCCTGGGGCTGGCAGTGCGTAAGCCCGCAGAGGGATGGCACTGGCTCGCGCAGCAGCAGATGGGACGTTGAGGCTCCTGGAGGGAAAGGTGGGGTGGAGCAAGAGACAAGCGTGGGAGATGAAAATCTGTGTGAGCAGTGCCGGGTGCGTAGAGGGTGGGAGGGGGGAAGAGCCAGAGCAGTGGATGCGGAGGGGGAGGAGACCGAAATCACAGCCTTGTCCCAAAAGCCAAGGTCGGGTGGACCAGACAGATGAGCAGAGAGGGAAGTCCCTGCCAGCTCAGGGTGCCACCACAGCATTGTCTTTAATGAAGGATAAATGACTCATTCACACTTTTCTCCTGCTCAAATCATTCAAGCAACTGCATCCTGACAGCACTTGCCCTGTGGCACGCTGTTTGGCATCCAGCCCCAAACACCCCCAGATCTCCCAGCTTGCCTTTCCGCCAGCGCTCAGCAGGCTCAGGAAAGCCAAGGCTCCGGCACAAGTGAGGGATTGATACATCCCCAGAGCATCCTTTGCCATCAGTTCCATCAGAGCCCTACCTCCATCACCCTCCAAAAAAACAGAGTGGCCATTGCCCCCTCCCAACCCTCACCCAGGGGCTGGTGCTTGGGCCAGCAAGCAGACAGGATCTAAAGAGCTTTTTTCCCCTCCCTCTGGAACCAAAGTTCAGCTTCAGAGTTAGGAAATTAGGGCGCTCTCATGCCTGCACCCAGATTTTGGTAAAAATGAGGCAGCTTTGGGATGAGCGGGTCAAAGCGTGACTCCAGGGGCTATAAAAAAACCATCCTGGACACAAGATTTGTATTGAGTGAGCAGGAATTTGCCATGCTGTTATGAGCAGCCCCTGGGAAAAGGGGCCAGGGAAGGAAAAAATCCAACCCCAAAAAGGCTGCGAAACTGCCCAAGTCCAGACACCCACCTTTCTGCTTGGCAAAGATGGAAGGGAAAGCCATCTGTGATAAGAAATTCTCTTTCTGCTCACTCTTCTCCCTTTATCCATTCTCACTCCATTTCAACCCCGGAGCAGCATGCCAAAATCCCTCAAAACCCAACAGAAAAACCACAGACACACGGAGAAATCACACCGTGACAGCACTTTATCAACTCCCCCCCTCCATTTTCCCCTTGTTTGCCCAAAAAAAGAGTCTGCCAAAGAAACCCACCCGCTCCCCGGGAGCCCTCGGGGTCCTCGCTTGAGGGCGCCATCGATTTTAGGGAGCACACGGGATGCTCAGGAGCATCGGGATGCAGCAGTTTGGGGAGGTTTTGGTGCTGGTTTTGGTCCATTCCAAAGGAGGGCTCCGATTTCAGTGGGTCCGTTTGCAGCCCCCAGCACATGCAAGGGTGACCCAGGTAGGGGGAGCCACAGCTGGGCGTTATTCCGTCCTCCAAACGTTTCAGCAGCAAGGTGCTCTGGCCAAGGCGTGTTAGCAGCTCTGCCTCTTCGACACCACAGGGTCTCGCCCAGCCCCTGCCTGGCTGCAGATGCCATGTCGTGGAGGCTCTTGGCCAAGCCCCTGGCCAGGGAGACCCCTGCCTCTGCCTGCCATCCCCGGGGCAGAGCCGATGCAGGGGTGCATGACCCAGGGCACGGTTGGCTCTCCCCACCAGCAGCCTAGTTTCTCCGGAGCAGGTGCCACATGGAGACAGGCTTCCTCAGGGTGGCCAGCATCTGGTTCCAGTGCGTGATGCCCATCCCGCTGGCTGCCGGGCCGATCAGGACATGACCCGTGTTGTCGGTGTGGCCATCCTCACCATACTCCGCCACCGTCACCCGCAGGGACAGCTCCTGGCAGGGCAGCATGAGGAAATCACTGTGGCCCAGCATGGCACAGTTGCTGACATATGGACAGATACCGGAGACACCCACAGACCCCACATACACCCCCCTGCATCTCCCACCCCGTAACTATGCATCCGTACCCATGCAGGCCTTCATGCCCACACCAACAGCCATACCCCCCATACGAACCCCCATACACAGGAACCCCCCAACAGCCATAACCCCCTGTACATACCCCCATACATACACATCCCCCTGCCCCATGCCTATGCCCCCCCAGAACGTATGTGCAGACAGGTGGCCCCCAGCACACTGAATCCCCCCCAAAATCCCCCATCCCACCCCAGGGAGTCTTCACTAGTACAGGGATTTAGGGATGTCAAGGAGCAAAGGGATGTGTTGCTCCCTGCCCCGCCCCAGGCAGGGACATGCCCCCCAAGCTGGGACAGACCTGAAGCACGATGGCAGGCACTGAGAAAATCATGGCCTCATTGAACACGGGGTTGGTGTCATCCCTCTTCACTGCCGTCTTCTTCTTGCTGATCTTCCTCCCATCCTGCAGCAGGTACACCTTGACAAAGGGATCTGCGTGGTGTGTGGGGAGAGAAAAGCCCCAGGGTTAGTCATGCCCTGCCTCTGTGGTATGGAGCTGAGGGGGTACCACCCCTGGGGACCTTCCTCTTAGGGAACCACTCTGATAAATATCCCTGTAGGATAAAGGAGGAGGAAACCCCACCTCCCTCCAGCGTGCAGAAGACTGAGGGACCCCTGCACTCACTCGGCACCCCCTGCTCACCCACCTGCAGTCGCTTTGCTGTTGGTCCACAAGAGATTCTTGGCTTTGACCACCACCACTGTCAGGCGCTCGGCTGTGGGCAAATAGCTCAGGGAGAGCAGGATCTCCCCTACCGTGTCCACCGCCTGCAGGACACAACACACCCATCACCCATCAAGCTCAGCCCCTGGGGAGTGGAACTCCCCCCCACCCCAGGCGGGAGGCTGAGCACACCACCCTGCTCACCTTGTTCATGTCCTGCAGGTAGAGCCAGGCATTAAAGGGACGTGCAGCCAGGTCCAGGTCAGAGAGCTTGAGCTCAGCCACGCCGGTGCTGACGTTCCTCTCATCCTCATCAATGCCGAAGACGGAGAAGCGCAGGCTGTTCTCCTCCAGCGCCGCCGGGTCCAGTGGGATGGAGAAGCGCTCATCGAAGGCCATGGTGTAGGCGGTCCGCTGGATCTGCCACAGGGAAGGGGGTAGATATACCCACTGGGATTTGGAGCCACCTCTGATATCTACCCTGCTTCTCTCATGGAAATTGAAGGAGCGTGTGGCTTTGGGGTGGCAGGGAAGAGCACCCAAATACCAGGGGAGCTGGGGGTTCCCAGCCTCCAACCCCAGCGGTGGCTCCGCAGTAGGTTGGGGTAGAAAGGAGTGGCTGCAGCCTGCCCCATCGCACCACCATTGGTTTAATGTACAATGTAAGGTTGGTCTGGTGCTCTCCAACACAAGAGCCGGGCATCCCCGCACCCGGGCAGCTTGGGTTTAGCTACAGGGTTTGGCCAAGGGGGGTGAAACCCTCCAGCTCTTGGACAGGCATTGCCTCTACATCACATCGTTTGCTTGGAGCAAACACAGCAGCAACTCTGTGGGGCCCCAACCTTTGGGGTGCTGGTTGCTGCCCAATCCCAGGAAAGAGGAGGCAGAACTGCTCTGAGAGCATGGATTTGGGGGCTGCTTCTCCCCTCTTCCAGCAGAGTGGAGCCCCCAGCTCCCTCACACCCATCCAAAGCCAGGCACAGCAGTGTAAAGGGATGCCGCTGCAGAACAGGGGGCTCAGCCCTGGACCTGCCGTCCTCCATCACCCTGAGACCCGCCAGGCTCCCCAGCAAGATGAGGGAGACGATTCATCTCCCCCCAAAGACTTCCTCACATCTGTCTGTCTGTCAGTCTGCTCCTGGCTACACTCCATCCCTGGGATGAAGGATGTTAAGCCACTCACGAGGGGGGTCCCTTCCTCATCATTTCCAAGCACAGGGTATCAAAGTATCCCAAGGGAACGCCGCTAGGCAGCACTCTGCTTTGAGGCACTGGTGACCAACCATCTGCCCCCATCATTGCACTTCAGGATCTCTGGAGGAAAGGCACAGCAAAGACAGTGGCTGCTATTTAAAACCAGACGGGCAGTAAGTGCTGTAAAGCATTAAGGGAGGAGAACTGAGTGTGCCTTTACAGCCGGTCTCGGGACAGAACCAAGTCAACAGCGCTGGTGACTTATAGTTATGCTAAATAATAAATAGCTCCAGAGTGTAAATAAAGAGCCTGATCTTTAGATACAAGATTGGTCTGTGAAAACACTGGAAAAGCAGCAGGTTTCTGCTGCTGGAAAAGTGACCCCACCCCCAGGGAAAGGTTCTGTAGGGGATGGAGCTTTCAGATCCTTTCAGGAATATCTCAGTTACATCAAACTGGCTGGTCCTGAGCTTTGCAACAAGCAGCTGCTGGAAGAAAACTGAGGCTCCTGCTTCCCCATGGCAGCTTTTGGGGTGCTTAAAAAGCAGGGGAGGGGTGTTCACCCCCAAAATGCCACTGGTGCTGGCCCTGCCCCTACAACCACCCAGATCTTCAGCTGCCATGTCCTACTTGGGGAGGGAAAGCGTGACGCCTGCTGCAGAAAGGAGAGGTGGCTGCGGGGCATTGCTCTCAGGCTTTGCCAGGTGAATCCAGCACGTGGGGACACAGCCCAGTGCTGGCAGCACATACTCAAAACACTCCCCAGTCCGCTTCTTCCTCCACCTTCATCCCCAGCCCCCAGAGCCAGGGAAGTGGAGCAGGAAAACTTGCCACAAGCCACACTCAGAGATGACAGAGTCATTGCACGTCCCGGTCCAGAGGAAGAAATTGCTGCCTCTGCCAGGTCTCTCTCTGATGTGCAAACCTGGCTGGGACCCCCCCTATGCTACAGAGGCTGAGACCCCCATCCCCCCCACGGCCCCACCGCTGAGGCTGAGTTGGGGCACTCAGCCAAGGGATCCGCAACCAGAAAGCAAAGGCTGCAGCACACACGCGGTGGTGAGTGATACCCTGTGCAGGAGAGGTTCCCCATGCAGGGATTGGTGGGTGGGGGGCGGCGGTGTCAAGTGGCTCACCCGGGAGATGCCGACGATCTGCTCAGCCGGGAGCAGGCTGATGCGCATGAAGCAGGACTCAAAGCGAGGGTCCTCCTTCTCCAGCAGGTCCTTGCCCTGCAGCAGCATCACGTGCAAGGCAGCCGCCTTCCCGTCATACTCCATGGAGACCTCCACTTGCCCCACTGTGATGTCCTGCCCAAAGTTGTTTCCAATAGAGGAGACAGAGCTGAGGGAGTCGGCAGAGATGGATTTCTTCAGGGGGCCATAGGGGGCCAAGCCCAGGTCTTTGCTCATCAGCTCCAGGCTCCCCAGCTCGTTAATGCTCTCGAAGGTGTCACCGGACCACAGGCTGGGCTTGCGGACGAGTGATGTCTTCTGCAGTGCCTTCTGCGAGCCGGGGGCCAGCCCTTGCTGCAAACAGGGAAAGAGATCTAGTGATGCAATCCCATGTTGTTGTCCCCCCCTACACAAATCCCAGGGACAGATGGGATTCGCTGGTGCCATTTTGGAAGCATTACAGCCCCAGGTTGTTCGCAAGCTGCCATGGCAGCAGAGCCAGCACCTCCCAGCCCTATTTGCAGTCCCATGCTGCTCCCCCAAACTCTCCAGCAGCACCATGTTGCCATCAACAGCTTTTCCCTCCCAGTCCCCAGACAGAAACCTCTGCCCCTCGGGCAGCTGACATGCTGCAGAGGGAAAGGAGGTGAGCCAAACTTTCCACCTTCTCACCTTGTGCTTCACATCTGAATATGCTGCCCCATACTTTTGCTCCAGGTACCGGTAGTCGTAGTTGGGGAAGGGGGATGGTGCTGGGTAGCTGCCAGAGCGCCAGAGCTTCCAGAGGTTGATGGCTGCAATCCCCAGCAGTGCCAAGGCACCGGCGGCATAGATGCTGATCTCCCACCGAGGCGGGCTCGTGGCGACTGCAATGGGGGATGAGAGGCACTGTGAGCTGCCCACCTCCCCGAAACAGAGGTTTCATCCCCTGCTGCTTCCATACTGGGAACTTGGCTTGAAGCTTCAGCCCAAGGAAGGGGATAAATGCCAGCGTCCCACTGGGGCAGGCAGGGATGGAATCAGGCAGTGGCTTCGCAAACCAAAAAGAAAAAATCATGGTCCTCGCTTCACCCTGTTCCCCATAAAGGAGGGAAACCAGTCACCTTCCGCATCCTTCACCACGACAGCGACTGTGGGACCTGCAGCTGCTGCATCCTTCCACCAGCTCTGGACCCGTCCCATTTGCCGATGTGCTCAGCACCACATCTGCATCGTCCTGTCCACCACGACCCCGCACTGCTCCCTGCATTCCCTCCGGCTGGAGATGCCAAGAAATCCCAGAAACAGGGAAAAAATCCCGACCTACCAGCCCAAACGAAACCAACCCATCAAAAAGCTTTTGGAAACGAGAAGGGTAACCCTTCAGCCACTGCTGCTGTGCTCTGGGGAGGAGGGAGCCTGGGCTTGAGGCTGCAAAGCTGGGCAGCTGCCGCAGCCCTGCGATGGTACACTGAGTGGTTGTTGCTGCATTGCACCAGCCTCCATCTCACCAGCAGCTGAACCGCCACCGATCGCACCATGTAACACACGAAAACAGGGAAACACAGAAAGATTTCTCATTAGTGAGTGGTGCCAGGGAGTCCTCCTGTGTCACACCGTGGCGCTCCTTCCTTCAGCAGCAGCTCCAGAGCCAGAAATAGCCCATGCCGGGCTTATTCCCACTGCACATCCAAGCAGAGGGACAACCTGCTGCTTCCCCTCCCACCCCAAACCTCCTCCGGCACCAGCCAGCAAAGAGATTTGTCTGAAGACACTGACTATTCCCACCCAAAGCACCTGATATCAGTCCCTGTGGAGGGTCCTGAGCAGCCCAGGGGGATCTTATGAGTTAAAGCATCAAGGTGGGAGCCAGGTCCTGCTCCCACCCCACCCAGCCCAAATCCCTTATGACCTGCCAAGGGATGGGATTTATCCCCTGCACCCCAGCCCGGCTGAGGGTGCTGGGGGAAGTGCCGCAACTCCCCTGGGGCACTCAAGAGGCTTTCGGTGCCACTGCTATGCAGGAGGGACAAAACTGGGGCAAAATAACCTTTTACAGGCTCCCACTTCTGAATAACTCCAGGCACGACTCCCAGCTCTCCTGGAAAACCACCGCCAACTCGTACCTGCCCATTTTCTAGGGCAGAGAGCCCAATGTTGGGAAACTTGGGAGTCCGTATCAGGACCCACCCCCATCCCAGCATGTGCAGCAAGGGTTTGTCCTGCAGCCAGGCTCAGCAGTGCCCCCCACCCTCACCTCCCTCCCTGAGAGCAGCTCTGCTCCCAAACCCCCTCCCCGGGGCTCGCTCGGATGTACTCACCGCTCAAGTGGAATCTGCTACTGTGACCGTCCTCCATGGCAAACCCCCCTGCTAGCCAGAGAGCCTGCAAAGTGCGAGACACTGAGTTAGAATCAAGAGTGGGGGGAATAAAACAAGAGCTGCCACCATGTCTTTTTTAGCAGGGGTACCAAATAGCAGCTCCCCCCACCATCACTCCCAATCTCCGCTCCTCTTCCAGGCACAGAGCAAAGGAGCTAAAGGAGGGACTGGAACCCCCACGGGAGCTGGGAGAGTGGCCATGCCAAGATGCAGAGCTACATGATTCACCTCGTATTTATCGAGAGGCATTTTCACTATCTCTTTGCCTGGACATGTTCCCTCCAGCCCTTCAGGCTCTCTGCTGCTTTTCTAACCTCTTTTGCCCCTTGAGGCTTGCACCTTGCCTTTGCCCCCCATGAGGGGCTGCTCCCTGGCCCTGCAGTGGCCACATACAAAAGGAGTGGCCAGATTTTGGGGTGGCTTCAGGGCACCGGTGCTCTCCCCCCCTCAGGAATGGATTCCTGCAGCGGGGAAGCTCGGCTGCCTTCCTCCGTGAAGAGGTTGAGTCACACATGAGATCCATCAGGAGGAGGCGGCTGCTCCTCTGGGAGCCCAGGGAAGGCATCGCACCATGTCGGAGGGGATTTCTCCGAGCCAGGTATCCCCCACTCTGCAAACAGGCTTTGGGATCCCCTGCAAACACCAAATGGGCAAATCTCATGGGAGCCAGACCAGCAACCCCCCCTGGGCTGCACCGGCAGATCACAGTCTGCCAGTGCAAGCCCACAGACTGCAATCCCTGCACCCCAAAGCTCAGCAACACATCTTCACTAAAAATCTCCCAACTCCTATTGGAGTCCCCAAGACCCTCTACAAAACTCACCCAGTCCCATAGCCCATTTATCACGGGGGAGGCTTTTGCCCCCCTGCCCCATCCAGCCCAGGATTTTAATAGGCAAAGGTGGAAGCTGCAGTGCATCACAGCATCAAACATCAGTCACACTAGGGAACCCCCTCTGTAAGGGCCACGTGCCACACACACACACCCACCCTTAAGTACCAGCAGGAGGAGTGTTTCTTTGCAAAGAAATTGAGTCACTAACCCAAAAATGAGAGTGGGGCTGGGAGCTGCCCATTCCATCCCCAAGCTCCTTCCGCAAATATAAATGCAAGGGGTAAACCTTGGGTGAAATCCTGGCTGAGAATGTGTGGAAGTCGTGTTGCTGGTGGGCTGAGCTCCACGTGTAAGGGACAGCTTGTTGTTTAGTGCTGGAAATCCATGCTAACACCTTAACAGTGCAACACTACAGAGATTTCCCCCAAACAGCTGCTTTTTATGTTCTGAAAAACTACCGTCCCCGGTGAGGAGGCTCTGATTCTCCTGATGTTTCTCTTTTAACATTAAAATTTTAATATGAAGTTTTCTGGACCAACTTTCCCTGCAGAAGGCTGACCATCCCTTACAAGCTCCTCCAATTGCTTTCGGAAATTTCCCATTTTCCATATGTTTTGGAGCTTCTTCCCCCCTCGTTAGCGGTTCTAACAAGCTCTGAACAGCAACTTAAGCGGATTTCCAAGGCATCACCCAGAGAGCCAGGAACTGACTGCAGCACTCAGCATGGGAATTAAATTAGGGAGCGTTTTTCCTCTTAGCATAACAGCATCAGCCTCTCCTGAGTGAGCAAGGGGAGGCACAAGCCGCTCCAAGAAGGAATTTACCGTATTTTGCATTAAGTAAGCTCTTCCCCACGAACATTTCACTAAGGTGCCGCTGTCCCCAAATGTGCCTCTCAAATCCCTGTATGGGAAGTCAAACCAGAGGGATGAGGAGGGTACAGGCACCATTCCTCCACTGGCAATAGCTGGCTTTTCCCCAGCTCAGGGGGATGCACAACCTACTGCAGCATCCCTTTGCTGAGGGATGGGGCAGCTCCGTGTCCCTTGGGAGCTGCTGCCAAGCTCAGGATACCTTCTCCTGCTTGGGGGGGATGATGACATGGCTCTATGTGGGGATGAAGCCACGGGACCCCTTTGGGACAGGAGGGCAGGGGCTACCTCCAGACTGGGGAGGGAGGGGTGACACCTCGCTGCTGTTTTCGTGGTGTGACCATCTGAGGCTTGAAACAGCTCGCCCAGAAGCCCCGGTTGCTGGCCCCCAAGCACCTGGACCACCACAGGCACAGCCCCACACCACACAAACACCGCACCTCCCAAATTTCACAGTCCAAGGGATAAACCACAGCAGCGATCTCCACTTTCATCCCTTCCTCCTTGCCCAGCCCAGGCACCAACACGCGGCTGTGCTGCTCACCCGAGACCTGACTAAACTCTTCTCACTGGTGAGCTCGGCCCTCCAGCAACTCCCAGCTGCTCTGCTGGCACCCACCCACACAGCCGGGGCTCCGAGCAAGGCTCCGATCCCTTCTCCATCCTTCTCCATCCCGGGGGGGGGGGGGGGGGCAGCCCGGCTTTACAGAGTAGCTGGACCGAGCTCGCTGCTGGCACCTCTGCGAGAGCAAACCCCCATCCCGGACCCGGCAGAATGCAGCGGGGGAGTAGGTCCTTCCCTGGGCTTGGCCCCGGACTCGTTCACCCCTTGCACCCCCGTGTGTCGTCGTCGTCCGTCCCCCCCTCCCCCCCGCTCCCGCTCCATCCTGCCTTTGGAGCCGCAGAAGATGAAGCAGTGAGTGCACCGATCCCACCGGCTTTGCACCCAAAGACCAGGACCTTCACCATCCTGCATCTCCCCCACCGTCCTGCTCATCCCGCACCGTCCTGCCCCCCACCTTCGCCCCTCCCTCCCCCTCCCCCCCCGCCCCCATCCCGGCGCCAATCGCTGCATTTTACCTGAGCGGGCAGGAAAAAAAACAATCCCCAGGGCTTCTCGCAGAAGAGCGCGGTGTCCATGGCCCCCCCTCCCGTGTCGTGTGTGTGTGTGTGTCCCCGCACCCTCCGGCATCAGACGAGCAGCAGCAACCTGGTCGCTCCCCAGCCGCCCGGGGAGGGGAGGGGAGGGGGGGAGGGAGGGGGGAGGGGTTGGGGATGCAGCAATCTCCGAGCTAACCCCGACGGGGGACTGTGAAGGGACTGCGCGGCGGCGTCTCGGGGGGGAGCAGCTCCGCTCTCCTGGATCCGAAGAGCCCCCGCACTCCCCGGTGGGGACAGGCCGGGATGCTCCGCTGCAGGAGGTTCGGGATGCGGTTCCGCCTTCTCCGAGCGCCGGCTGAGGCTGCAGCTCCTGCTCAGCTGTGCGATGAGCTTGGCAGTCTCTGCACCCTCCGGGAGAGGCACGTCCTCCGGGCTGGCCAGACCTCCCTGAAGGCTCCAACCCAGCCCAAAACCCCTGGGCAAAACTGGGGACGAGAAGCCCCCCCTACCCCCGTCCCGCTGGAGCAGGCAAGGTGGGGGCGGGGAGCGTTTCGCGGGCCGGGGGGTGCAGGGGGCTCCGCTCTGCTTGGGCTCCCCTGGCTGGACGCTTCCCTTGGGAAGTTACCATAAAAAAACCCCAAAACAGTCGACCAAAAACAAGCCCCCAAAAAGGGGAGGAGGGTCGCTGCCAGATACCCCCCACCACCCGAGACCTACGGCTGCGTGCGGGCAGCCCTGGTCCCCCAAGGCGAACCCCGGCAGCCTGCAGACACCCCCACACACACACACCCCCCTCCACACACTGTCACCTGTGTCACAGCCCCCGGGGCTGGATTACGACCAGGGCTTTCACCCCTTGTCCCCTTCCCCCCAGGGCAGAGTCACCCCACACCCCGGGCTGGCGGGCGCTCCACAGGCTGACACTCACCGTTCTTTTTGGGGAAAACCATGCATTTTCCGGCCGATGGCGGGGACGACACACAGGACACGACACGGGGACTGCGGGCGGTGCCTCCCCGGGCTCCCGGGTCTAGGGGGGAGGGGATGGGAAGCGCTCCGCCCCCCCGGCACACCCCCACTCCTCCCCAGGTGGGGGTGAGGCGAGGACGGCCTCTGCCTTCCCCCAGTCCCCCAGTTGGGGGCTCCGGCTTCACAGCATCAGCATCCTGCGGCGCGGTGGCTGCGGCTAGCCGGTGCCGCCCCGCGGCAGCGCCTCCTGCTCACCCAGAACCAGCCCCGGGCCCTGCCCGGCCCTGCTCCCGCGTCCCGCCCCCGCCCGGGCCTGCTGTCCTGCCCCGGAGGCAGGTGGGGGCTGCGGGTCCGCCTCCTGTCCCTCACCGAGGGAAGGGCAGTGCACACCCCCGCACCCTCCTCCCATCCTACCTCTCCGGGAGACGGCACTGGGGGGCCCGGGGGCTGACCCCACTGAGGGTCGGGCTCTGCCCATCAGCTCTCCTGGCGAAGCTGCATCTCCCAGCACTGGGTGACACGCGCCTAGGTTTCGGCCCAAAAAGCCCTTGCAGGAGCTCGGGGCTCACCAGCTCAGAGCATGCTGGATGACAGTGCTACAGGTGAAACTCCTCCTGCAGCAGCGATGGACACCATCCTCTTCCTCACCCTGGCTTCCCAATCGTGGCATCAGGCACCCTGCCCCAGCTGCCACCCACCACAACCTCACATGGCAAGGGATGGGCTTGGCTTGGAGAAACCACACATTTGTGGAGAACCCCCCTCCCAGTACCCCCCAACGCAAAGGGGGTCTTTGTGGGCCCAGAGCAGCTGACAGTCCAGAGCTCCTCTCTTCCCCACAGAATCCACCACATGCTCCAGCGGAGCCAGTGCACATACCTGCTGCCCTGCTGCAGGGCTCCTGTGCGCAGAGATCCTGGGAGCGCCAGTGCTGGGAGACAGTCCCACAATCTTTCTTCCTGGAGGGGAATTAATTTTCTGGGAGAAATCATGCCAAGTTCAGACCATAACCCAGAAACGCTCCATGGGCAGGAGAAGAGCCTCATCCTGCAGGGAAGGTCCTTCTCAAGAGCAGTGGGCTCCCCAGACCACCCAACTCTGGCTTTCCCAAAACATGGCTCGTGCTCAAGGTGTATAAAATCCAATTGGAAAAAGAGCAAGCCACGGCTTCCTTCCCTAGTCCCCAAACACCATCTACAGGACATGAAATGTTGTGTCCCCAAAGAGCTTGGCAGGTCCAGCACCAGCAACCTCATGGGGCACCAGCACCTTTGCAGGGCCACCTCAGGGCCTACCCACAGCTTCAGCCTCAGGCAAAGGCAGGTACAGCCAACCCGAGCCATTTGAAAAGGGACCTGGCTGGACTGAGCCTTGGTCATCTCCAAAGGCCCCACTGGGCACCCAATGTGCCCAGGCTCACTGAGATGCCAACTCAGCTATTAAACATTGGCTTTATATCGCTAACAGATGGCATGAGCCTGTGATCACTCTGTGCTGGGGGCAGGCCTTAGGTAACAGTAATTAAATAACGGCCTGTGCACCCCTCAAAGGGGTTGGGTTTTTACCCCCATGGCGATGCAGCAGAGATGGTTTTATATCTCCGCTGGCTCCTGCACAGGAAAGCACTACATGCTCCTGGACAAAACACTGCTGGAAAAGCTGCCTGGCAGCTGGCCTTTCCCAAAGGCGTAAACCCCTCAGGAAGGGTCTCACTTGGCATGGATAGCAGGCAGCTCTTCCCTGCCTCCAGCCACACTCCCTTCCCCCAAATTCCTTCCCCTGCCTAAGTCTGAGTGCCCCCAAGGAACACCCTCTAGACCAGCACTCTGCAGCCTTTTACACCTAAAATTAATTTTAGAAGTCCTTGTATCTTTAGAAAAGCCCCAAGCAAACACAGAAGTCAAAAGGTGTCACTCGGAGCTAAAGGATGAACCGTGTGGGGCTGGTGAGCAAAGGGTGGGAAGTGTTCGCATCACCCAGCTGGCTGCTGCACCTGCAGGAATGTTGCTGCTGCTCCTTTGTGGGCAGGTGAGCAAGGGCCATCCATCACTGCCAGGCACAGCTTAGCAAGTCCAGCTGAAGAACCACCCAAATCCTGAACGGAATACTTATCTGAAGCCAATGATGCAAAAGAGACCATCAAGGCCAGCAAGAGAACCAAAAATTCTCCAAGGGGAGGGAAAAAAGCAGCAGAGAAATCTTTCCACAGTGCTGGCTGCTGTCGCTGCCTCCTCCCAGAGTGCCAGAACAGCGCCAGGGAGCACAACGGTCCTGGGAATGGGTGGGAATCTCAGCTCTGTCCTGCAGGGCACATGGACCACACCAAGCCTTGCTTCCACTACCCATGCTATGGAACCTCCCAGCAGGCCTGACTGTCTGCACAACTCAGTGAAGTCAACGCGAGATGCTCAGAGCAGCGGTTCCCCTTGACACCTCATGTGCCTCCACAGGGTCCGCTCCTCCTCTGCACAGCCCCTCTGGCTAGGGACCTGGCATGGGAATGCCTGGGCTCTCAGGGTGGGGAGCAGTATGGCATCTCCAGGCCAGACTCAGAGCTGCAGCCACCGAAGGGCTAACAACGAGACCACCACCTCAAGCTGTGACTTTGCCAACCTGACAGTCCACGCAAACAGGCTGGGGGGACACCACCCCTCTAGACCTCAAGGCAGCATCCCAGCTCATCCCAGCACAGGGAGCAAGGATGAAGACACCGGGATACAACCACTCAAGGAGGGTCTCAGTTTTCTGACAACGGCGCAGGGAAACAGAGATGTGCACCAGCTGGGGCACTGCTGCCTCTTGGCTCCACAGGAAGGCCTCGCTTTACACTACCCTGCATGCTCCTTACACGAGGTTCAGCAGCTGTCCTCTCTTCTCCCCCTCACAAGGCTGCTTCCCAGTACCTCTCCAAGAGAGGATCATCAAAAGGTTCCCAGACTCCAGCCAGATCACAACAGCTGAGCCTACCCGCAACACCAGACGCCGCTCCGTAAGGGGATCGCTGGAGGAAGTTACTCACCAGGTTACGCACAGCCCAAGTCCACAGTGGAAAGATGATCCTTGCAAGTGTACTGCAGGAAGCATTTCCAGATGACAACAGTGGAGTGAGAGCTCATAACACCCATCTCCCTAGAAACACGGACAAGCTCCATACCTCAGGGCCCAGCACCAATGCACCGCTAGCAGCCTTCACCCAGGAGGGGAACTCAGCCCAAGTCCCCTGAGGGCCCCAATTTGCCAGCGAGGAGATAAAGCGAGGCCAATGCACGCATTGTACCAAAGAACACACCAGCAAACACGGCTTTATTACACCGGTTCAGCTTTCCAGACTAACCACGGAAGCTGTTTAGACAGATGTAGACAGACAAGTCAGTGTTTCACGTATTAGGGCAAAGCTCCAGAATCATTACCAGGGAACAGGTTTTCTTCACCAGTCATTTCAAGTGTACGTAAGTGGAATTTGGGTGGGGAGGGAGGAATGGGGTAAAATGACAGACCCTTCCTGCCTAGGCCTGCGACCGCCCAGGTTACAAGACAGACCAGGAGGTGGGAT
This sequence comes from Laterallus jamaicensis coturniculus, assembly GCA_022605575.1. Lineage (NCBI taxonomy): Eukaryota > Metazoa > Chordata > Aves > Gruiformes > Rallidae > Laterallus > Laterallus jamaicensis. The sequence goes on along the minus strand of JAKCOX010000060.1, from coordinate 2,407,404 downwards.
TGCAGAGCCCAGGGAGGGTGGGGGCACGGCATTAACCAGCACAGACAGGATGGACATACACTGACCCGGCACTACACAAGCACAATACACTGGTATGAGCTACCAAACGATCAGTTTATAGTTCCTAAGACTGGTCTAAAACTGGAACTACAATGACTCCAGGTGGAAAGGCATAAAGACTTGCTCAACTCTGCCCTCTCTGCCTGTTTCCAAGCCTGTTACGTGGCCATAACATTTTTCACTACCTCGCTGCAGCAAACACTACCATCCAAGAGCAGCCGTTGAGCATCTATCCACCACACGTTGTACATACCCCGAGAAAGAAGCCTGTAGCTACACCTCTTGTACAGGTCACCTCAGCAGAGCCCCAGCCCAAAAACTCCACTTCAGTTGTTGAGCTCTTGAGGTGCGACCAAAGAGCTGGGTTAGCCAAGGACCACCCTAGTGCTAAGCACCTATTCTGTAGGGGCAGAGAGCATGTGGGGCACTCCGTAAACACAGGAGAAATGCAGGTTTTGGTTGTCATTCAGGTACAAGACCAAAAGGGATCAAAAAACCACAGCTGTTTGCTAGTCTCCTGCTGCTTCAAAAGTTTGGGGTCGTATTTCTAAAGTTTTACTGGTGGTGTTTATGTGATTCTTTTCTGGACAAACACTTCCCTGAAAAAATCCCTTTTACTGGCCAGATTAGATCACAGTATTTGAAAAGTGATATGGTTACCATCACGTCAGTGCCAATGAAAGGTTTAGAGCAGCAGAGGTTACAAAATCAATGCTTAGTGCAACACTTACATTTTGGAATAATAACCTGAAACACCTTTTCCTAGATGCTGAGTCACCAGTAAAAGCGTGGCGTGGCTTGGCCTGCAGACCTCCGCTGCTATGCAGAGCTTGGGGAAGAACAACGTGCACTTTGCCCCAGTTGGTTCTTTTGGCAGGGACAGCTGGCTTGTGTGTGACCGACCACAGAGATCACTGGTCCCAGTTAGACTGGGAGGATGCTTGGTCTGAGTTACCTGGGGAGGAGTGGGACAGCTCTGGAGGGTGCTGGAACCGGATGTGCCCCATGCGGCAGGCACCAAGAATGAAATGCTCTTGGTAAGCAAACAAAAGGAGTTGAGAATAAGGCAAATAACTTAAGACTGATAGAGGAACTCCCAACATTTCTGCTTGTAGTATGTTTTACTCTACAAAGGGAAGGAAAGGCAGGTTGGCCTTTCTTATTTAACCTTCCCTTACATTTAAGAGATGACCAAGACTAAAAGAAAATAAAAATAAACATTAAAAAAAAAAGAACTAAGGAGAAGTTGTCTGTCTCCCTAGAGCTGTGATACAACATAAAACTAGCGTAGGTTATTCCAGGATGCTGAAAGTCAGTTTAGAGAAAGACAATAGCCCCCAGACTGCAGGGGCTGGAACAGTAGTGTACTGAATCACGTTCTGTGCAAGTTATGCAATTTGTTCACAAGCTTCAGTGTATCTGCGTTTATCCCGCTGCAGTTCTGTCAATTAGTGGCCGAACGCTTTACACACTGACTCCACAGCTCAAGTAGTTTCAGCAGAAAAAAACCTAACCAACCCTAATTCGTTTCCTGTGCCTGGTACCTCTAACACTCCAGAACAAGTGTTCCTAATGCCCAAACATCAAAATAAAAATCTCAGTTTACTGGAAACAGACTGGCTAGATTGCGCTTTGTTTTACAGCCCCTCGTCTCCAAACCTTGTTCTTAAGGATGACATACAACACACTTGAGTGATGATCGCATCTCGTTGCAACGGTGTTGGGTTCTGACTTCCTTTTACACAGACTTTCTCCGGCTCTGACTAGGTGTACACGAGGAGAAAGGGTGTGTACGTCAAAGTGAAATCTTTTCCCCAAGAGGATTTTCACACATTGGAAAGCTAACAATGAGAATTACACATTAGGTAGGATAAGGTTGAAACTGTCCATCAGGCCAACTTGAGCACTACAAGTTCCTTCTAGCCCTTGGTCTGTTGCTCAAAGTTTCCTCTCCCTTAGTCTGTTGCCATTTTTTCGTCCAGTATCGATGAGTGCCCTTCACCATTGCTCAAGCATCTGTCCTTTTCGTATCTGTGCTCCTGCTTCTGTCTTCTTATCTCCTTATACCGCAAGGTGATGTCACTGAAAAGAAGCACAAACAGACATGAGCTACCATGTGAGTAAACAGTGTAAAGATACAACAAAACCAGTAAGACCAGCCAATTCTGGACATAAGTGCCCTCAGGGAACATCCCATTTTTCACTGCAAATTTCTAAGATTGCCCACAGCATGCATTTGCTTGAAATTTGTGGGTTTTTTGAAAGCCTGCTAGTAGCTTGGCTATTATCACATCCTTCCAAAGCATAACCCAACTGCATGCTCACCAAGAGTGACCACTGCCACTGCACAGGGGCTCTTCTACAGACCAGTGTCATTCTTTGGCCCAGGCAGCTGCTCTTCAGGTACTCATGGCAAGCAGCACCCAAACCAAACCCATTTAACCTGGCTCACCTGTCATGGACACCGGGACAGCTCAGACAGTTGCAGCACAGCACTGTTCTTGCACTGCGTCATAGAATGTGATGGGTTGGAAGGGACCTTTAAGAGGCCATCTAGCCCAACACCCTACAGTGAGCAGGGACATCTTTACTAGATCAGGGCACTCAGAGCCCCATCAAGCCTGACCTTGAATGTCTCCAGGAATGGGGCCTCCACCACCCCTCTGGGCAGCCTGTGTCTGTGATCCACCACCCTCATAGTGAAGAACCTTTTCCTAATATCCAACCTAAACCTCCCCTCTTCTACTTTAAAGCCATCACCCCTCATCCTAGCACTCCACGCCCTTGGGATGTGTATCCTCCCCAGCTTTCTTATTATAGGCACCTGATGCTGCAAAACGTCTTAGTCTAACCTGGAGCACAGGAGAAACAAAATGTTGATCATGTCTGCTGTCATCACTCACAGAGGCAAATGCTAACAGAAGTAGCAGCCCCCAAAGACTGAAACTGCCAGAGGCTTGATTCAGAAAGAGAACTGCCCAGGATCACGTGCTGAAAGCTCTTTTTTTAGTAACTCTTACACAAAACCACTGCAGCCCTAGCCACCCAGAGGAGTCGCAATCTTTTCAGGATGCACAGGAGGCCAATGCCAGCAGAGATTTGCAGACACACCGCCGAATGGCGCCCAGGATGAGCCACCCTGTAAGAGCCAGGCCAGACCTGGACACAGCACAACAAACACTGCTCACCGTATGAAGAAGCGCCAGGCTGTCCAGGTGAGCACCAGTATAATTCCCAAGGTCCAGCACTGGGTAATGTAGAAAGGAAGAGAAAGTGTGAGTGTGTAGGGATCATACTTCACGACAATCAGAAACTCTGTGGCAGTAATAGCAGCAACCAGCCATGCCTGCTGACCCAATTTCTTATGGAACTTTCTGCAAAATAAACACACAGATAAACCCAACGTATTGCTATAAAATTAAGCATCCAAAAAAATATTTATAAGACAACAGGTAATAATATCCTTCAGCTTTGCACAACTCTAAAAAGCCTTATTTGGACTATGCATGTACTAAGCCTACTCAGGCTGACAACTTCCATGTCAGTGTTACTTAAGTTCCCTCTCAGAAGCTCTGAAAACACGGAAAGTTCAACTTCATCATCACATGATGCAAGGAAGCATCCCCATTTCCAGGGTATGGGTAAGACTGTTATCTGACCAGCTTGAGGTCCGCTGAGGTTCAGGGTAGAGTAAGCAACAGCTCTATGCCTAGATTTCCTCGGCAAATGTCAAGTCACACAGCTGGAATAATTTTTAAGCCCTGTACAACTGCATTCTGAAACTTAAGTATCTTCTCAAAAAGGATTCAGTGAGCTGTCATGATTTCTGAACAGATTTTAGAAGAAGAAAACTTAATAGCAAACAGGCAAGATCCTGGAAGACACAAGGAGGAGGGTGTTTCGCTTCCAGGACAACACAGCCTTAGGACAAACAGGTGATTAACATCTAATCCCCGGGTTTGTCTCTAAGCAAGGCCAGACAAGGAGCTGCAGTACTGTGTACCAGTCAAGGGAAGGACTCATCAATCAGGATTACCTGAAATTAAACAGCAGAACCAAGACATCTATTCAGAGGCTCTACTTGCAGGAGGAGAGACTGGAAACTTTTGGGTCTCATATCGCTGCATGGGAAATACAGAATCCCAGGACATACATGGGAAATACAGAATCCCAAGACATACAGGCTGCTGCCCAGGAAACCTCGTTACCCTCACCACTTAATAGCATGTTGCTACAAACCTGGCTAAGCTGCTCGACCTAAACTACCCACATCCTCCGCTTCTTGACCTTGTCTATTCCTACCCTTCCTAGACCTTACATTTTTACAGCTTGCTGACCAGATGATTCATATGACAATAACCAAGGGGGGCTCTGTTTGGGCAATGGAAAGGGCCCTTTTTTATGAAGCCCTGCCTGCTGCAGCACCGCTAGTCCATTCAGATGTGCTATCCAGCAGCACAGAGTCAAGCACATCACTTCCTGCTTAGTAGGCAGTTTTGTTCTTCTATCACCTATCTTTTGCATGTAAAATGGGATTTTATTCCCATGGCAGGGAAGAACCAAGAGAAAGCTACTAGGAGTTGCCGGAGTTGCCCCCTCCTATTCTCCCCCCTCCCCCCAGAGATGTGACAATTAAATCTTTTCCAACTGATTAGAATCAGGGATGAACCAACCTGAGAAGAGCAACACCCCCAATCACCCCAATCACCAACTGTTTCTCTAGCAAGCACACACCACTTGCTTTCCTCAACAGCCTTTGGATAGTATCTTTTACTCAAAAACCATGCAAAGAAGCATTTTGGTGCACTTTCCTGTTAGCCCTAAGCCTATTACCTTACTAAGGTATTATCATGCCTCTGAGGACCCCCAAGGTAAGCCATGAGAACAGAAGCACCACCAGCAAAACTAAACACAACTTTTCTCTTTGCCTTCAATTGCCCCTTACCCTGCCTCTGCTCTGCATGTCTCTGTTTCAATTGCAGAGAGCACCTACAGGTGCCTTGTCCTCTCCCTTATCCACAGGGAATTCTGAAGTACATTTTCCTACCAGATCCTTTCACTTTTGCCCACACCCCCTGAAGAATTCAGCATTAAGTAGCAAATCTACCAAGGCCAGAGGGAGATGGGGAGCACAGCAAGTGTTGAGGTGACCTCTGCAGTACTGCTAGGGCATTGCAGCCAGGCGAAAGTCCCATCCTGCTGTGATGCACAGCCTCCTGTCCTGCACTGGCCTACTGAATGAAAGCTGTCGGTCAGCAGCCACATAATCTCTTGGGGCCACCTTTTAATCACTGGTTTTGCTGTGCAGGGGATGAAAGAGAAGCCACCTGCCATACCACCAATGGGGATTTCCTTGGAGAGTGGCTGCTTTGCTAACACTTCCCTCTGCAAGGCAGAGAAATGAGACTGCCCAACACCCTGCACCTCCAGATAGAATGCTGCCCAGTTCCCAGACATCTCAACAGGCCCCGAGCACCCCCAACAGTGCTGCAGCAGAGCAAGCTGCAACTGCACGTTTGCCCCCAAGTTTCTCTTCAGATGCCAGCAGCCACACTGGGGAGAGCATCCTTCCTTTAGCAGGTGTGTTCCTGTTGCTTGGGAGTATCTGCTCCACTGCATCCCCTTGAACTCTGGGTACCCGGGAGCAAACAGAGCTGCTCTTCTTCTGCCCCCCAGAGCCTAGGGGAGTCATCACAAGTCAAGCACACAAACCAGTTTTGTAAACGTGAGGCCTGAGAGTCATATTTGACACAATTGCACAAGTTCGAACTACACAAAATCATCCAAATACACTGGAATCAAACATGACGCAGTAAATCAAGGATAGGTTATTGCTGATGAAGACAGGATGAGCACATTCCACTGTAAGAAGAAACACTGCCTAGACCAGCTCAGATGAAAGGACTCCAGAAACCGCTCTGGGTGGTTCATCTGCCATGACAAATTACCTGGGCGGAAACCAGCCTTAGTACATGGAGAAGCAAAGCAGCGGCTCTCTCACTGTGAGCTCAAGCTGTGCAGATATCTAGCTCGGCTTTTGGCTTTGCTGATCTGCTTCCTCATTTGCTATCATTTTCTTTCACTTGCCTATGACAGCACACTGACAAAAAAGAATCAAAGGTAATCCCACCAGAACCTAAAGCTGCCAAGGAAGACAGGTGGTTTCCTGCCCTCCTACTCACGGAAGATTTTAAAGAAAAGTCCTTTTCTTATTCAATGAATGAGATTAAAATTCATGGCCTCAATGCAGACTCCTTGGAAGAGACCTGAAGGCTAGAAACCAGGAAGATGTGACAAAGGTCAAATGCTACAGGACTCTGGCATCAAGTTATTTCTGGTCAGGAACGTTTCACATAGCCATTCCTCAAGAACTCAAGCAGCATGTCAATCATGATAGGGGTGCATTATGGAAGAGCTGGAGAATGTCTTCAAGAACCACCCCTCTTCTTTCAATTCTAGATACTTTATTGTCACCACGCTCAAACCACACTCCTGAAAGCAAAGCCCTAGGAACCATCTGCAGGTACTAAGAATCCTGAATGAGGAAAACAAGTCTCTCTATATTTGTGCTTCACTGCTTTCTAAACATAGCAAAGTAAACTGACTGGATCTCTTCAGCTAATCTCAGGCAATCCTGCCACTACAGAGAAGGCAACGAGCCATGTTTCTGACAAGGAATGTCAATGGATTATCTCAACCCCTGTCCATTAAGTTGAGTGACTTTCCAAATGGGAAACGTCAGGAAGGCTTCTCATGTGCTGTGAGCCTCTGGTACAGCCTGCTCTTCCCCAGTAGCTTCTCCCTGCAATGCAACAGAAACAATCCAAACTGGTTCATTGGTTCAAAGCAAGGTGCAAGTGAGAATACGCCCAGTTAAGTTGCTAAAATGAGGGCAGATCATCTCTGCTTCTCTGCTTGGATGACCCGAAATGCACAAAGGGAATGAAGTCCAGCTGCAAAAGCCTTCTCAGAGAAGGTATCAGGGTAAGACCAGATTCTAGGTGCTGCTGTTGTGCATGAATAGTCTGATGAGGCCAGATCGGTGGCACATCAAGCAGAGCCATGAACCTCTCAAGAGAGGGGGCAAGTGACCTTGTCCACTAAGAGAAACAGAACAGTAGAACCTGGTGGTAATGCTGAAGACTTGTAGCTCGGGATAAGCACTTGCTGGACGAACTTCTCCAGCTCATGGAAAGAATGGCAACAAACCAAACCAGCAATGAGGCACCGGTGACCGAAGATTCTCCTAAATTTCCATGCCACATTGTGCAGTTGAACAGAGGGCAAAGGAGTTTTTCCAACCCAAACACAAGGACCAGAAGATTGTGAATGGTGCTAAGGAGAGGAGCTCACCAATGAGAGGCAGAGACCTCTTCTTACCTTTGAGTTGAAGGCAGGTCCCAAACCAGTAGGTCCGACACCAAAGGCAGGGGCAGCCTGCCACTGCAGGATGTCCTGAAATCCGACTAAGCAATGTGGGTTGACCCTTCTTCCCAGGTCTAGGAGTCAAAGCCTTGCAAGGGAAACTGATCTTCATAGAGTGTTGGACCCCTGAATTCTGAACACAGACACTTTTTGTGTTGGTCAGTGACAGACAATTTGAAGCTAGATGTCTTAGACTTAAGATGTGGGTTCAGGCAATTTGTGACATTACTGCTAAAACTTAAAACGTGATTTTGAGAACAAAGCTTTCTCAGGTCTTACATGGTCTGTAGAAACAAAAGAAGTGAGGACAAATATGATGCTTAAGTAGGAACAGTCTGAAAGTGCATGCACTATGGTGTATGGGAGCACTTTGCTACAAAGGGTCCTCTGATCTGCAAGAGGGTGCTGTGAGAGCTCCAGAGGACCAGGGACCATTTGGAAGATAGCTCAAGAAAAGAAATGCCTTTCAGAAACACTTTTTTTTTTTTGAGTTTGGGCCCTGCTGTCCTTAGAAAGCACATCTAAGGACTGTAGTTCCTGGCAATCAATCTCAGAGTGGAGTTCAGTATGCCTCTGCCCACACGCCAGTGGCCCTCCAGCTAATTTCCACATTACATTCTCAAAAGAGCGATGGTTTATTACAGACCGAGGTTAAAAACAGCGCACACAGAATGCCCTTAACAACAGCGGGTCTCTAACCAGGACTAGTGAGCATTTTACCTCCAAAACAAAAGAACACAAAGCAGATGCTTTGGGATTAGGTCTTTTTGTCCCTCACAAGCTGAACTACTGCCCTGGGATGGATGTCGGCAAGCTGGAGCAAATTCAAAATAAAGCACGTGAAGCTTGACATGGTATATATACACAAGAGGACTGGCTTACGGGTCGTCCATGAAGTCGTAGATCTCCCTCATAGCCACACCTCCCACATTGACAAAAAAGACAAGTCGTAACAGGACCAAGTAGTGTTCTGGTGGCATCCAGAGGACAAACTTCAAGTAAAATGTGTTCAGCTCTGCCAATAAAAACTGAGAAAAAGGACATTTTAATTACATTCAGAAGACTTCACTGAATGAAACCTGGAATCTCCTCTCACCCTGCACGACTCCCCCCACTGTTTCTCCAAGTCAGTATGACTGGGTGCACCATCATCAGCTGCAATCATGTCCAAAGACAGTTGGGCTTCAAAAAATTTTCTGTGTTGGGAAGAGGTATTAAAAAAACCCCACAACAGACACCTGGACAAGCAGTGCCTCTAATTATGAACCAGTTTATCAGGAATTTGAAGGGCCTGCAGAACAAATTTAACAAATCCTAGAAGCAACAAGTTGTCCTGCCACTATTCTTTAAAATCTGACTGAAGTAAGCTCAAAATAACAAGAGGCACAAGCAGTACATCCCGGGGTTTCTGACTGTTTTGGGTTTTTGTAATGCAGTTATGCAAATGTCAGCGCCAAAGCCAACTTAGAAGATCTGGTTATACATTTATAGCAAAATATTCTGCCCTGGCAACATGATTAGGTGAGCTGGTAGGCCCAAGTTTTTCACTTCAAAGGAAATAATGGCATAAAGTCTTGTTTAACCAAAAGAGTGAGCCAATACCTGAAGCTGCTTATAAACTGCCATCTGATGCTAGGCTTTGCTGAAGGAAACACTGTTAAAGCAAACTACTAGAACATTCTTCTACCAAAACCCAGTATAAATTCAATGGAATCTGAGCTGCAAAAATCTGCTCCAGAAACACTCAGTTCCTTCAGGATGCCAGAAGCTGGGAGCATGCACACAGTAACTGGAGAAACACGTACTTCTCTACATGGGCACATTTACTTTGCTTCTCCCATCAATTACAGGAACCTCTGATGTAGGATGTGAACTTGGCAAACGCTTTATGCAGTGGAAATCAGGTGATGTGAACACATATTAACTGAGCTTGCAAACTGCCTGGCAGTGGTTGCTGGCATGGCCGTACGCTGCTTGCTTGCCCACAGGCAGTGCATTGTTCCTGAAGCGCACTCAGGTCAGCCACCGGACATCGGCACAAACCCCAGTGTCATTATGAGTGAGAGAGGGGGCAGTGGGGGCTTGCCAAGCTGATAATGTGTCCCACTCAGCAAACCTTAACAGGAAACTTTGCTGGACAGACCCCAAAACAAACCATTACCAGATTTCCTATTCCTCATGTTCAGAGACGTTTAAAGGTATACTGTTCTAGTGGCTGGTAGACACACAGCTACACCCTGCACTGCAATGGTATGGCAGCAACTGGTTAATGCCCACTGTCTCTGGCATCACTAGAAATGTCACACGAGGGTCTTCTAGTTAAACTCCAGAGACGCTGAACCAACACAAACCTGAGTTGCTCAGCACAGAGACAGGTGACATCCCACAGACACCACAAAGGCCAAATTCCCCAATGACAAGAGGCAGGAGAGGTGAAAAAGCACTGTAACTGCCAAGTTTATCCTCCATGTCAGTGTCATGGGCACAATACCTGTGACTGCAAAACGTGTTATGAATTCAAGATGACACGCTGCCATTAATATGAAGTCAGACAGGCAGATGGCCAGGGGGAGGAGCCAGACTGCCAAGACTGGAGAAGGCAACTTTCTCTTCTGTCTGTAGGGGCGAAGCTACTTTACCTGAACTGGTCAGGCTGGAAACTGTTGACAACATCAAGTGCTACATGTTCACTGAAACAAGATCCAAAAAACCCTATAATACCTAAATTTAAGCCTGCATAAAAACATTATCTGAGGGAAAACTGTGTGTTTCAGGAGCTGTGTTGCTCAGGGCTGCCATGCAGAAGCCTGAGCTCTTCTCCAGCTGTGATGGAGAGGAGAAACAAACCACTTCCATCTGTAGCCAATGTTTTTGATAACAGCAGTTACCTGCTGAATTATGGGTAGATCATGCCAATAAACATTGTTCAGCAAACAAGAACAAGTATTTACGCAAGGAGTCTGTCAAGCATACCAGAGACATGGAAACAGACACCTTCTCTGCAGGACTCAGAAGTGATCTTCTCCAGCCTCAACTGAGAGACAACAGAGTTCCAGCCTAAAGCAGTGTTGCTCCAGTGTTACAAAACATCAAATCAAATGATATAGCAAAGATAGATGTTTCCTTACTACAAAGATGATGCCACAAACCGCTAGCCATCTGCGCAAGCTGGATGCTGGCTTCCACTCAAATTTGACCCAGCTATATGGGGTGAACTGGAAGACAATTCTCTTCATTTTACCTCTGGAAAAACAAACAAAAAAGCAGAACATGTTCTTACAACTTTAAGAAACAGCACGTAAGAGACATCTACTAACATTTCCACCTGAGATGCCAATTCACATACACAAAATGCCTCCATTTACTCCATTAAAACTACTACTTAATGAGAATAACATTCTGAGTTAGAGAGAAGCCTGTTATTTGGACTATCATGTTACACTTTAATGCACTACACCCACTGGAGTAAGCAGTTCCCTAGTTCTGCCTTGCTCAGCAGAGACACACTGCAGAAAAGCGTAGCCCATTACTTGTACAAGACTACAAGGGATTTATTACATTTCAAGTTTCAGTGTCCCAATTACTACAACATTCTGGTAAGTAGGGAAAGCATTATTTGCACAAGGACCAAATGGATCCTTGCTGTGAATGACAGAGTATGAGCCCTATGTGGATTCCCACATGTCCTTTAAGAAGTTCATTAAATAAGCTTGTTTCCACTAGATGCCCTTATTCCCAGGCATCAGGCAATGCTCCCGACAGGCAGGTGTATTTCCAACCATCTCATTTGCAAGTTAAATAAAATTCTCGCAGACAAGCTTCCATGCAGCAACAAAAACCTCGAATCACCTAAATGCAGATGAATTCTTTAATTCACAGTACCCCTAACAGGACAACCCTCCAACAACCAAGACAGGCCTGACCTTTGTGCTGTACTACCACTTGTTGAGTTACTTTCAACACTAACTTACTTGTACGTTGGAATGTTCCAGAGTCCTTGCCATTTGTAAGTTTTCAGAGAAAGCCAAGACAAAGTCTTCATCCCGCAGTAAATTCCTAATCCATTACACAAGATCACATCCATTATCCACTGAAAGGAGAAAACCACAGTGATGCTGGAGAAGACACACTAAAGCTTTTAACAGGAAGATACTACAGGTACACGTACACACAAACACACTCTGTCACAAGGACAGAGCGTCCCCAGAGAAGAGGTCATGAGCAACAATCTCAGCTGCCCAAGTCTACTCAAGTAATGCAAAAGTTTTCCACAGATGGTGGCCACAGATTCTCTTTTGCTGTATTAATGTGCTACAGAACAGACCTCTTCCCCCTATCAAGCTCCACTCCTTCAAGTGAGAACTTCAGAAACACATACAACAGAACAAGAACATGTTCCTTCGGATTGGGTTTTATGATGCCCAATAACTTATACTCTCTATAAGCTTTGGGTTGCCTCCTGAAAAAATTACTTCCCTCCAGGCCCAAGATGTGAAATTAAACAAGGGGTTTCTCCCCATGCTGTTACTGTCAAGTATTAGTTCTGGAGACAGAGCTCTTGAACTGGAAAAAAATTAGCTGCCCTCCACATTCAAAGCTGCAGAGCACAGAATGTTAATTTCTGAAGAAGTTTCTTTGAAGGCAAAACAGCTTTGCTTGATGTCTCCATACATAATGCACTTACTTTTATAAATACAACCATGTCCCAAATCATTACAAGCTTGGGAAAGGGCATGTACTGGAAGAATAAAGCCAAGCCAAAATAACATAAGACCCATAGCTGTGCGCCCTGAATGCAGAAAACTGATTGCTAGGGTAACCAATTTACATTTCACAGCAAAATACAAAAAAGTAATGAAAAAAATCCCAGAAAGTATGTCACTAAGCTATAGAACTTCCTTTTTTTTTTTTTTTCCCAGAGAAACTAAATCACAGTAGTCCCTCTGGCTTGAAAAAATAGACAAAAGTATTTTAGGGCAAGAACAATTACTGACTGTCACATGCAAAGACCACACAGCTTTTCAGTAAACCAAACCTTTATCTTTTAAAACCCTTTTATAAACTACACCAGAAATTCCCAACACAGTAATGTGTGCTGTTTTCTGAAAACAGGGTGGATAGGTGTGCACAGAAGGAAGAGCTGGACACAGATTACACCAAGTCCGGTTGGGCTTTTATTTAAACAGGTAAGAAAAATCACTGCCCAAAACTTCATACAGAAAGTTTTACCTTTCCTCTTAATTTCAGATTTTATGGTTTGTACTGTCACTAAACATTTGAAAATGTTTAGGTAAAGCTTTAGATTCTTTCTCTGGTGCAAAATGAACCAAAACTAACATTTAATCCCATGCAATAGTTTGAAAACCCACAAAATTATACAAACAGCAACAAAGATATTACAAGCTCAGCCTGGAGAAGCAGAATGCTCCTGAGCTGCAGCAGTCACACATCCATCTTTGGCCACACACACACACGATATAACTTAGTTCTCACCACTTCCTACCCTCTCCCTTTAAAACAGAGACTTCTGTTTAGACAAATACATTACAATCTATGCAGTACATACGTGATCCCACCAACATTCACTGAAGTTTGGAAGCTGATGTTCCAGGCTGTACTCCAGAAACTCAAACATGACGCTGATGATCATACACATCCACCAGTCTCGAATCATCAATGTCTACATAAAGGGAGAAAATACATTTGTCACCTGCACTTCTGAAAAGGAAAAGCAAAACAACAGCTCTAGGTTATTTTTAAACTGGCCTGAGCTTTTTCAGTTTATTATATATAAGGTGGTCTTGTAGGGGAAAAAAAACCCCACCAAAATAAGCAGGGTAGAAGAAAGTTAGCTAGTAAGTTTCCTGAGGCTCCAAAAAGCCAATATTCAGCCCAAAGTCATCAGAAAAACATGCGCTGAATGTGTTCTGCCAGAGATAAGCACCACTGGAATTCCTTCCACAGTTGGTTAGTACTGACTCAAGAGTAACAAGCAAGAAAGTGCTACCCATTTAATGATTTAAAACCCATATTCAGATGCCCCTGGGAAAAGCCTGCTCTGGAACAGCAGTAGTGTGTCACCATGCTCCGCCATCAGGGTGGTGGCAGAGTTTCACTGCTGCCTCCAAACACCATCCTTCCTATGCTCTACGTTCAAAGGTCATTCAAGCATTTACATTGCCATGGGAGCAAAGGTTACTTGCATTGGCCTGAGCTCAGAAGGACTTAGGGTGGAGGAGGGAGCCCATCAAGGTACCTTTGGAGAGAAGTGAGGTGACCTAACGTGGTCAGGAGGGGAAAAACAAGCCTTTCATGTATTACAAACACTTGGTCTAGTTTACAGATGACTGCCTACTATAATTGATTGTGAGGATTGGCATCATTAAAAAAGAAGCAGTCAAGCTTTAACAACAGAATAGCACTGTAACAGAAATGTAACAGAAGACCCATTCTTACTTTCAGGTACCAGCCAAAAAAGTGAGCAGGAACAAATCCATCCAGTTTGTCCTATAAACCAAGAAGAGAGTATCGGTCACTCTGCACTGCAAGCACCCACCCTTACTTTTCCCCCCAGAAAATGCAGCGACAAGCTTCCATTATTCCTCATATAAATACTAGATACATTTTGTGAGTTTCTTTGTTCTCACTAAACAAACAAGCTATCTTCAAAGCCAAGTAAAAACTGTAAGGGGCAGAAACTGGAATCAGGATTGTCAATACTCAAGACTCAGGATTGTCACCTCTCAAGGGGACGGAAGCAGAGCAGGTCCAAGCTGGAACAAGATCATACATTCCTTCAGCAGATTCCCACCTTGTACCTTGCAGACCTTCTTAAATCTCACCAGCCCTGCCGCCACAAAGCCCTGGGAAAAGCATGCCTTGTCTCTTGCTACTTGTGGTGCCAGGTAGGACAGGTCAGCTGCAACTGCTCTCAAGCTATTCCTGACTTACATGGTAGACCCCAAGGCTTCAGTGCTCCTTGCTACACAAGCACTAACAGCCAGGGAGCTGTAAGTAATCCCTATTACTTCGAGTGATCTGTTTGCTAACTAGAAACAATAACCTCACCGTTTCTGGTATTCGAAAAAGTACAACTTACAGTTTGCTTGGTGACACGCAACTTTTGAACTGCGTGTCTCAAGGTGGCTGCAACTGGGAGATCCGTTAAGGACATAAATAAACCCAGACTTCTAAGTAAAAGGTCCACACCAGCAGTCTGGGAAACAAGGATTGTGGAAGGGTTCACCCTCTCTCCTGGGCAATGTAATTAGGGTGCATAGAGACACGTCTCCAACTGATCAAGAGGACAAGAAAGCTAGTGAATCAGTCATGACCTCATTCCCAGTTCAGAAAGACCCATGACTGCACTTGGAAGAGTTCAATTAAGCAACCTTTCACCAAAAAAACATCACCCTCATTAGTGAGGAACTTCATTGGTCTCTTACCCAGATGTTGTGAAACGGATCTGTTTCATTGCCAGGATCATAAATAAGGCAGTTGCCACCGTAGTCTCTTTCCGGCAAAGGAACACCTAAATGTGGATCGATGTACTTCATAAACTGTCTGCCATCCTGTACAGTCTGCAAAAGGAACACAAACCCCATGTTTCCATCATTAAGTACAATTGTACAGGACCCTACAAAGATAACTAAAATCAACATTGTATCCTTAAGCAGGTGTGGGGGTTTTTTAAAATGTATTGCAGAACAATATCCAAACCATAGCGCATCACACAGCATATATGCCTGACTTCCTGGGAACCTAATGCAAAATGCTAAGGCAACGAATGACTAGAGAACGACCTTAAGATTTCTTAAAGATTAAAAATGAGGGCTCTTGAACTCTGCTTCCTAACCCACTCCTCTACCTCCTCCTTCCCCAAAGCTTAGCACTCACGCTGGCACACACTTTGTCCTTCCTGCTGATCCTCATGCCCTTCCCCCCTCCTTGAGCTCGGGTAAAGGAAGAGCAGGCTGCAACTCAGGAAAGGCCCCATTTAACACCGGTTTCCCCTGTGTTATGGGCCTCCTTGTTTCAGTGCACGCCAACTCCTGCGGGCTGAGCATGATGATGGGGTGCAGCATTAGCAGGGGCAGCGCCTGTGGGTGCTCAGCCCCCATCCAAGCCAACAACACACTGTGTTTCACGGCAGAAAAACGCTGGTGCAGCTCATGGAATAAACAGCCATTTCAAATGAGGTCCCACCAGCAGCACCCCTAATAAACTTGAGGCAAACAGCAAGGAAAAAAAAGTATCAAAATACTAGTTCAAAACAGTGACCATAACTTGAAGTAGTTTATTAGGAACTCAGGCACACACACAGCCACTGAGTAAGTACTTCTCAATAGGATTGCTCACTGCTGTGGTCAGGCAATGCGATAGCTATGACAGACTAGCAGACAGCAAAAACAGGGCAAGGCCAAAACTACTTAATAGCAAAAATAATAAAATTATAGAAAAAACCCACTAAAGTCACATATAACTGCAAGACAAGTTTCAACTGTGAGCAAGCTTGGGTTTACTTTTAAGGAAGTTTAATCATGTACAGAATCAGTGTGATCGTAAACTCATTTAAACCCGTGTAAGTAATCCCATCATTTTAGGGGAGCTGAGCCACAGCTAGCAAGTGTCCTTAGCAACCAAATCCTGGTCCATAACATGCAGCCAGAGGAAAGCAAAGCAGGTCCAGGCTTCTCTGTTAAAATTCAGAACTACAGGGATGCTGTTCAGACTTGCAGAGATGGGATCAGGAAAGCCAAAGCGCAGATGGAACTGAACTTGGTGAGGGATGTTAAAAACAACAAGAAGGGATTTTACAGGTACATTGGCCAGAAGAGACAGGTCAAAGAGAACATACCCCCCTTGGTAAATGAGAAAGGAGAACTGGCTGCAACTGATGAGGAGAAGGCTGAGGTACTGAATGAGTTCTTTGCCTCAGTCTTCTCTGGCAGTCAGGATTCTCATAATTCTCAAATTCCAGAACCTTGCATCCCTAGAACTCTAGGTGGGAACTGGGGGAGCAAATCCCCCCCACTGTAAGAGCAGAACAAGTCCAAGAACGCCTCATGAGACTGAATGTCTACAAGTCTATGGGTCCGGATGACATGCATCCCAGGGTCCTGAAGGAGCTGGCTGATGTGGTTGCTGAGCTGCTCTCCATCATATTTGAAAAGTCGTGGCTGTCAGGAGAGGTCCCTGGGGACTGGAAAAAAGGTCATGTCACTCCCATTTATAAGAAAGGGAGCAAGGTAAACCCAGGGAATTACAGGTCGGTGAGCCTCACCTCTGTGCCTGGGAAGATCATGGAACAGATCCTCCTGGAAGACATGTTGGAGCACATGAGGGAAGAGCGTGTGCTTCGGGACAGCCAGCACGGCTTCACCAAGGGAAGGTCGTGCCTCACCAATCTGGTGACTTTCTGATGGAGTAACAGCATCGGCAGATAAAGGGAAGGTGACCGATGTCATCTACCTGGACTTTTGTAAGGCCTTTGACACAGTCCCCCACCACATCCTTATCTCTAAATTGGAGAGATGTGGATTTGATGGGTGGACCATCCAGTGGATAAGAAACTGGTTAACAGACCGTAGCCAAACGGTGTTGGTCAATGGGTCTATGTCCAGGTGGAGGCCGGTGACAAGCGGTGTCCCCCAGGGGTCTGTCTTGGGACCAGTTCTCTTTAACATCTTTATCAATGACATCGATGATGGGATTGAGTGCACCCTCAGCAAGTTTGCAGATGACACCAAGCTGAGTGGTGTGGTCGACGCCCTAGAAGGAAAGGAGCCATCCAGAGGGATCTTGCCAGGCTGGAAAGATGGGCCTGGGGGAACCTAATGAGGTTCAACACTGCCAAGTGTCAGGGGTTGCACTTGGGCCGGAAGAATCCCAGACATAGATATAGACTGGGAGAAGAGCTCCTGGAGAGCAGCCCTGTGAGAAGGACTTGGGGATTCTGGTGGGTGAGAAACTTCCCATGAGCCAGCAGTGGCTCTGGCAGCTCGCAAGGCCAATGGGATCCTGGGCTCCATCAGCAGAGGGGTGGCAGCAGGGACAGGGAGGGGATTGTCCCTCTCTGCTGTGCCCTCCTGAGGCCCCAGCTGGAGTCCTGTGTCCAGAGCTGGGGCCCCAATACAAGAGAGATGTGGAACTCCCCTACAAAGAGAGGCGGAGGGAGCTGGGCTTGTTCAGCCTGGAGAAGAGAAGGCTGCAGGGGGACCTCATTGCAGCCTGCCAGTCCCTGAAGGGAGCAGTGAAACAGGAGGGGATTCAACTATTTAAAAGGATAAACAACGGCAGGACAAGGGGGAATGGATTAAAACTAAAGGAAGGAAGGTTTAGGTATTAGGGGGAAGTTTTTTTACAGAAAGAGTGGTGAGGTGCTGGAACAGGCTGCCCAGAGAAGTAGTGGATTCCCCATCCCTGGAAGTGTTCAAGGCCAGGTTGGATGGGGCCCTGGGTAACCTTGTGTAGATCCAGGCCTGAGGTTGGTGGCCCTGCCTGTGGCAGGGGGGTTGGAGCTCTATGATCCTTGGGGTCCCTTTCAACCCTTGCCATTCTATGATTCTATGAACTACAACAGTGCTAGCAAATAAAAATAAAATGTATCATTCAGTCTGACTGCAGCTAGTAAGGAGCATTGTTTACAAGGATGCCTGGGGAAAAGAGTAAACATGGGTTGACATGAAACATTAAGAACATAAGAATAAACTAGAACTGAGTAAGGATTCCTCAGTGGTGAGGAATAACAACAAAAAAAGGCAATACAGAGATGCTTGTGCCTGGGAAAGGGTCAGAACCCCACTCTCTTCAAGCACGACAGGCAGCCTGAAAGAAACCCTAATGATACACTAGGGCCCCGTGTAATGGTTTACACTGAACCCCCAAGTTACAGAATGGGACAGAAACTCACATGGTTGTTTACTGATCCTACTGTGGACACATTCCAGCTGCCCACTGAAACAACATGCCAGGCACAAAAAAGACTTAAAAAAAAAAAAAGAGAACAAAAGGACAGTTTTGTGTTCTTAGGAGAGCTTGGCACTGACTTTCAGGGAGGCTCCAGGAAAGCCAAGCATAACAAGAAGTGCTGGAGCCAAAGGAAATCTTTGATTAGCTGCAACAGGTTTGATCAATATTAAAAACTTGTTTGCAAAGCAAATGCCCTACTCCAACAGATGACAGACCTTGACACCCCTGAATTCCAGCCTTTCTTCTGCAGAAGGCTGAACAAGAGGAATTTCCCCCATAATCCATGGATCTGAGAAACAAACAGTTGGGAGCCAACTTCAACGAGCCCAACAGAGCTGACAGCAAACATGAGAAGCACCAATTCCTGGTCATCTAAGCTAGCAAATATCTTGCCTTCTTATGGACTCATTTAAGAATGCTCACTGAAGTGTCTAACCAAGGCTGAGACTAATTGGATGTCAGACAAGGTGAAACAGTTTTATAACATCATCATTTTGCCCCAACCTAGAATTCTTGTTAAATAGCACAATGATTTGCTTGCACAAAAATGCAAAGCATCTCCTGTAGTCAGCAAGAATCCTGAAGACCACCACACTGTACCAACATTGAACTAGTGTTTAGTGACTAGAGGTCTAAGTCACTTACCTGAAAGAGTATAAAGATGAGGAAGAGCTCGTACACAACGCTGACACACAGCCAAAACCTCCAGTATGCTACAGAAACAGACAAACGGGATGTTAGCAGGCTCTCAAGCTGAATGGCAACAATTCATTTACTGTAATATAACTAAACAGTTCAAGGGATGCTCCCACCAAGAGATTGTAAGCCAATGCTCAGTAAAGTGTTCACCACCCTTCTAAAGGAGTACCCCCAGAAAGGCTCTTTGACTCCCAGCCAGGTCGCTACAAGCATTTGCCAGGACTGCTCAGGAACTGACCGGGATCTGTGAGAGCAGACCAGGATCCACAACAACCCAACAAACTCAATCTTTTAGAATTGGGAAGTAACAATACCTGTTGCTTGCAGCTATTGGAAGAGAATTATATCCAACCTGATCCAATACACTTACTTTCTCCATGATCTCATGTGACCTGACCTGCCCCTTTGGTTTTTCCCAGCCCTATCACGGCCACAGCGCTGTGCAGCTTGTCTAGGCACTGCTGTGACAGGCAAGACCAAGATGGGCAGGAGGAGCCTCTCACTTTTACTTTGTAAGCACATCTTTTTCTCCTGAAGACAAGGTTGCTTCCACAAAGGGCAGAAAGCATTCCCAAATACAGAAACCTTTGCACTTTTATTAGTTATTTAAAAAAACCCAAAAAGTACCAAAGGTTTAGCAGGTGCTAGACAACACCTATGAGATCATCTGAAACTCCTCCAAATAAGAGAAACATCACACAACTCAGCTGTTTCAGAGCCTGCAGTCACCTTTCACCCTCCCCAGAAGTGTGAGTGCAGCTCTTGGTACACAGAAGCAACACCTGAACCTAAAGGGTACACTGATGAAGCCTCTGTACACTTCCAGCTCTGTCACCACCTCCAGCAATGGGCTCTGACTGTCCTGGGCAGAAGCTCTGTGGCCCACAGGCTCTATTCCTGCCCCCATTTCACCCTGCTCCCCCCAGAGACTGGTTGGGCCTTCACACCATACAGCAAGCTGGGGGCTCTGCAATCTCAGCCAGTGCCTTTTTAAGCTCCTGCATGAGGAAGCAACACAGAACCACTGAACCAGTACATGCACAGACAGAGCGCTCCAGCATTTCTGCCTCCCCACATCCAAAAGTTCACACGAGGTAGTTCAGCACAGCTTGACTCATTCCAAGTGGGCACTTAAATCCCCCCAAAACATCACATACTAATCGCTCTGGAATGACTTTAATAGACTTTCCTTCACGTGTTTCCTCTTTACCCTTACAAAGCACAGCTCTCCTTTCAAGCTTGTGTCCAGGTGATAGTTAGCATTGGGTCAGGACAGCTGTTCATATGGCTGAGTGGAGACAGCGAGCATGGACAGCATTTGCCATCAAGCAAAAAGACCCAGAACCTTCAGACATAATTTGGGCATCTATCTCCATCTGAACTCCAAGGCAACATAGGTATGTCAATGTTTAAAAGCAGGACCACGACATGAACAATGCAAGAACTAAACACAAACTCCAGGCGTGCAAATATACTTATCAGGCCAGAACTGAAACCAAATAGCCAAAATGTTGCAAAACTTCACAGACCCTTGTTAGCCCCCCAAAACAAAAACAAACGTCATCTTGGCCCAGTTCAGCCTCAGGGAGAAAAAAAAAAAAAAAAAAGATTTTAAAAAATTCTACATTTTAAAAAGAAGTCTCTAACAGTCTGCTTCTGACACCATCATTAAAATAGACAGAGATGTGAGAAGGTGTGACCTTTTTTCAGCAAAGCTGCTAAATCAATTTCATCAAAATGGCCTACTTCACACTTCCAGGGGAAAAAAGAGAAAAAAGAAAAAAAAGAATGGCAGCTGTGGCTGGGTAACAGGAAGTTCTGTAACAGCTTTCACTGGAAATTCAAAACTTTTAAGGTACTTTTACTTAAAGTCTACAAATCAAGTTGTCATTTCTTTATGCAATACAAATAAGTGCCTTCTTAGGAGTCAGTCATTAGGAAACCCAAAGAAACCTCTGAACACACCTTACAAGGTGGTTTTGCACCCTGGTCTCCCCGGAGGAAAGAAAAGCAGAGCTGAGCCCACCCTCTGCTTGAGGAGGTGAGAGCTAATTCCTCCTGTGCCTCTGCCCTTACACACACCTTGTAGAAAGCGTTACTTGGGACTTCAGGATTTCCTTCAGGTTTGATTAACTTTTAAATACAAAGGCAATTTTCACTTGAAGGAGTGACAAAATCATGGCTCCTGTCTTTCTAGAGTGCAGCTTAGAGGAAAAAAAAAAAAGCCCAAGCAAAGCACCCCTCCATCAGTCAAGGATTATTTGGAAGAGAGGAACCTTTCCCCAAACCAGCACCACCATGCTGCCAAAAAAATACTTCAGCCTTTTGACCGGGAGTCTGCAAGATAAAAAAACCCCATCACTGCATTTCTAAGTTTGATAATGTGTTTGATAATGTGTTTCCTATCCTGTCCTATAGTGACTGCGTACCTTGAAGAGCGAGCATTACGTTCAAGCCAGAAGAAAGAATTAACCTTTCATTAAAGTACTTCTCCCACAAGAACTGCACATTGCTTCCTTAAGAAATCACCTTCAGACTAGGAGCCTTGAAAATGCTGAGATCTTTCTGAGCTGTAAAGCCTTAGTGACAGATTTTACATTACTCACAGACACAAATGGGGCAGACTAGTTCAGATAGCAGAGAAATCTAAATCTTTCTCCAAGCTTTCCTCCCCTGTATACAAAAGGTTCTGGCCACAGATGATCTGTAGCCACATAGTATGCTCAGCACTACATCCTAACAAAAAAATTAAGATGTGGTTATAATCTAGCAAGCTTTCTCCCCATCTGACACAAGTACCCCAGAGGTTTTAAAGACTACTTTATCACAGTACATGTACAGCAAGAACAAGATGCTTTCAAAGCTGTCCTAACATTGTGTTCTCTCTTTCTTCCTGCACTGGCCTCAGCGTTAGCTATAAAGCTATTCTTGGCATACCTCTAATATTTGTTTTCCTTAAACGCACTGTCACTATGATCCTCCCTCTAATTAGGATGATCTTTCTGACTACGCAGGCTTCAACTGATCATCTATGTACCTGATAGTTTAGTGATCACTGTGCTCAAAACATTAAACTGTTGCCATTGCCAGGAGCCAGAAGCCAAACACTTCATAGAATGACAGAATGGTGTGGGCTGGAGGGGACCTCAAAGATCACCTAGTTCCACCCCACTGCCATGGGCAGGGACACCTCTCACCAGACCAGGCTGCTCAAGGCCCCATCCGACATGGCCTTGAACACCTCCAGGGAGGGGGCAGCCACCACTTCCCTGGGCACCCTGTTCCAGTGTCTCACTCCCCTTGTAGTGAAGAATTTCTTCCTAATATCCAACCTAAATCTACCCCCTCCCAATTTAAACCCATTGCCCCTTGTCCTATCACTCCCTGCCCTTCTAAAAAGTCCCTCCTCAGCTTTCTTGTAGGCCCCTTCAGAGACTGGAAGGTGCTATAAGATCTCCCTGGAGCCTTCTCTCCTCCAGGCTGAACCACCTAAACCACTCTCTCAGCCTATCTTCATAGGAGAGATGCTCCAGCCCTCCAGTCATCTTTGTGGCCTCCTCTGGACCTGTTCCAACAGTTCCATGTCCTTCTTTTGTTGGGGACTCCAGAACTGGACACTGTGTCCCAGGTGGGGTCTCACAAGAGCAGAGGGGCAGAATCCCCTCCCTCGGCCTGCTGGGCCATGCTCTTTTTGATGCAGCCTTTTGATGGTTGACCTTCTGGGCTGGAAGCGTGCACATGTCGGGCTTCTCAGCCACCATCACCCCCAAGTCCTTCTCTGCAGAGCTGCTCTCTATCACATCATCTCCCAGCCTGTACTGATGATGAGGATTGCCGCAACCCAGGTGCAGGACCTTCCACTTGTCCGTGTTGAACCTCATGAGGTTCACATGGGCCCACTTCTCCAGATCCCTCTGGATGACATCCTGTTCTTCCAGTGTGTCAGCTGCACCACTCAGCTTGGTATCATCTCCAAACCTGCTGAAGGTGCACTCAGTGTTACTGATGAAGCTATTAAATAATACCAGTCCCAGTATGGGCCCCTAAGGGACACCATTTTTCACAGATTTCCATCTGGACATCGAGCCATTGATGACTACTCTCCAGACATGACCATCCAACCCTCTTAACCACCAAACAGTCCACACATCAAATCACAAGAGAGCGCTGCCTGCCTGAGTGCACAATCAGCCACTTATCTCAAGTTACCAACTGAGGGTTGAGTTTGACCTACACCACCTGAAAGGCTACATGAGGAAAGAAAAAAGTTATTTGCCCAAGCAAAATGCTTCTCTTAGAGCAGCTAAGCTGATGGAAGCTGTGAAACACTAATCAGAAGTCACACGGGACATGACAGGGAGAACTGCCTGGTGTGCGCAACAGCAGGAGCCTGGGCTGGCACACGCCTGGGCTGGCACACACCTGCTCAGATTACCATCCCAGAGTACGAGGTTTTTCCATTGCACGCTCAGGTTCAGAAGTGTCACCTGTGAGCTCCAAGTTGCAATGACCAGGAGGTGGGACAACTGAGAGTAAGAGTGGCAGGTGAGTCCTTCAGGTTGGTCCTAGCGCTGTCTTGGCAATTCTGTATTTCTGAATGTGACACCAGAACATGTCAAATGCTATGTTAGGACAGAAAAATATGAGCTGCAAGCTCAGCTTGTCCAACCCTTAAATAGTTATTTATTCCACCCAGCCAGGGAAAAAGCTGTCAATTAACATTACTATCCCAAAAGACCAATACATTCATGCAAACTAAGGTGAGGGGATCCAAACTGCCAAACTGCTAAATGAGTTGTCAGGAAGGTGCAGATCATATAGCATTCCCTGAACAAAGTTCTGACAAAAGGATTTCTTCTTTGCAGAATTACAAGACAGCCAGCTGCTCCATCCAGCTTCACCAGAAGCCTATTCTGCCCAGGCTTCCTCCTCAGGGATTGGCAGAAGAGCTCCAGCTCATGCCAGCTTATTTCCAGCCCCTCAGCCCTCTGGTCTATGGGCTAGTGGAGAACTTCACGGTTTGCTCTCCAAATGGCTTTGTGCTGTCACACATGGTACATTACCGCAAAACAACTGCTGAGAAAGGCTGGGAATATTAAAAGCTATTTCTTACGGCATTAATAACTCATGGAAAATTTTTTTCAATTACAACATGGGCATGTTACCATGACAAAGACAATACAGCATCACTGAGCTCTTACAAAACCAGGCTACTGGCATGTTCAAGGCTCCATAATAAGATTTGACAATAAAAATTAAGAACATTTTATTTGCAACTACTGAAGTGTTAGCATGCCGACTGCAGACTCAATACATGACGTGCATCACACTCCTCAAATGTGGGTGCTTACCCACCAATGAACCCTCAAGCAGAGCGGGAAAGATTTCTCCCCTGTAAAATATTGTTCCTTGGGGTTAGGCAGCGGTCCTGCTTTGCTAGGTTTAGATGGAGGCCTTGAAGGCAATGCTTTACAGGAAGGAAACAGAAAATGACACAAAAAGTAGGCTAAGTTTGCACAGCAGTCTTGCCTAAATAATCACACACACATATTTTCATGGTATTTCTACTATTCGGAATTACAGTAAGGCAACTGGTGTAGGTCCCTGTAGCAAGTTATCAGCTGAACTGGGGGAACTGTGAAATCAATAGAAAACTGGTAACACTGGATGAGGTATTGTCTAGAGCCATCATTGCCTGTAATACTGAAAGGAAGGCAAAAAACTCCTAAAAAATAACCATCTTGGATGGATACCACTTCTGTAGTGGCAAAGATCAGTTTCCCAATGGCCTTAGTGGAAAGTAAGTTAATAAAGCGGGGAAGGCAGGGACAGCAAAGAGAAAATCAGATGATGTCAAAGGACCAGACTAGAACACCTCATGATATGCGTTTCACAGTTCAGAAACAGGAAGGTTCCGATACAGAGCTGGCCATCGGGGCGCTGCCAGAGCAGTATCGTCAGGCATTAACACTGCCACAGAAAACAGAAGCACTCTCACATCTGCAGTGTCCCACACAGCTCTGGACAGACAATTTCAAGAAGAAAAGTCAGAGCAAGACACAGGAAGAGGACTAGCAAAACATTACAGGGAAAGCAGACTTACACTGAGCGGGGAGACTAAAAGCTGAACTGTTGCTTTAGCAAAATTTGTTTGCTCTACAAAACCAGTGGTGTGTAGACAAACACGAGCTGTGTATAAATAAATCAGGTGGATAAACACCTCCTAAGAGCAGCTATTTAAACAGAACAACAACATTAGCCACAAAAAGCAAACTGAAATATAAAACGCCTCTGAACTGGTCATAAATTGGCACGCATATGCTGAACAACAGGGCTCCAAAATCCCCCACAGAAGCGGGGTACAAAATCTAGCTACTCTTAAGACGCAGCTTGGAGAGTTCATGTAACAGATCCAATGCAGCTACATGCAACTGCAGTGACCCGATGGAGCTGAAGGCTTCCTTCTGCCCTATAAATGGAAGCAGCGCACACCAGCGCCATGCACTGCCAGTTCCTTTGAGATGAGATCTTTCTCCTGGAACAGCAGCACGAGGCTAAGGTCAGATTGCCTGATGGGAGCTTCCCAACACATCTCCCATAACCAGAGACCTTACTTTCACTAGGTGCAGTGCCATGTCCTCTGCTGCTTGCAAGGGCTGCCCCATGGGACAGGTACAGAGAAGGACCACCATTCTGCTCTAAACAGGCACCTAAATGTCATCTTGTGACTGTGGAAGTATTCACTATCCTGCCACAGCCCCTGAAAACCACTCCTCTGAAAATCATCCCATCAAACAAACTAGAAAAATGGTGAAGTTATAAGACCAAAGAAGAAATGAATACACTCAGTATTGAAGTGACTTGAATACATGGGAGCTTCTTCAACCACCCTGTTCATGGACAACTTGATTCCGCTGAAAGATACCCAGGTTCAGTCCAGTCCAAACTGTTTCTGGGACAGGAGCATACAGAGGTGGCAGACATCAGCTCAGCCTACCCTAGAAGTGTGCTGCAGAGAGCTCTGACCCATCCAATTTGTACCACTTTGTTCAAAGGAATAAAAATTACTTCTGTCCCAGAGAAAACCACTGGATGTTCTGAAGCTAAAAGCACCCAGATATCACTGGTGTCCTTAAAAGAGTAATTTGTCTCATAGGAGGAACCAGAATTAACTGGAACAGAAAGGAAAGGCTAAACCCCACTATTTAATAAGACCTAAGAAATAAAAAAACTTCTCAAAAGCCCTTAAGCTTACAGCAGTGTACTGTGGGCACTGCTCTGGAACGTCGTCTGCTTTAGTCAAGGTTTTTAACGTCTGCTGTTTGAAACACAGAAGAGTATTCCTGAACTGGAAGATTACCTTTTTGGCATAATAAATACTCCCAGTTTTATTTAACTGTAGAGACTCTGATGCTTTCAGGAGTATTATGTAAGCCTATAGAATTAAGGGAATTTATTTCTCAACAACTCACATCTAAAACCAGGCAAAAGACTGAAGATACTTGAACAGTTTCCTACTTCACCTGGTATAACCTTACATGGGAGAGGTTTTGTGCTATGTTTTCAAATGCTCTCAAGGCTTACCAGAAATCTTTAAAATAATAATCAAGGGCTTTAAATCTACTAGTTATTGTGTGTAACCAACACACAGCAAAGGGAGCATGGTGCTCCAGCAAGCGGATCCATGGGCAGGAGCACAGTCCCATTACAGAAAGGAGGTTAAAAGTAGTAATTAAAAAGTGGTGAACAGGGGAAGCTAAGGTTTCAAGAATGTGGCATTTCACACAAAGCTTTTTCGTACCAACAGGAAGCCAAACCAAGGAGATAAACACAAAAAAACCCTCTATGCTACATGCAGATTGACAGCACAGAAGGATCACTATGCTGTTCGGAGGTGGGGTGGAAGCTGTGAGGCTATGTGATAAGTGTGCAGTGTTAATGAACCTACATTATTATTAGTGAAATTTCAACTTACCTTTGCTACAAGTAACACAAATATTTACATTCACCATGAACCATGCTATTTATCAGAAACAGAGACTTAAGCGATGTGAATTACCTGGATGGGGTCTTGAAAATGGTCCATCTTTAGCTTGTGTAACTCCAAAACATAGGAAAACCAAAATACTGGCAACAATACCTCTGGAAGTGAAAAAAGAGAACAAGCTGTTTATAGCGCTTCATCTTCCTAATCAGACTGCAAATTATATCCTTTGATGTAAAAAAAAAAAAAAGTCTGGTCTTTGTTTTTAACTACTAAGGATGCCCATCATCATCAGTCACCTTTTGGAGACTTTATGTCAGAGGCAGAGGTATAAATTCCCCACACTTTTACAGCATGGTTTCCCCACAGATTGTCCCGATCCTTAAAGTTCACCCATCCCCTCCCCACTAGCTGCAGGCTTCCTCTCATTTTGCTGGGAGGTGAGGAGCCTCACCAGGCTGACTCATCCAGCAAAACCCAAGCGAAATGAGCAGCTCCTCAGTCCCTGTGATGGGCCTTACTCATCAGATGATCAGGAGATGCACAAAGTCAAATGCTTCCCTATGTCGTTGAAAAGCCTTTATGCTCACTGTGTCAGAAACACAATGTCCAGCAGCAAGGAAGCTCTCAGGTTAGAGACCTTTGCACTGCTCCAGTAAAAAACACATGGAATTGAGAAACAAACTGCTGACCTTGTCACCACTCCAAAACATACTTCCTTAGTCAACTAAAGACAAAGAGGAGTTTCTAAGACCAAACCAGCACTGCTGCTATTTTAGAAGCCAGAACTATAACACAGAGTCTAACGGAAGAGAACATGAAAGAAAAAATAAAACCCAAAAAGTTATTAGACCATGAATCCAAGCATCCCAAAGACCACAGCTTCATTCCAAATCTCCATGCCCAGACTTCAGCAAGGAAAGACCTAACTCAGGACTGCCCCTGCCCTGAGCCTGCCTCCTCTCAGGGCACAGCAGCATTCCTGCACATCACCCACCAACCCTGCGGAAAGCTAGCCTAGGGAAAACCCAGCTCATATCCAGCTGGCCCAGCTCAAGGCTCAGTTCCCTTAAGGACAGCCAGAAGCTCCAGGAAGAGATGCTTACTGATCAAATGTCAGACTAAGCAGGCAGCACCGGAGATCTGGGATTTGAAACCTGCTAATTACATGTGGTATGTTCTTCAGTAAAGTTTTGGGTTGTATGTACGAGAAAACTGAGAATCAGCAAATCCTCATGTGGGAATGCGTGACCCTTGCTGCCAGGAACACCACCGCTTCACAACCCAGAGACCAAGAAGAGGATGGGTGAGACCTGGCACTGGGCTTCAAAGGCCCAAACTTAAAATCCTCCCGAGACTTTAAACCCCTCAAGTGCACAAACCAGCCTTTTCCAGGGGACGCCACTTATTTGTCATGCAAACCAAGGGGCCATGTCTCTGTTTTGGATGTGTTCCCTTAGGCCTAATGGATGAAATGGTCTGAAGCAATCCAAACCTGCTTTTTTCTACATCCAAGCTCCGAGCAGAACTTCCATGCTTTCTCGTATTATTGGCTTAATAGCAGATAATTGAGAAATACCTCACTACTTGGGGCAGGGTATTGTAGGCCATGCTTGCCATAAATGATGCAACTCTTGACTGTAAATAAAGCAGCTGTTTGTGGGAGTCAGAGATATTACCTCATAAGTTTGCTTTTACTGAGAAAATGTTACACACCAGAAGCAATAGCAGACTATTCATGCTTCAAACAATTCAAAATAGAAAACAAAGAGTATTTATGAAAACTATTTTTGTGACATTCACCTCTGAGAATAAAAAGTCTGTGCTTCTTGGAAATACAAGTGGGTTTTACCTGGCAGATGTAACTCAGTTATTTTGCTTGTTTTATGACACTGGGAAGCACAACAGAATTAACTGCTGAACAGAACAGCAGAGAGAGTCCATCATGATTTTCAAAGACAACAATGCTAAGAAAGCTCTCAGCTGATCTCAAATAATTATGATAATCTGCCTCTTGAGTCACTAGTCTCTAAAATACCAGGACCACAAAGTTTTGTTTCCAGAGACCAGTCTGCGTTCTGTACCATGTAAGACTACGCATCTCTGTTTGCTGCCACTCTGCTCAACCACGGACCAAGGTGTCCAAGGTCGCTGCTGCAGGACTTGGGAGAGTGTTTCCCCACCTGAACCTCTATCTCCGCAGGACCTTAGTGATGTCCCTTCCCTACAATCAACTCCCAGCCAAACTGTGGGTGCAGCAGCTGCACTGAAATAAGCTGAAGTTCCAGCTAGATCATTTTACTTCAAGTTCACCATGGAAAGTTTTGAAGAAAATAACAGATCTGCATTACCACCATGCCAGCTCTATAATCTTTTTTTCCCCACAAAGAAGCTAAAATTCTCTCCTTAACATCATTGCACTGCCTTCTTACAAGGCTTTCAAAGCCTGCCCAGCACTTGGCTTGCTAGCTTCCCACAGCTTGACGGAAGGACTTCTTTGGAATTTGAGAGGGGTGTCTTCAAACCATCACACATGCAGCCTGGAAGGACATGGCTAACGATTTCCCTAAGGTAATCTATTTTATTTTCTTGAGCAGCACATCAGGAAGACACTAAATAGTTATGTGGGCCTACAAAAATAATTTTAGCATTTAACCAAGTAAGAAAGGGAGAAAACAGCAACAGTTTCACTGGCACAAACAAGCTATTGTCTCCATTATTTTAAGAGTCGATTCAGAGACATGAGACAATGAAGCTTGTCTATGAGTATCTGTGTATCGTCCTTTGTTCTAGGCTTTTAACAAGACAGCTCCAGCTCCCTGTCCCTTCTCCGGCTGTATATACAGTGGGCTGGCTGCTGCAGTGCCCTCGGTGGAGTCAGGCTGAAGAACAGAAAGGCTGGCAGATGGAGCTCTACCCTCCCTACCACCTTGACTTCTCTGTAGGAGAATACACATACACCTGGCTACGTCACCTTGGCTGAGCAGTGATCACTTACTGCCAAGAACTAGTGTGCAAAGTCATCTTAGGAGAGACTGGTTCATGGCTCAAAACTCAACATATGACTCTGATGTGCAGAGGACTTTTTAATCCTCAATGTACTTTTTATATGGAAAAAATGGTAACTTTCTTCCCTAAGAACCCCTGCTCATCTTTCACAGTACTGGGGAGATGTGGATTTCTTCAACAGCCATTCTATGCAAAGGAGGGTCCTGAATATTTATTCGGCTATCCTGAACTGGAGCTCAGTCCCATCAGCTCCTAGTGGGTGCTTAAGAGACAAGGAGAAGCTGACACTTGTCAGACAGGACAGACTGCTTCACTTTGAATGCTGCAGGAACCGGGTAAATAAAGTCTCATCAATCAGACAGGCTTTGCAGCTCAGTATCTCTTTGGCTAACAAAGTAAATTTTCAACTGTCTTTACAACACAGGCAGTCCAATCACATACATCACATGATTGCAGCAACATAAGATGAGAGGGAACGGCTGCAAGCTGCGCCAGGGGAGGTTCAAGTTAGAAATCAGGAGACATTTCTTCTCAGTAAGAGTGGTTGGGCATCAGAATGGGTTGCCCAGGGAGGTGAAGCCACCGTCCCTGCTGGTGTTCAACGAAAGGCTGGATGAGGTACTTAGGGACATGGTTTAGTGAGTAATGTAGGTGGTAGGGGGATGGTGGGACTAGATGATCTTGGAGGTCTTTTCCAACCTTAATGATTCTGTGATTCTATGATCTGTACATAGGATCCTAATGAACTCTGACTAGATTTATAAAACATTTTTGTAAATCGTACCTTAAAAAAATAACCCTTCTTTAGAGTACCCTAGCATGTTGCAGGAAGGAAAATGGGACTCAAATGACAGCACATAAACAGATGCAAATAGAAATCTCAGCTACAGATACCACACCCCATGATCTCTGAGGTTCATGCTCTAATTTGGTTTTGCCCATTGTTTCTTCTGATGACTTACTGCATGAAGCTTGCCCTGAACTGCTGCTGGAAGTGCCTGGATGAAGGACATCTACAGGGGACCAGACAAGAGCCACAGCTGACTGCCCGTGGCTTTAGCTAGCCCAGGAACTAGAGCAACAGCAACCAGCACAACAGCTGCCACGCTTCACTCTGACGGAGCGTTCTGCCCGAGCACTTAATGCTGCTCACAGGCACTCTAGGCAAGAGCTCAGAAACAGGTGAGGTTTAAGTGTTTGCAAACATCTATTTAGACTGTGCACCTAGGAAGTGATACACTGCTCCACTGTCATTGTGCAGCAGTTGGAAATAAGAAAGCATGACAGGTCAAGGCAGTGCTCACTGTTAATATGACTTCTGTTCATTATGCAAGCAAGCGTTCCTGTGAAGTATCTACACACAGTGAGAGCCTCACGCAGGCCAAGATTTTAGATCAAAATATGTGACAGCTCTACATCAGATTGAAAAAGATCTTGGGGTAGGAAAAGGTATTGAAGCAAAAAACTAACCCAAAAAAAAGTGAAAATTTGGAATACAGATATATCCGCACATGTTGTGAGCATCTTACCCCTGCTCTAAAATGCCTTTTTATTCAAATATACACTTAAACTGGCAGGTGAAATCGGGCAGGAGCAGCAAGATTTAAGAGCACAGCAGGCACACAGACACTAAGGAAGGCAAGAGCAGCGGCTGGGACATGAATCGACCTGAAATCCTTCATGCTTAGCGATGCTAAACTTGGCATAGCACTTACCTCAAAGACCTTAGTAAAGATTTAATTGAGACTGGATAGTTCACTGCTGATTGACTCAGCATAAGGAGTGTGCTGAACAACACGGGCACCTCCATCTGCTCTGTACACCAGGGCCAAGGCAACAGAGGTTACAGCTCAGGAGAGGTGCACAGGACTCCGGTATTTTGCACGCACTAATCTCTAGCTTGGAAAAATGTAATGATCTGCCTGTGTTAGCTACTATCTCAGGACTTGGTGCAGAGCTTGGATGACTATGGCAACAGCGTAAGGGTGCAGCACGAGTGGAAAGAGAACTGTATCCCTCAAAACCAGTAACAAACCCCAGAGTTTAGAAGACTGTATACAGTTCCCAGGATGCCTGCTGCTTTTCAAGTATTTCTGCATCTAGATACTGCAGGCAGTATTCCACAATCAGAGATGCAGAGGTGATAAGAGAACATTTGCTACCCTTTGCCTGGGACAATGCTGTTACATTGATTTCAACAAGTGGACACATTATTCCCTGCCCTGAACACACAGAAAGCAACTTCTGTTTCATGAAAGAAAGGTTAATCTGCTGGTTAATCTTCTCTGGTTTTGTTTTTATTGAAGCAGTAAAGGCTCTAATCTCAATAATACGATATTCCACCGAGTCACCTTAATTCTGTATTACTCCCTAATGATGTGCCATCACTTCTCTTTCAGATTTTCCCCTTCCTTATTTTGCACCACCATTCCAGAGAATGCCATGCCTCCATCCGTTCTCTAGACCCAGCTGTCATAACTGGAATAAACCAGCATTTGTTCACACCAAAACCTTGAAGAAAGTCCCTCAGCTCCAGCCAGAGCTCTGAGATGTCCCAAGCCACTCATTTCACCTCCACGCAGAGACACATACCTCAGCTGGGCACACCTCAGAATCATATCCCTACAGTGATTGTGTAACTGTCCAAATAACAACCGAGCTTGTCTCAGGAAACCCCCCCAATTCCTGCATCTCCATGACAATGAATACTATATCCTGAGTCACTGTGAATATGAAAAAAAAAGGGAAGAAACCCTTTAACAGCAAGGGGGAAAAGCATGTTAGAGTTAAGAAACTGGTAGAAACCCAAATGACTGTCACGTTTACAGAAGGGATGCTTTGCAGTCTGTAAACACCCCCTTAATTTTTAAAACATATTTAGATTTGTTTAAAGACTGCTTTTCTTCCCTCTTTTTGTTCCCTACTATATGTCTTTAAAAAGAAGGTACGTTCAACTACATTTAATCCCTTTAAATTACGGTAGAAATGGACCACACACATAATACTCGTTCTCATCTTCCAAGGGTTTCCCTTTGGGTTACCAGTTCTCTTGTTTATTTCCAACAACAAATAATCTGTACTGAAAACTCAAACATAATTTTACAAAAAGCACTTGAATCAGAAACATTTAGTCACAGCTCCCATCATTTCCAAAATTAGGTTATTTTAAGAAAAAGAGGCAGAGTCATCATCAAAGAAACACAGCCAGTACTTTGAAGCTTTAGAAAGAGTTTCCTTTAAGTCACAGGCACAGCAGCCACCAGGTATGACAGCGAGTGATACTAAACTGATGAGAAGTTTAATTCAGTGACCAGCATTAAAGGAGCTTACAGACTTATGCTCGGTTTTGTCACTTTCTAAGGGTTCAGGCATTTAACCAAGTGAATGCAAAGGTCGTTTGAGGTGGTTTAACCACGAGGTATAAGTGTGTCTGGTTATCTTGTTCACACAACCACCCTTTCTTAATACACCTTATAGAAATGCTTTCTCAAATATTTACCTCTTCGTATTGTAGGCTGTGTCTTGTGGTGTTTCTTCAAGCAAGGTTACGTAGCCCAGTGCACATGTGAGGATGAACAAGACTGTTAAGGTATGAGCTCTCCTACAATTCAGAAGAGAGAAAACTGACATCAGAAAGCAGAAAAACTTGCATCTTCGCTTCTCAGTAAGCCTGCCTTGAAGCAGTCAAGAATACTAAAAAAGTTTTATGTATTGTGCAGCAGAGAAAACAGCATTTATGTTGACACCAAATTTAGTTACGGGTCCACTGTGTGCCAGCACGGGACAGAAGCCTGCCACAAGAACAGGTCTGCCTCATGCTCCACCTGGTGCTTGGAGATAAGGAAGCTCTGGGCAAACATCAAGTGAACAACAGCAACTTGAGAATAAAACTAGCACCAACTCTGCTGACACCTACATGTGAAACCCTCCAGACTTCTCTCCTGGTTTGTCAGGTATATCCATGACTGAAGCCACAAAGCTCTCTTCCAAAGCCTATTAATAACAACTGCAGCAGACGAAACAGATCCTTGAGACCAAACATAAGGGAATTCAGGACAGACATAGCAATTACACATTACAAGAAACACCAGTCATTAAAAAAATTCACAAGGGCTGTAATTGTAAGAATTAGAGTGCTGCCTCCAGATGCCGTATTTCCAACAATTCTTAAGTTTGGTTTCATCTGGGACCTGGAGAGCAGAGACTGACAGAGGTTTGTGTCTACGTGAGGGGCTTCTCCCCAGGACACCGAAGTCAGCAAAGCTCCACAGTAAGGCTCAGTGGCAGTTCTCTGCTGCTACAACGTGCGGCCTTGCCAGCATGATGCACTGGTCCAGGCCAAGCGCTGCCAGTACATACGGAGACCCAACTCCTCGCTCCCGCATTCACCCAAGTCCTCCTGCTTATAGCAACAGAGGTGAAGCACCCAGGCCAAGCACTCAGCCAGGCCCAGGAGTTAAGAGACGACCTTACTGCAGCTCATTGACATCCATACACATAACACCTACTGATTATGACATGTAATACGCTTACATTACCCTGCCTGCATTATTTTTTAAATTAAAGTTGAAAATTCCTTTCCTAGTGAGAAGCCATTTATTGTTTTCAGTGGAAAACTCATCTGACCTCAGCTCAGAGCACAGCAAGCATGGTCATTTGAGAGCAAATTGTCACAAAGTTCTGGCTGAGAGAACTAAAAAAACCCTCTTAACACAAACAACATCACACAGACAACAATGCATCAAGCTTAGAGAACAGAAAAACTGTGACTGAAAGTGACAAGTACTGGCCCTCTTCACAATTTCTTTCTATACTTCACCACAATACTAGCTAGCATTACTTGTCCATCTTACAACAAAAGGCCAAAGTCTGTAAATGAATATTCAAATCCAGTGTACAATAAACCAGAGACCGAGGACTTCCAAGTCCACTGAGCTACCTTTAAACATCAAACCCAGCAATCTACCTAAAATTGCCCTGAAAGTGAAGGTAAGCATTATTTTGAGCTAGAATTTCATCCTGATCCAGAACACCACCACTTCTCTCAGCATCCTTTTAATCCCACAGGAAAACACATGCAATATACCTCATAAGCAGATGCAATCCTCTTCTGCCACTGCTAAAAAGGTGTTTGGCATTTAACACTATCCTTCCTCGCAGTCCAAAGGACACAGACTAACCAGCTCTGGGGAGGAGGAAAAAAAAAAAAAAAAAAAAGAAAAAAAGGAAAAAAAAGAGAAGGACCCACAAGTATTCTCAAAATTAGCAAGGAATCAACACTTTTAAAAAAAATAAAATTAATACACAGAGGCTTCACAGCAGCAAGCCTCCTGCTCGACAGGTGCATTTTCTCTTGGACTTGCCTCCCAGGATGCCAAATAAGAGGTGATTCAGACATCCCATACTTAACATTCATTTAACAGCCACGTGACTCCGGGCCTGTTTTGTAACCTACAGGAGTTAAAAAAAATAAATACAGCCCTCTGGAAGGAGGCAGTATAGTAGGCGATCTGATTCAATGCTTCATTCACTTACATTAGACCACAGTCTTGTTCACTGCATTTATGGATGTATAAAATTAATGTAAAACCAGCCTACAGTTTGATCACAGAGAAAGGTTATGTTTACTGCAAGGCTACATGTTATATTTTATGCCTTGTTTTATTCCTCACTTTCATGAAACCAGTATCTAAAAGGATACCAGAATCAATGTCTTCATCTTACCAGCTCAACACCTCTATGAAGACAACTAGGTTTTTTAATGCACTGTCTCATAAATTGCCAAAAAATTGTATTGGTGTGTCCTCATGAAGATAAACACATTGGGAAACTCCTCTACTACAGCAAGGTCTAGTTTCATTCCACAGGGAGTCTGCAGCAAAGTAAAGGGCCCGTGTTTGAGAGCTTCATGCAGCCTGCTTTCTGGTTAGTTCTGGTGCTGCATCAACAACTTGAAATCCAACAAGCTTCCCAGTCTAATGAGAAGAGGCTGGATATCTCATCATTTCCCTTTTAGCTCAGTTTTCCTGGCCAACTGATGCCAGATCCTCATGTAGCACATTTTGAAGATGGTTAGTCATGTAAACATATTTTTGGTCTAGCACAAAATCCAGAAACCAGGATGAAACGCTCCCCAGATCGGTTTGTCTTCTGGAAAGAGCAGATTGGCAGCTCTAAGCAGAAAACCAAACACAGCGACAGAGCAGTGACAGCTGTTAGAGGTAGCAGAGCATCATGCAAACCGACCTGTCCGAGCAAAGAAAAATGAAGCAAAACCAGATACACACTGTATCTTCCCATAGCTTGAGAGTGGAAAACCAAAACAATAAAATGGAGCTCCACAAAGATTTAATACAACAAAATATTAAGCACTCACAGCAGCCGGAAAACCAAACAGCATACAGAAGTACTTGTAAGAGTTAAGGTGGTCAGGATGAATTAAACTGCATAAAGAGGGATTATTTCAGTCTTCACATATGCCTTAAAGTTAATACAGCAAGAGGAAGAGAACAGAGTAAGAACATCCCTGGCAAGGGAAGCAACACATGAATTAGGCAGGAAGGCTTAAGTTCTCCCAGGCTGGAGCCTGAGCAGAGCAAAGCGAAGAGGGAAATTTTTTACAGAAGGAGTGGTGAGGTGCTGGAACAGGCTGCCCAGAGAGGGGGTGGATGCCCCATCCCTGGCAGTGTTCAAGGCCAGGTTGGATGGCGCCCTGGGCAACCTTGTGTAGATCCAGGCCTGAGGTTGGTGTCCTTGCCTGTGGCAGGGGGGTTGGAGCTCTATGATCCTTGGGGTCCCTTCCAACCCATGCCATTCAAGGGTTTGGGCACTACAAGAGGGGTACCAACTATAGCCAGTTCCAGGAGGGTTTATATGAAAAGCAGCACCTGAAGGTATATACCTACACACACATGTAAGGCCAGGAAGAACTCACAACAAAGCTGCAACATCAAGTAGCTTATTCATCTCCACTAGCATTTTTCAGTCTTTCTAATCTTGCATCTAGCCTCTTTCCTGCCTAAACACCAAGGCATTTAAGGGAAATAATTGAAATTTTGTTGGTATAAAAATATTTGCCCTGCTAATTTAGCAAAGCATCGAGTGAGAGAAGTTGAAGCAGCCCCACAGGCAGCATTGGGCAGGATACCTCCCCAGTGGGACCAGGGCTTTTCCAGGGAACAGAACTGTGTTCCACCTGAGCTTCTCTCATCCAGCCAATTTCGTCTTCTACCACACTTACAAACTGCGGGTTTTTCAAGTAAATTGCTATCAGAGTTTTTCGTTTCCAAACAGAATATATGACAGAAATTACCTAAGGAGAGCTTTGAAGCGTCTCTTTTTGGGGAAGATTTGGCTAGATCCGCTCCCTGGAAGGAAGGGAGGCAGGGATACCCCAGCAAAGAGGGCGGGCAATGGCCTCATTCAATTTCCAGCGTAAGTGAATAGGACCACACCCTGGGTATCCACTGCTTCCCATTAGCCTTCTTGTTTGTCACAAATGATGCAATAACTGCATGAAGAACAATAACAATCAATGAGAACACCACGCAAAAGTTTTATACAGTAATCTTATTGTCAGTTCTTGAAGCACAGTAAGATTCCAGAGAACAGCCAGCAAAATCTGCCTCTTTGGTTTAAAAAAATTATACTGCCGGGAAAAGAATCTGTCAGCAAAACCACCCAGTCCCACCTCAGCCTGTTGTCACTTTTTCGCAGAGGCATCTCTTTTTCTTGATTCCAAGTATTCTCTAAGAGAGATCTGAAGAGATCAATGAATGGCAGTGCACCCTACCCTCCATATGCCAACACAGCACCTGACACATGCTGGGAATTAGAAGAAAATATGACATAAAGTACAACAAATCTATTACTTCAACAGCAGTATAGCATTTGAGTTCTTGTAAAGAATAAGGTAAAGGAAAATACAACAAAAATGAGTAACAATTTAAAACAGAGCAATATTTTGACATTCAAAACCATAATTAACAGAGAAACAATCCTGCTTGGAGCTTTTAGAAACCCTTGACAAAAATACAACCTTGGTCATAATCTTGATAACGCAGCCAAAATCAGAGACAGGAAACTGAGATGTTCTGGTTGCAAAGTGCCAAAGCAAGCACTCGGGCCTCAACATCTCAAAACTGAGAGCTCAACCGCCCATCTGTGAAGTGACATCTCTCCCATCCGCCTAGGTCACAGAAAAATAATCAGTGGCAACCAAACCAAAGTACGTACTCCGTACGTGATGCTGTCTGAAAGCTCCAAGCATCTACCTGTGTAACACACAGAAACACAGCTCTTGGCTTTAAGCTGCACTTTTCTTTTGAAACTCTGGGAGATAATAAAAAAATACCTATTCTTAGAGCAGCAACAAGTCTCCAGGACATCTGTAAAGGTACATGACACTGATTAAATGTCTGTACATACTTGTGATGTTCCAAAATAGTAACGTTTGTTTTCCTTGCCCTAAGTCGGTGCCTTTCACAAAACAGTCACTCCAAAGCGAAGTACAATGACAGGGAATGGCAGAGAAACCCAAACAAAGGACATAAAAAGCAAAGCTTCAGCAAGTGAGTCGTGTTCCTTCAAATGAGAGGCAGAAAAGACACAGTCTCCATTCATCAGTTCCACTGAATTCACAAGCTCAGAGTTCCCAAAATGGTATGGTTTAAATATTATACATTTTTATAGATTCAAACCGATTGAAATCCTCGTTCCGGGTTTTGGGTTCAAACGGTTCCAACGAGACGGCGTGACTTTGCTTTACAGGTAACACACACTTTAAACGGGTCTTTTAAAACAATGGCAGTAAATGGGAAAGGGAAGAATGTGCCCTTACGCCAGGTTCAAACACATAAAAGCATGGAGCTGATTTTTCGGGTTGAGGATTTGTTTCCTAAGCTGCTGCAAAGCTCCAGCTTGATGAGCCAGAGTTCAAGTGCCCGCACGGAAGAAGTGGTCTGCAGAGGCCTCCTACCATCCCCACGTGCTCACCAACTCCTGCACGCAGGACACACCATTACACGGGAAGTGATTTCCCCAGGGTGAAACTAATCCCACATGCTCCTGGCATGCTGAGTCTTTTTGATTGCACCAGATACTGAGCCCTCACTCCTGTTGCTTGTGGTAGCAGGGTCCTGTCTTTGCACTCCCAAGGCACCTTAGGCTGAGTCCACCACAATTTCCCCCCAATCACCTTAAAACTCCTGGAGCATATTCAAAAAAAGAAAGGAAAAAAAAAAAACCCACACAAAATGGGAGATACAGAGAATTAAAACTAAGCCTAAAGCCCAGGTGGAGCATTAAACTCTCACAAGGTCTCTGCATAAAGATGTTTCTCTACACTTCCAGCTTATTTGAAGGAACTGTGCAATCCTTCCTTCCAGGAAAGGCGATTCTCAGGAGAGTGCCACCCCCCCATCTGCAACCCCAGTTAATGTGCCCAGACAGGGTTGCACAACTGCCTCCTGCACGTTCAAGCAACCGGACACTGCCAGGACATACCCACACACCGCAAAAGCACGGGCTGGGTGACACAGCAGTTGCCTGCTGCAAGATTCCTCTGTTTAAGTTAAGCAATGCACTTAAACTTTCAGAAGAGTGGATCAGGAAATACAGGACCTCAACAGGGCCCACCTGAAAGCAGCAAGCTTTTATAGTACGAAAAAACCCCACCCAGCAAACAGTGCAGCCTCACCTCAAGTTCTGGGGGCAGTTTTGGGTGCCACAGGACAAGAGGGACACAAAACTACTGAAGACTCCCCACAGGAAAGCAGTGAGAATGGGGAAGGGACTGGAGGGTAAGGCTTACGAGGACAGGCTGAAGGCCCTGGGGTTGTCCAGCCTGGAGGACACTGAAGGGAGATCCTATGGCAGTCTGTGGCTTCCTGTCTGGGGGAGTGAAGGGACAGCACTGACCTCTCTACTCTCTTTGGGGACCAGGGATAGAACCCGAGGGAACGGCATGAAGCTACACCAGGGGAGGTTTAGGCTGGATGTCAGGAAGAGGTTCTGTACTGAGAAGGGGGGGTCGGGCACTGGCACAGGCTCCCCAGGGAAGGAGTCACAGCCCTGAGCTGGGCTGAGGGCAAGAAGTGCCTGGACGATACCCCCAATGCCATGCTCTGATTGGGATGGGCTGTGTGGAGCCAGGGATTGGACTCCGTGATCCTTACAGGTCCCTGCCAGCTCAGGAGAGTCTGTGATTCTATGATTAAGTTTCTAACCAGCCTGAGGAATGTCGTCTTGGAAGTGCTGTCACCAGCCCTCAGAGAGGGTAAAAAAACCTTGTTAATGCAGAGATCTGTCCCCCTAACCTCTTTGGAGATAAATTACCATCGCTTCCTCCAGACAGCCTTTCAGAAAATCCCCCTGTTTATGAGAGATAAGAACCACGTGCAAGGAGTGGTTACATGATACTGTCAACATCAATCCTGTATTTCCAAACACGAGAGGAACATCCAGGCAGAGGCATCCACAGGCTGCCTTCTGCTGCAATTTCTCTGCTTTTGCACCAAACAGGCTGAATGAATTCCTACACAAGCTGTATTAGCCCACTGAGTCTTCTACCCCACTTTCCCCTCCACTTTTTTCCCCCTATTCTTTTTCTTTTTTAAACTTCCTGAGCTCCACAGATAGCTGCTGCTACTATGACCTCAATAACTAACATCATATTCACATGATGGCACTACAGAATTATTTAGCATGAGAGACAAAAAACCAGCAGCCAACACATGACATTAAAGCTAATTAAATTCAAATTAGAGTAAGGGTTAGTAAAAGCAATTAACCCATGAAGTCACCACATAATGCGGTGGCAAAGATTTATCTGGCACCTCCCAACACCTTCAAATCAAAAGTGGATGCTTTACCAGAAGATATGGTGAAATACTGCTAGTAACAGTTACAGAAATCAGGGCTAGCTCTGAAATTTTAGATCATACTCAAGATCTAACCAGATGATCCCAAACTGGAAACCCAAGACTGGGCTGGCATGAAAACACCACCACACCACCTTCCACTGCCTACTAGGAGGAAGAGGGCCATTTACTTTTAAAAAATTCTGCACACACCTACCATTTATTATTTCTTTTATTTATGGTAAATCAATTACAGAGTTTCACTTGGCTTTTTTGCTTCCCCACAGAAAGACACCCATCTCCTCTTTTTCTGGCTTTAAGTCTACTCAGGCATCAGTCAGGGTTACTGCTCACAGGTAACAAAGCCTAGCTTGTCAGATGCACAAAAAACAACAACACATCAGCACCAGCTCTTCTGCAGGCGATAGCAGCAAAGCCACAGAGGTGGTGTGGAAAGCTCTACATGGGGAGTATACACAAAACCAAGCAAACACGGTGGTTTTACTGCTGGCTCAGTAAAAATATCAGATTCACTGCGCTACACAATGTACCCAAAAAAAAATCAAAGTCAAAATCTCGGCCACAAAGAGTGCTTTGTTTGTATTCAGAAAGCTAATTCTGTGAGCAGACAGGCAAGAAACAATCAAAGGTGCTGGAAACAACAGCGACCCTGCTCACTAGAACAGCAGCTTGCCAGGCAGGCCTAGCAATTCCCAGCTCTCCCAAGTAGTCATGGGTGGGTTGAAATTAGTTTGGGGATAAAAGACACAGAGACCACCAAACATAAAGATTCTTCCCGTATCCTTTCCTTGACATTTTCCAATGACAAAAAGAGCTGTCAGGGTACTGACTGAGCAGGTTGCACAGCGTAATTAAACTACAGCATTTTCTAGCTTCGAGTTACTGAGACTGGATAAGCATCGGGGTATTAGACAGCACATAACTTGGCTTTCACAGTTTTTTGAAGATGTACAAAAAGTAGGCAGGCAGCTAGAAACAGTGACCTTTCCCAAGGATCACATTTACAGCGGTGAAGTCACCCTTGCAAACGGAATTACCTTACTTCTGGACCATGTCTACACGTCCCAAACTTCCAACTTCCCCCAAACCAAACAGGTCACAGGGATAACCTTATACACTCACTCCTGAACGTCAAGGAGAAAAAGTACTTTCCTCTTTTCCACGTGGGCAAAGACAGAGGGCACCTGCTCTCTTACATTTCCATTTTCTGTGACCACCTCTAACTGACAGCCCAAGGAGAGAACCAAGGGTCACAGAAAGAAAATCTTTCCACTGTATAATCTTTATCCTTGGCCACTGTTAAGA
Source organism: Laterallus jamaicensis coturniculus (assembly GCA_022605575.1). Lineage (NCBI taxonomy): Eukaryota > Metazoa > Chordata > Aves > Gruiformes > Rallidae > Laterallus > Laterallus jamaicensis. Next base: position 2,365,071 of record JAKCOX010000060.1, on the reverse strand, counting down.
ACTGAGTCATTACCAAGGGATACGCTAACGTACTCAAGCTTGTCACATGCAGGTCAAAAGCAAAGGTAGGAAAAACCTTCAAACTTTAACAAGCACTTAAATTCTTGGCTACCAGCGCAAGCAACACACTACTAGGGAAAATAAAACAAGTAGGTAAGTGAATTTCTGTGCTGCCCTCCCTGAAGGGACTAGCTGACAGAGACAAAGCCCCTTACAAGAACGGTGGCACATTTGGACTTTGAAAATAACATCTGCCCTGGACAAATGATCTACAGAGAGAGCCATGCTGTGGGCTGATGATCCCATACCAGCGGCAGGCTGCACATTGGCCCTGCCTCAGGAAAGCAGTATGACAGGGTGAGGTTATACAATAAAAACAGCAATAGGTGATTTTTAAGGCATCACAAAGCACCCATCAAGAGCCACCTTAGCTAGACAGTAAGAAAGCAACAGTTTTACCCATTTTCCATTTATAAGGCAGCACTTCTCCGCAGACCTTGGCAGGGTCCAGTTCTCCTTGCTCCGTCAGCCTACATGTGGCAACGCTGATGTGCTCTCCAGGGAAATACCTCTTGCCCTCAAGCCGTCGCTGCGACGTCAGGCTTCCACAGGGACCACCCTGTGATCCAGCAGCACCTGAGGGTCTCTTTGCAGCATGGACTGGCAGAAATATCACCTAGAGTCAGCAATATCAAGATCAACACCACCCCCCGCTCCACTGCCACCCAGATTGGCAGGGTGAGAGCCAAGCGCCCTCCCTCTTCTACTCCTGAATGTCAAACTCAAGCCAAATCATATCATCCTCAGCTCGTATTCCAAACAAGGGACTTCAATGTCAACCTGACTTCCCTCATCAAATAGAACATGCGTTTAACACACAGAGGAAGACTCTGGATGTACACACATGTGTGCTCAAGCAGATTTCTGGACCAACTCCAGAAAAGACGGGATTCACAAGCACTTTTCTAGGTACAAACACATCTTTTCCCACCAAGACCGAATTTAACAGAAGACTGCCTGTCCCCACTGCCCTAGCACACACCGTCAGGTTTATCTGCGCCAGTTACCCGGACCAAAGCCACAGGAAATACCTGACCAGCAGAACTGTGCGATAACAACTCCAGTTCAGGATTACAGGGCAGAGCACGGACAGAAAAGGCCTGTCCCAGAGGGAGGGAGACGAAGCAGGTGGCGTTCACATAAAAGACAGACCCACCGGGATGAGCGAGGTTAGCCGATGGACGGTAGGTCCTCCTCCCAAGCGCCCAGCCGGCGTGTGGGCTAGCGGCGAGGGCGGGAAGAGCGTCCCGCGGCCAGCAGCCGGCCCCAACCTCTGCCCAAGTGCCGGACCACGGTAACTAACGGCACGGCGACACCAGAAAAAAAGCCTTCAGGCGCAGCCCAGGGTTTCGCAATGCCAGCACCGCTATATCCCGCCGGGAAGCCGGAGGCAGCCGAACCGCCGGTATCTCTCCCTTTCCTTCCTTCGCTCCTCAAGCCGGCCACCCACCCACCCGCCCGCCCGCTCCACGCGGAGCCGCTGCCCGGCATGACAAGCGGTGCCTCCCGCCAGCGGCGCTGGAGGAGTTCAACGCCCGGCGCGGGGGGGGGGGGGAAACGGCAGCTCGGGGCGCAGGCCCGCTCGGCACGGAGCGCCGCGCGGAGCCGGGCGGGCGGCGCAGGGTCCCGGCCGGGCCTGGGCGCGAGGCGACGGCGGCTCTCACCAGAAGAAGGTGTTGGTGCCGTCGTCGTACACCTCGGACTCGGTGCTGCGGCGCAGGCCGGGGCCGTCCCTCTCGGCGCCGTGCGGCGGGGGCCGCTCCACCGCCGCACCGGGGGCGCCGCCGTTGGGCTGCGGAGGCGGCGGCGGCGGCTGCTCCTCCAGGGCGGTCTTACCCGGGGCCCCGCTGTGGCCCCGCCGCTCGCCGCGTTTCATGGCGGCACCGGCCGCGCACAGGGGGAAGGGGGGGGGAAGAGGGCGCGCGAAGCGACCCCACGCTCGCGCCCCACCGCCGGACTCGTGGCGCGAGGGGGGAGGCGGAGCGAGAAGACGGGACACGCCCCCCCCGACGCGATCTCACGTAGGCGCAGAGCGCGCAGCGCCCTCGCGCGCCCGGCGCAGGCGCAGAGCGCTCCCCGGGGACGGGAGGGAGGGAGGCAGGGCGTCTCCCGTTGCCGTGGTAACCAACCGCCCGCTCGCTCCGCCTGCCCACAGCCCGCCGCGCCCACGGGGGGGGACCTGGCCGTCCCTCAGGAGAGATCCCTGCCGTCCCCTGTCCCTCGGGAGCAACACGGCCGTCCCCCGTCCATGACACAGGCTGCCACCCCCCCCCAAGACGCGGCCGCCTCCCTCGGGCCTCTGCCCCGCGCGGACCCCGTGGCCTCCCGTTGCCCGGTCCCGCCCGGAGCCGCCGTGAAAGCCCCCCGGGGCCAGAGCCCCAGCCCCGAGGAAGAGCATCCTCAGCATCACTGCTCCCACCGGGCTGCGGCGTCGTGCCGGTGGGTGCCCAAGGTGTGGGGGCTGCCTAGGGCTCAGGTGGGTGCTGAGAAATGTCTTCGAGGGGAGCAGCAGGCACTGGCACTTTGGCATCCCGTGGAGGGAAGAAGGGAGCAAAATCCTGACTAAAGTGCAGTCTGCTAAGAAGGGAGGTGGGGGGGAAGGTGCTTTAAGATCTGGCCACAGTTCTCATCACCTGCCTGGTGTCACTGGGGGTGCATGGCAGTGTCATCAATCAGAGAGTTTTCTGTCCTTTATTCCATGTTGGGTCTGTTTTGCATGGTGCTGATTGTGGAATGATCTCTCCCTGTCCTTATCTCCACTCCTGAGCATCCCAATATCTATTTTCTCCCCTGTCAGCTGAAAAGGAGAGAGATAGACCAACTTTGGTGGGTGTTTGCCTCCAGCCAGGAGAAACCACCACAATTAGGATTACCACTGCCTGCCAAGAAACACACACGTGGGACTCAGCCCTAACACCTACCAGGTTCATCAGGCTGCCAACACCTATCCAGCACCTCCACCTTCTGTCACAGCTTGCCTTCCCTCTCCTTTCCCAGTAGCAGGTAGTGTTCAAGCCTTACACACATTTTCCTCAGCCCATTTCATTTTCCCAAGACACTTCTATCTCCCTTTTGATAGATACCTTCAAAATCAAGACACAAAAAGTCCTACATGTTTTTCTCCTTTCTTTTTCTTTTCTTCCTTTTACGCTATTTTATTTTCTCCACTCCTTAAACAAACTGAACTGCCACTCCCTGTGGTGCCTAAGGACATCCTTAGTGCTGGGCTCTCACAGGAACAAGCAGCCAGCTCCTTCACTGTGGCAACAACATACCTGGGCAGGATGAAGTACCTCTGCTTTGGCTCAGCTCAGCCTGTGACACAGAGGTGCTTTGGGAAAACACAGCCCCACTCACCAGAAAACTGGGTTTTGCTGCCAAAAAACCCACCCAAACAACCTCTCCTGGAGGACTTCTTTTACGTCCTTCTAGCCAGAGACACAGGAAGGCAATACCCTTTAAACTCTTCTCTCACCAACAAGAATCCAAGGCCCTGGGGATCAAAAGGAGCAGGTAAATATTTGAGCCCCATCCTCAACCAGGGATGCTCGTGTGCAGGGCAGGGCAGCCTCCACGCACTTGGAGGAGCAGCTCCCAGTCCGGAAACACCGAGTGAAGTAGTTTGGTACAGGAAAGCATTACCATGAAACGATCACCTCTACATCCAACCAGGATTAATAATAGGTCAAGGGCTCCAGGTCAGAATCACAGAATCACAGAAATTTTGGGGTTGGAAGGGACCTCCAGAGATAGGAGGGGGGGTCCAATCCCCTTGCCAAAGCAGGGTCCCTAGGACAGGTCGCACAGGTCAGTGTCCAGACAGATAGGGCTTGAATATCTCCAGAGAAGGAGACTCCACACCCCCCTTGGGCAGCCTGTGCCAGGGCTCTGTCACCCTCACCAGGAAGAAGTTCTTCCACATATTGGTGAGGAACTTCCTGTGCTCCAGCTTGAGGCCATCGCCCCTTGTCCTGTCCCCACAGAGCAGTGAGAAGAGGCTGGCCATTTCCCCCTGTGTCCCACACTTCAGATATTGATAACCATTGATCAGATCCCCTCTCAGGCTTCTTTTCTCAAGGACACCGGGAAAGCTTCCATGCCAACGCACTCCAAGTGGGTCAAACCCCTGCTTGGAGTGGCTGGGGCCTCTCAGGCTGATGCGATACTGCGATGGGTGGATTAGGATGGCAACGAACAGCAGAGGGTGATAACATCCTTAATAACTCCAGCCACTCGTTGCGGTCGCAATACCTCAGCACACATGTGATGCAGGGCTGCACTACACTCCACATCTTAAGCCAATTTTCCACCAGTAGACCAGCTGGTACATCATCTCCCTCCCTGATTTAGGTTTCCCTGCTGCTGTCAGCACTGGCCCCCCCCAAAAATAAACACTGGGACAGTGGGTTGCAGGAGGGGGCCCGGGAAGGAAAGAGATGCAAGAGGAGCCCATCAGTTTGATCACCAGCCACACTGCCAAGGGGACAAAGCTTGCTCTGGCAAAGCCAAGGGCCCCACAACAGAAGAGGAAAAAGCAAACCATCCTATCCGAGTGCCACAAGAGGTGCAGGGGGTTGGACACCTTGGACAATGTCAGGGAAGACAGCAGGCCTGCTAGTGGCCTACCGCTCTTCTCCCAAGATTTAGGCCGTGACAATATTCTTCTGTTCCCATGAGACAGGAAAAGTTACTCATGCTGAGAGGATCCTAATAATCACATTCTCGAAACACAGAGGCCTTGTTGATAGGGGTACAGGCTGCCCTAAACCAAGAAGCAGTTATTGGAAGGTATTTGGGAGTAACAGAACATGTTAGGAACCAACCATAAGAAGAGGTTCAAAACAGCAGGTGTGCAGATAATTTTAGACATCAAAGGTAAACTAACAATATTTAGCTATAAGATAGGTTTATCAGAACTCATTGTAATTACTAACCAATCAATATGGTGTGAACAGTGTGTGTAACCAATTAGCAGGTTTATAGCTTGCCACGTTTGCAGTAATAAAGGTATATAATCTGTGTGATTTCACCTAATAAAATAGCTTCACCTAAAAATTCATATCGAATTGCGTGCTGCTGTCTAGCGGTCACCACAGGACAAAACCCATCTGCAAGCTCAGGCCTGTTTTTCCCTCAGGCTAGTACAGCCCTCCAGTGTTTGGGACTGCTGCTGGATGCCCCCTTTCTATGAGCTGGCCCATCCGGAGAGTGAAGTACTCCCATTCCTCCTCAGAGAATGGGACAGCCATGGCGTGATCATCCCACCTCCCCATAACCTCGTTTCCACTGAACCCAGCAGCGGTCAGAGTGCAGAGATCCTCAGTCTCCTGTCAGGAGCCATGGAAAGCTCTGTGGATCCTGTCACCAGGCTTCACTCTCTCCCCAGGTAAACACACCCACATTCCCCAATGCCCATGAGAGCCAGGGGGCAGTTTTCCCCGCTCTGGGTCTCCTCGGGGAGCTCCAGCCTCAACTCTTTCTCAACTTCGCTGATTGGAAAGCAGCAGCTGAAGCACTAACCACTCCACGGGAAATCGCATCTGCTTACAAATGAGCAGGGGGGGCAGAGAGCAGAAGGGCTCTGCGCTTCAGAGGGACACTCAGACACACACTGATGGTTGCCCAGGAGGGAGGTGACGCTGGTCCTTACTGCCATGCCTGTGGTTGGTGCTACCAAACCCTGCCAACCCTCATGCAACAGCACTCTTGCGCATGGAGGAGCAGTGCACGACTCCTGGTGCTGCATCTCAAGGTGGGAAGAAAGGAATTCTCCACCTCTGCCCAGCCCTTCTAGGCCAGCCGGTTCTCTTGGCAGGGTTTCTGAACACGTAGAGAATTCAATGGGGTGGAGAGCAAACCAGACCCCTGTCCCAGGGAGCAAGGGGGCTGCATTCAAGAGGGGAAAACATGGAGAGGAGCCTGCCTCGTTTCTTTTCCCCATCCCAACTGTTAACAACCTCACGCCTTCCTATCCGCTGCCAAAGGCTGTGCTGCTCCCATCCCCTGCCTCTCCCACCAGCCCAAATCCCCAGAACCTCGCTGGTGCCGCACCGCTCCGATTTACTGTCTCATTTTTGGTCAAGTGCTTTTCCCATCCTTGTAAGAAAGGGTTTAACCCTTTCTGGCGCTTCTGCTAACACTTCCTTCCTCCTCTCGTCCCCTGTCCATGACACCTCTTTGAGGATGGCCATGGGATACGGCAAGCAGCGCTGGCACCGGGAGGCATGGAGGAAGAAGCCAAGGGTGGTAGGGCAGAGGAGCTGGCAGGAGGAACTAGTCGGGGTTACCTGCTGCTAATGCTGCTGGGCGGTGCTGGGCTTGCCGCTCCTCAGAGCGAGGGTGAAGGGCAGCTCCCTCACCTCCTCCTCGCTATCTGCCTGCTGCCAGGCAGAGGCAGCTCCCTGTCGGGGCAGGCGAGAGTCCCACACGGAAGTCAAGTCCCTGCTCTGCTCACACGAGACCTCGGGCAAAGGAGCTGGGGAAGGAAACCGCACTCGGCGAGAAAGCCCGGAGCCTAGCAGCTCAGCCAGCAGGCAGCCTCATCTGCCCCAGGGACGGCTCCTCAGAGACCTGCCCGGAGGAGCGCCAGGAGGACAGAGAAAAGCTCTCCACCTCACCATGCAGGTAGGAAACAGAAACCACTTGCCAGAGGAGACTTTTCAGCACCCCTGAGCCACCTGCAGAGACACGGGACGCTCCTTGCTCTGAGCTCTACTGCTCGGGTGCTTTCAACCCTTGTAGCACTCAGACGTCCTCCAGCACTCCAGTTCCTCTTCCCAGCCAGCAACCCCATTCCTGCTGCGAAAGCGCAGCTGGGAAACAGAAGGGCTGCTGAGTCCACAGTTCCCTGCGACCAGGCAGTGAGGCAGAGCAGAGCCCCAGGTACCACCCCGAGGTGCACCAGGGTCCAGGCGGTAGGGAGCATGCATGGCCTTAGATGCCAGCACTGGAGTTCAGAGGTGTCAGGGCACAGACCAGAGAAGGATGGTTTGGTTTAGACCAAGACCAGGTCTTTCTAATGCATAAACCCAGGAAAAGGCAGGGCTTATCACTCCCAAGGGAAGCCCTAGGGGTTTCAGCAGCACCTGAACGTCAGTGATGGGTGCAGGGGAGGGGGAGCTCTGAGCATTGGTTTCTCTAGCTTGGAAGAAAATATGCGTTTCTCTGCCACTCAACAAGCCAGGCAGATGCTCAGGATTGGGTCCGCCAGGAGATCGATGGGTGTCCAATGCCTGCTTGATCAGAGGCAGTTGCACTTCTTAGGAAACTGGGAGGCAAGTGGAAGTGCTCCAAGGGAAGCATTCAACAGAAACATCCTCCAGATAAGAGCGGGTTTGATCATCTCAGTGTGGGTGATGGGAAACACCCAAGCCCTCACCAGTCCATGATTAGAAAGGAAAACAAGGATGCCGGATCCTATCCGGGTCTCGTGCCTGAGTTACTCACACCAGCGACTACACCACCAGCCTGAGGGGTCTCTCACCAGTGCTCTAAAGGACCCAGAAACCTTGCACAGGGCACAGCTCACAATGGGGGACAGGTGCAATCTGGGGCGCAGGGCTCCGTTTTACACCGAAATTACTTTTCCTTTTCCTTCACCTTGGCACAGCACGGCTTGACTCCGCTCTGGTTCTGGAGCAGGAAAGAACTGAACAGGCATAATCCTCCTTGATAGCAGGGATTAGAGTCCAGGGTTTAGGCCACAGAGCCAAGGTGGCTGCTCCGACTGCCTCATGCTACCAGAGTAAAGCAGGCATAGCCGGATGGCGTCACTAGTTCCCGGGACAAAAAAAACCACAGGCGTGATCTGAAACCACTGCCTTCTGTGGCGGTCCCTGTGCATGAGCCACATCCAGCCCCCAAAGCAGGCTGGGCTCTTGCAGCACGGAGCCAGTGGCTGGGGCTTAAAGCCTGGATGCCAACAGCCCCAGCCATGAACGAAACTTGCCGAAACACCACTCTTCCATCGTCATGAGTTTGCAAATCCCCCTCTCCAGCTGAATCTTCATCACTTGCCGCTCCAGACTGTGAGCGGGCTGTGCTAATCTGTAAATAATTCCCAAATTAACTCCTCCCTGCTTTTTGGCCCGATGCAGAGGCGCTCGCCGCACCTGCAAGAGCAGGTATTGGTGGTAAATTGTGTCGCCATGGGAACGCAGAGAAAAGCCTGCCACCATGACAGCCAGCATCCTTATGGAGGTGCGCTGTGCAGGTGGCTGAGGAGCATCCCCACTGCTCTGGGGAACCTGGCTGGAGGATGAGAAAGCAAAGAGTACCTCCCGGGCCCAAAACTGGTGCTTGCTGTTCCAGGCAGGAGCAGAAGCAGAGGCAGGATCCAGCCACATGGGTCTGAGACCAGCAACGCTGCAACTGGGTGTGCTGGTGGGGAAGGATGCTCTGGTGAAGCTCTGCAGGCTCAATCCCAAGCCTTTTGTGAGGTGGAGGCTCTGATGCATATGCAGGGGTCTGTGGGCTTCTGATACTCCAGCCCCCCCAGCCCAAGCCCCACAGCTGGGTAGGTCCCACTTGAGAGTAGGCCTTGGCCATCCCATCAGCCTCCTCCCCAGGAAGGCACGTGCTAGTTGGGATGCTGAGGATGCTGTGCAGGGGACTCTGCCTGCAGATGGAGGGGAGTGCCTGGGAACACTAGCGGTGATGCTGGCAGGTCCATTCCTCTCATCCTGAGCTCTGTAGGGGTCACTGAGGCCAGCAGACCCTCCCCAGCAGGCAACCTTGACCGGGATGACATGACTTGCACAGAGGAGGTGCCAGCCAAGCACCGTGCCAGCATCAGGGCATCACAAAGGGCAGAGCCCTGGCGGAACACCTGCTCACTCCCTGCTCCCAGAGAGGGGCTCTCACCTGGTGAGCAGGGCAGCACCAGTGAGCCGCTTGCCCACCCTGAGCCCACTGCTCAGGGCTGTGATGGAGTAGGGCACAGCACCACAACCCCTCTCTGCCCCTTGGCCTGAACTGGGGTACTGCAGCAGCAGGAGGTGCTGGTCCTCCCCATGACAGCATCCCAGGGAGGGCATCCCTCTGCTCAAGCCTTCGTGCTTTGGCTTCCTGGGGTCTCTCGCTCCGTGGCCCTTTTGCTTCAGGGGGCGCCAGACCCCAGCTCTGTGCAGGATGATCTGGCAGAGCATTCTGCCCTCTTCTCAACTTGGTCCCTCCTGCTTCCCTGGCCCCATCCCTCAGGGAAACCTTGGGATCCAGATCTTACATCAGGGCATGGTTGCAGCACCGCTGTCGCTCCACTCCCAAGATTACACCTGGATGAACTTGTCTGGCCGGACGTTGTTTCGGGTCACATCATTTTTGGTGGCAATACTGTCTGACAATATCCCCGTGCCCTGGCAGCTCCTGGCTGTGTCACTGTGCCCTCAGGAATGTCAGCATAACTCTTTGTGGGGCTGCACCGCGAGGTGCATCAGAGAACTGCAAGAAACCCCCCCAGTATGCTGGGTTAAAGACAGGATCTGTTCCCTGCCCCATCACAGCACGGCCAGTATCGCTGAAGGCTGTGTTCAAGTCGTGCCTGCCAGCATGTGAGGTCTGGCACACCCCTGGCCATCCCGCCAGAGACTGGACAGACTAATACCCTCTACAGGCTGTGACCATGTCAGGGATGCTGGGCACGGAGTACAGGTACAACGTGGCTTGACACCAACCTGCTCCAATTCCAGGCGCACACTGGGTCCAGGCCACTCAAGGGTGCTCACTGCGGCACCCACAGGGCTGGGAAATCACAGTGGGCAGAGGGCAGCTGCTTCCACATGGACCCCTCATCACTTTGCACAGCCCCGGAGTGGCACAGCTGCAGCACCTGAGAGTAACCAGGCTGAAACAGTGAATAGGAGCTGCAGCCCTTCTCTTCAGTGCCTAACAGTAGTGCCCAGGAGGGGACCGGGCAGAAGCGGCTCATTGTTCCTACTCTGTCCCTTGGCACCCAAAGTGCTTTCCAATGACTCACTTTTCCCCTACTTTGCTGCAGGACTGTCTGTGCCTCCCTTCTCCCTTCCCTGCCCTCATTGAAAAGCCAACAGCGCCGAGCTGCAAGGAACAACCAGGTTTCCCCCTCCCATCTGCAACCCCCGAGTCCCATAAACAGGGCGTTTTACGGGAGCTCCTGAGGAGGCTGCACATGCTCAGGGAGCCACAGTCTCCCCCCAGATCCTGGAGGCATACCTGGCTTGGGAAGACCTGAGCTGGGACCAGGGGCACATGGAAGAAGGCTTCAGACACCTGGCTCCCTGGCATCTCTCTGTGGCTGCTGGAAGGGGAGATCCAGGCCCGCTGGTTCCCAACCTTTTGTTGTGACGTAGTTTTATCTACGTGGGCTCCGTCCAAACGTTTGCAGGGAGAGGTTTGCTCTGTGCATCTGTGCCTGGATGCAGGATCTCCCAGTGAGCCTGCTGAAGCCTTCACTGGTTTTTTTCCTTATGCAGGATGAAATTCTGTTGACTCCCTGGCGGGATTATCCTATGGAAGATACAGACACAGCTGCGCCCTGGGTAAGCTTCACTCCCCCTGCACCCAGAGCCAGGTCAGCTCCAAAGACACTGCTGCCTCAGTTTCCCCATCCATATCCTCCTGCTTCCCCCTCCACAGTTCCCAGTAACCCTCTGCACAGTCATGATGAAGGTCCAAACCTCTGAGAGCTTGGAGCCAGGATGGGGTGAGCTCTTGGTTTCCCACTCCCTTAAATTCCCTGGTGTTTTCCCTGGGCAGGATGAAGAGAAGTGGGATTTTGTCCTGGTAAGCAACATCCATGAAGTGGGCAGCAGGGAAGAGATAAAGAGGAAGAAGTTCCTGGATGAGCTGAGCAAGAAGGGCTTCACCATCAAGGTGAGGGGCTGGAGCATGAAAAGGCAGAGGATGCTTGGCTGTCCTGTGGTACCCATCCAGGTCTGGGCTCCTGCACCCCAGGAGATGGGAGAGACCTGGACCATGAGCTGATCTCGCTGTCAGTGCTGGGAAATAAGTTGCTTGTGCAGCCAGGAGACCCCAGCCCGAGGACTCGCATGGCGCCAGGATTCATGTGGCTCCCAGCCCCTCCCTGCCCACTGGCTCTGCCAGTGTCCCTCTAACAGCCCTTCTTTTCTACCCATTAGAAAATTGAGGACAAGCAGCTATATTATGGAGTACGTGCCCCAAAAGAGATCTTTCAGAAGTATCAGTGGCTCCTGAGGAACCCTGACAGCAGGCCACAGAACCCTGACAACCATCAGGATGTTCCAGTGACCACCCGGTGGGTGCTGAGTCGGGCTGCTGACTTCCAGCATCACACACTCACTGTTCTCTGCTCCACCTCATGCAAAGTTACCAGCTCCCTGTTGTTTCCAGCCTGTTCCCCATTCCTTCCCCCCTTCCTTCTCCTGATTTCAGTGCACACCTCCTCCCTTCTTTCCCTCCCCTGCTTCCCAGGGCCACACCACACACACCTGGATGCCCGGAGCAGCTTTTAACCCCAGTTTCTCCTTGCTCAGGATACGGATCGTGAACTTCATCCTGCAGAACACAACAACGCCTGACCTTGGTAAGGGAATGGGGCCAGGAGGGATGATGCTCAGCCTGGACCTGCAGCAAGGCTCCTGCCCTGTGGTGGGCATGGGTGTCCCAGCACCTTACCACCCTGGGGAGGATGCAGAAGTGGGGAGAAAGCCAGGGAGCAGCTTGGTCAAGGAAGTTTGCTGCTGGGGAGATTGGGACTGCAAGGACCATCCCACCACTCTCCGTCCCCAACCCCGTCACTGCAGCTGCCTGCTGCTATCCTGTGTCCCCAGGAGAGCTCATCCCTCTGTGACACCTCAGGAGGAGCAGGGCAGCGTGGCATGCCAGCTTTTCAGATCAGTCTTTAATAGGAACCCTTCCCGGGGAGAGGAAAGGCCCTGGCACAGGGTGCCCAGAGAAGCTGGGGCTGCCACGGGATCCCTGGCAGGGTTCAAAGCCAGGTTGGATGGGGCTCTGAGCACCCCGGGCTGGGGGGAGAGGGGAGGGTGTCCCTGCCCATGGCAGGGGTGCTATTGGCAGGTCTGAGGGCCCTTCCCACCAAACTTGTCCATGATTCTAGCTGTCTCCAAGGTCCTGCTCAGCTGGCTGGCTCCCAGGGCCAGCCACAAGGTAGCCTGCGGCAGCCCAGTAGAGCCACACGAATTAGTACTGATCCCTTTCCTGCAGCTCAGCCTCTCCCAGGCAGGGATTTTTGGTTTTGGTTCCTCCCCTCCCCCACCAAAAAAAACCAAAAAAAAAAAAAAAGGCCTCAGGAAAGGTTTGAGGTGATTCTGGCTGTCGAGGAGCATGAGCAATCCTCACGAACCACTAATCCTCTCCAGTCACTAATCTCCTCCGTTCTGCTCTGCCACCAGAGAAGCTGCCAGACCTGATCAAGAAGAAAGTCTTCAAGACAGCGTTTCCCCTGCACGAGGTGAGGCTGAGCTTATGGGTGTCTGGGGGGAAAAGAAGAGCAAGACAGGGTGGGAGGAGAGCTTTGGGTGATGGGGGCTGCACTAGGATCTCTGTGGATGGAGCTGGGCTGGGCATCAGGGCTGCCCGAACACCCTACCAACCTCTCTCTGCTTTCCAGAAAGAAGGGGTCTGGGAGAACCTAGACAAGAACTGGGCCCGCTGGGGGGACATATTTCACTCCCAGCCGATTGAGGACATCAGGTAATGCGGGCAGATGAGGCACATCAGATCCGTCTAACCAAGAGGCCCCTTCCTGAACCCCCGAGGACTTTACAGAATCAGAATTGTAGGGGTTGGGAGGGACCTCAAAAGGTCATCAGGTCCAAACCCCCATCTATATGGGTCACCAGGATCCTGTGCTTCCTTCTAAATCATTAGCTCCAACCTGGCTTTTCTCACAAGCACCAGGCTGCTTCTGAAGCCTGTAAGGCCCTTACTGACGGCTGTCCCCACAGCATCTGCCTCTTTGGCATCACAAAACAGCCCCCACACTGGCACGGGGCTTAATTACCCCGTTTCATTTTCAACCACACCCCAAGCCTGGCGTGTCTCAAACCGCTTGGTAAGACACAGGTGGCAGCTCAATCTCCCCACCCTCCCAGCCCTCTGAGCTGCTGCACGTCATCCTGGCCAGGCAGGCAGCTCCCCTCAAGTGAGACTCTGGGGTCCCTCAGTGGAATGGCAGCAGTGGTGCTTTGGGACTGGTCATATGGCATGGGCATCCACAGGATCTGCTCTCCCTGTGGCATGTCAGCCAAGGGGGGAGCAGGGGGGGGGCAAGCCAAAAAAGAAATATAAATCTCGCTCTGTAGTTTGCATCAGCCACGAGATTGACCAAGAACAGGAGAAGCCCCTGCAGGATAGCGTGCCTGACACCACCCCAAGCCAGTCAGCCCCCCCTCAGCCCCCGTTGCTCCCCATCCTGTGCCCACTCCTCAGCCTGAGCTGCGCCCTCAGCATGTTTTTGCTGCATGGTCCCACAGCGATGCCCATGACGCACTCTGCGGTCAGTGCACAGGCAGAGCCAGCCATGACCCCCTGTGCATCCCACTGCCAGCATCCCACTGCCGGCATCCCTGGGGAAATGCTGCACAGTGGTAGTTCCCCCAGACCCTCTGCTTCATCCAGCTGGGCAACCAGATGCCAACTGAGCCCCCAACACATGGGGACTCCTCCTGCAGCAATACCCCTTGGGGGCTGGAAGAACATCCCCCAGTGCTCCCTATCAAGGGGTCCCTCCCAATGATCTCACGCTGCCTCTCACCTTCCCTAAAGGTGCTATTTCGGTGAGAAGGTGGCCCTGTACTTTGCCTGGCTGGGCTGGTACACCTGCCTGCTGGCCATCGCCGCGCTGGCTGGACTGGTGGTCTTCGTGGCTGGGATTACTGTTTTCAGCTCCGGCCAGGTGAGGTAAGGAGCACCGGCTGGGAACACTGCATGGGAACACCCCCTTCCCGAGCATCCGCTACACAGGTGGCTCTGAGCCAGGTACTCCCCTCCACTCCCCTCTGCTCCCTGCTCTAGCAAGGAGATCTGTGAGGCCAGCACCACCATCATGTGCCCACTCTGCGACCAGAAGTGCCCGTTCTGGCTGCTCTCTGATACTTGCACCTATGCCAAGGTAGGCAGCCCCTTCTGAGACCCTCAAAGCAAAGGACAGGGAGACACCCCCCAACCTGCGCTGCTCCCACCCCAGCAAACTGGGGAAACCCCCACTAACCTGTATCATGTGGGTGCGGCGCAGCACCCACATCACCACCAACGAATTCAGGGCCAGAGTCTGTCCCCTTCACCACTTTGCATCCTGCAGCGTCTTCACCCACCTCAGGGTGGGGGGACCACAGTGGCGAGAGGACCGTTGAGACCTCTCCCCAGATCCCCGGGGTGCTGCAGCCTCCACAACCTGCAACCCCATCACACTCTTCCTTGGTCTTCTCCAGATCACTCACATGATTGACAACGAGGGGACAGTTTTGTTTGCCATGTTCATGGCAATCTGGGGTAGGTGGCAACATCCTGGTGCCACAAACGGCAGCTTGGATGAGGGGGGCAGCCTGCTGCAGCTTGGGGGGCTGGGTGTGGGGGTGGGTGGAGGGAACAGGACACCACACTACTTCACCCTTCAGGGGCAACTCAGTCCCACTCGTCTCTTCTTCCAGGGCCATCAGACCCCCTTCCAGACAAAATCCCCCCTTGCAACCCCCTTAATCTCCCCAAACGCCCCTTACCCACCCTGCCTGAGAGCTTCTATTCCTTCCCCAGCACACCCTCCTGCAGAGACCCCACGCCCTGCTCTGGCTGGGCTTGCCTAGCAGCTGCACACCCAGAGCTGCTGACATGGCTGCAGGTCTCCTCACAGGCAGTCCAGGTTGCTTGGCGGCCAGGCTGGATAGTCCCATGGGATGGAGGGGTGACTTGGTCTCCAACACTTGTCCCCAAGCATCACTGTGGTCCTTCCTTCCCTCCACAGCTACCGTGTTCCTAGAGCTGTGGAAGAGGAAGAGGGCCACTGTGGTCACCAACTGGGACCTGTACAGGTGGGATGAGGAAGAGGTGAGGATGCCATTTTCCCTCATGCCTCCCTCCTCAGGGCAGCAGTCCCTTGGATGTGTGACCGACAGAAAAGTTCATCACATGGCCCCCCGCCCAGCTTGGTGCTCTGCACATGTATACGTCTGACAGGGACACCAACAAGCAGCAAAGCCAACACCTGTCAGGCCTGGGGGAGCCCTGGGAGAGGCAGAGCCCTCCAGAGAGGCAAGCAGATACAAGTCACCGCTCCACACAGCTAGTCACCTCTCTGGCTGCACAAGGCCATGAACCCAATGTTACGGCCTCAAGCTGGAGCACAGGGAGTTCCACACCAATATGCAGAACTTCTTCCCAGTGAGGGTGACAGAGCCCTGGGACAGGCTGCCCAGGAGGGTTGTGGAGTCTCCTTCTCTAGAGATATTCAAGCCCTGTCTGTCCTCTGCGATGTGTCCTAGGGAACCTGCTTTGGCAGGGGGTTGGACTCAATAGTTTCTGGAGGTCCCTTCCAACCCCAAAAATTCTGTGATTAGCCATACTGTGGTGGGGTGGGTTGGGTGTTCAGCCCTGCCCTTTTCTGATGGTGGTCATCCCATATGCCCATTAGCATAATGATCCCAGGACTTCCCACCAGCCAGGTACAGTTCTGCTGATCCTTTCTTCCCCATTTTCTGACTTTTTAAAAATTTTTTTAAGGAGGAGCTGGCTCTGGAGCTGATCAATAACTTGCAGCATGAACCCCAGAAGTACCAGCACTCCTACTTACGCAGCACCATCGTACTCCTCATGGTTCTGGTGATGGTATGTACCAGGGTCACCACAGGAAGATCTGGTTTAAGGGAACATGGGCTTTCCCCCTTCCCACCCTACTCTGCTGCAAGACCAGCACCTCACTGTGTCCTACTGCTGAGGCAAAGGCAGAAACCAGGTCGTCAGGGCAGGTCTGAGCCCATCATGAGGAACCAGGGGCCTCTCTGCTCTCACACCTTTCTGTGCTGATGGGAGAGGCCAACCACCCTTTGGAGATCGGGGCTGAAGGCTCTGCTCTGGCAGTGGCAGGCAGTGAGGATAAAAGCAGCCACACAGAGACTAGGAAGAGGCAAAGACTTGATGCCCTCTTTTCTCCCCTGGGGCCAACAGAGATGGTCTAGATATGTAGTTCTGGTGAGGACATCTACCTTCAGGACCTCTTGACCCTAGCTGAAGACCACTGTCTTGCATTTGAGGGCACGTCCAGATGAGCTTTGGTGAAGGGAGCTGGAGTTTGAAGGGCCAGTGGTCCTTGGGTGGGATGGAGTCCATGTCCTCCATTCACAGCTTCTCACCACCCTGTTGCTCCTCCACAGATTGCCGTGCTGATTGGAATCGCCCATGCGCTTGTCATTTACCGGGTAGTAGCAATGGCTCTGTTCACCCAGAGCAAAGTGGAGTTCCTCCGTGAGCAGGCCAACACCATAGCCGTGATGACAGGTGCCGTGCTGCACTACATCACCATTGTCATCATGACCAAGGTGTGGAGTGAGACACAGGGTGGGCAGCGGGTCTTCCTGCTTTTCCACCATCGACCCTCCCCTCATTTATACCTCTGCTGCAGGTCAACAAGCAAGTGGCCCTCTTCCTCTGTGACCTGGGTAAGGTGACCCACACCTAGGTGACAGTACCTAGGGACTGGCCAACCAGTACAGCACCCCTTGGTCCCCAAATACAGCAGGGCTCCTGGCCCCGTCCCTGCTACCCTCACAGAGCATCTACTGAGCAGGTCCTGCACACAAGTGCAGGAGGTGCCTGGGAGGCCAGCACCCTCACACGCATGCTGCTGGTGGGCTTTGGAAGGGCCATCACCCTGGGGCTGAGACCTGGCAGAGCCCATCTTGCTTGCATGAGAGCTCACAATGTGGTTGCCCCCAGCTGAAGGGCCCCTTCTCCTCCAGCTCATGGCTCTGAGGGACCCCCCTGCTTAGCTGAGCTCAGCCCCATCCAAAGACTGAGAAGGTTCCATGAGGGGCAGAGACACCCTGCTGACCTTCAAAGAGCTGTTGTTGCATCCAAGGGTGACCAAGCCCCTGGGCCTTGCTCGCTTCCCCAGAGAAACCACGGACCTTCTCCCACCATGAGAACAACTTCACCGTGAAGTTCTTCACCTTCCAGTTCTTCACACACTTCTCATCACTCATCTACATCGCTTTTTTCCTGGGACGGTGAGTGGTGGCTGGGGGACCAGAGAGCAGCCTGGGCTGGAGGCATACTTCCCTAATGGTCCCCGGGGTCTAGGGACAGCCCAGCCCTCCACCTTCCCCACCAGGCACAGAGAGCCCATTTGGGACCTCAGGAAGGCCACAACTTCTCCCCATGGGTATGGTGGGTGGGAAAAAACCCTCACCTCTCCCCAGTGCCCCAAGAATGATGCCCTCCTTCCTGCTCCTGGGTGGTCATCGCACAGGGCTCAGCAGTGGGACTCAGCAACATCCCTCCCATTCCTTCCTTGTTCAGGATCAACGGCCACCCAGGGAACTACGTGCGCATTGCTGGCAAGTGGAGGCTGGAGGAGGTGAGGGACTTGCCATGAAGCTCCCTAGGCCAATACCACAACTCCTGCTTTCCTTTCCCCTGCTACCTAGCAAGGGTCTGGGAACCTGAGCATCCTCCACCTGCCATGGCCATGCTGCCCTGCTTGCAGGGCCCAATGCCTCTCCTCTTGACCCTTCGCAGTGCCACCCCAGCGGCTGCATCACTGACCTCTTCATCCAGATGGGCATCATCATGCTACTTAAGCAGACCATCAGCAACGTGGTCGAGTACCTCACACCGTAAGCTTTCCTCCAGCCCGTGGAGTGCCCACCCGTGCTCCTGCATGCATGGGACAGCTTCCCAGCTAGTTAAGAGAGAGTAACCCTGGAGCTTGGGCCATGATTTCCTCCCTTTCCTTCTTTGATATCCTCCCTTTCCGTCTTTGGGTCACCAGGGCTGTCCCTGGCAGCAGTTCAGCCCTCTGTCCTCTGCAGACAGCTGTGCAACTCGCTCCCTCCTCCCCTTGCAGCTGGATATCCCATAAGGTACACAAGAAGCCCCGGTGCCCCAAGAAGAGGAGCATGATGGTGGGAGAGGAAGAGGAGGTTGAGGACCCCTGCAAAAACCAGTGGCTGAGCAACTTTCAACTCAGGGAGGTCAACGTCTTCAGCTTGTTCGACGAGTTCTTGGAGATGGGTATGTAGGGCAGGGGTTCAAGTGAGGAGGGGTGCTGGGCACAGAGCAACGCATCCTCCTCGGCTGGACAGAGCCCACTGCTGGGGAGCCCACTTGTGGGCAAGGGAGAGCTCTGAGACCCAGCCCCACGCCCAGCCCAGCTGCAAGAGCTCCAGCACACCAAGGTCATTCCCAAAATAAAGGAGAGCAGACCACCATGGTGGCCCTGGGGCCTTCCTCCCCTCCCAGGCGCATCACGGGCTGTAATCCCGGGCAGTCCCAAGCAGATCCCCCTCCTGACAGCCCCATGAGCCGTGGGTGTCTCCTTGGGAGGTGTGGGGTCACCCAGACAGGTCTTTCTCCCCTTTCACTCCTGCAAGGCCCCTCCAAGGGGCAGGATAAACCCAGGTAGTGGTCAGGACCCTGTGGGACATCCCTTCTGTGAAGACCTCACACTGTCACCAGTCATTTTCCTCCTCCACAGTGATCCAGTACAGCTTCACAACCATTTTCGTCGCTGCCTTTCCCCTCGCCCCGCTGCTGGCATTCCTCAACAACCTCTTTGAGATCCGCCTGGATGCCATCAAGATGCTGCAGCTGTCCCGGCGCATGGTGCCCAGGAAGGCCAACGACATCGGTGAGATGGGGCCGGATGAGCACCCTCCTCCCAGCGGTGCCACTTGCCTGTCAAGTCCCTTCCCCAGTGCGAAGCCCTTGAGCATCATCCCTGTGCCAAGGACCAATATCGCCTCACCACCAAGGTGGGAGAGCACAGGGAGAGCTGGCAGCTAGGCAAGGAGAAGCCATTTCAGACTTGCAGAGGCTGCGGGGCAGCTCAGAGGTCTCCTTCCCTGGCATCTTCTAGCCATGCCCAATCCATCCCTGTGCTGGGGCTTGGTCTGCACCCCTGGCACGGCAGCTACGAGCTGTCAGAGAGGCCTCATCGATGCTCCTCTCCTGCAGGAATCTGGCTGCAGGTCCTAGAAGCCATCGGAACCCTGGCTGTCATCGGCAATGGACTGGTGATCGCCATCACCTCCGACTTCATTCCCATGCAGGTCTACAAGTACATGTACAGCCCCTGTGCGATGGAAAACAGCACCAGCGTGGAGTGAGTGCCATGGTTGGCTGCTTACCGCCCTGCCTGCAGCATCCCTGCCTGCCCTGGTGTCACCAGTGCCAGAGGCATGAGGCAGCTGAGGGGTACCCCACAGTGGGGTGGGGGGAAGGGGGCACAGGGGAGGGTTTCCCAGCCAGTCCCCCACTCATATTGCGCCCAAAGTGGGTAAACTGGTCCCCCTGCATGGAAGGAGCACTGCACAACACTGCAGAGCTGCCGGACTGCCTGGGTGCCATCTCCTGGGTTCCCACCTTTCCTCTAAGCCTGGGCTGACTGGCCAAGTTCAGTCAAACCAAGCAGAAGGCTCAGACATTTCTTTCCCCTGGGGTTTGTGAAAACCGGTAGCTAGGGAGGGGACGGAGAGCCCCAGACAGGTGCTGGCTTCCCTGAAGCGGGAGGATACAGTCTGTGCTCAGCCATATGACCAGAAACTGGAGAATCCACACATTGGGGAAGACGTTAGGATCCAAAGCTGCAGGCAGAGAGGCTCTGCAGCAACTGGAGGACATCCCATCCCCTGCAAAGATACAAGAGCTACAGCTTTGGATCAGGACATGCCACAAGCCCCCAGTGCAGCCAGGAGCCCTTCACCTATCTGGGCAGACACCATCTTTTTCCCCCGCAGCTGCTCAACTGGGTACATCAACCACAGCCTGTCCATCTTCCGCATCCAGGACTTCGAGCCACACACCAAGGTGCCCAAAATGCTGCCAGACTTTGTCACAGACAAGATCAAGGAGTGCAGGTAACAGCAGCCTGTGGCCACTGCTCGGTAGCCTTCCCCCATTCTGAGCCACTCACCATGACATCCAGCCTGCAGTCAGGGGACGGGCAGGTGGGAGAGCCCGTCCCAGAGAGCTTTCTCCCCCTGGACCCCAGTGAGGGAAGGTGGGACACCTGGCACGGGGGGAGCCTGGGCTGGCATTGACAGAGCGGTGCCCTGCAGGTACCGGGATTACAGGAACGCTGATGACTACAGCTACACCGCCCAGTTCTGGCATATCTTCGCGGCCCGGCTTGCCTTCCTCATCCTCTTTGAGGTGAGTACTCGGGGAGGCTGGGGAAAGAAGGGTACGTTGGCAAGGGGAAATGGGCTGGGTGCATGCTGCTCACCCAGGCCAGGCCTCACCACCCACAATGACTCCCTCTGCTCTCTGCAGCATGTGGCTCTGTGCATCAAACTGATTGCAGCCTGGTACGTCCCTGATGTCCCTCAGTCAGTTAAGAACACATTCCTGAACAGAAAGCACAGCAACCTTCGGAGAGAACTGAGGTGGGTGCCGGGGCTTCACTTTAAATGAGGATCCACCTCTCCCCATGCCTGTGGCCTCACACACTGGCCCTGTGCTCAGCTTTTAGGCCAGAGAAATGGGTTCCACCTCGGACAATTCAGTACTAGACAGCACCAGAGACAGGGGCTGTTTGGATCTGGCTTTTCCTTTGGAAAACGGAAAGCTCAAAGTTAGAACAGGGATTGATTTTGCCCACATTTTCCATTTAACCCCTGTTTAAAATAATTTTTCTAATGGAGTTTTCAGCTGGAAACAGAACCCATGTAGCCGAGAGCCACAGGGCTCTGTTTTCAGCTGGAAACAGAACCCATGTAGCCGAGAGCCACAGGGCTGGGCTGCCCTGGTGCTGCTGTCCTTTGTGGCCTGAGCCCCACTGACAGAGCAATGTCCCACAGACTGGGATATCCCACAAAGTGGGATTTCCCACAAACCTGGTCATTCTTTCTCCATTTATTTTAAGCAAAAGGCCCCGTTCCTGCTCTCAGTGTTTTCCCACACCTCCCCATCACTTCCCAATTTGGATGGTTCCCTCCATTGACACTCCTCTACTTTCTCCCCCAGCATGATGGCATGCTCCACTGAGGTGTAGCCACCACTCACTGAGGAGAATGAGAAACATGGACATGAGCCCCCGCCTCCTCAGCCTGGCAGTGCCGTGGGCGCAGGAGGATCCACTGCAGAGACAGGTGACATGCCCCGGTGGTTACTGAGCCTGGGAAGTGACAACGTGATGGTGGCTTTGCAGGAGCGGGATGCTTTCCAGCTTGCAGGGCTGCAAGGAGGAAGGAAGTCGCAGTAGAGCTGGGGATGGTGCCTTCCCAGCCCACCAAGAAGCCGGCAAAGTGCTTTGGCACTATGAACAAACCACGGTGCAGCATCCAGCTGCAGTCAAGTACAACGCTGGTCTGCAGACGACCTCGCTTCCTCACCAATCACAGCCTTGACGTGCGTCACTGGAAAAGCCGGTTCCCCTGTTCCAGGTTCCCTCCTCCCTGGCTCTTTTTCTGCACTTTGGCCCCTTTTTCCCTTTGCCTTCAGTGACCTTCCTGCTCTTGCACCGCCGAGAAACTTAAGTCCTTGCTCTTTCACCACAGCCAGCACAATCTTCCTCTTGGCATGACTGCGGTGTGGCTGCAGCTCCAACCCACCCATCTCACAGTCACCAGGGAAATGCAGTTGTTAGCCTGCCCTGCTTTGCTCCGGGCTGAGCCAAGCCTCAGCGTCTGCCCTAAGCACCTCGACAGTTGTGCCCAAGCTCAACTACCATGAACAAAATGGGAAATAAATATTAAAATGTTATTAAAAATATGCAGTAAGTCACAGACCTGAGCGGCCAGATCTTCAGCTGCCACTGAGTCACTGCATTCACACCGCTCTCATTCCTGCCTCCCACCTCTGCCACCCACATCACCCCCAGAAATCACCCCCCCAGACCATTTTTTATCCTAACACAGATAACAACAAAAGGCCAGAGCCAAAGTGTCTGGGCAGATGTGGGTCTAGGCCAGCAAGACATGTAGAAGAGGTCAGCACTTTGACCATGCATGGTGGGAAAAACAGCTGTGAAATGTGCCGGGGTAACGGGAATACCGAGCTACAAGAAACCCCAAGCAGCACGGCTACCAGGCAAGCTCTCATGCAAAAATACGAGTCTAAACCCAGCCCTGCCAGCACCTCTCCCCTTACAGCCACAGCCAGGCTGGGCACCCCAACCGTGGACAGAAGGCATTTGTCTGAGCAGAGAGCAGGGCTTGCACCCCACTGCCACCCCGCACTCCCAGATTCCCTCTCTGCAAGTCTACCTTTAAGCGATTCACTGACTCGAGGAGGTTATCTGTGCTTGTGGAACAAGGTCTTTGTTCACTGCCGACCGGGAATGAAAACATGCCCTCCAAAGACGTGACTCTTCACCGGCACGGAGTGCCTAAACAGCCCTTTGATGCCCCGTGATTCCTCACGCCTTACCTCCAGCCCTGACAGCCATGCCAAGCTGGCTTCACAAATACAGGGCGAAATAGCTTTATGCTTAATTTTTCCCAATCTCCACTAACAAGGAGGGCAGGAGCAGGGGGGGAGAAGGTGCAGTTCCATTTCCAACTTTCTTACAGTCTCTGTAAACTCCAGAGCAAATCCACTGGAGTGTTCCAAAGCTTTCCAATCTTTCTTCTCTGTGAGAACTGGAAACTTTTAGCCATTTGGTAAGTTGAACCTCAAGCTGCGCCCTTTCATGCCCTCCTCTCTAAAGCAGCAGTAGCTGTCTCAGTGTGTCGGGAGATAAACAGATCAACATGCGGGAGGGACAAGGGTGGCACAGCGAGAACATGTGTGTGTGCACATGTAACAGCTGTGACAGCTACCCCACCAACCCTGAAAGGTGCAGATAAGCACAAGCACCACATGTCAGGAACAAACATTTCATTAGGGCTGATGTGCCTTGTTCTGTTAATTAACAGTCAGAGCGGTCTGAGTCCCTGCCGTGGCTAGAGCCACGCTGCTGTATAGAAGTCTGCACAGCGATGCTTCTTCCTATAATTAAAGTGGGAACAAAGCTGTACAAAGCACTGTGAGTGCCATGCATGTCATGAGAAGCCACACCGCTTTCCCTCCTTTACTGCTCGAAGGGTCAGAGAAGTCCCAGTTTAAGAGCACAAAGCCAGCACTGTGCCTCGTCGGAGCAGTGATTCTGACTGAAGGTCTCTTTCTAGGTGGCACCTCATCCTGTAGCCACATCCTTGTTTCTGGGACTTGTTTCTGGAAGCAACGCCTAGTGTCACACGGCATCAATGGCCTCGGAACACCAAGCTCTAAGCAGCTTAAATCTAATTAGGCTCAAGCTGTTAAATGCACCTAGAATCGGCTCTCAGTGAGCCTCACACTGCACAGGCATCTTCATTCCTCTGCTAGTTCGCAGGGAACCATTCCTGCCTAAGCTCACACACCTTGAGCTGGGATGTGGCAGGACAGATGTCCGCAAGCAGGACAGATGCCATGAGCCCCAGAGTGGCACAGGGTCTAAAGGTGACAGCCACAGCTTCAGAGGATTTTGATGGGGTACTCAGATGCAGAGCTGGAGGACAGCTCAACCGTGCCACTAATGGCTGCTGCCCACCCTGTTGAAGCATGGGGCAGGGTCACAGCCCATAACGCTGTCAGCTTCTCTGGGGTCCCGTCCTTCCAGGCAGCGGTGGGTGAAGGCGAGCGATGACCGCAAGTGATTGTCCCAATGGTGACTTTTCCAAGCCTGTACCACAGAGACAGGCGTGAGGGTTAACTGCACCTCAACACTTTGCTCCCAAGGATATGGAAAGCCGCAGAGTAGCTGGAAGCCTCCTCCGACTTCTGGAAGCTGAAACAAGCCTCCTCCAGCTTCTGTCCTTTTGCCACGGTGACCGAGACATTCACTTCTTCTTGCTATCCCCAGGAATAACTCCCACAGACAAGAACGGTTTTATCGGCTCCTAATTTGCAACCAAGGCTCCTCACACCCTCACCATCCCCAGGATCCTTTATCATCCCACCAAGCCAACTGGTCTACACTGGCTTTTGCAGCCCAGGCATCAACATGACCACAGTATAGCTGTCAACAGAGAAGCCCTCCCCAAAAGAGCTGCCTAAATAGCTGCCACCTGGAACATGTAGACAGCTGCCTTGCCAAGGGCACAGGGACGAGGGGCTGTTCCCAGAGCACCAGCCCCTGGACAGGACAATGGCACCAATGTTCAACAGAATAACCACTAAGGAGCCAGAGTGGAGGATGTTTCTCCACATGAACCTACCCATGCCTGGTCCCATGCAGAAAAACACCCCCTCACACTGGGACACAAAGCCTGGTCAAGATGTATGGAGCTGGACCAAGCACTGGCCTCCCCCATCCCCAGGATTACCCCTCAGGGCACGAGGCAGGTGTATACAGCCCCCAGTCCCTGCCCTGTCCCCCCCCACCGTTATCCAGCCCCAGGTCCCTGTCCTGTTTCCCTCTGCCATTATCCAGCCCCAGGTCCCCATCCCCTGTCCCTGCCGTTATCCAGTCCCTATGTCCATGTCCCGTCCCTTCCCTGTTATCCAACATCAGTCCCCGGTATCCAACCTTAGTCCCTGTCCCTCATCCCCTCATTATCCAGCCCCTGGTATCCAGCCCCCAGTCTCCATCCCCTATCCCCACGCTTATCCAGCCCTTGGTTCCCGGTATTTGGTTCCCGGTATTTGGTCCTCGGTATCCAGCCCCTGGTCCCTGTCCCCCATCCCTGCTGTTATCCAGCCCCTGGTCCCCAGTATCCAGTCCCCAGTCCCCATTATCCAGCCCCCGGTCCCCAGTCCCCAGTCCCTGGTGCCCATTAACCAGCTCCCGGTCCCCGTCCTCGTCCCCATCCCCCATCCCCGCTATTATGCAGTCCCCGCTATCCGGTTCCCCGCTATCCAGTCCCCCATCCCCGCCGTTATCCAGCCCCCGATGTCCATCGCCCCTCATCGTTTCTGCGCCCGCGGTTAACCCCAGCAGCTCCCCCACCCGGCGCCAGGGCCCCACTGCCCCAGCCCCACCCACGTCCCCGCCGGCGCCCCCATCTTGCGCGGCGCGGGGCCTGCTGGGAGCGGCGGGAGGGACTACAGAACGCGGCGCCGGGCCTAGGTCGGGGCTGCCGGGCTGCGCTGTGAGAGGGACAGGCAGCTGACCGCCGTCCCGAAACGGGGTCTCCGGGACCCTAGCTCCGCCGCGCGGGGCAGCGAGAAGCGGCCCGAGGCTGGTCGGTCGCGGCGGGGGGCGTCTGGGCTTGCTTGGACCGGTCCCGGTGGCTCCGGCCGTTTCTTCTTTCCCGTTTGCAGCGGGGGGGGGGGGGGGTGTCAGACCCGTTCTTGTGCCGGGCCGCGTGGAGCCGTGGGACCCCTTGCCGGTCGGCCGCTCACCGCGGGGATGTGCCAGTGCCCGCACCGGCGAAGAGCTTCCCTCCGAGAAGCGGATGAGCAGGCGCTGCTTCGTTCTGGCGTGGGGCACGGGTGTGGTTGTCTGCTGGAGGCCAGGCACCCCCCCCCCCCAAAGCTGCTCTGTCACTCCCTTTTTTCAGCTGACAGGAGAGAAAATAGATGTTGAGAGGCTCAGGGGTGGAGATAGGGACAGGGAGAGAGCATTCCACAATCAGTGGCACTGGCAGAACAGACTCAGCATGGAATAAAGAACAGAAAACTCTCTGATTGATGGCACTGCCCTGCACCCCCCAGTGACACCAGTGATGAGAAGTGCGGCCAGAAAGCACCACCCCCCCATCCCTCCCTTCTTAGCAGACTGCACTTTAATCAGGATTTTGCTCCCTTCTCGATGATGGGACCCCATCCTTGTGTACGCTTGTTTCATCTTTGGCTGATCTCCCAAACCACAACCAGTCTGCTCCGGTTCCTGTTGTTTTGACTCACTACTAGAAGGACATCGAGGTCCTGGAGCGTGTCCAGAGAAGGGCAGCCAGGCTGGGGAAAGGCCTGGAGGGCATATCCTATGAGGAGCGGCTGAGGGTGTTCAGGCTGGAGAAGAGGAGGCTGAGGAGAGATCTTATGACCGCCTACACTGACCTGACAGGAGGGTGCGGAGACATGAGCGATGGTCTCTTTAGCCAGGGGACAGAAGATGGGAAAGGGGAAATGGCCTCAAGCTGCGTCAGAGCAGGGTCACATCAGATGTTAAGGAAAAGTTCTTCCATGAAAGAGTTGTTGGGGCCTGGAACAGGCTGTCCAGGGATGGGGTTGAGTCACCATCCCTGGATGTGTTTAACAGACAGGTAGATGAGGTGCTCAGGGATATGGTTTAGCATAGGACAGGAACGGTTGGACTCGATGATCTTAAAGGTCTTTTCCAGCCTGGTGATTCTGTGACTCAAGGTCCATAAACAGTACCCATTGTTTTAACTCGGAGCCCATAACGATTCCCATAGTGATCCAGGCATACACCATCCTAGTTACGTATTCCTAA
The DNA here is from genome assembly GCA_022605575.1 of Laterallus jamaicensis coturniculus. Lineage (NCBI taxonomy): Eukaryota > Metazoa > Chordata > Aves > Gruiformes > Rallidae > Laterallus > Laterallus jamaicensis. The sequence goes on along the minus strand of JAKCOX010000060.1, from coordinate 2,338,463 downwards.
GGGCCTTAATGTGCTTGTATATTCTCACAACTGCTGTAACTCCTTTGAAATTAAAATAATATTCTAAACTAAACCCAAAATAACCTAGAGTTCAAGCTATTTTATTAGGGTGACTGTAACACCAAGACCCTGGCACCATCCCCAGGCCTCTGATCCTGCTCGAGCCAGGGCCTTGCAGGAACAAAGCTGCCTTGTCCCTCCGCTCCTTGCCCCTGGAGTGTTTGCTGCACAATATTCTGGCTGCTCAGTAGCTGTGGGTCATGTCAGTGTTTCTCCTGGGCACCAAGGTTGTCTGCAGTGCCAGGCGGTGCCACAGCTATGGACATGGCCCACGCCTGGGCTGTGCACCATCGTCTCCTCCATAATGACCACAAGCCATCAGCTGCTGGTCACCAGCGGCCATGGCCTGGCTCCCCACAGCCAGCACCAGCCAGAGGAGTCGCCCCGCGGTGCTGGTTTGACTTCCAAGGAGGATTTTAAAACCAGGGAGGAGAAGGAAATGGACCCCTAGGCACCCAAAGGCACAGGCACCATCTGCCTCACCTCCCCCTGTCGCTAACTCACCTTCATGCAGCCCAAGAGTATCGAGTTTGCTGGTGCTCAGCAAATTGGGGCCCCACAATGCAGACTCTTACCCTGAGCAGAGACCCCCAAACTCCCCAGGCATACTCCAATGCGAGCCCCCCAGCTGTGCCGTGGCCCAGGCAGCCAGCATTACAGGTAGCAGTGGATGCTGTATGCAGGTTGAATGTCCTGACAATTCCACAGGCTTTTCCAAGCAGTGGAGAGCCAGGGGGTTTCCCTTGGGTTCCCTGGGGCTGCTGGGCCAGCAGGCTGGGTGGGTTGCCTTCCTCCTCGTTCTTCCTCGCTATTTTGTCCTTTTCCCCTCCCCTAAAGCCAGAATTATTTGTTGGTTTGGTTTTTTTTTTTCCCCTACAGGTTCAGGTGGAGATGGAGGTGGAGCAGCGGGAGGGAGGGACGGCCAACCCCTCCTGCAGGCGTGGCGCCTGGTGATTGGGACAATGGGAGAGCCTGGCAAAGGGCAGGGGCTGAACCGAGGAAAGGGGAACTAGAGAGATTTTTTTTTGGTTTTTTTACATAATAAAAAAAAAATCCAAGCACCAAACTGGCAGGCCCGGGCAGCTGGAGCAGTGCTTGAGGGAGGCGGCTGGCAGGAAGCCTGTGGCCAGGGCACCGGGGGAAGCTCCGAAGGTAAATGCAGCTCTCCTCCAAATCCCTTCCCACGTCCTGGCCATCTTGGGGGCCAGCAGGGCTTTGCCCTCTCCCCCTGCAGTCCTCCAGCTCTGCAGCCCTGCTTGCTCCCCGCTGCACCCAGCCCTGTGGCTGCCCTGCTGCCATGCCTCCCTGCCCTCCTTGCTTTCCCGTGGCTGAGCTCCCAGAGGGTGCCACTGCCCAAGAATTGCCCACCGCCGCAAGGCATCCGCGCAGTCCTCTGCTGCGCTTGGAGTGCCACAAACAGGGTGTCCCCAGCCCTGACATGTGGGGAATGGGAATGTGCTGCTGCCCGTTAACCTCTTCTCTTGCCTCCCCTTTGGGCATTCCGTGTCATTCCGTGCCCCAGAGCAGCGGGGCTGTGGCCATCTGTGCCTTTCAGTGGGGCCAGGCAGGTGCTCAGGGCCTCCCTGAGCACCCTGCGCCTTGTCAGGGCTTCTTCACTTCCAGCCTTCAGTGTCCTATGAGTGATCCGCCCAAGCAGGACTGAGCAGAGCCAGAGCAACAGAGGAAGCCTCCTGACACCGCAGTGTAACACCCCTGTGCCTTTCCCCATCCCTCGTGTCCCTTGACCCACAGATCTCCCCATGCCGGGTGCCAGGGCTGCTCTGCCAGGGAAGCAACCTGCCTCCCTGTTCACAGCACAGTGGATCCCTGTTCCTCCTTCCCACCAGCAGCAGAGACCTGGTCTCCCCAGGGAAAGCCCAGCCTCGGCAGCCCTGATGTAACCCAAAACCCCCTTTGCAACCAAGAGCAGCGAAGCTCTGGGGCAAAGAGACAGCCGAGAGGGATTTCCATCCCTCCTGGCCCCAGCAGTTACCCTGGATGCATTTAGAAACGTCCTTGTTATTCCCACATCAGCCCCAGCAGACGCGCCACCTGCACCAGGGGCTCTGCGGGCACTTGGCAACAGAGCTCTGTTTCAATTTGTTCCTGGTGCTCCTTTGCACCGCTGCGATGTATCGGTGGGGTGTGGGGTGTCCTCCCCGGTCTCCCTTTCCCTGTGGAGCTACTGCAGTGGCGCTGCCACCAGCTGCACCATGCCCCCCACCCCTGGTCCCGGCGCATGTCCTGAGGGTACACCTCTGCCTGTGTGCAGCCACAGGGCAGGAACGCGCCAAGGCTCCAGAGGCGAGGGGAGCGCTGCGCCCATCTGGCTTGGAGACAGGCCGCTCACTCGCCATCATGTAAATACTCACCCAGCTGCTTAATTGGCAACTTCAACAGGCACACCAGGCTGGGAGCAGCACTGCAGGCAGGATGGGGTGCTGGTAGCATGAAGGGGTCCTGCTGACCCCCCCCCGAATGCAGCCATGGAGACAGCTCACTAGGTTTGCATGCCCCACAGTTGAGCCAGGACTTGTTTCTCCTCGCTAGACTCTGGTTTGAGGCAAAGCCATGGTTTTAACAGCCCACAGCTCCCGGTTGGACATTAATGGCATCCTGCCCATAAATTCATGGTCGGGAAAGCCAGGCTGTGCAGGGAGGGCAGGTGACCAAACAGCCACCAAGCTGTGACTGGGATACAGCTTTGGCTTCACCGCAGCACGGGACCCACTGCCCCCTAGACTGAATGGCTGCACGAAGCAAGGGGGATGGCCAGGGTGCTGCCTGTGCCAGCCTGTCCCAGAGTGGCCTGTGCTCACAGCACCATTTCTCATCTATTCCAGGCACAGCCAGCCCTGCGGCTGTGGCAGTTGGACTTTGTCCCCCCCGGAAGACGTGCACTGTGGGGACTGTCCTGTCGCAGCTGGCCAACTGGCAATGCCAGCAGCCACCGCCCCGCATATTGCCTGAGCATGCCATGGCAGGTAGGCTGCAAAATCAAGGTTTCATCTGCAACGGGGGTCCTGCTCGCTGCCCCAGCTTCAGCGTGTAGGGTGGGTGAGGGTCCATCCCAGCCCCAAAAACCAGCTCGGCCTGTTCTGAAACGGCAGTGAGCACCACTTGCTGCCAGCCCCCTGCAGCAGAGCTTGTTTTTCCGGGGAAGCCGGGATGGCTACAGGAGTTGCCTGCCCAGCCAGGAGCTGGATCAGCTTTCCCATCTGACACTCTCTTCCCACTGTGCCCCTAGACCTTTGCAGTGTGCCCCCCAAAATCCTCGTTCCGGCTTCCAACGAGACACTGGATCTGGTGCTGGGGAGCCAGATAGCCCTGAACTGCACTGTGCACTGGGCAGCCACCGAGCATTGCAAGCCTGTCCCTGCCTGGACCAAAGACGGGCAGTGGCTGGGCAGTGAGAGCAGCCAGGACACTACCTGGTAAGGAGCCTGCCCCGGGGCTATGTCCAGCTGTCCGTCTGTCTGTCGGTGTGGGTCGCTGCATGACCTAAACCACAGGGGTTCCATTTCGCCCCAGGTTTGGCCAAAACACCTCAGAGTGGCTCCTCGCCAGCATCCTGCAGCTCAACCTCACGCATGATGCCGACTTTGGCGTGTTTGCCTGCTGGGTCAGTAACACCACTGCCACCTTCACCCTGCGGCAAGCAGGTAGGGACAAGCTGGGGACAGAGAAGGGGCAGAAAAAGCCACTCCCTGGAGTTCATCAAGGTGCAACCCCACCCCAAACCCAGAGAACCTGGGCTGGGGGCTGCCAGCCACCCTCACTGTACTCTTCCCTGTCCTTGCAGAGGTGGCAGGCCACGTACCCACAGTGCTGGCAGCCCTCCTTGTCCTGGCGCTCCTCATGCTTCTGGCCGGGCTCTATGTCCGATGCCGCCTGAGCGTGCTCCTCTGGTACCGGGACCACTATGGCAAGCTGGAGATCAATGGTGAGAAGGGCATGGAGGCAGGGAATAGCCTTCCCTAGGCCAGGGGCTCGCCAACAAGCAGAGCCCTCCCTGCTGTTACACCCCACTGTTTCCCGTGGCTCTCCCCAGATGGGAAGATGTACGATGCCTACATCTCCCATGCTGCCGCGCCGGATGACCAAAAGTTTGTCCACTTCATCATGAAGCCGCAGTTGGAGAACCGCTATGGCTACAAGCTCTTCCTGGACGAGCAAACCATCCTGCCCAACTCAGGTAGGTACTGGACCGGCGTGGGGTCAGGCAGAGGGGCCACATCGGCACCCAGGGGCTTGAAATCCCTTTGTCTGCAGAGCCCTCGGCCGACCTGATTATGAACGTGAGCCGGTGCCGGCGTCTCATCGTGGTCCTCTCTGTTGCATACCTTGAGCAGGACTGGTGCAACAGCAGCTTTAGGTAGGACTGGTTCCCACCTGCTCCCAGGGAGAGAAGCTGGGGGTGTCCTTCACCCCCCTGCCATGTTCCTGTCTCACAGGGAAGGGCTTTTGAGGCTGCTGGAGCTTTCCAAGAAACCCATCTTCATTGTCTTCGAGAGCCAGTACCGGGAGATCACCCACCCTGCCATTAGCCTGCTAAAGCAGCACCGGAGTGCTGTGACCTTGCTGGTGTGGCGAGCGGGCTCCATGGTGAGAACTGAGCAGGACCCCATGCTGCCAGCACCCCTGTTTCCATCCCCAGCTCCCCCTGCTGCTTGGGGGTCTGCCCCAGCTGAGGCGCCAGCGTGAAACTGCAGGGCTCAGAGTGAAGCTTTGGCCAAGGTGGCTGCTCCAGCCATCCCCGGGGTCAGGCTGGGAGAGCTGGGGCCTTTGGGAGGATTTCAGCAGGTCCAGCCGGTTTCTCCACTGGCACCTGGGCACACGCCCATGCTGGGAGCACAGCCTGAGCCTTGGCCAAGCTCCCAGTGCCATGAAGAGCGAGCTGAGCCCCACAAAGCCCCCCTTCCCCCTGCACCATGCAGGGCTGGGCTTGGCTTTGCAGTGGTCCCGATGCAGCTCATCTCCACCCTCACGCAGACCCCGTCATCAGACTTCTGGAAGGAGCTGTGCCTGGCCCTGCCCCACAAGGTGACCTTCCAGGGGACCATGGGGGACCCGCAGACTCAGCTGCAGGAGGACAAGGACCCTATGCTGATCCTGCACAGTACCTACCTGGACGGTGGTGGAGACCTCCACCCAGACGGGGACCTTGGTACAGGTCCTTGCCCCCACTGTTTCTCCTGGGAGTTGGGGGGCTGGGGGGGCGTGGTATGCACCGCAGGTCACCTTTGGGCTTTGCTTCACCCTTCCATAGCAGGGGGCTGGGTCTAGCCCCTTTCCCACTGCCTAAAACCCATCTCCCTGCCCCTTCCAGGCCTCCGAGGGTGCATTTTCGGAAGCTCCCTGCCCCCCCGCATCAGCGGCCCTGTGGCTTCAGCTGCTGGTGCAACAGAGGCCACACAGCTGCGGGACAGCCAGAGACCTGACCTCGATGTCTCGGACCTGGGATTGCGCAACTATGGCGCCCGCACAGACTTCTACTGCCTGGTGACAGAGGATGACATCTGAGCAGGGCCACAGCCAAGCAAAGGTGGCATTGCCCCTTCCCTGCAGCAGCACCGGACCCAGATCACACCAGATGAGCCTGGGCTTTGTGATGGGACCAAAGGCAAGCTGACTCCCCCCAGGCAGTGTGCCCCACGGTGGAAAGCCATCACCAAGGGACACCTCTGCCCATAGTGTCTGGCACCCTTGGGTGCAGGGCCCCCCCTCCCTCACCATAGGCAGCAGGGACATTTTTCCTGTGTCATGGACACCATTGGGATAGGTATGTTCTCTGAGGAGACACATGCCCCAGTCCCAGTGGCTGGGAAACACCCGATGGGGATGGCTGCGGCACCCTCTCTCTGACGTAAACCTCTGTGACAATAAAATGCTGCTGCACTGAGTGGGTCTCGTCCATCTGCAGGGGTGCCACAGGCACGTTTCTCTGCACCACAGCAGGCAGTGCCATACCACGTACTGTCCCTGTACTGCATCCAGTCTGGGTGCCAGCATCCCCACCATGCTGATTATGAGTAATGTCTGGCTACAGTGTGCAGGGTGGCACCACGGCTCTCCCACATGCCAGCATCCTGTGGGATGCTCAGCTCCCCTCCCATGGTGGCCGAGCAGGGGGACAAACGGGCACCATTCAAGGCCTTTATTTTGAGGATACACAGGGCTCAGGGAGCTCATACATGGGGAGCTGGGGAGCCAAACGCACCCTGACAGCCCAGCCTGGACCACCCCAGCTGCCAGCAGGACCACATCAACCCCGTCTGCAGCCGCTCCTGGCAGCACTGCCCACTCTCCCTCACCCTCCCACCCCCCATACCTACTCTACCTCATTTCCTAACTGGGGTGAGCAACACACCCAAGCATAGCAGCTGGGTCTCCCCATGCAGCCCAAAACCCGCTGGCAGACCGAAGCCACCCTGCAGCCCTCCCACGCGTACCTTGGCCCGGATGCTGCCACGACAGCTAGAGCTTTGGACCCACTGCCCCACGTGCGCCAGCCATGCCAGACACTGCAGGCATCTCCCCACCCTGTGGGGAGACGCCACCCAGCAAACACAAGCCAGCTGGCCCTGCCCAAATCCTGCTTATGCAGCACCAGCCAGGCTGGGCTCTGAGCAGAGCAGCCGGTGAGGAGTGGCAGCAGCTGCTCTGCACGCACAAGGCCAGTCACTGCAGGGTGGCACAGCTCAGAGAGCCCCCCGCTTCCACAGCGTAAGCAGGGGCAGCCTGAAGCACAGCCCCCTGCATCCCACCAAAGGGGAGACTCAGCCCCATGTTTCCGATGCAGTCATGGTGCCACCCTGTAGACATTTGGGAAGCCACCCCGGACCTTGCACCTATGCCCTGAGCTACACAAAGCCCTATTCCCACCCAGCAGGGTAGTGTACCTGCAGCCCACAGCGTCCCTTGCGTCAGCATAGCAGCACCCTCCCAGTCCCCAGTGCACGGTGATTCAGGGAGCTGGTGCAGGATACCCCCCAGAAGCTCCCTCCCCGACAGCGCTGCTTTGCAAGCCCTGTAGCTCCTGCCCCTCTGCAGAGCTGCGAAACAAGCTGAACTGTGCAGTTGGCTCCCCAGGAGCAGGCAGGGTCCCCTGGGTGCCATAGGGTGGTCCCCCCAATAACTGTGGTCCCAGCAGGGCCCCGCAGCAGAGCCAAAAGCAGTCGCTGGGTTTAAGGCTGGGGCAGAAGGGAGGACAAGTGTCCCCCTGCCCAGGGAACGGGCACTCAGCCCAGGGAGGAGGCATGAGGGATGTGTCAGGGACTACGCTATGGAGCAGGGGTCCAGTGGCAAGCAGCCTCCTCGGGGCACAGCCAGCAGCAGGGACCATCCTGGCAGGGAGAGATGGGGCCGGGCAATCCAGTTCCAGAGCTGTCCTCACAGGCTGAGGAAGTCCTCCTTCCGGTACCCCTTCTGTAAGGAGACAGGTCACCCGTCACACAGTGGGACAGTGGCATGGTCACCTCTCCTGCCTGAGGAGACCTCTACCCACACCTCACTGGGCGGTGGGAATGCGAACACAAATCCGCTCCAAGACAGCACTCACGGGGCCACTCTGTCCCCACCCCAGGCAGGTGTCTGTCTCCACCCCACTGGTGCAGATGCCACCATAGGGATGATGCTCAGGTACATACCCACCTCTTCAGGAGGGGGTGGCATGGAGTTGAGGCTCGTTGTATGCCTGGGAGCATTTGGGTGGTACTCCCTTGGGATCTACCCTCACGATCCATCCCAGGATCCCACCATCTGGAGAAGGCACTGGAGGTGGGTACATACCATCTTGAAGTCCCGGTGGAGCTTGGTGTATTGCCACATGTTGCCCAGGAGGCTGGCTGCTGCTCTGGAAGACTTCTCATTGTCTGAGCTGGTACAGGGACAGGACATAATGAGCATTGGGTACTGTCAGGCAGAGGATGGTGCCCACCAGCCCAAGGATACCACCCCAGAAGGCCCAGAGGGGCTGAGGACTTAGCGCTGCTGGGAAGAGGTGGAAGACCACCACAATGGGCAGGGTGGCAAGCATCTCTGGCAGGAGTGACCAGGAGCAGCCGATGGGAAGGAGGTGGCTGCAGCAATGGGCAGCCCCGTGGTGGGGAGGTGGCAAAGAGCTGGAAGGTGGATATGGGGTTGATGATCAGGGACTCCCAACCCCACGCTCTGGGAAAGGAAACTGGTTGTGACCCTCTTCCACCTTGCTAGACCAGGGGAGGGAGCAGGACCGAACCCCAGGTCTGAGCAGAGCAGCCAAGGACATCCCACCTGTCCCTTCTCTTCTTGACAAAGAAAAGCTTCCTGAGGCCATCAAAGTAGACGATGTCACGGGCAGCCATGGGGCTCTCCACCACCAGGTTGTTGAGAACCGCGATGATGTTCACGATAACATCGGCAGGTGGTGCCTTGTCCCCAACACTCCCTGGCAGCTTCTCAATCAAATGACTGACCACCTTGGTCGCTGGTGAGCAAAGGCATCATTTCAGGGCTGGTGCCCACACCCAGGGGGCAGGTGACAGCCTGGGGATGAACCTCAGAGCTTCCCCAGGGCAACAAGGGGCAGAGGGTCCAGACGAGGACCTGCAGGGCAGCACCAGGCATGTCTCCAAGCCCTCTTCTCTCTAGAGTCTCTGCTGAGACTCCTTGGCATCTGGGAGAGGAGTCAGGGAACAAGCCAAGCAAGACAGTGGGGTTGGGGCAGAGCAAAACAGAGGGTGTTTGGCTCCTGGGGATCCACTGCACATCCAGCTGTGAGCAGGGATGCAGCAAGCAGGAAGGTGCCAAGGTGTGGCTAGAGGGAGCTGAGGGACAGCCAGAGGAGGAGGAGGAAGAGGGTGGGGGGGTGTTCATTGGGCTCCTCCCTGCAGTCCCAGACCTGCCCGTCCCACCCCAGGACTCACACATCTCATCCTTGTTGCGGGCATGGCGGGACAGGTTGCGGATGAGCCCGGTCAGGGAGCGCAGCTGGTGGTGGTCAGCGGTGCGGACACGGTCCAGCACAGAGTTCAGGATGCGCTCCTGCTCCAGGGCCAGCCGGCTCAGCACTCCTGCCCACTGCAGAGGCAAATACCTACTTAGAGACACCCAGGGGGGACCTGGTTGCCTCCTCCTCCAGCCCCATTCTCCTCCTCCTCCTCCTCAGCAGGGCCAGGCAGGGGTGGTCTGTACCCAGGTGCCGAGCAGTGCGATGGCCACGTCCCCCACCCAGGAAAGGCTGGTACCCACCCACAGAGAGGTGCATCCCCTCCCTAGGCAGAACCATGATCGGTCAAGCAGTGAGGACAACCAGGTGGTGGAGAAAACCCAGAGCACATTCCTCTCCCATGCCCTCACCCTGCGGTCCCCAGCCGTGATGTTCTGCAGGGCACCCGAAGCCGCCTCTGTCGTGTGCTTGTTGAGCTCGCAGCACTGCAGCAGCCGGTTATAGATGCCCACAATCTGTGGGTTCCAGAGCCACTCCATGCCCTTGGGGTCCTTGGAGACCTCCGTGAAGGTGACAATGTCTGCATTCAGGTACTGCTGCGGGGATAGGGGTGGCACTGTTCGACATGGAGAAGACCTCTCCTCTGCAACATCCCTTTGCTGGTGTCTTCTCCCCGCATGCCTGACCTAAACACTTGGGCAGCTCCCAGCTGGCACTGACCCAGGTAGGCCACCCCGGCTGTGTCATGCCCTGTGGCATGGTAGAATGGGGTTTCAGCACCCTGATTCACCCCACGCACCTGATTCACCCTCCACTGAGCTCACATGCGTGTCCCACCCATCAGCCAAGGCCGGCGTCCACCTCCGCCCTGGCATCACCTCTACTGCCAGCTGCACCCTGGCACCAACCCCGCCCCAGGTGACATGGCTGTCAAGCTGCCCACCACTTCCCAGCCACTGACCTCTCGAGCTTTCTTGCTCTGGGGGCTGAAGCAGCCTACCAGCTCCCCCGTCACCATGCTGCTGTTGTTCCTCCTGTGGCCTTCCAGGCGCTGGAGGGAAGATGGGGGCATTTCATCGTAGAGACGGTAGGAGAGGTTGCGCAGGACGCAGACGGCATTCTCCACACTCTGCGGGGTGAGACAGGGCATGTAAGCATCAGTCCTTGTGTCGCCTGCCAGCCGTCTCCCACTGGCGCAGCCCCAGGACTGATCCCATGAGGCTCTGACGGTGGTCACCCTGATGAAACCAGTGGTGCCCAGTAAGCCCAGACTGAGCCAGGCTGGTTTTCCCACCATCACATCAAGATGCGCCTTTGCACCTTGATGGCCGAGTGGCTGCTGGGAGGGAGGGAGGGAAGAGGAGCAGCACCCCATCTGAGGGCACCCAAACCCTCCTGGGGCTTACCTTGTCCTCTGACTTGCCCACTTCCAGGGAGCTGTTCACGTAGTGGATCATGGAGTCCACCAGCCTGTGGCACTCACGCATCTTCTGTCTGGTCTGCTGGCTGGCAGAACTCAGATTCCTAAGCAGGGAATGTGGGTACATCACAGCGAGGTGTCCCCCAGCCAACCCCTTGTGCCCCACCAGGCCCCACATTGGGGAGGGCGGCTGACATCTTTCCCACAGGGTTGACCAGGCTTTGCCCTGATGTACCAGTGCAGCAAGAGATGGGGGACCCCAGACACAAGCCCTGGGGACCTCGCTCCCTCTGTACACTGCCCAGACAGCATCTATTCCTCCACCCGAATCATTACCCACAGTGGGAGAGCTGAAACCAACCCAATGCAGGTACCTGAGGAAGCCCGTGGAGTTGTAGAAGATCTCGGCCTCTGAGGGGTTCTGCTGGATGATACCTGAGCCCCCCAGCCCAGAAAGGGGCACCAGGACCAGGTCTGTCAGCTGCTCCAGCGTGTCCCGGGCCAGGCGATCCTTCAGGTTATCACTGGAGGAGAGATTCCACAGGATCCCTGCAAGGAAGGGGATCCTCAGTCCTGGGTACAGCTGGGGACTGCTGGGGACCACATCCACCCCAGCCCAGCCCCTTTGCCGACCACCCATGGCCATGGGACAGGGCACATAATAACAAGGTCACCCCTGTGAAGTGCCACCCAAGCTTCACTTGTGGGGTGGGGGGGTGCACATGCCACTCCTCAGGGAGGAGGACCCTGCCTGCCCCTGCCACCATCCCCAACCTGTGACATTCTTCCGAAGCTCATCATCAGGCTCCCGTAGTGTCCGCATGAGCTCGTAGATGCCATTCTCCTCCACCAGTGCCAGCTTGTTCTCAGCGTTGTCATAGATGAGGTTGCGCATGGCACCCGTGGCATGGCGCTGCACCTCCTGGTTGGGGCTGTTGAACAGCTTCACCAGCTTGGGCATGGCCTGAAGGCTGCGGGCCTGGGAGGGGAGATCCAGTGGATAGAGATGCCCAGCCACACTCCCGTTCAGCGGGGGCTGGGGGCTCCCTCCACCTCCTCCACCCTCCTCCGGGTGCCCCACCGTGGCTCCTGGGTGCTCACCTGCTTCTTGGAATTGCTGTCGCTGTAGCATTTGTGCTGGAGGTAGGCAGCACCCAGGACCTGCAGGTTGGGGTCGCTGGCTATCAGGTATTTCACTGCGGAGGGCAGGTCAATGTCGTCAAACCTGGAGGCCACAGGCAGGTGGTGAAGACCCCCAGCAGAGCATCCCACAAGGGGTCCCCCAGCCCTGCACCCCAGCGCATCGTGTGCCTTGGAGAGGACCTGTCAGTGTATCACACCCCCCCCCGCCAACCCCGCTCTCAGGGCACAGGCCTGCAGGCCCAGCTGGGCTGAGTATCTCTTACCCTCATGTCTCAGGATGCATCCCTGAGAGAAGCTAAGGCCATGCACAGGACAAACTGGAGATCAACTGTCACTGGGGGTGGAGGGGGCCAGATCCTACCCCCATCCCTGTGGAGGGGTTTGTCCTCAGCTGGTCATGCAACCGAGGTGGGACAAGGACTAAGCAGTGCCGCCCAGGTCCTGCTAGCACTCACCCCCCTGACTGGTGGCTGAGCAGTGTGCTGTGCCCGTTGTACATCTCCATGGCACGCTGGTCAGCAACACGGTGGCCGGCCTCAGCCAGGCTGCGCACGGAGGGTGCACGGGAGCTGTGCTCCACCATGCCCATGTAGGAGCTCCCAACACCTGCTTGGGAGGCCGCCTGGATGCTGCTGAAAGAGCCAGTGCTGAGCCGTGACCGGTTGTTGCTCTGGAAGCGCTGGAGTGTGCGCATGGCAGGCGCCCGGATGGTGCGGCTCTGGGGCACCTCGCTGCTGTCCAGCCAGTCAGAAGCGGCCTTGGTGGCAGAGCCAGTGCTCATTTGCCTCTCAAAGGTGCAGGAGTGGGTGAAGCCACCATTGCCTTGGCTTTTGTAGAGGGGACGGTGCCCCATGGGGTCCAGCTGCTCAGAGATGACGCTATAGCGGTCATCCATGACAGGGGTTGGTGGGAGCGGCCCATCGCCCAGGCGTAGGGAGCGCAGTGAGAGGGTGTCAAAGTTCTGCCGGGACCGGTAGTTGCGCTCGTGGAAGGAGATGGGCCGAGGCGAGGTGTTGGTAGCCTGTGACACGGCGTAGCCAGTGGTGTAGCCCCGGCCCTTCGCCATGCCCCCATTGCTGATGGTCGCCATCCGCTTATGCGGCGTGAGGTCCACCGCCGAGCGCGAGGACCAGCCGCTGCCCTTCAACGTGCCAAAATCCTTCTTGGCCAGTGGCAAATAGAGCTGCAGGGGAAGGGGAGGAATTAGAGGTGCCCTCGAGCCCATCCGCCAGCTGTGGGCAGAGGAGAGGACAGAACCAAGAGCCTCCCTTGGCACAACCAATGCCCCAGCGAGCAGCTGGGTTCCCAGCATTCACAGCAATGAGTGCCGGCACAGGCTAGGGGACAGTCTCCTCCGCTTACATACCGAGGCTTTAGGGTCCAAGCCATTGCCCTGGGAGCGTGAGCTGAAGGACTGCAGGTTCACACTGTAAGGGCTGCCTGCAGGATGAAGATGGAGGGATCAACAGGAGCACTGCAAGGACAAACAGGGGGTCCTGGGGACCAAAGATCCCCCCAACTCATCCTAGGGTACCCCTCAGCACTGCTGAAGGGGATGAGGGAGAAGGAGGACAGAGCCTTCACCTGCTTCCGGCAAGGAGGAGCCGGGAATGGCGGCACTGAGAGCAGCCTCCCTGCCTTACATCACCTGATGGCACCGGGAGCAATCGCCACCTCGGAGGGGACATGGCAGCTCAGCTCAGTCCCCCTCCCTGGTGCCCAGAGGGGCAGCCCAGGCAGCCCCCCCAAACCAGACCCAGCTCCACATGCCTGGGCTGGGAGCACTGAGGGACCTGGCCGCCCCACCTCACCCCATGCTGCCCGCCCGCCTCGCCGCCGCCCCAGGGCCGCCAGCAGGGATGGGCAGGACGCCCAGCCCCAGCCGACTGAGCATGACTCACACCCGGTGATACCCAGGGCAGCCCTCCAGGTGCTGCCAGAGGGGGGTCTCACCCCACTGCCAGGGTCCACCAGCACCCCAGGATCATGGGGGGCTCAGGTGGAACTGGTGCCAGGGGCAACGGCAGGGTGGAGGCCACGAGTGCAGACATTAAATGGAGGAGCTTGGAGCCTGGCCAGCAGTGCTGCTCAAATGCTGATGGGGACGGGGGGGGATCTGCCGGGACGAGAAAAGCCTCCCCCCAGCCCAAAGCAGGGTGCAGGGACCACCCCTCCCCAGTGCAAATTCCCCATGAGGCAGGTGGGGAAACTGAGGCACAACCCCTGAGTGGGGTGAAATGAGCCCATGCTTGGGCCATGCCCTCCCATCCCCAGTGCTGGTGGTGCAGCAGGATGCTTGGGGGTCTCAGCTAGGATGGGGGACACCCCTCTAGCCAGGGCATGGCCAAAGGCTGGTGCTAGCCAAGGGACTCCTGACGCCCGTTTCGACATGCACACCAGAGAGGCGTGGGGGGAATCTCCTACCTCTGCTGCCGTCAATGTGGTTGAGGCCCTCAGGGTGGGCGGCTGCTTGCCCCCGCAGCATCATGCGGATGCGGACCTGCTCCTGGACACGGGCGCTGCGCAGTCGCTGGGCCTCATCCGTCTCCCGGCTCCTGCCGTCCAGCTGCCGGTCTGAGGGCAAGGCCAGAGAGCAGACACCGGCCTCGGGCTGCAGAGCCGACAGCAGGAAGGTGTTAGTCTCCTGCATGGTGGCCATAGCATGGAGGCCGAGGTAAGCTAGGCCGCCCTGCGCAGGTGAGCGTGGCGACTGCTCCCCTGAGCTGTAGGGAGGCACCCGTCCCGCCCCGCCGCTGCTGCCACGCCTCAGTCTCTCCCGCCGGCGGGAGGGAGGAGATCGCAATGGGTCTCACCGCTGCGGTCATGGGGCAACCTCGTGGGGACCAGGGAGTGATGGAGGCGGGTGCCTTGGGGTGGTCGTACCTGCAGACACTGCCCTAAGAGCCAGAGCCCCGCAGGCAGGCCCATCATGATCCCTCAAGTCATGGGCAGCCACACTAGGGAGCCCCAGGCCCACCTGTGGCTGCCCTGGAGAGCCCTGGACCCCCCCCCAACATCGACCCACCAGAGAGCCCCAGACCCTGGGGAAACCTCTGCATTGATCCCCAGAGACCCCCCATGGCACTGCTGCTGAGCCCCAGACCCGTGCAGTTTCCCTCCACTGAGCCTCCCAGGAGTGCCCCGGAGTCCCCCCCATTGTTCCCAGGAGAGCCCCAGAGCTACCCCACATGGTTCCCAGAAGAACCCCAGACCCCCAGGCAAACCCCTCAGCCAGCCCCAGACCCCCACACTCACACTGCCCCACCAGTAAGCCCAAGTGCCCTCCCCCGGGGTGCCCCAAACCCTTGAGCCAGCTCTTGGGAGAGCCTTGGACCTCCCTGACAGTCACCTCCCAGCCCCCAGGGGTGCCCACCACCCTGGCCAGCAAGCAAACCCTTCTGGTGCGGGGGGCGAACCCGTCAAAGGGCCAGAGTGGGGACTAACTGGGAGCAATCACTGGTGGGCCCTCCCTGCTTTGCTTTTCAAATCAGCCAGGGAATTAAAAGCAACAATAATAATTTAAAAAAAAAAAAAAAGAGAAAAGCAAAGGAGAGCAGCACAGCGCTAGCCAGCCCAGCAGCGACGAACGCCGGGTGACTCAGCTGCTGTCACTGCACAGGTACCAATTAACCTCGCCCCACCTGCGCAGCCGCCCCGGCCAACCCACCCCAGCATGGCTGGGGTGGGGGATGCCACGTGCCCCCCCACCCCAGCCCCAGTGTGCTCCAGAACAGCTCCTAAAATCCCCACTGTGCCCTCTCATGCCACTCTCCCTCGGCTCCTGACTCATTAACCAAGCTACTCACTCCTGAAACGAGTTGTGCCTTTCTCAGCCCTGCCCAGGCTCAGCCCTCGCTCGTGGGCATGGGGCGTTCGGCCTGTGGTGTCAGCGCATCGGCACATGAAGCTGGCACTGGCATTGGTTATTTGAAGGTGAGCATGGCAATGCAGCCTGGGCTCTGCGGTGAGCCCTGGCTCAGCACTTGGCATCGCCACTCCCGACCTGTCCAGCAGAAGCATCACAGGCTTTGCCAGCCGGTGAACTGACCCAGCCTTTACGCTACCCAGTATGACAATACTGGGACAGTGATGACAGCGCCAGGAGGGACTTAGTGCTTAGACAGGCGTTGGAGAGGGTGGATGCCCCGGAGGAATGTGCTGCCATCAGCAGGAGCATCAGCTGAGGCCAGGGCGGGGTGGTAGGAGCTGCAGGCGAGCGTTTTGGGGTGACTGTCTCTGCTCCGATGGCCTCCCCAAACTCCAGTGCCACCATCGCCTAATGCAGGGGGGAAACACCCACTTTCCCTGCTCTGGGGGTGCTTAGGGACTTCCTAGGTTCACCAGCAGCCCCCTCCTCGCTTAGGGGTCACGCCTGACCTTTTTGTGGTACGACACCCAAGGATAACCCCAGGGCCCCCCAACCCCCTTCTCCCACCTTGGCGCCACCCACACAGGGAGCGTCAGTGGGTGCACCAAATTTGGCAGAGCTCAGTGGGGCGCTCCCAACCCTCCGAGCCCATATGAATCACGGGTTCCCCCCCAGAAGCAAGCGGGGGAGGGTGGTTCGCTCCCCATGCAAGCCAACACTTGCCCAACTTCCCTGTGCCAGGCACCCAGGGGTTTGGGGACACCCCTGCAAGCCCTTCTGTCCCCGGGAGCCCATCTGTCCCCAGGGCCATCCCCGAGCTCGCTGGCAGCCACCCAGGCTCTACCTCCCCTCCACATCCCTTTTCCCCTGGCATGACACTACCCTGTGGCTGAAGGATGAAACTGGGGGTCTTGGGTGGGAGGGTTTGAGGCAGGTTTGAAGTCAAAACCAGCCTCTAAAACCAGCTGGTTAATAGGGAAAGGGTTGGGTGGGAGCAGGGATGAGTGGGGATGTTTAAAAAGTGGTTAATCATACAAAAAACCCCAAATTTGAAGAAAAACGGGGGATTCCCAGGGGATCCAGCCACCGTCAGGGGATATGGGGTACAACAAACTCAGGTGGGATCCCTAAAGCTGTCACTGAGTGGCCCCCTACCCAACCTGGAGGCACTCATATCCTTCCTTCCGTGGAGTAACAGAGACAGGGACCCCCACCTCCTGGGTGCACCTCATCCTCTCCCACTCCCTCAGACCCACAAACCATCCATCCCCAAAACCAGGTCCCTGGGGAAGTCCATGGGTGCTGGTGCCATCAGCGTTTCAAGCAGGGAGTGGCCAACGTGGCATCATGCAACCCAGCCACAGCGCACATGAGCCAAGAGCCACGCTGGGGAAACTGAGGCACGAGGAGAGGAGGTAAAAAACCTCTTGGCCAAAGGCAGGCAGGAGCAGGCAGCTGCCAGACCCAGCATCCCCACTGTCCCTCTCCACCTGGTGCATGGGGACGGGTGTCACCAGCATTTCCTGGAGAATCTCATTGGGGACAGCCAAGCTGACAGGCGCAGGACCGGACGGCACGTACCTTATGGGGCGGCCCTGGAGGGCTGTTGCCCTCCAGCATCCTCTCAGGCAGGCGGTGCACCCCTGGGTGCTCCCCGGGTGCCAGGTGCCCTGGCACAGGGTGGGCGATGCCGTCTGCAGCGGGTGTGGGGCCTCGGCGCGTCCCGCCCCGGGAGCTTACCCAACCAGTCTCTTCGCCGTTGTTTTGCATGTGCACTCGAAACCCGCTTGCCTCACAGCCAAGTTGGAGCTTTTGGGGCTTGCGGCAGCTCCATGAAAAGCCTCAGCATGGCTGAGATGCTGGCAGGGTGCCCAGGGGTCCTGCCTGCTCCCACCCAGGTCATGGAGCCACATCTTAGCGATGCTCCACAAAACCCCACAGCCCATCCCCCCACCACTGCTGTGGTCCAACATGTCCTTTCCCCACCTCGCCTTGAACTCCCCACTGGCATGGGGCACCCATACGTGCAATGAGGTGTGCTTTGGGGTTGCTGAAGGAAGGGAGACAGAGCTGGGAAAGGGGGAGGCAGGTTTTGGGGTGCAGGGGGGCCTCCATGGGCCCCAGGGGTTCACAGGGAGCATGTTTGTGTGCGTGGGATGGAGCAGGAGCCCTTTGAAGCCAGATAAGCCAAAAGGGAGGGTTTCAAACGGGTCAAACCAGTTTGGGGGCCATCACTTCCACAAGTGCGGCAGCCCCAGCTCCACACCCGGTTTCTTGCTGAGGCTGCTGAGGTGACCCCCCGGCAAAGCCCAGGAGAGGGCAGGAGGCTGCACAGCACCCTCCCTCCCTCGCACCACTGCTGTCATGCTTTGCCTGTTCTCAGCCCAGAGGCGCTAGGGAACCTCCCGTCCTCGCCAACGCGGAACCCCTTGCTCAGCTCCACAGCTGGGCAGCCCTACAGCTCCGGGCTGATACTCACCCCATCTGCCTCAGACACAGTCCAAGGCCTTTGTGGCCCCCCCAGCCAGCACCTAACCCCGGTACCAAGGCTGGTCCCCTAAAAGCAGGGACCTGCCTGTACTCCACCAGCACATGGGGCTCCAATGCCTAGCCCAGCAGCAGCTCCTCATGGTCCCCACATGATGCCCACGGCCACAGCTCAGCTGCTGCCAGAGAAACAAAACCCTCTGGCAATTTGCTGCCGAGCCAACACCATCAGCCAGCTCCAGCATCCCCCAGCAGGGCCAGACTGGTGTCCCCAGTGGGGATGGCATAGATGGCAGTGGCTTATCCCTCCCTTCCAGCACCAGCTCTAGGTTTGGCCGAGCCTTGTGCCAACTGGGATTCCAGCAGCTTCATTGAGCTCTCTCAGCAGGGAAGCTGCTGGAAAAGTGGTGCCTTAGGAAAGGCAGTTTTAGGGATCCCACTGTTGGCCCCTGGGGCCACCTGCCCTACTTGGGACTTCTCAGACACCTCCCCGCGCAGCAGGCAGAGCCCTCACCCACAACAAAGTGCTGGGGAAAGAACCAAAAACCCCACAGCCTCCCCTTCCTGTCCCTTCCCAGCCAATCCCAGGGGGAAAATCCCAAATCCCGGGGTGGGGCTGAGAACCCCAGGAGGCCCCAGCCTGTGGCAGCAGCAGGTTGCTGAGCCCACTGCTGCCTCACCCCAAAACGCAGTGAAGGCTCATGCAGAGCCCATGGCTGCAGGGCTCCATCAGCTCACCCGGGGGGTGCAGGGGGCTGGAAGGCTCATGGCAGAGGGTGACAGGGACCAGGGGATTGGCAGGGATGGGGTGACCTGGCTGGGGAGCAGAAGATGCTCATTTCAGCTGGGTTTGCCAGAGCTGGCAAGGGGCTGCACACAGCCAGCCACAGCCAAAGGGAAGAGGCGAGGAAAGAGCTGGGCTATGGGGGACGTGGCTGCCCCCTGGCCAGGGTGAGGGGAGAAGCTGAGGGCTCTCCCCACAGCTCACCAGGGACACCGGTGTGACGTGACCCCCCTCGTAGCATGGGGTACAGGCTGCTGCATGTACAGGGCGGAGGCTCAGCAACCTCCAGCAAGCCCAGGCATGCGTCCAGGCATCAAAACCACAGCCACTGCTGCCTCCTCCTCCTCCTCACCGCAAGAAACAGCAAAGGGGCCCCTTGCAACGCTGCTGCTGCGCGCTCCCACTTAAGAGAGAGGAGCCTCGCACCGTACCCATCTTCCTCCTCTTCCTTCTCATGCCCAGGACCCATTCTCCTCTTCCTCCTCAGTCCCCCATCCTCCTCCATCAAGCCTGGCGGCTTCCAAGCCTTGCTTTCAGCACCAGCCAGACCCCTCGCCAGGCTTCCAGGGGCGCACTCCTGGGGAACCCTGCTCACCCAGAACACGGCTGCTCTCTACTCTGGGGTATACCATAGGTCAGCCCACCCCCCACCCCCCAGGCCCACCTGGGTGTTATAAAGGGCAGCAGTGACCCAAAGCAGGCTGAAGCATCCTCCCAGCCTGCATCCCGCTGGCTCCTCACACCCTATGCCCAGCAGCACATCCCTGCCAAGGCCCGAAGGGGAGGAAATCCCAGCCAAAACATTGATTTTATTTTTTAAGAATTAAAAAAAAACCAAAACAGACAAAACTTCCTGAAAACAGCTTCCTACCTCATAATTTCACAGAAATTAGCTTGGAAACATCATTTACTCTCCACCCCCACCCTGGCTCTGCCCTTTCCCACCCCATCCCAGCCCCCCCGGCACTGGCACAGCCCTTGGTGCCAAGGGGCTTTGCCCACCCCCCCAAAAATCCCATGCAGCTGCAGCTGGCATGTCCCCATGGGGCTGGCCAGAGCCACGCCCCTTCTGCCCTCTGCTGTGGCTCCAGGGGTGTTGGGGAAGGGAGCAGGAGGGTTGGGGCAACCCCGAAAACCTCCAGCTCACTGCTATGGGTACTGGTAGTTCCCCCCCCACAAAAAGCTCAGCTCCCCAGCCTGGCACAGGGACAAGGTGCTGGGTGGTTTGGGGGAGGTGGGCGACCCAGCAAGGGGGGGGGCTGGAGAGTGAACACCGCATCAAGCCCGGGCACCACATTTCTGTCCCTGGCATCACCGTCCCAGCCCCAGGGATCAGCCCGGAGGCTTCACCCTTCCCAACAGCAGGATGCCACTGGCCCAGCACTAATGAGTTAATAATTTCTGACTAAGAAATTAGACCCTTAAGAAAAAATTCACCACCCGCCTTCGCCCTCCCCACTGCCCCCCCCCCACCTCCAAAATAACCACAGTTCATTTCTGGGTGCCCTCTGTGCCAGCACCAAGGTGTGTCGGCAGAGGTCAGAGATGAGTGGGTGCTGGCAGTGGCCTGCCTCCGGCAAGCACGGGGCAGGGGGGTTGGCAGCTGCAGGCCGGGCTCAGGGCACTAGTCCTTGGGTGTCTTCTTGCTGCGGGCATTCCACATGCCGCGCTTGGAGTGGTAGTAGTGGTAGAAGTTCCTCAGCCGCAAGCGCTCCACCTCCAGCCCGCTCTGAAGGACCCTGCAGTCAGACCATGGACACACACTCAGGGTGCCGAAGGGACAAATGGATGGACAGACAGACACAGCCTTCCTAAAGCCACACTCTGCCTGCCACCGCATCGTCTCAGCCTTCAGCCAGCTCAATGGAGGGGGTTTCCCAGGGGATGTGCCCAAATCCATGCAGCCAGCCCTGTCCTCAGGGGAAGGGGGGTCAGGGGCTGCCAGGAACACCAAGCTCACCTGTCCAGGAGCTCCCAGTCCTCCCCGCCCCAGCGGTCTCTGAACTCCTCTGTGTTCATCCCTCCTACACGGTCGAAGTCCGACTTGTAAATGCCGAAGAGACCGAAGCCATTCACCTCCCAGTAGCCTGGAGGGGGGAGTAGGACAAGGTGGGGGATGTGGGGGAACCCCAGATCCCCAGGCTGTTACCTCTGTGCCCTCCCCACACCCTGGGAACCGTGGGAACCTCCCGTCCATCCCACCACACACCCGTCCCCACCACCGCCACCTCCCATGGGGATGCACGGGGTGACAGCCCCCAGCACTCTCCCAGCACCCTTGGGCGTTAGTCCCACCCTGTCAAACAGACCCGGGTGCCCGGTGCAGCCGAGCGCAGCTGTAACCCATGCCCAGCACCACAGCCCTGGGGGATGTTTCTCTGGTGGGAAATGGGTCGGAATGGAGGGGGTCCCCGTATACCGTTAGGCTCCTGTGGGGAGCTGCCGCAGCTCAGCCTCATGACGATGGGTGCGTAGGCCAGCTTCCCCTCCACGCAGTGCTTCCGGATGCTGTCCAGGATATTGGGGGGGAAATGGATGTGCAGGTCACAGAGGAACACGATGCTGTGCCCATCCTACGGGAAGGAACAGACACAAGCAGGAGCTTTGGGGCAAAACAGCTCTGGGAGAGAAGCCAAGGTGAGAGCTGGTTCCTCCACACCAGCTCACCTCGACCATGTCCACGCCAGCCTGCAGCCCGGCCGAGCGCTCGAAGTTCCCTGTGCGCCGTAGGTACTGGTAGCTGAGGAGAGAGGGCAGGCAGTCAGCGCTGGTGACTGAAAGGTACACAGCAAGGAGGGGAGATCTCAGGAAGTCATTGGGTGCCTACAAGTCCTGCTGAGGGTCCCCACACAGAAGGTCTTTGCATCCCTGTCTCCTCTGAATGGGGAACAAGTTGAAGCACCCGAAAGGAGGAGGTGGTGAGCAGTAGCAGGGTGGGGACCCATGTCGGGATGGGGATGGGGCACCACCAGGATAGCCCATCCCACCATGGGAAGCCGTGCAGACCCCCCTGGCAGACTTGGGGACCAGGCTGGGACCCGCAACTCATGCAGGGTGGGTTACCGGGGCAGTCGGGCATCCCGCAGGGCTTTCTCCACATCCATGTCGTCGCTGTCAAAGTCCACCAGGATGACGTTGAAGTTGGCATCCTTCGTCACCCCGTACAGGCGGGCCATGTCGGAGATGAACTGCTGGACCCACCGGGCTTGGTTCTTCACTGCCAGACACAGCCACACAGGGCTCTCAGACTCACCATGGGTGTCCCACCCACTCCTTCCCCCACCCACCCAACCCTCTGCTCATGAGAAGCAATAGCTGCAGCATCTCATGAGCAGAAACCTCATCCTCCTTGGGCCAGCCTGGAGGAAGCAATCAGGCTGCAAAGCGGGTGCCTTCCTCCTGCCAGAGGATGCCAAGGAAGCAGCAGCGACCCTGGAGAGACACATCCCGCTGTCACCTACCGGGTACCACAAAGTGCACCATGACGTCCTGCTTCCAGCTGAGCCGCAGGGGCCGGCACAGGATGGGTTTTCCATAGAGGATGCTCCAGGTGCTCGTCTGGGGCTCTGTGGCCCCCGGGACTGGCCCTTTCGGGTTGGCCTCGGCACTGTCATCCTGCTTGCCCTGGTGCAAGAGGACATAGACATACTCAGAAAGCCGCACTGTCCGCTGGCCACGCTCCGCCAACTCCAGCTCCAGCAGGTAGCGGTTTCCCCGGGCCGTGTCCCGACGCTTCTCCACATTGACAATCCTCAGGAGGGTGTAGATGCTACAAGAGAGAAAGGAGAAGCGCTTGAAAGCACCGTCCCCATGAGCTTGAGGGCTTGGTCTGAGCCCACCGCCCAGCTCACCTATCCCCAAGGGGCTGAGTGGGGTGAAGGCATGCCCCCCCGCCATGCTCCCAGCTGCACCACGCTCCCTCCCTACCCTCCATTCTTCTCGTTGAGCTTCTCCATGTACTGGGCCACCACGTCAACCACCTCGCTCTCACTCAGCTGCAGGTTGCCGGACACATTGCAGCGCAGGTCATTCCAGTCAGAGCGCAGGAGCTCGAAGTCCACTGAGCTGACACTAAACGTCCTCTGCCAGTTGATGGAGTCCTCCAGCCAGCTCTGCTGCAGCTCCCCGGTCTCGTAGCTGTAGTCTGATACCTCTTCTTCCTCATCCTCCTCTTCCTCCTGGCCTTTTCCCTCCTCCTGTTGGGATGCTGTAGTTTCTGACATCTTCAGAAAGGACGTCACCCGCATCCCCTCTGAGTGGGCCGCCTCCGAGGAGTTGTAATCGCCAGTGGCTGCTGTCTTGCCGGGGGCAGGTGGCGTGTCCTCATGGGTCTCCCTGCTGAAGAGCCCTTCAGGCCTCAGGGCAAGGAGGCTGGGCAGCGCCTGCTGCTCGATCCCTGGCTTGGGCTGCTGTACCCACCTCCTGCCACCTGTATGGGCACTCTTCCGCCTAGCAGGGTCCCTCTCCTTGGAGATGTTGCTGAGGAGCCAGGGGGTCCGTCGGCTAGAGATGGCACGGAGCTTGCTGGAGGCAACTGGGTGCTTCTGAGGGCTTCTGGAGCGAAGATGGACTTTCTTCAGAGGCTTTGGGTATAGGAAGACGCTGGGGAAGGCCAGCTCCTGGGCTGGGGCTTTGCGCTTCCTCGGCTGCAGCCTGGTTACATAGACCTTCTCCTGGGCTTTCTGGAGCTTTTTGTGCTCCCCGGGCACCGCAGCTTTGCTGGGACCTGGCATTTTGGCTTTGCCACCAAAGATGGGAACGGAGAGGTGGGGTTGAAGGCTCAGAGTCTCGGCACGCTCTGAAGACACCAGGAGCTCCAGTTCACCTTCTTCACCCTCACCAGGATCCTGGGGTAACCAACTGAGCATCCGCCCATGGACCTGCTCCGGCGTAGGGCCTGCATCCTCCTGGCTACGGAGGTCCTCAGGGACAGCGGCAGGGATGGTGCTGGCCTGGTGGGATGCGCTCCATCTTGCTGGCTGCCCAGGCATGCTCACCTCGTCCTGGGCCTTACCCTGCCTGCGGCGGAAGCTGTAGTAGTCCAGGTTGTCTCCATAATCCCCCGTGACTGGCAGGGTCTCTCTCCCTTTGGCCACAGGCAACAGCCCAAAGGTCTTCTCCTTGGCTTTGGGAGGTGGGTCTGTGGGCTCGGGGCTGTCCGCTCCTTCCTCCTCCTCATCCTCTAGGAAATCTAAGGAGCAAAGCCAGAGATTCCTGCGAGTGGGCGAGGGATGAGGAACACCAAGCTGTGGGGCACTAACCAGTGCTCACCGGGGTTGGCAGCTTAAGGCTCTGCCCTGTGACCCCCTCCAACCTCGGCCACATCTTGGCACCATGTTTATTTTGTCTGGGCCAACCCAGGAGATGCGGGAAGGGCGAATCCCAAGGGTAGTGTCCCACCTCCCCTGTCCACAGTAGAATGTGTGACCATGGAGGATGTGTGACCACGGAGCACATGGGGCTGCCCAGAGAGAGGCCCTGCCCTCATCAAGCCCCCCGCATCCCTGGAGGCGTCTGGATGAGTCGCATCTCTGAGCAAGGATGCCGGATGCTCAGCCCCATACCAGGCTGCCAAGAGATGCCCAAAAAGCTGCTGGTGGGGAGCGGTGACTCACTGTCTGGGCTGAGGAAGGGAAACGCTCGCTGGCGTGGATCTTCCTCCTCTTCATCCATCTTCATGTACTTATAAAAACCAAACCTGGGACACAGAGGGGACAGGGGAGGTCCCAGGGATAAGGAGGGGCATACGCACAAAGGGACGTGCTCGCGCACACGTATGCCTGGGCAGGGAGGAACATCCCCAGCTGCAGCACAGGCGCCTGGGCACAGCCCAGCTCTGAAGGGAGCTGGGATTCCCAAATTCCAGGAGCACTGCCAGGTCTCAAGCTGCTACATGCCTGAGAGATGGGGAAAGAGGCAGCCCAGCAGTGGTCCCTCCAGGGGGGACAGAGCTTGGTGACATATGGCTGCATCATCTCAGCGCAGCTTCTCCAGCTCTTGGAGCATCCCTTTCTCCAGCTCTTTGTATTGACCCCTCTCTCCCTGCCCCATACCACCCCCCACACTGGCCCCCCAACACTCACTTCTCTAGGTAGAGGGGGGACTCCCTGTAGAAGCACTTGTTCTCTGTCTCCATGTGAGTGAGGCGTGTGAAGTCATTGGGGTACACAAACGAGAGGTAGACCTGGGGGGATGACCATGCTGCCATCACCCTGGCTCGCTCCAAGGAAGCAGAGGATGGTGTAGCTAGGAGCCAGGGACCCCAGGCCAGCAGCATGAAGCCCCTGCAGCAAGGGGACCCCCAGCAGCAAGGAGACCCCCAGCATCTCCAAGAGTTGGCTTTGAACTCTTTGGGTGAAGACAGGGAAGCTCAGCCCAATCCTCCAGCGAGGGATGTTTCTCCTCCTGGGTCCTCACCAGGTGGAAACACCCCTGTGCTGGGTTGGGGGGCAAAGCACAACCCCATCCCTGTCACAGGGAGACACTTACGAATTGCAGGCCCTGGTATCGGGCAATGGGGAAGTCCTTCACCACGTAGGTGGGGCTGTAGGCACAGGGCACCAGCACGTTCTCCACTCGGGAGGCCTCGATCGCAGGGGCTGAGGAGAAGCGGCCACCGCTCAGCCCCGAGCCGTATTCCACCCCCCCCCAGCCCATCCCCAGTTACAGTGTTACCACCCCAGCTCACTCCCCTAAAGCCCACCACAGCATTCTGCCTGCAAGATGGGACAGAGGGATGCTCCAGGTGCCTGCAGTCCTACCCTTTTCCTCTACCACATACCTCCTTCCCCCGAGACATGCAAGGGTCTGGTCCCTGCCACTCACTGAGGAAGAAGGTGTCCCTGGGGTCTGCCTTCAGCATGTCAGCCCCATGCTCATCTTGCTGTGCCTCCCAGAGGTAGCTCCCGCTGTGGCTGGCCAAGGTCTGAGGGATGTGCTCCACGTGGTTCATCTTCAGGGACGATTCGTCTGTGGAAGGGAAAGGTGGGTGCTGAGCCCCACAGGCAGACGGAACATTGTCCCAGGAGTGCCTGGGCACTTCCCAACTCCTGCACTAAGAAGGCTTGGAGGACTCTGGACAGAATGTGTTTGCACTAGGGCAAACCTAGCTTCTCTTGCACTCAGACCCCATGACTAATCAGCCTAATGATTACTGCCATCAAGTAACGAGCACCAAGAGGACAAGGGTACAGCCGAGCCCAGCCAAGCAGCCCAGCTCTGACTGCAGCATCGCCCGAAGACAAAGGGTGGGAACACTGCGGAGCTTTAGCTCCCAAGGACACGGGAAGCACACCGGGCACACATCCTTCCCCACAGAGGTGTGGGTGGATGCACTGCCAGCTGGTTTCACCACCTGTTCAGGGGTGAGGGTGGCACATCGTCCTCAGTTATCGACAGCCCACACTTCCCCAAGGAGGTCCCCTTGCTCCAGTCACCCTGGCCACACTCAGAGCTGCCTGTCCCGAGCACCCAAGGGTGCTGTGGGGAAGCAGGGGGGTCCTGAAGCAAACAGAAGCCCCAAATTCTTGTTTGCAGTAGGGAAAGGACCACCATCCCACTCCACCCCAACACCTCTGTGCAGCTGGTTTGGGTTGGGCTGCAACCCCTGAAAAACCCAGAGAAAGGGAGGAAGGAGGATGCTCTGCGCATCCCCCATGGCACAGCGATGGGCTCCCCAGGAGTGATGGAGGAGCTGGGAAGCAGGAAGGAGAAGTGGGAGGAGCTGGTGCTGACAGGACATTGATCAGGGTGGGGGAATTTATCACCTATCGCATGGGCAGCTGCCTCAACACCTCCATCTCTCCATCCCTCCTCTCCCCATCCATCCCCACCTGCTGCCCTTCCCCCCTGGCATTATCGACACCTTCCAGGGCACATTGGGTGACTTGTCCTCCAGCTATCAAGTGCTGGGGCAGGACTCATCCATCAAGCCCTTCCTTACTGCCAGGGAAGGGAGCAGGAAGCAGAAGATCTATAGATTTAATTAAACCTTGCGCCATCCATCCCTGCTTACGCGACAGCTCCTCGTAACTCAGGGCCAGCCCGAGCAGCCAGCAGTCACGTCAGCAGGGACGATGCTGGGGCACCAGCGGAGCTGCCCTTCCATGGTGGGAGACCCCCGCACCCCACTTTCAGGGAGGTTGCAGCCCACTCGCTCCCAGCATCACCTCAACCCCTTGGCTCCTTCCTTATGCCCAGCAGAAGCTTGGGGGGTTTCAGAGACCAAGAACGTGCCTTGGGATGTGGCTTTCCTTACGGGCTCTGGTGCCATCTCTCCCTGGCTGCAGCCCCCAGACCAGTACAGCTCCCAGCCCTCACCTGTGTACAGAGAGATGTAGGAGGAGTCGATCACTTCAAACTTCAGGCTGGGGAGGAAAACTCGCCACTGGGAACAAATCAAAGGAGATGGGAGTGAGGGGAAGGCGGAAGGGGTGATAAGGCCCAAACCCCATCACCCAAGGGTGGGTCTTGCCTGTCCTCAGCTCCCAGAAACCTGCCAGCATGGACCCCACCTCCAATCCCCCAGGCAAAGAACAAAGGAGAGCTTTGATCCCACGCCAGCACAGACCCAGGCACACTCCCTGCCTTTACCCCAGGGCATGTGGGACAAGAAGGTGCGTTCCCCCCAGCCAAGGCTCAAGGAGGTTGGACACAAGCTCACGTCCCCCCTTTGGGGACAGATCCAGCCCCACAGCAGCAGCATCAGTAACATCATAGGAGGCTGCACAGCGGCGTGCCCTGCCTCTCAGGTGAGAGGGGTGCACAGCAGCTACTCCCCGTGCTGCTCTCAGCCTCAGGGAAGGCAGCAGGGAGCCCATGGCACCCATTGCAGGCCTTAGCTGGAGTGGACATGCACAGAGCCCTTCAACCCCTCCTCCTCTCCAGCCCGCGTGCTGCATGGACACACAGCAGCAGGGTCTGCACAGTGTCATTGTAGCTGCCTGTGCTGGTTCAGCTCCATGCGCTTCGCAAATGTGCCCATGAGACCTTGTCCAGACAAGCGCTCCAGCGCCTGTGGGGAAAGATGCGTCGGGGTCCTGCTTTGTGTTGCCCTCTGCGCATCTGAGCGGCTTCCCTCCCTCCAGCCAGGGGAGGAAAACAGGAAAACCCTCCCCATGGGTTGGTTTTCTCTGAGCAGAACTGTGGATCTTAGCAGGGGCCAGCGATGGAGCCCTGTGAGGGTGAGCCGGGGTGGTGGGGAGGGCAGGGGCGAGGAAGGGGTGCTGGCAGCCGCTCTGCTACTTGGCTGGCACCAAGTCTGACTCCAGTGATTAATGACTGCTGCTTGGGAGAAAGGAAACCTTTGCTAACACCTTCCCCTCCCAAAGACAGCCCAAACTCCCCACTACACATGTTCCCGGCTTTGCCAGAGCTGCACAGCCAAGGCAGACAAGTTTAGATTGGAAATTCACGATGTCTCTGAGGGGAAAAGACAAAAGGGACCTGGCCACATCACCACGGCCATCTCCCCTGCCCCTGATCACGGGACCCCGGCCAGCAAGGTGGGCTGCCACTCTTAGGAGTGTCCCATCCCTGTGTGTTCTGGGTTCTCCTTGACCGTGGCAATGGGCTCCTGAGAGAAGAAGCCCATGGGGACCTTCCTCCCTCCACCAGGCCTTCCACAGGAGGCCAAGGAGACTGGGGAAGGGATGGGGCCAGCCATACAGAGCTGGATATCCCAATGCTGCAGGGGCCCACAGCGAGGGGCTGCTCCACAAGCAAGGGGCGGTGGGGTCACCAGCTCCCAAAAAGGCCATCAGCACAGAAGAGTTGGATGAGCACAGAGGAAAGCAGCCCATGCCCAGCATCCCACACAGGAATGGCCCAGGGAGACAAGCCTTGGCTCTGTTGGAGCAACGTTGACCCATCCCCTCTGTGGACTGAGCTGCTGCAGCCAGAGGAGAGGGGAAAGGGTTGCTTTGCTCTCGGATATGGCATTTGAATGTGCACTGGGAAAAGTCCCAGTGCTGGCTCTTGAGAGGATGAGCATGGAAAGGTGCACGGCATAGGGGCATTTACTCACACCAACTTCCACGTGGTCTGAACCACGGTCATCTTGTTTGTGGAGCAGCTCGAAGTAGTATCTCCTGGAGGACATGAGGCTGTGCAGGAGGGGAAGGAGCTGATTAGAAACCATTCCCAAGCTGACCGCTACCACTGCCAGGGCGATGGGAGCCTCTCTGCCAGGGGGATCTTGTGAAACCCTCTCCGCCTTGCTCACATGGGGCTAAACCTCCCTTGGGCAAGGAGAAAGGCAGCACATCTGCTCCCACACCCCTCTGCTGAGATCTGGGGGATCCCCATCCCCACTGCATCATCCACGGGGCAGCTGTGGCCTCCAACACCTTCAGCATGGGGACAGAGCTGGTGGAGCTCCTGTCCAGCCCTGATGCCATGTGCCTTTAGGGCAGAGGCTGTGGCCGGGGAGGAGAAATTGGCCGGAGCCAGCAGCTCCATCCCTACAACCCCTTCCAGCTGGGACAGATGGCGGGAGCGAGGACATGCTTACCGCAGAGGCTTAGAGACCTGTGAGCTGAATTTGGTGAACTCTCCAGGCGCTGTCCACTCAGTGCCCAGCTGGGAAAGAGAAGGAGGGTGAAGGCACTGGGGTTGCTCCAGCCCAAACCCACCAGGCTCTGCTCTGCTTGCCTCAGGTGCTGCACTGTGCCTCAGAGGCTCTTCAGGCAGGAGGGTCCCAGGAGCTCTACCCCAAAGTCCTTGTACCCTGCCAGTGGCACTCCTGCCACAAGAACCTGTCACCGGCCACCACCACTGAGGTGCCCCAAACGCATGGGTGCGATGACGGACCGCAGGGTTTCCAGGTCTCAGAGTAAACACCAAAGAAATCCACAAGCAAACATGAAATCTCCCATTCTGAGACATCAGCTGGTCTTTAGGAGCTACAAGCAGCACAGGGCCACATGGTAGATGGTCCTTCAGGAACCAAACCAGGCTTGGCCAGGGCCAGTGGAGGGGCCAGGCTGAACTAGAACTAGCCTGGCATTGCCCAAGGGCACAAAGAAGCAGGAAAGCTGCCTCCAGCAGCATCACGCACGGACCCTGCTGCAGCAGAGGGACTTGCAGAGGGGAGAATTTGTGGTGGCTAAAGAGTGCCCGTGGGTCTGAAAGATGGTTAATCCAGTGCGAGGGGTCCCCGAAAGGCAGTCAGGACAGGCATTGCTTGGGAGCGAGCAGTGAGGCACCACGAGGGAAGAGACGCTCTCGGTGGGAGCTCAAGCACCCCCAGAAGGGGAAAGGCAGTGGGTGGAGGACGATGGCACGTACCTTGCCCACGAAGGCAGCCAGACGGGAGTTGGAGGGACTCTCGTCGGAGCTGAGCCAGAACTCCGAATTGTCATCCGATGCCACAGAGAACTGGAAATCCCCTGCAGAGAGCAAATGAGAAGGTCACCACAGCAGCCCTGCTGGAAGATGGGCCAACAGGATGGATGGATGGATGGGTGGATGGATGTGACAGGGCTACCCTAGCCCACACACCTCCTGGCTCTGTCCTGGCTGGGTCTAGGGCTTCACCATTGTGCAAAGCAACCAGGACGAAGGGGACTCTGCCCCAGAAGGACCCTCCTGCCTGGAGCTGGGGCATGGGGACTGTCTCCAAGAGCTTTCCTGTCCTCACATGGTAAATGGACCAAGAAGGGGGAAGGAGGCAGCTTCTCCACATTGCTGCAGAGGGAGGAGCTGCCAAGCTTCATCACTCACCATCCTTGAAGGGGTGGATGTAGCCAAAAATCCTCATCCCATAGTTCTTCCACTTGGGTGACACAGCCAGCTTCTTCACCGTGGTGCGTGTCTGGGGGGGCGGGATGGGGGCATGAAAGCACAAACAGTTCATGCCCAGGCTCATACCTTGCACCAGCATCACCCAGCCTGCCTCCTCCTCCTCACCCTGGGTTCCCATGCCCTTGGCACAAGGATGATGCGGAGGTCCCATCACCACCCATCACTCCTCCAACCCTGGTCTGCTGGCAGTTACCTGCCCCAAGCCAACCCAAAACCTCTGCAAGCAAAGTTCATGAGGACCAAGCCCTCAGCCAGCAGACAGGTGGCAGCAGCCAGAGAGGGACGAGAAGACCACCCACCCACGCCAAACCCACCACCATCTGGCCTGCGACTCACGTGGGGGAAGAGCGGAAAATGGAGGTTCTTCCTCAGGTGCCTCACGGCCCCTCCACACCAGTCCTCAAAGACATGCAAGTTTGCCTTTCCTTTGTACTGCAAGATGGGAGAGGAAGGTGAGCAGGGGTGTCCTCCTCATGCCCCCCCCCCCCCCCACCTCCCAAGGACAGCCGCAGGGATGTCATCCGCCCACCTCAGCTCCTCTGCCCTGACTCTGAGCAAGGGCTGAGGTCCCAGCGCTGAACCAGCCCCAGCTCATGACACCACCCCCTCCAGCTCACAATACCAGCCCCCAGGAGAAAACCCTTGCTGAGCAGGCAGAGCCGCAGGGCCGGGCAGGCAATGGCGAGCCAGGCCCAGGACAGCCAGAGACAGTTTTGGAGCTTGGCACACCATGAAGAGGAGTTCTGAGCTGTGGGGTCCCCTCCAAGCAAGGGGGCTGGCTGGTGCTGCTCCTGAGATCTCTTCCCCCACCATTGCCCCCCACCCACCTGCTCGTTCCAGGGCAAAGCCAGCTTGGTCAGGTTGAGTTTGGGATGCACGGCAACTTGCTCAGACCATCGGCCTCTGGAAAACCAACTGTCCCAGTACTGCCTGTCGTTCTGCAAGGAAGCAGCGAGGTAGAGGTGAGAGATGAGGGGGTCAGGGCCAGCCTGGCCACGTTTGTAGAACATCTCCCTAGACCTCAATGTCTCATTTTGGATGCAAGTGTGGCCAAACCAAGGGAAAGCTGATGTCATGCTGACAGCAGAGGAATGCAGGGGCAGGAGGCAGCAGGAAACTGTTGGCAAGGTGTCCCAGGGAGGAGAGTTTCAAAATGTTCCAGCTGAACTCGTTTCCCTTCCTGTGCCAAGGAGAGAAACTTCTCCCAAACAGTTAGCTTTCTGTTCACCCCAAATAATGTCCCAGTCTGTGGGGTTACTGGGAATGGAGTATTTTGGGCTCCAAACAAGCAGAAGCAATCTCTACATCTGCTTACAGGCAGAGCAGGCAGGATGCTCCCCCATTCCCCCCTCTTCCTTTAACAGGGAGGATTAGGTTAATCCATGTCTCATCATTTGGAGGGGTTAGATGAACATTCACCTGCCCCCAGATTGCCAAAAAAGGGGGGGGCTCAAGGCAGAGCCGCATGCCTCTGGAGCCTGCACAGAGCATCCTCCTCTTCCTGACTCTGCCACTACATCCCAGGCAGCATGGGCAGAAAAGGAATAAGGGACCAGCTACTGCATGGGATGGAAGGGCCTCCAACCCTCTCCAAAGTGACTGCTGACATGCCACCCTGTCCCTGGCTTGAGGTGATGGGAAGCTGGGCCTGGCACATGGGGACCTGGCCACTGTCACAGCCCATCATCACACTGAGGACACACTAGTCCTCTTCAGGGATAGAACCAAGGGGACAAGGATGTCCCAGGAGGATTCGCACCCATAGTCGTCCCCCACAGCCTCACCCAGGCAAGGATGGACCACCCCACCCCCCACCCCACCCCACCCCAAAAGCAGAACACAGCTTTGATCCCAGCTGAGAACCTCAGCCAGAACAAAGCGCAGCCTGTTCAGACATGTGGTGCCAAATAAATAATCAGCAAACTCTGCCTCAACGAACATATTAGCATCATGGGGGCGGGGGGAGCAGTGTCCTTGGAAGACATTATTAGGGAGGTGGTGTAATTGCCCCACACTTGCTGGAAGGATTCACCCCTCCCAGGCAAAACCAAGATGCAGTTCCTGCTGTGCCCTCCTCCCTGTCCACATCCAGCACCAGCCTGAGCAATCCCTGGGCACCTCACTTCCCTCCTGTGTCTGTCTGTCCGTCCCTTACTTGGAGAGAGGAAAGCAGGGACCATCCTCTTCTCACCCACCCCCTGCAGCCAGCCAGGCACAATGGGCTCTTCCCCCTCTGTATTTCTCACCACCCGACTACTGCCCAGCCCGAAGTGAATCCTGCGCCTGGAGAAACCTCTGCATCCCTCCACAGGATGGACCAGCATGGCTCTCCATCCAAAGGGCGAGAGGGATGGAGGGGACAAGCCACCAGCATCCCTGCCCCAGAGATAAAGGACCCGTGGTGAAAGTTCTCCACATCCTTTTCTTTTTGAAGCGCCATTTCTCCACTCCCATTTGCCCTGTCTTTTTGGGCCAGGCTGTTTGCTTTTGGACTGCCCTGCCTGACATAGGGAACCCCACTGATAGCCCTGCTCCCCGCCACAGAAACAGGGGTGGGTTATTTGCTGACACTGGGCTGAGCTTTTTATGGCAGAGCCAGCGATGCTGCCAGCACGCTGCTTCCACACCCGACCATACCCCTCACCTGCCCTGCTCCGAAACCTCCCGGTGACAACAGCTTAACAGGGGCCGGCTGGGTGTCACACAAGGGCTGGATGACACATTGAAGGGGGGCAGCAGGGTGTCCTCACACCCGTGATACCAACTGCCTCCTGGGCTGCTCACAAGGAGCGACACTCTCCCCAGGTTCTGCTCGGAGACCCTGCCTGGGGGTGCGTGGGTCTGTTTTGGGGCTCTCTGACCCAAGACAGAGCAGAGGACACAGGAGGCAGAGGGTTTCCCCACCAAAACCGGGCTTTCCTGCCACTGGCAGCTCTGCAAGAAGCAGGGGCAGTGGGGTGGTGCTGTGCCCTTCCTTGGGGAGCATGGCCACGGGGCACAAGGTGGGCACCAAGAGCTGCAAAGGGCCCTCAAGGATTTTCCTCCACCAAGAAGGTTGCCAAACCCAACCCAGAGCCATGTCCTCTCTGCCCCAGAACCTCCTCGGCCATATGGTGGGTGAGGGGGCTCAGTCCAGTGGCCTCCCCATGCCCCTTCCCACCTGCCCGCCCTCCAGCTTTCCGATTACCATTGCCTCCTCCTCGCGGCTCTCGCTGGAGTCCTCAGCTCTCCTCCGCTGTGCCGACGGCTGGGCTGCCACCGGCCGCCTGCCCGTATCAGTCACCTCCCCCAGCCTCTCGCCATCTGCCAGGAGAGCAGAAACAGGGGTGAGACCACAGCTGCACCCCCACCCCAGCACCGTGCCTTTTGTGGAGACACCCCCAGCCCCAGGAAAGGCAGACACTGCCATCCCCACTGCTCCAGGCAGGGAGGGATGCAGGGATGAGGGTGGGGGGCTCTGGCTGCGATTCCCTTTGTTACTTTAGTACTAAGCAGCTTGCAACAGCTCGTCACATCAGGTTTAATTAGCGCCCCCCCAGCCCCGCTCCTGACATAAGCTATCATGGGATCTTGCCCCCCATACCTCCTCAGGGATGCATCCCCACTCCCCTGCCCCTCTGATTCCCCGGCTCTGCCCAGAGCATCCCCAGCTCCACCTAGAGTACATTGGCTCCAAGCCCCCCTCCCCCAGGCATATTCTCCTCAAGGCCATCTTCCCAGGCATATTCTCCTCAAGGCCATCTTCCCACCCCCAACGCCACACTAAAGGCACCAGAGATCTTCCCAACAGCCCCATCACGGATGACATTGTTACCATGCATTGCATTAATTACTCCTAACGTAGGGGTTCCCCGCTGCAGCTCCCACCCATCTTCTACAGGCAGTGAAGGGGGAGGTACCAGACATCACAAGCACCAGTGTGGCCCCAGCCACATGCCTGGCAGCAAAAGGTTCATCAGCCCCCTACCGAGGGTAGGCAAGATGCCCCCCTGGCCCTCCACACCCTCTTTTCCCCAGCAGCAACTCTTGGGGTGCTCCAACCCACCCCCCACCACCTGAAGCAAACCAGCCTCGGTGGCTGTCATGGTGGAGAGCTGCAGGCTTCAGACCCTGCTGCCTGGCCAAGGAGGGGCCAGGGGTGCCGCAGACCGCCCCCCCCCACCACACGCCTCCCGTGCCATTAGTATTCCAGTGGTCTCGCAGCCGGCGTCTCCTTGGAGATGGCAGCACAAATCCCATCCCCACGGCAGGGACAGGAAATTAAGCTCTAAAGCCCCTTCTTCAGCTCTCAGCCATTCTTCAGCCCCTGGCAGCTCCATCTCGCTCCTGGCAGCTCCCCACCTCCCTCCTCCCCTCACCCATCTTCATCCCCACCTTCCGTGCACACCCTGCGGAGGGTGATGGGGAGCATGGCAGCAGGACTGGGATCAGACCCAGCACTCTCCCTTCATCTTCCCTGCTCGAGAGAAGCTTCCCCCCTCCATATCACTGTCAGGGCTGCTCCCACCAGCACAGGCAGGAGGAATAAAGCTGATCCTCGCTGTGCTGAGGCCACAGATGTCATTGCTCCGGTACAGAGCGCTGGGTGCGTTATCCCTGCCTCCCTGCAATGCCAATCTCTGGATTAATCGTGGTCACAAGAAGCTCAGTGCTCCCAGGGGACCTGCCCAGGGCTGGGATGCAGCAGTCACTCTGTGGGACCCACACAGGGTCTCTCCCCCAGCTTTGGAAGAGACAAAGCTGTCTCCCATGGTATTTCCCCACTCAGCATCTATTCATGATGTAAGCTGGGGGTGCCATGCTGCAAGTCCAGTTCCCAGGATGGATTAACCACCCTTCTATGGGTACCCACAACCTGGGAGCAGCAGAAGGGGCCAGCAAAGCCCCAGAAAAAGGCTTCTGTGCCAATGTTTCTTCCCTTGCAATGTAAATGCTGGGTAGGAAAGCCACACGCAGCCTCAGACAAGCACCCATCAGCCCGTGAGGGGACAGGGAATGAATGCTCCCCTCAGTACAGGGAGGGAACGGCCAGCACCTTGTACCGACAAGCCTTACTTCACTCCCCAAGAAACCTCAAGCCCCTTTGGACCGAATCTCAGCCCTGCGGGAGAGGAGAAGGCCAGAGGGTATGAGAAGACTGGGGAGAGGTGGCGCTGTGAGGGAGGAGCATTTCAGGTCATTCCCCTCTGCTTAGTTTCCTCTCCTGCATCCTCCCAGCACCCTCCACGACCACTCATGCCTAGGCCATCTGCTCCCCCAGCATCCCCCTGGGACATAGAGCCAGCAGCCCACCCCTCGATTTATTCTGCTCATCTGCCTCTTTCTCTTCATCAGTGACCAGAAAGAGCCAGGCAAAGGTGGGCGAGAGGATGGGGAAGGTCCAGAGGGCGAGCTAGGGCCCCTCTCACTCCAAGGATGGTGTCGACGCGGGGATGTTTGGCAGGGATGCCTGAAGAGCTCTTCCCCGGGTGAGCGTGAGAGCCAAGCTCACGGCTTCCTAGCAGCGTGATGAGGAGGCAGGAGATGCTCACACCCATGGCACACGCTGTCCCCGAGCCACACCAGCTTCTGGCCCACGCACCAGGGCCAGCAGCAGTCCTCGGGGTGAGTCTGTGGGTACAAGGACAAAG
This sequence comes from Laterallus jamaicensis coturniculus, assembly GCA_022605575.1. Lineage (NCBI taxonomy): Eukaryota > Metazoa > Chordata > Aves > Gruiformes > Rallidae > Laterallus > Laterallus jamaicensis. The sequence continues at coordinate 2,302,340 of JAKCOX010000060.1, read as the reverse complement.
CACCAAGTGCATCACACGGCACAGGCCAGGGCAATGGCTCCCCGAGCGAGACAGCTCCATGTTATCCCTGTTACCTCAGCCGTAACAGCCCCTCTCGTGCCAACCCCTCCTCTGCTGGGAAGCACAGAGGGCCTTTCACCCGCAGGCTCCTGCCTCCCCGCCTCCCTCGCCGCTCGCAGGCAGCACGCAGCTCGCTCGCCCCGAACACAGCCCCTTTCTTCAGGCGGGTTTCAGAGCCACAATTTCTCCTGCAGCCTCCTGGACCTTCTCCAAACCTTCCAACATGGTTAGAGATGCACTCTCCCCCCATCTCCCAGTTGTTCCTAACATCTCCCTTCCATAGCCACGTGCTGCAACGTGCTCTGCTCCCACTTCCTGCACATCTGGACCACTGCTCCCACCTCCCGTGTATTCAGACCACTCAACCAGGGATAAACCCAGACAACTCCTGCTCAACGAGCTGAGCAGCTTCGGCACAGTGGGAGGAAGCTCACAGAAGCATCTGCAAAAGGCTCAGGGCTGGGATTCCCAAAATCCCCCGCTCTCCCTCCCACTGGATGCTCGGCCCCCACAAGCTGCTCAATGGGAAGGTTCCTGCAGGGAGACTTGTGTGGGATGTTGCTCCCAGCACTAGGCAACCACACATGGAGCAGATGGAGCCACTGCAGAGAAACTGCTGGGATGGGACCGCAGGAGGAGTGGGGAGATGCCCAGGCACATTCTGCTCTGCTTGGCTGCAGCCACAGCTCCTCTCCCCCTCCCCAACATGCCCACGCGAGGATGAAAACCCCCACGCAGCAGACAAGGACCCTTTGGGAACGTGGAGCACTGGCTCAGCAGTGGCCATGGCCCTGGAGGAGACAAGCAGCCACACCACCCGGGACCCCACCAGCATCCTCCCATCCGAGGCAGGTGCAGGGTGAGAGTCTAACGACTCTGCACTAGGCTGGTGAACCACAACAAGCTCCCAGGCAAGACTTCCTCTGGGAGAAGCCTCCGGCAGCGGTACCAGCAGTGCTACCAGCATCAGCTGCAGACCTTGGGGACCCTTCTTCTCTCTCCTTTCCCCCAAAACAGACCCCAAGGGGCACCCAGCACTGGGGTTCAGCCAGTGAGCGGAGAAACTACACACTCCTACCTGAGCTCCCAGCACATCAGCTGGGGGTGGGTGGCGGATCCAGGAAACAGGCCCTGTATTTTTTCCAGCCCCTCTCACATCAAGCTGATGCTCCAGAGCAGACAGATGTGCGGAGCCAGGTCCTGCTGTAATACAGCCCTCTGCGGGGCTCCCCAGTCCCTTCAACCCCCCCCCCCAGTTTGTTCCCTGCCTGCCTTGCACCTCCGCACCTGAGCCTGGCTCCTTGTAAAGTCCCCAGTCACTGCCAAGCCCCAGTAAGGATGCAGGGGAGCTGGCCCAGACTGGAGAAATTATGATATCCCAGCAAAGCATCACATCTGATCTCTACCCCCCCCCTAAAAGCTGTACTTAGCCCCCCCTTGTGGTGGGGGACGTGGCTGGCGAGGACAGCCGGGCCGCGGGAGGGGGCCCCCCATGCCGGCAAAGAAGCCTCGGTGCTGCTGCAGGCAGAAGCCTTCAGCCACCCCGAGGAGCCCCCCGTGACCTGGGGGATGGAATAAGAGATGGATGGATTTTTTTTTCCTCGGTGCTCCAAGAAATATGCCCCAGGAGCGACCATTTACTCTGCTGTCTCCCCATTCCTGCAGCAAAATCCATGCTGGAGGGGAGATGCCAGAACCTGTGGGAGCTGCCTCCAGCCTCAAGAAGCCTCGCCACCATCTATCCCTGATGTGCTGGTGGACTGGGCTGCGGCAGGTTGCCAAAGCCATCTGAGCATGTTCAGAGCCACATGGGGACGGGGGACGGGGGGGGGGGACGACGGGATGGGGGGGGAACGGGGGTGGGGATGGACGACAGAGGGGAGGGGACACCAGCCTGGCTGAGGCTTACTCACGCTGAGCCTTCTGCCTCTTCCAGAACACTGGATGCCTATCTGCGTAATATAAGCTTTGGCAGGGGGGTTGGACCCGATGATCTCTTGAGGTCCCTTCCAACCCCTACAATTCTGTGTGATTCTGTGATTTTACCCTGGATGCCTGCCTGCCTCCCGGTAAAGCCATGAGCTAGGGGAAGCAGCACCAACCCCCACACACAGGGGATGGAGCATGGCAAGGAGAAACCCAAACACAGCCGGAGCTCAGAGGATCCCCCCTGACACCAAGCCCTGGGGTCCAAACCAGAGTTGGAAGTGGGCTTTACCACTCACAGAAACACGAGCCTGGGATGTGCTGCTGCCCTCAGTACCCTGACACTACGCCCCAGCACAGCCTGACACCGAGAAACAGGGGATGAGCTGCAATGTAGGAGGAGCATCAGTCCCCATCTGCCCACCTGGAGGGCTAACTTCATCCCACCTCCCCTTCCCAGCTCAGGGAGGGAGCATGGCAGACCCACCAGCCCCAACACTCAGAGATCCAACAAAGCCTCTGGAGGATGGAAAACACAAGGCCCTGGGTTAATTCCCTTAATTCCTGCTGCCAGCTGCATCATCACCTTCCTTGAAGGATTAAAATGCAAAAAGAAATGCCAGGGCAGAGCTGGGACAGGATGGATGCTCTGCCATGAGGAACCACTGCTTGGGAAGATGCTGGTACACCACCTGGAAGGTCAGGGCGCTGAGGACCATGTGCCAGGCATGCTGAGTACCCCAGGTCCGAGCTGACATCCTTTGAGATCCACCACCCAAGTGAGGTCTGCACACGTCCTGACCTCTGAACTTCTGCAGGATGCTTTTGAGCTCTCCAAACCCAGAGGGACAGGAGAGAGATGTATCTCCAGCATCCAGCTGGGCTGCTCTGCCCGCCCTGCTGGGAAACAGCGCAGAGAAACACTCCAGGCTTTGTACAGAAATGGGCGGGCGGGCGGCTCAGGGAGAACCCTGCCCAGCATCTGCCATGGGTTCAGGGAACAGAGAAGAGGGTAGCCCACCTCTGATGCCTTCCTTGGCCAAGAAACCAGACAGCTCAGGGCTCTGCCCGGTGAGGAGAAACCAGTGCCGCAGCCATGAAACCAACATGGTTAAACTGGGTTTGCACCCGGGAGAATTTGGGAGGATCTCTCCTTACCTTCACGATCTCTCCCTGCCTTCACGTAGGCACGTGAGCCTAGTGACCAGACCCAAACCACATCAGGATGGACCAGAGTGATGCCTGGGGGTGCCCACCCTGGACCCCACGGAGCTGCTACAGCTTTCCCCTGAGCCACGAGCCACAGCATCCCCTGGCCACACAGGATCGCTCCCCACACAGCACGTCCCCGTCCTCCCAGGACGTGGAAAACTGTGCCCATCGCTAGGGACTCAACCCCCGAGGGCTGAACGGGGGCACCTGGCCATGAAGGGGTTCAGCAGTAGCAGCAACATGACATGCAGTGACATTCAGACCCAGACATGGCGGCAGCACCGGGACTCTCATTAAACCCACCAGTTTCACCACCAACAGCCTGGCGCTCCCCGGCACAGACACAGCCCCAGAGCAGAGCAGCACCAGCACCCTCCACCCATCCTCCTAATGAGCTGCAGAGCAATTAGCATTAGCCAGCAAGGAGCCAGCATCACAAACCTCTTCATGCTGCCACAAAAACACAGCGGGATAAATGTTGCTGTGCTGCCAGCACCACTGCAGGGCCCATTGCCAGCACCACTGCAGGCACCCGGTGCTCACACGGGTGCGATGAGCGAGCAGCAGCACATGACACTGCTGGGGTCAGGGAGACTGGGGGCTTGTGACCTGCACAGGGGTGCAGGATGAGGCCCTGAACAGCCCTTCTCTGCCACCAGCTGAGAACAAGGCTTTGCTTCAGTCCCCGGATCACCACCTCAAGGCATAGGTGCCTTGCCAAGGAACTGGAGGAGCGAGGGGACTCTTTTTCCAGCCCCCTGCCCCAACCTCATTTGTTTTGTGCCATTTCCCTGCTCCGTGGCATCCCCTCAGCCAGTGTGATGGAAATCGATACGGAATTGCTGGGGGCTGGCAGTGGAGCTGCCTCGAGACCTCTCAAACTGACAGACAGCCACCAGGACTGGCAGACATGTCCATGCTCAACTCAGGGTCCCAAACCCCTCCTGCACAGACAGCACCCAGAACCTCCAACTCCTCCCAGCTCACTGCATGTCCTTTGCCCTCCATCCCCCATCTCCTCCAGCATCGCTCCGTTTGGTGCTGGCTCCAATGCAAGATGCCCCACACACGTTTCCTGTTGGAGAGGGGTGAGGATCTGTCCTCCAACACCTCGGGGCAGCTGCTCGTCCCATCTCAAAGAGCTGCTCCAGAGAGGTTCAGCTGCAGCACAGCACAGGGAAGGAGTGGAGGGATGACACATGGCAGTGCTGGAAGGGTAAAGCCCCCCCCCAAAACACCGCTATGGGCTCAGATGGCATTGAACCAGCTGGCTGCAGGACAGGGCTCCTCTGCATCACATTGGTGCCAGCATGCCAGGACCCACCTGCTCCTTGCACCCCATCCCCCATCACTGCGCTCCCTCAATCGCCTCTTTGATGTTAAAGCTGGCAGCACAGAGGGCTGCAGCCTCCCTCAATCCCCCCCAGTCTGGCCCCCAGGGATACAGGCAGTGAGCAAAAGGCCTGGCTGTGCTGAGTCCCACAGGATACTCTGCAGGGCGAGGAGAGCTACAGGTCTTTCAATGCCCTTCCCAGGATGCTCCCGAAGCTGCTCAACTCTGGCACAGCACAAGGAAAAATGCTGCAGACCAGCCACCCCCAGCGCTGGCCAGCCACCTTTCCAGAGGCCCCTTAGTATGGATCCCTTTCCCCACGCACAGAGGAGGTGATCCCAGCTTGGTGCAGAGCATCAGTGGCTCTGACACTGAGGAGACTTCCAAAGAAGCCCAGAGAGGAGGAAAACAGTGCAGTGAATTAATGGAACAGCAAAGATCCACGTTAGAGGGGGTGGAGAAGTTCTTACTGGGTTGTTTCATGTCTTTTCTTTGTGGTTTTAAAAGGACTTGAGCCGATGGGTCTTGGAAGAGCCTCCGTGGCTGAGGAGAGACAGAGCTTTGCTCTCCTCCTGCCATTGCCAAGGTGCAGCGGGAGCCATGGACCCATCCTGAATGGACACACGTGTGCCAAAACCATTACTTCTACTGGGGCTGTTGCAGGGACCGAGGCGATATGCACATCCACAGCACCCCTACCCTGGGGAGGGACCAGAGAGGGCACAGCAAAGGGTGAAGCATCCCTGACAGGGACAGATGGCTAGAGCAAAGACAGGATGAGGCCCAGACACCCTGTCCCGTCCCACCGAGGGGTGCACCACAGCCATTGTGGGGTAGTTCACAGCACACCATGCCTTGGACAGCAACATTTTTGCCTTCAAACAACCCAAAACAGGCACATACCAATTTTTTTCCCCCACACTTCTCCCCCATCACATGCCAAAAAGCCCCAAGATGCTTGCAGTCCCCCCTCCTCCCAAGCAAGGGACAGGGCTCGCTTGTCCATCCGTCCATCCATCCATCCGCCCATCCATCCATCTCCTTTTCCACCTGGCTTGCTCTTGGCAGGTCCAGAACGGTGACAAAAAGACGATTCAGGGCCACAGTGAACCCGAGAGGAGCAGGGCAAGGAGCCCAGGGCAAAGAGCCCAGGGCAAAGCGGGCAACAGCCGCACAAGGAAGATGAGGCCTGCGTGGCTTCCCGGACACAGAGCCAGTGACAGTGAGCCCAGAACCAGGCCGGTAGCAGGGACGGGACCAGCTCTGCCCCACACAGCAACACTGTGCTGAGGGGTTGTGTGACTAGGGAAAACAGCTTTTCCGAGTGGGATCAGGGGTGTGGGGCGATGCCGGAAGGAAAGCAGCACCCAGGCCCCTTGCAAATCCCACTGCCTTCCTCTTCAATAGGCTCTTGCTCTTCACCTTCCCTACCTGCTCCCCACACTCCTGACAACAAGAACAAAACCCAACGCAGTTCATGGCACTTCAGGCTTCCAATTAAAAATCAAAGAACACGTTGCGAGCGCTCTGCCCAAAAAAGGTGTGCCTTCATCCTCCATAGTTTGGGGGAAATGCCACCGTGCCTTGTCTCAAACATTCTCCTCCAGCTCACACCAGACCCCAAGGACACATCCCCAAGGAGGGACAGGCAAGGACAAGGCTCTGCCCACACTGACAGGCTGAGCCTAACGAAGAGCATCCGCATGAAGCATTTCTGGGTGGACCTTGGCAGAGGGGATCCCCTGTGCCCACATGCCAGCAGCCCCTTGCCCAGATAAACTTCAGGAGGATGTGTGCACCCCAGACTTGCCAGCACCGCATCCTGGAGCTGAGTTTTCCTCCAAGACAGTCCTGCTTTAGCCAGGAATTGGCTCTGGCATCCTCCAGCACACATCCCGCACTCTTTTGGTTGCGAAACCCTCCCCAAAAACTGGATCCCAGCACCACCGCTTGTTTGGCACCAGCAGCGCCCCCCACATGCAGGGCAAGCTGGCTGCCATGGGCAGCAGGACCACTCCCACACCCTGCTATTTTTACCCCGACAGATTTTTACCATCACTTCCCCCTGACTTCTTCCCTTTGTTTCCCCTCCCTCTCTCCCCTTTCCACCTGGCATGCCAGCACTTCCACCCCATTGACTCGGAGTGGTTTCCAACTGCGAGAACACAGTAATGGCCTCATTATTTCAGATGAGGAATCTGTGTGTTCAATTAGGCAGAGAAGGGTAATTATCTACTTGTAGAAGATAAGAAAAGGTGTTTGTGTGTGCAGGGGGTATTTTATCGGGGACATAGCACCAGCACGGCTCCCAGCCCAGTTCCTGGATGTTCCAGTACCATGCATGACCCCTCCAAGGGTCAAGGGGACATCAGTACACCCCCAAACAACCCCCCATGCCTTCACTGTGCTCCCCAACATGCACAGACCCTGCAGCAGCTCCTCCCCACCTTACACCCCCAACCCTCCCTGCAGACGACCATTCCCCCCCCCACTCCCACCCTGCCAAGCTCCAAAGACACCTCATGCCCTGCACCTTCAGCCCCCAAAAAGTGCCTCCACTGGGTGAGGCTTCATCTAAAGAGCAATTAACCCTTTCATCACAGTCTCTGCCGCAAGCCAGGCAGCATCCTTGTCACCAGGTTCTGGCTCACAGGGGCCAAAAAAAAAAAAACCCCTGAAGTCATCTCCAAATCTCAGACACCTTTCAGTGCACAGCCCCTTACGGTGATGCTGAAGACCCCGTGCCCTCCCCAGCCCACCTCTCCCCCTCCTGGGACAAGCACCTGCCCTTTGGCTCTTGGGTGGCTCAACCCCAAACCCTCCCCTCTTCCCCCAAACTCTCTCACCAAGCTTTTTTCTGCAACACCCCTTTGACTGAATTGTTTACTCTTTTTTTTGGTACACGACTCGGTGTTTTTCCAACTGCTGGGTCACAACAGCAGGGCTGGTGTCTACCTGCATGTGCCTGGATTCCTTCCCCAGCCTCAACCCACCTCCTCCCCATCACCTCGCTTCCAGAAAGGCTCCACGGGACCTAAACATTGGCTTTGCCATGCATTCACTCAGGATATGGAAAAATCCCAGTGCAAGGAGCAGCATCTCCCCACAACCCAGTCCTGGACAGCAGAGGTGGGCATGATCCAGCCCAGGAGAGGCTTGGCTTTGCTAGAGCAGCGCCCATCTCACTGCACCCCAGCCAGAGAAGATGTCCTTGCTCCCTACAACACAAGGTGAGCCCAAACCCCATGGTTAGACCAGTAGAAAACGCTGCCAGAGAGTGGCTTTCACCCAGCGCCTCCCAAGCTGTGACCCCCACCATGCCCTCCCCATCTCTTCCCCCATCTTCTCCCCCAAAGCTGGCTGCTGGCTGCCCCTCCATCTTACAGCCATGCAGCCGCAGGGTCTTCCCACTGTGTGCCAGAGCAAGGCTGTGCATCTCCTCACTACTACAGCAAGCCCTGTGGCACCCCTCGGAGTGCCCAGAGGGGCATGCTGGGATGTAGGCCACGTAGGGAGGGGGTGTGAAAGAGGCACCCATTGCATCCAGGGCCCAAAAACACCCAAGAAAGGCACTGGCACCACCCTGTGCATCCTCTCCAGATGAAGCTATGGAGGAAAACCTCATCCCAGCCTGACGCCACTGTATCCCAGCACCCAGAGGGAACCCCAACCTGCAGTTTTGGCAGCCGGCCAGCCACAGGGCCTGCCATCCCACACCATTTCCCCCCCTCAACCTGAGGCTGGGGTCCCAAAGAGGAAGAACTTGGCCCGCTTTAACACCACAATAGTCACAGAGACACTGGGACAGCCGCTCACATTCAACTTCTGTAACTCTCAGCTCTTCCATCACCACAGCCCGGCAGCAGAGGAAAGCAAACCGGCGGCACAGCCTCCCTGCCACCCCTCCTTCGAGGCCACACACCACTGGCCTCATTTCCTGCTGCTCTTATTACCATCATCCCCATTTTCCCTGTAAGGCCCCAAAATTTGCAGGATCACACTGCTGCTGTGGTCAGAAACTTTGGGTCTGGCAGCTGAGTGGCTCCAGCAGCCTCCAGCACAGCTCGGGCCTGCTCAGCAAAGCCAATTTCTTGCCTAAATAAGCACTAGCTCACCGTCTTTTCTAGTATTTTTTAGGGAAAAAAAAAACCCCTAAACCGCCTGGTGAGCTCAGCCCAAGCAGAAATGTTACAGCTGAAGTTTCACCTGCCAGTATTTCGGGTGGTTTTATGCCAACCAAGCGGCCCACCAAGCCCTGCGAGGGGAAAGCCAGGAGCGATTAACCGCAAAGCCCAACCGTAGGATGAGCACCGGCACCTGCCCTTCCCGAGCAACCCCGGCTGCATCCCTTAGGGCCTCGGGGAGCTGAGGATGAGGAGGAGGAGAGATGGATGTTTTCCTGAGGGACTGGGAAAGCCTTGGGAAAGGCTGGGAGGGCTGGGCTTGCCCCTTCCAGGCAGCGAGGAGAAGCTATAAATGGCCTTCTTTGTCATTGTAGCCAAAGTAGCGGGTGAAAAAATGAGGACAGAGCTGCTCAAGGGGGGAGGAACATAAAACCCCCAACTGGTTTTGGAGTCCCTCCTGGGTCTGCTCCAGGCAGCCTGGTCTCTGAAGGGGCAAACGTGGAGCCGAGGTGCCCGTGGTGGGTCCCACTCTCCCCAGACCCACCGGGGTGATGCAGGACAGAAAGCCACTGTTGGGGTGGAGGACAGGGGTCGAACCGGACCGGGGGGGATGCGCTGGACGCCCAGTGGGGGACCCACCACCTTATGGGGGGCGACCCCAAACCCTATCAATGCCTTGCACCGAGGGGCGACAGGGGCCAGGGGAGGGACCGGTACTACCCCTGACTGCGGGGGGGAAAGGGTCGGTAGGGAAGGGGAGGGGAGGGAAGTTGAGAGAGGGAGAGGGAGAGGGAGAGGGAGAGGGAGAGGGAGAGGGAGAGGGAGAGGGAGAGGGAGAGGGAGAGGGAGAGGGAGAGGGAGGGTGTCGCCCACCTTCCCCCCCTCCCAGTTACCTCTGCCGTAGGCGAAAGGGAGGCGCAGGGCGCGACCGCGCACCAGGCTGATGTGGAGGTAGGTGAACCAGACGGCGAAGGTGAGCAGCACCAGCAGCAGCAGCAGCTTCAGCTGCTTCCGGAGCTTCTTCACCGGGAGCCTCGGCATCCTGCCGCCCGCATCGCCCCCGCCGCTAGCCTAGCCCCGGCCCATCGGGGCCCCCAGCCCGCCCAAGCCCAGCCCGCTCGCTACGGGCCGGCCGCGAGGGCAGCGGGGCGGCGGCGCGGATCGGCGCGGATCGGCACGGTAGCCCCCGGCCGCCCGTTGCATCGCCGCCGCCCCGTCGCGCCGGCACCCGCGGGCGGGGGAATGAATGAGCGGGGCCGCGGCGGCCCGGCGGTGATGCGGGCCGGAGCCGCCCCGCCCCGGCGGCGATGTCGCCACACCCCTTCGTTCCGAGCGACGGCGCGGCCCGCCAATGGCGAGACGCCTGGCGTCGGCCCGCGGCCAATGGGCACCTCGCGAGGGAGGGGCCCGCCGAGGCGCCTCGAGTCTCCAGGCCAACGGGCCGGCATCCCCGCGAGGGGCCGCGGGTTGGGCCATGTGGGGCGTCGGGGTGGGGAGGGGTCGCTGTGTCCCTGCCTCCGTTCCTGTCTCCGTCCCTTCGTGGCGGGAGAGCGGGACGGCGGCGGGGCGGGAGGAAAAGGGAGCGGCGGGACGGGGGAAGCGGTGGTGACACCGCCCCATGGCCCCTCCTCCTCGGCGAGGGTAGTACGTTCCGCGCGGCCGCGGCAGGGGTCTGCGGGCTCGGCCCGGTCCGTGGGGGGAGCGGGGGTCCCCGGAGGATGGGGTCCCGGGGTCCTCCCCGCCGGGTGCAGGGACCCCCGTGGGGACGGGGCATGGGGTCCCGGGGTCCTCCCCGCCGGGTGCAGGGACCCCCGTGGGGACGGGGCATGGGGTCTCCAGGGTCCCTCTCGCCGGCTGCAGGGACCCCCGTGGGGACGGGGCATGGGGTCCCGGGGTCCTCCCCGCCGGGTGCAGGGACCCCCGTGGGGACGGGGCATGGGGTCTCCAGGGTCCCTCTCGCCGGGTGCAGGGACCCCCGTGGGGACGGGGCATGGGGTCTCCAGGGTCCCTCTCGCCGGCTGCGGGGGCCCCCTTGGCCTCGAGGCCGCCTCTGCCAGCGGGGCCATCCCGAAGGCTGCAACTCGTCCTGTAATTACCGATAATTATTAATTACGCCGCCAGAGGCTTACAGCTGCTCGCCAAGGCCCTGTACCCCCTCCCCGGGCACCTATGCTCAGCCAGGCTGAGACCGGCCACAACTCACTTCACCGCTGCCCCGGCTGGTTTTTCCCTCCGCGGCGGGTTCTTTTTCCCTTACTTATTACTCCCTTCCCGCTGCACGGGCTGAGGCAGCAGTTCCCCCTTGCGATGAAAATACGCCAGAAAACTGTTGTTGCTGGAGGGGAAAAAAGACATTCACGGCCGGGGAAACTAGAGGGCACCAGCGCTTAGGCTTTGTTTCCCTGCGCTCGGCTCCCTCAACGGATGCGGAAGCTTAATTAGCTCGTAATAAAGCCCAGTTTGGACAGACAGACAGACAGGCGGGGAAAGTGGCAGCGCTCCGCTGGTGGCGGTCCCGCGCTGAGCCCTGGGGCAGGGGCCTCAGGGCTGCCCAGCCCGGGGGAGGAGGCCGAGATGAAGGGGGTCTCCGCGTAAGGCTCTCCCAACCAGACAGATGCTCTACCAACAGAGGCTCTACCAACCAGAAGCTGTCGTGTGCCCCCCTTCCACTTTTTGCACCTCTGCACGGCCGTTTGCTCAGACTTCAGTCAGAGGACCTAACTTCAGCCCCTTTCCCATCCTGCCGGGCTCCGGGGGTGGGCCAGGAGGTTTGGGAACATGGTGGGAAGTCCCAAAATAGTTGTGACTGGCCTGTGCAAACCGAGGAGAATCTGGGGCGCAAAGTGCAGAATTACATGGGCAAATAACTCGTGTGTGTGCCATGTCCCAGCACAACTGGGGCACCTGAACGTGCCCTGACGTGGGGTCAATGTTTTGCCAATCGACTCCAGTTTTGCCTCTTTCTGTCTGCGTGGTTGTCAGTCTGTCTGTCCCTGGAGTCCAACCTGCCCGCGTTACTGATCTGCAACACCGTATGATGTTGGGAGGGTTTCAAAGCCATGCCGGTGGCATTTAGGATGCCAGCATTAGCCTGGTTGACCTGAGCATCCTTCATCCTTCATGGACAGTTGGAAGTAAAATCCTTCTCTCCATGACTGGGCTGTCTGTCCTTCAGTGTGTTTTATTTAAGCACAAACAATCCCAGAGCCGCCAGCAAAACATTCTCTTTACACCGCGGTGTGTAAGGTGAATTAGATGGTGCTACCAAGTTATAAATACACCGTCATGCTTTACAGGGAGGGGAATTTTTGTAAAAGGGGTGGTACCCTGAGGACCACAGGGAGCTGTCATGGGGCTTTCCATGGGTCTCCAATGATGTCCTCAACACCTGGCACCTCCTGGCCTCCCCTCCGTGCTTTTAGAGTCAGAGACAGGCTTGGGTGCCTCCAAATAAGCGGGGTTTGTTCTTGGCTGCTTGGACCCTGGAAAAGGATGATGGAGCTGGAGGGGGTGAGATGGCAGCCAGCTGCAGCCCTGGCCAGTGCTTCCCCAAGATGCTCTCCCCTTGCCAGTGGGATTTTGGAGATTTCACAGGCAGCCACAAGCCCGACCCCTTCACACGACATCCTGCCTCCTGCCAGTGCTGGTGATGCGCTCAGCCCTGCCTTGACGAGGTTTCTGGGAAGACACCCCCTTTAAAAAAAATGAAGGGAGTGGTGATCTGCTCCACGCCAAAGGGATGATAATCCCGGCCAGGATGTCTGCCAAAAATCCTTCTCCTCGAAAAAGCAAGAAACTTTATGGGCCACAGAGTCTTGTTCCATCAGCTTTGACCCCTTGACGTATCAAAAATCAAACTGCCAGCAGTGGAGTTCAGGGCTAGGGAAGGGAAGGGAAGGGAAGGGAAGGGAAGGGAAGGGAAGGGAAGGGAAGGGAAGGGAAGGGAAGGGAAGGGAAGGGAAGGGAAGGGAAGGGAAGGGAAGGGAAGGGAAGGGAAGGGAAGGGAAGGGAAGGGAAGGGAAGGGAAGGGAAGGGTCCCAGTGCTGTGGGGAGGGGACCTTATTTGGGCTTTTGTCACCAAGCACCCCCAAATTCTCACAGTTGACCCCAGACAGCCACCCTGGAGGGGACAAAGAAGGGGACAGAGAAAGGGATGAGGAAAGAAGGGTGCAAAGAAAAGGGGGGCAAAGAAAAGGCGGGCAATGAATGGGGTAAAGGGGATGAGGAAAGAGGGCTGCAATGAAGGGGCAAAGAAAGAGGGGGTGAAAGGGGGGAAAGAAGTGGGGGAAGGGGGAAAGAAAGAAGGGTGGAGAAAAGGGGTAAAGAAAGATGAGAATGGGAAGGGGGCCAGGAAGGGACGGGGGCAAAGAAGTGGGCAAGGGGCGAACGGGGCAGAGAGGAGGCAAGGGGCCGGGGGAAGGGAGGGGTGGATCGGAGAAAGAGGCAGATAACAAAGGACGGGGGATCTCCGCGCCGGGGAGGGGAGGGGGATTTCCCCTCCCCGGGAAGGGGAGCCCGGACGGGGCGGCCCTGGCCCGCCCCATCCATCCCCGGGCTCAGGGAATCGAAACCGCCGCGGCTCGACCGCCCCTCCCGCCGCGGCCGCCTCCGCCGGAATGGAGCGGTCGCTGGGGTCGGCGCTGCCGCCGTACGAGCCGCTGGCTGAAGGGCTGGACATGGAGGGGCTGCCGCGGAGCACCGTGGTGTCGGTGGAGCCGCCGCCGCCGCCCCCTCCCCGCGACCACCTGGTCTGGTCCCTGTGCACGGCGCTGTACGCCAACGTCTGCTGCCTGGGCTTCATGGCGCTCGTCTTCTCCGTGAAGGTGAGGGGGGCCCCAGGGCGGCAGGAGGGGGGCGGGGGGCGGGCGATGCTTGCGCGGGAAGGTGGAGGGGGAGCGGGGGAGGGGGGGAGGAGCCCCGGGGACCCCAGAGAGACCCCAAAATCAGGGAGCTCCGTGCACCCCTGAGAGACCCTGACCCTGGTGCCCCACGGACCTCAGAGAGCCCCCGGGGACCCCACAGAGCCCCCAGGTATCCAACAGAGCCCCCAGCTCCCAGGAGGGCCTATGGACCTCGAAGAGACCCCAGCCCCCAGGAGGACCCGTGGACTCCACAGAGCCCCCAGGGATCCAACAGAATCCCTAGGAGGACCCAGGGATCCTACAGAGCCCCCATGGAGCACCTAGGGATCCCAGGGAGCCCCCATGGAGTCCACGGAGCCCACAGAGCCTCCAGCCCCCAAGAGCACCCAGGGACCCCATAGAGCCCCAACCATGGGTGCCCAAAGCCCACTACAGATCTCCCACCCCATGGACCCCTGGAACCTCCAGCCCCAGGTAGTACCATGGACCTCACAGAGCCCCAAGCCCAAGAGTGCCCAAAGGATCCCAGAGACCCCCCTGCCTTCTATGGACCCCTGCCCCCACGGAAGTGGGGAGCTTAGCCCAGCGTGGCAGCTCAGGCCCCCACAGCCCCTCCAGCACCACCCTGCTGCAGCCTGGAGCCTCCCACTGCCTCCCCCGCCACCCAGCCCCACTGACTCTCCCCTCTGCCTTCCCCCAGTCCAGGGACCGCAAAGTCCTGGGTGACTACAGTGGGGCACTCAGCTACGGCTCCACCGCCAAGTACCTGAACATCACTGCCCTGCTGCTCAACATCTTCCTCGTCATCCTCGTCATCGCCCTGCTTGCTAGTGGCGTCATCACTGTGGTGAACTACTACAACGGGGGGCAGGAGCATCACCCCTACTCTGGCCCCACTTAGCCCTTTCCTGGCTGTGTGGGCAGAGCATCCCCCCCTACATCTGCTAGGAGCCCTTGCCACCCCTCAGAACTGAGGGGGGATGTCTTCCCTGTGGTCCCCAGAGCCCGCTGGGGTCCTGTACCACTTTCTTTGCTGTTTGAGCCCCTGTGGAGCCCTCTCTGATGGCCACTCTCATTGGTCTCCCTGGAAGTGCCTGGAAACACCTCTCCTCTGGCAGGAGCTGAGCACCCACAAACTCTCTGCGGCAGGGGGAGAGAGAGCACACTTTTCTGCTTCCTGCTTCACTCTTGTTTTGTACCCCAAGGGCCTCTATGAAGTGCCTTGTTCAGAGAAAATCCTTTTAAATAAAGGTTTCCTTCACTTTTTCCCCTGGCTTAGTTTTATTTTAGCTGGGGGTGGTTCAAGGTGCCAGCTTGGCACCTGCCCTGGGGATGCGCCTGGAGAGGGGAATTGTGCCTTGGCACAGAGCATCTGAGAGATGACGCTCAAGGATGCAACAGACTCAGTGAACCCGGGTGCTTGCTTTTGCACGGGATGCAAAGCGCTTGCGAGGCTCACCCCAAGGATGTGGGTAGTGCCTCAGCTTTGCCAGGCTGTCATCAGGAGCAAACCCCCCCCCACCCCCCGCACTGACCTGCAGGAAGAGGGGGTAGGAGCAAGCAGAGCTGGGACTAAGATTGATTTTGGGGCAGGATGTTGTGCAAAGGGCTTGAGCATGATGAGCTCGGATGTGAGTGCATATCCGTGAAGGGGACAGCAGGGAAGCTTCCAGCAGGAAAGGGAAGCTGTGGGTGGTGTGGCTCCATCCCAAAGCACTTTGCTACAGGGGGGAGAGAGGTTGCACAATGCAGCCCTGATTGACAGGCAGCACTGGGAACACCTGGCGATGGGAATGCCACCAGGCAGGGTTGCTTTTGGGGTGAGGTGAGACAGAGACCCTCTTTTCTCCTCCCCTCCGAAGCTTTCGCAGCATCAAGACCTCGCTCAGGCCATGCCTGGCACCTCGCCGCAGAGCTTGCCAGGGAGTGGCAGGAATCCTCATGTCTCTGGAGCTGCCAGCACATGGCATGGAGCTTCCCAGCTACAGCGGTGTCCAAAGTGACCCGGACACGATCCTCCCAAGCCTTCTGGCTGTAGCCCACCTGGCAGAGCTTCAAGTATGAGGCTGGCCTGACTTCCCCTTTCTCTGGCTCACTGAAAACCTCTGTGCTCCTCACCCTTGGCAGATGCAGGTCCTTGGGGCTGGGGCCCCGCAAGGATGGGAGAAAAAAAGCCTTTTTTTCTTTTTTTCCTTTTTCTCCCCCCACCCCCCCAAGAACATCAAGCTCCTTCCAAGAAGCCGCGCTCATGAGTAAGACATCAGAAATCCTGCCTGCAAAACACAACGGTTATTTGTTGCGAGATCTTTTGGCATGAATCTCCTGGTGAATCATTTATTCCTCAGCTTCTTCCCGTAAGAGCAAACAAGCATAAACCCCGCTCCCAGCTGAGACTGGGCTGCTTGCTGCCCTCCCAGCTCGCAGGCCCCCGACATACCCACCAGCGGACTCCAGATCAAGCATCCCCATCCAGACATAGGGTGATTGAGAAGCCTTTCAGCAGCCCCCTGCTTGAAAACACCATGACCTTTCAGGCTCTAGGCAGTGCCAGCTCGTTACAGCGCTGGCAGCAGCCGTGTCCCATTATACAAGGGGCTGGCGGCACGCCAGTGGGGTGTGCTGGATTGTGTCCGCTTCTGCACGGTCCTCCCTCCTCTCCCCAACCTCAGCAGAGCCAGATTCTGCTTTATTCTGCCCAAATCCTTCATGGCACATCACTTCCCCAGGGAGTTTTGATGCCCACCTGGGTTGGTGCTGGGATATCGACTCACTGTGCCCCTGCCCCCAGAGCTCTTTCCTCCCCACCCCCAGCTCCTCTGTTGTCCAACACATGGAAAAAAAAAAATCCCTCAGCACATCTTCATGGGGATGCTCCACAGCTGAAAACCTGCTGGGATGGTCCCAGTTCCATATCCCAGTCTGAAGCAGGACAGAAGTGGAGCAGGCGGAACAGCCCCTCACCCCCCTGGCTCATCTGTGAAACACCCCATGCCTCCACAGAGAGCAAGTGGGGACTGCCAGCATGGGGATGCTCCTGGGCACCGGATCCCAGAGGGTGCCAGGAGGGAGCCAGGTGGGACAGCCAGCATCGGCTGGCATTGAAAGCAGGGAAATCAAAGCCCTGGGGTAAATCTGCCCAATCCTGGGGCTGCCACCCCACAGAGGGGAGGGGCAGGGCAGAGTGCACAAAGGAGCAAACAGCCTGTTCGTGCTCTTACAGAAATTGCTTCAAGCTGTTGGCAAGTGGCCACCAAGCCCTTTAACTCCTGGCCACGCTGACAGGATCAAGCCCTGATCGAGCAGTGGGGCCCTCAGCGAACCGCGCTCGACCCAGCCAAACAAGTGTGTGTGTCCCAAACCTGACGGTCCCCCTTTTGCCCTGCAGACCCTTCCTTCTGGGTGTGCAAAAGCCACTGCCACCCCAAGCGCTTTGCTTTCCCACAGCCTCCCTCCAGCACTCTCCCCAAAAGCCCTCACCCATCGCATTTCCCCCTAACCCTGTGTATGAGCATCTCCGGGGATCAAGCTGTCTCCCCGGGAGCCAGGGGTGCAGATGGGAGCAGGGACTGGCGAGGCACCCAGCCAGCAGCAGCAGTAACACAACATGGGTTGAACTTTGTCTCTCTGCTTTAGAGCGTCACGGTTGTTCAGGTTCAGGGGTAAATAAAATAAGCAGCTGGAAATCAGGTGCAGAGGTAGGAGTCTCACCGGGCACTTGGGTCAGTGGGACAGCTAATCCCATGTGTGCCAGTGGGCTGTGGGAAATGGGGTCACTACACAGGGGCTCAGAGGCAATGGACAAGGAACCGACTTGGTGGCACTCGCTCCATGCTGGTTGCCCCCCGCCAACGTCCCGATGCTGCAGGTCTTTCTGCCTCCATGCGAGCCGAGGAAGCAGGCGGTACTCCATGGAGGGACCCCCGACTCCCCAAAAACACAAATGGCCTTTCTGGCAACACCTCACATCTGGTGTTGGGGCCGGAGTACCAGTACCCCTAAAATCCGGATAGAGCCCAAGCCCTCCTCCTCTTCATCCGTTCATCCATCCCCCTGCCCATCCCTCATCCAGCTCCCCGCTTCCTCCAGCAACCCCCAACTGTCACCGCGACTCAGTGCTGCCAGGAAGGAGCCAAGGCAAAAAAACCAAATGAAAAATTCTTCCATTTCCTGTGGACTGGGGGCAAGTGACCTCAGGGGCCAGGACATCAGATCCACACCCAAAGTATCAGCATATCTGAAACCTCGCAGTTCAGTGAGCATCAGCTTTGCCCCTGATACTAACCCTCCCCACTTCCTGAGAGGGGAAACCCTCATTTCTCAGAAAAATGTCAGGGCTGGGTTTCCCTTTCTCATCCCCTCGCTCTGCCTCCAGGAGCCAGGCACCAGGCAGGAAGACTCTCGGTGCCGCTGAAACCTGCACGATTTCTAGCTCTGTGCCTCGGTGGGGTTTTGTTTCCGATAGCTTTTGTCTGCCTGCCAATTTCTTGAAACTGCCCTCCCTCTTTTCCCACCCCCAGCCCAGTTTTGACAGCCCCCAGGCCTCCTCACAGCTCCAGGACCTTGGCACAGATGCTAAAAGTAAAGGGAGGAGAAAGCCCTCAAAACCACTGGTGAGGAAGGGAGTTTGGGAGCCCAGGGTCTGCCCCCACCACCAGCAGCATGGCCCTGCTGACCTCATGTGCCACACTTCCGTGTTGCAACAAGGTAATCCTGTCAGCACAGCTCAGGGTCAGAAGATCCTTAACAACCTGAGAGGGCAAAAAGCAAAGGGAATAGACAAGGTCACCACCCCATGGCATCACCTGCCTCATGGGCATCCCCCTCTGCCTGCTCTAGATCCCAGCTGAGGCTGGGGCTCTCTCCCCCATGCCTGTCCCTAAGCCCCCAACCCACCTTGCAGAGCCCACCCTGCACCACAGCCTGTCCTGAGAGACCCTGTGTGCCCTCCCCGGTGCCCTGTGTGATGTCAGGTGAGGTCCCCCACCCCAGCAGACCCTTCCTCTCACCTATAACTATCCCGCACCTCGATCACTACTGGAGATGTGCTGTCATGGAGAGTTACCCGCAGTCCATCAGCATCAACATGCAGCCCTATGGCAGGAATGGGGCAGGTTCCCCAGCCACCACCTTTGGCCCCACTGTCACTTCCTTCATTTGGCCAGAGCCCGTCCCCAACCCCCTAGACTTCGTGCTCTGGTCCTTCTTCAATGCCATGTTCTGCAACCCCTTCTGCCTGGGCTTCATCGCACTCATCGTCTCTGTTAAGGTAAGGGGAAAAGTCACCCCCATCCCACCACCTCCCTGCCTGACTCGGGGTGGGAGGAGGTCCTACCTACTGCCTGCCCCCATGCCAGGGCTCCCTAATTCTGGCTCTTCCTGTCCCATCTTGTCCCACCCCACCGAACCCCATCCTGCCCCTTCTTGTCACACTGAATCCAACCCTGTCCCATCTTGCCCCACCCCACCGAACTGGACCCTGTCCCCCCCCACCTCTCCCTGTCCCAGCTTGCCCCAGCCTGCCCCAGCCTGCCTTGTCCCCACCTCACTTCACACTGAATGACCCGGCAAAGCCACCATTGGAGAGCTGCCCATCCTAGGGCAGAGCCTCGGGACAGGGGAACCCGGGCAGCGTGGTATGTTTGGCTCTCCCACAGGCTCAGACCATCTCCCAGTGGGAGTACATGGTGAGCTGCCTGCTCCCGGCTCCTTCCCACGGTGCTCCTGAAGCCACAGCGCAGCAGCGCGTGTCAGCATCTGATGGCACTGTGGGAAGAGCCGTGTGGGCGCTCCCGTCTGGACTCCCCTCTTCTACCTGGCTCTCCTGCTCCTGCACCGCTGCCTTGGTCCCCCCTCCCCTCCAAGGACAGGGCAGCGTATTGTGGAGCATAATGGCTTTTAATAAGCCATTAAGAAGTAGCTTTCAGGTTGCTGTGAGCTCTGCTTCCCCTCGTTGGGGTGGGTTTTTTGTGGCTGTGGCAGAGCCTGGTGGGTCCTGGTGCCGGGCTGTACTGAGGATGGCTGCCCAATGGTGAGGGACCCCAGGATGTTGCCTCAGCCCACTGCCGCTCCCGGCTCATGCTGTTTCACTACCCATCTCCCTCTCCTGATCCGCAGGCCAGAGACAGCAAAATTGCCCAGGACACAGTAGTTGCTGGCAGCTATGGGCAAATGGCCAAGCACCTGAACAGAGCAGCACTCTGCCTCGGCATCGTGGGTACCATAGTTCTCATCGTGCTGCTGGCCTTGTTCTACAGCTCACCGTGGGGCAGCGGCTGATAACCCCATCCCACCAGGCAGCACTTGCACTAGGGCCTTGTTTCTCCTTCCCTTCAATCCCGCTCATCTGAAATCCACCTGCCTGGCTCATGGGGGAGACGTGTGGTCCCTGTGAGACCTTCCTCTCCACTCCTGCTGGACAAGGAGGTGTCCTTGGCGCCCTCCTGATGCACCCCAACCCTGACAGCCCGTCTCAGCACCAACCTATGGGGCAAATACAGCTCCCTCACAGCTGTCTCTTTGGACACATCATGCTTTCGGGGTGCAGGAGGTGGCATTTGCCCCAGGCATTTCCACCTCAGAGGGGCTGGAGCACAGTCAAGTTTGGGAGTTGGGGGAGGGGCTCAGAGGGGTGGCAGCAGGTGGATGGTGTTTGTGACATGCCAACATGCACACACCCCACAGCTTCTGGAGTGCTGAGACCTCCAGCCCAAACCCTCTGCTCCCCGCTGCCCACGGTTGAGGTGGTCATGGCGGGCAGGGGGCTCCCAGGAACCGCAGGAGGGGAGCTGAAGGGTCCCGACTTTCTCGGCACCCCAAAGCCACACCCACCGCCCTCCCGGCTCCTCTCGGCCCTTCGCCCCCCCAAAGGCAACCTTGCCCTTGAGCCCCCCACTCAATCCCAGCCCCGCCCCGCCTGGGGCGGGGGAGAGGAGTTGGAGGGGGGGGTGCAGCCTCCCCGCCCCGCCCCGCTGCGGGGTCCGGGCGCTGGGGGCGGTGCGGGTCCCCTTCCCCTCCCGCCCGGGCTCAGTTTCATTTCCCCAGCGCTCTTGGATCGGGTGCCGGCTCGGTCCGGCCATGAAGCCGCGGCAGGCCGAGGTGTCCATCCCGCTGCAGCCCCCGGGGCGGGGGCAGAGCTCGGCCGCCGGCCCCGACGGGCAGCCCAGGGACTACGTGATCTGGTCCCTGCTCAACGTGCTGCTGGGCTCCGGGCTCGCCTACCTGGGCTGCCTCTGCTTCCCCGCGCTCATCTACTCCATCAAGGTGAGGAGGGCGTCTCAGGGGCTCCCACCCGCCGCCCCGGACCCTCGAACCGCCTGGCTAGGCCGCCGCATCCTCCCCGGATTCGGCCCGGCTTGAGATCCCCGGCGCGCTCCCTGCCCCACTGTTCATGAGCCGGGGAGGTCCCCCCCGCCCGCGCTGAGATCCCGCTCAACCGTGGCCCCCACCCAGCCCCACCCAGATCTTTCCCCCCGACCTCGGTTCCCTCGATCCGGTCCCTCCCGACCCAGCCCTCTGACTCCATCCCTGCCCTGGCTCGCCCCCTTACTCCCCAGACTCCTCTCCCGATCCAGATTCCCCAACCCAGGACCCCCAGACCCGGACTCCCCCATCCTGGCTTCCCCTGATGCCATCCTGCCCTGGGACCCCCCCAGTCTGGTCTCCCCTATCCCGGTGCCCTTGTCCCCCCCAGTCCTGGACCCCCTCAACCCCAAGAGCCAGGACTGTAGGCGGTAGGAGACAGGCAGTGCCCGGTGGCTCACTACCCTGCCCCAGGGCCACACATTCCTGAGGATCCCGCACCACCCCAGCCTTGTCCATCCCTGCTGAGCCCCTGTTTGCCCCCACAGGCCCGTGACTGCAAGGTGCTGGGGGACCTGGAGGGTGCTCAGCGGCATGGTGCCCGCGCCAAGGTGTGGAACATTGTCTGCTCTGTTCTGATGGTCCTCACTGTGGTCACCATCCTCATGGCCATCATTGTGATCGCCTCTGTCAAGACCTGAGAGCCGCATGACCACCAGCCCGCTTGCTGCTACGCTGAAGGGCATTCCTCCTCCTCCTCCTCTTCCATGCCAGTGTCCCTGCTATAGGTTGGTGGCACAGGGGGCTCAGAGCAATGCCCTATCCCCTTGCTACCCGCACCCTTGCATGTCCCAGCACAGCCACTGTGCGGAAGGGGCTGGGTGGGCCAGACTGGGACGTGGGGCTCAGTCCCCCTCTCTTGGCTTGTGCACTGTGGCAGGGAGCTGCTGGGCTTCCTGGTGTGTACATGAGCTATGATGCACCTATAGGTCTCATCTGCCACAAATAAAGCTTGTCCTACCAAAGTCCCTTGTCTGTCGCCTTATTTACAGCAAGGAAGGAGAAGAGCATCCTCACGTATCTTTGGGACAGCCACCTCCTCAGCCTCCTCCCCCTCATCCTCATCTTCCTCCTTATCCCCCTTGTCTTCAACCTCATTGTACTCCTGCTCCTCTTCCTTGTCCTCATCCTTCACCTTCTCCTCCTCATCCTCACCCTGCTCCACCAACATATGCTGCCCACCAGCTCTGCAGCTCTGCCCCCACCCCCACAACAAAACTCATCTTCCCATTCTGTGGCTGCGGTCTCCCCCCCACACTGGCCCAGCTCCAGCTCCTCCACACACCACACAGTGCTTCGCTATAACCAGCCCTTCAACGGTTTAGCATTAAGCGTCCAGTGGACGCATCTGGCAGCCCAAATGTCCACAGGTGAGAGGTCTCCCCAGCCAAGATCAGGGGGGATTGGGTTGGTTGCATCAACCAACATGAGCTGGTGCAGCAAGAGGTGCTGGCACCTAGGGTCTGTGTCGTACCAACTCCTGGGGGGTCATGGTCACTTGGCTTCAAAGGCTACTGCTGCTCCATCCCGATGGTTCTCCCAAGGGTTTGGCCTCTCCCTCCGTCACACTGGAGCCATCTGTGCTCCTCATGGCGGGAGGAGGGCTAGATATAGAAAGCCCACAGGCTCGCAACCCCACCGCTGTTTCTCCCAGTGCCCAGCCAAGTGAGTCCAATAACCACAGCCTGGGGAGGGCTGTAATTTGCCGGTTTATATATAGAGGAGATGAGGCCACACCGTAGGCAAGGGCTATATAAAGGGGCCGCTCTGCCCTGCTCCCCAGACAGGCTGGTGAAGCTGTGGGGTGCCCCTCTCCGTGGCCATGGACACCTCCTTCCCGCGGGAAGACTACTTGCCCACGCCGTCCCACAAGCGGGAGCCATGTCCCGACGCTGGCACCTCCCTGCTGCCCCGCGATCACCTCATCTGGTCCATCTTCAACACCATCTACATGAACTTCTGCTGTCTCGGCTTCGTGGCACTCGCCTTCTCCGTCAAGGTACATGAATCCAGTGGGGATGAGATGGGACATTTGGGGTCACCCAGGAGTCCTCTCCATGCTGGTGCCAAAGGATGGGCTTCCCAAGGAGACATGGAGCACCACATGGGGGGGCTGGGATGGGGGCTGGGAGCTCACCACCCTTAGGACCCCGATTGCAGGTGACATTGTGGCCGGGAAAAGCCCTCGATTTTTCCCACTGCCTGTTACTGAGGCCCTGAGAGGCCATAGGTAAACATGAATTCCTGCAACCACCCACAAAGCTCCTGCTTCATCCTGGAGGTGCTGGGGGGGCCATGATACCCCCAGCCCCTGTGCCTGCATTGCAGCTATGTGGAAAGATGAGGGATGAGGGCTGGAGCCAGTGGGGCTCTGGAAGAAGCAGGAGGGGAAAAAAACAATGGCAAGGAGAGGGGAACTGGGGCATGCAGAGCTGGGGGGCAGCCCAGGACAGATAGACAGCCCAGGACGGCCGGCCAGCCAGCCAGCCAGCCTTGTGGTACTGCCAGAGGGGTCACTAAATGGCATGCTGCCAGGGGGACAAAGCTGCCAGGCTGGGCAGAGGTGCAGGCAGGGACCTGAGGGCACACAGGTGCTGCAGCCCCATCTCTGCCCCATTTCTTGGCTGTTGCAGGCACGGGACCGGAAAGTGGCTGGGGACGTGGAAGCTGCTCATCACTTCAGCTCCAAGGCCAGGTGCTACAACGGGCTGGCCACAGCAGGGAGCGTGGTGCTGCCGCTGCTGCTCGTCGCCCTGGTCATCACCGGCGTCATCCACCTCTCCAAGCTGGCCCAGGAGTCCGTTGGCTTCTTCACTTACCAGTTTGGCGGGAGCGACGAGGACAAGTGACTGGGCAGCGAAGGGTTGTAGGAAATCCTCTGCATCACTGGTGCCCCCCGCCACACCCACCAAAGACCAGTATAACCCAGCCCCCACTGGGGGCCACATCCGAAAGCCTTCACACCCAGCTTGTGGCCTGGGGCAAGGGGGGGCAGGGGCGGGTGCAGCCCATCAAGTGTCCCCCCCAGGGCCACACCTCCCCTCTCCCAGCCTGACCCAGCACCCTCAGTCCCCGCTGCTGGCCACACTTCCCAGGGCAGCTCCAGTACTTCTGTTTACTCTGTCATTTCGGGGGGTGGGGAAGGGGTCGCCCCCTTTCATCCTGCATGGAGCACGGCACCCCTCTAGCCCCAGTGAACACATTGAACCATTTCACATGTTGCAAGTCTCCTGTGTGTGTGCGGTGCCTGGGGTGGGGGGAC
The DNA here is from genome assembly GCA_022605575.1 of Laterallus jamaicensis coturniculus. Taxonomy (NCBI): domain Eukaryota; kingdom Metazoa; phylum Chordata; class Aves; order Gruiformes; family Rallidae; genus Laterallus; species Laterallus jamaicensis. The sequence goes on along the minus strand of JAKCOX010000060.1, from coordinate 2,278,202 downwards.
AGGGGGAGTGGGGAAGGGGGTTGTGGAATGGGGCTGGAGGGACACCAGGAATACGGGTTGTGTGCTCTGGTCGTGCCTTTTGCTGCCAGAAGTGCACCAGACCCACAGAGCCAGAGGTTCTGGCAGAAGGAGGTTTCCTGGCCCTGCGGGGACACACTCCAGCTGATATGTACCCCCCCATTCCAAGGGGAGCTGAGACTTCAAATTCATCATAGGACGGAGGCGATGAGCACAGGGCACAGCCCCATTGGTTGGTGCTCCCCCTTTGAATTCCCTTCCTTGTGTTAGCTGAGGATCTCCTATTTTTGGGAGAGGTGGGGGGGAAGGACCGCTGAGACCTGGGTCAGAGCTGGGCTCTATCCCCAGCCCCATCCAAATCCAACCCCAGGGCTGAATGGACGGAGTGGGACAGGGATCCATTTGTCCCGCCTGACTGCCAAGGACTGCTGCTAATTAGGGGTTGGGTGACTTTTGACGAGGCCTGAGGGTGTGCCAGCATAATTATATGGTGAGGGAGCCGCTTTGCCTCCTTCCATAAGTGTTCCCATATGCTGCCTGCGGCCAGGAGCAGCCGCGGGGATTTCTATAACTCCACAGGGTTCAGCGGCATTCCTGGGGTTCAGGCAGAGAGGATGGAGCCGGGGCAGGGTGGGGAGGTGCTGGGGGATCGGTCCCTTCTCTCCCTTGGGGCTTTCTGGGACACCAGAAATGCCTTAAGTAAGATCCATCCGCTCTTTGCTCACAGTGAGCTGGGGGAGGACAAATGCTGTGTTTATATCAGTGTTATATTAACAATAACTGATGCTGCCTTGAAGGTAGAAGGGCTTCAGGTCCAAAACTCCTGGAAAAGAGAGATGAGGGCTTAAAAACCATAGCAGGGATATTCCAGGCTGAACAACACAAACACGAAGGAGCTGGGTGCTGACCATAAAGGGGCCAAAATGCTTTCAGCTGCATTATTTCATGACTAACATCAGTGCCAAAAAATAACGCTCAGCTCCAGCCCTGCTTCCATCCACGCTGCCTCCCTAGAGCTTCTCTCAAGGCAGGGGGTCAGCAGGATGGGGCAGTCACAGCTGCTCGACGTACCAAAACCGTGCCATGGCTGAAGGATACTCCTTTTTGTCCTCACTGGCAGCGAGGAGTGATGTGGTGGAGGCTCCACAGCCCTTTGAGCCCTCCGAGCAGGACAGGCTGCTGGGAGGAGGCAAGGACGGAGTCAGGACAGGCCAGAGGAGCTGGAAGCCAGCACACGTAGGGGCTGGACTGAATATGGACATGTTCATCCTTCTGAGTGTAGATGTCAAGAGTGTAAACAAGTCAAGGGCGCTTGGAAAAGGTACTTAAAACAGTTGCTTTCGGGTTTGATTTCATCTCCTCTGTTACATGAGAGAGGCCAAAGGCAGGTGAAGGGGAGGCGGGGGGCTTGGTGGCCCCCAGCAGAGACAACGGCGCTTGGTTGGCATCACTCTGGGAGCTGCTGCCACTCCAGCCATGGTGAGAGCACCAAGCTCACCACCCCTTTCCCGGCGCCATAAAGAGAGACAGCACACCGAGTCCCAGGGGGCACAGGGTTTATAGCACAGCCTGAGACACCGACCTTCCACCCCCCCTTTGCCATCCCCCACCACTGACATCTCCTCTTCTACAAGCTTTGGGTGGGTAAAGCTCAGAACAGCCAAGGTTCACGGCGTCTTGGTGGGCAACCTCCAAATCCAGCCAGCAGCCGTGGGGAAGGAGATGCTCTGCCCTACCCAGAGAACAACCCGTGTGAGGTGGGGAACACTTCCTCCCCATATTGTCACTGGTTTCAGAAGTGGCCCCGGGCAGTGACACCATACCTTCACGGAGGGGAAACCGCTGCCCCGACTCCTCCAGCACAGCTTCCAGGGGAGATGCCGGATTGTTCCGGGGACACTTGGTCACCTCAATCCTCATCTCTTCTTTGGTGATGGTGAACTTCAGCTTGTTGCCAACATAGGAGATGCCAGTGATGCTCAACTTCTTGACGTCATCGGGAAAGGCAGGATTGAAGGAGAGGCTGGACCTCGTGATCCTGGGGATGAAAGAGAAGCTCAGCGGAGGGCAGGGGGAACAAAGAGCAGCAGCAAAGGAAAATGGCTTTGTGGGGCCAGCCACCTCCCCAGACAGCACAGCCTCATATCCCCTCATGACCCTCCCCATTACTCTCCATGTCAGTGAGCAGGAGGAGTTTGTCCTTGGTGCAAACAAGGATTTCTGAGCAATTCCAAACACCACAGTGAAACATCCAGGGAAGATCTGCTCAGGCCTCAGTTTCCCAGCTCTGCACCCCAAGGCGTTCCTGCCCCCTTCTCCACTGGGATATGGGGTTTCCATTACAACAGATTATTTTAATTTTTTTTAATGAGAGCACAAACCCAATTATTTTTTCTCCCAAGGCAGCTCAATTCCCCACTCCAGTTCAGAAGTTGCCTTCAGCAGCTATGCCAGCAAACCTTTAGGAATTGCCTGTTCTGACAGGGAGGGGGACAGGGCATGGGTACAAGCAGTGGGATCTACGGACCCCAAACAGGCATCACCAGTGAAATCTGGTTGCATGGGCTCTGGGCCATGTGTGGGAACTAACCTCCAGCCCGTAGAAGCTCAGGAGGCAGCTGTGGCTGGGATGCCTAGGATACAAGTTCAGCTTCAGCCAGAGTCCCTAGCAGCGTGTGTCTGCTCTCACCTGGCATGGCAAGAGGACATCAGTGGGAGATGGTGGGACCTCATCTGAAGGGGATGCTCCAGCAAGTGTGGCTCGATCAAACCATGAGGCACACCTGACCACTAGCACTGCCCCACTCCTCTGTAACTTGCTTTCTCCACAAAGATGTGTCCACACAGCTTGGTTTTTCACTTCCTCCTCAGGCTATGACCAAAGTGGAGTGGCAAGTTGACCTTCGGAAACCCACATCAGGTCCCACTCCCAACCCCAACAGGGTTTTAAACTTAGCACCAGCTCTATGTGCTCCTTCACTGAAAGATTAAAAATCAAGTGAGCAGCTTGAATCCTTTCTCCAAGCCCCTACCCAAAGTTAAACAGAGCCCACTTGTGTGTTTTGGCTTTGAAGGAGAAAAGAACGGACACTGTTATCTCCTACTCAAATCTTGATACTTCAGAGCTCTTGACCATCATCTCCAGTCTGTTGAGAGGGCTCAATGGACTGGAGAGGGCTCAAGAGAGACTCAAGAGAGGCTCAAGAGACTGGAAAGCTTCAGGAGCAGGCCGACGTGCCAGCCGGGGCCTGTGGCTTACAACAGCCAAGGCAAAAACATGGCCTTGAGGACTGCATAAATGTCATCTCAATGTCTGTGGAGATTTGGCTGAATCCCCAAAGCCCATGGCTTGAGCCTGTGCTGAGAGGGACCCAACCTCACATCTAGAGCATCTGAAGACCTCTGAGCTTCGCCAAAGCTGAGATTACAGTTTTCAGCTGGGAATAGGGTAGCTCACAACCATCTACACCAAGAAACTGGTGGGTTTCTCAGCAGCTTCTGGCCACACACAGAGATCAGAAACATGTAGTTAGTGCTAGAAAGTTTTGCTGGAAATCAAAAGGCCTGTCAGTTTGATCTACTCTCAGTTAAACTAAGAATTTGCTCAAGAGACTGTTCCTTTGGCGCTGAAACCACCAGGTTGCTCTGGATATGAGACACAGTGCTGAAATTACAGGAACAGCTTAATGGCTTTTCGGGAAGGTTTTAATGCTGTGGTGCTGCCAGCTGAGCACTTCCCTCCGCAGAACCTTGCTGAGCTGTGTGTGTGCAGATGGCCGACTGCTGCGGAAGGTCTTTTCTCTCCACAACCAAAGAAGATGGGATGATGCTACAGCTAAGCTAGAGAGCAGGCCTAAGGAATGGCTTTCAGCTTCCCAAGAGTGCAACTAGCCCATCAGGTGACCTGGAGAGAGTCTCTTTGCCCTTCTGAGTCTGTTTCCAGTCTCTAAAGTGGGAAAAGCCCTACAGCAGATCAGCATGGTGGTAGAGGGTCTCCTTTTACAAATGTCCCCTTAGAAAGGCCATGGTGTATAAGGGCTGATGAGAAAGAGTCTTGTATTTGCCTGCAAGGTGGATGTATGGACCTCCTCTTTACTTAATTAATGTGGATTGCAGCCTTGAAGCTTGGTGGAAAAAAATCAAAGCTACAGCTTATCATTTCTGGTAACTCCTCCCTGTTTTCCAACAGTGACTAACTGTCCCCAGTATCCACCATTCACCCATGACTGTTAATGTTCCTGCTTGTTTGTTACCTGCTGCAAGCAGTAGGTTGCCATAAGCTCCCCACTTCCTTTCCTCTTCACCAGTAAAACCACAGTGCTCCAGCCGAAGAGGCAAGTTCCAAATGACATGCTGTGCTTAGAAATTAAACACGACATAATGTTGGCCTCACCTGAACCCCGTGTAGCCAAAGAGGACAGCCTGCAGGAATCCACCCATCCCTGTCAAGAAGTTCACAGCTCCTGACCCATCTGAGTTCTCCACCCAGATCTGCTCCAGAAAGAGAAATAAATTACTCACAGTCTCATCAGGACTCTTCACACGGCTCAGTGTGTTTGAACATGCTTATCATCGCTGCTGTCGCATATCTGGGGTGTTGCAATGACCATGCTGCCCATCCAGGTGTGAGGCAGCGGGTGGGCTCTGATGTGCCTCAATCCCACCACCTCCACTCCTTTCCCCACCCCCAGAAGGCAGAAGGAGGCCTGGGGTGAGTGTGGTACCAACTAGCGGCTTTGTATGGCCAAGGAGGAAGCAGATGCTTCCTTACAGCTCTTGAGAAGCACACAGAGAGGAGTCTATGTGTGCAACCACCTGTCTCAGCCCAACAACCTAGTGACTATGGCACAGGCAGCATCAGCTCCAGCCCAAGACATGGCTCTAGGTGTGATGTCACCTACTTGGGGACCAGCAAGGTAGAGACAAGAAGCATCTGTCACAAGGAGTGGCCGTGTCACGCCATGCAGCTAACCTTGAAGGGCTCTGTGATGTTGCTGAAACACTTTCTCAGTTGGCTCTGGGCTCTCTGCACCTCCTTCAACTCCAGCCAGCCCACTGCAAACATGCTCTGTGGGGGAGAAGAACGGCCTTTCACCAATTGCCATCTCCCCAGGGGTGAGAAGCCAGCAAAAGCTCAGGAGTGACACCACAGCAACCCATGGTGTGCATCTCCAGCTCTGTGCTGTCCACGCTCCTGCAGGATTTAAAGCCTGTCTGACAGATTGTGCCCATGGACAGGGCTGGCAGTAGTAAACTCAGACAGAAACACCCACCTTGCTCATGAGTCCCACCTTGGGCTTTGCCCCGCTCCTTACCCAGGTCATGGCCGGTCCAGACAGCTCAGTGACGGGTTCATACATCTCCAGGTCATTTCTCCGGACTTCAGAGCTCATGGGGTGCATCAGTGGGAACCCAAGCAAGATAACATCAGCTTGTTTGACAGGCTCACCTGGGAAAGAAGTTGTTGAAACCATGTGTGCCAGCCAGGACCAACCCCCGGGTTGGCCATCTATTTACTTGTGTGGGGACCAAACCCAATTCACCGGGATCCTAAACGCAGAACAACAAACACCACATCAACAAAGGGAAGGTGGTGGGACTGTGAGGACAGCTCACTGCTGTCCTGCTACAGAATCTGCAGTTTGTCCTAGGTGCTCGGCCATGATGCTGCCTGAGCCTTGGCATAACGGTGCCCAGACCAGTGTCACCTAAACTTTGGGTGTGAAGGAATAGCTCCCACCATGCTGCATGCCCTGCCACTAATGCTGAGGAAGGGAGCACTACACCAGGCATGCATTTCCACCAGAGCCAGCCCCATTGTGTCCAGAGGGCCAAGGGTGGCTGGAAGGGCAATGTCCAGCACTTGATCTTGGAAAGATGAACCTAACTGTCAGCAACGGGTTCACATGTCATCTGCAGCCCAAGTGCCTCTTCCTACTCTCCATGTCCCTGAATTTCCTAAGCCCACTTCTTGAGGGCTTTCAAAGAGCGAGCGGTGGCCAATTCAAAGGTCTGCTGCTGCCTCCCTGCTCACCTGGGCTGTAGCCATCATACTCAGGGTGATATTTCTTCTCTGCATCAAAGGGCACTTTGACCTTCTTGGCACGGTCTACCCACTCCTCTGGCACGGGAATTAACAAGTCCTGAGCAACATCAGCTGCAAATTTTAAACTGAAAAGAAGTGAGAAACAATGCTCTGCTTTGTCAGGCATGGGGGCCTGGGAGCCTCCTCAGAGCATGGGAGAGAAGAAAGGGAACAGAAAGAACTGAGTAATAACTGCAAAGAAACAGCTACTCTGAAAGAACTGCTCTGAGTCACAGTTCAAGCTTGGGGTAACAGCTTTCACTGCTGGAGCTGGGAGTCTGCTCCTCTAGCTTTAGATGTCCCCAGCTGGCTGGTTGTACAGGTGTGTCATGGCAGTCCTGGGAGAGAGGCCTTCCTACACAGGGAAACCCCTTGGCCCCCCACAGACACCTGAGACAGGTCAGATGAACTGCGACAGGACCATCTACTGCTGACGAAGGAAAGGAAGGGAAGGAAGAAGAGAGAAAACAGGCTAGTGCTTCAACATGGCATGAGGTTACCTCCGCTGGGCCACAACGTTGGTGTAAGCAGAGTTATCAACCTGGTAATGGTACTCATCAGGGGGCATGACACCTGGAGGAAGAGGAAGGGGACACTTCACACTGCAGCACACCTGGGTTGGGCATGGCTTCATGCCCCTCCTCAGGGAATACTGCCCACACAGTGAGGTGTTGTCTCTCTGCTTCTGGCCATATCCCACAGCTATCCAGGTGCAATGCTCAATGGCAGAGAACGTAAGGGATGCTTGTTGTGAAGGAGATGCAACCTGGCTCACAGCTGGGGCCAATGGGCAACAGATACCTCAACCTGAGGGCATCTCCCTTGATTCACAGGCAAGATGGCCTTCAAGTCATTAATTCTTTCAAGCCATTTAATCAAGTTGGTCAAGTTATTAAATCTTTCCCTAGCTACAAGCTCAGCTCTCTCCTTTGCCGCTTTCATTGCAGATTGCCCTCAAGAGAAGAGATGGCCACTGCCCAAGAGAAGTGTAAAATAGTCCCCTTTGGGGGCACTAGGGCTGCTTCCAAGGATCTTCACACCAAGAGGCAGCCTGCAGCATCCCTGGAGGCCCTTCCAGCTCTGATCACCCCAGTTTCATCACAACCCCTTTGCCCCAGTCCTCTCCTCCAGACCCTCCTCCCACAAACACCCTCCTTCTCTTCTCCTGTTCTCCTCCAGCATCCCCTTTTGGAGCAGTCCATCAGTGGTTACTTGCACTCGTCAACATCACAAGCTTCCACTGGATTGCTGCCTGGGGAAAGACCCTTTGCCCTGCCAGACATTTCGGCTGCCATACTTGTTCAGTACTGACAGCACCGGATGTCCTCCAAGGGCTTATACTCCTGAAGGCTCCTGTGGTGCTTAAACTCAGACCCTGTAGGAAAGTCCTTCTTCTCGAAAGCCCTCACGTTCTGTTTTCTCTACAATGAAGACCTGGAGGCACCCATGCTCACTCCTCAGCTTATGCCCCCATGGAAGGTGACACTTAGAGGTGTCCTATGTATGGCAAAGGCCTGAGAGAAAAAACACTCAGTCCTGTGGCACCCAAAGTGAGCTGAAGTTCCACCTTCACATGGACACAAACATTGTCTTGAGATAATCCGTGGGCAGGAGTCTGAAGAGACCACATGCTCCTGCACAGGTCTGGCTGGAAGGGCTCTGAGCTTCTGCTCGCATCCCCCCTTCCCTACAGATATGTTTGCAGTGGCAGAAATACCTCTGATGTGGTAGCACTGCTCCTCCTTGCTCCACACCATCCTACTGCACCAGTACTGAGCCACAGCATCCACCAACTTCCAGCCTCCATCCTCCCTGAACAGCTTCTGATCCTGGAGGGAGCCAGAGAGAAGCAGGGATATGAGAGAGACTCAACCAGACTCAACCACAACAGGATGATGGGGAGCTCTAAGGAGATGGACATAGCAAGAGAAAAGGTCAGAAAACTGGCCTGGATTGAGCCAAGAGGATGCTGAGCTGCCCATGAGGAGCAAGGACAGAGAAGGCAGGGCTAAAGAAGGGACCCTGGGGTGCTTCAGCAGAGTTTCTCTCCTGGGAAGGGACAGTGACAGTCACCAGATGCCCTGAGGGCCTGACCACTGGGCCATGCAGGTGGCACGTGCTCCCTTTACCTGTGTGGTGCAATAATACTGCTCAAAGGCCATCAAAACATCCCCAGTGACGTGGATCTCTTGGGCTCCGTAGATCTCCTCAGGACAGACTTCCCGGCCAGTGGCTGCACTCTCCCATGGGAATTTAGCACCCTGCCAGGAGAAGACACCTGTGAGGCAGCAGAGCACAACATCTTGAGATGCTTCTCCCCATTCACCACCCATGGTCAATGCCCTGCTCACAACTCCTGGCTAAAGCCAGAGCCGGAGCCGGACCACAAAGCCTGTCTGTCCTCCCAGGTGACAGTAGCTGGGTTGCATTGCCCTCAGTCCCACATCTCCATCCCACCTTGTAGCCTTGCTCCCATGCATTGTGTAAGGCTCCTTCCAGCATGCGAATCCGGTACTCCAGGATGGCTCGGGCAGCTTCAGGATAAAACAACAGAATGTTCGGGAACATCCAGGTGTCCTGGGAACATCCAAGCAAGGCTAAATGGTGGGACTGCCTGGTGGGGCACCCACATGCTCCCACCAGCCTCACACTTCAAGTCCACACCTGCCCAAAATGCTCTGCCCATGGTTTTGCTACTACTTCAAAGTGCTGTCCTGTGGGCTCACTAGGAGGCTTAAGCCCACATGTGACTGGCCATGCCTGATGCTCCTTGCTGTCTCACTGGGATGATCTCAGCAGGACCTCTCATCACACAAGAGAAGGGAGGCAGGAGCCCCCCAAGCCAGGGGCTCTGGAGAAGCTCAAAACCACATGCATCACTGGGAATAAAGCACACAAGGTCCACAGGACCAAAAAGCCCTTTTCTGCTGGAAGGCCAGACCGGGTAGTGCAGATGGATCCATGTCATCCAACATGTCTCCTGCACCCATTCAGCACCGAGAGCAGATCTAAGCCCCTGGCTGAGGTGAAGCCACCGGTCCCAGCTGGCTTCTTAAGTACACACCAAGCCCACGTTTGAAAGCTGAACATGGCCATCTCAGAAATCACTTCTGCTGTTTGGGCACAAGGCTCACTGATGCCACCGAATCTGCTTCTCTTTAGACAGCTACAAGTTGGTGGCCATGCCCTAAGGCAGCTGCTGAAGCTCCTCTGAGTGAGCACCCTGCCCCATGGTGGGACCTCCCCCAGCTCACTCAGCAGCCCCAGGCAGCTAGCCCCAATTTCAGCAATGTGCTTTTGAGGTAGAGGACGACCCAGAGGAGGAACCAAGCTGCATGTGGACAGCTGTCATTAGTGGAGGGGGAGGATACTCTCCACCAAAAGGCTGGTGCCAAGGCAGTCCTAACCCCGGGGTGAGGAAGAGAGACCTCAGCAGCCTCCTGCCTTCTCCACACTGCACAAAGCCCCCAGGTTACCAGCCAGCACGCCCCCCACCCACCTGGTCCCAGAAGACATGCCCCCAGTAGTCCTCATCCTGAGTGCCATTGGACAAGCCACCAGGGCTGATGCCGTGGAAGAGGAAGCCTGGGTTCCCCTGGGGTGGGATGGCACTCAGAAGGTAGTAGAGACACCCGTAGATGGCCTGTCTCAAAGGCAGAGGCCCATCCAGGTCTATGCAGCTGTCTCGCCAGAGCACGGCCCACGCGTGGGCATGGGAGGAGTGCAGGGAGCCAGCGGCAATGAGGGCCAGCCCGTCACTGTAGCTCCTCTTCACTTCCTCTTGGCTCTCAGCCACGGCGGTCAGGAACTCCCAGCATCGCTCCTGCTCCTCCCCACACAATGTCAAGGCTTGCGGCACAGGAGTCCAGAGCATGTGAACTGTGGGACGGGGTCCACCCTCCACCTCCGGGACCAGCGTCTTCCCGTGGATGTAGCTGTGGGAGACAGCAAGCACCCAGAGAGGGAGAGCGGACCAGGACTCCACGCACACCCATCCACACCGAGGGGACCTCCCCAGCCCCTGTCAGGCTTCCGTTCCCACCCAGGATGGAAGCTTCCTTGTCCCCATGCTCAGCTCAGCTCTCCTCCCACCCCGAGAGCACAGGAGGCTGAAATTCACTATGAGAGTTCCCCAACCCCATTTTTAGAGGTCATCTCCTCCACAACTCATTGGCTTCCCCAGACTCATCTCTGCCATCACATCTACTCCCTGTGGTCCTTGTTACTGTTTTCTGTGCCCATGTAAATAGCAATTCTGGTATCACAACTGATAAAAATGTTTCTGTATCTAATTTGGGGCTCCTCACCACTTACCACCTCGTTCTAGCTCTAGCCCTACTTCTGCAATCTCCTCCCTAACGGTGAACAGGGCAGCCCACACAGGACATATCAAGGGCACAGCCACACCGCAGTCCACACTCACTGTGCTCCCTGGAAGTCCAGTCCTTGGTTCAGGTCCAAGTCCTGGCTCTTTGGCACAAAGGGAGTGTGGAGAGAGACCGTGATGGGTTGGGTGGTGCGAGCTGATCGCTGGATGGTGATGCTGAAGGCCATCAAGTGGACAAGGGAACGGTGCGCGTAGATCTGGTGGGTGACTGTGTAATCAGTTGATCGGAGCACATGGCTGAAGGTTCCTGCAAGCACAGTGAGAACCACCAGTCTTTTGAGCCCTCTGGTCCTGGGGCTCAGCCCCCAGGTCCCATCTTGGCCCCCGGCTCCCATTTCTGCCCCATTTACTGGTTCCTACCAGCAAAGGAACTGCCTTCCCCAGAGCCAGACACAACTTCTGACTGGCCTGATGCACTGAACCCAGCCAAGCCACTGAGCAACGATTTGTGCTATAAAACATTTTATCAGGCTTAACGATGCTGCTGTGTTTGCCGAGCCTGGTTCCAGCATGGGCTGAGCTACAGTCTGAAAACTGCTGCTCTTCCCACAAGAAAAGGGAGTTTTGCATTTGCCCAACACCATTTCAGAAGAACAAGACCCTGCAGGTGGACGAAGACACGACCTGGTGGAAGAGGCAACACAGGCAAAGAGACTTTCAACTTCTAGAAGAACGCTACCAGTGGTTGGAGGGAAAGGGTGATGGGTGCCCAAGATGAAGACCAGGCAGGAGGCAGTGGGAGAGGGAGATTCCTGCCCGCACTTTGCTGTTTACCCGTCTGGGTGTTCAAGGTGAAGGTCTCAGCCAGGCTGTCTGCACCAGGCACTGTCATCCTCACGTTGATAGGGCTGGGGATGTCGGCACGGTGTGTGTCTCCCACCGCCCCGTTGTACACGCCGTTGACATGGAGGATGTCCCGGTACACACGGGTGCCCAGGTAAGCGTTGGTCACCGTGGCCAGCAGCCGCGGGTCCAAGGGTAGAGAAGTAGAGGAGAACACTCTGGGGTCCTCTTTGCCATCAGCCATCTTCACCACCCTGAGCAGTGAAACTGAAACAACGACAAGCAGTCAGGTACAAGGGTCAAACGGACAAAGTCGGACAGGCTTAGCATGGCCATGCTGGATGCCAGCCCAAAGCAGGGGCCCGAAGCTGCTTCTCTTAGTAACTCCTGCAAGCCCCCACAACTCTCCTCCCTGGGCTCATCACCTCCACAGCAGTCCCCCTGCTCCCCCTTCAACCCAGCCACCTCCCAGCCAAGCAGGGGGCTCTCCCAAAACCTCACCTGCTCCTTGGTTTTGTCACTTCTCCAATTTCCCCACTTCCTCTACAGCCGCCCTCCCCGCAGCGGCATCTCATCAGCCTCTTCCCACACAACACACTCGTCTTTCTCTTCTTCCTCCCCACGCTATAACCTGACACTATTAATACTTTCCTTTGACTTTGGCGGCTCCCCACCTCCCACCCCGCTGCACCCAGTGCTCCCCCCGCACGGGCATTGCTAGTTCAGCTTCAGCTACAGGCCCCCCCCCTCCCCCCCCGGGGTAGGAGTCGCTTAGATACAAACACGTGAAAAGATTTATAGAGAAATACAGACTGAGGATGTGTCCGCGTGCAAATGGCACCTCACAAATGGAAGCTGTGGCCGGCGCCTGGCGATGCTGGATGCTAGAGCAATACAGAGGGGACGAGAGCAAGGCACTCGGCAACTCTCCGAACAGTGCTGGGAAGCCAGGCAGGACGGTGGGACAGCAGGACGGCGGGACAGCAGGACGGCACCCAGGGCAGGAAGCCCCCAAAATCCCTCTGGTGAGCAGCTCTCGAGGAGATTGGCTCGGTTCCCTCACAACAGGCGGTGCCAGAGATCAAAAAAAAAAATCCTCTTCCTGCCTTAGAGAAAAGTTTGAAAACATCACAGTGCCCAGACCCCAGCACCGAAAAGGGGTGCAGGGCATGCAGGGGGGCTCCTGCCTTTGATCGGGGGCTGAGCAGGAGCTCTGGCCATGCAGGCAGAGGTTGGGGCCACTGGTAAGGACGGAAGTTACCCAGCTGAGAATGAAGGAAGGAAGTAACTTTTTTCTCTCCCCACCCTTCCTTAAAAAACTTCCAAGTAATGAAAAAAGACAAATTAAATCCTGACGGGTAGGTGAGGGCCCTGATGAGCTCATTGCCCACAGGACAGGGTTCCCAGGGAAGAAGTGCAGACCAGTTTTACTCTGTTAATGATTTATCATCTAAAAGCCACCCAAGAAATGCAGCAACAGCCCCGCAAGAGCTGCATCTGCTCTGCAGGGAGCGGCACAGACCCTTGCCGCAGGAGCTTCGTGTTGACGACCGTCCTTCAGCCTCAGCCATGCTGAAACCCTTTTCCTCACCTGCTTTCACAGGGCTTCAGCATGCCTTTCCTGGCTTGCTCTCCCTGAACTCCTCAGCACACTTTTCCAGGCACAGCACCGGTACAGCGAGCAGTACCTGGAGCTCCCACACTGCCAGAATGCTGCTGGCATCCGGGCCCCCTACACCCCATCACCACTAAAGCCCAGTTAGGGACTGAGCAGCATTTTACCCAGGGCCAATGATTCAATGAAATGAAATAACTCTAAATAGATTGATGTAGATGTAGCTTGAGACAATTAATATAACTTTAATTTGTGTATTTTAAGAATAGCTTTTGGTTTGGATTTTAGAAGAACATGGCTGTTACCGTGTGGGCTTGTGACAATCGGCAGGGAGCAACACGCAATTCAATGTATGAATTGTAGGTGAAGCCAGGAAGCCAGTCAGCCATTTTATTAGGTGAAATCACACAGATTATATATCTTTCTCACTGCAAACGTGGCAAGCTAAAAAACTGCTAATTGGTTACACACACTGTTCACACCATATTGATTGGTTAGTAATTATAACAAGTTCTGGTAAGCCTATCTTATAGCTAAATATTCTTAGTTTACCTTTAATACCTAAAAGCATCCACACACCTGCTGTTTTGACCGTCTTGTTATGGTTGGTTCCTGACATGTTCTGTTACTCCCAAATACCTTCCCATAACTGCTTCTTGGTTTAGGGCAGCCTGTACCCCTATCAGCAGGGCTGCTGTGTTTTGAGAATGTGATTATTAGGATCCTCTCAGCATGAGTAACTTCTCCTTTCTCATGGGAACAGAAGAATATTGACAGGGCCTATATCTTGGGAGAAGAGAGTTAGGCCGCCAGCAGGCCTGCTGTCTTCCCTGACATGGGCTGTTTCATGAAAGCGGCTACAAAACTTAGCCATAACAGTGCAACAGCCTTGAACCTCAAGAAAGTGAAGATAAGGGAGTCATAAATAATGAGACCAACGAGCAATTAAGGGACAGAGTTTTCAGCAAAAAGGGGTTCCTAACTAGTTTGTGCAGGAATGTGTTTTTGAGCTCAGGAATGTGTTTTGGAAACTATAGAGAAAACTGTAAAGAGCATCTGCTGAGAGAAAGACGTTCAGCCTTCATCCCTGAAGACCACCAGAAGACCCCGAGTGTCACTGAGCATGCTCTATCTGGGAGCAGCGCTGATTGTCCAACCTCCGGGTTCAGCCATGCTAAACACCACCAAGGGGAGGGTTTTCCACAGGCAAACATGGGAAAGTGTCCTGGCATGGCCTTCCTGCCAAAAACACCCAGGGAAGCAGCTGAGGAAGAGGAGGAGGAGCAGCAGCAAGGCCTTCCTTACCAAAACAAGGGGTGGGAAGGGTCAAAGCGCTCTCTTGCGTCAACTGCTCCTGCTCTTCTGCTCACTGGCTGTCCAGGTTCCCCAAGAAAGCAGCCCAAGTGGCAGATACTCTGTTCACAGCTACCTTTTCACCTAAAAGCTGTGTAACATGGCCCAACAGACAATGGGTTTGCTCTAGAAGTCTTTACCATGCCATGCTGTCTGTTTGGGCCTGCTGCAGAGGGAGGTGGTGCTGGGGAGAAGGCAGTGATAGGTGGAGAGCCAAAGGGAAACCCTCTGGAAAGACACCTGGAAGCAGCAGACAGAAGGTGAGGGGTCCTGGCACTGCTTTTACATCTCAGCAGGCATCTTTCATCAACAATGCATGCCTGACCAGTCACGGTCCGTGCAGCCCATTGGGCTAGTTTGAAGGTAAATCCCATACCTTGCCGAGAGGGTTGCTCTGGGAAAGAGCTCCAACCTCTCCCACAGAACCCAACTTCATCCCACAGAAGAGCCTGCAGCAACCATGGAGCCCCAGAAGGGTCAGCGAGTGGACAGCAGCATTCCCAACTGCGGGAAGAAGTCCAAGGAGGACTGTACAAACCTGGCACGCTTCTTGTGGAGCGGTTTCTAAGGGAGAGAAGGACCACAGTGGGCTACTCAGCAACACAGGCACATGTTGAGGCTGAAAGGTCACAGGTTCATCTGCTGGCAAGTGCCCAGCACCAGAGGAGCAGGACCCAGGCTTGAGGCTTTCAGCCACTTCTGCTCCCAGGTGAGGCAAGATGGAAGCTGCTGTTGCAAATTTGAGCTCAACTTTCAGAGCCTCAGACCAGTCTGAGGTGGAAGGGCCCTCAGACCTCCCCGGTACTCCCATGCCACAGGAAGGGACACCCCCACCAGCCCAGGGTGCCTAAAGCCCCATCCAACCTGTCTCTGAACCCTGCAAGGGATCCCGGGGCAGCCCCAGTTTCTCTGGGCACCATGTGCCAGGGCCTCCCCTCTCCCCAAGAAGGATTTCTGCCTCCCAGCTCCTCTCCAGCTGCCCTCCTGCAGCTGAAGGATGTTCTCCTGGGCCTGACCCTCCCTGCCCTTGGCAGCAGCCCCCTTCCAGCTCTCCTGAAAGCCCCTCGAGATGCTGGAAGGGGCTCAGAAGTCTTCCCAGAAGCAGCCTTCTCTTCTCCAGGCTGAGTCAGCCCAGCTCTCCAGAGCAGAGGGGCTCCAGCCCTCGCATGATTTCCATGACCTCCTCGGGACTTGCACCAACAGTTCCATGTCCTCCTTGTTCTGGTATCATAGTTTTGCCCCAGCTGAAAGCTGAGCACCATGCAGTCGCTTGTTCTTTTAAAAGGAAGGGGGAAGGGGAAGGTTAGGGGATGGGGGGGAAGGGAAAGGGGAAAAGAAACCCAAAACCAAGAAACCAAAACCCCATGAGTTGGGATAAGGATAGTTTACTAGAATAGCAGAAAAAATAGATATAACAATGATAACACGACTTTAGAGAAAAAAAAGATATGAAACTGGTGATACACAATGCTGTTTCTCACCGAACCACACAACTGTGCAGCCCAGAGCTGTCCTGGAACCAGACTGTCCCCAAAAAACTGCACATCCTGGAGCTGCCTGCTCCTCCTCCCACCAGTCCCCCTTTATACTGAGTATGACGTAATTGGCATGGAATACCCGCTTTGGCCAGTTCAGGTCACCTGTCCTGGCTGTGTCCCCTCCTTTCTCATTAGTAGGGAAATATGAACCACTGAAAAAGTCCTTGATTGCTTGGCAACAACTAAAAACATCAGGGTGCTATCAGCACTGCTCTCATTCCTGACACCCAAACACGGCATTCCATCCTCTGCTAAAAAATTAATTAACTCCATCTTAGCTGAAACCAGGACACCCCTGAGCTGGAGGCAGCACTGCAGGGGGTGAGAAGCCATCGCTATGGATGGGACAAGTGAGGTCCTGCTCATTACTGCCAGCTAAAAGCAGACACCACATCTGCAGCCACCTTCAGAAGGGCACACATTGCATTCTGAGACATTAAAAAGCACAAGAGAAGAAGCCTGCTCTCGGGACGAGTGTGGCAGCGGAGTCCCGGCGTGCCAGCCGAGGATGTGGGTTCTGTACTCAAGGGTGTGGGAAGTTGGGTAGTCCTGAGGAAAAGAAGAGTTCTCTATTTTCTTCCTGTAAGCATCAAGCAGCAAGCAATTTGGGAACACCTTGCCATTTAGGGGCTTTCGCTGCTGCCATGCTCAGGGATGGCAGCGGGAGGGGGCGGTGACAGCAGTGACAGGCTGGGCAGCTGCAGTCCAGACACAGTGAGAAGAGCGGCATACTCACCCTGCTGCTGCCATGTGGGGTGTTCAGCGGGGATCCCGGCTGCTGGGTGCAGTGCTGCAGACCCCAAGGTTCCCCCGGGCACTGATCAGCTCCAAGCCACCCGAACACCTGCTCTCTGCCACTGTAAGTAGCTGGTGTGAGGTGGGGCTGAAATGGGAGAGGGGACCCATCTGCTTCCCAGGGGATACCCCAGTCAGAAGGGCACAAAAACCCCTCTGCCTTACAGCCAAAGCATTTTTGTTGGGAAAGAAGGGGAAAAGAAAGAAGAGAGGAAAAAAAAAAAGGAGGGGAAAGCCCTCCAGGCTCCTGCTTTTCTAACCTTCAGCCCCCTTTTCTAACCTTTGGGATTCAGGGCACCTGCAGAGGGTCCCTGGCTGCCCAAATACCCACGGAGGATAAGCCATGGCACAGTGCAAGGACCTTGGGGAGGGGGCAGCAGTGGCACTGGCTGTCTCCCAAGGCATTTTGCGAGCTCAGGGACAGACCGGGGCCCCCTCCCCCCACTTCCATGGGACACTCACCCCAAAGCAGGCATTCCCGTCAGCAGGGTTGGGGTCCACATCGGCACAGAGCCGGGGCATGTAGGTCCCTTTGGGGATGCTCCCCACTGAAAGAGGAGCGGTTCCTGCTGCAGGGATCCTCTGGGACTGGGGGAAATGGTCTTGGGAAAAGGAGCTTTTCCCCCAGAAACCCTGGCTGGGTTTCACCTCCTCCCCTTCCTCGCAGAGGTTTTCCCCAGCTGCCTGCCTGAGGTTGGACACTAAGCTCTCCATGAATCCGGAGACACTTTTTCCAGCCAAGTTCAAAAGGCGAAAAGAAAGGTGACAGCACAAAGGGTTAAGCACTGCCCTCCTGCACCAGAAATAGGAGAGGCAGCTGCTGGCTGCCATTCACACCTCAAGATCATTTGAAAGTCAGGAAAGGAGAGCCAAGCCTCTGCTGACTGAAGGTCACAACTTGCTCTGAACTCCCAGCGAGTACAGAGACAGCGAAACAGAGTGATGCAAACACACCCAGGGAGCAGCTAGCTCCATCCACCGCTGGTGGAAATGGCTGCACTGCCCCAAGCTCCCCTTCCGCTGCCCCACGGAGCATCCATCCAACAGCCACAGGGCAGGAAAGAGCATGAAGCATGGCCGAGCGCGCTCGATCCACCACACTGGACATGGCACTGGCACATGCCTGTGCCAGGACCCGCCAACAGCGCTGTCACCCCTCTGATTCTGTCTCTTCTCCCATGGGCAGGAGCAAGCCATCGCATTTTCAGTGATGTCTGCGTGCTTCCTGATACCATCCGCCTGGATCCTGGCACACATAGAGCACTACAAGGGCAGATCAGATTAGGACATGGCACGAAGCACCATGGGAGCAGGATGGGTGAAGATCTGACTGCCAAACAGATCTTCACCAGGAAGGAGCCCTCAGAGGCCGTTCATTAAAATTTACATTAGCATTCAGCGTAACGGTTTGTTGGTTTTGCTTCAGCCACGGGCGTGTTCCCAAGGGAATGGCTCCGTCGTCCTGTGCAGCAGGTAGCACACCATCCTGGCAGCCATACAGCTCTAAACCCACAGCAGGCTCCAGCAGGAGCCTCGACCTGTCACAGTCACAGCAAAGCATTGGGCAGACACCAAGGCACCACTCCCAGCACTGGCTAGGAAGTGAAATCAAGTTAAATCCCTGGTAAGAAAATCCTCAAGGGCTGATAAGTGACATTTAAAGGGGGACTGCCACACATTGGACCCCTCTTCTGCATGAGGAGCCTCCCCACACCCAGACATGCACCACACCTCCTGAGTTACTTGTGTCAGGGCAGCTGGCGCCTGCTGCCACACAGGGAGGTTTAGGTAGCAAATCTTAATTCCAGTACCTTGGAAAAACCTCAAAAATACTCATCATACCACCACCAAAACAGGGAATAAAACTATTTAGCATCCCATGTAAAAGAGCAGACACTCCTGTATTTGGCACTGGAGACATGGGGGACCTCTGTCCCGGACGTGTCTGCCCAAAGCTTGCATCACCGTTATGTACATATGCATTATTTCTTGGAACTGTCATTCCACACACACTGGGGGCTCTGAGTGGCTTCTATGGGGGTGTGATGGTCTCTGGGAGCCTTCCAGGAGAGCGTCCTGGACCCCTGGACTGGTAAGGGCCTGGTGCAAGGAGGGTCTCTCCAGGATGCTAGCTCGGGTGACAAGCGGACCATGTCAGGATATTCATGCAGAGTGCAGATCTTCCCCTGCACTGCAGGGAGCTGCTGGACACTCACACCAGCAGCACTGCCATACAGGAGGGCGGTCACAGCCCTCCAGACAGAAACCTTCAGCGTGTTTTCACAACAACACTGCGGGTGCTTGTGATACTCTAAGGCTGTAGCAGCCCTACCAGCCTCAGCTGTGAGCAGGGTTGGCACTTCCTTTGCTCCTTACATATGGAGACATAACACTGCCATGAAGACAGTCCTTTCTGAAGCCCTTTTCCTGTCCTTCGGTAGAAAATAAACATTCTTCCTGATTGCCTCCCCCCCCCTGCACTTCTGAGGTCAGTAAAAGTGACATCAGAAACGAGCCTCTGCAGAGATGACATGTGAACTGGGGAAGTCAAACTGCACAACAGAGGATAAGAAAGTGATGTGGTTCAACGCCCGCTCCAGCAGCTGAACAAGCACGGGCAGAGCAAGCAATGGATGCGATGGGCTGGGCAGGGAAGGGGCAGGCATTCAGAGCCAAACAACTCCAGACCAAGAAGAAATTTATGCCAGAGGTGACCAGGAAGGCAGGAGGGCAGAGGGTGACCAGGTATAAGGTCTGACAATTTGATTTTTATTGGTGTTAAAAAGCTTAAAGTCTCCCTGGCCAGAGACACCCTTGCCCCTGAGCAGTCATCAGCCACATGCTCACTTTTTTACTCCCCATCGCTGGTATTAAACCCACAGAGCCACGACCACAAGCTAGACAAAGCTCACCAAGGTTGTATAAAAACCGTGCGAGTGACACCAGAGTCACAGTGATACCCAGAGCGCTCAAATCCCAGTGGAAATCAAACCAGCACTGGGAAGCAAGAGCTGGCCGCAGGCCCAGCACCAGTTCGAAGCTCCACTGATGTCCCAAGATGTTCAGCCAGGTAGGGTTCAATTTACTGTCACAAAACACAGTGCTGTTGGCCACCACTGCCTTAATGACCAGTATAGAGCATCCAACCAGATACTCAAGAGGCAGTCCCCACCTCAGATCTGCATCTGTTGCGACTTCTCCACAGGCGCGATTACCTTGCGTCCCTCTAAAGATGCCGCAGCAGTAGCAGAGCAAAACAATTACATCAGAAAGCTTTAAAGTAAGCAGCTAAGAGGGAAAAGCAGAACACACAACTCATCCTTTTGGGCTTTACCTAGGCAGCAATGTTTACTCAACCCGAGAGAAGGCATGGTGACACAGTTTCCCTCCCAAGAAAGCAGCCCGACGCCAGCGAGTGTACCAAGGCACCGCACACAAAGTGGATTACCTACCCCGGGGTGCCAAACAGACCGCTCAAACCCACATTGTTGGTGGACAGAGGGGGGTTTGTAACAGGAAACTTCAGGGGAAGCATACTGCTAATGGGATCAGAAGCTCAGCTGCACCTTACCAAGGGGACACACACGGAACTACAGAAAAGGGAAGGCAGAGAATTTTATTCCAGCAATACTGCTGTACCTCACTCGAGCACATGTTCATAAGAGACAACCATGCCCCAAAGCGATTAACCCCCACATCCACTGAAAAACAATCCTGGCAAAAACCCTTTGATGGAGTAAACACTCCCTTTACTGCAGATAAGGAGGAGGGGATGTGAAGAAGGAGGGCAAAGGGAGAAAGATGGTTTCAGTAGCGCTTCTTGCGGGCTGCTGCAGGGACAGAGAGGTCACATCCTCCTAAGGCCAACACCATCAAATAATACCACGCAGGCACCTCTCAAGCTCCTCAGAAAGGAGCTTCCACTCCCCCTTTACTACATCCTCCCACAACATCCTCCCAGATCAACCACTGTGGAGCCTTCATCCTCCTTTGATGCGTGCAGGATGGGAGCTCCCACGGTCAGTGCCACTAATATTAGCACATAGGGAAATCTTGACTCCAAGCACCAAAGGGTTACACGGCAAAAGGCCACTTACTCCTCTCCAAACAAGCATCAAAAAGCTGCTATGCCCTCTGCCCACCCCACCCCCCATTTCAACAGGATTCAGTACAGCCAGCTGCCAGGGTCAGTAGCAGCAGAAATTACTCTCCCAGGGTAGTGCAAGGTCCTCTAGGTCAGGATGTCATGAGCTTGGTGCTCCACCAACATCTCCATGCTCCTCACATCCGTGCACCAGAACTCCAGGCGGTCCTTCATCCCTTTGATCTGCAAGGCAAGTCCACAGTAACTTTAAGGCCCCAGTGACTGGCAATAGAATATTCGCCTTTGAGGACAAACACTTGAGATCCCAAACACGTTCTCAAAACCCCACACCTCCACAAAAGACACAACCTATTATCTTCTACCATCAAAACAGTGATGTTCATGGTTAAGTTGAAGCACACAAAAGGGATTGTTTGCAGCTAGCATTCCACGTGTTGCTCTGTTGGGTTTTTAAAAGCTAAAGGCGCCCTATGCAGTCTCCTAAAGCATTATGCAGATGGCCTCCAGACTCTCAGCACTTGTGTCTTTATCACCCTGATCATCACCCTCCCAAAGACAAGCATGCCACCCACAATCCAGAAACTCACAAGGTTTTGTGCTTCATGCATTTAGGCCTGAAGCAGCCATACTGATGTCCACACCCTCCTGAAAATAGCGCTTTTAGCATTGGTGGGTTAGGGGGCTTTGTGTGGCATTCGGAAGAGAAGCATCACTAATATCCTATTCAATCTCCTGTCAGGTTTCTACCTGTCTGCTGCAAAGCACCCACAGAAAATGCACCATGCGCCCAGGAAAGAGCTGAAAGCAGCAGCCTCAATGGGGACAAAGGAAAGCAGACATGCCTCCTTGTTCCCAGAGCACCGCCGCCAAGAAACACTGATGAGATTGTTGGGCAGTGATCCTTC
Organism: Laterallus jamaicensis coturniculus; assembly: GCA_022605575.1. Classification (NCBI taxonomy): domain Eukaryota; kingdom Metazoa; phylum Chordata; class Aves; order Gruiformes; family Rallidae; genus Laterallus; species Laterallus jamaicensis. The sequence continues at coordinate 2,256,618 of JAKCOX010000060.1, read as the reverse complement.
ACAGCTCTTTCTTTTAATTTCCAGGTCACCTTGCCCAGGAAAAGAAGTTAGCACTGCTTTAACGCTCAAGCAGGCCATTACCTGTTGTAAGTCCAGCACGCGCGGCTGCACCCAGGTCATGTGCACCTTCTTATCGACCTCATCGATACTGCCCTTTACCAAGCCGACCGAGAGCGCCTTCATCACCAGGAGTTCCACCTGGAAATACAAGAAAGAATTCAAGGAGACAAATCAGGAGTCACACCATTTCTCTCTGAATGGCACTAGCCTGTGGGAGACTGTTCAGCACACACAGCAGAGCCAAGGGCAGCTGCAGCCTCTCTGTTTCTACCACTGCCTTGAGACTCACTGTTTAAATCCCCAGGGGAGGTTTCTTTTCCTTAAGAGCAGGTTTCTTTTCTTTACTCTGAAATCCAATTACCTTGTTCTTCCTGGGATAAGTCAACATGGATTTACTGAGGGTAAGACATGCTCAACCAGCATGATGGCCTTTTCAAATTAACGAACTTGCCCAGCAGTCAAACACAGCACTGTAGGTGACCTGTAGAACCCCAGGCTGCATTGGGTTTTCAGGGACCTTCAGAGCCATCCAGTCCCACCCCTGCAGCAAGCACCTTGACCTACAGCAAGGTGCTCAGAGCTTCATCCACCCAGACCCTGAATGTCTCTGGGGATGGGGCCTCCTCCCCCTCTCTGGGCAACCTGTGCCAGTGTCTCACCACCCTCAGGGTGAAGAGCTTCATCCTCATGTCTCATCTAAACCTGTCCTGCTCTAGTTTAAAACCATTGCCCCTCTAACTTCCTTTCCAAGTGCTCAACAAGACCTTCTACCACATCCTTGCTGACAGGCTGGTGAGCTGCAGGATGGACAGAAGAACCACAAGACAAGAAGAAAAGCTGCTAAACTACTGAGCTCAAACAGCAGTGGTTTGTGGCTTGAAGTTGAGCAGGCAGCTGGTCATGGTTAGTGCTCCTCAGGGGTCAACACCGACTCTGATACTATTTAATTATCTTTAATGATGTTTAAAGTAGCTGGATGGCAATTCCACAGATGACACTGAGTGGCAGGAAGAGGCAGATGTAGAGCTACCGTGAAGAGAGACCTGGAGACACTGGGCTGACATGAATCAAAGAGATGAAGGCAAGCACAGAGTCCCCCACTCTGCCAGAGAGGTCTGTGATATACTCTGAATGTATTCAGCAGGGCAGACACCAATGGAAAGGAACAGAGTTGGGGCAGGGGGGCGGGGGGCACAGCAAACTGTGGGAGAGCCAGCACTGTACCCCTGTAGCAGCAAAGGGGAAGCGTGGCCTGGTCTGCATCAGCACAAACACAGCCAGCAGGTCAAAGGATGCGGTTACTACTGCACACGGCACTTGTGATTCTGCATCACCCCCTTCCAGTTTATGGGAGGGAGGCACTGCAAAACTGGAGTCTAGAAAAGAGCTACCAATGTTGGGAGGCTGAGAACATGATGTCATTAGGAGATTTTAGTTGCTCAGCCTAGGTAAGAGGCAGCTTGGGGACATCTCATCCCGGTATTCCTGCACCTAAAAGGTGGCAGCACTGGGGGGGGGGGGGGGGAAGAGGTACTACTTTCACAAGGATGCAGGCTGAAAGGACAAGAGACCAGAGGCAGGACCTGCTTCTGCAGGGATTCCGTCCGGATAACAGAAAAAAAAGTCTTCACCATGAGAAAAGCTAAATACCAGTGACACTTCCCCTTGCTGGAGATACTCAAGACAGCTCAGCTGGGCCCTGCGTAACCTCACCCAAAGGCCTGCCCTCCAGAGCATGTGGAAACAGACAGCCTCAGAGCTCTCTTCCAACTCAAGGCTGTGACTAATGACCTTCAAACCCATATTTTTATCTTCTTCTAAACCGCTCTCCAAACACCTGAGAGGAGAATATTTCTATCTGGAGCATACCTGCAGGAGTAGGTCTATCTAGATACCTGCAGGACTGAAGACACAGGTACATCTGCCTAAGCCCAAACTCACCTCATTCACAGTGACTTTGGCACTTTTTGCAATCTCTTCAAAAGTGAGCTGTCTGTGATTGGCCGGGCGGGTGAAAGTCATCTGGATTCAAGTAAACAAAACAAAACCAAATCAATCCCACACAGTTTTAGGGATTTTTTTTCCCCCAACACTGCATACAGCTTTCCTCCTACTGCTTCGCTGAGCTCTCCATCTGCAACAGCAACTGCATGTCTCCGATTGACTCCAAACACTCCAAAGTGAATGCATTTACAGCAGCAGAAAGGAGTAGTAACTGCTCTCCTACATACACCTTGCTGCTCCAAGCAGCAGATTTAAACAGAAATAAAGCAGATGGATCAGAGCCAAAACATCCCAGCACATGGCAAACCCCTGAAATAGCACAGTACCTAGGGGTGGTGGAGTTGTTCACAGTACAACACCAGACACAGAACGTATACGCACATTAATACACACGCAGAGGTATGTGGGTGCAAATAAACACACACTGCACTTCAGGTAACTCAGTGTTCAGGGGTTTGAAAAAGATCCAAGGCCAGGGAGGTTTATCCACCAGTGTTATTTGGTAACAAGAGCCTCCAAGCTGCAGGAAAGAAACTGCTTCACATTCAGGGTTACCTACCAGGGGAAGGATTTTCAGAGGAAATTACAATTTCAGCTGCACTTTAGAAACTTCTGTTATGCTGGAAGATATTTCCAGAGTTACTATGTCCAATACCAAGCTTGCTCTTTACTTCCCCACCTCCACGTCCTGCCTGACCCAGCACTCCCTTGAAACTACCGCCAAGGAGGATGCCTCCAAAGCTCTTTTCCTAGCAGTGTGTGCCTTCTGGCACCATCTAGAGGCAAAATTTGCAGGGAACTAGTTTACACCCTCAAGTATTCTGTCAGTGCAGGAACGTACCCAACAGAGAAGGGATCATTTCAGCAGAGAAGGGAATATTTCGCAGTACTACCCCCACCAAAAAGCAGTCAGGGCAGTCCCTTCCCGTTTCTCACCCCACAGATCTCCACTCACCTCCATAAGACATAACAGCTGAATTTTTTGCAGCAGAAGCATCTCATTTGCAGCTAGATCTGGCTGTAAGAGGATAGAACAGCACAAATTAAGTTCCTTTATTTGAAACAGCGCAGGAGTAAGCCTCTTGGGGACCCACTACCTTCATTCACGAAGGGAGGGGGCCACTACAACCCACCCACCTCCTGGAAACTACCCGGTAAAGCCAACCCAAGAACTGCAGAATTAAATGCAGTGCTTCACAAGGCAGGCAATCTCTCACCAAAGGTCACAGCCTTGGACAAGTCAACCCAAAAGTTACCAGGATCTCAATAATTTTTTGTATAGTCAGTGCAGTTAATATCCAACGCAATTGTTTTCTTCAAACTTCCCAGAACAGGAGGGCAAACTGAGCCCTCTGCCTTAGGGAAATTATATCAGAGATCGTTGTCCTGCACAGGACTGCACAATGATTTTGTTTGCTTTCTCTTTGGATCGTGAGAGATTTCTCTTTACAGCTTTCAAACAACCAGATCTGGAGGGAAGCCAAGCAAAAAGTGACAATGGATATCAAGATGAAAGAGACGTCACTCTGCTATGGTTAAAATCATATCAATGCACCAGAGTCAGGAATCCTTAAGGGAAAGGCTCACAGAATTGAAGTGTCCTCTCTAAATACTAAACCTAGGCTTTAATAACAGAGCCACTCACTCACCTGCTGACCCCATGCCGACTTCAAAGCCTGAAAGGTCTCCACATTTCCACTGTTGAAGGCATAAAGTGTGTCAATCAGCCACTGCCGATCTGTGTTTCTCAGGGACTCCAGAACGGGGTGCATGAGCTGCAGAAACCAGGCAGAAGAGCATTAACAGCGAAAATCAATCCCTGACACTCAGCAAGTGAAGCAAGGCAGTGTCGACTTACCAGCTCCCCAAAATTATACACCCCTTCTCCCAAGAGCCCTGCCAGTCCCAGCGTAAAGGCTCTCTCCTGCTGCTCTGATACTGGAGAAAAAAAAACCAACACAAAACCAGTTTGGATCAAACATCAGCATAAACCCATCAACCTCTCCCTCACCCTCCTCTCAGTGTCGGGATTAAACCCTTCCCAGGCCTCCTCATCCCCTCCCAAACCTGAGGTTCAGAAGCCCACGGTAAGCACAACAGTAGCCCAAATGGGCCACTCTTTCAATCTACAGTGAAGGATTTAGGGAAGTAGAACAAATTATCCCTTCTGGTGGGGGCACTTCCCCCTTCCTATCACCTCAAGACAGCTCAGGAGCAGAACCCTAAAGAGCCGTTCTTCCTGTGGGTTCCTCCTCTTTCTAGCTAGATCCTGGCCTGACTATGCCAGACTCCTAGTAATGCTGAGAAAAGCCGTTCTCTGCCAGTGCATTTATTTGAACCAAAGTGAAGGATCAGAGAGTGAAAACTGGCAAAGGAGGAGTTACCTGGCAGATCTTTAACGTCAATGCACCCCAGAAACCGCAGAGCATCCTTATAGTAAGAGGCATGGTTTCCAATCGTCTGGTAGTACTTGCTGGAGAGATCGTAGAAGCGGCTATGAACCGAAGTCACTCCAGGGAGGTTGTTCAGCATCTCCTCAACCTCCTCGATGGTCTCCTAGAGGGTGAAAACCTGTTTGTTAGAGGGGAAGGTTCGCCTCGTGCACACACATGCTCCCAGTCTTCCAGTTCTCCGTCGCACTCCAGTGTGGCCTGGAAGTAACATCCACTCAGTACAGCCCAAGCTGCAATCACAGTGTTACCCCAACAGTCTTCTCCCTTTACACAGCAGCGAGGTTAAAAAACCCAAAACCCCACCCCAAAGCCCACAGCCAGGCCTGCAGCCTGCACCCTTACAGACATGAACACACAGACTTACACCCACCAGACCCTGTACTTGCTCCAAGAGACAAACAGCTGCACTGCAGCTTGTCTCAGCTTTAAGAGACAGTTCCAAAACAAGACAAGAGATGAAGCCACCAACATGCTTAGCACAGGAACCAATACACTAACTGGGGCATTGTTAGCAGCGTGCCAGCAAGCTGCATGCACACCACCGAATTTGTGAGACCCTCCAAGCTGCGAGCTGGAATCTATCAAGGGATATTTTTCCTCCCTCTCTTCCACACCGTGCAAGCTGCCAGCAATCAGCTACGGGCCACACGCATTAGGAGCTCACTGATACTTCAGAGATTCAGCCCTAGCACTACCCACGCACGTGTATGGCCCCCAAAATGTAAAGCAGAACCACAGACCTCCCAGGAAAACCCAGGAGCTGCAGATTTATCATCCGCTCATTCCAAATGGAAGCACGCACCCATGCTGCGGTAACTGCCTGCCACAGTGCATCACAGCGCCCCAAATACCCAAAGGCTTGAGCCACCCAAGTCATCACCTCACCTTGGTGACCTGCAGGTCCCCAATGTTCAGCTTGAGCGCCCCAATGGCCGTTTTACACAAGATGACAGCTTCGTCGCTGCTTTTTACCTGCAGTTACATAAAGACATGTTTAGAGAGCCAGGTAAGGCTGCATTTCATTCGTAACTGCCTCCTGCATTAATCCATGGGGAAAAGGAGCAGGGATTCCCCAGCACAGGTTTCCACATGCACTATATACCACACGAGCTCACGTGCAAAGTGGTTCCTGGAGGTGGGCGACCAGAAAGAGCAATTTCAGAAATACCTTTTCTCGAGTCTTTTCCAGAAAAGTGAGGGCCACAGTGGGATCTGGAGTGAGGGAGGAAAACAAATCCAAAACATCAATATCAGGAATTCCAGTGGAACTACATCTCCACCTAGAAATATATCCTTTTAGTGGTTTCAGAAAGACTGGAATGTAGCACTTCTACAGCATACCACTCAATGGTCAGAAGGTGCTACCAACACAGGCTGGGCTTTCTGCTATCAGCCCTTTCTCCAGCAAAGTGGTAGACCTGCTACTCTACTTAGTAGCAGTTACTTAAACTCTCTTAAGTTAGTGTTTTCCCTCTTCAGGAAGGTAACAGCTCAATACTGAAGATTTAACTGTTGTTATTAACCAGTTAAAATCGATAGGCATTGTTTGGAAGAATGCTGTAAGGAACAGGTCAGGACACTTACCTGTCATCTGCCTGACCACGTGAAGGATGATCTCTACCAGGGACAAGGGGTTCACCCTGGAACAAAGAACTCCCTCAGAACAGCCTCACTCAGGGGCAGGTTACCTGAGAACTTGTGGTCCCACACTCACCTGTGTTCAAACTCGCTGATGAAGTTCTCATAGAGCTGTAGGCACAAAGATACTGACAGTCAGGGCAAAAGGGCATTTTGCTTCAGCTACAACACTTGCCTCACGCTGCATTACCATTTGTTTTCCCATAGCAGGCATCCAAACCAGAAATGTCTCTGCTGCACTGAGTCCAGGAACAAAAAATTGCTCTCTTTAGATAATTCTATTGCATTTCAGATGGTTCTTTCTCTGCAGTCTCCTTCTAACTGCAAGGAGCGGCTCAAGCAGTTTATAAGCTAGCAGATACTGCCACACAACCCCTCCCTGCTATGGGATAAGTACAATAAGCATGGGCCTAAAGCTTTCAAACTTCTCCCTGTGCACGTCTGGAAAAGAGACTGTCTCTAAAAACCCACAGCTCTTCAATGCAGGAATAAGTGTCTCCTGGGAAACTGAATTTTAGCCCCAAAACACCAAGGAGAGTGAAAGTATGAGGTTACTTGTGGCATATGGAGGCTACATGATGCAGATGGGTGAGGGTGCCATTATCTTCACGAGTGGAAATACTTGTGAAGTACTTCCAGGTGGTGAAAAAGTGACTGGATACTTTGAAGGGTTTGCAAGGGCCCAACAATCCATCCCATGCTTGCAGTTACAAACCATTTTTTACACAAGGGAAAGAAGGAGATTCCTCCAGCTCCCCCCTCTCCCGAATTTTAAGTGATGAAACAAAGAATAATTTTAAAGCTTAGACAGTTAGACACATCTAATTTTTAGAATTTTCACACACCAAGCAAACCCCACGCACTCATATACAGTGCATAAATCCCAGAAGGCCTCAAGGTTTAACCATTCCTTGCCAGAGGCGGCTTGTTTTTCCCTAGTATAAGAACAGCACCACTTGCCTTTGCTACTAAAAGATAAAGCGCTTGGAGAAAATGAGGCACCTCACCTTGATGAGTCCATCTCCCTGGGCAAAGCAAGGGTCCTGGACAAAGTCCAAAACTTGCAGAGTCAGCTGGTGCCAGAGTCTTAGGGAAAAGAAGGTCACTCAGTGAGCTCACACATCACGCCAACCCCCCAGCTGGTGACACACGCTGTACATCGCGCCCAGAGCCTGTATCCATGGGTGATGGATCAGAAATGAAAAGGGGCGGGGACTAAGCCCCCCCCCCCCCCTCAGAGCGGCAACACAAGGCAGCCCCAGGGAGAGGATGGGCTCCCCATTTTCCCACAGCACGGTACGAGCGACTGCGGAGTGACTGGGGGCCAGAGGGCACCACCCATGCCCAGCCCCGGGGGCGGAGGGGGGCATTTCGGCACCCCGGGATAGGGCTCACCGCTCCCCGAGGGGCGGGACAGGCCAAGGCAGCGGCCGCTCGGCCCCAGCGGGAGCTGCGCGGAGGGCTGCGACCCCGCGGCGCCGCCACGAGTGGGGGAGCCGGTCCGGCCCCGCCGAGCGCGGCAGTCTGTTTTCCTCCCCCCTTCCCCGCCGCCCGCCCCTCACTTCTTGTTGTAGAGCTCCTCCAGGCGGTGCCAGACGGCGGCCTGGCCCGGCCCCGAGCTCTGGCTCTGCTGCAGGAAGCCCGGCACGTCCTTCATGGCGGCGGGAAGAGAGGAGCGAGAGAGACGGGAGGCCGCGGTACCCGGCGTGCTGAGCGCCCGCGCGCTGCCGGAAGTGCATACTCACTTCCGGCGAGCGCTCAGCACGCCGGGCGCACCGACCCCTCCCGGTTACCATAGCAACGGCGCCGTCCGGCCTGCCCCCGCCTCCCCCAGGCTTCGCCCGGCCTCCCAAAGCGAACCCCCCGACACGCAGGGCGGGCGGGGGAGCTGCCTGTGCGGGGCACTGCGGTAGCGGCGGCGCGGCCACTGCCCGACCATGGAGCGGGTTGTGTGGCGCGGCTGCGGGCTGCTGGCGGCGGGTGAGGCCCGAGGGGCGGGCGGCGGGTACGGGCGCTGAGGGGGCCGCTGACCGCCCCCGCCTCTCCCCCCGCCCCCGTTCACCGGCTCTGCGCTTTCCTGCAGCACGGAGGAGCCTGCGGGAGCGCTGCCCCGGGGATAGCGGCAACCCGGGGGGCCCGACATGGTTCTCCCTCGGCGCTGGAGACAGCCGGGGGGCGGCTGGCTCTGGAGGACCGAGGTAGGGCCGTCTGGCACCGCGCCCCGCCGGGCCTTGCGGCGGGAGGGAACCGGAGACCTGCGACGGGGCCAAGGCGTTGCCTCTCGTGGGGAGGCAGGGGGTCAGCCCCGGCTGCCCTGGGGGCACGGGCAGCAGCCTGGCGCGCCAGAGAAGGAGCTGTGCTTGCCAGGTTGTGGCTCCGGCTCCAGGAAAGCCACGTCCTGGTGGAGATGGCAGCGACCACGACAAGGTCGCCGTCGGCACTTTCAGCTCGGCTAAGGCCAGCTGCCAGCGGCTCCTCTTGGCTCTTCCCGTTCCCCCGCCAACGGGGAGAGCTGACTGGCCGGGGAGAGCTGCTCCCGCAGCCGATAGCAACTGCTCTCAGCCCCATCCTGACACCATTCCTTTAAGGCGTTTGCATTTACACCAAGGGAGACCCCTCCATGGGAGACAAGACTAGCAAAACGCCTGTGCTAAAGCCAGCAGCGCCATCCCACGGTGACTGCATCACGTTGTCAGAAACTTTCCCAACCTTGGGGTGGAGGAAAGGATTTTCCTTACCCCGGGAGCAGTGTAAATCAATCAGACTCTCGAGTCCTAGCGCTACCCTTCCCATAGCCCTGTGTTCAGCCCTGCCAACACCACCCACCCCATTGGGGTACCGGGGAAGCAGCACGGAAGGTATCCCAGGGTTAGACTAGGGCTTAGGTTTCTCCTTGTTAAGCACTGGTACACAGTCCTGCCAGTTGAAATTTTTGGGGTAGTTTTCCACCCCTGAGCAGTTCTCAGCTACAGGCACTGTCAGCACATGACCTGCTGTGCTTTCGCTCTGTTCTCAGCTGGCTCCCAGGGATCAGGTCCTTCTCGCTGTCTGCTGCAGCCAGAGCCCTTTTTGGAGTGGGCAGATGGGGAGGTGACAGTGGGAAGCAGCAGCTCACCCTGCGGGACGTGGTAGATCTCATGCAGAAGAAGGAGTGTCGCCGAGTGGTGGTGATGGCTGGCGCTGGGATCAGCACCCCCAGCGGCATCCCAGATTTTCGGTAATGCCTCTACCCTTTCATCTGTCCTTTTTCAGTACAGGGAAGGCAAAGAGCTTCAGCACAAGAACACTTGCTGCTTCTCACACCCCTCATTTCGTTCATCTGTCCAGCTGGAGGAGAGTGTGGTGCGCCCAGCCAGCCCGGCCCTTCCCTCTGTGGGCATGCATCCACAGCCAGAAGGTTGGGTAGCAGCAGGACAGGGACACGAGGCTGGTTCTCCATCTGCACAGAGGCAGTTGCAGCCACTGTCTTGCCATGCAGCGGCTCAAAGCATCTGGAGAGAGCCCAAGGGCCTGGCTGGCTGCTCTGTCGTGGCCTGGCACCTCTTCCCACATCCCAAGTGCTAGCCCCGCTCTCTGCTCTTCACAGGTCCCCGGGGAGTGGCCTCTACAGTAACCTTGAGCAGTACAACATCCCCTACCCAGAAGCCATCTTCCAGCTGTCGTATTTCTTTGCCAACCCCAAGCCCTTTTTCACTTTGGCCAAGGAGCTCTACCCTGGCAACTACAGCCCCAACTACGCCCACTATTTCCTGAGACTCCTGCACGACAAAGGGCTCCTCCTACGCCTCTACACCCAGAACATTGATGGGCTGGAGAGAGGTGAGGGCTCTCTTCCCCATTTCTCGGCAGCAGCACACCGGGAATAGATAAGGGACAGAAGCAGAGCGGGAGGCAGGACCTTAGGAGTGCCCAGTGAACATAGCACTCCTGGCTCAGTCGCCTCATGCTGAGCCAGTCCTCTCTCACACACTGTATTCCAGCTGCTGGGATCCCTCCCGATAGACTGGTGGAAGCTCACGGCACCTTTGCCACTGCCACTTGCATGGTCTGCCGCAGGACGTTCCCAGGAGAGGACTTCAGGGTGAGTGGCCATATAGATTAGTGCAAAGGGGAGAAGCTCTTTGAGGCCTTTGTTTTGCCAAGAGGTTTTAGGGGAGGTCTGGATGGGGCAGTAAGGACGGGTTGTGGTTCTCACCCTGCTCGCGTAAGTACACGCTGCCCCGTAATGAGCATTGGTGGGTACTCTCATTGCAGGGAGACGTCATGGCAGACAAGATCCCTCACTGTCCTGTCTGCACTGGAGTCATCAAGCCTGACATCGTGTTCTTTGGTGAGGAGCTCCCGCAGCGCTTCTTCCTGCACATGGCAGACTTCCCCATGGCAGACCTGCTTTTTGTCATCGGAACGTCCCTGGAGGTCTGGGACTGAGGGGAACCCCCCTCACAGCGGGGAAGAGGGGATTCAGGGGAAGAGAGAGGGCTTAGAGGCAAAGGCAAGACACTGGCTTATCGAGGTGCAGTTTGGGGTGGCAGTGTAAGAAACGGGGTACATGCACTTTCGAAAAACCAGAGAGCAAGAGGTGAGTTTTGCAGCAGAAAGACCACCAGCTAACTGGTGACATCCATGAGCTACTCAAAAGCTGGGGTAGCTTAGTGTACTGTGGGAGAGCAGTTAAATGTGGCAGCTACAAGCTCGGTCCACAGTGCCCCTGGGCAGGGTGATCCTCTCTGCTTCTTGGGGTTGCCTTTCTTCAGGTGGAACCCTTCGCCAGCCTGGCCGGAGCTGTTCGAGGCTCCGTTCCTCGAGTCCTGATCAACCGAGATCTCGTGGGACCCTTTGCCTGGCAGCAACGCTACAACGATGTAGCCCAGCTGGGGGACGTGGTCAGCGGAGTCCAGAAGCTGGTGGAGCTGCTGGGCTGGACCAAAGAGATGCAAACACTAATTCAGAAGGAAAGAAGAAAGGTGAGAAGGGGCTGAAAGCTCCATCTGTCCCTCAGCTGCTTCTCTCCCGGTGCTGGGGTTATTCTGGGGGGAAGCAGGTCTGAGGTTAGACCTCCACCAAAGACATTACCTGCAGTCTGCTTTCCAAGAAAAAGGGTCACAGAAAAGTGAAAAAAAGGTTTTAAAAAAGAACAGAGCTCTTTCACAGAGGGTTCTGTAGTGTTGAAGGGAGGTACAGAGGATGCAGATCTGCCAATCTCAGCTGAAATAGGAAGGGACAGGCTTTCAGTTGAACGAGAAGGCTTCAGGGCTGCTTCAAGCAGCAACTCCCTTGGTTGCAGAGAAGCTTTCTGTTTATTTCATCTGGTTCTTTGGCTTGTTCCCAAGCACACTGAGAAAGGTAGCTTCCTGGGACACCCAACCAGAAAATTCTGGTGCCCATATCTGATTGCTGCAGTACAGTCTCCTAAGTCAGTGCTCAGCTCTGTGCTCCAGCAGGACTTGACTCTTCCCCAGCTGTGCCACTCTTCTGACATCCTCAGAAGTAAGAAACCTTAGGGGTCCTTGGTACTCATGAACTTTTCCCCAGTGAGGGTGACGGAGCAGTGGAATAGGCTGCCCAGGGAGGTGGTGGAGTCTCCTTCTCTGGAGATATTCAAGTCTCATCTGGACGCCTACCTATGTAATATGAGATAGGGAGCTGCTTTGGCAGGGGGGTTGGACCCGATGATCTCTTGAGGTCCCTTCCAACCCCTAAGATTCTGTGATTCTGTGAGTTTATTAGGGTCAATGTTAAGTATGATGGCACTCTAGACCTGCTGGAAGGATTTTTTGAATGCTTTTTAAACTTTTATTTTCTTTAAGCAGAAGTTGGAACTTGTGGGCTGGGCCGACCCTTCTGCTTGTGTCAAAAGGCTCAGCTCTGTAGCCCACAGCAGGGCTCTGCCAACTCACCGTACCACAAGGGCTGTTGTATTTAATAGATAATGCTGTCCATACAGGACTTCTCCTGACCCAAGAGAAAATCTGGCTTTAAGGATCCTGATTTTTTTGAGTTCAGGTTGCTCTTCCATCAGATTACAGGATAGGAGTGACTATATTGGCCCTTTGGTCAGGTTTTGGATTTTTTGCTTTTTATGAGTTCAGCTGGCTCTTCCTTTAAGGCTTGTGCTGCTCCAGATCCCTGATGGATAAAGCTGATGCAAATGGAGGGAATGGAAAAAACAAACTCCTCCTTGCTCTGGGATTTTGGTGCTAGGAAGCATCACAGGTGACCTGATGGGGCTGGAAGGTATGCAACACCCAGCAAACACTCCCTTGTCTATTTTTAGCTGGATGCAAAAGACAAATAGGGCAGCTGGCACCGTGCTGCTGAAGAGTGACATGGAGCTCCGAAGAGAGACATCATGGCTGGAGAAGGAGAGTGTGACAGGGAGACATGGAAGAGGCGTTCTAGCTCTGCACAAATCCATGCAGGACTGGCTGGCTGGGGACAAGGGAACGCTCACAGCTCAATCCAGCCTGGAAGCAAGTGTTATAAATGACTTGGTCCTAAACAGGATTTTAACCAAATTGAACAATTTATTAAATGAATAGAGGCAAGCAAACGGTGCTGAGGTTCACCGGGAGTCTCCGCTCCACCAAAACGCACCCTGAACAGTTCAAGTCCCTGGCTTATATACCTTCCAGGGATAACACAGCCCACCGGCTTAAACTGACAGGCTGGAGTGCTGCCATGCAACCCCACAAGACTTTAGCTTTTGTCTTGCTAATGGCCGAGCAGCTGGTTCTGCAGGTTCGAGGCGCCTCCCTCTTCTGCTTGTTATCTTCTTTTAGGAGACAAGTTGTTGCTCCTGAGGTATCACAATGCACGCAGTGTGCTACATTGTGGTCCTTTAGGCAAAGATTTGCACATCCTTTATATATACTTCATTCAGTACACACAAAATCTCCAACTGTCCCTCCCAGGCCCATGACCATACAAGGGTCTGTCATTATGCACCCGAATTATTACACGAATCAGAGGGACATATATCACACAGGGGCATCCTTGCCCACAGAAGAGAAGCTGCTGAAGGGAGCAAAGCCCAAGCTGCAGACTGGTTCTGGGTATGGTTTTCCTACTACTGTAGGCTTCAGGACTGCTGATGAAGCCACTGAGCACCTTTCCCTCCTCAGCTTACCTCCTTGCAGCACCCTCTAGGAGAGGCTGTCCCACCAGCACACCACAGCCACATCCAGCCATGAAAGCTTTACCAGTAAGTGGCTGGGAGCTCGTGCCAGTCCGCACCTATCCTGCTTGCCGTTTGGGTCTTCCTCAGCCATCCAACCTCAGAGCACCTGGTTCTCAAGGAGCAGGAGCTGAAACCCTGTGAAGGGCAGGCCTTGGCGCAGGGCTCCTGCCTTGGAGGGAGTTTTCCACCTCCCCTCACCTGACTGAGCATCTCCCAGCTCCTTCCACGCCTCCTCATCCTTGTCTCTTGGTCCCAACCTTTCAGCTGCTGCAGACTTGTAGTGTTTATTCTTCAGGAAAAAAAAATTCTCTGCTAATCAGGGGACAAACGCTGTCATGGGGGCCTGCCCCCATTTCTAGCCAAGAATGCCAGCTCAGGCTGCTGGAAGAGTTTTAAACCAGTGGTGTTAATTATTTTAATAATAAAGAGAGTTCTAATTCTTTTGCCAGTGTCACCTGAGGGTTTTTCCGTAAACTTCTCACCTTGCCAAGTGCTCAAACACATCCTGTTCCTCCCCCCCCATCCCCCTTTTGTTATTCCTTCTCTTTAACCACAGACAAGTGCATTTCCTCTCTAATGGGGTACCAGGGAGAGGCCATCTGGGAGAACCAAAGCCACAGCCTGCTCCACCCCAGGTGTGCCCAAACTCACATACTCTGCCTATTGCAAGTGTGGCAGAGCCTCTTCCCTGCAAGAATGGATTAATTTCATCTCCCTAGCACCCAAATTTGGCTGCAGGGAAGGAAGTCACACCCAGGTGGCCCTGGCTGGCCCATCCTTTTTCACAGTACCTGTTCTAGAGGCAATCCCGGGCCAGGAGCTATAAACCACCGCAGAGTGCTTCCTGCCATGGCACTGTCACAGTTAACGCTGCATCACAGAAAGCCCAAGCAGAGGGAGTGAAAGCTAAAAAGAAGAGTTGGGCACTTGGTGTTCTAGCTGCTTCTGCAAGCTCCCACTTGGACGAGTGGACTTGTCCATCCAAATCATCTGCATGTTCCTGCTCCCTGCTGGGACCGGACCGGCAGTGTGTTGGAACACACAGCCTCAGGAAAAGCAGGAGGTTAGCTCTCCCACTTAACTCCAGAAGCCTCACTGCACGTTGCTTCATATTAAAAAATGGTGGTGATGTGCTGTTTCAATCTGGGTCATTAGGAACCCCCACCACAAAAGCACCCCAGGCCTAGTTCAGCCCCCAGCCAGGCCCCTCCACTGCAAGGCATGAGAGTAGGAGCGCAGTAATCTTGGGAGTGCTGCACCCCCAACTTCTCCTTTTGCATGGGAACAGATCAGAGCTCCACAGTGGGGTGAGGTTTTTGCTAGTTGGTTAAAGAGGAGAGATGCAGTTGGCCCAAAGCCCAGTGGTGCTGCCAGGAAGCTGTTCTCGTGACAAGCGCCTCAGCAGAGAGTTTAACAGAAACACTGCCCAGGCCTGGCAGAGCCTGAACTCCCATCACCTCCAGGGCACCGCAGAACTGAACTACACCAAAAGTACTTCTGGCTTTTCACCTCAGAGAGGTGGCTGGCTGACTCTTTCTATTTGAAGAAAGTCTCTCTCCCTCCTCATCTCAGCTGCTGTCTCAAGACAACTTCACCTCTTTCACCTCACAGAGAGAAGAGGCACCAAGCCCTGCAAAGGCACAGGCAAGACACTGGCAAACTCACATCACAGGGCTGAGGGTAAGGTGGTTTTGCAGTGCTCAAGTGCCAGCACTTGATGCCTCACACTGTTGTAGTCTGATTGCAGTGCAGGGAGAGGTTCTGGCTTCGCCCCAGATCCGTGTGACAATTTTACCTCCCAGATAAAAGCTGTGAAGTGCAGGGTGATGAAGCAGAACCACGTGCTACTTAGAAAAAACCAAGGATAGCTCCTTCCTTGCTCAGAGGTCTCATGTTCAATGACTCACCACCACACGTGTGTTTGTCAGGTTTTCTTTATTCTAGCATCACTTCTGCATTCTTACTTGTGAGAGTAACATTTGGAACTCTGGTACAGGAGACAAACCATAAGATTTCCTTTAAAACAATCTTCTTAAAAAGAAAAAACAGAACAAAAACCAAACACAAAAAGACACATCTCAGCCACAGCGAGGGACACGACTGACACCAGCCCGGATGCAGACAGCAGCGGGCCTGTGGAGAAGCTGAGGAGGCAGCAGACAAAGCACAGATCTTGGCCTTTAATTTGGGAAGGTGGGATGGGGAAGGGCTGGTGGCACAACTGAACTCTGGGGTAGTAGGTACACTGCACAGCACCAGGGACCAAGCACTGGAGTGTTCCGATCATCCACATGCTTCTCTCTCCTGGGGCCAATGGGAATGCTGGAAGCTTCACACAGAGGCTTTGCTCACCTCCCTGCATGCTGCTGCTCCCTCTATGCTCACATACACACTCCTGAGGCTGCACACCCCCAGGCCTGCACTGCCACACACTGCAAACACATACTGCTCTCTGTTGAGGAAGCGGGTGCTCTATGCCAAGACACTCCAAGTACTACCAGGAACCACTGCTCCCAGCCCTCTCTGGCAGTCCCCCCTGCTTCCCACCTGCATTTCCAGGGAGCAGCTGCCCCGCACAGCGCCAGCCACACACTGACAAGTGGCTGCACAAGCATCAGCACAAACCCAAGACTCTCTGCAGATCATTGAACCCTGACAGTGTGACAGAAAGATCCTCCCCCCACCCTTCTCCCCAGACATCATTAAAAAAACCCAACCCACCAAAAAACAATAAACCAAAAGTCCTACTGGAAAGTCCTGGAAGCAATTTGGAGTATGAAAACCTTGAGGCTGCTGATGGGAGAGACCAAGGAGGAGTCAGGCCATGAAGATCCTCTGCACAGAGTGGTGGTTAAGGAGCTGGGAAGAGGCAGGAGGTGTTTCTTGGTGTGGACTGTGAGGGGTCCAGGCTGGATCCAGATCCCGCAGGGAGCATCCTGGCCCAGTACCAGCCTCTGGGTACAGCACCAGTTCTGGAGGGAGAGCAGATGGAGGCTCCCCAGCTCTCCGAGGCTGGGGCAAGAGATCTGGATCAGTCCAGCCCCAGGTCTGAGTCAGATGATGACCTCTCATCAGCCATATCACGGATGGCATTCTCCATGGGGGCCAGGTTGCCACTCGGTGTGATGCCCATGGGCTGGATGACTTGTTCCCTACAGCCACAGGAGGAGGAAGGTCACACAGCAGCAGCAGCCACCAGAACAGACAAGAACTATAGCAGAAGCACAGGGCTTATGGAGACCTCACTGAGGCAGCCCAGAACCGCCCTGGGCCAGCACCAAGAATCCCTCTTTACTGGAGGGGGAGGGGGGGATGGGACGGACAGACACGGATAGGACGGAGCAACGACAGAGTTCACAGTTCCAGCCATCGCACAGTGAGGTGATGGCTGGAAGCACAGCACACAGGCTCCACAGGCTCCCTGAACAGGCTGTCTTAGGGTTCTACTGCAGGGTGCAGCATTGCTGGAGGAAAACTAGTGCTGGCATCAGTGTTCCCCTAACATCCAATGGAAACACACCACAGTAAGGTACTGCCCTTTTCCTTCCCACCCTGGGGAGCTGCCCAAGCTCTCCTGGCACCATCTCCTTCCTCTGAGGCACCTATTCTCAGGGAATGAGAGATGACTGGAGAAGGCACTCCTGCACAGAAAGGGATTGGTGGCCCTGGCTGCCATCTGTCCCCAAAATGCTATGTACTGCCAGGCCAAACCCAGTGAGGTGGCAATGCCAGAAACTCAGCGGAGGCATGTGGAGGGATTGCACAGTGTGCCATCACAACCAAGCACATGTGGGGCTCGCAGCACCTTCACCCCACACAGCGGGGCCCATGTAGCTCCCCCACTCGCCCATCCCTTCGGTTCATGGCAGCCTTCGGAACGTGCTCAAAGGTCTGTGGTATGCTGGGGCTAATGCAGACACGAGAATGCACAATTTCCTAGTACCTGGACAACTTGTCAAACATGTTGACTAACTTCATAGCTTCGTATTCCTTCTGCTCTTCAGTCATCCCTTCCATGGGGTTGGGTAGTTTCTCCTCGACGCGGCCTGTCACAGGGTTAATGCTGCAAGAACAGCGAGGGCAGAGCAAAGGAGGGAGGTAAAGCCGAGGAGGGAGAAGAGGGCTGTTTAAAAACCTTCCAGTAACGCTGCTCATCTTGTCAGCCTCAAGCACTATCATAGTGCAACATGCTGCTTTCCTCCCTCCTCTTTCTGTACGTCCTACATAGAGTTGTCATCCCTTTTACAAGTCCCTCCCATTTCTCTGGTGTGAGCAACATCCCCATTCCACCAATTCCACAGCACCAGGTGCACAAGGGCAGACAGCACTTGTTCTCTCTCCTTAAGTCAGGGGCAAAAAGCTAACAGAAAAATCCAAACACCCCATCCTGTAGACCATACTAAAAAGGGTGCTAGGAAGTACAGGTCCCACAGCAGAGCACGGTCCTGTGGCTCTCCCTGCACACCAGGTTACCACCACCCACTGATCAGGCAAAGGAAAAAAAAGAACAAAAAGAGAAGAAAATCCCCCAAACGCAGCTCACTCCAGCAGTGAAAAATCCCCCCAAACACACCTCACTCTCCAGAGGAAGAGGAATTACTGGCACTCCCAAGCCTGCTGAAAGAAGGACCCACCCCCATCCCAGCATATAGGAATAGCCTGTACTTAGATGTGCATTTGCCAAAGAAAGGGTCCAAGACAAAGACTGGGGGGAGACATGCTGCCACATGCCTATGACAGTCAGGTCTGTTGCTGATGGGCTCTGGGTGAAGGAACCCGCTTGGCTCAAGAGCCTTAACCTAACTGCAAGGATCCCACACATGCTTCAGTGACCACCCACACTGTGAGCTGCTCAGCCAGATGCATTCCACCCATGGCACAGAGGGTGGAACGGACACCAAGGCTACGGGCCAAACTTCAGGAAGGTAGGAAAGAGCGGGTGAGGGAGATGGCAGGGAGGCAGATGAAGAGCAGGTGTGGCAAGAGGGGTGGTACTGAGGGGGAGCAGATGTCTTACTTGGCTTTCGCCTCTTTGTACTCCTCAGTGTCTGTATCTTCATCTTCTGAGTACTCTCCCTCTTCCCGACCACCAGCCATGAGACCTCGTGCTGCCAGAAGCCCAGCCGCATTCCCGTAGCCCGTGTACTTCACAAACCGCGACACTGTCGGGACAAGGACATCACTCTGTGCTCCCCTTCCCACCTTGATGGCAAGATCAACACAAGGGCCATAGAGACCCAGGAATGCCAAGGCTTCTTTGCACTCTGACAGGAAGCAAGGATCCCCCACCAGAATGGCAAGGACACCATGGGTGGGGTGAGTGTCTGAACACAGGCAAGGCCATACATGTTGGGGTGCCCTCTAGCACAGCCTGGCACTCACAACAAACTCCTTCCCACAGAGCACTGGGATGAGCTGGGCAGTGAAAAGTAGAAACTGTCTGGCTCAAGGAAGACATAGGTTCCTGTGGCAGCAGAGGGTCACCCGTCCCGTACTCTCTGGCTCACCAAGCTCCAGAACACCCCATCAAAGCCCACAACAAACCCCTGCAACTTACCGCTCTCCTTGCAGAGCACGAAGAGGAACTCTGCTGCGCAATGCTTCACATCTGTGTCAATGTGGGTCATCAAACGCACCAGCTTGTTCCGCAGAGAGTTCCCCACCTCAGGCCGATTTCTCACATCCCGGAGTGGAGGCAGCACCTACAAGGCCAGAGTGTGAGGCAATCAGTGGAGCTGGACTAGCAATGGCAAGTCAGACAGGAGAAAACACACGTGTTTTTTACAAATCGGCTACAACTAACACATCCACAGGGCATGGGAGGTGTGGAAAAAAGACTGCGGGCACCACCAGCCTCAGCCACCTGCATATCAGAACCTAGCAGAGTGAGAGGACAACTCTCTGCAATAATCATGCAGTTCACTGTTCTATTTTGCAGCACCATCTGACTCTTGGCTGCCCCAAAGTGTACCTTCGCCTTCAGGAACTTCCTCGTCTGGCGGTGCACTCGGGCACTCTCTGTCAGTAGGTTCAGCACAGGGGTCAAGCTCTCCTTCAGCTTGTGTCCCTGCAGAAGCGCCCACAAAACAAGCAGTGGGTTAGTCACATGGAGGTCACCCTGCCCAGACTGCCAGGGGAGAACAGAGCGCCAAGGAAACTGATGGACACCCAAGCTTTCCAGCCCGCACTACAGGCATCGCAGCACATCATAGGTCTCCAAGCCCTGCTCTGTGGCAGCGCTAGGAATACCTGTGTAGGGCATCCAGAGCAGGGAAGTGCAGCAGTGAAGTTTGGTGGCCCTTTGGAATAACTCCACAGATGGAAAACCACAGCCAGCTTGGAAATAACAAACTCCCTTCCAGAAGCTGCACGCTGGATCACTCCTGAGGGATGGCCCAGCTAGTCATCTGCTGTTTCACCCATCTCCCCACCCTAAAGCAATGGCACAGTCACCTTCCCAGCTGGCAGATGGTGCTTTAGTCCTACCAACCCAAACAGTTTTGCCTCTGCTAAATCTGCCCCCTCTACAAAGGGTTGTCTCCAAACCAAGCATGCCTTGCTGGTGCTCCTGCAGCGCAGGGCCTTTGAAGGCCGAAGGAAAGGAACCCTGCAGCAACCAAGTGACACAGCAGCCTCACAACTTACCCTGTCAAGGCGTCGCTCTAGGAAGTCCAGCAGGATACTGACCGCATCCATGTTGACACCCATGTACTCAAGTGAGCCTGGACGGACTTTCGGCGTCAGGAGAACATCCAGACATTTCAGGGGCAGGTTGCCCAAGAGGTTAACTGTATGACTGCACACATAAAAGAGAGGTGAACACAGCGGCAGAGCTTTGTTTACAGAAGTTCCTCGGCTATCCAGAAATGATGGTTCTTTCCTAATCTCCAGTTTCACAAGGATACCAAGATCCAAGCTGTCTTTGGACTGCATCCCAAGCTCCTCACACTGAGGAGGGCATGAGCTGCAATTTGGGGAGCCCAACTATTTGCCAGGAGTCCAGAGGCTTCAGTGACAACTGCAAAGCCAGATCCATCTTGACACAGATGCCAAGCAGGACCGATTGGGGTGGTCACAGATTTCTCTTCAGGGTGTCCTGCTGCAACCTTCCTCCTCACCTTGACGGTCAGAGCAATGCATTGCCTAGGATTCCTCTGATGATAGCTTGCTTGGGGACAGGATGGTGTCACCTGCTCAAAGCTGATACCCCTGGACCTACAACACTCAGCAGCGTGGCTCAAGAGACAGTTAATTAAGGTCACCCTACAAACTAGTTAAGTACCAAACATCTGCTCCAGCGAGTTTCCCACTGAAGTGGGCAGCACCGTTGAGGCAGCCTGATATGGGATGGCCAGTGCAGCTCTCAGAGCCAGGCAGGTTTAGAGGAAACACTTCCTCACCCAGGCCGGAAGGCCATGGCATCACCACACACAACCTGACTGCAGGAAGCACATGGCTGGCTGCTCCTGAGTTCTAGCAGGAGAAATACTGCAGGTCAAACCAAAGGTGCTGGTTGTCAGCAGTGACCTTAGCAATCCCCAAACAAGAAGAGATGTAAACGCCAAGGCCAGGCAGGATCTGTTTCTAGTGAAGATCATGACCTAGTTATCTAACAGACCTGTGGAACTCCTCTGTGCGGTCCTCTCCGTCAGCAGAGATCATGAGGCAGTGGCGCAGGAGGGCACCCAAGTGCCGATACAAGGCAGCATCTTCCTGGCCCCAAAACAGAAGATGAAAACCTCGATCAGGGAAGGGGCTCCTTCGCACCCTGAGCCTGCTGCCCTGCAGCCCCACCCCTCAGCCAGCAGCCTGACAACCAGCAGCAGGGCGTTCAAGCAGAAGGAGCCTCCCCATTCTCCCTTTGAGGTCAACAGAGTCTGCCCACTGCCCCACACCTTCCCCCTCACTCTACAAGGCTGAGCCAAGGGTTGGAAGAGGCCCCAGGAGAGGCCCAGAGATAAGCCAGAGATGTTCTCCATCACACCTTCCTTCCGCCCAGAAGGTGGAAGAGTACCAGGCCACACTCAGAAGCAAGTTGGGGGGAGCTCCGCCCTCCCACTTGCGCAATAAATCACATCATTAAAAACACCCAACTTGTAAACTGTAATGCTCTGCAAGTCTTAAGAGTTAATAACGCGTTGGATTGAGGCAGAGGTGTAGGGAGGAAGGTCCAGACACACAAGTGTCTTCCTCTCCTTACACACACACAGGGACTGCAGTGCCCAAGAGTAGGAAATGCAAGTGGAGGAGAAAACCAGTGGCCGAACCGCAGCCCAGAGGCACAGCGGGGCACAACGCCTACAGAGCTTACCTCATCCACCTCCCTCTTGCTGGAATCAAAGGTGATATTGAAGAGCACTTTCAGGATCTCCATGGCTCGCTCTGTCTCCTGCCGAGGCAAAGGTGGGAGAAGGCCCTCCTCGGCGGCAACTTCGTAGGGGTCCATCCACTTTACACCAAGGGTCAGCTCCAGGGTGTCTGTCATCAGGCTGATGCCTCGGAGCTCTTGGGCAAGCTGCTGCCGGATGTCCACTCGTAGTGCCGTCAGCAGGAACAGGAGACGCAGGTCAAAGAACTTGACCTCATGAGGAAGACTCCTCTCATTGTACAGTTTGATGCGCTTTGCCAGGCCCACCACCAGTCGGGCTTCAGCTGTCAGCTCCTGCACCCTAGGGCTGCTAAAGACAATGTTGCAGAGACATTTGAGGGCTTCCAGGATTACATCCAAGTCTGGGACCTCTCGGATGAGCTCCTCTGAGTAGTCAATGCCAGCATGCCTAGAGAGGGTCTTCAGGCCTTCCTTGGTGGTGAAGGGGTCGAGGCAGTACTTGTCCCGGGACAGGATGCGGATGCTTTCCAAACAAGCGACCTGGCAGGACGGCTGCAGCTCTCTTTCCAGGAACGTGACCAGCATCTGGGCCATTTTCTGTGCAGTTTGGAACAAGTAAGGCCCTGCACACCAACACCTCCCAGTGCTCCCCCACCACCCTGCACTGCTCTGCCCCAGAAGACGTGAGTGCTGTGTAGAGATGGACCTCACGGTGTACATTCAGGATGCAGCTGGCTCTGACATCTGATCCTGCCAGTTCAGGCAAGGACATCCAGCAAGAAACACAGAATGGCCAGGGGAACATACCAGGTGTAAGGGGGAGCCTGGACAGGCGGCTGTACCACCACATATTTTAGCTTTACCCGTGGCTGGGCAGTTCATGGGTTACTTGAGAGCCGCATTAAGCAAGGAGCGGGCAGGGAAAAAAAACATCCCTTACAGCTCCACCAAGCAACAGCAACCAACTCAACAGCAGCTCTTTACTCTTGCCCAGCACTTTAAGATCAGGAGGGCATCTGCTTTGGATGCCCCGAAACAGCCTGAAAAGGGTGAGAGATGATCAGAAAATCACCAGGGGAGGGTCAAAGGACCAAAGGAGGCAAGAAGAGTACATAATGCCCTAGAAAAGGAAGTGAAAAGGTCTCAGGAGATTGAAATAGCATCTCCCTAAAGCTCCGTGCTGTCTGGAGATCCACTAGCCCAGATCCTCAGCAGGTACAGATGGGCAGAGCTCCACTAACTTTGATTCACAAGAGCTGGAAATCTAACCCTCGGGGATAACAGCACCACACGCAACAGCAAGTGACAGAAGAGTACAAGAACAAAGGCAACACTTAATCGGAGCCACATATAGCAACACTTCATGTTATGCTGGTGTGCCACTGCATAGGCATTCATGCCATGGTGAGGGAAGATCTCACTACGCCTAACCCACCACCACACTGGAGCACATCTCTTCCCATGCACACCACAAGAGCAAAGGAACTCGAGGTCGCAAGGCTTGCTGTCACCCAGGGTGTCTGGTTTAATGGAGTCTCATCAGTTATACTTCACAATAACAAAGCACTGAGGGAAGGAGAAACTCATTTTGGTCCTTAACATGAGGCTGGCAGAATGGAACAAGCTCATGAACTACACCCCATGATCACAGCCCAGAAGTAGGAAAGTACAGTCATTCCTCTCCTTCCATATGAGGAGGCAGACACAGGAGTTAGAGCTAAGTCCTGAGTACCCAAAACCCCTGACTAACTCAGGTTAGAGATCTTGGACCATGTGCCCAGGGCTAAACCTCCAGCAGAACTAGACGGTGATGCTCAATTCATGCCTCACGGCACACCCCAGAAGTGGAACACCCCAGTGCTGTGCCCAAATTCATGGCCTGTGTGACTGTCACAGCTAAAACTGCAGACAATGGACAGAACTTGGACCCTGCAAGACCCAGTCCGACATGTGAGGCTGTACCTGGACAAGCTTTATGCTAGCATTAGCTGGGAGCTGGCACAAACAAGAGGTCCCATTCTCCACCCTACCTGCCTGGTCCATGCTTGCTACGCTAGCGCAGAGATTAGTGCAATCAGCCAACACACACTGGACCACAAAACCAATCCAGCTGGAAAATAATCCAGAGGGGGGGGGAAACATTATATTTCAGGCAGCTTGGCCCACCAAAGGTCTGTCCTGGCACACAAGAGCTGCATGAACAGGCAGGAGTTTCTTTTTCCACTGCGTGCCAGATTACGCCAGCTTAAAGTTAATCTATAGCCATGGTCAAATCCGGCAGCTGGCTCACAGCAGAAACCCTTACCTTCTGGCAGCCTGCATGCTGCGATGATCTTTGCCTAGCAGACTCCTGGCCACAAACATAAAGGATCACACTTTTTATACACCTGAGGTCAAGACTACATGCACCACAGAACCCAAAGGCTTGGTAACACTGGGAGGATGTTGTCCTTTAGCCTAAACACCAGCCACTGACAGGAACACTGGAGCCAGACACTCTGAGCACGCCTGTCCCTAGCCAAGTTAATGAAAAACACTGATTTCTTTCCCCACAGGAGCTGCCACCACCAAGTCTGGCACAGAGCAGCAGCAAATCTACGCATGCAACTAGAGGAAACAAGCAAAGAACATGCCTACCTTCCTCTCTTCCCGCTCCTCATCATCAAAGGTGAAGCACTGAGATTTCTGCGGATAAAAACAATCAGAACAATAGGTTAGAAATCCACAGAGCTGAGAGGAGGGGGTCATTCAGCTGGAAAGTGGCAGGTCTAAAAGGTTACTGCAGAAGCAAGCACATCTTGCCAGGAACAGTGCCCACTGGCACGGGGGTGGGAATCCATCGACACAGCAAAGAGTGCCATGGTGCTTGGAGGTCAGCAGTATTTGTGGGGCTCGCAACAAGCAGCACAAGATCCCAAGGAGCAAGGTGAAAGGAAAGCTTCCCTGCCACAGAGGTTTTCACTTCAGTTCGGACTTTTCCTTCTGAGACTGCTCCCATCTAGGCAACTCTGACTTTGTGCTTCACAGCTAGGGGGAACACCAGTTTGGAAAGCCCAGAGAGGGACCGTGCCACCAGGCCTGAAGCACTTCCCACTTCTCCTGAGGTGGAGACTGAATACTGCAGGCCAAGGCTCTGTCCATCTGACGGGTGGACTTAGTTTTACATACGGCAGCAGTAAAGTGGGGATGCCACACAATCCAAACATCCTCTAAGAGCCAGTAATTCCTCTGCTTAGTGGCACCACCAAGCAGAGCCCACACACTTCTCCCCTTGATATTTATTGTTCTTTTTCTTGAGCAAAAACGTTGTTTCCTTGGTACTCACAAACAGATCTTTGTGGTTATTTGGGTGACACTCTTCAAACACGGGACACCTGATTACTGCACCTCCTCATGTCATTTTCCATAAGAAACAGTCCTGCTCCTTTCATGGGAAACACTCCTGTGTTCTCACTATGCCGGCTGTTCTTCCAGGGACAGTCTCACCCTGCCTATGTACATTCACTTCCAAGGAGACAGACAGCACAGCACAACACAGGCACCTCAGTAAAAAGCTGCTCTTCCCAGTGAATGCCACAATCCTCAGTTACACCGAAAGAGCGCTGGGCCCAAGCTTTGAGAATGGAAAGGTTTCAAATTTATAAACCGTTAACTATGTATGGATAAACAGAGGAAGAGCTAGGGAGATATAACTGTATCCTAGCTCTCCCATCGGGTCCTTAGTGCTTGCTGTCACCTTGTATTGCTTACACTTACAGAGCTGCTCAATCACAGCAATTAACCATGCCACAGTAGTTAACCATACCATAATCAATCACTTCAAGTGACCACAATTCACTGATATCCCACTTCTAGGTCTCTCGTTGGTTTATCACTTCCTGCGTTGCCCTGTTCCTTAGCTCTGCTCAAGACCCTGCCCAGCAAAGCCTGCACCATGCTTTTGGAGATCACAGGGATTCCCCAACTTGCTCACCCCACAAACACAGTCTCCCCTGCCATTCACTGCCCCCTTCACACACTGCCAGCTCCTGTCTGCCTAAAAGCCGAGGCTACAGCCTGCAGATTAGCTGCGTCAGTCACTGAGATCCCAGGGACGCCTTTGGTCTTTCCAGCCAAGAACAAGCCACAACAGACAAAGCGATGCTGACATGTCACATGAGAAACCACAGGCACAGCGGTGGGACAGCAAGTTGACCTGCACACCAGCTGCTGCACCATGTTATGGGGCACCCATGGCTCAGTCCTGGAACCGAAGCACTCAGTGGACCACCACACCCCTTGCTCTCTTCCGATCCACCACAGTCTCGTTGCAGGCTCCTGTAATCTCCTTCATACATATTTCTGCCACACCTGTGCTGCTGCCTTACCTGTAGTTTATTCCTGGCAATCAAAAGCTGACTGCACGTGCAATAGGGAATTAAAACACATCCCCAGAAAAAGGATCAGTACCATCAGTTTTTACAGGAAAAAAAAAAGCGATGCAAAGAAGTTGCTTAGTTTATCTGCACTTTCATAATCCTGGCTGATCTAGGCGAGCTAGCAAACCCACCGGCGTTCCCACGAGCTTCCTACACTTTATACACCAAGGGATCCAGCTGGAGGAATTCAACAGAAAACATTGTGGTTCACTGCCTCAAGCATTGGGTTACATGCCCAACTCCATCTGCATTCCTAATGTCTCCAGCATTGCAGCTGCTGTAGGTGATGCTAATCCTGCTGACCGCCTTTAACAGAGACCCGCTCCTTCGTGGCTAATACTTCCCACTTTTCCAAACTGGGAACAGTTGCATGCTTTCCCTGTGGTGCGTTACATTCACAGGTTTTCCCTGCTGGCTTCCCACCTACTCACAGATGGTGCAGAATGAGTCACAGGGATCCACAGGGCCAGCCCTATCCTGGCGGGAATCCTCTGGGGGAAATTTCCCTGACAACTGGAATCTACTTCAAAGGGATATACCCCTACGGATGATCTTTTGCCACTTTAAGGCTACAAACACCTCCATCTCCACTTCCCAACCATTCTCTTCCATTCTACCTTCATTGTTTGCTACTTACTATCAGCCTTACGATCAGGCACCTGTATCAGATTCCAGCAGACCACCCTGTCCACCTCTAATGATCTTTTACTTGCAAGTCACAACGATTTCAGCAGCAGCTCTTCCCCGTGCCTCGGTTTTCAATAGCTACAAGCCCCATCCTAACACAAAAGCTCCTCCTGCTCCCCCTTCACACTGATGTCTATTTCCCTGGCAGGTTTTACTTGGAATCTGGATAATATATATTTAAATTTTAGACCAGAAATCCCTTTCACATGGTTTACTTCCAATATACAAAAGAACCAGGATAAAGGGAGGCTGCTTAGGTGCTTCCTATCAAATCATCAAACAGTAAACCATCCATGAGTAATAGAGAAAGCAGCCCATAGCATTTTCATGGCAGTAATGCACAGACAGATGCTCACAGAGGAGACAGACTGGGAGAAGGGATAGCACAGAAATCCCACAACATGGCCAGCCTGCTTCCAGGATTGCAAACAGCAGCAGCTGACATCAGGCAGAGGTTTGACACTCACTCACCTCCCGGTTGTAGATTTGAAGCACCTTGAGGACAGTGTCTTGCTCCCCACTTTCCACAGTGGCTACCACAGTCCTGAGCTCCATTACTGCAGCAGCTCAGCTACTGCAGGAGTGAAACCGCGAGGATGGGGAGCGATGAGGGTTTCCAGGGCTTCTGGATAATGTGATGGAAAGAACCTTGATGCACAGGAATCTGAAAGGGAGAGAGAAAGGGGTGAAGGAATGAAGGCAGCCAGGCGAAACCTGAACAGAAATCCTCCAAGTGAGATTGCTCACGTTGCTGGGCCCATAAAAGTGGAGCAGATGGATAACACGAGTAAAACCAGCAGCCCGGCTCGTCTCTCCCGCTAATCCTCTCTTTGCTTTTCAACGTTTAATATATGCCCTCCCAGCAAAGCTCTCAGGGAAAGCCTTCCCCCACCCAGCCAGGGGATTAACACAGAGCAGATAACTGCAGCTCCCTGAAATAGCTCTCTGCCTCCTCCTCCTCCTCCTCCTCCCCGGCTGGCCTGATTTCTGTCACAGGGGGAGAGAGGGAAAAAACCCACCGAACCCCAACCCTAGAAATCCAGGGACATTCCTGCGGCATAAAAAGGGATGGAGAGGAAAGGCAGAGCTACCTTCTAAGGTGATGAAGAGGGGATAGCAACATCAGGGCTTTGCTGCTGTCAGCATCCCGGATCCTGGCAGACCCACGCAGTAAAAAGCGCAAGCATGCACGGGGCGGTGGCTGGTGTCTCAAAGCTGGACCAGGGCCGAGAACGCGCCTCATGACAGCAATGCCGATGTGCAGGTGCGCACAGAGACGCGGGGATGGGTGAGAGCCCGCGGACACGGATACAGGCTCCCCAGCCCGCAGAGCCGTGCGAGGCCGGCGCTGGGCTCTAGTTCCAGCACCGGGGAGCCTCGAAGCACATCTGCCCGCACATCTGCGGCTCTACTCCTACTCCGCCGTGCCCCAGCATTGGTCGTGCCTGGAGCCCCCGGGGCTGTGGGGTGGCTCTCCGACACCCATGGAGAGGAGCCGGGACCGAGGGCCATTCCTGCGGCCGAGGGGCAAAGTCCCCTCACCATGCGGCCCCCGCTCGCCGCCTCGCTTTGCCGACACCTCCTGCCTCGCCGCCGTTCGCGCCTTTCAAAGCCCCTTCAAGCCCCGGGTTTGCCCCCCCCCCCCCCAAACCAAACCAGCCGGGGCGAGCGCGGGCAGTACCTGCGGCACGCAATCCCTCGGAGGCGGCGGGGGCCGCGGGGCTGAGGCGGGACCCGAACCCGGCCAGCCTCGGCGGGGCGCTCCGGGCCTCCGGCCTCCACCCTTCCAGCCACCCCTCCTCCCCGGGAGCGGCAGGCGGCCAGGCCCGGCCAGCGAGCTGGGGCGGGGAGGGAAGCGCCGCTACTTTCCTCTCCGCCGCCCCGGCTTCCTGCCTCATTTCCTGGCCCTCCCCCGGCGGCGCTCCGCAGGGAGCAGCAGCGAGAGGTGGCGGCGACGGGCACGGCGCGACAGGCCGGAGGGCGCCCGGGACCACCCGGGAGAGCGGCAGCGGGCAGCAGCCGCGCCGCCCCCCCCCCCCCCCCCCCCCCCCGAGAACCGAAAAGCCCCCCTGCGGCGGGGAGACAGAAGCGGAGCAGGGAGGAGGGCGGTGGGCATTTTGTGGAGGCGGGAGCCGGGGAAGCTCCGCCCGGCGAGGCGGGGCCGGGGGGACAGTCATGGCGGAGTGGGGCCGAGGTGAGAGGGTGGTGGAGTTGGAGGGGCGGAGGGGGTTTGTCGTCGCCGCGTGCGGTGAGGCTGAAGGGCGGGTAGGCGGGCGATCCGCCGCTGCGTGGGGGAAGGGGACGTTCCTTCCGCCATTCGGGAGCCGCGTCGGGCCCATGGCCCGGCCGCGCACACACACACGACCCGGTCGTCCAGTACCTCCGGGGGCGGCAAAGCCGCGGGGCGCCCAGGGGGCGCAGTGTGTTGCTCGGCTCGCCCCAGGCCCGTCCTGAGGCGCGAAGCCCGGTGCTGCTTGGGGGCTTTTGTCGGGGTAGCTGGCCCGCCCCTGGGGCGGTTGTCAGAAGGCGTTTGGGGGAGTTGCGTGGTATACACACAGAGCTTGCCCTGCCTGTCCTGCTACTCTGGGTGAGCAAATACCCCAGTGCTTGTGTCGGGCCGGATAAAACTCATTATCCTTTGTAAAATATTTATTTAATATTTTTTTATATTTCTTCCCCAGGTCAGAGTCCAAATGCCGTGGAGGATCTGCTGGATGTGGAGAACAAACGTATGGCAGACAGCCTGGCCAGCAAGGTCACCAGGCTGAAGTCAGTGAGTTGCTGTGTTTGCATCCAGTGCTGCAGAGCATCAGTTACCGTGGTTGTTCGTGCAGGGTCTTGTGGGAGACGTCAGCCTGGGCAGAGGGCTTCCTATGGACTAACGGCTCTGTCTTGTTGGTGAAGCGGTGGTTTAACTGTTCAGTGGTGAAATGCTGGAGACGGCTTTACAGATTGCTGCTTTTCATCGCCTCAGGGGAACGATGTGGGTTTTGTGGCACTCAGAAGGAGTTTTAGGCACAGAGAGAAACACAAAAGCTGCACAGAGGGGCATCGCTAAGCACACCCCCTCAGGAAAAAAGTCGCAATATAAAGGCGGGTAGATTAGTTTTGAAAAATACATATATGTGTGTGTGTACGTAAGCGGTGTTTGCTCCTGTAAACATCAAATACTTGGGTTTAGAGCTCAGCAGAAGTGAGTGACTCACCTCGTAACAGGTAGACTCAGGAGTTCCTGCTGTTGTGTCCCAGTGCTTAAATGCTCCTGTCCTGTGCCTGAAAGCTTTATTTTCAGCACTTCAGAACTGAAAATGTTCAACAACCTGAAAACAAGCTGAGAATCTTGGTTTTTGACTCTGTCTTTCTGTGTGGGAGACGGGGAAGCAGTGGATGCCTTTTCTAGTCCGTGTTTCGGATTCTCACAGCATGAGATGCCTAAAGGTTCTCTCTACATTAAAATTCCACTAATAACCATTTCCTTCCTTACCCCGTGTAGCTTGCTCTGGACATCGACAAAGATGCTGATGAACAGAACCGTTACCTGGATGGCATGGTAAGGAACCAGAGAAATGTCAAAAGCGTGACTTTTTTATGCTGGCTCTTAGCAGTCATGTGAACTGTGAAAGTTTAACAGGAGTTCAAAGTTAGCAGACAAAGGTAGGTCCCTGCGATTGGTTTGTCAAACCAGGGAATGGAGCTAAACCCATTTCCAGTGGATTTTGTGATGTATCAACACCAGAGAGTGGCTGCTGGGATCGCTTTGTCCGAATGGCATCCAGCTTCTGGAAAGACCTGTGTAGGACTTTGGAAATAGAGACAGAGATTACATCCATGCCAGGGTCAAAGAGCTGCCTCCTGCAGCTGCTGCTGGGAGACAGGCCAGGTGCTCCCATGATTTTGGTGGTGTATCAATCTGCCAGGGTTACTTACTGTGACACCTGAATCACGGACTACCTGTGGGGCTTTGTAGTTTCCTGATGTTTTTGGAAGGAGCTGAGCTGATGCTCCAGATCAGCTCCAGTTGTTTGGTGCCCTGTTCTGTCATCTTTCTGATGCACAACACCCAAAAAGTTAAATTGCTTGCCAGAGTAGTCTGCCTCTTTGGCTTTGGTTGCAGATGGAAAACTGCAGTGCCCTGGGGAAAGTCTGGAACAGCCCATTCCTGTAGAAGAGGCTGTGTAGGAGAAAGGAGTTCTTTAACCGAACAGTGAGAGGAAGGGCATCCAGCCCAGGGACTTGAGGAGGAGATTAGCATTGTGACACTGGTGCTTGGAGAGCTAGCTGGTGGAGAGCTGGTGTGTGGAAGTGAGAGACAAGATAATTGTAGTGTTGAAACTAGTTGAGTCAAAGGTGTAAGCTCAGCTCCAAAGCTGAATAAAGGTGTGCGTTGGAGTGTCTGAAATGGATATTTGTTCAGCCTGAAAATGAGAATGGAGAATCAGAATAAAATGTGTGATGGCAAAGGCCCTGAAAGGAAAAACCGTCAACCAACATGGAATTGTGCTTTGGTTTTGAAGCGTTTCAGGAGCAACATGAGCAGAAGCTCCACGTAGTTCATGGATAAGGGGAGCAGACCAGGAGTCAAAGCAAATGCCTGAGCTGGGCATCCCAAACAATTTGCCACCCTCTGGGAGAGGTGCACATGCGTGCCGTTCCATGCAGAAGGAGGCGTGGGAGTAATGTCAAGCGGCAGCACCTCTCTCTGGGCTTGTGAGCCTCTGCTGATGTATGTTGATGGCACTGGCTTTGCTACAGGCTTTTCCTTTGGATGAAGCCTCCATTTGTGGGGTAGCAGTTAAGAAGCTGTTCAGGCAGGATGAGCTGCGCAGGTAGAATTGGGATTGGTAGCTTGACCCTGTTTTAGAAAGGGTGAGGCAGTGTGGTGTATGTTTGGGGCAGACCTGCTCTGGGTGCGGTGGGAATGGTGCTGTGCCTGGAGCCTGAGCACAGGAAGGTTACAGACCTCAGAGGCGTAATGGGCACAGAGAGACAGGCAGCCACCACACAGCTCCCTGCTCAAATGTTATTTAGCCAGGAAGTGGGAGATTCTTCAGGGACATCTTAATCTGTTTCTAATGTTCCCATCTTTGTTTTCTTTCTCATTCAGGACTCAGATTTTATGAGTGTGACTGGCCTGCTAACTGGCAGCGTGAAGCGTTTCTCCACCATGACACGATCTGGGAGGGATAATCGCAAGTTGCTGTGTTTGGTTTCAGCAGGACTCATTGTTGTTTTCTTTATCCTCTACTATCTTGTATCCAAAGCAGAGACTTGAGCTTGTTGTTCCAGAAGCTGTGCAGAACAAATCCTATGATGATTGACAGACTTCCTCAACACCTTTCTCAGTCTTCCTGAGAAGTCTGAGAGATGTTCCGGCCAGGCCTTCCCAGTAACTTTTCTTCCCACCAGCTTCTTGTCACTGTTGCAGTTGGTCTCAGACATCTCTTTATAAAGCGAGTGTGTTTGATTCTAAATGGATGTTCATGTATTAATACGATTCTGATGTTGTTTGATGCTTATGCCTTTCTCTCTTGCCTTGTTCTCACCTGGCAGCCCATTTTTAAGGGGCAATTTGTGTTACCTCCTTGCTGATACTAGGTACCGGGCTTGTGAGGAGATGTGGCAGATAAATCCAGAGACTTGTCGATGCTCAGAAATTCAGTAAACCAGCTGACCTTTGGGAAGCTGTGGAGTTCAGGAAGATGATCTATGAGGTTTGGAAGTGTGAATGTGTGACTTAAATTCCAGAGTGGCCGCTCAGCTGTTAAGTGGTTGCAGTTTCCCCTTGACTTGGAGACCTGTTGATATCCTGGGTGTCCCTGAGTTGAAACGAAGCCTGCGCTGCTTTGAACTGAAACTACCAGCAGATCTGGACCCTGAAACTCTCTTAATTGTTGCAGCAAAGAGTTGCAGAGGGACAAGACTATTTGAATGCTAGCTTGGTCTTCTTTATCATCTGTAAAGCTGAGGATGAACCTTTAGAGTATCCTCCAGTACCTTCCCCCGCGCTGACGAATATTCTCCCACAGATTGTTAAATTAGGGAAAAGAAATGCTGGCAGCAAAAGGTCCGGTTTTGCAGCCCAGGGAGGTTCTGGAGTCTCCTTCTCTGGAGATACTCAAGCCCTGTCTGTCTGGATGCCGACCTGTGCGACCTGTCCTAGGGACCCTGCTTTGGCAGGGGGGTTGGACTCGATGATCTCTGGAGGTCCCTTCCAACCCCAAAATTTCTGTGATTCTGTGTAATCTCCAGGGTAGATCATCAGCTTTGTGCCTCTTGGCACTTCCTTTGGTGGGGCTGAAGCTGCAGCTGCTGCTGGTCCTGTTTGCTGGTTCTGCTGTCTCCTTGTCCAGGCTGGGAAGGGCTGGCAGGGCCAGGGATAAAGCAGGAGGCCAGGGGAAGTCCTGCTGTGGCATCTGGCAGAGAGCAACACGCAATTCGATATGAATTTTAGGTGAAGCCATTTTATTAGGTGAAATCACACAGATTATATACCTTTATTACTGCAAACGTGGCAAGTTAAAAAACTGCTAATTGGTTACACACACTGTTCACACTGTATTGATTGGTTAGTAATGATAATGAGTTCTGATAAACCTATCTTACAGCTAAATATCGTTAGTTTACCTTTGATGCTTAAAAGCATCTGCACACCTGCTGTTTTGACCATCTTGTTATGGTTGGTTCCTAACATGTTCTGTTACTCCCAAATACCTTCCCATAACTGCTTCTTGGTTTAGGGTAGCCTGTACACCTATCAACAAGGCCACTGTGTTTTGAGAATGTGATTATTAGGATCCTCTTATCATGAGTAACTTTTCCTGTCTCATGGGAACAGAAGAATATTGTCAGGGCCTAAATCTCAGGAGAAGAGAGCTAGGCTGCCAGCAGGCCTGCTGTCTTCCCTGACATCCTGCCCCTGTGGTAGCCTCCCATCAGGGAGAAGGACACTGTCACGGATGATCATCCCCTGCACTGGTGGTTGGCAGTAAGAGCATATGTTGGTGTTACCACCCAGTGAAGCATCCAGCTGCTGGTTGCTTGCACAGAGGTCTGGGGCAGATGTCTGCATGGTGGTCGTCCTCATGCACACAGGTACAGGAGTAAATGCAGCCTCCTGAGAGCTGTGCTGGCTGCGAGGCTCCTGCTGTCCCTTGGCAAGGTGCCACGCTGTGCTGGCCTTGCCCACAGCCTGGAGGCCCCGTGCCCTGTGCCCCTGGGGAAGCTGCAGGTCCAGAGGATTGGGCAGTGCTGGGGGGCACGGCATCAGCAGAGCCAGGGACTCCTCGGTGGGGCTGGGTTCGTTCCACAGCCTTCGGGTTTCCTTAGCTCTGATGACACCTACAATGGCGTCTGCCTTCCAGTGCATCGAGGGGCACAGTGTGCGCCGTGGCAAGGGCTGTCTCTCTCCTGGCTGAATGAGTTTCGGCAGGACGCGGCAGCCCTGCTGCTGCGCTGCTTGTTCCTGAGACAGCTGCACTGGCATGGGAAGTGCCCCCAGCTGCACTTCCAGTCTTTTCCTTGCCACGTGCATCTTGAGAGCTGACCAGGCTGCGCCAGCACGAACGGGTCCGAGGGAGCAGACAGATTCCAGCTCCTCCAGAGCTCCTCTGTCCAGGATTGGGTCGATGTTTTCCAGGCTCTCAGTGGTGCTGAGGCTCTCAGATGAAATGGAGTTGCAGGTGTGGAAGGAGAGGCAGCCCCGCTTCTCCCGATCCTGCCGTGGCAGCTGCTGGATGTGAGGATCCAGTGTAGCCAAGGAGCCTGAGCCTGGTGAAATCCATGACCTGAGCCATGCCAACAGCATCAGTTGCTGCCGCTTCTGGGCAGCCGCACCACAGTGGGGGCAGTGGTGGTCTGCCTGCACTTTGCCATCTGAAAGACAGGGAGGGGTGCCCGAGCTATGGAGCTGGGGACACTGATGTCCCCCAGAGACTGTCCCCCTGGCTGCTCCAGAGGCCAAGCCCTGGCCTGGGGACATTCCCAGGTACACCCGTGTAAGGGTTTTGTGCTGGGAAGCACAACTACAGAAAACAGCAACAAGGAAATTCCTTGGTACCAGCCACAAAGTTTCGAAAACTGTAAATCCTTCAATAGATGCCTGTCTCTGACTGATGGTGGGATGAGCATCCATAAATAATAGGGTGCTTTGAAGACACGGGTTTAAGGAGTTACATTTCCAAGGTCTGGACAAAGAATAGACCTTAGTCTTAATCAATAGAAGCCTTGTGCAAGAAATTTAAGGAGGAAACATTTTCAAGGACTAAATTAACTTTAATGCCAATTACAAAGGACCATTTGACACTTGGAGGTTGTTAGAGGAGATACTTCTGATAGTGACAATGTCCAGCTGGGATACTGGTGACTATGCATACGTCAGGAGGAAGAGGTGAAAAGTTTAGCCTGATGAAGACTACAGGCCTTCATCCTGAAGACCCCCTGACAACCACCGCCATGAGGCAGTGCGCAGGCGCAGCTGGGAGGAGTTTATGGAAATGACTTCTTGGGACTAATTTGAATATGAAACAGTACAGGTTATGCATATGTATAGGTGTTACGGATTCCAAACACCTCTCCTCTATAAAAAGTTGAGCAAAGCAGTCTTCAGTGGAAGGAAGAAAAGGAAGCATGGAAGGAAGAAAAGAAGGAACGAAGGAAGAAGAAAGGAAGGAGCTTCCCCCACCTGACAAGTGAAGTCGAGTGGTCCCCCGAGTCGTCGCGGGAACCAGTGGTGGTAGCTATAACTTTCCTGTAACTTTCAACTCTTTACCTTTCTTTCTCTTTTTTCCCTGTTCTCTCTAACTCTCTCTCTCGTACCTTTCGCCAATTTTGCTGTAATAAACTTCCTTATGATGCAGCATTTGACCTCGTTTGTGTCTTAATCTCACTCTGGGAATTGTAAAAGAATCTTGCCCCTGACCGGGCTATTCCAGAACGGGACATTTAATTGGCGTCACGGACAGGATTCCCTGAAGTGAGAGTGCTGCGTTTTCACCCACTTTCCTTTTGTATGTGTGTCCTTCGGGATGGGAGGAGTGAAACTTGTGCTTAGAGCACCACTCCGGTTTATTTCCTCTTGTATGTGTGTCCTTCGGGATGGGAGGAGTGAAACTTTCCTTTAAAGCATCACTCCGTTTCATTTGCTCTTGTGTGTATGTCCCTTGTTTAACTACGGTGTGACCTCCTGAGAGTGAATAGGGGAAATTTGGATACTAAGGCGTGGCCCTCTCAGGATGCCCCTGTGAATTCGGTAAAGTGCCTTTGTGGTATTTTATCTGTGTGTCTCAGAGATGATAGCTCAAATCTATTTAATATGGGTGAAAATGTGTTGTATGATCTTTTAGAGAAACACCTTGCCTGTCCTTCTGTACCAGGCATGGACTGGGCACAGAATAATTGGTATAATCTGCAGAGTGTGACAGACCAAATCGCTGCTTT
Organism: Laterallus jamaicensis coturniculus; assembly: GCA_022605575.1. Classification (NCBI taxonomy): domain Eukaryota; kingdom Metazoa; phylum Chordata; class Aves; order Gruiformes; family Rallidae; genus Laterallus; species Laterallus jamaicensis. Next base: position 2,220,417 of record JAKCOX010000060.1, on the reverse strand, counting down.
ACAAAAAGATGCAAAAGTTCGGTCTGGGAAAGGGAAATCAATCATTTGTGCCGTGCTTGGTGCAAGTCTTGTGGCTGCTGTGGATGCAAGAGATAAGCAGAGCACTGCAGAACCACAAATCATTCAGTCCCTAAATGAGCTTGTACAATCCTTAAAGGGACAGATAGAGATCTTAAACGAGCATTTGGCAGATAAAAACGAACAACTGGCGAGTAAAAATGCTCAGTTGGATTATTTGCAATCTGTTTTGAAAAACCAACTCCTTGTGGGAGAGGAGAGAGTTAAACCTCCTGAGGAAAAGACTGAATATCCCTATCCGGATTTGAAGGAGGCAAAACTTAATTCGGACAAATTGGAGGTCCCCACTAGCTGTTTGAGACCCTTGGTCAAAACTGAATTCAAATATGATGAGGGAGATGAAGCTCCCCGTGTCATTACGAAAGAAGTTCCATTTTCGGCTACTGAATTAGCTACATTGAAAAAGGATTTCAGTCGCACTTCAAAGGAGTCAGAGACAGAGTATGTCTGGAGAGTGTCACTGTCTGGAGGAGATCAGATCTTGCTAACCGAAAGGGAGGCAGAGGGATATTGGGGTCCGGGAGTGTTTTTAACCACGGGAAACCACGCTGCACCTTGGTCCCTGACCCAGAGAGCAGCTTTTTGGGCTGGAGGACTTAACCCTTTGGAGAGAGGCGATCCCCTTGCAATTGTAGGAACAGTTGATCAATTAGTAGAAAGTGTACGAAAAGCGGCATGCCTGCAAATGATGTATGACCGGGAACTCAGACCTAAATATGAATCCCCAATGATGATGCCGGTCGATCCAGACCGTATGACTCCTCTTATAAGAGGACTCCCCGAAACTCTGAAACCAATTGGCATTCAATTGCAAGGGAAAATACAGACAATATCTCAGGGGGAGAGAGTTGTCGCTGCATTAGAAGAAATGGTGAGCCCTAGTAATCGATCTCCGGAAAAGAAAGTGTGGACTTGGGGAGAGGTTGCTCAGGAATTGATTAATTACGGGCGAAAATACGGTCCTGTGACTACGTCATATGCTAGACCAGATCCAAAAGTTTTAAGACGCACAGAACTGACATCTCCCCCAAGCAGCCAAAAAGAAACATTCCCTGTAACATCACCGGGTGACAAAAATGTAAGTAAAAAACATAATAATCTGTGGGCCATGGGATGGCGAAAAGGCATTCCCCGTGAACTCATGGATGGGTTGCCAACAGAAAAATTGGAAACATTTATACTGAAGTGGCCCAAAAATCCACAAGTAAGTGTTAAAAATCATATCCCTAGTGCTCCTGCACTGGATGTAACGGCCTCCTCTAAGCCACCAGAAAACTAATTCCTTCGCCTCCTGGTAGTGGGCAGGACGGCGAAGGGTGGATGTCTGAAACCCCACGAATCGGGCTGGTCAGATAGATTAAGGACTGCTGTTACTCATGTGAATAACCGATGGGGAACAAATGGGTGCCCTAAAATCACTGCATTCTGTCCAAAGCCTCCAACCCTAATCTCGAGTCCTAATGACTCTGACAAACCCCAGAACACTTTTCATTTTCCTGGTCAACCAGTATTGGTAAAATTACCCACTACTGGAACTGTACCACTCGTACTTGAAACCCCTCTGAACAAATTCGCTTGGAAAGCAAAAGATACTCATGGGAAAGAATACAAGATCAATACTAGGTGGATTATTCCGTCCTTCTAATAACCACCTAGTGTCAGTTCCCTAGAAGGAACCAAGTTCAGTTTTGTCCCCCACCACCTCCTTTGTTTCTGTATTTTTGTTTTGCTTGGGTTTGTTTTGCTTTTGGTTTTTAATTGGAAGAGAGTGCAAACTCACTCTCTATCCAGTAACCAACCCTGCTTACCCCTCCCCCACTCCCACCCCCCGCCTCCCCCCTTCCCCCTCCCGAGAGAGCGCCCTGCTCGCCCATCTCCCCCCCACCCCCCTCCTCCCCCCCTGCCCCTCCACACTGCCTTCCTTGGACTTTGTTTTCTCACTGAGAAGCGAGTTTGCTTTTTCTTTTTTTTTTCAGGAAAAACCAAAAACCACTGCGAGGATGCCTACATTTGTAGCACTGCGATCCTGCACCACCGCGTGATTTTAGATTGCCTTCTGGCTGAAGAGGGAGGAGTATGTGGGAAATTAAATATTTCTAACTGTTGTTTGCAAATCTGTGATGTAGGTGAAGTAGTCACACAACTGACATCAGATATCCGAAAGCTAGCCCATGTTCCTGTCCAAACATGGAACGGTTGGGACATCGACCTTTTGGTCCTGGTTGCCAGGAGCCCTGTGGCTAAAACACCTTTTATTCTATATAATATGTGGGTTAGCAGCTCTCATGTTTTTGCCCTGTGTGATACCATGTTGATTCAAACCGTAGTGAACCGCATGCAAATAATCACTGTAAACTCACCCAATGGTATTAAACATACCAGATTGATAAAGCCAACCAAACATGCAGCTGTTAGAATTATATCATCAAATTGCTTTTTGTTTTCTGTTCTATTACTATATAGTGACTTTTATATATATATGTACCCTGAAAAACCTTTGAATGATTGAACAATGAAACTTTTATTGTGAAACATAACTAAGCAAGAAACTGTTGACAGGAATTAGAAAACTATTATTTACGGTCAAAACAACAAAACAAACTAGTAAGGAATATGGAAATAATAGCAAGTAAAGAAACCCCAAACAAGGCATAAAGTAATATTGTAGAACGCCTTTTGTAACATTCCAGCTCCATTTTCAGTTCTTGATATTTGTTATCGACAGTTTGCCTACACTACAGGTAAACAACAAGGAAAGAAAAGGTTTTAATCCTGGCCATAATTGACCATACCGGTTAAATGCTTTCAATAACACCCACCTTGTTGGTCGCTCCGGAGGGACAATCCGCACTTTCTTCCTTTCCTCTCTGGCACGTGATGCCACAATCTAATGGTGGAAAATCATTGCACCACTGTAACTACCAGGCCATATTTACTGGCCATAAATGGTACCGTTAACACACTCAACGATAAGGTGGCAAGGTCAGGGAACGGGTCCGGGATCTCACACTTTGAGATCTCACCCTCACGTGCGGTTGCCATCTCTCACCCCCCCATGATTTGCACATGTTTTTTGTTCTTATATTGTATGTGCATGCGCAGTTTCTCTCCACAGAAAGCACTGGAAAGTTCTAGAAGGTGGCGCATGCGAAATCTCTATAGTGTAGCCATAATAGTGACGCAGGATAAATATGAAATTGCCAGTCAGCCTCACTTCTCTCCCTGGAAAGGTGACGGAACAGCTTGTTCTGGATGCCGTCACCAAGCAGCTGGAAGAGAAGAAGGTCATGAGGAGTAGTCAGCATGGATTCACCAAGGGAAGATCGTGCTCGACCAATCTCATAGCCTTCTATGATGTCATCACCGGCTGGGTAGATGGAGGGAGAGCAGTGGATGTCATCTACCTTGACTTCAGCAAGGCTTTCGATACTGTCTCCCATGACATCCTGATAACAAAGCTGAGAGAGTAGGAGATAGATGAGTGGACACTGAGGTGGGTCGAGAACTGGCTGTCGGACCGTGCTCAGATCAGTGGAGCTGGATCTGACTGGAGGCCTGTGACTAGCTGTGTTCCCCAGGGCTTGGTGTTGGGTCCAGTCCTGTTTAATATCTTCATTGATGACCTTGATGAGGGAATAGCATCAACCCTCAGCAAGTACACCGATGGTACAAAGCTGGGAGGGGTGGCTGACACACAGGAACACTGCGCTGCCATTCAGTGAGACCTGGACAGGCTGGGCAGGGAGAAACCAGATTAAATTCAATGACAGCAAGTGTAAGGTCTTGCACCTGGGGAGGAACTACCGCATGTATCAGTACAGGCTGGGGCATGACCTGCTGGAGAAGAGCTCTGTGGAGAAGGACCTGGGGGTCCTGGTCGAGGATAGGTTGGCCATGAGCCAGCAGTGTGCCCTGGGGGCTAAGAGAGCCAAAGGGATCCTGGAGGAGTGTGGCCAGCAGGTTGAAGGAGGTGATCCTCCCCCTCTACTCTGCCCTGGTCAGGCCCCACCTGGAGTACTGTGTCCAGTTCTGGACTCCCTGGTATAAAAAGGACAGGGATCTCCTGGAGAGAGTCCAGAGAAGGGCTACAAAGATGATGAAGGGCCTGGAACATCTATCCTATGAGGAAAGGCTGAGAGAGCTGGGGCTGTTCAGCCTGGAGAAAAGAAGACTGAGGTGGACATAATCAATGTTTATAAATATCTGAAGTATGGGGTGCAGGGGGAATTGGCCAGCCCCTTTTCTTTGGTCAGTGGAGATAGGACAAGGGGCAATGGCTGCAAACTGGAGCACAGGAAGTTCTGCACCAACATGCAGAAGAACTTTTTCACAGTAAGGGTGACAGAGCACTGGAATAGGCTGCCCAGGGAGGTGGTGGAGTCTCCCTCTCTGGAGATATATTAAAGACCCATCTGGACACCTATCTGTGCAATGTGAGCTAGGGAGCCTGCTTTGGCAGGGGGGTTGGACCCGATGATCTCTCGAGGTCCCTTCCAACCCCTACAATTCTGTGATTCTGTGATTCTGTGAACTCTTCCCCTGCTGCCAGTCCCAGCCAGGAGGTCCAGGCCATGCTGCTGGCTTCCTCGTAGAGCCCAACCTGCCCCATTTGCCAGGAGACCATCACTGACGAGGCCTGTGTGAGCTGGTGCAGGCATGTTTTCTGTTTCACCTGCATAATGGAGGAGGCCGATGTGAAAAGTGTGTGCCCAGTCTGCCAGAGGTCTTTCCAGTGCGTCTTCCACAAGCTGGGAGTCGACAAATATGAGGTGCACAGGGTTGTCCCAGATAGGAGGAGGAGGCGGCAGCTATCTCTATGCCCCTTTCCAGAATCAAGGTGGCGTGCTTCCTCAGACACTCTGCAAGATGAGTTTTCCGATAGTGAGGAAAGCAGTGGCCAGGCTGGCACCTCAGAGCAGCACCAGAGCAGGGCCCCGGAGCCAGACCAGTGCGGGGTCCCAGAGCAAGACCAGAGCGTCATCCTGGAGCAGGACCAGACCGGGGCCCTGGAGCAGCAGCAACAAGATGGCCACAGCAGGGATCAGCAGGCACCACGATACAACGCCATGATGTGGAAAAAGCTGGGAAATGTTGCTTTTGCGAATTAAAAAGGGTTATTGTATTTTTTTTTTACTGACTTGAGAGGTGAAGGACTCAGGTTGCCTCTTTATAAATCCTTTGTAGAGGAATTTAACAAAGTTTTGCTGTTAATTGTGTTAAAAGAATTATGGCACAACCTATCTCCCAATTAGAATACACAGCTCTGTTAACGGATGTAGATGAAATTTATATCCATACATTGGACAATTATATAAGTGGTTGAATTGTGACTAATTGTGACTCAGTCCTGAATCGCTTTGAGGCCCCATCCCAGCGGAGACAGCTCACGGGAAAGGTACTGCTGCATAATTAAAACTGAAGCCCGGATGGGGGCTCTGGATTCCTTCAACAAACTTTATGTCCTAATTAAGCCCCACTATTCAAACAACAAACATTTGTCCCAGACAAAAGGAATATTTATAACTTAGTACCCTGACAGACATGAAGGCGCCTAAGTCGAGCTCGTAAATTTTGAAAAACTTAATCCATAGGGAAACAGGGGAGGGAAACTTTTACTTCACATGTTCTTGTGATACATATGTTTTAATTAATGTTTATCAAGTGTTAACAGTTATTATTGATTACTGGAAATGTCAATTGTTTGAATGTTTTTATTGTAGCTATTGAACTATTTTTTTGAACTATTGAACACACTTTTCTTTTCCTTCCTCCTTGCTCTACCTCTATCTCCTATCCATCATGGAGCACCATCTAAGATGGCAATGTTGAGCCATGGGGTGCTGTGAAGGACTGTGTCCCTCAACGAATGCCTGTACCAGTGGACATATGTCTCAACATTGTTGAAATATTGCACCTCTTGCTATTACTGCTATTTGTGATAAAGGGGACTTGCTAACAAGATGCTTGTAAAGGGTTAAGGAAGACTTGCTAAAAGGATGGTTTGAAGTGCCATAGTGGTTATTTCAAAGATGACCTCACATAAATAACGTCTCACTTGAACTACTCTAGTGTTTCTAGTGTACTTAGTGATTAGTGTTCTTGGAATAATTTAGAGTGGACCTGGGACAGGTAAGAAGGAAACATTATAATTGTGCCCATCTGGAACAATCACAACTACGCGTGTGCCAGGGAAAGGAGGTGGAAAGTTCAACCTGATGAAGACTTCAAGCATTCATCGCTGAGACCCCCGATGACCACTACCATGAGACGGTGCGCAGGCGCAGTTGGGAGGAGTTTATGGAAATGTCTCCTTGGGACTCATTTTAATACAAAGCAGGAGAGGTTATGAATATGTATAGATGTATGAGGTAACCTAATGATTTCAGACAGGGATATGGTATAAAAATGCTACAAACTCTGACCAAAAGTGTGCCTACTTTGTTAGGTCACCTGCTCTTGTAAGAACATATAATAAATTACTGCTTCACTAATGTGTCTACTGCAAGTCCTTTCTTTAGGACCATTGGCATTTCTAACAAGGAGAAGCAGAAAGCAGCCACAGACTAGAACTCCAAAGCCCCAAAGGGCCATCCCAGCTGTCTTGGCAAGGAGGACACAGCAACAATGGGCAGGACAGGATTTCTCCAGCGACCAGCATGAAACAAGGAGCCGATCCCAACTCCAGTCCCACAGCCCAGCCAGGCACAGGGCCTGGTAGCACAGCGTGCCGACCACTGAACTGCTCCAGGCTACCTGTTCCAGGGCCTGACCTCTTTCTAAATAGATGCACTTTGTTCTCTTATGGGGTAGAACTTGTGGTATTTCAGTTTGTGGCTGCTGTGTCTTGTGCTGTCACTGTGTAGATGTGTGTGCCCAGGGTGTCTTGCTGCTGCTCTGGCACAAACGTGGCCATGGGGCTGTGCAGTTTGTGGGCGCCGGGCCTGAAGGCGATGGGGTGGAGGCCACTGGACAGGCAAGGGGTGCCTCACACTGCTTCTGTGCAACCTGGTCTGGCTGGAAGTGATGCTGGGCTTGGATCCCTGGCATCCATGGGGAGCCAGTGTCGGTCGACAAGTGTTTGGGTAGTACCAGATGTGGCATTTCCATCTGGTAACCTCCTATGAATGAACTGGGCTGTTCAGCCTGGAGAAAAGAAGCCTGAGAGGGGACCTGATTGATGGTTATGGTGTGGAGTCTCCTTCTCTGGCAATATTCAAGCCCTGTCTGGATGCTGTCCTAGGGATCCTTCTTTGGCAGGGTGGTTGGACTCGATGAGCTCTGAAGGTGCCTTCCAACCTCAACAATTCTGTGATTCTGTGAAATCCTGTTGTTACATTACACTGATGTCAGAGTGTGTGGGGAACGGGCTGTGAAACTAAAAGCTGAGGTGGAAGTCAGACAGAACTCCCAAATGGTGCTGCTGGTGGTGCTATTCAATGTGAGGGTCGATTTGTTAGTTTGTTTATTCATGTGAAAGGTAAGCCAGGAACTCCCTGCATTGCCCTTCGTGGTGGGATCCCTGCCCTCAGTGCTCATGTGAGACTTGTAGCAAGGCACTTCCCCACCAGTTTTGTTGACAGAGCTGTGGCTGCTGAAAAACCCACGACACGTGCCAGACTTCCTCTCAAGGCTGGTCACACAGCTCTGGGGTGCAGCAGCTGGGAGCTCCATCTTCCCTTCACCCTCCTCACCTGTCTCTGGGCTGCCCTGTACAGTCCCCACAGTGTCCCCAGCACCCCTGGGACCCAGAGAGGGACTGGTCAGGAGTAGCCCTGTAAGGATGGGGACATGCTTGTGTCATGTGGAAATGAGGATGGGGACACGCCAGGGAAGTGAGGGACAGGCAGGCCGCAGTGGGTAGAGATGGTTGGATGGATGGATATGAGGATGGACAGATGGGTGGATGGATGGATGGATGGATGGATGGATGGATGGATGGATGGATGGATGGATGGATGGATGGATGGATGGATGAATGGATGGTGGGTGGATGGACGGTGGGTGGATGGATGGATGGATGGATGGATGGATGGATGGATGGATGGATGGATGGATGGATGAATGGATGGTGGGTGGATGGACGGTGGGTGGATGGATGGATGGATGGATGGATGGATGGATGGATGGATGGATGGATGGATGGATGGGTGGGTGGATGGATGGATGGATGGGAGGTTGGGCTTGTTCACCCTGGAGATGAGAAGGCTCCAGGGTGCCTTAATTGCAGCATACCAATGTGGCGACCGGCAGAGAGCAACACGCAATTCAATATGAATTGTAGGTGAAGCCATTTTATGAGGTGAAATCACCCAGATTCTATACCTTTCTTACTGCAAACGAGGCAAGCTAAAAAACTGCTAATTGGTTACACACACTGTTCACACTGTATCGATTGGTTAGTAATTATAACAGGTTCTGATAAACCTTATAGCTAAACATCCTTAGTTTACCTTTAATACCTAAAAGCATCCGCACACCTGCTGTTTTGAACCTCTTGTTATGGTTGGTTCCTGACATGTTCTGTTACTCCCAAATACCTTCCCATAACTGCTTCTTGGTTTAGGGCAGCCTGTACCCCTATCAGCAAGGCCACTGTGTTTTGAGAATGTGATTATTAGGATCCTCTCAGCATGAGGAACTTTTCCTCTCTCATGGGAACAGAAGAATATTGTCAGGGCCTATGTCATGGGAGAAGAGAGCTAGGCCGCGAGCAGGCCTGCTGTCTTCCACGACATACCAATACTTAAAGGGCTCCTACAGGAAAGCAGGAGAGGGGCTGCTCACCAGGGAGTGCAGGGATGGGACACGGGCAATGGCTCCAAGCTGGGAGAGGCAGAGGTAGGTCAGACATGAGGCAGAAATCCTTCCTGGGGAGGGGGGAGGCCCTGGCACAGGGTGCCCAGAGAAGCCGGGGCTGCCCCGGGATCCCTGGCAGGGTTCAAGGCCGGGTTGGATGGGGCTTGGGGCATCCTGGGCTGTGGGGGTGTCCCTGACCATGGCAGAGGGGCACTGGGGGCAGTCTGAGGACGCCTCCCAGCCCCGGCCGGACCGAGGTTCCGGGGCTCTCTAAGGTCTCGCCCCTCCGGGAAGACCGGTTGCCGCGGCGACGGGGACGCTGCGGCGGAAGTGACGTTACGGGGGCCGGGCCGGAAGCAGCGGGCGGGCCGGGAAGGGTAGGTGCCATGGCGGAGCTGGAGGCCGCGGCGGCGGCGGCGGGGCCTGGGGCCGGGGGTAACCCGGAGGCCGGCAGCGTCGGCACCGGAAGCGGGTGGCGGCGTCCCCACGGCCCTCTGCAGCGGTACTACGGACCGTCCACGGCCGAGGCGGCGGCCCCGGACCCCGCCGACATCAACGGACCCAACTTCGACCCGGAAGTGTTCCTCACGAAGGTGACCTTTGACCCCCGCGGACCCCGGGGTCGCGGTGCAAGTCGGCCGCGGGCGACCCCTGGCCGCAGGACTCCCAGAAGGAACCGGGCGGGCGGGGCCCCTCAGACCCCCTCTGAGGCACCCCAGGAGGGGCCGTTGGTCTCTCCGAGCCGCTGTGCGCTTCTCCGCCCAGTGCAGGCGGTATCGAAGCCCCGGGGCTCGGCTAGGGGAGCAGGGGGCGGCTGGCACTCTTTGGGGGGCGCCCCGCAGGGCAGAGGGAAGCTCTTGGAAGCCGTTTTAAGACCCGGGGTGGGACACGGTAAAGTGCCCGGGGACAGCTAGTGCTCTTGTGAGGGGCACTTGATGGCCAGGGAGAGCGTCGGGAGGGTCAGTCAGGGATTTGGGGGGCAGCTGAGGGTCCTTGCAGGGCTATGGAGGGCAGATAAGGCTCCATGGGGGCGATTGGAGCATCTGAGGGGTAAATTGGGGGACTGCAGGGGACGGTGGGGCCCACAGGGTGGGCAGTGGGGTTGGGAGACAGTTGTGCTACTGTTGCCCCCCCACCCAGGTGCGCAGCGAGTGTCCCCTAGGGGAGTTGTTGGCCCGTGAGGCCGAGCTGGGGCGGGAGATCCGCGCCCTGGACAGTGACATGCAGACGCTGCTCTATGAGAACTACAACAAGTTCATTTCTGCCACCGGTGAGCACCCAGTGGGGGAGACATGGGAGTCCAGGAGGGATTGGGGGGGGGGGGGTTCCTGAGCAGCTGAGGGGCCCCAACATCCTGCTCCTCCTTCCCAGACACCATCCGAAAGATGAAGGTTGACTTCCGGCGTATGGAGGCAGAGATGGATGATTTGGCTGCCAACATGGCTGCCATCAGCACTTCCAGCGCCCGCGTCAGCGCTGCACTGCAGGACCGGCATCGCCGCAGTGCCCAGCTTGCTGGTACGGAGATGGGGGGAGTCTAGGAGGCAGATCTGTGAGGGGACACACACATACACAGGTCTTGGCATTGGGGGGACCATGGGGGGCAGACCTTGAGGTCAGGGGAGATGGAAGGGGGCTGGTGGGACCTTGAGGGGTGGATCTGGAAGTGATGGAGAGTGGAATGGTAGATAATGGGGAAGGGCAGATCCAGGGGGTGGGAAGACCCAAGGGGGACAGATGTGGGGGCATATAGCAGGGAGGGGTGGACCCCAGGGGGGAAAATCCAGCTCCTGACCCTACCCCTTTCTCATTTCCACTCCCCCCACCCCCAACTCTGTTCCCATCCCCCCAGGGGTGCAGGCACTGCTGCGGAAGCTGCAGTCCCTCGTGGAGGTGCCAGGGCGGCTGCGGCGGTGGGCAGCACCGGGAGCAGAGCCTGCACGGGCCCTGCGCTGCCACGCTCGCGCCCGCGCTGTGCTCCGCCACTACCGTCACCTGCCCTCCTTCCGTGCCATCGAGGACGAGAGCCACGCCATCATGGCTGACCTGGCCCAGCGTCTCCGCGCGCGCCTCCGGTGTGTCTGCTCTGGAGCCCGCTGACAACAGCTCTGGGAAATGGGGGAGGGGGGTTCACTCTGGAGCCTACTGACCGCAGCTCTGGGAGACAGGTTTTCACTCTGGAGACTAACAACGGTCCTTCCAGTAACCCCCTTCATTGGGGGTGATGGGGATTGTGGTACGTTAACTCTGAAGCCTACCAGTAACAGTTGCAGGACACAGCTTGGGACTGCTAAATCTGGAGCCATATATTACCGGCATCCCGGGGATGGGGCATTTCCCCAGGAGTGTGCTGATGCTACAAAGTGCTTTTGCCCTTTGGTTTAACAGTTACTGTTTACTCTGGAGCCTACTGATTCCTTTCATTGCTTAGTCCCAGTTATCTTTCGGTGCTGCTGTTACTGCTGGAGCCTCCCACCATCTCCAGTAACCCCTGGCGTTCCCTCACCCACAGGGATGACACCTTGGACCCCAAGGAGCTCACCGAGTGCGTGGAGATGCTATTGCAACTAGAAGAGCCACCCGAGGAGCTGTGCGAGGAGTTCCTGAACCATGCTGGCGCCCGCCTTGAAACTGAGCTGGCAGTGCTGGAGGCTGAGGTGCCCCCGTCCGACCCCTCCGGCACTGCCGCCACGCCACCCCCTGCCTCCGACATCCTCGACTTTGTCGACCGCGGCAGCTCGGCCTTCGTGGGCAACCTGTGCCTCCTCGCAGCCTCATACCGCAGCCTCTTTGAGGGGCGGCCAGGGCCTGGAGACGGCCGCCTGGAAACCTTTGCTGCTGCCCTCACTGCCCGTTACTTCGAGCTGCTGGAACGACGCCTGGCGCTGGAGCGGGGCCTGGGTGACACCTCGCTGCTGGTGCGGGCGCTCGACCGCTTCCACCGCCGCCTCCGTGCCCTCCTTGAGCTGCTGCCCGCAGCCGGGGCTGAAGCAGGTGCTGCGCTGGTGGCCCGGGCTGCACGCGAACGGGTGGATCGCTACCTGTGGGCACTGCAGACCTTCTTCCTGGGGTGCCTGGGTGACGTGCGCCAGGCGCTGGCAGCCCCTCGGCCCCCCGGCAAGGAGGGTCCTGGCTTGCCTGACCTCCTGGCCACGCTCGCCTCCTCAGTCCTGGGCCAGCTCAAGGCTGTCCTGGCCTACGTGCAGCTATTTACCGCCAAGGACGTGGCCTTTGCCAGTCTGCCCTACTTCAAGGTGTGCTGGGGGTGGGGGCACAGGGTGGCATGGGGCAGTTTGGGGGGAGGATGTGGCTGGGGCAGTCTAGGGGTGGTGCTGAGACATTTAAGGGATGTGCAGGGCAGGGCTTGCGTGAGGCAGACTCTGGTGGGAGGCATCACAGGCAGTTTGGAGGTTGCACAAGGCATTTTGGGGGACACAGGGACGGTTTAGAGCTCACACCGGGTCATTTGGGGGCCTCAGGGTGGTGGGTTTGGGGTGTAACCTCCTCCTCCTCTACCCCCCACCCCTTGCCCTGGTTTTGGTTGCAGGGGGAGTTCTGCATGGAGGCAGTGCGCGAAGGGCTGGTGGTGGCCTTTGTGCGCTGGCTCTGCCGCACTGCCCAGGGCTTTGCCGATGGCCCAGCCGAGCGGGGGGCTCCCACAGCCCCCCCTGCCTTGCTCCTGCTCCTCGCCCGCCTCTGCCTCGACTATGAGGCCACCACCATCAGCTACATCCTCACGCTCACCGATGAGCAGTTTCCACCCCAGGTAAACCCCCAAATTGCTCCAGTTGCCCCCAAAATGTCCCCGAGCACTACTGAACGGCACCCCACATGTCCCCATGTCCCTTGTATCTCCAGGACACAGGCCTGGCGGTAACTCCAGGGCCAGCGCTCTGCGCAGAGGCACGAGGAGCAGCGCAGCGGCTGCTCGACCACTACGTGCAGGTCCAAGGCGCTGCAGTGGCACAGATGCTGAGGAAGAGTGTGGAGACACGAGACTGGCTGGGCACTGTGGAGCCCCGCAACGTTCGTGCTGTCATGAAGCGCGTAGTGGAGGACATCACCGCCATTGACGTCCAGGTTGGGACAACACCAGGAGCCCAGAGGGACTGGGCGGGGAGGGGGCTGAAGTCCACCCAGGGGTCCCAGATGGTCCCTGGAGAGACCCTGAGGTCTCCAAAGCATTCAGGGAGTTCCTTGAGGTTACTGTAAGGTCCTTGGGGATTTCAGGTCCCTAACATCCCCTCTGGGATCCCAGATGTCCCACAGAGTCCTGGGGATGGGGCTGAAGTCCCCAAGGGTCAATAGGGAACATCTGAGGAGCTGTATGGTCCTTGAGGATCTTTGGGGACCCTGGGCAGTTTCGGGGGAGGGGGTGGTCCCAGAGGGTATTTTGGGTGGATTCTGAGGGCGCGCTGCTGCAGGTGGGGCAGCTCTTTGAGGAGGGAGTGCGGCGGGCGCAGAGCAGCGACTCCAGCCGGCGCGCCTTCTCTGTGTACAGCAGCTCACGGGCCCCCGGGCGCTACGCCCCCAGCTACACCCCCAGGTCAGCCATGTCACCCAGCACCTCTCGGCCACTCCCAGGGCCATCCTGCCACCCCTCTGCTTCCCATGTCACCCCTGTGGTAACCACTACGTCTTCCCCTGATCCTCTTGTGTTCTCAGACTGTCTCAGTATGTCATATGTCCCACGACTGTTTCGTCCCTCGGTGTCCTGTGCTCGTCCTCACATTCCCTGACTGTCCCCACATCCACCACCCATCCTCATGTTCCCTGTCTTTGTGTTCCCACGCTGTCCCTGCATCCTCTGCCCATCTCTGTGTCCCTACCCCCATGTCCCTGTCCCCGTCCCCATATCTCCCGGCTTCTCTAATACTTAACTGTCCCCATATCCCATCCCAGCGCTCCCATGGACACCCACTTGCTCAGCAACATCCAGAAGCTCTTCTCCGAGCGCATTGACATCTTCAGCCCCGTTGAGTTCAACAAGGTGAGGTCGCAGGGACGTCCCCGTGTCTCCAGGGGACCTAAACTGCCTCCTTCCAGGCTCTCACCTACCCTTGGTGTCCCCACGACCCAGGAGTTGGGGTCCAAGGGATCCACAGGAGCTGATGAGTGGGACAAGAATGTTCCCAACATCCTCAGTCTCCCTGTCCCAAGTGCCAGGACTTCAGGGTCCCTGCATCCGACAAGGGCAAGGGGGTATCCCCTACACTGATTTGATTCGGGGCCTCCCCTTCCTGCCAAGAGCCAGACCAAGGGTGTCCCTATCCCCCTGTGCCATGTGTCCCCCATGTCTCCATGCTGTTGGGACTTGGGACCTCCCTGACAGATGGAAGGGCCCCCCCCACCCCTGTGCTACACACCCTCGCTGTCCCCACATGTCATGACTCAGGGGATCCCTGGGAACTGGTGATGAGGATGAGAGTATCAGAGGAGCTGATGTCCTAGAGAGGGGTATCCCTGATGTCCCCACATCCCCGTGCAGATGTGACTCAAGGCCTTCCCACCCTGGGGACATCCCTGTGCAACACATCCCTGCTGTTCCCCACATCCCAGGTGTCAGTGCTGACGGGGATCATCAAGATCAGCCTGAAGACGCTGCTGGAGTGCGTGCGGCTGCGGACGTTGGGGCGCTTCGGGCTGCAGCAGGTGCAGGTGGACGGGCACTACCTGCAGCTCTACCTCTGGCGCTTTGCCGCCGACGAGCGGGTTGTGCAGGGGCTGCTGGACGAGGTGGCTGCCAGTGCTGCTCACCGCTGCCTTGACCCCGTCCCCATGGAGCACAGCGTCGTCGAGCTCATCTGTGAGCGCGGGTAGGACGTGGGAACATGCAGGGCACGGGTTGGTGTACAGCATTGCATCGTTGGGGGGAGGCAGGGACAGGGGGTGTGAGGGGGGCATTGTCAGTGGGGAGGGGGACACATCTTCGGTCCTGTTGTGTACCTGGGGACAGACCCGTACCCCCTGAGTCCCCGCATGTCCATGGGGACCCTCCGTCTATCCTCCCGCCTCCAGCAACACACAAGGACATCATCCCCTATCCCTACTCCCAGCAATGTGCAGGGCCACCTCCTCTCCCTATCCCACACAGGGTCACCTTGTGTTGTCAGCCCCCAGCCCTGGTAACACCCCACACTGTACCCCCACCCCAGTGCCACCCTCAGCGTGGGCTGTCACCCCATGTTGTCCTGCAGCCGTGGTGATGCACCATGTCATCCCCCACCTTGGTGACAGCCCTCGTGCCTGGGATCACCCCAACCTGGCCCTTTGTCACACTTGGGGACAATAAATAAAGTGCGTGTGAGTTGTGCCTCATGTTCTCTATGTATGGGGGGGCAGGGCACAAAGGGAGAGAAGCCTGAGGGGCAGCAGGGGGGGTGAAGGGGCTCACAAGGTAGCCCTTGACCACCGCTGTCCCCAGGGGGGAGCGGGGCAGCCCTGGCCCCTCACCACCTCACACAAGTACCCAGGCCCTCGCAGGAATGTGAGGGCTGCCTCCCTGCACACCCCAGCTGCCGCAGCACCTTCGGGCCAGCACTGTTCATGCAGCTCCTGCTAGGCACCCAATGGGGTCGGGGGGTTAGGATGGGGACAAGGGCACAGGGGGGTCAGGGGTTAGGATGGGGACAGGGGCGCAGGCAGAGCCCCGAGCATGTGGCCAGGGAAGGGATTCTCCACCTCTAGGCTGGGGTGACAGACATGGATGGGGCTCTGGGACAGCCAGTGCAGTGGAGGGCTGAGTCAGGGCGAGGCAGCAACATGCCAACAGTGCTGAGAGAACACAGAGAACCCAAAAGGGTCCTGAACCCTGGGGGAACCTTGCTGGGCACTAAACAAAGTGCTAGGTGACTGTGGGGGGTCAGTAACTCAGTGGCCGCCCTGCAGGTGTAAATACTCGCGGGCTGCTGGTGCAGTGGGAAGGATCAATCCTTTTGTCATGGTCCCAGCCCTCCCAGCATGACTTTGGGAAAGACTTCATCTGCTTCCAAGGAATGGAAGTTGAAAAGCCCAGTCACCATCAATTCCTCAAATGACTTGGAGATGGACAGGGGAAAAGTCAGGCCCGTCAGAGGAGTGTCAGGGACGTGGGGTCCCTCAATCGGAGAAGCTGAAGCAATTGCAAGGAGAGCTTGGTGCTGTCGCTGCCCTCTGACGTTAACACCGGGATGCAGACTTCTTGCAAAACCATCTTCTGCGTCATCATCTCTTCCTGTGCTGCTTCTCCTCTTTTTCCCCTTCTTCTCCCCCTGCCCACCTTAATAGCAGCAAAGTTTCCATCTTTTTCCCATCGGGGCACCAGGAAAGCAGAACATCATGGAGGTGACCTTCTGCTTTTACTTGGCTCAGCAAATGCTTCGGGTTTGATACTGGGTTTGGGGACGTTACGATGAATTGCATGGTGCTCGCGCTGCTGGAAGTCCTTGTACCTCCCATTCAGAGAGGAGAAAGGTGCGGCGGGATGGACCTCCTTGAGGCAAGCAGCTCCAACCGCTCACTGGCAAACCTGCTCTGCACGCGTGCTTGCAGGCCTGTCCCCTTCCCAGGCTCTTCTGCCCGGGTCACCTGGCACACCATCCTCCAGAGCACCTGCGTACACAGCACGAGGCCGAGCCTCGCGCCACAGGCAGCTGCATATCCCTGGTACTGTGTCATCCCCTGTTCCTAGGGGTGGGAAGTCTGTGGCTCCAGCACAGCCCATCCGCAAGGTCCCCAAGCCCGAGACCAAGGTCACCCCTGGACCCGGGGGGGGGGTTGCTGTTTCTCCAGTGCTTCACCCAGGTGCAACAAACACACCTTCCTTTGGCCCTGGGCTACTGGGCTGCAAAACCCAACAGAGCGTCAGAGCTTCCAGCTGGGATGCATGCAGGGCTGAGCACCTCCTCCTCTATGACTCAGGGAGAAGACCTCGGCTTTATCGATCTCCTCTGCTTCTCCTCCACCTCCTTCAGACACGAGTGCTGGCACAGCCTTCCAAAAGACCTGGTGTGGTCCTTCAGCAGGACCTGGGCACTGCCAGGCACTCCTCTGTGCCAAAGCAGACTCCGCGGGCTGCCTTTCTTGGTAGGACTGGCTCCGTGGCACGCATCACATACTGCTGGGCACCTCATCCGCCCTCAGGCTGCAGGAGCTGCAGGCTCCTGTCAGCTGGGGAATGCTGACAGCCCAGGCTGTTTGCTCACATGCATTTCCATCATGCTGTCCTTCTCAGCTGTGTCACCCCAGCTTGAAGACCTGACATCCTCCACGCAAGGCTGTTTGGTGCATGTAGCAGTGCTGTCTGGTGCTTCCACAGCCAACACACTCTGCTGTCCGCCGGTAGCATCCCTGCTTTTGTCACCCGCTGTCACCGGACAATGACCACAGCACTGCCTCAGTGAAAGCCGCTCTGACATTCCTGTGGAGGTGGTTGAGTCACCTTCCCTGGATGTGTTTAACTGAGGTACTTAGGGATCTGGTTTAGCTCAGGACAGGAACGGTTGGACTTGATGATCTTAAAGGGCTTTCCCAACCTTGTGATTCTGTGACATCGCATGTGGGGCGGCCACGGTTTGCAGCATGGTGTGAGGAGGGATACTGCTCTGTCCCGGTGAGACGCTGCAGCCAACAACCAGCATGAAACCGTTTCATTGGAGGCGTTTCCCAGCCGTTCCAGGCTTCTGACGTGATTTCAAGCAGAACTGCTGCCACTTGTCTTCCATAATGATTCCTCTATTGTTCTCCCCGCTTCCCTGCTGTAATTCCAGCTCTGTCTTTGTAAGCATCGTGTGACCCAGGAATAAGCAGATAAATACAGAGTGTGGGCTGATGGGTGAATGACAGTAACCACACGTTACAGAAGAACATCTCTGATAGCTTCTGGCCAGCTTTCTAGCTCCTCTTAGCCAAGCCAAGCGTGCCCTGTTGAGGCATGGAGAAACTGCCCACGCCAGCTCTGGCTGTCCCCCTTGATCCCTTTCGGTGCCTGTGCTGATCCAAGGGTACAGAGAAGCTCCTCCAAGGGGACAGGGAAGCTGCTCCAACAGCTTTTGAGCAGCAAGCAAACGGCGTGCGAAAAGGCCATGATCTGGGTAACATATTGAAGTGTCTCCCTACAAATGGCAGCAGCTGCGCAGCCCTCAGGATGGTTTTATCAGCTGTGGGTGTGGGTTTTCTTGGCAGACAATTGCAGAGAAGGGGGTTCATGTTCCTGATGGCTTAGAGCACAGGTTTAGTTTAGCTCAGAGAAATCCATGATGCTGAGTACGGCCAGCCTGGCAGCACACACCAGCCTGTCCGCAGCAGGACCACAGGAGAGGTGTGAGGGGCATGCTGGGATTTCCAAGGGATCTTGCTAGCCACTGCAGCTTTCTTCCTTACTCCCCAAACTTTGAAAGGAAGAAATGTTTGACCATTGAAAAACTAGACCTCAGCCAACCCTCCAGCCTTTGGCTTTGCTGGAGCAGTGAGAACCTCACCTACCCAGCCCAGCCCTGATCCCCTTTCACTGGGGGGGGGAGGGTGTCTGGTCACCTCGGTGCAAAGTGACAAGAGCACTGCACAATTCCCAGGGCACAGGGTGAGTCCGTGAGCCATGACATGGCTCCTCTATCCCTGAGCTGTGAGTTGACAAAGTTCCCTTTGCAGAGCTCCAGAGGTTTTGCCACCCAGCTGCCCTGGTAGGGAGCTTGTCCAGACTTTGACATCCTTGGAGCCAATCCCACTGGGAGTGAACGTGGCTGCCCCTGTGATGGAAGGTCTCCATGTTCTTCTGATTTCAAAGAAAGAACGTGTGTAATTCTATTCAAATGAGCGTGAATTGCAGATTGGCTTCCGTCAGTGGTGAGCAGCTTAACAAGAGGCTCTGATGGGTGGGAGGGGAGTCCATCCCTCCGCTGCCGACCATCCTGTTATTATCTTTCATGCTGGAGCTGACGCCAGAGACCCCATTCCCAGAGGGGACCCACAGTGCCATGGGACTTTTCTTGCTCTGAGCATGTTCCCATCCTGAGCTGGGGTGATCAGGTCGGTCTGTGGCGTTGGGAGCACAGGGAGCCAGACAGGACTGTAAAAATCCCCCATGTTCTCCTTCAACAACAACTCCTGTTTTCTCTTCATGGTGTGTAACTCAATATTGTGTGTATATATATATATATATAAGTTTTCTCTATGTTCTGTGTTAATGTGTACATGCCGCAGTGACCAACTGTATCCCATGGGTTAGGCAGCTGGTAGTAAATTATTAAATTCTACCTATTAATAAGGTGCACAACCGAAGGCAGCTATTTATTTTATTGTGATGAGAAACCTAAATTTTGCACCAGAGAGGTGGGACAGTTTGTGTCAGGCACTGAGCTGATACACGCAGGGCCAGGACAGAGAAGTGCTCAGACCCTTGGCAAACACAGCCCCACTTCTGGAAATTTTCCTGCTTCTGCCTTGAGGAAGGTCCCTGGAAATGAAGCTGTCGCGTTTCAGCAGCAGCTCCAAGACGCAACCAGAACCTCTCTGCAGGCCCCACAGAGCAAACACCAGCCGGCTCAAGGCTGGAGTAATAGAATCATAGAATCATAGGGGTTGGAAGGGACCTCGAGAGATCATCGGGTCCAACCCCCTGCCAAAGCAGCTCCCTAGCTCATTTTGCATAGATAGGTGTCCAGACGGGTCTTGAATCTCTCCAGAGAGGGAGACTCCACCACCTCCCTGGGCAGCCTGTCCCAGGGCTCTGTCACCCTCACTGTGAAAAAGTTAACCGCATGTTGGTGTGGAACTTCCTGTGCTCCAACTTGCAGTCATTGCCCCTTGTCCTGTCCCCACAGACACTGAAAAGGGGCTGGCCAATTCCCCCTGCATCCCATACTTACAGACGTTGATTAGGTCCCCCCTCAGTCTTCTTTTCTCCAGGCTGAACAGCCCCAGCTCTCTCAGCCTTTCCTCATAGGGGAGATGCTCCAGGCCCTTCATCATCTTCGTAGCCCTTCTCTGGACTCTCTCCAGGAGATCCCTGTCCTTTTTATCCCAGGGAGCCCAGCACTGGACACAATACTCCAGGTGGGGCCTGACCAGGGCAGAGTAGAGGGGGAGGATCACCTCCTTCGACCTGCTGGCCACACTCCTCCTGATGCCCCCCAGGATCCCATTGTCTCTCTCGGCCACCAGGGCACACTGCTGGCTCATGGCCAACCTGTCATCCACCAGGACTCCCAGGTCCTTCTCCACAGAGCTCTTCTCCAGCTCTGGGGGAGGTCATGCCCCAGCCTGTACTGATACATGCAGTTATTCCTTCCCAGAAGCAAGACTCTACACTTGCTTTTGTTGAATTTAATCTGGTTTCTCCCTGCCCAGCTTTCCAGCCTGTCCAGGTCTTGCTGGATGGCAGTGCAATGTCCCTGTGTTTCAGCAACTCCTCCCAGCTTTGTATCATCAGCATACTTGCTGTGGGTGGATGTTATTCCTTCATCAAGGTCGTCAATGAAGATACTGAACAGGACCGGACCCAACACCGAGCCCTGGGGAACACAGCTAGTCACAGGCCTCCAGTCAGACTCTGCTCCACCGATCACAACCCTCTGAGCACGGTCCGACAGCCAGTTCTCAACCCACCTCACTGTCCACTCATCTATCCCATGCTTTCTCAGCTTTTCTATCAGGATGTCATGGGAGACAGTATCAAAAGCCTTGCTGAAGTCAAGGTAGATGACATCCACTGCTCTCCCTCCATCCACCCAGTTGGTAATGACATCATAGAAGGCTATGAGATTGGTCGAGCACGATCTTCCCTTGGTGAATCCATGCTGACTACTCCTCATGACCTTCTTCTCTTCCAGTTGCTTGGAGATGGCCTCCAGAACAAGCTGTTCCATCACCTTTCCAGGGACAGAAGTGAGGCTGACTGGCCTATAGTTGCTGGGATCCTCCTTCTTGCCCTTTTTAAGGACTGGAGTGACATTGGCTACCCTCCAGTCCTCGGGCACTTCTCCTGTTCTCCAAGACCTATCGAAGATGATAGAGCGGCTCAGCCATCACTTCCGCCAGCTCCCTCAACACACATGGATGCATCCCATCCGGGCCCATGGATTTGTGTGCATTAATCCCTTTGAGCTGCTTGTGGACCACCCCCACCTCAGCCAGAGGGAAGCTCTTCATTTCCCTAACTCTATTACTTTCTTCCAGTTTCTGTTGGTCCTGAGGGGCCTTTGAAGTGAAGACCAAAGCAAAGAAGGAATTCAGTATCTCCACCTTCTCATCATCCCCCATTACCAGGACACCCGCCTCATTCAGCAGAGGACCCACATTATCCCTGGTCATCCTCTTACTATTCACATATCTAAAAAAACCCTTTTTATTATCCTTTATGTCCCTTGCCAGTTTCAATTCCAAGTGGGCTTTAGCCTTCCTAGTCGCATCCCTACGGGCCCTGACAATATTCCTATATTCTTCCCAGGTGCTCAGACCCTTTTTCCACAGTTCATAGACCTTCTGCTTCCCTTTGAGTTTACTCATTAGCTCCCTGCTCATCCATGCAGGTCTTCTGTCTCTCTTTACTGATTTCTCGCTCAAAGGGATGCACCAGTCCTGGGCTTGGAAGAAGCGCTGTTTAAGTGCCACCCAGCTCTCACAGGTTCCCTTTCCTTCTAACAGCATAGCCCACAGGATAGCTCCTATTAGGTTGTGAAAGAGATAAAAATTTGCTCTTCTAAAATTCAGGGTAGCTGACCAAGGCTGAGCCCATCAGCGATGGTCACAGCGCCTCTGGGAATAACAGTGAGGAGAAAAAACCCACAAGCAGCCACTTTGTGCCCCCAGAGAAGGGAGTGAGAAGATGTGAAGAGCTGTGCAGGCACCAAGGGCAGGGAAGGCAGGGAGGAGGCACCCCAGGTGCTGGAGAGAAAGATGCCCCAGCAGCCCCTGAGGAAACCCATGGTGGAGCGGGTGTCCCCTCACAGCCCATGGAAAAGGTCAAGACCCCACCTGCAGCCCATGGAGAGGCTCCACGCTGGAGCACAGGGAGACAGACAGGAGATGCTGTGACCCATGTTTGAGCAAGCCCCTGCCAGCACTTGCAGCCCATAGAGAGAGACAGAGACACAGAGGTGAGTGAAGGAGAGATCCACGCTGGAGCAGGTTTGCTGGGGGAGGGGTCTTGTGACCCCCTGGGGGACCAGGCTGAAGCAGTCTGGGCCTGAGAGATGGAGAGACATTCTATGATGTATGACTGCACCCATAGCAGTGTCCCACGCTGGGGCAGCTGGTGAGGAGCTGAAGCCCTGTGGGAAAGGACTCCTGTTGGAGAAGTTCATGGAGGATGCTGCTGTGGGTGGGACCCCACAGTGCAGCAGGAGAAGGGGGTGAGGAATGCCCCCTGCCACACCCCCCTAGGCTAAGGAGGAAACCAATTTGTGAGGAACTGACTGAGCCCCCCATTCCCCGCCCCTCCCCATGCCACAATGGGGGGAAGAATGGAGCGAAATCCTGACTAAAGTGCAGTCTGCTAAGAAGGGAGGGGGGGCAGGGGGAGGTGCTTTAAGATCTGGCCACACATCACCCAACTCTGGTGTCACTGGGGGTGTAGTATAGTGTAATAAATTAGAGAGTTTTCTTTCCTTTATTCTGTGTTGAGCCTGTTGTGCTCGTGACGCTGACTGCAGAATGCTCTCTCCCTGTCCTTATCTCCACTCCTGAGCCTCTCAATATCTATTTTCTCCCCTGTCCAGCTGAAAAAGGGAGTTGATAGAGTGGCTTTGGGGGCCATTTGGCCTTCAACTAGGGCTAGAACACCACAACTGGATGCCTGGTGCTCACCCTGAGCCTCCCCTCAGTTGTGCAGGTGGGTACAATCACCCCACCACACCACCTTCCATGCAGCTCTCTGTACCACAACCCCCCACCCTCCACCCCAGACCAGCATCCTAAAGCTAGACAGTCTAGCAGATTTGCTGATATGCGTCCTCAGAGGCCCTTGATGTGCTCAGAGCTCGGCTGTACCCCAGCCTGTGCACTGCCAGCCAGCACCGCCACTGCCCCAGGGTACCTCTGAGAACAAGGGGGTCGGTGCACATGGCTGCCAATGTGCAGGAGAGGCAAGGGCAGGCAGGACGCACCCTGCAACACCCTCACCAGAGACAGTGTTGTTCTTACTTGTTCTTTCTTGGAGCAGCTTTAGGGTTGAGATTTCAGGTTTACCAAGGGCTGCAGGTCCTGTTTTTGTTTGGCTCAGGAGCTTCTCTGACTCCAGGGTAACCGTGTTGGCTCTAGAAATGAGAAAGTAGCACAGAATCCCAGGCTGGCTCAGATTAATACAGAAGAAAACAAAGAGAAACACCTGAAATCAAGAATGAAAACATCTTTCTTAAACAGGAAATTGCAACCTCAAGATTTTTGGGTGGTTTTTTTTTCTTTCCACCTGTGTTTTGTTTGTGAGTTTGTAAATACCAGTGCTCTGGTTGTGTCCTGGAACTGAAGTTCCTGCTCCATCCAGCAAGAGCAATCCATAACACTTTCTGGAGTGACACAAGCTCCAAATTACAGGGACATGGGTCACTTCAAGGTGAATTTGAGTCACTGATTCCTTAGGAAAGATTTCTGGGAATGTAGTCATGCCAAGCCATCTCTCTTCCTGCCTCCAGATACAAAAGCAGTGAGGTTAATCAGCAGGTTCCAGGGCGAACAAAGCACAAACACCTTCCACTGCAGCCAGAGTGACTGAGTTCTTCCTAGAGAGCACATCTGTATCATAAGGGAACAGGGCAAAGGGCACCCCAAAGGAACACATTCCACAGCACCATAGGTTTGTTTAGTGAAAAGCCCTGACAAGGCCAGAGAAGCCCAGAGAAAATTATTTAACTCATTTTTATTGAAATGTCAGACATTCAAACACTTGCTTTAATAAGTTTTTGGCCATTTCAACAGGGCCTCTTACAAAAAGGTTACGTTCCTCCTGAGATACACCACTCACCTACAGAGCAACTATCAAAGTACAATCATCTCACAGATATGGACACAGATCAATAGCAGTCAAGATATTGAAGTATAAACCCCCACATCGCTTGGAAGGCATTTGCTTGCAAACAGCTCATTTAGAGCACACCCAAGGGAAGGCAGGAGTCTCCTCACACACTGCATACTCTCCGTACAGCAGCAGAGTTTGAGAGGACAGAGTTGTACATACACAGGAATGCTCTATTGGAACCTTTGAACAATGCCTCCTAACAAAGACCAGGGCAACAAAGCCTCCTTACGCTACTCCAGGCATTCCTGGACAGGATCACACTGAAGGATGTGACTGAATTAAATTCTCCGGGCGTTTCAGCCCAAGCTGAAGTAACATCAGTATCAATGTAGCTTAAAGCCCATAATTGTGCTTGGCATAAACCAGGAAAAATTACAATTAAATCATTCTGCAATTTGCAGGAGACAATGAACACTGCACCTGCTCACAACCTGACCAGCGCTCAGCTTGGGATTTGCCCAGAGCTGTACACAGCGGTCCTTAGCTGCAAGATGGGCAGGGACAGGACAGAGAGACAGCTTTTGTCTGCTGCTGGCAGCTACCAGCAATGCCTGTCCGGCTGAAGAGGGGAGGATGGTATAGCTGCAGGTGATGCACTTAAAGGTCCAAATCTTTGCCAGCTAGAAGCTATGGGAAAAGGCGATGCATCCCTGAAGCTAAGGGTAAAAGGAGCTGCGTCTTTCCAAGGCTATATCTCTCAAGAGCCTGCTGTTTCACTTGGCAGCAAGAAAAGCAGCTCTGAAAACAGAAAATGCAAGAGGCACAGTAAAGGCTGACATTTATTCAATGCTAATACCTAAATATGTACAGACACCAAACAGTAACTCTTTTCTTGCCTAGAGACAGACGTGCCTACCTACAGGCCACCTCAGTACTTGTTCAGGCTGTGTGGCAGGACCGGTTTGGTGCCCGGAACCGGCGGGGAGTTCCACACTGCAGAGCTTGTACGCTTGAAGTACCGAGGTTTGCTTTTGTAGAAGATGTCCTCCAGCTTGGGGCTGGCGATCGCCCCAAAGAGCTGGTTGACATTGGGGGGGTTGTAGTACTGTCGGATTACAGCTTGGCTAAGTTGATTCCCTGGGGAAAGAATAAATTGAGATTTTCATTAATTCAGTTTTTAAAAATCAAAACTCCTGCGTCAGCAACATGTCCCGGATCTCCTCATCTCTAATCACATCAAGATCACAAAGGGGAGAAATTGTGCGGTATTTTCATGGCTTAAAGCACCCTGTGTCAGCCAGAAGTACACCCTGGAGCCCTCAAAGGGCGAATAGCACGTGCGCTGGGCTCTGCCCAGGAACCCAACCACATTTTTAAGAGGCAGAGCTGGGAAGTGTACCAACAGTTTTGCTTAGCTCCTCCGGGATAGGTAGAATACGAAGAAATGGAACAGAGCGTTTCAGACCCACAACAGTCTGAACTTGGACTGCAACATCTGGAATCCCTCTGATTTTAAGCCAGATCCATGTCAGGCAGGCTCAAGGCCAGAGCACTAGCTCGTAATTATTCCCTTCACATCAGCAAAATGCTGTTAGGGCAGTTTAAAAACCAAGCATTCCTTCCCCCACAAGGCCTCAAGGAAATCCCCAAGGGGCACAGAAGCCTGGGACTCAGCACTCCAGCCACGCTGCTAAAGATGAACACTTTTAACTACAGTGTGCAAGCAGGAGGAACTGGGCACAATCTTACAACTGAGTCTTACTACTTGGTAGAGCAAAGTAGGGCTCACTGGGGAGCAGGGCCTCAGGACAGAAACCAGCCTGCTGACACATACCAGTGGCCCAGGCAGGGACAGGCTTGCGAGGCTGGCTTTCATCATCGGTGGAGTCATCACTGTTCAGATCCAGGCCATAGTTGTTTGGATTTACCATGGGGGGCTTTGGATTTTTTGGGGCCTGTGGAGTCATCTGGTATGAGTTGCAGGGGCGTGAATTCTAGAAAAGATATTCCGCGGGGGTTAGATGCAGAGACACCTGTCGGCTACACCACCTCAACGTCCCACCTCCCACTCTACCACACGACTGCAGACCCTAAAGTTGGGCAGTTCTGAAGCTTCGACGCAAGATCTTGACCCAAGCTCTCAAATGTTGACCCAATTATGTCTTCATGTTGCCTTTTCCTGTTTAATTAGCCCCCTTAATTAGCTGCATCTGACACAAAGAAGCCAGCACTGGATGCATCAAATCCAGGCAGTTCCATTCAATTCAAGCGAGGCTTAAAGGGAGTGGTTGCGTTCTCAAAGCTGAGAAACCTGCTTTAAGTACTCTGCAGCCAAACTTCTGGGCTTAGCAATACGAAACCGATTACCACTCCAAGGAGAACACACACAGCTCATCTCAGGACAAGCTCTATTGTGCTGCTCACAGCAACAGCGTGCCTGAGAAACATAAAAGAAACTTAAAACCGCCAATGTTGTCACCCATGAAACATTTCTAGAAGCAGAGCGAGTTCTTTGTCCCTGTAAGGGGCTGCCATCACGGCTCCGTGTCCATGAATGGTAACCCATACTGCACTGGCTTGTCCCTAATGGCACATGGCTTCCGAGGAGAAAAGGTCCCATTCCTCTGTTTTCCATGTCAAAGAGGCACAGTGACCTGTGGCCAGACCCAAAAGCCGTGCGCTGTTCCACAGGCTGTGCTGCCATCCCATTGCCACTTCCAACTTGGAATTTAAATAACACTGTTTCCCCACCTCTTCTGCTTGTGAGGCTTGGTGGTGTTAAGAGAGGACCTTAGAAAGGTCAAGGCAACTTTAACCACCACTGCCTCATCCCAACAAGAAAACCCTCACAATCATCTGCTGCTTTCTATCCCTCCTCATCATTCCCCAAAAGTCACTTAAATCCTCGAGGCCACCAGAGGTCACTCGCAGGTAGCCAGGAAAAACAAAGTTTAGAGAATGCCTTCAGTGCTGAAAGGGAATAACAGAGCAGAAGGGTAAAAGCACCCGCTGAAACTGGAGCCAAAGGTCCCTGACCACATCCCTTAAGGATGCTTCCCCAGGCAGCGCAGAATTACCTCTTTCTTTCCCAGGTGCAGTGTTTGGGCTGTATTGTTAGCTTCTTGTTCTCCCAGCAGTGCCTTTGGTTCCTCCTGCTGCCTCTTCACCTCTGTCAGCCTCTGCTCCTGCTGGCAAGCCCACATCACAGATTAATTTTACAAACTAAGCAATGCTGTTACTCCAGGGATCCATCCCTTCAGTATGTAAAAACAATACCTAAGCATCTAATCTCGAGTCCCTTGTCGCTCGTGATGCCGAGGAGCACTCTGAGCACAGTGCAGACAGCAGGCAAACACAACGCCACAGCTCAAGATTTCCCCACAAAGCACCACAAACTGCCCTTCCTGCAGTGACTTCAAAAAAAAACCCGCTGACTTTCTCCTTAGGATATAAACATCAGAAACCAGGTGACCACCTACAGGTGGAAAAGCCCATGCTACTGCTCTTTGCCTCTCTTCAGACTGATAAACAGCCTACTTTGTAGGCCAAGTCATCCCACTGTACAGGAACCATCCCACACCAACCCCAGCTGCTTTAGTCAAATAAAGTTAATTGCCAAGGCATCAAGAATTCCCTCCTCAACACCACAAGCTGAGACACCTGCTTAGTTAACCCACGCTGGCATGAAGCTGCGGAAAATAACCTGATGGAGTTGGACAGCCTGTTCTCGTGGTTCGGCTGAAGGCAGCACACACATAAAATTGAGATGTTCCTTCTGAAAAGACTGGGATTAGTGCTTATCTGATCTCAAGAGAGGTAGAGATGACAGGGAGAAAAGCCAAAAACCTCACTTCAATTTGGGGTATGCACTACCTGTCATGGAATGCCAGAATCTCCTGAGCTGTAAGGGACCTGTAAGGATCATGGAGTCCAACCCTTGGCTCCACAAAGCCCAGCCCAGTCAAAGCATGGCACTGAGGGCATCATCCTCAGTGCTTTGTGCCCTCAACCCAGCTCAGGGCTGTGACCCCTTCCCTGGGGAGCCTGTTCCAGCACCCGACACCCCTCTCTCTGCACAGAATCTCTTCCTGACATCCAGCCTAAACCTCCCCTGGTGCAGCTTTGCGTCATTCCCATGGGGTCTATCCCTGGTCCCAAAGAGAGGGGAGAGATCGGTGCTGCCCCTTCACTCCCCCAGGCAGGAAGCCATGGACCGGCCATGAGGTCTCCCCTCAGCCTCCTCGTCTTCAGGCTGAACAAACCCAGGCACTTCAGCCTGTCCTTGTAAGCCTTCCCCTCCAGACCCAGATCCAGATCTTCACTGCTTTCCTGCGGACAGTCTTCAGTAGTTTTGTGTCCCTCTTGTCCTGTGGTGCCCAAAACTGGCCTCAGAACTTGAGGTGAGGCCACCCCAGCACAGGGCAGAGTGGGACAATCCCCTCCCTGGACCAGCTGGCTGTGCCGGGTGGGATGCAGCCCAGGACATGGTTGGCAAACTGTCCTTTCTTCCTGTCCTGCTGCCATCTCAAGAGAGCAGGCATACCTTCCAAAATGGACAGGGCACAGTACAAGCACCCCTACGTGGCTCAACTTGCTCATCAAGGCTCCCAGCATCACATCCCAGCTGCTCCCAACAATAACAGCTACTGGAGTCAGAACCACACAGCTCAACCCACCAAAAAAATAGAGTACTTACTTCTTTCTTCTCCATCTCCTTCTGGAGCTGGTCTTTAGCAGCCATCACTTCCTTCTGCAGGCGAGCAGCCCTCTCCCGCTCTTCATGCAGCCTGAGAACCAAAGCCACAGACCACAACTCTCAGACTGGGGCTATTCTCTACCCAGGGGTTCCCTCCTGTCCAGTCCCCGCTGCACAGCCCTTTTCCTCACAGCTTTTCAAGGCACGCTCCACCGTCCTTCCCACATTGACCCCAGAACTACTTCTCTGCAGTGCAGTGCCTGTGATGGTCCAGAGTTGTGCTGACAGCACAAAGCAGCTCTTCACCACCTGCGCCCTTCACTAGTGCCCTCTGCTCCTGTTCCTTTCCAAAGTGCCACCACAGAATTTAGTACATAAATTGGTATTATCTTACTTCTCCGCCTGGATCCTCTCCTCTTCCTTCTTCCTCTCCAGCTCTCTCTCAGCAGCCAGCTGTTTCTCTCTCTCAGCAGCCAGCTGTTTCTCTCTCTCAGCAGCCAGCTGTTTCTCCCTCTCAGCAGCCAGCTGTTTCTCCCTCTCAGCAGCCAGCTGTTTCTCCCTCTCAGCAGCCAGCTGTTTCTCCCTCTCAGCAGCCAGCTGTTTCTCCTTTTCTGCCTGTCTCTGCTCAGCAATCTTCCTGGCACGTTCCTGCTCTTCTTCCTTCTTTTTCTTCATTAGCTCTCTGTGCCGACGTTCCTCCTCCTCCTGAAAAATCCCAACGAGGCAATTACCTTACCTTGTACAGGAACCAGCTCCAGCAAAAAGGAGCAGGAACACCTTACTTGACCCAAGCCTCTAACACCTTTTCCTAGCACAGCAGGGAAACAATACAGGGCTAAAGTCCCGGTGCTTCATCTCTCCAGCAGTTTGGGAGATGCCCTTTCCTCACCTCACATATCCCAAAGAGCGCAATGGCCACCATGCCCTGGATTGCTGAGAGACGGGTTTAACTGAGAGATTTTTTAAGGTGGTTTGTAAGGATCTGCCTGGAACTGTGGAAGAAGCATGGTCACAACCACCACTCTCAGCTCACAGTATACTGCAAAAGGAAGGATTGCAATGTGGTGAGCTCTAAGGACAAAGCCTCTCTCTCCACCACACTAATTTTTACTCGTTTGCTTTGCCGGTTCTCCTACTGGATTCCCTGCTGACAAAGGCCATGGCAGACTGCAGCCATTCTAACCACACGTGGGGTGACAGGATGGGCTCCAGCACAGACCTGCTGCAGCATTCTTTGTTTTCTGGCCTCTTCTTGCTTGCGTCGGGCCTGTGCTTCTTCCATTTTCTTGGCAGCTGCTTTCTTTCTCATCTTCTCTTCTGCCAACCTTTCTTCCCGCACCTACGAGACACAAACACAGCTAGCTGAACACTCCAGTCTCGGATCGGACAGTTCTCTCTGCACCACTCCCACCCCCTTCCTTTTGTGCCATGCACACTTTATTTTTAAAGGGTAATATTTAGGAAAATGACCTTCTTTTACATCTCCACGGGAAAGGCCGATTCTATTCTGGTGTTTACACGCCTAACGCCAGGGAAGCCATCCGAATATATTCACAGAACCATGAAAGAAGAAAAGCAGATGGAGATAACTGAAGCAGGCAAATGATTGCTGTGGCCATGTGCGTAAATCGCCTGCAAGTGTCAGACACGAGACAGGGGCTGGAGGAAGTAAGTTTACTTCACCTCTTCATCTATTAAGTCAGATGGGAGAACTTCCACGTAAAATTGAGCCTCAGGGACATTAGGCTGTCTATGTCTACCTGAGGTTCTTCTCTGCCTAAGAAAGCCTTAATAAAGCCCATTTAGATTCATAGTTCTGGAAGAGGCTTCATCTGCCATTTACTGTAACCAAGAAGAGGCAGTAGCTCAGAATCACCGAGTTTCTGGAAAGTTCTTTATTCAACCATTATCCTGTTCACTCTCCAGATTTCGAGCAGGTTCAGTTCCTCCCTTCCTGGAAGGCACACTCACATGGCATCATCTACCTCAATCAGTTATTCACCCTCCCAAATAAACTCTCTAGGTGCCCTGGGCCTTACCTTCTCAGTCTTCTCATCAAGCAGAGCTATCTTCTGCTCAATACGCCTTTTCCTCTCCTCCTCCAGTTGCTCTGCCCGCTCCCGAGCTTGCAGCGCTTTGCGCAGGCGCTCCTCATGCTTCCTATAGGACATAGGACAACTCCATCATTGCAGTCCAGCCAGAGGAGCTCCTTGCAACTCAGACACAAGCAAAACAGCTCTAGGGCAGCATAGAAATCTCATGAACCAACACACTGCTCGCTCAAACACTGGAGGTATCTTTAAGCTCCCTCTGAGACAGACTTGGGCCAAGAAGCTGAAGCAGCAGTCAGCTGGGATAGTTAACTTTTTGCATGCACTCTAGAGAGGTACTATGAGAACAACTACCGCGTGCGGCGCCAGAGCAAGCCAACGAGAACTTCTGCTGCATGTATAGACTCAACAAGAGAAAAGACCTAAATACAGGGACCCACAGGTGCAGAGAAGGCAGAAAGCATATACTCACAGCTTCCCCTCTTCTCGTCGCCGCCTCTTTTCTTCCTCCAGTTTTTGTTTTCTCAGCTGCTCGGCTTCTTGCTTTTTCCTCAGCATCTCTAGTTTCTGTCTCTCCTTTTCCTGAAGCAGATTGAAAGGCAGTTATACCCACTGCCAGGGCTTCTTTCCACCTCAGCTTGCTCAGTTTAAGGGCCCAGAGGTAACGCTAAGGAACCGAAGCCAGAACAAAGGGAGGGTAACAACCCTGAAACAGAGCTCGGGTAGCCTTTGATGTGGTCACGGATATTTGGGAGCAGACACGATGGAAAACAAGGCACTGGTGGCAATCTTAGAGGAGGAAGAGAAGAAGCTGTGAAGCTGAAACAGAAGTATCAGCTCCTGCAGTCCAGGCAGCTTCCGCAGACAGCAGACACCGCTGTGATCTGTGCCAGTTAAGAACCACCAAAGCAGCAGTGGAAAAGCTTGGCAACGATATAGACTTCCCACAGCGAGTGTGGGGGACAGATGGTGCTCTAGGAAACACCTTGCTTGCTTCCCCTCAGCGCTCCCACTGGCGCCTTTGCTGCCCACAAAGCTTTCTCTATCTCCTGGTAAACCAGCACCATTTAGACAGCGTGCTTGCAGCTTGTTTCACGCGCACGCTCAGCCCCATATGTCATCCAGACAGAAACATGGGGCATTTTTCCCATTTTGTTCTCAACAGTGCAGCTAACTCCACCTCAGCATGCTGTCAATTACAAGAGGAATCCAGCCATCGCTACAGCCATGGCAAACAGATTAAGATAGATTAATTTAATTCCAGGTTTGATACTGCAGGCACCTAATTATGACAGGCCTGGTCTTCATACAAACCCGTTGGTAAGCATGGTGAAATGGTCACATGATTCTCAGTGTGGAGCCTAGCATAAGGTAACAGTTGGTGTTATTAGTACCTAAACTAGCTAATTTAAAACTAATGATCATACTTTCTTTGCTCTACTGCTATTTAATTACATTTAGGTCCCACATGGAAAAAGCCCTGAGGGGAAGTTGCCCGCACTGGTATGAAACCTAAAGTGTAATGTTCTGTGAACTGGGAACGGCAAAGGATGCGCTGGCCAGAGGACTCCTCTCACCCAGTCACTTCCTCTGCCCACACAGAGAGTAACGTCTGCAGGAACACCAGCGAGACTGAGCTCAAATCCTTCACTCCATCTGCTGAAGTACAGCATGGCTATGCACAGCACCAGCCTGACAGCAAAAGCAATACTGACACAGGGTTGCCAGGCAAAAGCCAGAGGCAGGAAAACCAGCTTCTTGGGCAGAACACACTCTTCAACTCTTCCACAACTGAAAACAAGCCCTAGAACTATCTTACTTTGCAGGAAAGTTGCCAGGTACTAAGTACTCCACTTGCCATTGAGGTGCATCCATGAAGCTGCACCCTTGTCTTTGCCTGACGCTGTCAGAGTCTATTCCAGTGCTGAGACTGGCAATAAGCAACAGGCAATTCAACATGAATTAAGGTGAAGCCATTTACTGAGCGAAATCACACAGATTATATACATTTGTTACTGCAAACATGGCAAGCTAGAAAGCTGCTAATTGGTTACACACACTGTTCACACCATATTGATTGGTTAGTAATTATAACGAGTTCTGATAAGCATATCTTATAGCTAAACATTGCTAGTTTACCTTTGATGTCTAAAACTATCTGCATGCCTGCTGTTTTGAGCATTTATTATGGATGGTTCATGACATGCTCACTTACTCCCAAATACTTTCCCACGACTCCTGCTTGGTTGAGTCTGTACCGCTGTCTTTAAGGCCACCTTATTTTGAGAATGTGATTACCAAAAACCTTTCAGCATGAGTAACCTTCCTTTCTCACAGGAATGCGAGGATATTGTCAAGGCCTATGCTGTCTGTGAGGACAGTCAGGCTGCTGGCAGGCCTGCTGCCTTCCCCAACATTACAGAACAGTAACCCCAATGGAAACTTACTCTTCCTTGGCCACAGGCTTGAATCTGAGTTAAATACCAAATTTAAATGCAGGATCAGGGAAGAGTGAGGGCTGCCCAACAGTGAAGCATGTAGCATTCCTGCTGGAAGGGCAGGCCACATAATTAAATGATCATAATTTGTGACCAAACTGTCTTTCCTGTGTATGCTGAACAGGGAAAAACCCTTTGGAAATCTACAACAGGATCTTTTCAAATCCCATCCACCCAAACAACTGCTCTGCTGAGGGTACAGGAGCTTCCTCTGCCATGCTGTAAACTTCACTGAGGTATCACAACCAGCAAAGGTGTGCTCTTTGTCTTTGCTGGTTGCAACAGCGATTCTTCATTGATATTGATGCCTGTTAGATTTGGACGCCGGCACACATGCCTCGTGTACCCAGCGGTCTCCTACTCAGGACAGCCGTGTGTCACTTCCTGCTCCAAAAGTCTGGAAAAACCTCCCAAGATCAGAAGTTTGTATTTAAGAGGCATTTGCTCAGATCTCACTCCTTAGAAAAGTCCTAGGGAGGAGACATTGGATGTGCAGGCTTCAGTTACCTATACAGCTCAAGTCAAGTGTCATAGAATCCTAGAATCTCCTGCCCTGGCAGGGACCTGTAAGGATCATGAAGTCCAACTGCTGGGGCTACACATGACCAGCCCAGTCAAAGCATGGCACTGAGGGCATTGTCCAGACACTTCGTGCCCTCAGCCCAGCTTGGGGGTGTGACCCTTTCCCTGGGGAGCCTGTGCCAGGGCCTGACCCCTCCCTCAGTGCAGAACCTCTTCCTGACACCCACCCTAAACCTCCCTGGCCCAGCTTCATGCTGTTCCCTCAGGTTTTCAAAATCCCCTTAATTTTCCCTTCCCAGTTTCCCTTCCCAACATTTACTTGCTCACACCACAGGGGAATGCTGCAGGAACAGAGCTTAAGACCCCAAACCGGAGCTCTCTGGGAAGCCAACTGACAGATTTTTATGCAGATTGGGACAGTGTAAACAGACAGCTTAGCGTTACTTCTTAGGCTTGAAAAGCTTTTCACATCTGCATTTTAACTTTGACACTAATCAGACAATCACATACAGGCTCACCTTACCTTGGGATCAGATCGGAGAGGAGTGTTGTACCTGATGAAAGATTTTATTACTCCATTTCTCCCCACCGAGCTCGGTGTCATGAGGAGCTGGTTCTTCTGCACAGTGTGCAAAAACGTTTTGAATGGACGTACAACCTGTGAGAAGAATGACAAAGCCAACCCTCAGGAGCCTGAGTAAGGAACAGGTCTTGGTGAAGTGCACTGGGGTTAAGAGGATCTTACTTTGCTGGCTGGAAAGGTCGGGGATGGGGTTTTTCTTCTCGGAGGAGAAAGCCCTCCATCTTCTGCTTGCTGATGGTCATAGCGCTCATCCACAGCTCTTTTGTAACTTGGTTTTCTCCTGTGAGAAAAATACAGCCCAGCATAGATGGCAAATCCTCCTGACTGAATCCAAGACAGGTTTAAAAAAGGTCGGAAGACTATCCCAGCTTAGAAGGTGTTCCATTGTGGAGACACAATAAAAAGCAGATACACAATAAAAAAATTCTAATGTAATAGAAGGTAGACATTAAACCCTCTTTTCAAAGAGGCAGAGAATCACAGAATTGCTGGGGTTGGAAGGGACATCCAGAGCCCATCAGGTCCAACCCCCTGCCAAAGTAGGGTCCCTAGGACAGGTCACACAGGTCCACGTCCAGACAGGGCTGGAATCTCTGTCCCAGGGCTCTGTCACCCTCACTGGGAAGACGTTCTTCTGCATATTGGTGTGGAACTTCCTGTGCTCTAACTTGAGGCCATTGCCCCTTGTCCTGTCCCCATAGACAACTGAGAAGAGGCTGGCCATTTCCCCCTGTGTCCCACACTTGAGATATTGATAAACATTGATCATATCCCCTCTCAGTCTTCTTTCCTCAAGGCTGAACAGCCCCAGGTCACTCAGCATTTCCTCCTAGGGGAGATGCTCCAGGCCCTTAATCATCTTCATAGTCCTCCACTGGACTCTTTCCAGAAGAAGCACTGTCTTTTTTATACCAAGGAGCCCAGAACTGGACACAACACTACGGGTGCAGACTGACCAGAGCAGAGTAGAGAGAGAAAACTTCTTGCAAAAGTTTCACAGTCAGAAAATACTGAAGCTATTGAACAGTGTTGGATCTCAGAGACACCTTCCAACCCAAAGGATCCTACAAAAATACCTGGCACTCTGCGGAGGTTCCTGGGCCTCACACTTCCTATTTAAGTTGTGTTCTGAAAGAAAACAGTTACAGTTAGTTCTAGCAGAAGAAAATTCCCCCCCCCAACACAGCTTTGAAAACAGATGACAGATCTAGCAGCTCATCAAATAGCAAAAAAACCCCAAACCCCACCATGAATAACTTATGGCAGGACCGTCCTTGCTTTCAGTAAGCAACTGCACCACGCCATTCAAACCCCAAAATACAAAATAAAGCGATCTGTGGTACGCCATGAGTGCTGATATTGTGTCCTGCAGGTACCGAGCCACTACTCATTTCCAGCTCGTTGCAGCTGGGCCTCTCTGCAAACACACAGCCCTTCATCTTCCCATCCATGGTTTTCACAGGGTGGAAAACAACTCCAGGACAGAATTTCCTAACTGCTAATTTCCCAAAA
This sequence comes from Laterallus jamaicensis coturniculus, assembly GCA_022605575.1. Classification (NCBI taxonomy): domain Eukaryota; kingdom Metazoa; phylum Chordata; class Aves; order Gruiformes; family Rallidae; genus Laterallus; species Laterallus jamaicensis. The sequence goes on along the minus strand of JAKCOX010000060.1, from coordinate 2,184,752 downwards.
AAAAAAACCCAAATCCTCACTCAACAAAGACTAGATTAGTCTTTCAAACTGAGCTCTCAAATTAACCGGCTGATCTTTCGAACTTCCAGTCAGCCTCCCAACAACAGGGTGACAACAGGGCTGACACAAAAACACTCTGGAAGCTACCGTTAGTGCTCGTCTCCTGTGGCTGCTCATTTCTGCCGATGGTTCGAGAGCGAAGCGACATTCGGGGACTTTGGGGATTCTGTAGGAAAAGCAAACAGGTTTCAGCACAACTGTCATGCGGAAACAGCCAAGTACCAGTTCAAGTGGTGACATCATTCTAACAAGCACACTGCCTGCAATATTACCAGAGCACACAAAACCCCACGAAGAGTGTCAAGTATGGATGCTAGGACCCAGGGTGAAGACCTAACCTCCAGCTGTGAAAAATACCTTGGACACCAGCTTGATAAATTCTTCGAAGTCGTGTCATCACTAGAAGCATGGACCTTAACAAAACACTGGCATCTGCAGGGAGGGATCAACCACTTCAGCTGAACAAACTCATAAACTATTAAGCAGAAAAGCATTTCAGGTTTGAAATCTGTTTACGCTTGCCAGACTTCTGACAGAGTCAGGCAGTGCTTGTCTGCCTTAGCAGTGATGACTGGACAAACACAGAGACAAATAGCTCATTTCCTTGATGTATCTGTTGTGAATGTGGTTTGCATTGCTATTTGCCACACTGCTGCAAAACTCTGCCTTGAGAACGGCTTGATTGCGAGCGCCACTCCGCAAACTGTGTGGGCTGTCAGACACATAAGGTTGGGGATGAGCAGAAGAAAGAAGTATGGGGACTTTATCCTCTCCAAATGCTTCTGTAGTCTTCTCCTAAGGGCAGGTGAGGGAAACACCTTGTACCCCATCATAAGGGCATGGATCTAATTAATCCGAGCACAGGCCTGAGAGGAATCTGCCCTTTAAGTAGCAGCACACGTACAGGTACTGACTTTGTAGGCTCCTACACACAAAGGTGTTTTCTGGTTTGGGAAGGCTGCTGGGTCACTGCACTGTCATGCTGCTCACAGCCCTGTCTCCTGCAGAAACCAAACCACAGCTGATTTGCCAACAAAACTGCCACTAGACAGACAGACAGATGGAGTACAGTAACCTGGTGACACAGGGTAAGAATGGGACAGGCTGAAAGGCCCTCCTTCCAACAGTGGTACGGAGATAAAACCAGGGGATCAAGGACGGAGCAAACACAGTACAGAGACCAGACTGGATTTATAAATTCATTGGTGCACAGAAACAAAAGCTACAAATCCTCCAGTCACAGATCTGCAAAGCACACTATCCATTTTCCTCTTCTCGTTTTCCTGCAGAGCTTTCCTACAACTGAAACTCATGTGAGCCAAAACCCTGAGTGTATGTGACCTTCTGCAGATCCACCAACAAGCACAGCAGTACAAGCCTGTCCTCGCTTACAGAGCGCTGCGCCGTTAATTCAGTCTTTGCTTATTGAAAATTATTCTGGACATGAATCCTGGGGTTTCTTCCCCAGGAGGGCAGCAAGCAGCAGGGAAGAATGTTTTGACTTGAATGATATTTACAAATTTCTGCAGTTTTCTTAAGACCAACGGACAAGCTCTGAAATATCTTCAGGACTAACGGAAAGGTCAAAAGCAACTTTAAAAACACAGACACAGTAACAGCGTACAAAGTCTGGCCAGCTGAAAAAAACCTCCCCTGAATTATACAAAGGTTTTTTTACCTGCATAGAATTAGAATTGAATTTCCATACAAGTGATTTCCAGCAGAAGCTGGGAAGGAGGACTCCACTCACGATCCCAAAGTCAGCACCCCGTGCCAGTGCATGTCAGCACCCCATTTACCTTCAAGTATCTTTATGCAAAGCAACAGAGCAAGTGCTGTTTTCTAGTCAAAGCCAGCCTTGGCTTTGAAAGCGTCTGAGATTGTAACACCAGACTGACAGAACATCACTCCTTGTGTCCAAAATAAGCCTTGGGTCACACGTGCTCATTTTCCAAATCAAACCTGACTGGGTTTTGTTTTGCTGAGTTTGGAACATTTTGACTAACACAGGTTTGATAATTCCAGATTCTCTCTAGCCTGTGTACAGGAACAAGGCTATGGATGGGCTCATGCTCACAGGCAAGTTGAGCACTTTATGCTGCCCTAGTTGATCTGCAGCAGGACAGCCAAGGCTGACAAACAGTGGCCAGAGCTCCCCAAGTTCAATGTATTTAGCTCACAAGCCTACACAAAGAGAAATCATTTTGATCCCTGCTCAGTTCTTACCAGCTTGGAGGGGGTACAAGGTCCAGGAGCAGGTCTAGAGAAAAAAAGAAAAAAAAAAAAGGACAGTGGTGTTTAGTAACATCAAGGAATGTTGTTCTCTGCAAGCTGGGCATTTTATACCAAGAATGCACTATAAAAACATCCTCCAAGCAGGATATTCAGCACAAATATCTTAAAGTAGTCTCACCCAGATTCAACAACTGTTTCTTCAACCTCCGGCGCCTCTCCAGAGCTGGAGACTGCAGGAAAAGAAAAAACATTGCAGAGCTGTAACACGCTGGTGCAGGTCAAGACTTTGTAGGCTTGGGTTACTGCCTGCAGTCCCAACACACGCCACCACAAGTCAAGGCGGCTGAGCGTTCCCCAAACAGCACTGAGAAAATGCTCCCTGCAATTTTAATAGAGACACTTTCAATTATAGATGAGCTCAAAGTGCTACTCAGTGTGTGTAAATTAAGAGGGGCTGAGGCCGGGCTCAGACTCATTTCACGGGGCCACATCCAGCTATCAGCAGTACTCAAAGGCAGGATTATTTACAGCCTGAGCGCTGTGTCTGCTACGCATTCTGGTTGGCTCCATGGCTCTTAAGTACCAGCACAGCCAGAAACTGCTGTTAATTATTAAAAAGACACTGCAGCTTCAGCCCAAGTGGAGTACACAAGGGCAGATTTTGCACGCACAACAGATGTATGCTTTGCAGGCAGTTAACATGCTTTGGGCTTCCAGGCATTAACAAGCTCAACTGGAGCTGCCTGAAACCCCTCAGTTCCTCTCCTTACACAGAAATTTGGACTAGGCAGAAGAACAGTCAAGTAGCCCAGAAGGAAGAAGTAAATCATTCCTTAAACCTGCCCAGTGATCCAGAGAATACAGACCAACCACCCAAACTGGGTAGATAAAGCTATTTTGGTGCCTCTTTAGAGTTACAGGTGAGAAGACTCCCTACACTCTCATTTTTTTAGCCCTCAACACTGTGCTGAAACTGACAGAGTGCTCCATGCTACACCCTGTAAACAGCATCCACAAACGCTGTACTGGGAACCGCGGTGCTCTGGTTCTGGAAAAACATTCAACTAGAACAGAGAAACTGATACAGGAAAAAAAACCAACCACACTACAGTGCTTGTTCAAGAACATCCTTTTGCAGTAAAAATAGGAGGATAACTCAAGAAAAGCCAGTTTTATACAGCACAAATCCCACACAGCTAGAATGCTACAGAGAATTGCTCTGCAGTACTGTTATTTTCACTGTACTAGTTCTCCCATCAAACACACGAGCACGTTGCCTGGAGCCAACCTCTCCTCAACATCAAATCATGGGGAAGAAGATATTCTTCTTGTGTCTCCCTGCATTTTGGGAGCCATTTATTAGCACGCTGTTTACTGGCTGCTTCTTCCCCTCAGCTTGAAAACATCGTGAGGTTACTGCCCATCACTGGGTTCTCTCCTGTGCCAAACCCAACGTTTGAGTTCTGGTAGCACAGAAGAACCTTTAAATAATTTTGTTCTTTCCCAAAACATGCCTCTCTTGTGAGCCACAAAGCCTTGGAAGACTTAAATTTACAGAGCTGAGCTTCAAAATACCCTCCCCGAGAGAGGCGCTATGACTAGCAGCCAGATTCTGTGTAACAAGCAGTGAGCTAGTGACAGTTACCTCGTGTCTCATAAACACACAAGTCTGAACACCAATAATCCCCTCAAAGCAGCAACAAACCCTGTTCTCCAGCTTCCTCCTCAGCTTTGCAAGCTGCAAGTGCAGAAATTTGGAAGATCATAGAATCATTGAGGTTGGAAGAGACCTCCAAACCCATCTAGTCCAGCCGTCCCCCTACCACCTGTATCACTCACTAAACAACGTCCTTAAGCACATCATCCAACCTTTCACTGAACACCCCAAGGGACGGTGACTCCACCACCTCGCTGGGCAACCTGTTCTGATGCTCAACCACTCTGAGAGGAAATTTCTCCTGATTTCTAACCTGAACCTCCCCTGGAGCAGCTTGCAGCCATTGCCTTTTGTCCTATAACTACTTATCTGTGAGAAGAGGCTGAGCCCCAGCTCACCACAACCTCCTTTCAGGGAGCTGGAGAGAGCAAGGTTTCCCCTCAGCCTCTTCTCCAGACTAAATAGTCCCAGGTCCCTCAGATGCTCCTTATCAGACTTGTGTTCCTGAACCTTCACCAACCTCATCACCCTTCTCTGGATGTGCTCCAACGCCTTGATGTCTTTCTCATAGTGAGGGGCCCAAACCTGAATGCAGTACACAAGGTGTGGCCTCACCAGAGCCAAGTACAGGGGGGAATGATCACCTCCCTGATTGTAAGATATTAAAGCTGTTGCCCCAGCTGAATCTGTAAGGCACAAACTGCCAGGTAGCAATGTTACTTGAGTTTCTCCACTCACTGAGGTCTCTAGAAAGGCAGTTAGCACATCCCTTCTTACCTGCAGCTTGTCTAAGTGTAGAAAGAGTGGCTGCTGCACCCAAAGCGAAGAGCTAACCCCCGGAACAACGATCCCCTTCAGCAGCAAAAGGCAGCAGACCAACCAGACGAGCCATAAAGGCGCAAAGCAAACTCACGCAGTGACATTCCAACTTACCATCCATACAACTGGAGGACGCAGCCGATTTCCAAGCTGCCTTCCTCTTGGTTGCTGTCCTGGTGACAGATTTCCGGATCATGCTTTCCCTCTTGCCAGCTAGCGAGTACTTCTCTGCCAAGGAGGTTCTACGTGTTACGGAAGGTTTACCCATCAGACTCCTGCGCACAGAGCGACGGCTCAGCCTAGAGCCCATGGGAGTCCCTGGGATATTCCCTACTCGCAGGGAAAGCTTCTTATCAGACCCCTCTTGCACCCGAGGGGAGTCATCTACCTCCTCCAGCTTGGGCTCTTCACTTAAAACGATGGTAGCATTAGTTGCCCTTGCTGTCTTCAGCTCAGGCGAAGCCTCGTTTTCTCCTCCTCCCATCTCATTTACCTCGGGAGTACAAAGGACCAGCAGCTTGGAGGATGCAGGCACAGACAACTGTTTGTCAGCCTCGCTTTCCTTGGGAGAGCCATCACCTGAGCTCATGACGGTGGTCACAGAGGGCTTCTCCACCAGTTGATCTGGGCTCTTCTGGGGGCATAGCTCAGTGCTGACGTGATTGCTGACATTGAGCACCACAGAGAGAACCTTCCTTTCTGGAGGCTGGGCAGAAAGGGGGTCGGGAAGGAGCTCAGAGCTTTTAGCAGATGCTGCAGTCTGGGATCTCGTCTGGGATCTCGTCACACGTTGAGGCGGAGAGACTTGTTTGGCCCCAGCAGGTTCCAGGTTTTCTTTATTTTGGATTCGTTGAGAGACCCGCACGGAGGACACCAGCTTGAGACCGCTATTCCTCTGCCTAGATAACCTAACAATCGGAACCGCGAGTTAGCCTGGCCCGGGGCTCGGGAACGGCCCAGAACCGCTACCGGAACTGCCCGTGTGCGGGTCCCCGGCCGAAAACGCTGTAAGCAGAAACGGCCCCGGCGGAGCTTTAACGCGAGGGAGAAGGGAACGATCGAGGACTTTCTCCGCGCCCCGATTCACTGTCTCAGTACGGGTACCGACGCTTCAGCACTGCCCCCGGACCACCCGTCCCGTCCCACCCCCTCCCATGCGGGGCTGCCCGGGCCCCTTCACGGGAACGCCCCGTGGGCCTACCTCTTCCTGCCCAGCTCACGGCTCTCCTCCTGCAGGGCGGACAAACGTTTCCTCCGCTGCCGGTTCTTCTGCGACGGCGTCTTGGGCATCAGCTCCGGCTCGTCCCTGTAATGGCTGAGAGGGGACGGGGAGAGGCGGGGGATGGGGGTGCATCAGGGCGGGGAACGGTCGGCCGCGGCCCGGTGCGGCTGGGGGGGGGGGGGGGTGTGGGGCGGAACGGTACCTGCTGAACATCCTGGCCGCCTCCTCGCGGATCTCCTCCAGCCACACCAGGTCGGTATCATCCACCTGCCGCAGGAACTCGGCCAGCCGGCGGTTACACACCGCCGGCAGCTGCGCCGGGTCCGCCACCGCCATCATCGCTGCAGCCGCCCCAAGCCCAGTCAACCGCCCGCGCGCGCCCCTAGCCCCGCCTCCCGCCTGGAATTCAAACCGAGCCCCCACCTTCCGCCCCGCCAACGTCACGGTCACGCCAGCCTATCGCCGCCGCGCTCCCCCCCCCCGGCCCACCTTCCCCATTGGCTGTCGGCCGACACGGGCGCGCTCAAAATCGGCTGCCTTCCGCTTCCGCAGCCTCTTGCGGCTAGGGAGGCCGCGGCTTGGAAGGCGGGGCTTGAGGGAGCAGGCAAATAGGCTGCGGGGCTTTAACGGCGGAGGCGCGATGGACGTGGACAGCGGCCAATAAAAGGCCTGGTCTTGGGAGGGTGGGGGGGAGGAGTGCGCTGTAATTGGTGGGGATAAGGGCGGTCTTGATGCGCCGCGGGTGCTCCGGCCGGGGGGTGGCGCAGTCGGCCGAGGTCCCGCGGCCGGTGGGTGGGGGGAGAGAGGCGACGCCGAGCGGGCTGGGGCTTCCCTGGGGCGTGGAGGGGCCAGGTCGAGGTGCAGCGTCGAGGGCTGGCCTGCTCTCACACCCCCTCCCAGGCGCGAAGCGGGCCTGGCGGTGCGGCCCCGGGCGCCAGCGAGCCTTTTCCTCTCCTGCTTGTGTTCCAGGCAGAGCCATGGCAGAGGCCCACGGTCCCACGCAGCTGCTGGAGGTGTGTGGGCAGAGGCTCTCTCGGTTCCTCTGCGATGCCGAGCACAAGCACTTGGCCTGGCTGCGGGAGGCCGAGGAGCAGGGCATGAGGATGCTGAATAGGTAGGGGCTACCCGCGGGGCACCTCCCCGCCCTCACTCCCCCCCACACGGGGCCAGCCCCGGGGCAAGGCCTAGCAGGCCTCAGCTTTCACTGCTGAGCTGGCTGGTGCACCTCCTCGGCTTGTTTCTCAGCCAGCTCTGGATGAGTGACCCCTTCTTACGACTGATATTGCCTTGGGCAGTACGGGGAAGGAACCTCTTGTCCTCTGCCTTTGTTTGCCCTACAGCAGCTTTGGGGCTGAACCCAAACTAATGCCCAAAACACCATCGCAGAGGAGGCGTCCCAAGAAAAGGCAGTCTTCCTGCCTGAGAGATGAAAACAAGGAGCCAAACAGGAGGAGGTAGGTGAGTCAGTTTGCTCTGGCTCTGCCACAAACCAAATAGTAACTGTTTCCATGTACACAGAAACATGAAACAGCTATCTAATTCTTGAGACCCTGTCAGGATTGACCAATGTTTTGATTCTGGTGACATTCAAGATAGAAGTGGCTGGCTTCCTTCACTTTTCTTTCTTTCTGGTTAGAAGCAATAATAAATAATCTTATTTCCTTGTCTGTTTGGATTTGTTTTCCATTCAGTTTGATTTTGTTTCAGCATGGTTTTTTGACTCGAGGGATGCTAGTAGTATTCAGTCCCTAAACCTTTGCTGGTGTCTGAGACAACCCACAGAAGCAGCATGTTGATGGTCATCATTTGAACTGGAGGGCAGAAAGGCTCGGCAGGATTAGTGGTGAAAGTGGGTTGAATTTCCAAGTGAGGAATTACATACCTGAGAATTTTAAAACTAGCCTGGAGTAGAGCACAGTCACCTGCAAACAGATGCCCAGGTGGGATGGCATAGGGGGTGATGTAATTGTGTGTGTAGCCAGGGATGGCTGTGGTGCTGATTAACTCCGTGCCACTCTTGGTAACTGCTCTTGTCCTGTGGTTGTCAGCAGGGCAGTTGTCACTGGGTGTGCCACAGTGAACTGGTGACGCGTTGAGGCTTAAATTTTGGAAACCACAGTGAAAAACCCACAGGAGCTGGGCAGGAAGAGTTAGAACTAAATGACCGTCAGAAACCAGACATGGAGGATGGAGAGAACGGCAAGAATAGTAAGGGAGCATGAGAAGTTCAGGTGTGTGTGGTGAAGGAGGGCAGGAGAAGAAAATCTTGCTGACTTAAGCAGAGAGAGCTCTTCAGACATCCAGTTAGTTTTCAGGTAGCAGCTGGATTGCTTCCATGAAGGCAAGGCTTGTGTCTGTTTTTCCTCATTTAAACTTTGTTTTGAGAAAGACCTGCTGATGCAGAAAACTGCCCAGGTGGGTGATCATTCGTCAATAGGAAGCTCATGCTGCTGTTGAGCACCTTGTGCTCTGTTCTGCACCATCAGACTGTGGTTGTTTTCCTTGCTCCCTTTTTCCTAGGGTGTATTTTCAAACCTGTTACTCAGTGTGCTGTTAGTTACATGCTTCCCAGTTAACAGACCCTCACTAATTCTAGAGAAAAGTCCCTCTTGCTAGCGGTTGGAAATTAAGAGGCCAGAGGGTGTCAGCCTAGCTCCCTGGCAGCAGGACATCCTCTGCTCCTGCTCCAGCACCAGTGGCTGTAGAACCATGTTCTTAGAGCATGGTGGGTTTTCTTAGCTGCCTTTTCCAGTTGCTGTGTACTTCCATGTTAGCTCCCCACTCTGTCTTTGTCTCCAACATCCCCTCTTCACCTGGCTATCTCTGGGTCAATTTGCCTTTCTCTGGGCAACCAAAGCTGCCCTTCAGTTTTGGGATTTGCCCACTTGACTGCTGTGCCTTGCTGGTCAAGTGCATGGCTCCATCCTCCTGTGGCAAGTTACCTGACAGAGCAAAGAGGATTTTGCTGCTGGTTCCTTGAGGCTCTGTGCAGTTGCTTGGGCTTCACTGCAGCAGCAAGAGCTTGAGGGGGTTACTGTGCCTGATAACACTTTTTTTCCTCTTAAATAACAGTAACCCAAAGAATTTTTGAGTCCCAACAGTACAGGTATTCTTTTGTTGCCTTCCTCAGTGTTGCGCTGTCAAGTACTGTGCCTTTGGTGGCATTGCTGTTTCCCAGACAGTTCACAAGCTCCACGCTTAGAGCTGGGGATGCTCGTGGTGTGTCTTACATGGAGCAGCCTGCCAGGGAGCAGCAGAGCCTTTTCTTTCTAGTGGGATTTCGTAGGTCTCCTCAGCAGAGACTTCCTGGGGTTGGTGATGGGAGCCAGCCATGTCTGTGATCCCACAGCCCTCCCTGCTGTGGATGCCTGCGCTCTGCTTAGGACAGGGCAGAGTTGGTTGTACCGACGTGACTTTGCTGTCCCCTGGTGTCTGCTCCACTCGGGTCTGTGGGCTACCATCGTGCAGGGCAAACAGTTTGTGTCCATATGACATGACATATGGTTGTGAGTCAACTGGGATAGCTGCTGTGCTTTTCTGCCTAGGTTTAAGTGGCCTTGTGCAGCAAAACCAGCCTGTGGCCAACAGCAGTTCCTAAATTGTTCCAGATAAATTGGGCTGAGCGCATCTGGGAGGTTCAGCTCCTGCATTTCACCAGTGATAAGGGGTGGACCGCGGAGGGGAATGGGGGAAGGAGGAAACTTCTTGTCTGCCTCTTTGTTTTGGGGTTTTTTCCCTCAAAAGTCATTTGGGGGCAGGAGACTCATTCCATCCCTTCATTTAAAATTGTGTTTATTTAAGGTTGTCCAGAAGGAGAAGCAGCGTCAGGCTGGTATCTTCCAAGGCAAGTTCCCAGAAGCACCTCAGCAGAGAGCAAGCCCAGTACCCAAGCCATCAGGGGCAAGAGGTGTCTGTGCCTGGCTCTGTGGCAGGCACTGTTAAAACCGAGCTTCCAGTGCTGGCTGGGACACAGCTGGCAGAAGGTCCTGTGGCAAAGACGGACAGTTGGGATGCTGGTAGTGGCGATGCAGCCTGCAAGGCTGGTACAGGGGAGCTGTTACCCAAGGGGGATGTGGACGCTGAGCTACAGGATGTCTCTTCTGTCACTGTGCTGCCTGGTGGCCAGACAGCTGGGGACAGGGAGGAGACCCCCAAGACAAAAGTGAGCAGCTCCACTCCCGAGGCTGCTAGAAATGGAGATCCTGACATGCTCCAAGGTTGGTCTTCTCAAGGCATTGGAAAGGTGCTCTTCCAGGACTCTGACAGCAAAACAAACGCAGCGCAACCCAAAACTCGCTGTTCCTCTGGGCGCCGAATCATTGTTGGTGGCCCCCACAAGAGCTGCAGGGCTTCCCTGGCAAAAAAATATACGCTGGCCAGTAAAAGAGGGAGCATGATCCGAAGGTCTCTCAGCAGGGCTGTTTCAAAGAAGGCAGCGGCACAAGACTCATCCTCAGCTTCCAGCAGTGTGAGCTGTAAGTTTCTCTCAGTTGTTGGGTGCTTTCACTTGGCTAAACCAGCTTCTTTGCTTTGGTGTGGGGGTAAGCAGCTCTGGAGCTTCTCGTACCTATTGACTCTGGTTCTGGCTCCTCAAAATCTCCTTGAGGTGCAATCTTCAGGTCCTCATCTGCTGTCAGACTGAGCCTTGGGCCGTGTTTTGCTATAGCAGGTGGAGGAAACATCTGCTGAGGTGTAGGCACAGGGATCAGAGGTTGGCTGGTGTCGGGAAGAGGGAAAGGGAAACTGCGGTCTGGTTCTAGCCATGCATGCCATGTGGCTGGTCAGAAGAGGCTGCTGCATTCCCTGGGGAGGGCCTTTAATTTCTTTGTCTTCTGCCAACTCTCTCAAAGATCTATAGGAACTGGATTTAGCTAAAATCTTCAGGGGAACTTAAGTGCTCTTTGGGTGAGTGGATGAACTGAAAACCAAATATAGCACAGTCATTGAGGGAGCAAGGTTCAGAAATCCAGGCTGTTTCTGGCAGCACCGAACTCCCTCTTCCTACTGCTCCTGGGAAGGCTTTGCTATTTGGGCTTCCTTGTGTTGTTGCTTCTGAAGTCAGGTTGGCTTCTAATAGTGCACCGAGGCCTTTGGTATTGAGTTCTGTCAGCTTTGAGTCACGCAGTCTCCAGGTATTTGTTAGAGCACTTCAGCCAAGTGCTGTTATGGGGGTATGTGGTGAAATCAGCCTAAATCCCCATGATCTCCGCATAGAACTGTGGAGGTACCAAAGTCGATTGACTGGGAAATGCTGTTGCTGACACAGGCAAGAGTGTGTTTGCACACCTGGAGCAGTCTGCAGGCAGAGGAGCTGCTGCTTCAGACCTCTGCCTTCCCAGCCCACACCAGTTTGTCAGTGATGCTTGAGGAAGGTGGAAAGCAGAGATGAGCAGTTGGCATGTTCCTGGGGAGGAAAGCCTGCATGGAGACCTCGGCTCTCAAGAAGCTTTGCAATGAAATCCCTGAGCTAGCTTGTGTCTTTCTTCTCCAGGTCAGAGCTCCTCAGAGGCTTCTGTGGAAGATGTGACCAGCAGCATGAGGTGAGGCTGCCACATAAAAAGCAGGCAGGCAGAAACCACACAGCCCCATAAGGAAGCGACATGGGTTGCTGATACATCACAGATGTTTGTAACAGCCTGTATGGGTGGTGGTGTCACCTGGGGCTGGGTGACATTTCAGTGTGGGCTCTTCAGGCACAGCCTTTCCTCTTCAAAAGTGCACTCAGAGCATGGAGAAATTAGTGCTGTATCAAGGTGGGTCCTGCTGCGAGGTCTGAGAGGATATAATCCCAGAATTATATCCTGGGATTCATTGCTGTAACTGGCCAGTGATGCTGGGGATCAGTCAGCTGTGCTCAGACCCAGAGGCAAGACTTGGGGTGAGAGCTTCCTGGAAGTTCTGCAGAATGGGACAATGATCATCTGCATGATGTCGGTTCCACAGCAGAGCAACCACAGCTCTACCTCTGTGGCCTGGCTGGGTGTCCTTGGATTTCCCTGTGCTTTTGCTGGGGTCTTGTATGCTGGCTCCAGCATACGTTTGTCGCTGGTAGAGTTGAAGTAATTAAAGTAGTTCTTCTTTTACAGACCTGGGCTGCAACAGGATCCCCCAAGTTCCAAGGTGAGATCTGAAGAACAGCCTACAGACTCTGGACATCATCTTACCTGAGTCGATAGCTCTGGCTGTGTTGCCCATGGAAGTGGGAAATGTGGCCAAGGGATCGTTCTGTCCCATCCCTTCAAGCTCAGCAAAGGCAGAGTTGGGCAGTGCTGCCCTTCTAATGCTTGGGCAGCTAGTAAAGCTGTTTTTCCCTCTGGCTACTGGGAGGTAGAAGCATTGTGCCCTGCTAAGACCTCCTCAGGATGGAGCTTTTGGAGATGCTTGGCCAGGTTCCCAGGAGTCAGCCGGCTTTTGCCCATGGGCTGTGCACAGTAATAGTGTGTTTTCAGCCCAGCTCTGCTGCCTGCCTAGTTTGAGCTGCAAAAATCAGGAGGGTAGTTCAAACCAATGGGCTTTTCTTGGCTGGAACAGGCCATTGTAAGCCTGCAGTGCTAGGAGGACAAACCAACCCCTCCCCTCACTCCATGTTAGTGAAATGAGCTGGTCAGTGTGTGTACAGTGCAGCTCTGGCTGAGAGGGAGGGAGCAGGCTGGATGGCATTTGGAAGTGACAGGCTCTTTCAGGGCAGCAGGGCCATGGTAGCTGTGTTTTTCAGAGCAGCTGTGCTAAGAGAATGCCTGTTTCCTTTTCCTACAGACTCCCAAAGACATCCTCATCACAAGTGAAAGCACACAAGCTGCAAGCCCTCCTGCACAGCACTTGCTGCTGCCTGAACAGCAGCCTGGAAAGAGGGAAGGTAACTTGGAGTTGATCTCCCTCTTCTTGCATGAAGCCCCAAAGACACACGGACCAGGGAGTTAGCATGAGGGTTTGTGGGGCTTGTGTTGAAACAAAACTGCCTCTGACCAGGTGGTAACACTTCAGGGAGACTTTTGGCCTTCTGAAGAGGTGAGGGAGACAAATCCCCATCTTCTAAAGGCATCCAAGCCTCGAGACTAATGCTGGCCTGCCCAGACTTGGTCTGCACAGTGAGTAAGCAGGCACACTGAAAAGAAATGGCTCCTCACCTAGGAATCTTCCTGCAGTGTGGTGTCTTGTTAAAGCACCTCAACATCCCTTTCCTCTGGGTTCAGTTATCTGAGGATTTACCGATCCTGTTTGCTGACTCTGCCTGAAATCAAAGAGGTGGAGAGAGGCTTTCTGTTTGGGTCTGATAAGCATCTGGAGGGGTGGGAAGAGTACCTGGAGGTCTTTTGGTGAGGCAGGTTGTGCCCATTGAGAAGGGTCTGTACAGGATGAGTACTACAGTATGCTTCACAGTGCAGTGATACTCCACTGATACTCCAGGTGGCCATCCAGGCCTCTGGTTTCTCAGCTTGTTTACATGCTGTGGGGCTCTGAGCCAGAGACAGAAACAGAGCCTTGCATGGGGTCCTAACTACAGCTTTCTTCCCAGGAAGCTCTGTAAATCCGAGCAGCGAGCCCCAAAGCAAGAGCCAGAAACAACCCTGCTGTGCCAAGGCCCAGGGAAATCCCTCGTGCATCTGGTATGAGACATTTGCAAGGAGGAGGAATGAGACAATGCTCTGGAAGGACTTGGGTCTGGCTGTCTTAGCAATTTGGTTTAAATGCCTTTCCTTCCCTCTTCAGTGGAGATCTGAGATTTCCTTCAGCCAGATCTGAGCCTTGTTTGGGTCTGGGAACTGGGTCTGGCTTGGGGAGTGGACTCATGAGCTCATGCACAAACAAAAGGTGACTAAGATTAGTGCAGTTAACTTGCAGCTTAGATGTGACTCTGGCTGATAAAGGGATGGTCCCAGAGTAGTTTCAGAAGGCAACACGAGTAGGTGGCTGATCTACTTCTTTTTATCTTGTGCTAGTGTCTGGAATACCTGGCTTGTTTCCTCACCGCTTATCTCGCTGCTCTGTCACGTGAGGTGTCGGCTGCTTTTAGCTTTGCTCCCAGCCTCCTGGTTCTGCCAGCATGAATTTATTGCGGGTAGCGGCTGGGAAAGGGAGCAACAGCTACCTCTGTTCTCACAAGGATGCTTAGCACCACATGATGGGTCAGGATCTGCAGCCTCCCTGGTCCTGCTGCTGGATCAGGCCCTGATGGTGCAATGACATTATCCCCCTGTGTTCCCCTGTAATTAGGGGGTGTAAGTGAAGTCACTCTGACACAGGTAAATCTGAGCACCCACAGTCTCTACAAAGCATGTAAAATCCCACTGGTGAGGTGAGCCAAACAGGCTGGTTGCAGACACAGGGTTTGTTGCTGTCCTGTCCAGGCTTCTTGCTCCAGGTACTGCTTGGGTGTTCCTCTGCAAGCTGGCATGGGCTGCCCTACCCTCATTCACAGCTGGATGGTGCCCCAGGGCTGGCTGGGCTCAGCGGTGGCCATGTCCTCTGCTGGCAGTGAGCAGAGGGAAGTGATCAGCACAAGGAAATGCTGTGGGCATGGCTCGGGAGCATAATGGTCAGTTAATGTCCCTCTTGCTAATGCCATCAGGACAAGAAGCTGCAAACAAGCTATGGGTGTTCTGTGGAATGGGCAGCAGCCAGGGAAAGGACACATCCTGCCTTCAGATGATAAGCTCAAGAACTCAGCAAACCGCATGCTGCCACCCTCCTCTCCAGCTAGCAAGGTGAGGGGGTGCCATGGCCCTTCTTTGTCTCCCTTTCCCTGGCAAGTGCTGACTTACCTCCATTTTCTCCTCTTAGGCTGTTAAACCATGGAAAAACTTCCTACAGGCTGTGCAGCGAAACCAGCTGCTCACAAGCCCAGGGCCCGCAGGACGCGGGGGTGTTGTGAAGAACTTCATCAAACGCAATACTCCCACCCGACCTGATCTGAAGGTGCGTTAGTCTGTCTTGCCTTCCCTCACAGGGCTGGAGGAGGGGAACAAATTTGGGGCAGTGACAGGAGGGACTGTTTTCTTAGAAAAGCATAAGCCCTCATAGCAAACTGGCCTCACAATCTTGCTTCGGCCTCCATAGGGGAGGGAAACTGGAGGTGCTGCCTGGCTTAGTCTGTCTGTGCACACTGGTACTGGCTGGGGGTTTTTACCACTGCCCCTCTTCCTCGGATGCAGAGGAAACTCAGCTGCTCTGTCTCTGGTCAGCAGAGGACAGTGGGAAGCTTTTCTTGGCAGCAGGACTCTGTCCTTGTGTCAGTAACAGCCACGGGGCTGCAAGGCACAGGTGGCATGGGATCAGGCAGCGGGTTCCCTGCTGTATGCTGGTGAGGAGCCCAGATTGGGTTAAATGTTACTTCCAAACCCTTAATCATTTCTTTGTCTCTCCTCTACAGGGAGACTTTGTTGTAAGTAGCAACACCCTTACTTGGAGGGGCTGGAACATTACAACTTGCAGCTCTTCCCCTCACACTGCATTCAAGCATCTCTTTCCCAACACATGAAGTGGCTACGCCAGCGGTGAGGTGGTGGGATCTCTTTGCTGGTATGTTCTGATGGGGCTGGGAACTACTAGGAAACCTTCTGGCCTACAAGCACTGTGCCCCTTCTCCCCCATTCTCCCAGCTGCTGATGTGGGTAATGCTGTCCCCAGCATGAAGTATTTCCTACAGGTGGTTGCCTGCTACAGGAGTGTGCAGTTCCTTGCCCAAACTTAGTCCTGCAGCTGAAGCACAGAGGTGTCTCCCCTCCACCATGACTACTCTGCTCTTGTTGCTTGGATAAGCATTGCTGCCAAACCTGTGCTGTCTCTTCCCTCCAATTCACTTCCCATCGTGACAGTTGGTGTAGTCTGAACTCCTCTCCCTTCAGGAGAAGGAGCGGCAGAGGTTGGAAAGCCTCAGGAAGAAGCAGGAGGCTGAGGAGCAGAGGAGGAAGAAAGTGGAGGAGGAAAAGATGCGGCGGCAGGCAGAAATGAAACAGTGAGTTGTGTCACTCACCTCTTGCTCCTTCTTTGTCAGGCGGATGGCACTGCTGTGCCCTGCCTTGTGCCTTCTGCAGGGACGGAGCCCTTAGCGAGTGGTGCTGCCTGCATGCTGTACTTACAGCTCATGGGGTAGCAACTGCGTCAGTGCAAAGCTCCTGCTGAAGTCTGAGCTTAGTCAAGAAGTGAGCTGAGGCTAAGCTCAGCCAAAGCTTTCCCCTGTGGCAAGTCCCTGCTCCCTGTCATCCTCTCTGCTTGAGCAGACAAGGCTAACAATTCCTTCTTGCCTGTGTGCTGCCCAGGAAGAGGGAAGAGCGCATGAGGAAAGCACTGCAGACTCAGGAGCGGTTGGAGCAAATGGAAGAAGAGAAGAAAAAGCGGGTGGAGCAGAAGACTTTACAGAATGATGAGAAGGTAAGAAGTGTGACTGAGCTTTGCACCACTTGGCACTGTGGTGCTGTCTTGGTGAGCTGTGAGACCACACAGGTGCAAACAGGCCACCAGCATGATGCGTGCAAGCACAGGACTGCAGCTGACGGTGAGTAATCCAGTGGTGGGTAAGTCTGTGTCAGACACTGACATTCTCTAACAAGAGGAGGCTTTTGTTCTCCACACCTCTGCGGTGGTTCTGAACCCTCCTGTTCTGACTTGCTGTGCTTATGGCGCTCAACTGTCCTGTGAGTGGGCCCTACAGAGGAGACAGCTGCACTCAGCTTTCTGTCCCCTCAGAGTGAGCTGCTCACACAGAACATCCCAGGCAGTGAAGCCGCAGTGCTCGCAAGGGGTTGTAGAGGAGTGCTGGGGAAGAGCAGTTACTGAGCGCCCAAGGGATGTGTGTGGCTAGTGGACTGGGCCATGTGTCTATCTGTGCTGTGATGGCTCTTTAAAGCCTTGCCCAGCCCTCTCTTGAAGACAGGTGGGAGATGAAGAGTGTGCTCAGGTGGCCATCGATGTCTCTGTGCTGTTCTTGTATGGCCATGCGGGTTCTGTGGATGCTCTGCCTGCTTCCTCCCAGCTGCTGCCTGTTGCAGGGGGATGGTGGCTTCTTTTGGGGGTGGACTAAGGCAACCTTTGGAAAGGATCAACCTTTGAAAGGAGCACAATTCCTTTGTGTTCTGCTTTTTCCAAAACCTGAGTTTTGGCCAAAAGCGTACACCCAGCCCTGGCTAGTCCACTGCTGTGGACACACCAGAGCTGCTGCTGGACAGGCAGCAGGGGCTGAAAGAACTGTGCCTGTGGGGCTCAGTTGGCTTTCACATCCCTGTGTGAGCTGCAGCACTGCCAGCAGAGCGGGACCTGGGCACTGAAGCCCCTTGTTCCACAGAGAAGCACTCACAGGATGGAGACGTGTATTCTGGGGTTATGTTGTGGTGTCTCTGCTCCCTTCTCCCATTGCTCCAAGTGATAGATGTCTCTTCACGTGGCCTGTGGTGAGCAGCAGGCTGGTGCTAAATCCAGTGCATGCCATGCCGCTTGCTGGTTGTTGGGTCCTCGGTCTAGTTAGGACATGGGGTGTCAGAAGCCATCCCCATCCTCCCTCCGGACAAGGTGCCCTTGGGGTGGCAGGGTGATGTGTGTGTCTTTCTCAGGTGCACCTCTTGCAAGCGCGGGACGAGAAAACGGCAGAGGAGCGGAGCAGGGGAAAGCTGTCCAAGAAGCATGGGGAAGCTGATGCACAGAAGCAGAAAGCACTGAGGGTGGTAAGAGCGGCTCTGCATGCAGGAAAGGAAAGGGGTAACTGGGAGACCAGGCACTGGTCTGTCCAGGGGAATGGGAGATCCTGAATTTATGATTTGTGCCACAAGGCTTCTGTCTAGAGAGTTGCTGTTGGGTTTGAATGCTGTGGTACTGTGGGGACAGGAGGGAGAGACCACACAGGCAGACTGCAGAAGGCAGGAATGAGAAACAGCTAGCATGGGTTGTCTCAAAGCATTTGCTTCCTCTCCTCCTGCCTTAGCCTGCTGGAGGTTTACAAGGGTTTTCTTTGTTCCTCTTCAGGAGGAAAATGAGTTTGAGCAGCAAGAACCTCTGCAGAGAAGGAGACAGTTGGAAGCGAATGAAAAAGGAAAGAAAGTCTTGGAACTGAAAAATCTTGTGGAGCAGCAGCAGTTGGAACAAGCGAAGGAGAGGTACTCGCCTCTCTCCTGGGAGAAGGGGACTTGGGAGCAGGTGTGGTGTAGCTGTAAAAAGGGGTTTGCTGAAACTAGGAGATGTGAGAGCAACAGGCTGTCCCAAAGGCTTGGGTGCCGAAGCAAGAGGCTGTAAGAATGCTCAGAGCAGGACAGACACACTTTCCTCTAAACTATGTTGTGGTTTGTTGTGTTTTTTTTTCCCCAGGGATCACAAACAGCGAGGGAAGGAGAAGGGCCCCCAACCACAGCTGGAATCAGCCATGTTTACTGGGAAAAACGTAAAGGTTGGGAGCCAGAGTTGTCCAGGAGCAACATCTCTGCTGTAAACTAGGGAGGCAGAGGATGCTGTGGACTTATTCTGAGATCAGACCTGTCTTCTGAGTGCTGGCCCTAGGGCTCTGGCACTTGCTCTTACGTTGTTCGGGGGAACAAATGCAGTGATGCAGATGACAAGCCAACCATGTTGCTGTGAGGAGCCAGGCTTTGTGCAAGGATAAGCTGAACCTGAATAAGCCAACCCAAGATAACCAATACTGGGTTGGTTGCACCCTTGCTAACAGTGAGCCTTCTCAGCTACATCGTGAGGCTGATGACGTGCAGTAGCACTTGAAGGACACCTCCAAATAGCATTCAGTGATATTTATGTGAACAGGGCAATCAGTGAGAGATTGTTTTCCCCTACTGCATTCACCCAGTGCTTTTGGAGGTAGTGATCCCCATAAACTTTAGGTATCATATGGCTTCATGTACCTTCCATTGCCCTTACACAGACACTGTCGTGGCTTAAGTCAAGACTTTGTCACAAAATATCACCATTTTCTTTTCTTTCTACCCTCTTTGTATTAATATTCCTCTTTTACCTACTTTGTTAATAAGAAATCACACCCTACAACCCCCTGCCCCCCAAATGCTATTCCTCTTAAGGGTAAATTCCTCCTCCTGCATTTGCTCTGACTACTCTTACTGTGCCCATGACATTCAAACACCTATTTGTGCTATGTAATTTTAATGAAGGTCTAATTTCTTCCTATGGTGCCAGCACCTGGGCTGGAGGGAGCCAGGGCTGGAGGGAGCCATGGCAATGATCCTGCAGATGAGAAAGAAGATGAATATAATTCAGGGTGCCTGCAGCTCTTGGCTTCCTGTTAGCTCTTCCCTGCTGAGTGGTAGAGGAGGAGTAAACTTCTGGATTAAAACAGGGTTTAATGAGCGGAAGTTTCTTTTTATTAGGAAGAAAAGAGATGGAAACTGCTGCACCAGCAGCCTGGGCAGGAGAAGAGAGCCAAGCAGCCAGAATCCATCACAGCAGCTTCTAATGCCGGGCTTAAAGCAGTAAAGGTGAGTGCAGGCCCTAGAGACCTTGTTCTTGGTCTGAGCAGAGACGTGAGCCTCTTAATTCTGGTGCCTTGGTAGGAAGAAGATGGTCTGCGGGAACCCCAGTGCCAGTGGGGAGAAGAGGAGAAAATTGGGCAACCCAAAGTGTTGACTGTGGCTTCTGGTATGTGGCTGAGCAAAACCATGAAGGTGAGTCCTGCTTCCAGCACAGCCCTTAAAGGAAATGAGTCTGTGGTGTCTTATTGGCTCCTGTGGTTTGGAGCCAGCCTGCAGGTCTATTCTCTGTCAGAGCTGGAGCAGGAAACAAAATCCTCAAGCACAGGCTGCTGGGACTGTGCAGTTGGTGGGGGTGTCTATCCTGAAAGCATGGTGGGAGCCTGAAGGAGAAACAAGTGTTTTCTCGTGGGAAAAGTGTGTAAAGTGGCAACAGGGTGGATGGCAGTGGGCTAGGAGGGTGAGCTCAGTGCTCTGCAGAACCCACTCTGACTGTGGGCTGCCCTGAGGCCCATCAGAGCCAGAGCCCATAACTGAGGGGTGGAGAAAAGGCTGCTCAGGTGCAGATCCCTGCCTGTGCTGGGGATCCCTCCTGCCCTTCTCCCCACTCTACTTCTTCATGTGGTGACTGGCATCAGTGTTCTGGAGAATGAAAGCCATGAAATGTGAAAGGGTCGGGGCTGCGTCAGCGGGAGCAGAGCACTTAGGTGTGCGCTGTGTGTCCTGGGGCTTTCCTGCTGCTTGCAGGAGGGGAGAAAGGACTCTAAGTAGTTACCATGTTGAGTGTGGAGTCAGTGTTTGTGCAGAGGCATGTGTGTTAGCACGGCCTCTTCATCCTGCTGGTGCCAGAGCTTGGAGGTGCTGCCAGGGGTTGAGCTGTGTGGCTCAGACCCAGATGGGCAAGCTGGAAGCTCAGCTTCCTGCTCCCCTCCTGCTGTCTCTGCTTCCAGAAATCCATCTCCATGTCCTGCTTGGAGCCCCCCAAGGGCATGATGGAATCTGCATCCCTCAAGGCAAACGAAAACAATTACGGGCTGGATCTGAACAGCGATGACTCCACAGATGATGAGAATGAACCTCGGAAGCCCATCCCTGTCTGGGCCAATGGTAGGTGCTGGGTTTGCTTCTGTTTCCTCTCTTCCTTCCTGGGAAGCTGGAGCTTCATAGACTTGCTTGGTGCAGTGTGAGACTTCATCAGCGCTGGAGCTGCTCTTGCGTGTGCTGAAGTTAAACCAGAGACCTTGGGGGTATGGGAAGAACTAGGGGTGCTGATGGGCAACCAGACAGCCCCCTCCCTCTAGTCCTGTGGGACACCAAAGTGTTGAGGGTGCCTGGGATGCTGAGTGACTTTGAACAGGTGCTGCCAGCACTGGGAGTGGGGCTGGGAGCAGGGCTCAAAGCTTGACAACAGCACCTCACTTGGCAAGTTCCAGCTTCTGGGAGTGGAAGGGGAGTAACTGTCCCACAGGTAACAGGGCACCTAAATCTGAGCACTGAAAACTCCTCTGTAATGAGTCTACACCTCTGCTTGTTCCTGTAGGGTCGCCACTCAATCAGGCCATTTTACACCAATACCATCACCCGGTAAACACTGACCAGCTCTTTGGGCTGATTCTGAGCCCAAAGCTGGAGGATATTTTTGGCAAGAGCAAGCCTCGCTACTTCAAGCGCACAAGCTCAGCGGTTTGGCATTCCCCACCTGGGACCAAATCTACCTGCAGCTCCTCCTACAACTTCAGAAATTGAGGCTGCAAGGAACTGACTCAGGCCAGTCTGGTGTGTCAGTTTGTTTTCATAGCATGCAGCAGAGTTATAATTTTAAGCTTTTTCTTTAATAAAAAATTAAAATATTAAATAAAATTTGTTGCTCTTTGACTGTCCTTTCCTAACTGGTGGGATGATGCGTCTCTGTAGCTGATGTGCAACCACCAGCTGTGGTTTCTGCAAGTGGAAATGCAGATACTGGAAGAGGGGATGTTGCACCATTGCCTATTCCCCCCTCACTGCTTGCAGAATCTCTCTTACACTGGGAAGCTGTGCAATTTCTGTAGGGAAGAACAAGTTTCTTAACTGCCCCAGGGGCATAAGGTTTTTAGTAATGCATTTACTAGTGCTGCTCTCTGAAAGGGGTGTGTCACCCTGTGAATTCTTGTGCCACTTTGGCACACTGAAGCCAGAATCTTTCTCTTGCGGGTA
The DNA here is from genome assembly GCA_022605575.1 of Laterallus jamaicensis coturniculus. Taxonomy (NCBI): domain Eukaryota; kingdom Metazoa; phylum Chordata; class Aves; order Gruiformes; family Rallidae; genus Laterallus; species Laterallus jamaicensis. The sequence goes on along the minus strand of JAKCOX010000060.1, from coordinate 2,163,145 downwards.
GAGAAAAATCTCCTTGGACAGTTTAAGCAGCATCTCAAGGTCTTGTCACTGTTTGTTTCTTTTCCAATGGAAAATGGAAGCCTGGGCTCAGTCTTTGGTGCTCTTTTCCTGGAAGCCTTTAGCCTCTGCATGGGCAGGAGGTGGATTTATGTGGATTCTGTGGTTTGGGAAGGGGCAGTGTGGTTTGAGTTGGGCTGAGTGCAGCCTCATGCTTTGGGGCTCTGCATGGTGGCACCATGCAGCTCCTGGCAGCCCCAGCAGCTTGGAGTGGCTGCAGAGGGATCTGAGACTCTGCAGGGCTGTCTGGGCCAGCTGCCTCTGTCACCCTGCTGCAGCATGCTGGGGGTCCTTGGGCAGGTTCTCCCCCGCTGCCAGGAGCTGTGAAGATTGTCAGATGAAAAGGGAAGGTCTTGTTGTAGCCACATCCCACATTTGCCATAATAACCTTTCCTTCCTCTTTCTTCAGCTCCATGACCACAGCTGAGTGCTTCTCCCCCCTTGGAGATGGGAGGGTGATGGGTGCCCAAGGTGAGTGCATTGTGTGGGAGTCCAAGGGTGCCTGTCCTTCTGGGAGCCAGGATGGCCCTGCAGCATTAGACCCACTCGGAGCTGCCTAGGGCTACTTGCCTCTGTGCTGAGAGGTTTCAAGCTGGTCAGAGTCATTTTGGGGAGCTTTATCATGGGCTTGGTGTTGTTCAAGTAGCTTGGGAGAGTTTGCAACTGTCTTGCTAGAAGCATCTTGTAGTCTCTTAGAGCTTCTGATGGAGGCGGTGGCAGCAGGTGAGCTTTGCAGGGGCATGGAGCAGCTCAGCAGGTGTGAGCAGAGCTCCTCCCAGCTCCAGCAGCTTAGAGCTGCTCTCTAGGAGCTCCATCCTGCTGCTATATTGTCTCTGGGCTCCCTCATGGTCCCACTGGATGTCTGTGGGGCTCTTGGTGGCTCTTGCTCTTCAGGCTGGGTCCTTCCAGGCTCTCTGGGGTTATCTCAGTGTCTCTCAAGCTCTCTGGGGTCCTGCCAGGATTTCAGTGTCCCTCGGCTCTTGCAGCCTCTCTCCTCTTGGCATGTTTCCACCCCTCCTGTTCCCTGCTGCTCCCATCTCAGCTGTACTCCATCCTTCCAGCTGCTGCACAGCTGAGTTCTGTCGATGTCACAACTCCCTCACTTTGTTTTGGATGTGCTGGGTTTTTGGCCTCTGTCTCTCCCAGGTTCGCCTTGCTTTCTCAGGAGCCCTTGTTCAGCCCTCTGGAACTCTTGGATCCACCTCAGCTTCCCAGGTCCTCCAGGCCTCTCTTAGCACCACTTCCCATCTTTCCAGAGGGGTTTTCCCTGTTCCTCCAAGCTCTCCCAGGTTCACCTCTCTCACTAGTGGCTTTCTTGAGTGCTTTCAGGGGGCTGTGGCAACTCTGGGCTTGTTTAACCTCTGCGACTGCCCAGGGATGCTCTTGTGCTGCCCACTTCCCAGGGCTGCCTCAGGCCCTGAGCACGGATACTGGCTGCTCCTGCCAGCTGGCTCCTGTCCCTCTCCACAATCCTCAAATTACCTCATTAGGCCTCACCAGGGAGGAGAGGATTTCCTGACTGGGGCAGAGGATGGAGCCATGGGCTCAGGGTCTCAGCAGGAGCTGGCCAGAGGTGCCCAGCTGCTGGGGGGGTCGAGGTCTGCTGGCAGGGAGCCATCAGTCAGCATTGTGCTCAGAGCTGAGCAGGGTTTGGTTCAGCCCAGTGCCTGGGGCAAACAGCACCCATCATGCAGCAAGCTTGTCAATCTAGAAGCTCCCAGGAGGGGCCCTGCTGGAACCACTGCCATTGTCAGAGCTTCTCCAGCCCGGGCAGGTAGTCAGCAAAAGCCGTGAGGCAGTTTTGGAGGAAGTGAAACTGGCTGGATTGAGGTGCTGGAGGAGCCCCACTGGGCTGCGAAGGGTCCTGGGTGCGCTCGTCCCCCTGACTTCAGGCTGGGCACTGGCATCCCTGCCTTTCTGGATTGAAGTTCCAGACCGGGCCTGAGAACCAGAACTGGGTCATGGGAGAGGAAAAGCAGCGTTGTTCTTACCCGTGGCGAGAGTTGTGTCAGTCCTCAGAGCGACTTGTGCTTCATTTATCCAACTCCCTTGCTTGGCTCCTAGTGATGGGAGAGAAGCCAACTGTGGGCCTGGGTCGCATCTCTGGGGGTACACGGAGCCTGGGGGGTCCTGGGCAGCATCTCTGGGAGGTGTGCAGACCCTGAGGGGTCCTGGGCAGCATCCCTGGTGGAGTGGTGGGGGAGGGGGGGGGGGGTGGACCCTGCATGGGTCCTGGGCATGGCTCCTGGCGCAGGAGCCCAGGGAAGTGTCACGGTATGCCAAGATTTCTGGGAGGGTATCTTTATTTAACATGGATATAACACAAGGGCTCTTCACAGTAGTACATGGCCAAGAAGGAGAGGGAGAAGACCTTGGAGCCCATGGGACCAGACAGAAGTACAGAAACCCTCGTCACATCGACATACAAATCACAGTGAATGAACCACAGGGTTGTGAAGAAAAACCTCTGCAGCCAAGGTGCATTTGGGGCGCTGCCAGCACCTGGGACCAAGTGCTAAAGGCTCAGCCTGATCCATCGCCTCCACTCTGGCCCTTCCCACCCTCCCAGGACCCTGGGAATGCTCTGATCTAGACCAGTAACACAGGAAGGTGTTAGCTCCAGCCAGTAACTCTCAGGGGATCATCCAGAACCTGGTGTGGTGGTTTAGCCCCAGCCAAGGGCTGAGCCCCACACAGTTGCTTGTTCTTTTACAAAAGAGAAGAGGGGGGGGCAGTTGGGGGAGGAGGAAAGGGAAATGTAAAGAGGGGAAAAAAACCAAACCAAAACTCCGCGGGTTGGGATAAGGATAGTTTACTAAACTAGCAGAAAAACTACCACTTCAGAGCACAAAATCCAAGAAACTGGTGATACACAATGCAGTCTCTCACTGAACCACACAACTTAGGCCATACAGCCCAGAGCTGTCCTGGAACCCGACTGTCCCCAAAACCCACACATCTTGGAGGGGTTTTTTTCTTCTCCCAGCCCCCCCTTTCTACTGAGCATGATGTAATTGGCATGGAATATCCCCTTTGGCCAGTTTTGGGTCACCTGTCCTGGCTGTGTCCCCTCCTTTCTTGTTAGTAGGGAAATATGAAAAACTGAAAAAGTCCTTGATTGCTAAGCAACAATTAGAAACATCAGGGTGCTATCAGCACTGCTCTCATTCCTGACACCCAAACACAGCATTCCATCCACTGCTAAAAAGTAAATTAACTCCATCTTGGCTGAAACCAGGACACCTGGCCACACCAGTCAGAAGGTACTTTGGTCACTATGGTCTCCCAGACCCCTCATCTCTGGACTGTGAGATCCATGAGGAGCCACCAGGGGAGTGCTGCTGGTCAGATGTATCCCATGTACAGGGCGGGTTTTACATCTTTCAGAGCATCCAGCTTCTTTACTGTCTCTTCATTTAACCCAGACTTCTTCAGCCTTTGGAGAGAAGGAAAGACGTTAAACCCACCCAAGCTACTGACTGTCAAACATGACATTGGACAGCCAAAAAAAAATGGCCAGAAAGTAGCTGGCACTGGGGGGGAAGGGGGTGTTTCTGGAGATTGGCCCATGCCCTGGCCAGCTGGTTCTGCTCCAGCAAGCCAAGAATGTGGGGCAGACTGAGGCCAGGGCTGATCCATGGACCTTTCCTGGCTGGAGAGCCGCAGCTGCCCCAAGGCACAGCAGCATGTCCCCAGATGTCACCAACTGCAACAGGTCTAATTCCACTAACTCCAGACGTGAGCAGCTAGTAGAGCTGCAGAGGACAGCAGGGCAGCTGCCTGCTGGCTGGTAGGAGGCAGTGTGAGCTCTGGGTGCCATTGCAGCACTCTGCAGCTCAAGCAGCCTGGCACCTTCAGAAGTGGGCACCTGGAGCGACTGCAGCTTCATGGAAAATGCTCTCCCACCCCCATTGCTGTCCCATTTGGCCAGGAAGGCTGGGAGCTGCGGTGTGGGATGACTCAGGCCATGCTCAATCTGCGCCAGTACCCGCAGGAACAGGAGCCCTGTAGCCAGGGTGATGCCTGGAGAACCCAAAAGTCCCTTATCACAACTTCTGCAAGAAGCAGGGAGGCTGCCTGAGTGTCTCACACAGCAGCTGCACATTGGCATCTTCCAAGTCATTGTCAGTAAGGTCCCAATGTCCCAGGCTCTGGCTGGCACCGAGCACGGTGCAGAGGTCCTCACAGCAGGAGCCGGTGAGTTGGCACGTCCACAGGCTGCATTTGGAGAAAGGAGATGGTCAGATGCTTCATGCATAGTCTGTCACAGCCAGAAACTTGCCCATGCTGCCTATGCACCTGTCCAGGACCTCCAGATGCCCAAAGCAACTTCAGGGCCACTCATTCCTGAGAGACTTGGTCCAGGCTTCTCCTGAGGACCCTGACTCTGGGTATAGTCTCCCTGGGATAGGGAATGTCCCTTCAGATGGGCACGGGCAGAGCTGGGCTTCCTCTCATCTGGAGTCCTCGCAACTGCCTCACAGCCACGAAGTACAACTGGGATGCTCCCTGGAGGGGAAGCCCCGAGTCCAACCAAAACATGCTGGGCACGGGGATGGCTGCAGCCACAACAGCAAGCGGGGACAGCTCCGAGTCCCGTTATCTTGCCTTGGGCAGACAATCAATTGCGTCTCCCTAACAAATCCAGAGTCTTCTATCTCTAAGCTGTTAGGCCCTGCCTACGGAAGCCCTCAGGAAGGCGCCCTGACTGCCCTGGAGAGGGATGATCATGGGGACACTCACCAGGGCAGCACAGGTGAGAGGCAGAGGGTCCCTGCAGAAAAGACCCCCACCCTGGATCCCCGCCCTCCCCCCAAACCCCAGCCCCTCACCTCAGCGTCTGCAGCCAGCAGACAGAATCCCACAGGCCCCGGCTCAGCAGCCACACATCTCTGTCTCAAAGCTCGTTGCCCCCCCAAATGCAGCTCTGTAAGGCTGGGGCTCGTAGGGAGCACCATGGCAAGACCCTTGCAGCTCGCCTCCGTCAGCCAGCACTGCCACAGCCAGCGTGGGGGGCAGGCGGGGAGAGCCGCATCGTCACGACCACTCCACCCCACCCATAGTTCCCACCCACGATGGACTCGGGTCTGCCCTGCAGATGATAGGGAGAAGAACATGTGAACCCCTCCCATTTTCCAGGCACCTGGCTCCTGTATTCCTTCCTGAATCCCATAGGTGTTTTCCTCGAGTCCTGTAGCTACAGGTGCAGGCAGCACCCACAGCCCCCAGAGCACTGGCAGCAGCAAGGGGTTTCAGGACCCACAAGCGGCCACCGGCCCCAGCAGCAGCACATCTCCTGTTTGGGGGCATGGCATCCCCTTCCCTTTGTCTCAGCATCACTGCTAGTGTTAAAACAGTGGCCGGAGCTATGGGCTGCAGCACCTCTCCAGCTCCATCACTGTCCAAGCAAAGGTGCTGCTCAGCACCCCAGTGCCTTCGGTGCCTGCCCCAGCAATGTGCCCCCCAGCATCTGCAGACGGCAGGCAGGATCCCACAGGCCCTGGCTCAGCAGCCACACGCCTCTGTCCCCCAGCTCATTGCTCCCCAGATGCAGCTCTGTCAGGCTGGGGGTGGCAGGAAGCATCCTGGTGAGATCCTCGCAGCTCCCATTGGTCAGCCAGCACCCCCACAGCCTGTGCAGGGATCGGAGAGGTGGCTAAGCCGGGCTCGACGCCCTGGCTGCCCCAGCTCCCTGAACAGTGCCCTCTGCTATTTTCAGCCCTGGATGTGGTCGGGCTGTTCAGGCAGTGCAGCTTGAGTCAAAGCAGCATCCTGCATGCTGGCCACAATCATACCCAACAGACTGAGGAGAAAGCCGAACCTGCCAGCACCCTCCTTTCCCATACCAGAGCTTCTCTAGGTGGCTGCTAGACCCTGCCAGTGCCCTACACAGCTCCCGCACACCACCGTTCTCCAGTGGATTGTCACCTAGGTCCAGCAGCAGCAGGCTGGGCATGGCACCCAGCACAGTGCCCAGGTCCTTGCAGCCAGTGGCTGTGATGCTGCAGCAGCCCAACCTGCTGGAGAGATAGCAGTGAGGCTGCCTGCCCATCGCGCTGCTGCGCTTCTTCCCATCACACTGGCTGGAGGAGACCTGGCTGGCATTGCCAGGTGGCTCCCACAGTAGCTCGGGGGAACGTTGCCTTGAAAAAGAGGGGGGAGTATCTCCATACCCCCTCCCCACCCCTCTCCCAAAGCCAGTGTGCTGGTATCTGGTGTTCACTGGTGTCTACTGCCGAGTTTCCTTGCTCAGCATCCTTGGGTGCAGCAATGCTGAGAGCAGCCCAAACACACTCCAGAGTGCAAAATGCACCCCAAATCCTCAAACCCCAAGGGGCAAAATGCTAACAGCCAGCCCAGCGATCCCACTGCGCTGGAGGGTGAGGACAAGGTGAAGAGACCCAGGGAGTAAAGCTCTTGGGTGAAACAATACCGCTTGACTGGGTGCAATTACCCCGCCTTGCTTTTGGAATTTCAGGGACTCTTTCAGATCCCATTATTCTGGCTGAATGCCTACCAAGGAAATGGAAACACCACCAAAACAACAGAGGGGAAATGGCATGCACTGCTAAGTGATGCTTCATCCCCTTCCCAGGAATGGCCCATGGGGTGAACCTGCTCCCTCAGTTCCGCATTCTGTATGTGCATGGCCAGCCCTGCCCTGCTCTGGCACGCAGGGACCCAAAACCACTGACAGCTCCAGGGTGAGATCCCAGGGAGAATGTGCCCGGGGTGCCAGGGACACCCACAGACACACAGACATCAGGGACCATAGCACAGACCTCTCCTGCTTCTCCACCTGGCCTTGGCACCTAAAGCACTGGAAAATCTCCTACTTTTCTAAGGCATCTTAGCAGAGGCTCATTCATTTAAAGATGTGGAACTAAATTAACTTGATGGAAAAGGCAATAATAAAGCTCAGGCTGCCATGGCAAGCAGGTCTGCAATGCCTCACACTGTCGTCAGTGACAGCAGCATCGGCCAAAGAGCCTTTTCCCTTCCTCTCCCTTACCGCAGCATCTGCAGTTGGCATTGGCCACGCCTCAACCCCTCACAGAGCAGCTTCACACTGCCGTCCTGCAGGTCTTCATTCCCAGCCAGGTCCAGTTCCATCAGGGTGGGGTTTATGCTGAGGACTGGGGCCAGAGCCCGGCAGCAGACAACGGTGAGCTGGCACTGGTCAGACCTGTGAGAGAGAAGTGGAGAGGAGCCGTGGGTCTCAGCACAGCTGCATGGACTTAACAGCCAAGCCCTTGCTGAGACAGCCACCGCTGGTGATGTTCACAAACAGGGCTGGTCCCTGTCATGCCACGTAGCAAGCACGTTGTCATCCTCCCCAGGCAGTGAGGGACGTGGCCAGGCTGGCACCTACCAAGCCAGTGCCCATGGTCCCCACAGCAGCAGGCTCTCAATGGCTCTGCGCAGAGCCCTGGGCACTCTTGTCCCCAGGCTTGGCTTGGGGTCGTGTTCCACCTGGCAGAGGGGAGCGGCCTACCTTAACCTCTTTAGTTTACAGCCTGACTTTTCCAAGGCTTCACGAAGCTGGTGGGTGGGTGACTGCTTCCCCTCCCCTTGCGGTTGTTCCTTGAAAACAAAGGAGAGAGGCATCCTGTTGCTATTGCAATTACTATTCCTATTTCTGTTCCCATTCCTGTCCCTATTCTTGGTGCTAATCTATTCCTATCCTAATCTATTCCTACTCTTATCCTATTCACATCTCTATCCCTATCATACTCCTTCCTATCCCCATCCCTGTCCCTGTCCCTGTCCCTATCCCTACCCCTGTCCTTGTCTACCTTGCTCCTTGGCCACCAGCTGCATCCCATCTGATCAAAGCGGTTAAGGTTGAGCCCTGGTAGGCACAGCCCCATAAAAGGATCCAGGGCAGTCTGCTTGTCCTGGAGCTCATACAAGCAGTGGCATACCTCCAGGTGACGGGTCACATTTGTCTCCTGCAACAGAAGAGCTAGGGCTGTTTTCTGCCTGTTTTGCAACCAAACCAGTAATTCCTGCATGATCCTGGATGTGATTCCATGCCTCATCTCCTCCTCCAGCTCTCTCCTTCGTTCCTTGTTTAAGAACCCGAAGAGGAACCGCACTGTTAGCATGAAATAGTTCCTGGAGTTGTCGTAGCTCTCCAGCAGCTCCTTCACATCCCTGGTGGGACTGTCAGGGGGGGTCCCACACCTCCCCTTCATCTTCCAGCAGGTAGAAGAGTGCGGCAAAAAACTCCTGGAAGCTGAGGTGGATGAAGCTGTAGGTGCTGACACAAGAAATGTCCCTCTGGAAGAGGTGCTCGTTGAAGAGGAATGGGAGGGCTTCTTGCTGGTGCAGGTTGTACTTCTGCACCTCCTTCTCCTCGAAGAGAACCTTCTGCTTCCAGATGCCGTGGGCTGCCAAGCAGCACAGACTCCTGAGCACCCAGGGCATGCCTTGCTTCAGCTGGCTGTTCAGAGACCAGAGCAGGGCGGAGAGGTAGAGCATGTAGATCCCCGTTGTCATCTTTGGGCTTTGGTGAGACCCCTTCTGCAGCTGAGCTGCTGCTTCACGATGGTGTAGACAATCCAGCACATGATGGGTACCAGGCACATGGTGAAGTGAGTCTCGTTAGCTCTGATGAACTGGAAGGCAGCAGCCACCTGTTCCACACTTTTGAAAAACCTGTAGAAGTACTCCTTCCTCTCTGTCTCTGAGAACCCCAGGATTTCTGCATAGCACTCACACTTCAGGCAGCTGCCCAGCTTCTGGAGGGTCGCCAGCCTCATGGTGATGAGCAGGGAGCTCTTGGGCAGCAGCCTCCTGTGGAAGAGGCTGCTCAGGATGATTTCTACTGGCCTCTTCTCCCAGGGCTGGGAGTACAGCTCATCCTGGGGACAGTCAAAGGAAAAACGGAGCTCATCAAAGCTGTCAATCACAAACAGGAGCTTCTCTGGCTGCCCCAGTATCTGGATGAGCGGCAGAGAGCTCCCAGGGCAGCACTGGGTAATGAGGTCAGCCATGCTGGCCTGGCTGGTGAGGAGGTTGCCCTCCCGGCAGTGGATGTAGAAGATATAGTCAAACTCCGCAAACAGCACATCAGTCACCCAGTCCAACATGACCTTCATGGCCATCATGGTCTTGCCCACACCTGCAGCTCCCAAGAGCATGACCGCCTTGGGGATCCAGCCATCGGGGCTGGGCTTGAAGAGGTCACTGACAGCGATGGAGGAGTTGGCTTGCTCCTTCATGACCCTCCATGTGTGTCTGTCCCATGGCCATGATCTTGTGCTCCCTCCCATTCCTCCTCATCAAGGTGCTTGTTGACAATCATCAACTTTGAATACCTGGCATTCAGGCTCATGCTATTGCCTACCCGGGTGTTCTGGTCCTTAATGTGACTGTATGCCTGGTGGATGGCTTTTTTGTAGCTCCTCTGGTAATCTGGAAGGGTGGGAGGCCACCTCACACCTCTGCAGACCATAGGGTGAGCAGTGGTGGACCCCCCACTCTTCCTCCCACCAGCATCTACCTGGTGGCGATGAACCCAGCAGAGGAGCAGAGCCCAGGGCTGGAAGAGAAAGGGGGTGTTAGCAGGCAGCATCGCTGAGCCCCTGATATGCCCATGTCCTCCTCCATCTCATCCTCCCTGGAAAAGCCTCCCCTCACCCTGCCATGAGGACCCCCACAACACCTCCCTATCTCTAGCATCCCCTCAGCCCCACACGCAGGCCGTAGCAGACACAATCGCCAGGACACGGTGCCCAGGACCCCACTGGATGAGACACTCACTAAGGAGCTGCTCAGCCTTCCCACCTTTCACTCTGCTTTCCTGAAGCAGGTCAGCAATGTCACAGAGATGGATGCACTCAAGAACAGCTATCAGCACATCCAGAGCATCCTCCGGACTGTAGAAATCCATCATGAGGTTCTCCGTATCCAGCAGGTCGGCCTTCTCCAGCCACATCCAGGGAATGCATCTCCAGTTCCCCAGGTCTCCATGTGCCAGCATATCCCAGAACCTTTTAAAATCCACCTCAGAGAGATCTTCCAGGGCGCGGAGCAGCAGCTCCCTGGCAGTGCTGTGGGTGGTCTGTCCTCTCAGGGCACTGTGCCGGCTGCCATGGGCCCACATAGTGAGAACCCCAACACCCGGCTAACACACAGCCCTGTGCCTGTGACAGGGGACAAGGTTTGAGGGAATCGACCCTCAGGGACCTTCCCTGGGCCCTTAGCCCAGCCTCTTCTTACTTGTGCTGTCTCTGTCCCGGTGGAGATGTAGCCCCTCAGCCCCCAGCCTCATCCTTCCCGCTGTGCTGCCTGGAGGCCATGGGGGCTGACTGCTGTACCCCTGCCTGCTTCCCCAGCAAACCATCCCTGCTGACAGGAGCGCAAGGAGAGAGGGCCAGGCGCTTACTACCCAAGACTTGTTACAGCCATGTCCCACCACGTGAACAGTGTCCTCACCGGGAGAAATTGGTCCCTCTAGGAGAGCTGTGGCCCACCAGGAGAGAAATGTCCCCACCAGCACAACCATATCCCCCTGGCACAGCCATGTGCCCCCAGGACAGCCATATCCCACTAGCACAGCCATATCCCCCTAGCATAGCCATATCCCCTGGCACAGCCATATCCCACCAGCACAGCCATATCCCTCTGGCACAGCCATATCCTCCCTGGCACAGCCATATCCTACAGGCCCAGCCATATCCCCCCGGGACAGCCATAGTTCACTGGGATAGCCTAACCTGACCAGCACATTCATACCTCACATAATCACTAAACAGTCAGGGTTGGCAGGGACCTTTGGAGACATCCAGTCCAACCCCTGCCAGAGCAGGATCACCTCCAGCAGGCCGAACACGACAGCACCCAGGATCACAGAGTTTGAATGTCTCCAGAGACGGAGACTCTTCAACCTCTCTGGGCAGCCTGTTCTCATCAGCACAGCCATATCCCACCAGGACAACCAGACCCTCACCAGTACTGCTATACCATACCAGCACAGTTGTACCTCATCAGCACAACTGTAGCCTCACCAGTACCACCGTATCTCCCAGGCAGACCAGGGTCCCTTCCTGCGGAGCAGCACCTCACAAGGATATCTGCGTCACCGCTGTGGTGCCACTGCGCCTGTCAACTGTGTGGGAAGGTGGGGACTTGATAACCAACTATGCAGGACTAACCAGGTGAGATGCAAAGGCACTTGTGGTTTCCTGCGCAAGCAGTTTCACTTCCCTCCCAGATCAATTCTCACAATGCACATTTCCGTGCTTCATTCCTTTTCACTTTTTCTTATCTGTTCTTCTTAGTGTCATCTCCTTCCTTCTCACACCACAGAGGAGGGTCATGCTGAAGGTATGGAGACCTCAGCACCCAGCTGCATTGGCTCAGCTGCCATCAAGTCCTGCTCAGCTTGGGATATGCCAGTGACCTAAAATGTCTGAGGCTGGGCTAGGCTGGGGGTACAGCAGGTGGCTTTAGCCACATTTCCTTGAAATTCACCCTGCCACAGAGCTAAACGTTGGCTCTGGTGTCCCATGTCTAAGGCAGCATCTGGTCAACAGGCCCACCATCAACTTGGCTCAAAGGTGGAGGTGGCTCTACCGTCCTTGGGACCTAACCAGGCAGCGGGGTCCAGTGATGGGAATGGCTCATGCCACAGGCATGTTGGTCAAGCAAAAAGCTTAAAAACTTGGGCTGCCACATGAGAACCAGACAGAAGATCCAGTAGGATTGCTGGAGCTGCTGCCAGGGCCGAGGGGCTGCCTTGAAGGTGAAATTCAGGCTGCAACCCACCCCATGACTATTTGCCCACCCCTGCCAACAGAAATGAGCCTTAAGCAAACAGTCGCATGCGGCTTTGTCAACATGCACCAGTCTGATGGTCAGAGTGCAAACATGTCTGTCACTGTGGGGCGGGCACGGCGGGGTGGGATGCAGGACCTCCCCCTGGCAACACTTCTGCATCCCTGGGCAAGGGGCAGGCACAGTACAAACAAACCTGGCACTTTCAGAGGCCGAAAACGCAAAAAATGATTCAGCAGGAGGCAGCAGCACCGGGTGGGAAAGGAAACCAGTGAGTGGGTGCTGGGCTCCCTCCTGTGCCAAAGCCAAGGGTCATGGAGATGAACTGGACTGCGGCTGGGGAAGGCTCCATCTGCCCTTGTGAGCCAAACCCGTGTGTCCAACCACCAAGGGCTTCGAGGCTGCACTACCCCACCTCGGTGCAGATGCGCAGCAGTCAATCCTGGACGCTGATTCAGGTCTGGAATCACAGCCACCATCTGTAATTGTATAGTGTCAGCCAAAGAAGAAGCAGTTTGGGTGTTGCCATCCAAGCCCTCTTGCTGTCAGGATCCTGGCACGCTCCTATTTTCCTGAGCATTACCAGTCCCACAGCCAAGGCACACAGGTTGGGTTAAATCAGCAATAACTCAACAGTTGTTGAGCAATTCAAAAAGCCAAGACCGCTGATAACTGGTCTGATGTACTGAGAGTGATGCTGGGGAGAGTTCAAGCCAGTCCTGCTTGGCACAGTTTTATTGCTCAAATGCTGGTGGCAGAGAAACTGGATGCATTGTGGGCACAATGAGGTTTCGTGGGGCGAATGGGTGGTCTCTGCACTTTGTGGTCAGCCTGGCAGTGCCTACAAGGGGTTCAGCCCCTGGCACCACATCTTGGCCCCAGCACCACAAAGAGCAAGCACCAGCTCTCGGCGCAGCCACTGCCGCAGCGCTCACTGTCTGCCCTTCCTGTGACCTTCCTGCCCCATGGCACAAACTCAGGACTCCAGTTTGGCAGGTGGCACGGGGCCTTGCCAGCAGCTTAATCCAAAACCAGCCCCACCCCATGCTTCCAGCCAGCCTCAGCCCTCCGGGAGAAGCCAACAGCTGGTGAAACTCATGAGCAAGTTTGGCAGTGCAGGGTTGGAGAGGACTTGGGATGTGTCCAAACCTTCCTCCTCAGGCTCTCCCCATTGCTCACCGGCACAGAGGATGTATGGCCACTGGCATCACCCGCAGCTTCGTGCCATCAAATCCCAGGCTGCATAGGATTGGCAGGGACCTTCAAAGCCATCCAGTTTCCCCCCTGCAGTGAGCAGGGACACCCTGACCTAGAGCAGGGTGCCCAGAGCTGCATCCACCCAGACCCTGAATGTCTCCAGGGATGGGGCCTTCCCCACCCCTCTGGGCAACCTGTGCCAGTGTCTCACCATCCTCAGAGTGAAGAACATCTTCCTCATGTCTCATCTAACACTGCCCTGCTCTAGTTTAAACCATCGCTCCTCATCCCATCACTCCCTGCTCATACAAACAGCCCTGCCCAGCTTTCCTGTAGGTCCCTCAGGGACTGGAAAGGGCTTGGAGGTCTCGCCAGAGCCTTCCCTTCTCCAGGCTCAACCAGCTCAACTCTCTCAGCCTGTCTCTGTAGGAGAGATGCTTCAGCCCTCAGGTCATCCCTGAGACCTCCTCTGGACCTGCTCCAAGAAGACCATGTCCTTCTTGTGCTGAGGGCTCCAGAGGTGGACACAGCACTGCAGAGGAGGGTCTCCCCAGAGCAGAGCTGAGGGGACAATCCCCTCTCTTGATCTGTTGGCCACACTTCTCATGATGCAGCTCAGGATGCCATTGGTCCTCTGGGCTGCGAGAGCACATTGGTGGCTCCTGTCCAGCCTTGCATCCCTCAGCACCCCCAAGTAGTCCTTTTCCACAGGACTGCTCTCATCACATCACCCCCAGCCTGTGTTGGCAGCCAGGATTGTCCCCACCCAAGGGCAGGACCTCCCTGATGAGGTTTGCATGGGCCCACCTCTCTAGCTGGTCCAGGTCCCTCTGGATGACATCCTGTCCCTCTGGCATCTTGATCCACCACTTAGCTTGGTGCCACCTGCAAACTTGCTGAGGGTGCACTCCATCCCACTATGTCATTGATGAAGATCTTAAACAGCACTGGTCCCAGTACAGATCCCTGAGAGATGCTATGTGTCACCCCTCTCCACCTGGACATCAAAATGTTGACCACCACCCTCTGGGGGAAGACGCCGTGGGAGAGAGGCTGCACCACTGCCAGCGTCTCCCTCAAAAGGGGGAAAAATGGACCAGGGGGCGGCTAGAAGCAATCTCAGAGCAACGACCTGAATGGCCAGCACTCTCCCCACTGTGGTCTTGTCCCAGAAATGGTGTTTCAATGGGGCTGGGCTCTCACAGGAGTTCAGACTGGCGTTGGGCTTGCCCCCCAGAGGTAAGCATCCGTGCCCTGGCCTGGGCAGAGCAAGCGCCCGCCTCCCCAGGGATGCTGCCCTGCCACAGCAGCGTCCCTGTGCTGCGTTCGCAGGGTCTCTGGCGAGGGGGGCTGCCAGCCGAGGCCCCAAGGGCCACTGTGAACAAACCCCAGCTGGGCTAATTTGCTAATTCACTTGCTGCCAACGTACCCGAAATGCTGCCCAGGGCGGGCAGGGGGAAGATGTGTGCAGAAAAATACCTCGTCGCTAATAGATGCTGGGAAGAGATCTGCAGCCAGGCTTGGGTCTTATCTCTAATTGTGTGTCTGCCTGAGCTGCAGCTGGCTCCTGGGATGTCTGGGTGTACTCAGCGCCCAGAATTTCCCTTGAAGCCTGCTGGGAGACAGGGCTACAAGCAGCACCAATTAATACCCACCATGGGGAGAGGCAGCTGCATGCTGTCTTCTTTGCCAGCTGCGGCGGCGAGAAAGAGCCGTCCCACTGGACGTGGGGGAGCAAGTGGCCCCCCCAGGGCGATGCCACCATCGGGATGGAGGTTTCAGCTGGGAAAAGAAGCAACCCTAAGAAAACAGGGGGTGGGGAGGGGGAGGAAATTCCTCCCTGAATGCAGGCAGGCTGGGGTTTGAAAGTGCCTCCATTCTGAAACTGCCATTGCCATGGTATTGCAATGTTTTGCTGAGCAAAACGCAGGCATCCCCACGAATCTAAAGGGGTTGTGTTCATGGTAAAAGCTGGATGCCGGGAGCAGGGCAGCCTGCTCGACCCTCTTCCTCCCCTCCTTGCCCCCGAGGAGAAGGGAAACAGAATTTTTTTGCCAGCGTGGAGCAAAACAATCCGTGTCAACCTGAGGCATTTTCCAGGTCTGCAAGCAGGAAAAAAAAGCAAAGAGAAAAAAAAAAGCCCAAGCCAGCCAAGCCGCACTTCGGTGTCTCACGGGCAGGAGGGGGGTTGTGTGCCAGGTTAGGGATGTTTTTATATGGAAATGCAGGCACCCCTGCTGCAGCCCCCCACTGCCACAGCCCCCCATCAGTGGGACCCTGCTTGGGGGTGCATCGGGGTGAAACCCACCGGTAACATCGCCCCCACTTGGATCCCAGCTGCCTTATTTTCCCCCTCTGCCAATACGTAATGTGTTTCTGTTTTCAGAGCCCAGGAAACCCTGATTCACCCCATCCCACGGGGGATGTTTCCCGGGGCAGGGAACCGTGGGGAGGGCTGGGGACCGGCTGAGCCTGTGGCGGGGTGGGGGCGCAGGATGACATTCCCCTCCCCCACTTTCCCGTTCCATCCTGCTTGGATGTCTGGGCCATCTGGTGTGTGTCCCCTGGCCAGGGTGTCCCCGGGGGCGGGGGCATTTCTGCCCTTCGCCATCTCCATCACTCTGGCGGCTCTGCATCCCGCTCTCCTGTTGCTCAGAGATGTGGAGGCAGTTGCTAAGAGACACCAAAACGTCAGTATCTGGCCCTCAAGGAAAAAAAAAGAGAAAAAAAAAAAAGAGAGACAGAGAAAGGGAGAGACAAGGGAGGACGAGGAGGAGGAGGGGAGGAAGGAGGTGGGGAAAGACCTGCTCCCATTGCCAGGCTCGGCAACAGCCTTGGCCGTGGCTGCGGGAGCTGCTCGCCCAACTTGGAGGCTCAGAGGTGAGGGCGGCCACCCAGGGACCCCCAACTCACCACCCAGGCCTGGAGACCAAGGGGAGCTGAGCCCCGTGCATCCCCTGGCAGGCGTGAGTAAACCGGGGGACGTCCCCTGCCCCCAGCAGTGCCGGAGGGATGGGGGCCTGTGGGGAAGGGGGGAGGTGGCTGGGGCAGCAGGTGGAGGATGGAGACAGGAGGGCGAGGGAGGAAGGAGTAAGCATGGCTCGGCAGCAGATGAGAGCAAGGCCGCATGTGGGGATGCCATGCCTGGGGGAGGGGGGACCCAGGTGGGTGCCGGGGAGGGGATGTTCCCACAGAAGCTGTGCAGGGAGGGTGTCCCTGGCACGGGGCTGAGCTGGTGGTAGCAGGGTCCAACTGGGGGGCTGGGCATGGGCACCCCCAGTCCTGCCCATTGTCGGCCAGGAAGAGCTGACCAAGGTCAGTGGGTCTGGGGGGCTGAAATGTGGGGTGTGGGGAGGGGCCAAGCTCAGAGGAGTGGGGCATCCCTGGTGTGGGGGCCATCATGGCCTTCTCCTGCCCCTCTTCCCTGCAGGCAGTCGAGAACGGCCTGACGCTGGCCCTCACAGTGCCCCAGGGCTTGCAGACCACCGTGCCCTTGAGGGAGAGTTAGTGTGCCCCCCGAATGCCGCCGGGACAGCCGGAGCATCACCACACCAGCTCAGAGCCTGGCCCTAACCGCCACCGCCTGCAGCCCTTGGTG